>LR994572.1:25929423-27179423 GCA_905187475.1 Syritta pipiens | reverse complement strand
CTCTATTTCATTTTACCTATCCGATGGTACCTCACTTAATAAATTCCCGTGAAATTTTTTTTTCAAAAAAAGTTAGTAATTAATTTATTTAAAAAAAAATCATAAACGATTTTTGAATAATTTATGGGTATTGCGATGAGTTGCCTCATAGCTACAATTTTTCTCTCCGATTTTTTGGTCAAATATTTTAGAAAATAAGGTGGGGGACACGGTACACAAGTCAGTTTTTGGCAGTTTGTTGGCTAATAACTTCTAGCCAATAAGAGTAAGGTGATTACAATAACACAAATAAATCTTTTGGATAGTTTTCATTCCAATTAACTAGACTAAGGCCTAATGGCAGACAGACAGACATTTTCATATACAGGGCACCACCCCCTTTCCAATCAAAGTTGATAAAAGTTTTTTCGTGCCTTAGTATTAGTACTAACGTTTCCTTTAATCTGCGACCAATTCCAAAAAAAAAGTTTATGATTTGTTTTTGGGTTGCCTAGATACATCTTCAGTCCAAATTTTATCCCTTAACTAGAAGGACCCTAAAATGCGATGCCATATTGATTGATCGTATTAGGTGTACAACTTGAAAGACACACATTGTTACTAACTTCATATATATTCACACGCGCTATTTTTTGACAGTGACAGCTATTGTGTGTTAAAGAGCGTCGAAAAATCTAGTTAATTCCATCTGTCAAAGTATTCACAAGTTAATTTACACAAGTTTTGTTTTCATATTCAAATAAATGGTTTTTTTTTACAAAAAAATACGCGTCTTTCAAGTTGTACTCCTAATATAAAAATCAAAAACAAAAATCTAAACTTAATCTAAAAATACAATCTATGCTCTCAGTGGTTGCATGAAAACTTAGCCGTAGCTTTCCACATTCATTTTCTCAATAAAAAAAAGTAGCTATCCATCAACTAAGTGATAAATAGAAGATCAATTAGTCGGCGGAAAATTTGCATAAAATTTCGTCTATGCAATGAAACTTGTCCGATATTTTTCTATCTACCTTGTTATAAAAAAAATTAATAATCATTTGAGACCTGCATTTTGTGGAAACAAACTATTTTCTTAGTAGTGCTTTTTTAACAACATTTGCATATACATATATGAATAATGTCCGATATTCCGATTGTCCGATACTGTACATTTTCAGAAGCAATGGGCTTCATAGGTAAAACATAAGGAATAGATGATAGTTGATTCTATTTCTTTAAGTGATCTAACTCAATGTCCATACTTGGTTATGAATGTCCATTTATTATGGATGGAGTGTGCCAGAGGAATAAATCCATTTTATTATTACTACCGTAATAACAGGAACACTAAGTCCTATAAAATATCACTTCAGAGAAAATTATGAATTCCAAGAATAAAGTGAATTACAACTCCCAATTTAATCGAAATACAAAATACAATAAAATAGATGTTGAAATAATCCGAAGAGAATTAATTTATTGGAGTTGGCAGGTTAAAACTCTCCTTTAGGCGAATGCAGAAGCTCTCAGAAATGTCTTAAATTCAAGTTAATGATTTCACAATGAGTTAAAGTTCATTTATTTATTTCTTGACTTTTTCGTATTCATTTCACAATACTGCATTCGAACTTCGACCGTTTATATTAGAGTAGCCAATTCAGTATATTCTAGCCTTTTATTTTAAAACTAAGAGTAAGCGGCTATTAACCCTTTCAAGACTGCACCTCATTCCAAATCAAAGAAAAATATGTTTTGCTAGAATCCAGCTTATGAGGTCTCAACTAAGCCAAAGGTAGAAAAAAATATATTCAAGGACGAAAGGATAACGATATATAGAATCCCACGCTGGTCATCTAAAATTGCATTATATTCGAAGCCATGCATTGCAACAGAAAAAGTCTCTTTTAATTTGAAAAATATATTGATACAATCGCTTTAAATCGCAGAATGCTTTTGTGTTTTTGAAACAAGTAATGAGATCTTGAAATGTAACTTTTTATTGAGATTACCCTTCACCAAAACCAAAGTAATTTATCCCGAATATAATATTCTTATTGCACCAATAAATGTCTAAAAGAGTATTAAATGAATTAATATAATTTTAAGCAAGAACCTTACACAACCTTCGTTTTAATTGCGCCAATATTTTTTGAGTTCCGAGTAGATGAAGTTCATGTTGTGCACAAACAACACAGGGCTTGAAAATGTTAATTGTTTTTCGACATGGTTTGTTATTATCGTATTGAAAAACTATTGGAAAAAAAAAACAAACCCTGAGTAGATCTTCTGAGTCCTCCATAAATCGGTCGAGTAGATGACAGAGTCAGATTTTGTTAAGTTGGTTAGTGCAGTAAAATTAAAATAGAACTCCTCACAGAGACAACAACTTTTCTTAGTAAAAGCGGATTGTTTCCGTCGGATTTTCACCGTCGTCGACTTAACCAAAAGGGGTGCTTGGTCAACAATGATGTAGATGGTTGCAGGTGGCTAAAACAATGTGTTATTTTAATGGACGTACCGCGATTCCTCCCTCTGACCCAAAACTCCTATTTTCGGAAAGAAAAGACGCACGCGTAACTTTGAGAGTTTTAGTTTTCAATTCAAAAGAACCATATGCAAAAAGTATCCTTAACCTATCTTAAGACAACTCCGAAAAAGTATGGCTCCCCCGGCGTGATTCGAATCCGCAAACGTACTCGATAGGACCCTCTGTCGTTAATATGTGCTAAGGCAGCAGCAGAAACATCACCAACCTCTTGTTAAAAATTAAAAAAAAAAACATACTTGACCCTTCTGAGGTCGAACACAACTTTTTCATATTTTTCTCTAATAATAAAACAAACTAAGCCTGTGCTAGCTCTCTCCCGAATCTTTAATAGCTCGGCGAACACCAAACCATGCTTCTTGCAGATTGGCAGATCCTCTCTTCTTTGTTATCGGATAATTTCCCAGTAGCCTTTAGTTCAATTCACAGAAAATATTTCCATAACAGAGAGTCTCGGAAATCCTGAACAGCACCATCAGACATTTGTCACAGAACCAAACCAAGAAGGAAAGAAAACAGAACTCCGGCCCATCGACAAGTCGCCCATCCTGACCGCCTTCAAGGGACTTTAATGTCCTTAATATCGCCCCTGACAGGTAACTCTTTTTTTCGTCTCAATAAGTCTCCCAAAGCTTTACGCAAATAAATCAAAAATGTCATATTCATTGCAACACCTTCGCTCGTCCACAGGACAAAGTTCCACTTAAGTTGCCGTGCCTCCTTTCCACACACACCCACTGCACATTGGCTATTACAGTTCCTCGTCCTGTTTTCGTTTTCTCCCTTCTCCCCGCAAATGTTGCGAGTGAAAGGAACTTTCTCTTCTCGCCTGCGTCGCGTCGTTGTAGTCGTCGTCCTGCGAGTGAAAAGAGTTTTGATTTAAATAAAATATCCTCAAAAAGTGATTGGAAAAGTCTGTCTGTCTGTGTGAAGCGCGTATTCGGATTCGTATTCTGAATAGCGTTCGAGATGCATCTCTCTCTGTGTCTGTGTGATTGCGCGTGGTGGTGGTGAGGAGTAATGAAAGTTTTTCTCCGAGTCCTTAGCAGGTAAATATGAGAAAACTTTCACCGTCGAACCGGAAAAACATTAAATGACAAAGTTTTTCCGAAGGCGATCATTCTTTTATGTTGGCAAATGAAATGATGGCACACTGAGGCTGTTGTGGATAACGTTGAGAAGATGTTTTGTCAGTCGTGGTGAAACGTTTCAATTGGATGGGTAGCAATGGGGGCGGGCGGGCGAGAGCTTCCGAAGCGGAGAAGTGCTATGAAGAAGTTTTGTAAAGCGGATGGTGCTAAGAGGTTGTTCTTCTTTCAGTGGATTTTTCTTTCTTTCTATAAGATAAAAAAAAATAAAATTGTTCCTCTTCTTTTCTTTGACAGTCGAGTTGTGGGGAAGGTGTGAATTTAGAAGGCAGATAAAAAGATACACGACATAAAGTTTACTCACTGCTGGTGTCAATTTTTGGCTTCGGTGCTGTCACTCCTGGAGCTGATGGCGCTGTAGAAATTATTGTTGGAAGCTTTGCATCCTGGAAAGAAATAGAAGGGATAAGAAGAAAATTAATAATGCAGACCTTTGGAATTTGTAATAAACAAAGAGAGAGAGCAACAGATGGAATGCAGGATGTACTATTCCGGAGGGTAAAGGACATTAGACAATCTCAGCGGTGGTTGGGGCAAGAAATGACACAGAGTCAGACACAATGCACTTTTTCACTACGAGTTTTCTTTTAACTCTGACCACTGCTGAGAGTCAAGGAGCTCGGATATAATTTCTGTGAAAAATAGTGGCTCAAAGGACAGTCCGAAAAAACACAGCGTGAGTCAAAATGTTGTAACAATGTGCAGTAATTAATATTTAAAGTTGCAAACCAAAAACTGTTGTAGGTGACGGATAGCCATTAGAACAAATCACCTATTCAATATACTCAACTCCCTCGTCTCCTTCCGCTAGATTTTATCTGAATACGTTTGAGATGAGAATTGCTTTCATTTCATTATTGACTGCAAACACCATTTTTTTTTGCAAGTTTTAGGCTTCATTTAATGCATACATCTACGAAAAATGTGCCTATTATAATTAGTAGAAACATTTTTTCTACAGTTCTATTAGATAACAAATGTATTCCATTTATATTTTTTTAAAAATAACATTTTATATTTTCAAAAAGTAACGTCCATGCACACGAAAGATTCTGAAATAAAATGTTCACCGAACTCGCCTCTCAATAAGTCGATTGTTGCGCGTGCTGTGTGGCATGTGGCACCGTCCTGTTGAAACCACATGTAATGCAAGTCAAGCTCTTGCATTTTGGGCAAAAAAAAGTTGGATATCATCTCACGGTAGCGCCTCAAAAATTCAATAATTTGCAGGCGTTGTTCGTTTGTAAGACGATTCATGGTTAAATTATAGACCAAACTGAAAATGTTCGACAGTGAAACAAAACACGGAACGTGCGTCAGCTGTTAAAACCAGTGTTGCCAAAAAGGTAATAGCTGAAAAATCACCCATTATAATGGTGTGAAGAGTAACCACAACAAATTTCAAGTTTCTAACTTTAACCGTTGATCTTATGCTAGCTCTTAGGTCAACCTGCCTCAGTGTTAAATTGATAAAATTTTAGAGAACATCAGATGCAAGTTGTTTTGGTTTTCTCTGTCAGCATTAAAAGTTTCAAATTGTTTTTTTTTTGTATTTGATTAACGAGGTTCATGCTTGAGTACAAGTTGTACAATTTGCTTGACTACCAAATTTGCCCCAGCGCTCACATTAAACTACATGCTTGACAACTTCAGTTCAAAATTTTCGTCGACATTTCTTCCGCTCTGCAAAGATGCTTAGCCATCGGGATCACATATTAAAAAAAAAAATTCTTCGAAGTTGAACGACAAGTGTTCACACTCAACTACAAATCGTTCAATCGAGGCAAAACGTTGAAAATATTGAACTTTCTGACTGCTGATTTGTAGTTTCGAGCGTTCACATTGACGATTTGCAGTCGTCAAGCACGATTGTCAAGCAAATTGTACAATTTGTAGTCAAGTCTGAGCCCCTCTATTGAAGGGTAGGTAATATCGCTAAAAGAAATATTCAATTTAGAAATTTATTTAGCTGTTGAACTTTTTGAAGATTTCAAAAAGTTTTGCTTCTTCTCAAAAATCTCAAGGAATCGATGAAATCCTCATCCGCATCCATTACATTAACTCCCGCAGCGGTATTCCATTTGACAGAACCACAAAATCCCACACGAAAACAGCACTGCTTCCGCATTTAGTACATCAGCAGCTTTCTCCGGAAAAAAGGAGAACCCCCTCCCCCAAAAAAAACCAAAAAGCACACAAACACATTTGCCAACATAAAGAATGTCTCCCTGTGGTTAATGTCCTCCCCACTAGTATATCGGCCCCATCACTTTTATCCTTTTGTTTAATTTGATTCTGGTGTTTTATTAGCCGAACAATCCTCCTGATGGCAGTAATGAAGTTTAATGTTTCAATTAGAAATCCTTTTTCCCCAACACAGCATCCAACAGAAAAAAAAGGAAAAAGCATGTCCTTTCTGTGGCACACACAAGGTCCTGATGATGGAAATGAGAGCACAATTCAGCAGCAGCAGCAAGTAACTCTTCTCTACGCACTTTACATCTGCGTAGCATCAATCCAAATGCTGATCCTTACTCTACGCAGCATTAATTGCGAAAATATGTCAGTGTAAATGTTATTATTTTTTTTGTTCCTTTTTTGCTTTTGCCTTGTCTCCTTTTTTGCCGTGTGGTTTTTGTTGTCTTGTGGGGTGGCTCGAGTGCGTGTGTGTGCAAGGAGAACAGGATGTGGTGGGTGCTTTGATACTGTTGCTGTTTTTCCTGCTGTCTCATGCCCTTTGTCATCGTCGTCATCGTTGTTGGTTTAAACAGCCCTTGGGCACCCTTTTGGTTTATTTATTTATATGGAACTGAGGTTGGTGGAGATGGGGGATGAATCTAGTACCTTTTGCTACACACAAATTCTTTCTAAGGACATTCTCTCTCGCAGTGTGCCTCGTACGTGTGGTACTGTTGTGTTGGGTGAGGTTTCCTTTTTTTTTGTTGCTCTTCTCTTAGTGCACGGGAGTTATTACTTAACATGTGTATACTGTCGGTCGTACGGGGGTTGGGTGGATAGCTTGCTTGTTGCTTTCGTTGATGGTGCACGCACGCATTTTCTACACATTCAACTGCTTAAAGGGGGTTTGTCTTTCTTTGTGTAGAAATTTAACACGTTCACAGGGTGTTTAAGTTTACTTTGTTGCCCGAGCAACGAGGAGAAGGACCTTTGGTATGAGTGGAAGTGAATGCGAACTCTGTCGCATGCATTTGAAATACACCAACTAACTAAATATCCTTGGGCTAGTTTTTTTTTTGTTTTGTGTCGGATTGCAAGAATCCTTGCTTCTTGCTGTAGTTTCTCTGAGAATACATTTATCTGCTAAGTGAAATGCGTTTTTGCAGTTTAATTGAAGTTAGACAGACAGAGTGAGAGAGGGGCTGAGACGAAATGTAATTGCGTAATTGCAATTGTCCTTTTCGGGTTGCACACACATTTTAATTGAAGCTGGAGGAAGGATGTGCTCATCATACACATACGCACAACACACCCGTTCATCCTCAGACGGTGATGCGAGAAGAGGGATATGCGTACTGGAAATTGCATTTTGCCAACCAGCAAGGATCATGAATATTAAAATTCTTTTAATTAAAAATAAATTATGAAGCCTTCAATTTCTCATGTTTTTATTTTTTTTTTTTTCATTTCGTTTCAAAACCATGACGTGTGGGGATGTTGAGGTGTATGCTCACAGGGTGGTGTTGGTTTCTCCTATTTTTTTTTGACTTCGCTCAAAGCTTTTTTGTTGCATATCTTGGAGCTGAATGTGGAAGGTGTTGATGAGTGAGGAAACTGTCCTCAAGGCAATTGGCAGTTCGTTCATGGCCGATGGGGCCGATGGCCGATTGCTTCAAGTATACTCACAGTTTGGGTGGTAATTAAAAGTATTTGCTCACAATCGAATGCTTCTATTTTTGTTTTCTACCCTAAGAGAACGAAAGATGCGGCTCATGTAACTTACAACTCTAATACAAAAATGGTCTCAGCTTCTTCGTAGTTTTTAAACTTAAACGTTTCTAGAAGTTATAACTTAAACGTTCTTATTGAAATCATATGAAGGCGTCTGCTTATTTTGATCGGTGGTTTAAATTTGGTGACAAGAACATAAGTTTGAATTTCAATTCCTTGCCACTCAATTCCCATCCACTCAAAGATGACTCTGTCGGCAACCTTGGACTCCCCCACTTAATTACAAATATTTGTACACCTTTTACCTCCCCAAGGACTCGCTTTTACATTTACAAAACGTGTTTCTTTTATCTACAAAGAATGATTGATCCAACTGCAAACAAGTTGCAAAGTAATGGCATTTTAAATTTCCTCTCGCAATTAAATTCCGATCACGAATGTGATTGAATAAAACGCAACTACAAATCAAGTCAGCACACGCAGAAAAACTTTCAACCCCAGACGCATACACGCACTACAGATTTAAACGCAGTGAAATGCACAAGGTACAAATGCGTACCAATGAAACGCGTTCCTGAAGACGTTACTGCTGTGGAACAGAAAAAAAAAATATGTAACACCAACAGGAAAAAAAAAATGGAAAATTCAATGAGGCGGATTTCCATCGCATGCAAAGGAATTGCATTGCGTGTTGCAAATCGTGTGCGTTCCACTTGAAAGGATTGCAAGGTGCATTGCGTGTCCTGTGCAACGACGTTAGCTTGTTTGAGTTATAATTCAAATCATTTGCAACTTTGAAAATCGTTATGAATCGTCCTGTGTGGCGGTCCAACTCCTGCCCTCATGTGTTTGTGTGTGAACGGATAAGTTGTTGGTTTTTTTTCTGGTTTTCCTCACTGAGTCTTTAATTTATGCGGAGTTGTTTTTTTTTTTTATTTAATGAAAAGTTTTTATGCGTTTCTCGATGTAAAATATAAATTGCGTAAAGGAGTGGTTGTTTTTTGTTGTGTTTTCCTGGTTAATTGGCGACAACAACCTCTGAGTTGAAATGACTTCCGACGGAGGCAGACTGACTTTCGATTGAAAGGAGTTGACAGAAAAGCAGGCGGCTCTGTTTTGGCTAAGGTTTAACCCGAACGAAAATTTGTGTAGAAGCAGTCTGACGTCCAGTCTGAATTCCAAACGCAGTACAGTACTTTACAATATTCTACAGAAATAAGAGATATTACATCAAGAGAACTCCGCAAAAAATTTTTAAAAAGACACTGGATTCTAGAAAAATGCCGACTTCTATAAAGCAAGTGGAATGAAGGTCACCCAAGAGATGCTTTCTCGCGTGATATTTTTAAAATTTTTATGTTTATAACAGACATTACAGCCCAATACGCATTTCGCGTTAAATTTCAGTGCGACGAATAGTCACTCTGTTTTGTTTTTTTCAGTCCTAAATAAATGAAAACTAAATTCAAAATTTTTACGGCACACATTTTTTGCTTTATTGATTGCATAAATACTTTATTAATTCAGCTCTGTATTTGAAAATGTTTTTTTATTATATTTCTTTTTTATTCTGGTACCACAAACTGTTAAAATTTAGCTAGCAGGAATCTGTTGGACGTTTATTCGTCCTTCTTATTATTTCTCTGCTAAGTCGCCAGAGAATCCTTATTTATTGATCTGACTGAAGTTAAAGCTTTTTAGCCTTAGAGAATGAAGTGTAGTTAAAAAAAAATAATAAACAGCTCGTGTCAAAGAACTCCTAAAAACGTTGATTCAGCGTCGAACGTCAACTCGGCTTACTTTGCAGTTGGATTTGGGCTTAATTTTTACTGATACAAGAGCTGAAGCGGGCATACCAAAATAAAAAAATCAATAAATGCCGTGTTCTTGCTTATTGAATACTGTAGATTCCATTTTTAAATTACAGTCGACTCTCTCTAAGTCGAGCTCCCTCTAAGTCAAATTTCCTTCTAACTTGAATTTTTTCGCCATATTATGGCATTCCCCTTCCCTTCTTTAACTCGAACTAATT
Organism: Syritta pipiens; assembly: GCA_905187475.1. Taxonomy (NCBI): domain Eukaryota; kingdom Metazoa; phylum Arthropoda; class Insecta; order Diptera; family Syrphidae; genus Syritta; species Syritta pipiens. The sequence continues at coordinate 27,169,807 of LR994572.1, read as the reverse complement.
TTGACTTATCGAATCTCTAAAATTTTACTTAGAGGAATTCGACTGTTTCTATTCGCTGTATTGTTGATACTGGACTGGACTTTTTGACCAAACAACAATGCAATAACAAAGACCGAATATTAGATGTGGTTTTTATCTGGAGGAATAATCGGACCTTATTTCTATCGAGATAAGGAGCAAAAAGATGTTAACCGATTTGCTGTGGTGATTGTGTCAACACTCGAGATACAGTGATTCCCAATATCGATTCCACTTTTTCTTGAAGAGTACATTTGTTGCAAAACTGATGCAAGTGGCTTAGAATACTTAGGTTTGGTTTTCAATTTTTAGTGCTCTTTCATTACAAAATAATTCCTTTTTTTTTTTATATATTTACCTGAAAACATTGGGTATAGAAGTCCAGCTGAAAGTTTGATCAATTTTATGAGTTTTCAAAAACTACAAGCCCTTTAAATTGTGTTACCCGATGTAGCCCATCCGTTAAACAGTAAGAAAATTCCTCTTTCTCAAGACAGGGAAAGCGGGCTGCACCATGCAGCTCGTCAAGTGAGTCAGTCGTCGAGAGTTAAGATCGCTGGACGGACCTGACTGGAATAGCGCTTGGCGAGTTCGCTAATGTGCGTTTCCAAGTTAACAATTGTTTGAAATTTACCCAGAATACATTCCACTAGATTATTACAATTTCTGGTAGTATACTTTCGTGGGCGATTTGAATTTTACCCAAATGACACCCTCATTATCGAAATCACTAGAAAGCGTTCTAATTTTTAAAATACCCAAAATTTTTTAAATCTAGAAATTGTGGTGGCCATCTCGAGTGTCTTCGAACCTTCGATCTTGCTAGCCCCAGTCGTTTTTTTCGGATCATAGTCTTGCAGAAATACTGTTTTCAAATGTTGTCTATTGATCTTTTGCAACCACCTTCTAATGATCGATTTGTGAAAGAAAAATGTTATTGAGGGCCACCCCATGACGGGGGCTTAGCAATTATTTCCCGCGGTCAGACAATCTGATATCGTTTATTTTCTCTACAGCTACGTCAACTCGTTATCCAAGTCAACCTCGTTAGGCGAACTAACGTGCTACAATCATAAAATTGTACGTACAGCAAATGAAATTGAACTAATTTTTGTTAATTTATAAAACTGCACCTAAGCATTAATTTTTTGCCTTAATTATTATTTAAACTTACAAACACAAGAATTATATATTAAGTTCTTACATCAAATTTGTATACATTATTAGCAGAAACTCGTCTATATATCAAACAACGAATTTTATTATTTCGCCTCAAAAATAGAATAAAGAGACTAATTTCGTATTATTTTTTTTTATGGAATAATTTAATTACGAATATCTATGCGAGGGAATGCGCATCAATAAATTGTACGTACACTAACTTTAAACTTGAACATAATAAATGCGTATTGTGTGTGCGTGTGTGTGTGTGTGAGCGTGACACCTAAGAGGCCATTTTACTAGATAATATGAGTTTTTCATAAAATTTCAAAAACGTGCCCATACAATTTCAAACGTACAATTTCAAACGTGCAAATTAGGTCAGTAAAAGTTTTCTTCGTTATCGTATTGACAACAGATGTGCCATGATCAAAACAACTTGACTCGACAATTGTCAACAATCGCTCAGTTCCCAACTCAGTAATTCTTCGAATTCGACCTTCTTGTGACTTAGTCATCGATAGCTTATTTTCCACTTGTTTTTTAGAACCTTTTTACTAAAAAAACAACATTATCAATGATTTCAATGTCAAGAAGCGTCAAAAGTTCCGTAGAAGTTAATTTTTAATTTCTCTAATGACCTGACATGCTTAGGGTGCAAATTGGTTTTAAACTTACACCTAAAGAAATATCTATGCAACTGTCCTCACGAAAAACGAAATCACTCTCATCTACCTCGGTACTCTTGCACCAAGTCACTTGCGTCATCCTCCTCCCATTCATCCCTTCACAGCGACCTCTTACACTCGAAATACCTCCAAAGTAATTACCATCTCACAGCAAAGGACATATTCCACAGTATATCCTTCAAGTACAGAAACCAAATCTTCAAGGATATTCCCTCTTCACAAAGGGAAAGCAAAAAGATGAAGAAAAATAAAATAAAAATCCTTAAGAATCACTAATTCAAAAAATCACTTTGCATTCCAAGAGAGAAAACTATCAGTCGCATATTCAGGTCGTAAATTTTTATTTAATTATCATGTTTAATTACCTTTCCTCGCACACACACACAACAAGAGAGATCTCCCGCCCACTTAGTACACGACAACCACCCCAAAACCCCACCCCAAGATCCTTAGCGTTAATGTCATACAGCGGAAAAAAATTTATCACAAGAAAAAAACTGGAGCAGAAGAATTAAATAAAAGAGAACAAGAAGAAAACGAAAAACAGTAGAAGCAAAAAAAAAAAAGAAACAGAAAAGAAAGCACTGAAAATACGCCTCACACTGAATGGGATCGCGATTCGCGAGCGCCACTGCTACTGCCGCGCGGCGCTGTGTGTTCACCTTAATAGGTCGCCATTAGAGGCCATAAGGGAATAAAATGTTTCATAAAATAAACTAATTAACAAGAACTCAGAATTTTTTTTTCTCTCCTTTGAATTAACCAAACACACTCATACACAGAGAGGCAGAGAGAGAGAGTCACAGTCATCACAGGGTGGGAGGGTGGCTTGGTTGGGGTGGTGCTTTGTTACCCGCGGCCAGGGCACAGAACCGAGCACCACATCCACGTGTTATCTTTCATTGCCGTGCCTTTTGTTCTGGTTCCCCAACTCCGGCTCGGTTCACCTTGTGATGTACGAATTTTTTTTTTTTTAATATTTGCTTTACTTTGTAGTTTCCATTACAATTTATTCATTTTACTTTTTTCATATTCACCTCGTTGTGCATTCACATATTTAATTAGCCGAGGGTAAATATAAGATTAAGAGGCACGATAAGGAGAGTGTGGTGGTTTGTTTCCTTTGTGTCACAAGGATTCGTTTGGTTTTTTTGTTTTTTTAACGTTGGACTGAGAAATGGGGAGTGCGGACTGTTGCGTATACTCGTACGCAGACTGTTCGCAGAGCCTTGCATGATGGACATGGTCATAAATGGGCTTCAACCGAGGGTGAGGTGATTGTGGTTGTTTAACGGTATGTGTTTTTCATAATTGTCAGAATTTTTTTTATAGTTTTTTTTATTTTTTTTATTTGCCATTTAAATGCAATCCATCAATTTGCGTGGTCGACTTGTCCTCAGGAGGGTGGGTGGAGTTGCTAAGAAAATGTGTGTGAGGACATCAGATAAGTGGGAAAAGGAAACGCTGACCATTTAAGTGTGATAAGTTGGTAGTAATTGCTGATGATTCACGGGGATGTTTTGGAAATGTTTTTATTAAGTCACCTCTGTCTCCTAAGCGGTTAGTTCTACGAAAAAGAACGACAAGAAAGTTGTTAAAGATACTAAGTTTTTCTAAGAGTTTAAACCAAAAAACTCGAAAAAATCTTAAACAATTTTGAACCAAAATTTTAGTAATGAGTATTGTTATTCTTTTTAAACAATTTTTGCCAAAAAAAAAAAACTCCAAGCTTTGTCACCAGATTTGTGTGTCCGATTTATTCGTTTAAAGTGAAAAAAATGGTTTGGCCCAACCCACCCAACCATCGACCAACTCACACCCTTTAAAAAAAAAAAACTCGCCTCCATCCTCCAAACCTCCCCAATTGAATTTGAATTCTGTAAAAGAAAAAACGAAAATAAAAAGTTCATGTCCTTCTTTCACGTGACCGATTAAAACTCGCCTCCCACCCCAAACACAATTTCAAATCCTGACTCGGTAAATGCATTAAAAATACAAACAAATTTTGCTACGACCATGCTGTGCACACCTACTCCATCCACTTCCACCCCTCCGATATCCAATCTCTGAATCTGCATATTCGATTGTCGTAAACCATGGCGATCCTCTGGGCTACCCCCTTGTTATAAACTATTCCCTAGCTAATTGAAGAATAGCCAAACGAAAAAAAAAAAAGAACACCACCACCACCATAAGAACAAGAACAACAACCTCTAAGCCCCATGTACGTATAAATCTTTAGAAACACTTTCCTCGAGGGAAACGAACACTTCCTGTTGGAATTTTTCACAAATGTGTTTTATAATTTACTTCATTTTCTCTATTACACGCACTTCCGGTGTGCGTAACGTTTTCCATAAAAATTGATTGCGTATCCTTGTTCCATTGAAAGGGGGTCGCGTCGGTTTGCGTCGACTTACGGCGGTTGCTTCGTTTAGACGTAGCAAAAATATTAAGGAGACTTCCATCAGATGGATTTGTGTGTTTGTGTTTTTGGATTGAGACCCTCGACTTTGTAAGAGAAACCCTCGTTTTCTGGTTGTAATGGAAACAAGGAAAATACTTTCAGTACTTTATGCGTGTATAACGGTTATAAGTAACCTTATTCAAATAATGCAAATTAGTTGCTAATGTGTAACGACGGATATATCAGCAACGTTAATAGGAGACCGACCAGGTCAGGGGATAAGCTTTTGATGTTCCCTCCTCAGCGTTGGAGGAAAGTTTTTTTTTTAATAGGCTACGGATTGGGTGAGAAGTCTTGAGGGCACATGGACGGTAATTAACTTAAGGTATGTGAAAGTAGGCTTAGGTCAGCAGAAGGTAATAAGAGACAGTCGGAAGATCTTTGGACACGTGGGGTCAGAATTCGACAAAACCCTTGATTTGAAATCATCAAGAGAATGAAGAAAAAACCCAATTTAATATAATTGTAATTTCTTCTTGACTACATTAACATTTCTGTAAAATTACTTTTGAAATTCTGCCTAGAAAGAATGGTTGATAATTGATTGAAATTCTGCCTAGAAAGAATGGTTGATAATCGATTGATGATTAATAAATAATTTTTGAGCTAACTGCATAGTTGCTGCTGAAGATTTGCGCTTTTGCTCTTTGCCTAAAATTATGCAACTACGCAGCCTAGGACTACGCAATTAATACAAAAATTATTCCGGCTTCACAAGATTTTCTTTTATAATAGAAAGATAAGTGTTCGTTAGTGCAAACGATGTACATATGCGCTGTGTCCCTTTTACAACAGATGCGATCGTCCTTCAAAATGAAACATCGCGCCCTAACCACCAAATTATCGTAAGCGAAATTTGAAGCAAAAATGAGGTAATGATGCAGTTCGATAGTTTATTCGATTGCGCTTCTTTCTGCATGGTCAGTTTTTTTTAATATATAGCATTCCAGTTATAAATAACAGGGAAAACAAACTTTATCGTAAGCGTCATTTTCTAGCTGAGACAAAAAACAAAAAAATCTTCTCCTGTAAGATTATAATTTTGTCATTTACGATAATTTGGCGGTTAAGGCGTGATATGTCTTCAAATTGCATGCCGGCACGGTATATCTTTTATAAAACGAGCTAAAATCTTTTTTAGATGATATTGGGTTATTTCAAAAGATTTAAGAAATTATGCGTCAAAATATATCCATTTTGAAATTTAAGGGAGACCCTAACGTAAATTGAGAATATCATCGCTGAAAGCTCTTATTCATTATCAATTTTTTGGGACTTTATTTACAAATTCCACTTTATTTCATGATGAAACTAGATCCCTGCGCCAATTCGATAAACGTAGGTGCGAAAGAGAAAAAAAAATAAAAAGACTGAAAAATTGTGAGCGGGTTAATTTTTGAGGAACCTACTTGAATTTTCTTTTTGGTTTTGAAGGTGCATGAATATTGTTTTCTTTTATGTGATAGCAGATTAAGCTAAATAACTAAAAGAAATACAAGTTACTAATTTTTTCCTTATTTCGTCACACTCACACTCCTTTCCATGAATATAGGATCTAAAAATTTTGAATTAATCTATTTTTTTATAATTTAATAAGTGTAATAAACTTTGTATAAACAGTTTTAAGTAATGAAACAAATTACGTTTGATTTTTTTATTTTTATTTTTTTCGACTGTGTTATAAAATGGTTTAGAAAGAGAGCTCGCGATCTCCACCTCACTTGGTTTTGAAAAACAGCGAATCTTGTTTTTAGTCGAACGAAATCAGGCAAGCCTTTCAAACGTATTAAATTTGAAAAGAAGTTTGTGTGTACGCTCAATTTTATCGCGTTATTTAAGGAAGTTCAATTTTTCATAAACTTAGCGAATTTTGTTTAAAAGTTTAGCTTGCATCCCCAATTGTAGGTGCCGTGCCTTAATCGTTAGTGCGTCGGTCTGTTAAGCGAAAGTCCTCGGGTTCGAATACAGCTCGGGGAAAAAACGGCCCCACCTCCAGCGAACGACTGACAATCTTCCTGGAGTACTTCTATCACGAAAAGCTTTCGCAATTCGCCGTTCGGAACCGGCAATGAACTGTAGGTCCCCTCCACATGTGTCAGATTATAACGCGCACAACACAGTGGAGGCACGAAAAGCTAGGCTCTGGCCCTTCGTGGGCTGTAACGCCACTAATGATGATGCATCCCCAATTTAATTTGTACAATCTGGGATGGTCTACCTTTACTTTGACGAAAAAAAAACCATAATTCGCATGGATTCGCATGGAATTCGCAATAAAAAAATGCTAGTAGAATTCCAAAAAACACACGAAAAATTAATTTTTTCCTATGAAATTTTGCATTCCACGATTTGCATCCACGATTTGCATCCACGATTTCATTGTTTTGGACGATGTAAAGGAGGCTGTGCGAAATTTGATCTTACTGTGTTTTTCTTTTTGTAACTCCATAGTTTATTTGAAATTGGAAGAAGGCCCACTAGTGTTCTTTAATAATATATACTTATATGTTGTTCTTACCTTTGATAACAGAAGAATCATATGTACTGCGCTACTAAAAATTTTTTAATTCTTTCATGTACAACATAAATTTTATCTGCTAAAAACTCAAAAATATTGGCTTAATTGTAGTAAAAGTGTCTCAAATTTATGCTAAAACCGAATTTCGGTCCATTTTATTGTACATTAGAAGTCTCTTAGTGCAATTAGAATATTCGGGATCTTTTACTTCATTTTTAGTGATGTGTTTTTTTCCGGCGGCTGTAATGAGATGTGGTCATGAAAGGGTTAAAAACGTACCTAATTCGCCGTCTTCTAACGAACTTGTTAAATTTCAGATATCTTGGGGCTCGAATTCTAATTTACGGAATACTAAGACTTTCACATAAACTTTGTAGTTTACGGCTAGAGGCCGTAATAGTGTCATCGAAGACGATGAGTCCAGCTCAGGAACAGCACCACGTAGGTGCTATAGAAATATTAGCTTCGATTATTAATTGTAAAATCTTTCAGCTCGTAGTAGAAAAAACTACTAATAATTTGTTGATTTGTATTTAAAATGCTTGCCCAGAAGAGTCAAAATATGAGGCCGGTTAAATTCATAGCCATTTAAAAAGGATTAATGGAGAAATTGCGGTATCGGAGTTAAAACAAAATTTTAAACAAATCAATCGGAAACAAAGGCAGATGGTAGGTAGGTAGGTCGTGTGGTGGGCTACGCAGGGCAGCCAAGCACTTAGGCCAGATGAGGCCCATTGTGATACCACAAGGAGCGGATGCAAAAGCATCCCACTACTCTGGAAACCAATTGGAGCTGTTAATATAGCGGAGGATACGGCTTATGCTGGTGTCAGCAAGTTCACCGAGGTTGTTTAGAAAGTAGTAGCCAAGATGCCTCTTTCTACGGTTCGCGAGGGCGCTGCAGGTTCCTAAGAGGTGGAGCGAGGTTTCTTCCTCTTCTTCGTCTCTGCAGCTTCTGCAGAAGTCGTTGGCCGGGAGGCCTAGTCGGGTGGCATGTTTGCCAAAAGTGGAGTGCCCAGTTATGACACTGATCAGGTTCCTAACCTGAATTCTGCTGAGTCTTAGGAGACTAAGCGAGCGTTCAGGATCCAGCCTAGGCCAGATTTCCCTGGTGACGCGACAAGTAGTACCATTCGACCACCTAAGATTGGTTTGCCGCAATGGTCTTGGATTTGATGTGGAGGAGCGCGGTAGCAAGAGGTGCGCAGAGACCGACCTTATCCGGTTGGATGGCTTCACTGGTTCCGCGCTTGGCAAGATCATCGGACAGGCAGTTCCCCCAGATGTCACAGTGTCCCGGCACCCACATGAGGTGAATGTTAAACTGCTCTGCCATCTCGTCAAGAGATTTGCGGCAGTTAAGAGCTGTTTTTGAATTAACAAAGGCAGATACAACTAGCAGAAAATTTTCAAACAAATGGATTAATCAAGAAAAAATTGATAACAATATATAGAAGTCCGTCATTCACTCCATGGTTGCCTTAAGTGTGGTTAATGATCCCTACTTCAAATGCATTTTTGGCGATCTCAATGTTTCGCAGCTAGGACTAAACGTGACTAACCATCGTTCATTGAGTACGAAGATGGATGACTTATTTCACACCAGAATGGAGCTACTAAAAGAAAAATTTCAGTACGTAAACTTTGTATGTAAAACAGTCGATATTTGGTCGGGCATCGGGGAAGTTTTCTTAAGGCTAACAGCTCAATGGATAAACGACAATACATTGGAAAGAGAAAGAGACGATTTCGTTGCTCCTGCTGCTAAGTTAATAAGTGAAGTCCACAGTGAATTTGGACTTTATATTCAAAAAGAATCACAACAACGAATAATGACAGCAATTTTCTTAAGGCGTAGAATATGAGGACTTTGACGATTGTGTGGTTAGTAATTTGAATCACGAACTCGATAATGATGAAGCCATTCCGGAAGATGCCTGGCCTATTGAGAGACCTTGTGGACCTTCTAATGTTGCCAAAACATATAAAGTGCTGTACTTATGGCTTCACCAAAACAATTATTGTTGATATAAAATTACGATGTCCTACATGAGGGCTCCATGATAATATGTAACACGCTATGGCGAGCTGCATCTTGTCCCAAGGCGGCCGTAGTCATAGAGCAGATATTCGGTCGCAGTCTTACAAGACCCAGTGAAACTAGATTGAACTCGTTTTATAAAGCCTTTAGACAAATAACCAAATGTGTGCAAGTTTTCCAAGGCTTAAAACTTAAGACAACCTTCAGTGAGGACGAACTAAAATATATTGAAGAGCATTTCTTATACGAAATCGTTTGCGAACACGCTGGATGTACTTCCAGTTAAAAATTATACACACTGTAGTTCAATAACACTTGTAATATCATTAATATCGAAGGTGGAAAACATATGACATTGAGAATTGAAGTTTTGTGGATCTATTGTACAAAGTTTGCTGAAAAGTGTCCACAGTAGGTTCCGGGATTTTATTGACTGAACGCTGCAATCGTGTCATTTTACACCCCAAATTCAAAGGCCGACGATTTACCCGAGGGCCGACGCAAGCTCAATCTGCAGAATGGAGACCAACAGCAACAGAGAGACGAGAAAACATACAAAAATCTCATTTCGATCTTTTTTTTTGCTTTTGGAGATGAAATAAGCTGCACCGTACAAGAAACTGAAGTCAAAGTTTTCTCTAAAAGCGTTAGCATATTCTAACTCTTTGGTTGAGCTTGTTTGGAAAATAGTTCATGTGGTCCACTGCTATGAAATTTAGACACGACATAAATTTCGAAGCATTACTTGTTTGTTCTCTTCGTTGGCCTCGATAAGCTCTTTAACCGATCGTCTCTTATCGTTGAATCTTCAAAATTAAATCTCGAATTTCGACCCTGCACAGATTCACCAAAAACGCCAGCCCCTAACGTGAACTTGTGACCCTGCACTGCACTCGTGCCAGCGCCATTCTAGGCAATAAATCGTATTAATCACCATCCAGTCACCCTTCACACACATTCACCGTTCTCGAAAAAGCTAACCAACTCAATTTAATTCGCTATAGCAACACACCCCACCCACCCACTTCGCGTAAATGGAACGGACTTGTCAAAAATGAATTAAATGTACACCGCCCACCACGGCACTGCAAAAGAAAGGAGTCGAGTAACACGGCAACCGCCCCGCTGCAAGGTAATTAGTCCGTGTACCGTGCAAACCACACAAATTACTGGGCAGGCGGCACACACCCCCTGCAGCAGGCAAGGATTAAACAACTCAATGCATAGATTTACTTGAAAGGCAAAATCACAATGCGACGAAAATATCCCTGCCAAGGCAGCCAGCCCCCCCGAAAGCCCTGGCAAAGTGCAAATGAACACACACACACAATTGTCTTTTCTCGCCAAAACAGTGAGTGAGCCGCCTCACCACCCTCGAACAGCGCCTAAGACACACATCCCCCCCACACACACACACAGCGCAGATCTCCAACACAAAGGCCAATTTTAATGTTTCAATTGTTGGCAGAAAAGCCGCTTTTATCGCAGGCAGCGTCAAGTTATTTCCTTACGCTCGTTGACTCCTTTTCGAGTTAAGTGTTTCGTAAAAGCTGATTATGCGGCAGCAGCGGTGGCGGCGGCGGCGGCGGCAGCGTCGACGAAGACGACAACGGCGTAATGGTGTATCGTGGAGAGCAGGGAAGCAGCGCACGACACAGCGCCACACATGTGGCCCGAGCGGGGCGGCGCAGGGAATCGAAGGACATCCGACGGCAGCGTGGAGCCAGGCATGTGGAGCGAGCGCCTTCACTGAATCGAATCGACGTCGTCGTCGACGACGACGGTGGCGGTGGCGGCAGCAGTAGCAGCGCACCAGAAAAGGAATCCATAAACAATGCTCGTGTGCGGTCTTTACTCGCGCGCTATTCATGAATGATGCAGATGTAGAATTCAGTTAACAATAATAGTGCACTGTGTGGTCTCTGTGCATCAGTGTCTGTGTGGATGGGCGCTCGTGTGTGTGCATAGTGTACTCCTTCGGCGAGCGAGAGAGAAAGGGTCCTTTGTTTCGAGTCAAGGAGCACACACAAAGTGCAAGGGAGGCGTTTTCTTTTTCATGTTTTGTTTCATTTAATTTTGCGCGCATTTAATCCTTTTGACACTTCGTCTTTTGGAAAGCTCAGCGGCGATGGTCCGTGATATGTGCGGCAAGTCCTTGAAGTGTAACTGAACTAACCGACTCTACGCCATTGTGTCCTCTACACACACACACATCACAGCCATCACACAAAAAGGAAGTTGTGCTTAGTGCGGGAAGGGAGCTGCGAGTGATTTTCCGTGTAAGCAGCGTTTTTTTGTTTTGTCAAATGTCCTTTATGAGATGGATTTGGTTTTTGTGTTCGGGTGGAGGTGGCGATAGTTTTAACCTTTTATTTGCACCGCCGCGGTGGGATTGAACTAAATGGCTTGTAAATGAGTTATTTTCGTTACATGCCACCAGCGTCCTAGTGTGGACCACGGGCGGTATTGGCTTCGAGCCTTTGTAGGCCACTGCAGCAGTGTTGGGAATTTTAGGGGCGCACAGCGATGCCAAGCAATTAACAACAATCAGAAATAGTGTGAGTGAAACGATGAAAAAGAGTTGATGATAAATCATCGTCGACGTCGGCAGTCCACTGACAGAAAAAGCGGCTAAAATGTGATTTAAGGGACATACTCAGAAAGTGCATAGGTTTGCTTTTCTGAACGTGTCAAATTTAAGCCAAGAAACATTACACCGTTGAGGGATTTGTGGTGTAATTTCCTCGCGCTGGATTCGAACCCGGGTACTTTCGCAATAAAAGACTAAGATAAATTGACTGAGTCTTTTTTCAAATAAAAATAAAAAAAATAATAAAAAAATATTTCGCTTTTGCAATTCGCCATTCAGAACCGACATTAAATCAGTAGGCTCCCTTCACTTGTGTCAAATTATATAGCGCACAACACAGTGCAGGCGCGAACAAGCTATGCTTTGACTCTGTATGGGCTGTAACACAGATTATTTATTTCTTAATAAAAAATTCTAGACGAACTTAAAAAAAATGTCAAATTTTGATCAAATGTTTGGACAATTAACAACCATAAAATTGTATACTAAATAAATAAAAGAAATTTAAATAAGCTGATTTTATATTTAGAGCCGAATAACAATCCATTAAAAAATTAATTAAAGTTAATAAATAATTTAATTAAAATAAATTAAGTCGGAAATGTTCTTTCGATTTGAATTTCGTTCAGATTTACCAATTCCCATTCATTTCATTTTGGGTTTTATTGCACAGACTAGAATTACGAAAAAAGAGCAGTTCATTCAGTAAGAGAGTCTAAAGCTTCGTTTTCCAAACTCATTAAATGCTAAGGTAGGGTAAGGTAGTAAATGATTAAGAGCTTGAATGCATCTATACTGACGTCCTAATCCAAAACTCCTTCAATTCTTTTTGTTTAAGAAGCACGAAAAAACAAAAGGAATTCCATTCATGAATGTTTTTTTTTTTTAGAAATTAAATCCAGTCATTTTGTAGAACAGAAAATCGTTGATCTGTTGTGTTTATCAAGAGATTTGTAAGTCCCCTCCACTGCTTTGTTGGAACGACGAAATTAATTTAATTACTTAAGGCAGTCCAATTCTAAGTGGTAAAAGAAAAAAACTTTGGTCGCACGATTTTTTCCACTAGGTAACTTTTTTTTTTTTCATGAAGGAATGTAAATTACACATTCAGCATTTTCCGTTGAATTTCGTTTGCTTTTAAGGTTTCAAATTCCCCATCACAGAGATGTAAAGGACGTTTTTTATTTTAACTGGTTGCCATTTTGTCAACTTTCAATTTATTTTTAGTTTGGCATTTCAACATGAATAGGCTGATGCCTGAACAATGTAGATTTTGCAAACTTATATTGAAAATCACGGTTCTGTTCCCAATTTTCATAAGCGAATTTTGTTTAGCAATGAAGCTCACTTTTGGTTGAATGGATATGTAAAAAAACAAAACTGCCGTATTTGGAGTGAAGATAATCCTCAAGTGTATGCTAAGGCACCATGACGTCAACAAAAAACTGACTGTTTAGTATGCTTTATGGGTTGTTGGAATAACTGGTTCGTACTTCTTTAAAAACGATTCTGGCCAGAACGTATCAGCCAATTGTGACCCCTATAAAGCCTGATTACTGACTTTTTCGTTCATCAATTCAACAACCATGATGTGCAGGAGCTGTGGTTTCAAGAAGACGGTGTAACATGTCACACAGCTCGTGCCACGATTGATTTATTAAAGGAAACGTTTTGGAACACCATAGTTTCACGTTACGGACCTGTGAATTGGCTTTCAGGATCGTGCGATTTAACGCCGCTTGACTATTTTCTGTGGGGATATGTGAAGTCGCTGGTCTACGTTGATAAGCCCGAAACGATTGATCACTTGGAGGACAATATTCGCTGCGTCATTGCCGATGTACGGCCACAAATGCTGGTGAAAATCATCGAAAATTGGACCTCCAAATTCAACTATGTCCGAGCCAGCCACTATATGCCGGAAATCATACGGAAATGATATGTCAGAAGATTATCTTTCGAACAGACCTTTTTGATAAGAACCCTTAATAAGAAGGAATCAAAATTTCTGATTTTTTTGTACTTGGTCACAAATCAAAGTAACGAAAAGCTTCTAGTGAACAAGATTTTTTACAGGATTTGTTGCAAAAGTCATCACGGCTTACGACGACAAATGACCTCTTATTTTGATAGAAATCTTCTAACGATTTTAATTATTGGACATGCGACTTTCGAAAGCCCCAACAAACAAGGTAAAATCACAGGATTTTGGGAGTCATTCGAAACTACGTAAGAACTTTGTGTTTGATTTGTAGCATAACATTGGCTAGAACCATTTCCTTGTTGTAGCCAAGGTAGGTAGGTAGGTAGGTAGGTAGGTTGAGTGGTGAGCTACGCAAGGCAGGCAAGCACTTAGGCCAGATGAGGCCCATTGTGATACCACATGGAGCGGATGCAAAAACATCCCACTACTCTAGAAACCAATTGGAGCGGAGGATGACTTATGCTGGTGTCAGCTATTTCACCGAGATTATTTAGAAAGTAGCCAAGGTTAGAGCCCACATATCGAAAGATCAACGGAGTCGAGAAACAATACTTTCCGGTTCGACGTCGGAAATCTACAATCGCAACAGACTGGTAGAGACTTCGTCTATCGAGTCTCCCAAAAACTCTGGGATAGTTCGACACCGCCTACACAGACAACCAAGGAAGAAAGGGCGCATTGTCATAACCATCAAAAAATTGTGTGTGCTGGGCTTTACAACACCACCAAGGGGAGATCGATGATTTGACGAAAAGTGCAGGCAGGCGTATGCAGCAAAGCAAGACGCCTGTAAGGCATCGCTGCATCAACTACATGAGCGGTTCGTGAGCTCTACGAACAGAGAAGACGGGAAATGAACAGGTTTTCAGGGGAAAAAGAAAGAGAACAAGAAGTCAGTGATCACGGAGATGGAGAAATGTTACTACAGGAATGTGGTCCAAACATTTTACCAAACGATAAAACAATTATCTTCAACTGGTAGTAGAAATCGGTATCAACTGGTAGTAGAATCGCGGTTGATGCTGAGGATTTGGAAAGAGTGGTAAACAACCTCATCATGACATGTAAGTGATATTGATTGAACAGCCTATCGGCTTGTGAATCAGGTTTGAAGAAATTTTCAGAAAAAAATGTAATTATATTCATTTTCTAATTTGAAAGACCGCTGTCAAAAAATGAGCAATGACCTTTTTTACTACCTACATTGGGTGGTGTAACAGCACGATGAGTTATAATTTTGACACATGTGGAAGGGACCTACAGATTAATGCCGTGGTACTCTTTGGTGCCTGCTGGCGCACCTTCAGGGTTCTTAAAGAGCCACCTGTTGAATTAACTCCACATCGCCTGGTGTGTAATCCACGGCTCGTTGATTGTTTTCATGCCAACCTGACTCGATCTCGTTTTTGTACCACTCCTAATCAATTCTCAGAAATCTTCATCGATTTATGACGGCGCATTTGTACATCCCGCTTGAGAAAGCACTCTTAACAAAAACCCACTCCGCTGAACATTGTTAGGAGTTCCAATTAAAGGGTCGACACATTCACCAAGCGAAGGGTACAGAGCAGTCCTTCCTGTAGTTCCTTGCAGCATCCGATCGGCATTTTGACATCACTCCGAAGTTTCCCGTTCACTTGGGACTGACGGCAGATGTTACTCTGATGGCTTCTGCAAGTTTAAATTGGCATAAAAGTGTAAGGAATGTGTAAGAGCGCATTTTACAAGTTCATGCTCCATCCCTAACGACTGACACGACATGATTGTCGTATCAACATTTTAAAAAGCCTCCCCCACGTGTGTCTGCAGTGTGAAAGTCGAGCCATCTATCCGAGGACAGGAACATCAAATTCTGAACTCCATGAGTATGGGGGATCGCTAAATTGGGAAGAGAGAACCATTCGAACGATGTGCCTTAACAAGATACGTCAATTTTGAAAAAGTGTATGCGTCGTACACACACGCGTTTCTGTGCGTTGCGGAAGCCAACTCCCAACCCCCAACCGAAGGGAATGTAGTTCCACCGCAAAATTCACCGACTTCCTTGTACGAATTTTCATATAAATTTTAATAAAGCAATTTCATTGGCCGTAGGCAGTACATGGCACACGGCCAAAAGGGGCTGTGGTTCCATCAGCGTGTTCGCTCGCTGGCTGCAGCTTGTTCGACTTTTCTTGTGTTTTGTTATCCTTCGAGGCTCTGTCTTCTTCGTCCTCGTCGTTGTCGTTGGCGGCGTGTAGCGTGTGATGGTTGTAGGACATGTACTGAAATGAAACTTGCATGAATGTTGTCCTGGAAAATTCTCTAATGACGACAACAACAGCGACGACGACTACGACGACGACGATGATGATAATGATGATGATGATGATGATGAAGTTGTTGGGAAGGTACGTGGGGCACAACAACGGAACAACAAATAAACATGCAATTACACAAACAGACCGATGACAACGAAAAAAGGGCAAGGCACACGCGTTCAAGGACGTGTAGCTCTTTCCCATGGAACGAAAGGGAATTCCTGTTTTTGTTTTTTGTTTTTTTTTTTTCGTGGAAGGAACTCGGATCTCTAATGAGCTGCTTCGAGGTTCAGTTTGGACAGATGTACGTGGGCACTAGAAATTCTTGGTTTTAATTTGTGGGGACAATTTGAAAACTGAGCGAGGAAAAAAGTAATTAAAGAAAAGTGATGGATTTGTGGACTTTTACAATTGCGGTCACAAACAGAAGGTTAAAAGTGGTCTATGGAGTTGGCACTTAAGGAAAAATCGTTCACAGTAGATTCTTAAACAAATAACATTGCGGTTTGTTACATTGCGAGTTGTTACAGCTGGTTACTTAAGGTATTAGCTATAAGACTGATTGTGTTTTTAACAACTCACAAAATTGGTAAAACTACTTTCGGCTGGATTTTCATACCATGTTTGTAAGCAAAAATGAAAATGAAATGGAGAGAGCAATGAAAAGCAAAATAAAAAAAAAACGGTCAAGTGTGAGTTTTACTCACCCGCCGGGGGTGTCGTTCGCAAACAGATTAGTAGCTTAGACTTAATATAAGTCTAAAAAATCAACAAGCTGAAATAGTCAAATCAAATTAAACTCAATTCACTGTTCATTCACTAAAATTCTTCTTTTCATTTCAAACGAAACTGAACAAACGAACGATACTTTCCCATTTGCTGATCGCGCCAGCCGTGCGAAAATTGCTTTGGTGCATTTAGGGGATGAAATGCCGCAAGCGACACAGAGAGCGACACACAAGTCAGTTCATCGTTTTTTGGAGGAAACTGATTCGATTTAAATCGTTAATATCTCGAATAATTGTATGAAAATATTTTTTTTTCTGCATAATATTTTATTGTTCTTTCGCTGAGATCTACAAAATGGCGTTTTCGGATCTTCAAAATTCGAATGTTGTTGTTTTTTGGTTTTTGGCCAATATCTTGAAAACTATTAAAGCCAGAGTGCTCAAACCAATTTTAACACAGAGATTATATCAAAACCTACATTTCAGATTTTTTTCAGATTTTTAGATCAACGGGTGTGGAAATAAGAGGGGGGACGCCTTTTTTTCGACTTTGAAACTTAATATCTCGAAAACCTAACTTTCAAATGAAAAGTTCAAAATGAAAACTCTATTTCATTTTACAAGACCTATCCCATGGTACCTCACTTAATATATTTCCGTGACATTTTTTTCAAAAAAAGTTAGAAATTAATTTATTTTAGTATGAATAAAAAATCATACACGATTTTTGAATAATTTTGGGGTATTGCGATGAGTTGCCCCATAACTCCAATTTTTTTCAGATTTTTAGGTCAAATATTTTAGAAAATAAGGTGGGGCACACGGTACACAAGTCAGTTTTTGGCAGTTTGTTAGCTAATAACTTCTTACCAATAAGAGTAAGGTGATTACAACTTTTTGATCTAGCTATCATCCTCTTTCCAACAATACTAATATCAAGGAACTAGTAAAAGAAATTTGTTTTTCAAATTTAGTATTGGTACTAAGCTTTTTGCTAGTATGAAATTTTCTTAAAATTTTTTTACCTGAACTTTCTTTGGACAAGTGAAATACATATTTTGTCGAAGTTTCATTTCTTAATTCTTAGCGGCTCGCCAATTACCAAGAATAAAACCTAATGACAGACAGACAGACATTTTCATAATCAGGACACCGCGCCCTTTCCAATGATATCCATATCGACCGTCAAAGTTAATAATAGTTTTTTTCGGGCGTTAGTATTAGTACTAACGTTTTCTTTAATCTGCGACTAATTCCAAAAAAATGCATTATATATTTTTGGGTCGCCTAGATACACCTTCAGTCCAAATTTCATCCCTTAACTGGAAAGTTATAGTCAAATATGTAAAAGGCGACAGACAGACAGACAGTCTGACAGACACCGAAGTGATTCCATAAGGGTTTCGTTATTCCTTTGGAACGAAACCCGCAAGGCAATCTGAAATTTGTGCAAAGTTGCAATCCCAGGCTATTGGCCGAGCTTTGAGTTAAAAATTATAACGAAAACAAGAACCTATATTGCAAAACTCACTCCACAAAAGTTTGCGTTTTATTTTGATAAATTCTGCACGTTTGTGCCATCAATAGTCAATAGTCAATGCATCGCATTTACAATGCGAAATTTAATTTTCATTTCGCTGTTGGATTGAAGTCATTTGTTACTGCGCACTGCATCACTGACTGACCTTAAAGTTTTCCATGCTCGAAATCTCTTCAAAGTCCATCACAAATATAATTTCCTTTGAAGGTCGCCACCACCGTGAAAAGTTATCCTCGCAACAGTTTTCCATTTTCCGTCTTCAGAAAATTCATTAAAACACAAAAAAGCGAAGAAAAAGAAAGTAAGACAAACAATAAATACTCCGTACAACGCACTAATGCCGTCCTGTGGGTTTTCTTCTTTCAATTTACAACCCTGGATCGGTGGCCATAATTGCAGGGATGACTTTGCCTCTACTGGTTGATGCTGATGCACTTGCAGTGTTGTGGCCAAAAGGGGTAAAAGTCTCTTCCTCGTCGTCGTCGTCGTAGCGGTCGCTCTGGAGTCGAGTCTTTTCACAGCAAAATTTATTTAGATTAAACTTTTGAGTTTATTTTTTTATTTTCACGGCTTTTTTGTTTTTTGTTGTTCATTTTTGTTTTTCTAAGAAGATATGCACTGGTGCGCGGTGTTAATAGAGCTGGGCGCAATGATTTACTGTTTTAATCTTTGCAGGCATTTGCGTTGCATAAAGTTTTTAAACTCTCGGTCTTTTATCTAGGGCAGGAGATTAAGTTGTTGCGCGAAGATTTTTGGCACCAGTGATTAATGCCGCTGCGGAAATTTACATCTGCACTATGGAAAGTTTGTATTTTATTGTTTTTCACGCTATTCTATTAGTTTTTTTGATAAAACAAAAAAAATAAATAGAAAGTTTTGAAGGTATATTACAGAAGGGATGTGAAGCCTTAAGTTGTTAAAATAAGAAAAAAAAAGAAAAAAGTACCGAAAGTGGAGTGAAATTTGTTTTTGGAGATTTAATGGAGATCGTAAAGTTGGGCACTTCGTTGCTATGGAAAACATTCGGCTTAAAACTTGTGGCATTGTATTACACGTGAATTGAGATACTTATGCAAAGGGGACTTTTGCATATAGATATGAATGGCGCTAAATTTGTGGAACACGTTGCAATCTTTACCAAAGACTTAACTTCAAGTATTGCAAGATTATACTTGAGCACGGAAGTCGGGATTTGATGGTTTGCTTTTGTTGAAAGAGACCTTTAGGTAAATGAATGTAAGTCGCATGTAGCTGACTACGATTTATTTTTTCTATAAGTTAAGTGGAACTTTATTTGCTTGAAATAATGGTGGTTATAGAAATAATAAGAATCTTAGAATATATTTGAGACATTTCGATTTTCGACAACCAAATTGTGATCTCCATCAATACATTAAAAAAATGCAGTCTATACTGAAAAATCTATTAAGTGCGACAATGCTAAACGTTTTAGATACCTGCTATGGCCAGATTCAGTGGTCGACGTCAGACGTCGAGTGAAACCCAACCCATGCCTGTTGCCCCTGCCAAGCCTGTCAAACTCAAGACAACAAAAAGGGACACTCGCTTATGATGACGCTGAAAGAATTTTCGAAGCTACAGAATCTGATATGACGACATTATCATTGGGCCCCAGACTTGCACCTTTTCATCGCCTTTTCCCACATGATTAGCATTTTCTACGAGTGTGTTGTAGTCAACCCACTCACATGTCGTACCCCGCTGTCTCAGACACAAAAGAGCCCACCCATTGAGTCGGTTGCATTATCTGCTCCTGCACACGAGAGCAGATATTAAGGCATATTTTCCCATTTAGTCCCGCATTAGACAATGAAATTACGAGCAACACACACACACAAAAAAAAAAAAACAACAGGATTCCATAATGAGATCTAATGATGACAGCCGTAAGAAAAGCAGAAATTGCAGCGTACCCAAAGACGATGCCGGGATAAGCAGCACTCTCCACAGCACAACACTGGAAATATCCTTGTTCTTCATCTCTCCCCGATCCTCGTCTCACTCGGTGACTCTGTTTGTGTGCTTATGCGGCAGAGGTGTGTTAATATTAAGTCATAAACCGAAAATGCCGACCACCCTTGCTCTGTGCTATCATCACCACCGCATCGCCGCTCTCCTGGGAAATGGGTTGTCCTATTCGAAAAAAAAAGGATGAGAAGAACAAAACAGCAACAACAAGCCGAAGCACAAATGTTAAGCTTGCGCTTGGGCACAAAGAGCGCGCGGAGCAGCGCGCTGGAAATCCCTGAACAAAATGGGTGATAATAAAGCACGGATAAGGGCAAGGACACTGCAGGGTGGCGGTTATTACACTTTTTTTTTGCTTTCCTCAACCTCCTCCCGTTTGTACTTTGCCGTGTTTTATTTTTTCTTATTTTCTGCTCGTTTTTTTTTTTCCTTTCCTTCTCTCCATTGCTGCTGCTGCTTTTTTTCCTCTCGCCTGCTTTTGGTATTTCTGTCCCGAGTGGTGTCATGATGGTGCCATATCAACGTAATGTGCACTTCTGAGATTTTCTTCGCAATGGATTTGCATTTGGGCACCGTTATACAGCAGAAGCGTTGTTAAAAAAAAGGAGGATACTGAAAAAAAATAAAAGTTGAAAAACAGAAAAGAAGACCAAAATCCGATTGCTCTTTCTCCTGTTTCTTTGTATTTTTTTTTTTTGTTTTGCTGTTCTGCTCCCCTTTTTTCTGACTCCACTTGCCGTTGACGTTGTTGTTTTGTGTTATCCTGGTGCAAATGTGTTTCGTGCCTCATGATTTCGTCCTTCCTGGTGATCTCATAATTTTCATGTGCATTATTTGGATTAAGCGGATGGAATTATGGGCGGAACCTTCACGGAATTACCAGATTTCCTTTCTGTGCGCTCTGTTCTCCTAGAAAAGCGAATAAAACGAGCTGATCCGTAAAAAAAGTGTATAAATGAAGATTTAGAGGTTCTAACGTTATAAAAAGAAAAGGATGCACGAGAATAAGAGTGGTGGATTACAATTAAAATTGTGATACAAGAGAAATATCTTGGGGGAATAAAATGAAATATGTTCGCCGTGAAATGGCGTACAGGCGTCCGAATGTCCTCGAATGCAAATTAATAGAGAACGTAAAATCGCTGCTCAGTCGCGGCATACAGCAACGGGTTCATTATTGTTATGGATCGTAAAGCTGCGGCAAATAGGAGACAATCTCGTAAAAAATGAAAATTAAGATTTGCCAGTGGAAAGAGGAAAATTAAGTGGATAGCTGGTGATTCAAAAAGACATGAAAACTCGCGGTTAACGGGCAGTGAATATGGTCCTTTCCACGCATCGAGAGGGTTAGAGTTACTAATTAACATTCGTTGTCGCTTGTGTTTTATTGCACGGATGTAAATCGCAGGAGAAGACGAATCTATCGACCTAAACAGAAAGTGATCAATATTATTGAAAAGCTTTTGCTATACTGCGGCTAAAGTTAGTTTATCCTTCTGACCCAGAAGGCAACCTGATTATTCAAATAGATATTGAGTTTTGGGTTAACTTTGGACATTAAATAGAGGTCGATTGAATTAGATTTCCAGCCACAGTGGACAGCAACAGAGTACTAGTATTCAGATTCATAATTAAAAGGAAGAGTCTTCTGGAGGTTAAAGAATTTAAATTGTCCTCACTGTAAACATCAAATCCAATGGCACCGGTAGATTTCCACACGAGTCTATTTCGTCCTGGACAAAATAATAAGAATGCTGTATAAATGTTTAATATTCTAACCATTATCTCGGGTCCCTTATCACTTGAAAGAAAACATGACGAAAGGCATTGTGTCGAAGAGAAAAAACCGCGTTTGAATCTCCGCTTAAGAAATCAAACCTATAAATTTATTTCAGAAGCTCTTCAGCGTTCTCCTTGCATCATTGCCAAAGTCCAAAAAGACAGAAATCAAACCCCGAAACAAGAATTAAGAAGCCGCCATCGAAAAGCCACAACGTTACTGGGCAGGCGAAACGTACGAGAGGCCCTTCAGAATCCCTTACCAACGTCTAACTCGATCCAAAAGAATTTATCGTTGGATGTTAGGTCTAGAACGATTCGGCGATTTGTAAGATAGAAATTTGCTTGATAGAATAACAAGAAAGATTTCACTGCTAGGCGCTAAGAACATAAGCCAGCGGATAGAGCTCGCGATTTCATACCAAACATCGGCTAATGTACGCAATTGGCGGAATGTTCTAGAAAGCGATGAAATGAAGATCAATTTATTTGGATGTGATGGTAGAATGAACGTATGTTAGGAGAAAGAAAAATCGAAAGCTGGACATTGAAGCACGGTGGTGATAACATCAAGCTTTGGGGTTGTTTTTCGTATGCTGGAGTTTGTCCTACCTTTTCGATAAAATCAAATATGAATAAAGAAATGTACCTCGAAATTTTGGAGACAGTAATGTCTCCGACGAAAGCATGTCATTGATTTAAACTTTCCAGTAGGATAAGAGCCCTAAACACTCTGCCAAGCTGCTGATTTGTTGTTTCAACCAACATAATATTACGATTTTGCCATGTCCTCACAATAACCAGTCCTTAACCCTATGGAAAATTCTTAGAAAGATTTGAGGAATAGAATTTCTGTAAAGAAGTGATGAGTGAGGAAGTACTGTGTGGGAAGTACTGTGGACAAGAATGCATGAAGCATGGTATTCAACACACGTCGAAACATGGCAAATACTAATCGCCTCCATGCCAAGACCATGTAAGCAAAGGTCACGCAACAAAATATTAATTCTGAGGCAATCTTTATATATACTTACACATAAATTTCATTTTTATTGCATTTTTTGTCTTCTTTTAGTGCCATTCTTATTTTTTTGGCCAGCAAAATATGAACAGAAAATAATTATTTATTAAATTATGTGTTTTTCAATATTATTTTTTGGTAACGAAATTTTTTATATTTAACAAAGAAAAGCCTTTCTAAAATAGAACTAAATGTTAGGTTGAAATCTATAAGTAATAATATAAAAACCGAGTACAATCGTTCTTGGTACTCTTATTATTTTGGCCACCACTATACGAGAAGCAAACTATTGAACTTTTTCGTAATCAGCTTTAGCGATCGGCAAATCTTTTAGCACTAAGGCGCTGCCAGCAAGTAGCAGGGCTTGTGCCTCATTTGAAAAGAAAAAGGATTCTTTATCCGAACTTAATTTCAGTCAAGTACATATTGGCCATTATTATTTACGAATTTTTATCATTTTTCACGTAGCTTCAAAATTCCATCAGTGTAAAACTTCTGTAGTTTTTCAACAAAAAACTTCGCCAAGTTATTTTAAGCTGGCTCTTCGGTCGGCTATTGTTTTTGCCATCAAGTTAGTTTTGCATAAACCGAAACAAATGCTCGAAACCGAAACAAATGGTAGTTGGAAGGTGAAAGGTCCAGGCTATGCGGTGGATAAACCCAAAATTTCCAACCAAGCTTCGTCAATTTGTTCCCTGTCATCAAGGCGTGTGTCATTTTTAGGGTTTCGTTCCAAAGGAATAACGAAACCCTTATGGAATCACTTCGGTGTCTGTCTGTCTGTCTGTCTGTCTGTCTTTCACACTTGACCGGTTTTTTTTTTAGCATTGTCATTATGAAAGACAATTACTTATCTGTTGGCCCATTCTGGTCGCTCTTTCTTGATTGCTTCATTAAAATGGTGGAGTTGTGCACAGTAGAGGATCGAAATTCGCCATGTTCTTGAAGCTCATAATAAGCAATTCCAATCCCACCAAACATGCAACAAAACCTTGCTTAACAATCCAGACTTTGAAGACTTCTATGCTTGGTCATCGGCCTTTGACCATGATCGCTTGCATTGGAAATTCGCGTATTCAATCTGTTTTTCTTCGCTTAAAAAATGTTTCCACTTCATTACGCTTCAGCAACGTTTCTCTGATGGTTATCCGGTTAGTTCAATTTCTTTGCGTAAATTGACCCAAACATAAAGCCTGCTCGTTTCAGATGATTCCAAACTATCGTCTTCTTTAACACTCTTAACACGAGCAGCAAATTATACAAAATATAACCTGGCATGTCACCTTTCAAGCAAGTCCTCGTTTGACATAATCAGTGTTTCATTCAGTTTATATGGACAACAACTCCATCTAGAGTCAAAAACCGCTGAGGCTTTTCTTTCTTAGTTATTTTTCTACTTCGGAGTTCATGCCATTTGATAAGACAGTCGAATTAAATTTTTCTCAAGTCTCACCGACATCAACCAGTGCCACACTCTGAAACATTTTACCCCAAAGGCAAATAACTCAAAAAACGACATATGGAATCCCCTTGACGTGCACGACTTATTTGCGCTATCACCTGATCTATCGGCAGCTTATTCCACACTCTATCCGCGAGCCCGGACAAAAAGAACCCCCTTTGGAACTTTTCGTGTTCACGTCAAATCAGTTGCTTCCGATTCACGGTCGTTTCGAAGGAACAAAACAAAACTACCATCCCAGACACAACTCCACCTCATCTTTATCCTTATTGTTACATTTCCGACACATCCCCACCAGAGAACACAAAACAGACGCTTAGGAATCCCCCTCAAACAAAAATCACTTGAAAAATTCTCAAGCGATACATCAGCCCAGGCTGTCGCAGTTTCTTTCCGCTGGCACTGGCTGGTGTATCTAGAACAAGAATGCACTGCATTCCAACCGTGCCACTCGCCTGATGCATTACGAATTGAGGTTGAGGGTTGTGTGAGCGGTTCTAATTTTCCAATGCCTCAACTTTGTTGCTGATTTTCCGCATCACTGCTACTCAGCAAGGATAACAACGAGGGAATTGTTGAAGCTGAAGCTGAAGCTAGAGCCGAACACAGACCGATGGAGAGAGGAGTGTGGAATTTGATTTTTCCTTGAGGAGTTTCAATGTTCGGGGTTTTAATTTGACAGCTCAGGGTTACTGGCTGTACTGCTCTCGGTCTCTTTCCCTCTCTCTGTCAGTTACAGTTCGTATTACAAACTGGCTGCTGTTTCGCATCCCGTCTACGCTGGAATTTGATTTACTCGGCCAAGTGGAGTAGATGGATCACCACGAATGCGGAGCACCCCCTGCCGATGATGATAACCTCACAATTGTGTGTGTTTGTGTGAGACAAAAAAATTCCCTCATTTCCGTCGACTTTTCATTCCAAAGACGAAGCCTGCCCTGTCTTTCCGCCGACGCTAGAAAGATGCTCCCCCCATCTCCCGGAGAGTGGAGAGATGCTACATCCGAGTGTTGTAAATTGCAACAATGGAGTCGAAAGTTTCCCCACAATTACGTGCATCTGATGGGCTAAGACAGGCAAACGAACAAAAGGGATCCTAACCACCCGGATGCACCAGAGGAGCATCTCTCCATCTCCCCAGATGCAATTGGGCATGTAATTGCCTCAGAAGAACCACATCGCCATCGACAAACATGCGCTCCGACGGGAGTTTTCCAATTATTTTGATTTTACGTGCAATCCCGAGGCCCGGCCCGAGAGCATCGGAATTTAATAAAATTTATTAAAAGATTACACTTTGGTCAATTGCAAGGATCGAAAGTTTTCGGCATCCTTGACGTGGACTTTGCTGCGCTGTCAGGACGGTCAATTTTATTTTATTTTTTTCTGTGTGCGTGTGCTGGGTGCTTGAGGGTTTGAGGCGGAATTCCGTGAATCGTGCTGCTCCATTAGAAATAATTAATTTCCTTGTAAACGGTATCCGTACCTGTGTGTGTGTGTGCACTCTCTCTCACCGTTGATGTGGGTTGGTAATTTGTTCGTTGTCATGTTCGCCTTTATCATCTCTATGTACTCACTCGTTCGTGTATTGACTGGGGCCAATTACATGTGAGTCGTAACAACGTTTTGACATTAACGGTGGCATGTCAGACTGCTGTGTATTGTCCCTCTTTGAATGGGGCGGGGTGGAAAGACCTATTAGACACATGCAATATGTACACAAAGGACACAATGGCGGTTATGTTGGTATTTGGGACTAGGGACGAGATTTCATATTGGAAATATTTATCATGGGAGTCCTTTTGGGGTTTTTGGATATTATCTTCGCATTTGACATACTTCACATGTTTTTTGTTTTCTTCGGTGGGTGCTCAAAAGGAATGTGTCTCTTCCGGGAGCTGTGTGATCGTGGTTGTATCCTTTGTTATTACTTTCGGTAGTTTGTGGGACGATAAACGGAGCAGAAAGAGTGGAAAAAATGAAAAGGACCTCTTGTCCTGTCAAAGTTGGTGAAATGAATATCTGTATTTTGTTTTATGATGTGTTTGAAGATTGGCCTACGTGAATGGTCAAACGAAATTCGTGCTGTGTTTTGGAAATTTGGCAGGCGGGGTTGGTGGACGATGTCGGTAAGGCTTGTAGGTGTGTGGGCATGTTCAAGCAGAGGTGGACTATAAATTTTCTTATACAAGCGGTTGCCAAGAAAATTCTTTTTCTCGAACATTTTCTACAAATCAAATTTTGAAACTATTTAGGAAATACTGACAACCGATCAGATCATATGAGCAGTTAATTGACGTTGGTTTTCTTCGCTGTCGAAAAAGTTTTACTCTATTTTCCTCTCCACCGTGAGTGTAGTTTCACAATATTTTTTCCTTACGAGGAAAAAAATTACTTGCTTCTCAGTAATCTAAAAATGCATTTATAAAAATGTATAGCTTTTGTTTTGTACCACACTTAGCCTTTCTTCCTTCTTCCTTTGCAGGCGCCCGGGGTGGACCTAAGGCTCAACATGCCTCACGATCTAGCACGGTCTAGGGATAGGCTTAAAGAACTCGCATGCCAGTGCATTGCCATGTCTAAAAACTTTTTCTTTGGGATCGACCTTAATAGATCAACGGGTGTACTCTGTCGTTAATCTGCAGTCGGACAAGTTTTACAAGGGTGCATAGACTAGACAACGCACTGTATAGCTCGTCTTTATAAATATTGTCATACGCGGCCTTACACGGCATCGTCACCAGCGGCTTTGTTTAAGCTTTGTTATCACGACCGATACTTCACTGAGGTCAGGGGGCAATTATTGCTTTTGCATGATGAAGAGTTCTGCCTGATTTTTTTTAATTTGTGGAATAATCTGCTCAATTTCGTGTCAGGAAAGTGGTGGCTCCGAAAGAAATGTGTTCGTTATTGTCAATTGGAAAAAAAGATAAATGGTTTAGTTGGATTTCATATTCTATTCGTCAACAGTAATTATGAATAGCAGCCTCTACAAAAAAAACCTTTCTATACAAAAATAAGGAAAAAAATAGCCTGTTGTGGTACCAAGCCAATTGTAATTTTCAAATTTATTTACAAAAAAAATATGTACCTCTGAAAATCAGTGAAAACGCAGAGAACTCAACTTAACACAATTATTTTAAATCATGATAGTGGAAATAATTTTGTCTAGAATACACGTTAGTGCAAACGATGTGGGCTTATCGACGGTCTTACAATAGACGCGGTAGGCAGAATGCGACCAATAAAGAAATACCAGATTTGCCAAAATAGGTTGGCCGAAAGTGTGCAAGTCGATTCGCAGTCCTGTACAAACGTTTTGCTTTTGCTGGCTAAATTTGAAATACGAACTCAGTGAAATGTTGTATCCAAAATTCAATATTCAATTCTCATTTTCACTTGTTAATCAATTCCTATTAGTTTGACGAGCCATCTGCTAAGTTGACCAGAAAAGTCACAAATGTAGCAACGTACGGCGAAAACGCAGTGGCAAAATTTATAAAACAGAAATAGACACAGGTGGTCAAACAAAAAAATAGTAGTGTAAGAACACTAAAAAAAACACGCTTTAATCATGCAGTAAAAATTGAAAAATGATTTTATCATTTCTTTTATGTCCAATGACTAAATCAAAAAGTGTAGAGCAATGTTAAGAATTGAAAGTACAAACAATCGAAATTTGTTAAAAGTGCAAATTAAACTTTTAAGATTTTTTTTTACATATTCTGTGACACGACGAGTTAATAAAGTATATAAAATGGGTGTGAACAATTTATTTTCAAAAACTGAAATTGTTGTAATGTTTAGATTTAGATACAAAGAAATAAAATAAAATGACCATAAATTGATAAATTTACTAAGCTTTATATAGCACTATATAGCTTTATAGCACATAGATACATTAAAAAATAATTATTTGCAAAGTTTCGGCGAACACCTTTTTGCGTTCTGTCGAAAGGTGGTGGTGTTTTTTTTTTTTTTTTTGAACATCAATAATTATGGTCTTTGTTAATATTTAATAGGTGTACAACTTTGCTTCTACCGTTTTTTCCGAAATGCGAGACTTTATTGTAATAAACTGGTTAAACATTTATGATTCGTTTTGCGTCTGATTCGATTGCATTTGACACGAGTCTTGATCAAGTAATGCCTCCAATTCTGTATCTTCGAAAGCCTTCTCTCTTCCACCGCCATGGCGGTCTTCGACTTCAAAGTCACCATTCTTCAAGCGTTGAAACCACTGCCGGCACGTTCTTTCACTAATAGCGGCGTTACCATAGGTATTTGAGAACATTCGATGAGCCTCAGCCGCAAATTTCTTCATATTAAAGCAGAAAATTAACCTCACGCAGATGACAAGATTTTGGCTCGTAAGCTGACATGTTTAATCGAAAATAACTTAATGATGCAGATACAGATCGACTAATATTTCGATGACATTATGTTTACCAATACATAAGCTTATTGTATGACATTTACTTTTCGACTACCACTTACCGCTACAACCATCTATTGCAAAACGGCGGAAGCAATTTCTTAAATTTAGTTTTTCCTTTTCCTTACTCTATAACCTAAGTGTCCTCCATTATTATCTAAAACTTTTTTAGTTTCCACGTGGCATTGAGTCTATTCATTTTTACATGTTGTCGAAGATATGGAATGTCACGCTTTTTCAACTGCTTCCAGCAATTGGTCAGTGATTGAGAGACACTGACTGTACATTTTTTATTTTTAGTTCAATCTATAAGTTCTCAATGGGATTGGGGAGCTGGCGATTGACTTGGCGATGGAATGGCAGTCATTTTCTTGTCACGAAATCAATCGTTCACAATACCTGCTCTATGATTGAATCGTTATCTTGCTGAATGTTTAACTGAAGGGGTATGTTTTCCGCGGCATGTGCAAGCACAACATTTTCTAAAATTACCCTGCATCAATATTTTGTCCTGGTGTCAGTAATACGAAACATATTGGCCGACACCATACCACGAAAAACAACAACACACGATATTTCCCCTACATGTTTTACGGTTCTCATTATATAGCGTGAGTGATGTCACTTTTCCGTTGGTCGCCTAACGTTACGTTCAGAGTCCGAAGAGAACAAAATAATTGTAGTTTCGTCACTCTAAAGGATGTTATGCCATCTTTTGTACTCCTTCGTTTCTTTTATGATCGCACCAATTTGTTGACCAGCTGTGCATATCTCTTTACTCAGAATACATTTTCGATAAATGTTACGCTTTTCTCCGAACTTTTACCAAACACAATCCGTAAAGTTTTTGCAATAAAAATGATCAAGTCCTCGACTTCTTGACAACTCCAGCTTGGGCAGCTGTTACTGTTGCTGTTTCTTAGTTTTTTTTTTTTTTTACAATTAATTGCACAATATACCACCCAGATTTTATTTGCAATCCTAATTTTTTTCGTAATTTGTTTATAGCAGTTGCGAGCAGACCCTAACTCTATGATAAAAAAAAAATCTAAATCTTGATTGGCATTTTGGCATCGGCAGATCATAAAACGAGATTGCATGTAAATTTGTATTGAAATACGGAATTGTCATGCTTCTACTGGAAAATCCCATTTGCAGCAGACAAAACCCAAACTAAAATTCACCCTTCTTCTGGGACCTGTTTAGTTTGAGTGCTTTTTGGTAGGTCTCCACCGAAGCATAAATAAATTAGCATCAAAAAGCAGTAAAACCAAGTCCACAGATCTCGGGTAGTTTTGTTTTATTTCCGTTTTTAGGAGCGCCATTCCTTCCCCCGGAGCCACACAGCAGCCTTCAACTATGCAATCCCATCTGGACCAGGTGGCCGGATTTTGATGCTCCATCAAAATCTAATCTCATTCGAGAGGCGCCCCCTAAACAAGCCCACATTAACTTTTAAGATTTATCTCGAGACATAAAAAAATTCATATTTCACGCAAAATGAACTCGCCTCCAAATCCGAGCTGCACTTCGGACGCGGCCAAAACAATTTACGTTATTCCACCGGCAGTCGCCGCGTAGCGAAAACTATTTTAGTGTCCCCCCTCCGATAAGCCCATGGCATCATTCACGGCACATATCCCCCGAAATTTATTGCACCCGTTTGCCTTCCGCTTAAGCGCGAGCCGGAGTACCTTGTTGTGGATTTTGCAGTTGAAAAGTGCAATCTTCCTCGGCCGTAAATTCCGTAGACATCCTCGAGATTTAGATTTAGATACAACGCCAAACGACATAAAGAACTAATTTTGCAGCTGGCGGCATTTTTCGTCACTCATCCTTAGCGGCGCAGCAGTGACGGCGAGCGGTCCCATAATTTGCTCTCGGAAATCATCGGTGACCGGCTTTTATAGCCGCATAAACTGAATGGTCGGGCTTCTATGGAGCCAATGAATTTATTTAGCTGCAGCCGGTGACAGGCTCTGGTCTTTGGGTCATTATTCTGCCGCCGGAACACAGGCTCGCACTTAAACGGGAGACGTTAATTAATTAATTGCAACACTTTCGTCATACGCCCACCCCCTCTCTCTGACGCGGCTCCGACATCAGCAGCATCATTATCGTCGCCTCCGATGTCATGTATCTGTCCGCCTATTGCTTGTCACGCCGATGACATGTCCTCTTGCGGACTAATTGATGTTGAGAAGCATCGTCTTTCATTTGTGCGTGTGACGCGCCTCCTTAAGCATCCGCGACAGACAGAGTGACACACAGAGACGCGTTGCAAGTCTGAAACTAGATAACCAAATCTGTGACGTGGCGGGGGGCCGTTTGCCGTCACTGCGACAGGCTTCACTCAACGGTGACAGAAAAATTCAAATAAACGCAAATTCAGCGTGTACGTGTGCGTGTGGGTGTGTTCTTTGGCCGAGTGCGAAAATTAATCACATTCACTAGGCGTCATTCAGCGCAAAGAATGCACAAATGGTGACAAATGAACGTATCGGAGCGTGAAGCTGTGTGGCTGTGGGGGGTGGTTGTGGATTGGTGTGCGAAATTTCGCTTTAATTGTCAATTTCAGTGGGTCGACGGTAGTGAGGCGTGGCGCAGAAGTTCGCCCTCATGGTATTCAGATTGTTGGGCGGCGATAAAATTAGATTTGAATTTCATTTAACGCAATTAATCACCTTGTTGATTTTTATTTGATTTCTCTTCCACACACAGACCCCACTTGCGGGTGCTGTTGTTGTTTTTATTCAGGATACCGGTCGAGACTTGAACTTTGAGGTTGTGTTTGGTTTTTTTGTCGTTGGCAATTATGATTAAGTGATTAATTGGTCGAAAGCACCAGCTACGGACAGTTTTATGAAAGTTATCGGCTAGTTTATGTTCGTGTTCATTTAGGGGACGTGTTGTGTGCCTTTTTACAACAGATCGAATGGGGCTTTAATTAATGCCTAATTTACAAACGATTGAAATCAATGGAATTTATAATTGTATTCAAAACGTACAAAAGATTCTTGGAAAAACTGAAATATCTTAATTGGAAGTTCTCACTTTGACTTGGCGGTCTGAGATAGTGAACTCGGGACAGAAACCAATTTTTTTTTGGTACGTAAACAGTAATTCTTCACATTATGATCGTTTTATTAAAATTCTGTAAAATGTAGAGAAATTGGGCATTTCCTAAAAATCTGAAGTTTTCTCCGTGCGAATCCCAAACTAAAATAACAATCTGTAAAGGCTCATATAAGGTGTTTCTTTTAGAGGTAGAGGTAGAGCTTGAAGTTGACAACACTATTTTAAGTGGCAGCCATTTTCTTAGCTGTCAAGTGATTTACATTTAGTTTTGTATGGCATTTCAACATGAATAAACTGACGCATGAACAACGTTTCTAAATTGTGGAAATTTATTTTGATAATCATGATTCTGTTCCCAATTTTCGTAAGCGAATTTTGTTTAGCGATGAAGCTCAATTTCGGTTGAATGGTCGAAACGTCAATAAACAAAATTGCCGTTTTTGTAGTGATGATAATCCTCAAGTATATGTTGAGACACGATTAATTGGTGTGCTTTATAGGCTGGTGGAATAATTGATCCGTACTTCTTTAAAAACGATTCTGGTCAAAACGTTTCAGTAAATAGCGAACGCTATAGAGCCATAATTACTGACTTTTTCATTCATCAATTCAACAACCGTAAAGTTGCAACAGCTGTGATTTCCACAAGAAGGATCAACATGTCACACAGCACGTGCAACAATTGATTTATTGAAGGAAACGTTTGGTGACCGTATAACTTCAAGTTACGAACCCGTGAATTGGCCTCCAAAATCGTGCGATTAAACGCCGCTTGACTATTTTATGTGGGGATATGTGTAGTAGTCGCTAGTCTACAGAGTTGTAAAAGAATGCAATCTTTTGGGAATGAATTCGCTGATTTCACGGAAAAGACTTCACAATTTGTGATTCATTCAATT
This sequence comes from Syritta pipiens, assembly GCA_905187475.1. NCBI lineage: Eukaryota > Metazoa > Arthropoda > Insecta > Diptera > Syrphidae > Syritta > Syritta pipiens. Next base: position 27,137,108 of record LR994572.1, on the reverse strand, counting down.
GACTTCATTAGATGAGTGTGACTTCAATTTTAAAATCACCATTCTATTTTGAAGTCTTGATTGGACCAATCTTTCGGGCCACTCAATGGATTGCAATCAATTGAATGCAAGTCTTTAGAATTATGTGCATTCTTTGAAGTCACTTTGAAGTCCCTACCATTCACTTGAAGTCCCACCATGCACCTTTGAACCAAACCAAAACACAAAATGAAACTTCCAGATTAGACTACATATGAGCCAACCATGGCGGTTATATGCCAAAAAGATTATCTTTCGAATGAAGTAAATTTTGTGTCAATTTCAACATCATCTCATCTTTGTTTTATCCCATTTCAAAGTTCTATACTTCTAAAAAAACACCCTGTGTAATTTTTCTACAAATCGGAAAAATACTGATTTTGTAGTTAAGAAAAAACTAAAACGTATATAAAACATCGATGTTTGTTAGTTTATTCGCCGTTTGCATAGTTTTTCAAACTCGGATGTATTAAGAGCGTTGATGGGTGAAACAAAAAATCCAATTTTCAGATTTAAGTTTCCCAGAAATTAGGATTCGAAAAAAATGTTTACTTATCCCGGTGGTGTTCATTGTTGTTTAAATAAACAGAGTTGCACACATCTTTGGTTGCCTGCATTTTCCTGGAATTTTCCCATAAAAAAATCTAAATCCTGCCGTACTCGTATTCTCGTTTATGGAAATTTCAACTCTGTTACAACCTAAGCGTTGAATTATCATTCAGGTCCCTTACAAAAAAAATGTGAGAGCCACAAATCACCAAAAACTGAACACGAAACCCCGATCGAACATATGCGCCCAGTGCCACGGCTAATCCCGTATCATCCCTAACTGTTGACTAGGTACACTCGCGCTCAGAACGGATTACTTGTCAAGCATTGCCACCCCTTCATGTATTTTATTTCGAAATAAAAAAGTTTTTTTTGTTTTTGTTGCAAACATTTTTATTTGATAAACTCAAAATGTTGGCAAAGGAATGAAAAATAAAAAAAATGTATCAAAAAAAAGAAGAAAAACAACCCCCACGTCACTAGAGAAATCAGGGAAAATTGATTTTCAAATTTTACATGGCAGAGTCCGGACTTTGGCGCGGTGTGGTGTTATTTATTTTCACTCCAGGTTTACTTTTGGCCCGGTAGTGTTTGGCCAGCCAGCATAAACAGACTTACAGTTCAATTGTTGCCTTGCCAATAAACCCTCGCCTCATCCACCGTCCACAGAAAAGAGCAACAACAAAAAGAGAAAGAAAATAAAAGGACACACAACTGCCCAATGCAGTGGACTGTCAGAAGAGACATCATAATGGGTTTGTGCACGCCCACCCTGAGCCACCCACTTCCGGGCACTCATATATCGCGCGCATTAAAATTTACCCCCCACACATACACACGACTGAACTGACTACAGTTGCACTGGCAGTGCACTGCCATGTATCGCATTAACTCAGCTTGTGTGTGTGTTGGTGGAAAATGCGCCTAAAGGATTTTAAATTTGCATTGCATGATTGAATTTCATCTGAATTTTTGATATAAGGGTGGATTTTATTTAACGAGCACACATCACGTACCCACGATGAAGGGGATGGTGGTGGTGGTGGTGGTGGTGGCGACGACGACTAAGCCCCCTGTCCCCAGTGGTTTGCTGCTGTTGCTACTTAACGGAGGGCAATGCTTGGTCCACGACTCAACATGCATTCGTAGGACGGACGGCCGGGTGGAGTTCAGGACAAGATCCGCGAACGCGATGCGAAATGATTCCCCACATGTCGGTTAATAAATCAATCAATAACTAATTCCCATGGTTGGCCATCGGTTTTAGATTAATGATAAATGTGTATGCAGATTTCTTGTAACCGTAGAATTTATATTCCGGGACGCGGCTGTTGCAGTTGGACTGCAGGTGAGAGCAGGTGAAAGGCTATGCGGCGCCCGTAATGTGTGTGTTACTGTTTGGAGTGCGGCGCGGATAATTCATGAGAAGCACACGGGTTATGCACCCGTGTTTTAATGACGCTTTTAGCGTGTGAGCAATTAGTGATGGAGCTTTGATTAGAGCCCGTTGCGACTTTTCTGTATGACAGGTATAAATTGGGTGGCTGTGTTTTGAGTGGAAACAGGGAGTTGCATTTGATTGGCTATTGAGGTCACAAATGGGGACAATTCATTTTTCGTGGTGGTTGTTAGCGGGAAGTGATACGGAATTGATGAGATGAAGTCAATTTGTGTGGGTGTTTGATTGTTTTTATGGAATCCCTCTAGGACAGGCAGTCTGGAAAGGACACGAAACTTTAGAAGGATCTGTAACTCACATTATTAATTTAGCTCTGCAACAGTGTGGAGGGTGTGTGATGATTTGGATTGTCTTCTTTTTTTTTTGCTACATAAATCGTATCACAAAAAAAGAACTATACAAGTTTGAAATTGTAGTTTCAGAACCACACTGAATGTAAAAATGGCTGATAAAAGAAATTGTTGTCCATGACGACATTGCCTTGGTCGGCGTAACAGCCCGTTGAGAGCCAGAGCCTAGCTTTTTGGCGCCTCCACTGTGTTGTGCGCGTTATAATTTTGTCACATGTGGAGGGGACCTACTGTCTAATGCCGGTTCCGAACAGCGAATTGCGAAAGCTTTTGTCCATGACGACAGTGGGTTTTTGTTTTTTCAAAAATCAATCGCCATCAATTCAACTAATAACATGCAATACTATGTATAGTGAATACCATAAAAGAAAAACTATACGAACGCTTAGTTGCTATTTTAATTGCAAAATTTTTGAATAAAGCAAGTTTCGCTTATTAGGAAGTTAGGAAATCAAAGATTCCTAAAAATTGGAAAGCTTATGTGAAGCAAGCCTGCAAACTTAGATGATTTACAAAATACTTTAACGCAATTTGTCATATTTTAAAAGCAAAGTAGAAGTTTGAAATTGTATCTCGCTTGTAATGTTCTTTAATGCTTAGTTAGATGATCTTAAGTCACCATTCATTATCTCCAAAAGGACTAGATTAAAGAATTGAAATAAAAATATTTCTTTCTGAAAGACGGCCAAGGATCGTTGCAAATACTGAAGCTCGTTGCACCAATGAGAAATAATTTCTAGGTAGATACCTTTTAAGAACAAGAAAAAAAAAAAATAATAATAAAATAAATCTTTGTAGAGTATTTTTAAAAGTTTCTTTAATTCTTCTTTGAATCAAATTTATGTTTGATGATCCGAAACTATGAGAGGTAATTGCTTTGGCTACTATCATTAAAAAGAAGGAAACCATGCAAACTATAAACTCCCATAGTTTCCATCAATCTACATCGACCTTCTGGCACTCTAGGTCTGATTCGTAATTATAAAAAAGAAATTAGGAGAAATAAATAGAAATGGAAAAATTAAAATGGAAAAAGTATTGTTTATAACTGTGCAACAACACTTAAACTGTAAATATCATACATATAGTGGTTACCAAAATAATTAGAGTGGAACCATTTTACTCGGTTTTTTTTTTCTGCTATTATAGCAGACCCTTAAAAGATATAAACTTAACTTTTTGTTCTATTTTAAGAGGGCTTTTCTTTGTTAAAGATTAAAAATTTCATTACTAAAAAATAATATTGAAAAATAAACAATTTAATAAATAATAATTTTCTGTTTCTGTATATTTTGCTGGCCAAAAAATAAAAGTGTAACTAGAAGAAGACAAAAAAAAGGCAGTAAAAATGAAATTTCTGTATAAGCATATATTAAGGTTACATCAAAATTAATATTTTGTTGCGTGACCTTTGCTTTTGAGGCCTTACATGGTCCTGGCATGGAGGCGATTAGTATTTGCCATGTTTCGACGTGTGTTGAATACCACGCCTGTTGCATTTTTGTCCCCAATACCTCCATATTCATCACTCTCTTGATAGAAACCCTCTTCTTCAAATCTTTCTAATAATTTTCCATAGGGTTAAGGACTGGTGATTGTGAGGACATGGCAAAATCGTAATATTATGTTGGTTGAAACAACAAATCAGCAGCTTGGCAGAGTGTTTAGGGCTCTTATCCTACTGGAAAGTTTAAATCAATGACATGCTTTCGTCGGAGACATTACTGTCTCCAAAATTTCGAGGTAATTTCCTTATTCGTATTTAAATTTATCGAAAAGATATTACCAACTCCAGCATACGGAAAACAACACCAAGGCTTCATGTTATCACCACCGTGCTTCAATGTCCAACTCTTGGTTTTTCTTTCGTACGTTCATACGTTCATTCTACCATTACATCCTAGTAAATTATTCTCATTTCATCGCTTTGTAGAACGTTCCGCCAATTGCGTACATTAGCCGATGTTTGGTATGAAATGGCGAGCTCTACCCGCTGGCTTGTGTTCTCAGCAGTAAAACCTTTCTTGTTATTCTATCAAGCAAATTTCCATCTTGCAAATGGCGCAGAATCGTGCTAGAGCTAACATCCAACAATAAATTCTTTTGGATCGAGTTAGACGTTTGTAAGGATTCTTTAAGGGTCTCTCGCGCGATTCGCCTACCCAGTAACGTTGTGGCTTTTCGATGGCGGCTTCTTAATTTTTGTTTCGGGGTTTGATTTCTGTCTTTTTGGACTTTGGCAATGATGCAAGGAGAACGCTGAAGAGCTTCTGAAAAAAGTTTATAGGTTTATGAGAATCAAACGCTGTTCCCTTTCAACACAAGGCTTTTCGTGGCCATATTTACTTCCGAAAAGTGATAAACGCACATAGAAACAATTTCTGAAATGAAATCGATTCAAAAAGTGATAAGGGACTCGAGATAATGGCTTAAATATTGAATACTTACACAGCATTCTTGTTATTTTGTCCAGCGCGGAATTGACTTTCACGAATAAAAGTAACGTTGTTTTCACAAATGCATATGGAAATCTACCGCTGCCATTGGAAGTGGCTGTACTAAAGGCAGTTAAAATTCTTACACTAGGATTTTTTTTGCCAAAAAATAGGTTATTCAAATGGTATTCATCAGTTTGGAGAGCACTATATCGTACTCTTGTTTTTTTGACCACCACTGTACATACATTACGTTTTTCGTATACACAAAAAGGTTAAACTACTGCATGATTTTTCACATAAGTTTCTTGTATTTCCTTGTCCTATATGGTTAAGAGTGCTGCTTGTCAGGTTAACGTGATTAAAGTTCAATGGATTTCTGCCTTCTAAGATCTTCGTAAATAGTAGCATCGACCCCCTCAAGCGGTTTCAATTGTATTCTGTTTATTGAAAAGGCAAATATTCATTTCTAACAAAGATGTTCTAAGAATGTCGGAATCATTTAAAAGACTGAAAGTTACTCTGTGAGTTTCTGTAACCCCAAAACGCATTTTTAGATACAAATACGCTTACAAGTTTTCAATGTAGAATGAGTACACGCAGCAATTTGTCGTCTTGTTTTCTCGAATTTTCCTGAACTTCATCCGATATATTAAGTCTGTTTCTAAAGGTCACCATTTTGTTTTGCATTTGCCTGAAATTTGAAAAAAAGGCCCCAAGTCACGCCCAATTTGTCAATTACACAAATTTCGTAACAAGAATCACATAGAAAAGCATCCTAATTGCTAATTGTGTAGCCGGTAAAACCCAATCCATTACCATGACAGGACTTTATTTTGAAAATCCATGTACAACCCTTTTATGAACTGCCGCCTCTTTACAATGTCTTCCATGCCCCCACAATGCTGCCAATAAGCTTGGACTCTCTAAAGACCTCAAGCTCTCTCTTAACTGCTAGTGACGCACACCGAGTGACAGATGTCAACCAGTAACCCGGTATCATTTGACATTTACCAATCACAACCTCAAAACGCATTTCATTTGAGAGAACTTCCTACACGCACACCCTACACTCTCCAGCCACATCTCGTCACCGGTCCAATCATCAAATTGTAACTAATCAGTTTTCAGGAACACCGCAAGACACTAACAAACTAAACTTCAGAGCAAACATTAAGCTTGTGCCAAAAGTAATACAACAACACAAAAACAGAGAAGGAGAGAAAGGCAGTAAGGCTAACCCCATTATCTGTGTAAGGATCTGCCTAATGAACATTTTCTCTTACCCAAAAAACCGAGAACTTCTCACATTCACATGTAAACAAAGGCGATGGGAATTGAAATCCATGGTCTCTATGATAATATTTCCAAATCAACGTCCCCGCAATGCAACAGCTCACCCCCGATCAATTTTCCTAGATACACTTTGAGAAAGCCGCAATGAAAATTCAACACAATATTGTGTTACACTGTGCAACCGCATATGGGGCACATACATACGTAACAAGTACACACAATTAGAATTGACTTTGGTTGCACAGCAGATGGAAGCAGAGCTTCTAAACTCGGCACAACTCCCGAGTCGAGTCTGTCTTATTAGGCTAATGCTTTCTTCATGTTAACAGAATTTCATTTCAACCAACCCAGCCCGGTCGACGTGGGGGTGTGTAAGAAGCCACCACTCCACAAAAGTTGAGTATTTAACTTCACTCTAATATGCATTGAAATCGAATTTTATTTACCCAAGGAGATTTCATCTTCGAGTGCCTATGCATCTCTTGGGATAATGTCTTTGCTTAACCGAACGATGAAGGATGGTGGTCCTGTGGGCGGGTGGGTTAGCAGAAATGAGATTCACAACAACGAGACGGTACAACGACGACAAGTTGCAGCAGCAGAGTTTCGTTGCTTAAGAAACCGCACGCCACACTTTCCTCGTTCGTTTGTCGTTTAGTTAAATGACAGCCTGAAGGCTGTTTGCCTGCATTTAGATCGGCCTCCAACCCGGCCCAGAGATGACAGGCAGCATCCCTGGAACGGGGCACGCGGATGTCTGTTGCTGTTGTTATCACTTCACAAAAAAAAAAAAAATGAAAAATAAAATATACACGACGCACTGCAATCGTGTGGCACTGAAGACAGCTTCCACACAAATAGTAATGAAATTAAATTCCTTCACACAACGACGAGGACGACAAGGACGAAGGCAACAAAAGACGACGACGACGACGACGATGAATTAAATCTCTTGGCATCAAATCAACTGCCTTGACATTCAATTTGAGTTGACTTCACCCCCAAAAACACGATTGGGTCCATGCAACCGACGACGAAGACGAAGAGCGACCTTCCGTAGCTTATGTGGGGCATGTGGGTATGGAATTCCATCATCATCCTTAAATCTTTCTTGGATTGGTTTCCTATTTCGGCTGAGAGAATTCAAAATAAATTACAAAAAAGAAATTAAGTGACACTGTGTAGCCTTTTTTTTTTCTCTCTGTGTTTCTTCTCCCGTGTGTGTGTGTGTGTTTGCAGGTGGTGGTGATGGTAGCTCGTGAAAGTGAATTTCAAGTTTGATGTGGTTGAGTAGGTGGGGTGGGTTAGCAAAAAATAAGCCACAACCGAAAAACCGAAAGCGAAATGTCAACAATTTTAATGCCATAAGGATGTCATCTCCTCGTAATGAGATCTCCTAAAACCAGGCTCCATAAAATAAACCACGAACAAGAAATGCGAAAAGGATCAACGAAATAAAATGAGTGAAATGAAAAAAAGAAGAGGAGGCAAAAAAAAAAGTGATAATGGGAGGGAGAGTAATACTCTTCGCAAAAAATGTTTGTCAATTTTGACACAGAAAGTTCCACTGGTTTCACAAAAGGCTTGGTGCGTCATTTTTTTGCGAAAGGGAAGTGAATTCACGCAGGAGAAGGAACTAAGTATCAAACACATGAATTTAAAACATAAGCAGAGATTTTTATAAAAAAAATTTAACCTTCATCCGTCCCCCAGCCGTTACTATTTGAATCAGAAGTCTTTTTTCTCTAATATCTTCTAAAATATGTTTTGAAATTAACGGACTAGTTTTTGTACGTAATAAGCAGTTGTAGTAGTTTTTTTTTTTTTTAAATCGGTACTAGGTTCACTGGAGTAAAAGAAAGCAAAGTACAATCGCTTGGTTCAAAAATTACCCGAGGGACGAATGAAGGTTAAATAAATATAAAAAAAAATAAAATTTTGTGGACCAAAAATTTTACTAAGAAAGAAATATATTTTCATGACAAAAATAATCAAGAAACTAACAACTTTCCAAAAATAATCAAAATTTTACCAACAAAATTGGTCGCTAAAAATTCTTAAAAGTTCAAGTAAATTGACATAGTTTTCTGTTGGAAAAAGAGTCTCAAAAATTATGTTGCATTCTAATTAAAATTTGCCGTTTTCGTTGGCACACTTTTTTCGAAATTTTCACTTTTACTTTAATTTCAAAAAATTCAGATTCATATATTTTAAGTTTTAGATTTTTTTAGTTGTGCCCCGGAACACATAAACTTACACCTTTAAGACCTCAGATCTATGGACCACGAAGATTATGGACGGATTACTTTACAACAGTCTTCAAAAATGTACATTTGCATGTCAGCATAAATTCTTTGATTGAGAAAAAAGGTCCTAGTTATAGATTAATATTGCAAACTTGTCGAAAGGAAATGAAAAAAAAAAATAAACGAAAGCCAGAGGACAAACAATAAAGTTAATAATCTGCGTGACAGCCCGTAGACGCCTAGAGCAAAGTTTTTTTGCACAACCATTGTGTTGTGCGCGATATTATTTTGACAAATGTGGAACGGACTCACTCTTTATTGTCCGTTCCAAATGGCGAAAGCTTTTCACAACATTGTACATATGTGGAATTTTTCCCTGGGGCTGGATTCAGATCTCTGGCACGCTTGCCTAACAATTCGACATACTAACATCAAGCAACAACGCTCACTCTAAACCCGGAAAAGTTTTGCAAAAAAAAATTGGACTATGCACAGACTCAAAGGTATCCAATTTAAATTGGAAAAAATCAAAAAAACGAATACCGTGTCTGTCAATCATGGACAAAAGAAATGTACACAAACGTATCGCCGGCGGCGTCTTATTTGATTACAAAGGAAGATGAATTGAATTTGTGTTACTCTCTTTGTTTTTATGAAAATACTACCTAAAAAAGTGTATTTTTTTTTTCATTTTTATTTTTTTACTTTACATAAGTACAATGTAAATTAATTTACATTTCCATTAGTGGCGTAACAGCCCACGAACCGCCAGAGTCTAGTTTTTCGCGCCTCCAGCAACTGTCTTCACGTAAGAAATACCTGTTAAAGATTTCAACAATTTGGACTTATGAAACGTTTAATTGAATTCATTTCAAAAAATGTTTACCATCGCGTCTGTTATAATTTAAGAAAATTTGTTGTAAAAAATAAAAGCCGAAAATATGTAAAAAAACGTAGTTTATCAACATATTAGAATCAGTGTGTCAAGAAAAACGTCAAATAGACTTGTAAATCATGGATCGGTCAGTGGTGTACAAAACTCAGACTTTCATTCATCAAATATGTTTATACAGTACTGGACAAAATTACAGCCGTGCCAGTAAGGAAACTGACGATTTTGCTTGTAGCGAGTGACGGAGAGAAATTACGATGATGCAATTAATTTTCCTCATTTTCTTAACTTTTCTAAACATAATGATTTCATAAATATTATACCTTTTCTTTACGAAAAAAATTATAAGAATTCACTAAACACAAACAGTCGAGCTTTGTCCGCTACTTTATATTGTGTTAATTTTTCATTTAATAATTTAGTTTCTGTTAAGAAAATGGACTAGAGATGAATACTAAATCGAAAACCAACTCTGAAATGTTTTAGATCAAGAAATCTCGTTCTGAAAGTACAGACATATACGATTCGAAACAAAATCATTGACAAGTGAAAGAAGAAATTTAAAAAATATATTTCGAATCAGACGGGTCTTGTACCCCAATCTACCACATAGAGTAGCTTGCAGCTTATTTGAACCTACTAATATTAATAACTTCAAACGAGTATTTAAAACTGATGTATAAAAAACAATTTAAAATGTAAAAACACAGAAAGATTAGTTGAGTTTAAAACTTTTAGAAAGCAACTATTTTTTATTGGGAGTACAACTTGAAAGACGCGTATTTTTTTATTAAAAAAACCATTTATTTTAATATGAAAATGAAAATACATGTCATTCAAAGTATTGCCCATCGCTAGCCACAACTTTTTCCCATCTTTCTGGCAATTTGTGGATTCCGTCCCAAAAGAACTGCGCCGGCTTGGCGGCCAAGAATGAATCGAGCCAATTTTTGATACCGTCAACTGAAGTGGAGCGTATTCCAGCCAGGGCATTCTGCATGGACCTGAACAAATGGTAGTCGGAAGGGGCCAGGTCTGGGCTATACGGCGGGTGGGGTAGCGATTCCCATCCAACTTTTTCCACTTATTTTTTAACCCGTTGAGTGCGATGTGGCCGAGCATTGTCATCATGGAAACTTATCGATTCGTGTCTAGTCGCATATTCTGGCCGTTTTTCTTTGATTGCGCGGCTCAAACGAATCAGCTGAGTTCTCCCAATGATTGCGCAAGCTCCTCTTGAGTTTGACATGAATCTTCTTCCAGTAATGCCTCCAATTCAAATCTTCAAACTTTTTCACTTGGCCAGGACGTTCCTTGTCGTCAACGTCAAAATCACCGCAAATGTTGTTTTGAAGGCACAAAATTCGACATTTCAAACGCAAAACAAAAATTGTGTATACTTTGACAGATGGAATTAACTAGATTTGTCGACGCTCTTTAACATACAATAGCTGTCACTGTCAAAAAAATAGCGCGTGTGAATATATATGAAGTTAGTAACAATGCGCGTCTTTCAAGTTGTACTCCCAATATCTTAGATTAGTCAAATGAAAAAAAAACTCAATAAATGTCATAACCCACTTCTAAAATACAGGAAATAAAAAAGAATAGCAATTATTTTCTTTTTATTGATTTCTTGTACCCGTTGCATTGTTTTAAAGCAGTCTTAAGCCACGTAGAATATGAATTTACAAACATTTTTGGCCTTTACACAAGCTTCTCTTGCGCATTCTTTAATTAAGCAATCTTCAGATGGTTTTTATTCAAAATCTTGCGTTTGCGAGTACTTGCGTTCTAAATGGACCAAAGATTTTCAATAAAATTTTGACCTAGAGACTGTGCCGACTAATTCAGAATGTGGACAATTGCGAATGTGTACAAAACCCGACGTATTTTTCGGTTCATTCTCTGAGCAGTCCCAAAAGGACATCTAATTGCCGTGGAAAAAAACACCACAATCATTTTTCACGGTCCCACTTCCAGCGAACGACTGACAATCCTCCTTCATATGTGTCAAATTGGACACAGTGGAGGCGCGAAAAAGCTAGGCTCTGGCCCTTCGTGGGCTGTTACGCAACTAATGATGATGATTGAATTTGTGAGTCTATTCCGTTTTTTTTAATTTTTTATGTAATTTTCAATTTAAATAAAAAAAAAAAAAACAGTTTTCTGAGTTTAAAACTCTACAAATCTTTAGCATAACTTTTTTCGTTTGATGTCGTAAATATGGGTTGGGTCCAATAAGCTGCAAGCAACTGTACGTCCCTCATTAATTTTTGCGGAGTATATCCTCGCACAAACGCATGCGGCATTTTCCGAATAAGTTGTTTCACGAATCCACCCCGAATTCGGGCAAAAAGTAAAACTTAGAAACGCAATATACCATCTCGTTCGCAGGAATCTCTTACCTGACAGGTCTATCTATCTGTTCCGCAATAAAACCTCCGGTACTGCTGCCAACAGCAAGCAAATTCAGAAAGAAAGACGCCCACCCCCGCGGGTGCTAAATTGAAACACAGGTCTAGAGGCAGAAACAAAAAAAAATCAAATTCAATTATTTATGTTTACCTGTAAATGAGTGGTGGGTGGTCTGGCGGGATGGCAATGTTCCTATACGCCCATACATTCCGCCTCAGTCGCGTTGTTCTAGGCATCCCATTTTGTTGTTGTTGTTTTACGACTGCTACACACATTTTGGTAGATAAATTAAATTAAAATTCCGTTTCTTTTATTTCACCCTCATCCGCCGCAACGAAATGCCATTAAAAAATATACATGGACCCAAATGAAATACTACTCTCTACTCTAGTGTTTTACTCGAGGGTATCGTATGTGTGTGTATGTGGGGGGGTGGGGTAGACGGTTGGGGGACGAATTCATTTTGCGTGTAATGTCAACGACAGGAATAAAGTCATTCAAAAGCTCACCAAAATGCCAGCAACAACAACGCAGCGCGGCAGCAGCAAAAATGTAAAACAAAACCGAAAAGAGCTCAAAATAAATGCTCACAGGGTTTTGGTTTTGGTTTTCTTTTTGGTTTTCTTTTTTTTTTTTTTTGGTTCGTGGGGGTGTACACTGTACAGGTTGTTTTTTCGACAACGGAAGAGCACCATTGAACTTAACGAAACATTAGTCAAAGTGAAACATTCTCAACAATTGGAATTTGGTTATTTCAAACCTCTCTCTTTTCCCTATCGTGCCGTGGTGTCTTGTCGTAGTCCTCTCTCCGGTGTATTCCTGGCATGCCAAGGATCCTAATATCAACATAGATTTACAATGTATTGTGTGTAATAAACAAGGAAGGACCGAGCGACGAGCAAGACGGTTGAAGGAACGACGACAAAACATTTACCCCACGCCCCGCTGAGGAAAAACGTAAAAACAAGAAAACATTTCCTTTGAAGATATTATCAACTTTAGGTCCTTTCGTCCTAAAAAAAAGAGCACACACAACGAAAAGGACGAAGGTCCTGCGAAGCCCAACATAACAGGCAGGCAAAAAATTTGTCGACAAAAATTCATTTGAAATTCCAAATACCTGTGAGCCAGTTTGAGACACAGCAGCGAACCCAAGGAGGACAAGGCAACCGAGAGCAGGAGCACGAGCAACAGGAGCAGCCAGCCAGCAACAGGAGCAATAAGGAGACACTTTTACTTTGCATAATTCAGAGGTATTTGACGCCCTTGCTTGTTGTTATTTTTGCAACTCTGAATGCATGTAGCCATTAAGGCAGAGCACAGTCGAGGGCACAGTGAGTCAAGTTCATTTTGGAAGTCAATAAATGATAAGTAACCTCTGGGGGCGGGCGGTAGTTAGTGCTGCTAACGGTGTGAGAATTAATTACCCCGAGTGAGGTGGAGAAGGTGGTGGTAATGCCGCGAATTTTCGAGAGTGTGTCTCTCTTAAGCCGTGGGTGGCAAGTCGTGAGCGTTTTCGGAGTGGTTTTTGAGTGCCGTGAAACACGTGCGTTGATTTAATTTTGCCATTTTATCGGATCTCGGTTATTGCAGAGATCTTATCCTAAATTTGGAAAACTGTCAAATAGGTCAATATTTGTGTTAACTATAAAAATTAAATAAAACTAAATAATCTGGCCTATACAGAGCATAGCTTGTTCGCACCTCCACTGTGTTGTGCGCGTTATAATTTAACACAAGTGGAGGGGACCTACTGTTTAATGCCGATTCCGAACAGCGAATTGCGAAAGCTTTCCATGACAAAGGTTACTCCAGGAGGATTGTCAGTTGTTCGCTGGAGGTAGGGACGTGAAAATTGTTTGTGGTGTTTTTTTCCTCGGGCAGGATTCGAACCCGGGTACTCTCGCTTAACAGTCCGACGCACTAACGATTAAGTCACGGCATCCACTATGTTAACATTAATTACAGGTTTTTCTAACTTTTTCTAAGAAGGGAGCAGCTGAAACCTACAAAATGCAGGTGGTCCTTTTTTTTTTTGATTATCTAGAGCACTAGGGACTAGCGTTCTATATTTCTTAACTTTAAAGAAAATCCTCACTCTGTACAGCCGAAGCTTCTGGTATATTCTACTTTATAAGGTCTACAGCTTAAGATTGAGATTGACTAAGCCAAGGTCCAGGCTACCAGAATACCAGAAGAATGCTCGAAAAAAAGTTCTTAAGGACTTTTAGGGAAATTTAATAAAATGTCTTACGTTGGCCATTGCATTCACCCGACAAGCTTTTTGAACTTTTGGATCTGACTCAATTTTTTTTGAAAAAACTGCATGGGCGGAATAATTTTTGTTCGCCATATGACCTTTTGCAAATGCTGATAATATTAGCTGAATAATATTATTATTAATATCTGGCAATACATCATTTGACATAACCTACAAAAAGACGCTATGCATGATTAGTTTGGATACGAGCTCTGTAGCGCTTTGTACATAGCCGGAAAATTCAAAAGACAAAAAGGCGGAAGGGAGATATTTGACAACCTAATATTGTAGATGCCCCATACGCCACAATTTTTGATAACATTTCGAACTAATTCAACTAATGTTTCACTGAAAAAAACGTGTTTATTACTTTCGACGAACAACTTGGACCCCTTTCAAGAAAAACTCGAATGGATTTCAAAAAAGTAGAAATAGTTGAATGATATAGACAGCACCTAACATTTTGACCGTCTCCTTTTTTTTTTTTTTTTTTAAAAGTGCAGTCTAATAATTTCGCCTCTGATTTTCAAGCCTGTTATGTGCTGGCTAGTCTCCAATCACATAGACCTGTAGGTCTGTTACACCAATTCAGAGTTACTTTAAATCAGAAATTCAATGTCACCACTGGTACATGTAGAAGGACTTACAGTGAGGTTCACAAATGAGTACACATTTTTTGTAAGTGTAATTTACACTTCATAGAAAAAACGGAATGAGGTAAGCTCAATTTTTTTTGCACTTTATTACTACATTTAAAGACGAAAAGAACGGTATATAATACAAGACGGAAAGACGGAAGACCTAAAAGCTTAAGAAATAACGAGCAAAACAAAAAAAACAATCCGCATGTACTCAATTTTGCACCCAATTTTTTTTTTGATATTTTAGCCCACATTTTTTGGCTTGTTTCTCTTTTCCTTCAAAATCGAAAATGGTATTAATTGCAAACGATTTTCAAAAGAATGGTGAAACGCAATATATCGAAGACAGTGCTGTAGCTATGACAAAAAATGGCTAATCGAGAAGGGCGATAGATAAGCAGCTAAACACAAGCCCAGCTGTGACCATTGGAGGTTATAAGAGTTGAGGAACTGTGTCAGAACGATAAGCTAGAGTCCGTAAAAGGACATGAACGGAAGTAAACCCATGATGTTATGATGATACAATTGACAACGAACAAGTTTCCAACACCGTAGGATGCTTTTAAAGCAGTATATACGCCTGTAAATCGATAAAGTGTAAGAAGAGCTCTCAAGGACATTTACTACATCTCTGACGAAAAAAATCAGAAACCTGTATTAGTGTATGAAGTGTAAATTACGCTTTCAAATAAGATGTACTCATTTATGCACCTCACTGTAGATGCCACAGCGTGGTTTAAAAGTTGACTTACTTAAAGGCTTGTTGCTTAGCTCAACGAGTTGAATAGCTACCTAGCGTCTTGAATCTGGTTCCGGCTAGCGCTGCCAAGATACAAGGTACGTGCACGAGCGTTTTGCTAGCTGCAGTTCGTGCAGGTGTCCCATGGAATTAAACCCAACCTAAAACCGTGATGGTTAAGTAAGCAAAGTTCTGTGATAATATAAACCAAGCTGCATTTAGCACTGCGAAGCTTCCAGATTTCTCCCGTCTAACGTAGGCAGTGCGGCCAAAAAATGTTTGTGATACGACAGGATGTTCCCTGGTTCCACCTAACGCCCGCCTCTGTGAAGAGTTGGGACTCAAATGCGTTGAAGCAATTTTTAATTGGAGCCGCTGAGAGCACAAATTCGGAGAATTTTCACATCCACCCTTGCTAGTGCATCCGTAACTTTATTGACTTTGTATGCGTCGGGGTCACCAATTTCGGAGCGTATGGTAAATGTAAATTAAAACGAAAAAAATTATTTTAAAAATGTAATGATTTCACTTGTAGTTAGTAGAAGCTCTTTAGCGGGCATAAAGTTGCTTTTCGGATGATCAAAACAAGAAAAGACAAAAAGAATTGCAACTCAAT
This sequence comes from Syritta pipiens, assembly GCA_905187475.1. NCBI lineage: Eukaryota > Metazoa > Arthropoda > Insecta > Diptera > Syrphidae > Syritta > Syritta pipiens. The sequence goes on along the minus strand of LR994572.1, from coordinate 27,121,189 downwards.
ACAAAATGGTGGATAGCTTGGGCCGCGACCTCTTGTGTTCGAGCGGGGAATTTTATGATTTATTTCGACCAGTCTTTTGTGACAAAACACGAACATTTAAACGAACACAACGCAACCTCTATGCCCGTTGACCCAGAGCCCAACATAAGGTAACCAAGTACCCGTTCGAGAGCTGCTGCAATGCCCTACAGCAATTACTAACCGTCTTAGACTTAATCGTCCTACTGCTAAGCGACTTAAGCACTGCCAGACTGTCCATTTAGATATCAACTTTTTTGACCCTGGAAGCGATGTTAGAATAGCTCGCAACGATCTCCTTCGCTTTTAAAATGGATGTTGTCTTTTTAAAGGTGTAGACATAACAGACGAAATAAATAAATAAATATAGCCTGAAAGATGGTGCAACTGTACGGGAGATTGTCGCTTTTAGAGAAGAACTTCTGCGCGTACACTCTCAGCCTGCTATGAGTCATCTTTCAATCTATTGACTATTTGCTGGAATAATCATTGAAAAGTCACAATCTCCTGAAGGAAGGTAGTCATTACTGATATTACCAATATCTAGACCGTTCTGTGCCCAAAGGGTTTGAGCCTGAAGCTGTTGGCGTCTTTTATTTAATTAATGAAAGTCAAGACTGTGGCTAGTTATAGGTGTCTGGTCCAGGAACCAGTCAAGATCCTTAAGTAAAATTGGTATTGTAGTCGAGTTACACTGTCCCGGATGCTGTACTCAGCGACGTTTGGATAAATCAAGCTTCTCATTTACACTGGATGCTATAGCTGAAATATTCTTCTCTCTGTCTAAGCCTTAAAAAAAAGTTAAAGAGTGGCCAGCGGCCTATAAATAGTTTCTTTCGGTTACTCTAGAGTTTATCACTACTTTTAGTCTTCATTAGTTGCACTTTCAGCTGCACTTTCATTTACGTTTGCCAACGATTGGATAAGATTGAAAAGTACATCCCCCAGGGCGATATTTTTTTTTTTTTTTCAATACCTGAATTTTATTTCAATTGAGCTACATTTTTTCTTTTTTTTTTATCAAATTACAGATTTTTAATAACCCGAGTCATCTCTTAAACGCACGTGTACATATTTCAACTCCTAGTGAATTTTTTTTTACAAAAAATCTGAGAGGGGTCTGCGAATTTCAATCAGGAGAACATTCAACCTGAACTTTTTCACCTCGTTTAAAATTTCTTAATCTGAACCAATCTTCATTGATCCATTTACATATCTTTACCTGTCTGCAAATTCTCCTTCGAACTTCGATTTCCTTGAAAAATCAGCGAAAGCAACAGCATCAGAATTCTTGAAAACCAAAAGCCCTTTTGAAACATTAGGAGACCTCTGAAAGAAAAACCCATCGCCATTGTCAACGACCACCGCCGTTGAAAATGTCAAACAAACCAAAAGCTCAGAGATTACAGAAGTAATTTGAATTTTACTCCCACTTGACAACTGAAACCCAATCGAGAAGTCCTGAAAACAACAACAAGAAAGAACAAAAAAAAAACAGCTAAAAGAAGATAAAGCTTTCGACACCAAAGAATCCCTTTGCGAAATAAAAATCACACTTCCACAGAAGGCCAACAGCACTCCAGCCGCACACACACAGGGGATGAAACCCAAACCACGCAACCACTTCCACCCCCCACAGTAGGGATGCGATGCTGCCACGAAGCCACAGAGCCACGGAGCCGCGAAGCCACTTGTGAGATGCTGTTGTCGTCGGCTACATCTGGTGGATGAATCGCAGATTAAATTAGCCCGAGCACCCGTCAAAGGACTGCGAAAGCACCACGTAGGTTCGCATCTCGACTGCTGGAAGATGTGATTTTCTAGCAAAGCTGAGTGCCCACGGTGGAAAGGACTACACGCGGGCGTTGACAGGACGACGACTGAGATGAAAAAAAGGAGCGACTTTTGCACTCTTTTTCTTCTGCTTATGTGAAAAAAAATGAAGAAATAGCAAACGAAATTGAAATGTCCTTCCGTACAGAATTGGAAAACTCCTGTCATTCCATCTCCCGTGTGCACTTAAAGTTTTCAGCAAAGCTGTTTGCAGTCCATGTGAAATCGTTCAGAAACACGAGAGTAAACACACCCAGAGGGTTTAATTTCATCCACTTTGTCAGTGGAGAGTGTGTACCGAGGAGATGTGTCCATGTGTCTGTCCTCTTTATGGCGAGCAGCATGTGGGAAGGAAATCCTTTTCAAAGCAAAAACATTGCAGCACACTCACCCACCAAGCCGCCACCCCTCGGGGCAGTCATAACTTAAAACCATTCTCGACTTAACCGCACAGCATTAGCCATTAAGCTGTCTTTCGTTGGTAGATGTAGCTGAAAGCTTTGGGAATTATTATGCCATGTGCCAGTGACTGGCTGACCCAAGGTCACTCGCTCTCTCTCTCTGCAGGTTTCAGGAGGAAGTGAGTGAGTTTCGGTCCATTGAGGTTCTCTGCTTTCAGATATTTTGAATGTTCAAGGAGCAGGGGCATTCGATGGTTTACTTGATTTCTCAACTTTTTTAGAAAGTATTTTTTTTTTAGTTCAATAAGATGGATCTTCGAGATTAAGTCCTTCCTCTAATTGTACGTTCTCTGAAAGATCTGGAAAGAAGATCTGCTTACACACGAATAAAGCCACAAAAAAGAAATGATAAAGTTGTGTTTCAAGTGATGGAACTCAACTTTCTTGCACGACAGCAGAGATCCTCTCTAAACGAGTCAAGTAGTTTTGTTAAAGGCAACCAACGATCTGATCTTTCCATTTCTTGTTATCAAAGTGGCTAATTGTCTTTAGTGTCAGATCAGCCGTCATAGTGAGTATAGACGATGTAAGTGCAAATTTAGATAAGTAGGTGGGCCGTTCTATTTTTAAATATTCGAGCAAGCAAAAACTCAAAACAATTTCAGGGTTGGCATTTGTTATGTCGTATGAAAAAATTGGATACAACATTTTGAGTCAAATCATTTATAGATAGGTTCATTCTTTCCTGCACTTTCTGCCGCATGTTAAACTAAAGGGGTCGCGGGGTATTGCACACAGGAGAGATCTTCAGGCAATTCGATCCTCCTCCATCAACAAAGCACGCTTTTGGACTTGATCCAACCATCCCATCCTGGATTTACCAAGCTGTCGCCTGTCTGACAGAATCACATTCAAGACGCAGACGCGGAAGTCGTAATGATGGGGATATTTTTCAATATTGATCGTCAATATTGAATTGCACTCTATGGCCAGTTAAGTTGAAATAAGTGATTTTATCTTGTGACTCGTGAGTCACTTTTTGTCCTCGGTTAAGTGAATAGGGTGTTTTTTTTTTAGAGGTATAGAGCTTTAAGTTGGTAACAGTATTTTAAAGGGCAGCCATTTTGTCAGCTGTCAAGTAATTTATTTTTAGTTTCGTTTGACATTTCAACATGAATAAACTGACGCCAGAACAACGCTTCCAAATTGTGCAAATTTGTTTTGAAAATCAGGGTTTTGTTTCCACTTTTGGTTGATTGGAACAAAACTGCAGTATTACACCGTTACATCCATAAAAACTGACTGATTGGTGTGCTTTATGGGTTGGTGGAATAATTGGTCCGTACTTCTTTAAAAAACGATTCTGGCCAGAACGTTTCAGTCAATGGTGACCGCTATAGAACCATGATTACTGACTTTTTTTAATGATGTGCAGGAGCTGTGGTTTTAAAATGACAGCGAAATATGTCACACAGCTCGTGCTACGATTGATTTATTGAAGGAAACGTTTCTTTACCGCATAGTTTCAAGTTACAATCAATTGATCTCCAAGATAGTGCGATTTAACTCCGCTTGACTATTTTCTGTAGTGATATGCGTAATCGCTGGGACCGAAACGATTCACAACTTGGAGGACAACATTCGCCGCGTTATTGCCGATATATGGCTACAAAGGCTGGCAAAAGCCATCGAAGATTGGACCCCCAGATTAGACTACATCCGAGTCAGCCGTCATATGCCAGAAATCGTACTCAAATTTTAATGCCAGAAGATTATCTTTCGAATAAAGTAAATTTTATGTCAATTTAAAAAAGTCATCTTTTGCTTTATTTTTTATTTTAATGCCCATTTAGGCCATGTATATATGCTGACGCAACTTCAACACGGTCAAGACAAATTTAGTTGTGAACTCTCCTCTCTGGTCCAGATGAATTTGAGTGATTGCTTTAGTCATCAGCGCTTTATTGGCATAAATCAGCGACTGCAGCAAATCCCACTGGAAGCTCTGTTGTGCTCAAATCATGCGATCTGTGCGCAGTTGATGAGGTACTTACATAGTTCACCGTGAACTGTTCACATTATTTACGCGAGAATATCTGTATGGCTTCTGGTACGTAGAAGTGTCCTTCGAAAGCATCGTCAATGTTTATGTGGTTTGATTCAATTTCCAGACTGTTTATGATGTACTATCTAAGTCGGTTCTGATTGATTCGTTCATTTAAAAGTATTGGTTATTACAATCACACAACCACAAACAACTTTTCTATTGAGCGACTCGATTTTTTCGGTAGTTCGCTCTTCTGTCAATACTTTTGTTTTCTTTGTTCATATCGTTTCGGGGCCGACACTTCTATTGATCAAGTTGAAAAGTAATGAACGATTGATTGGAAAGATTGAGTAATTTCGGTCATTGAAACCGAAGGATTGACAAAGATCTACAAATATGATGTACTATCTGATCAATAAATATGAAGTATTGAGTCTCATTCGAATGCAGTTCGAATTGTTGTCACAAACTCAAAAAAATTTAGGTCTACGAAAGGCTAAGTTCTTGTCGGCGGCTAGGAATCGACTGTCTTGGTTTTTCTGACAGCGATTTTTTCGTTTAAACAAATTCGAAAACAGAAAGGTTATGAAAATAAAACGAAAGTGTTGTACATAAATAATCCAATATATTTTGAATTTGACTTTTGCCAGTGGAAAAATTGTTTGTAATATTGAAGGCTCTAAAGAAATATTGGCTGACAAAAGACCGTCAATCAAAAATCAATGAATCAATCAAAATCAATGAAGAAATCGCTCTCCAGACACAGGTGTTTTAAAATAGTACTTCAACTACTCTGTAAAATCACATCCCTGTGACTGTGCATTTTAGAGAATTCACCCCCGAGCAAGCGATATTCCACACTAGATTCCACAATTTCCTGCCGCAGGATAACCAACAAGTAAATTTCCATAACCCCACACCGACTGTTCGGGATAAAAATATTAAAATAAATCTCAACCATCCATATCGGTGTCCACTGGTGTGGTCATCATCCCCTCCACAGGACTACTCGGTCTTCTCTCCGTCTAGCCATAACACTTCACAAGAACAGTTAACCAGACGCAGAAAAAAAAAGAAGAAAACCCCAAAATGTCATTTCGAGAAGAAGAATGTACAGTTGGCACAACCGCAATGACCCAAAGGGTTCCTCAATTCAGAGTCCTTCTTAACGTCCCCTGCATATAACTCGAGTGTTTGTTTTTTTTTTCCCTCCTCCTTCTCCGATTTCCTTGCTCTCCTTTTTTTTTTATGCGTCACCCAGGATAATAATGGCACACACATTCAAGCTGAATGAACCTTAATTTTATTGAGTCCAGGAAAGAATAACATTTTTATGTAAATGGGGGAGGGTGACGTTGGACTACTCTGATGTCCTCTTTAAAGTCATCAAACGACGCTGTGTAGGAGAGTCCTTTGAAGGAAAGGAGCTTCACTGCCTTTTTTACGGCTAGTTATTCATTTATGTGTTTTTATTTATTTTACTTATGAAATGGCGTTTCTTTACGAAAAGCTTAGTCATGTAGGACGACATCCATTTGAGGACGGTGGGTTGAGGAATAAAATACTCATACCTTAACGAGTAAATGGGGTAATCATGTTTGTGGGAAAACTTAAAAACTCAATGTTCCCTGAAATAGTTTTTTTGACGACGTGCTTTGGTGTGCATGGAAGTCGGTTTGATTAGAAGAAGGCACTGCTGCGTTTCCCTGAAATAACAGGGGCATTCCATGTTTGCTAGGAAATGTTTGTTTTTATGAGCCAACACCATTGTACCTCTGTCGATAAGACACGTCACGGGGCGCATTGTGTTATCCTTGTCGACGAAAAAGCTGCAAACCGCCAAATGAGTTCTTAAATTCACCACTCTACTGTACTTTTATAAAAAAAAGTAACCATGCAATGCCCATTTCTTCGTTGAAGGGGGAAAATATTGGTTCAAACAATTTGGCTCCCAACAGATTGTTGCTTAACTAACCCGTCCTCCTGTGACTGTGTCACCTCAAAAAATGTCAACACAAAAAAACGCTTAACACCCACCCACCCACAGCTCAATGTTGATCCCCGCCATCATGAATGACAAATTTTATTCGGCGATAAACAAAAAAAGAGGAACATCCAAGGGATGTCAAAAGAAAAAGACGACGAAAAAAAAAGCAGAAACAATAAAACAGCATGACCCTTGTCATTTCATCCGACTTCCTCGCAGTCCACCTGCAGCTATCCCCTCAAAGCCTGAAATGATAAAAGCTTCAACCCTGCAGCGGTCGCCAAAGAAAACAGCCCCAAGGACAGCGCAAAGGAAAGGAAGGAATTTACACGACGAACTTCGCTAATAAGCAATTTAAATTTCTAAAGACCGCTGCCATCGCCCCTTTTACGAGGGCCGAATACCCTTCGACTGGCTTGTGAGATGAAAAATGACCGTTAAATGAAATCCCAAGGAGCGTAATAATACAAGCACAAGATAAAGGCACAAAATTTGTCATTTGCCCTGAAGTTGAAGTCTCTGCCCACCCCAGGAGCAAAGCACTTGGCAGGTCGGGACACACCTCATTTCAAAAACGACTCCGTTCGTTGGTGGCTAATTATTTGGCACTCTTCCCATTCACATGCACCCTCACACACAGTTGTAATCTGATTATCGCAGTCCTTGGAGCGACATTTGCTGATGTCCTGTTGTTCTTTCCGTCCCTTTGTGTGTGATTCCCGTGTCCATATGTGGCGGTTATGAACTTTCGGCCCCTGCTGCTGTTTCTTGAGTTCATCGGCGACTTTCGTGTCGTTGGAATTTAGTCCGTCGGAGTGCGTTGGGGACTTGTATATGGGCTTTAGAATTCATTGTGGAAGTGACATAAGTCGTTGGCTCTATGTTTTTATGGGATGTAGCGACGGTGTCTTAAATTTAAAGCAGTTAAAAGTTTTTGGGAATTTGAGTGGGACCGGAAGTTGATTGCAAATTGTTTTATTTGGGCGTGTGGCTGCAATGAGTGCTTTTGCATCATGCACCATAAATTTCTTGAGTAAAAAGTGGGGACTTGAAAATTTAAGTGAAAAAGAGCATCTAGAGTATGTCGTGAAATCCTTGTGAATCTTGTAATGATTATTGGAATTAACAAGCCTTTTCCTCAACTGCATTAATGAGTAATTTTAAAAAATAATACAAAATAGAAACCTTTTCAATAGACATTACAATTTTGAATTGGAATAGTAGATAATTGAATAATTCACAAAGAATTCAGAAATCGTGTTAAGAATTTATTCCAGTTTTCGAACTTCTGCAACAAATTTGTACAGTACTTCAATTGTGATGCTTCTAAAGAAGTTTTTAATTCAATTTCTACTATGCGGGGACCAAAGTATGCTGTAGGATGGCATTGTAATTTAATTGTAATTGCGACTCCCCATCGGTGGTCTCAACTGAATATAATTTGTTGCTCTTATTGGGTTTTGCTATTAAAGGGGTTCCAGATATCCGGGAACATGTTAAACTTTCGTTCGATCTTTTTGATAAGACCACAGGGAATAAGTTTATCGTGATAGATTTTTAGGATATAATTTCTAACTTTTTACATACAAATCTGCAAAGCTCTTAACAAAATCGAGTTCAAGGTCTGCTATAAATTTAGAGTGGTTCCTTAACCCTTGTTGTGCCAGTTTGACCGTATGGTCACACCCAGAAAAAGTGTAGAATAATGCTATATGCCCTCCACTAAACCTAACAGGTTAAAATCGAAAAATAACCATGTAGAAAAAATTAGTTATAGCACATTTCGGATTAAATTAAAATTCAGTGGCGTTGCATTGCATTAGCGTGACCACCACGCATATCAAGATTAAACGATTGCATAGCTTTCGCTTGAAAAGATCTAAGAATTTTGTTGAAGCAACACCCATGATTTCAGGTCAATTGAAATTTGACTTCAAATTTTTATTCCAGTTCTTCAAAAACAGGCAATGCTCGTTGTCCTGTCGTTCTCTCTAAGCACGCATGGAGTCCTTCAACAGAAAGGAAAATACGAACCAGCACATCGGTATTCTAAGCAACGAAAGGGCCGACCAATTAGCTAGAATTGGAGAGGAAATGGTTTCAAACAACAATCCCAGCTATTTGCAGAAGCCATAACGGCGGCAAACTCCAAATGGACTAATTTAGATTCCTGCAACATCTCTAGGCCCGCGACTAAGGTGGCGTACACAGGTAGAGAAGGACTTGAGCCGATTCGGTGTGTGTCACTGGAAGCAACTGGCACAGGATCGTGCTGGATGAGGGAGGTTGCTAAAAGAGGCCCAGGTCCACTCCGGACTGTAGCGCCGCACAAAGAAGAAGAAGAACATCTCTAGGCGTACGTGGCCTAGATTAGATAGGAATAGGAGTAGGACAGAACAACTACTCTCCAGAAGTAGAGCTGGCATTAGTCATTGCTTTTCCAGCAACCATCCCAGAAAGATGGTGCCCCTTCAACGATTTCTGCACAAACTGCATGGATGACGATGAGGAGGAGACGTCGCTTTATCCTGCCCAGCTTGAACTTGAAACCTGCCTAGCATTCACCAAGACTAGGAAACTTACTTAGGAAACACATGTGTAACTTCGAGGATTTGAGCGACTTGGCTTGTTAAACGAATTAGCAGTTTGATAAACAGGTCCAAATGGATTTGATCTAGGGCAAAGACAATACTGTTTTGTTTTTCAAATAGACAGCAAAGCAGGCCTGCTAACTATTTTTATTTCCAGGAAACTTCTAAGTAACCGAGTCCGGAAATGCGACATGGGCCAACCTATGGACTACGTGAGCAGCAATTTTTCGTGGCAGTCACTTCGACCTAAAACCTATGCACTTGTAGTAAGAAGTGCAGGTGTGTCTTCTGAAATGTTCTGTAGTTTTCTTCGGCTTACAACCTCAGTAAGGGGCTTGTCTATAAAGCCTTTAACGGGTTAAAGGTTTACATAAGGATTTAAATGTAGATTTTGACGAATATTCAGATATTGACAGCTAATAAAAGCCATTTTATTGCCGTCCAGCTCAGTTGACAATAATAATTGAAACAACTAATTTTGAATAAAACAATTTAATAATCTATTCGAATTCTTTTTTTTTGTTATATTAAGATTTATGGATGTTATCATATTTATGAAGACACCGAACTAATGAGAATAATTAAATTCTAGATAAAAGAAGATTGTGCAATGAATCTTGAAGGTCGCAATACAAGTGGTTCAGAGAATCGAAACACTCGATAATACACGAATTTTCGGACCGAACTTTCGGTAAGTAGTGATCAGTTGCGCCCATAAACGTTGCGTTTGTATATGGCACTTATAGTTACGGAAGATCTACAGTAGCGTGCAAAAATGGATACATACTCGGTGGTCGAATTGTTTTTTGTAAATAAAAAACCTCCCACTTGACCGATTTGGTCAAAGTAAACTTAAACTTTTGGTTTATCAAAAAAATCCATCTACAAATTTTACACGACTAGCTAAATTTTCTAGCAATATACTTCACCTCATTGCATTTAATCATCTCACATTTTTTTCAGTCACTCTTTAAATTCGAAAACAATTCGGATAGAAACTTTAAACTTAGAGCATTCACTAAGCTCATAAAAAAAAACACTTTGTTTTAAAATTTTACTTTGAAACAGTGAAATGGTTCTTGAGGTATCGAACTTTACAAACTTTACAGCCGACTAACTGCCTTAGGAGCAGATCGAAATATTGGAACACTACCCAATATCCTTGAATCTTTAAATTCCGCCTTAAGCCAGGTTTTTGACAAATAGAATGGTAGATTTGAATTGGAAATTTTTTCGAATATAACACAAGTATTTGTCATACAAGAACGTGCAAATTTTATTGAGTGAAATAACAATGCAAGAACGCAATTTCAAGTTTAAATTTCCATACCATACATCATAGTTAGAAAAATTATATTATCTGACACCTTTTGCTCTCCAAACATGTGTACGAATATTTAAATTCATATCTTATGCATCAGCAATTTTTGTTTTGTTTTCATGAAATGATTTGTTGATTAATTATTGTATATTGTTGAAAACAGTTGAAATGGAGAAAAGAAGGATTGAAGGTTTTTAACCATCATCCATCCATCAGCCGTTACATCAGAAACAGTCTTTTTCCTCAAATATTTTTTAAGATATAGGACATTCAGTTTTGAAACTAAGAAACTAATTTTTCTATGTAACTAGCAGTTATGGTAAATTTTTTTTTGAAAGCCATCACTAGATTCGTTGCAGTAAAAGAAACCAATGTATAGCTGCCTTTGTCAAAAATGACCCGAGGGACGAATGAACGCTAAGGCTCCTTTTGTATACAAAAAAGTGTCTTCAAAAGAAATTGTCGTTCAATTAACTCAAAGACTGTTGAATCTTCTGATTTTCAGTAAGCCAAACGATTCACTCAAACGCCTGTCAACCTAAAAATGTGCTTCCAAAATGGCTGAAACTTCGCCAAGCAACTGCCAAAAGATGCATAATTAGCATTCACTAGCTTTTATAGAGAAGCACCGCTATCTTTACGTTGCGGTCGGATACTTTCAGACAACCGTCGTCCCAGCCACATAATCTCCTCTAAATCAGTGATAAGCCAGCTTTACTGCTTCTTCCACGCCACGATAGCTACTTCTAAATGTTTTTAAATTTACGACGAAATAAATCACGGCCCCCACCAATAACTTCACAATTAAGACATATTATCACCTTCCTGATTACCTCACGGAAATTGAGAAAAAACAATCAAGTCCACGTTACCTTCCCCCAGCAAGACGTGACAGTATTTGTTGCTCCCCTCTCTCTGCCAGGGCCGATAGATTCAACACTCTACTTCTCAATCACTTCAACGATTAAAAGTTCAATTTATTTCTGTCGCTGCTTGCACGTTGTAAAACCACCAACCAACCACCAGCACCAGTCCCGATCATTTTCATCCAGCAATTGTATCCCTGCCGAGCATTTTTATTACTTCATATCCTTAACGTTCGACAAGAACATAAAATCTGCAGCATTAGCAGACCGTACACCGAACGACCCACGGAGCAATTTAGAGAAAAAAAAAAGCGCCCACCTCTATGCGCGGCCCACCCCCTCGAAAGGGTGTTAGGGCAACCGGACGAAAACCGGCGGCGACGCCGGGAATGGATAAATGGTGATTCCAGGATACGTGCGCTTCGAATGTGAAATCCACTTGCACCACCATCGCCACCACCGCCGAGACATTCTCCTTCCCCGCCCCGTCCGTCGTGGAGGAAGAAGCGCAATGCTTAATGGTTTATGCTAGAAGAAGCTCTTAAGTAAGTGTCACATAAATTTTAGTGATACGTTACCGTTCTCCGCATACCGTATACACAACACATCCTGCGGTTTACTGTTTGAATACAAAAAAGTCACTTGCACCGGGCCGGGGCTGTGGGGAGGGGGAGAGAGAAGCCAGACCAAAGGAAACCACTCCCGAATGGGAAAAGCAGCGTATTCCCACAATCTGAAGGACTCGCAAGAGAGTGTGAGCGTGTCTACCTCTTCGCTCTGCTGGCAGCGCAATCCGGGGAGCGAAAGCCTCTTAAGCATTCGCCATACATTATAAATTTTATTCTGTAACGGAATCCGGGCAAAAGCCAGGATTTTGCCACAGCTCCAAACGTCTGTCATGCCTCCCATGGTGTGAACCATATGTCGATGGTGTTGGGTGGGGCAGGGCTGCGTCTTCTTTCTCCTGCTGCTGCAGTCTCAGCGCTGGCGATGGATAAAAAAAAAAAGGATGGAAAACCAAAAAAAATGGGGGTCATGCTGCTCCCTTGGAGACACTTTACAGCGGGTACGTTTTGGGGGCACTCAGCTCAGCGGAGGATGATTACGGGGACCTGCTTCCACCTCTGCAGAGGTTCACTCTCTCGCATGGATTCCGTACGTCACGAGGACCCCCCCCCCCTTAGACTCATTTTCAGTGCAAAAAAAAATAAAATAAAATAAACGTCCTCGCATAGACCTTTGTCGCCAACATCCTTTCTGCCGGGCTTCTCCTCGATTTGCCTAACTTAATTTGTAGCACATGCAGAGAGTTGGTGTGCTCCACAGCAAAAAAAAAAAAGGAAAAGATTCCTCTTCCATTTGCCAAATGGCACATCGATGCTTAGATCCACGGGGGTGACAGCTTTTTGTTTTTGGGCAAATTGCCCTGGCTTGAGATATATTAGCAGGCACTTTCTGTCCTTTCTCTGGCGGCACCCTTCGATGCGCGATGCGAAAGCGATGGTGACATCAGTATCGGGTGACAACAAATTCTGTGGTAATTTGATGATGTTGTCCTTTTGATGGGGTGCAGCGGTGTCTGCTTTTGAAAGGGTTCTATTGAGGTGGTCAGCTAGAGAGAGGGTGCAATGATTTATAGAGGGCTCATAAAATGGGACGTCGAAAGCTATAAATTGAGGTCTGGCCAAAAAGGAAAACATTTGATTGAGATCATAAAATATGTTTTAAGGTGACTATGGGTTTTTTGTTTGGAGTGCTTTGGGATGCGGGATTCGTCTGGTGAGTTTTTTTTTTCAAAACTGGGCAGGTAATTGAAAAATGACAAGTGACAGAGAAGCTCTTGCTTTATGCGTTAGTCAGCTACGTGCACTTTAAATATTAAAACAAGCTTCACAAAAGTAAAGGCTGAAAGCGAAGCTTAAATTTGACTCAGTTTTTGATGTTCCGTGTAACTTGAACATCGTTTTTTTGTTGATAGAAAACAAGTTTTTTGGTAGAGGTAGAAAGTAGATCTTGGGCCCTTAAAGCCCAACAATAATGCATATGAGCGAGCAAAAGCCAGTGTCAAATTTCAACTTCATAACTGCACTCGGTCGCCCTCTACAAGCAAAAACCTCAGTTTGCTTGGGGGGGGTGCTATTGTTTTATCCGATACTGTATATTTTCTAAATCATATTCACATATACCTATTCGTTCTTGTTATTTTTGTTTGGTCTTGATTAATAAAATATTTTTTATTGTATACATTTTTCCATTTGTATCCTTTATATGAGTAATTTTTTGGCGGAATATAGCATCCTTCCAATGTTCACCCTCTCTTTTTTTATACCACTGAGGTTAAATTTTCTCTGATTCGGCTGAAAATTAATGACGACCTGGAATATAGTGGATATTTTCATATCGTATTTATTTTTTTTTTTTTTTTTTGAATCACAAATCTGATATTCCACAAGCATCGATCGCTCGGATTTGCGATTCAAAAAAAAAAAGATACGATATGAAAATATCCATTATATCATCATTATTAATCCGAACATCGATCAGATTTGGACTATCAGATTTCCGACTAAAAAAACAAACACCATTTGAAAATACCCAAAGGAGTCAATCTCAATATTTTGGGGAATAATTGTGAGAGAATGAAAACCATTCATAGCATCGAATGAGAGGAAGATACTGTATCCTTCTAAAACCATAAGGGAATAATTTCTCATTCGGTCCAAGTACATTGTTTTTTTTTTTAATCTGCAGCCTAATCGTTTTAGATAATAACCTAATCAAAGTCGTTTTCGAAGAAGTCTGATTAGTAACGCTGCCGCGTCGGTCTAATACCACCTGCTAGAGTCCGGGTGGTGCTTCATCCGCTGTCGTCTTATTTAGGGCAATTTAAAATTATTTTTCTTTCTTAGCCCAGTTAAAGAACAAACGATAGTCTTTATCGTTATCGATAGTTGTTATCGTAAAACTCCTGAATTGAAGTGGGAAGTGGAAATTCGACAAAAAGTCTGTGTTAAAGTCTGAGTTCTTATATTTTTCGTAGTAGTAGTAATTACATTTATTTTCATTGATCAACATAATTACATATTTGTGGTGAACTCAGCACGATAACAACTTATCTTACTACTAAAGAAACGTATATTTTAACTTAAACTATATCTAGTAGAAAGCCTCTAAAGAAAAACAATGACAAAAACCTTCATTTAAGTTACAGTACGAACTCGATTTTCGCAACACTTGAGTCGTTACACGTGTTGACTCTATAAGTGCAACTTTTCAAAAGGGCTACCTCGATTAGTGCAACTTCTTGTGTATCTTATTGGCATGCTCTCTCTTTTGGTGCGTTACTTCAGTCGTTATTTTATAATAATTTAGTTTTGTTTGTATCTAGACGAAATTCTTTGGAAATATCTCCTATAGATGGGTTCCACTTTTATTCGTACCTACGGAAAATTCGTTCAGAATGGGTGTTACTCGAAAAATTACTAAATTATCTATAAAAGAAAAAAGTGTTATTTTATCCGAAGTGAATAAGGGTGAAGGGTTGTGTTAAGGTATTGTATTGTATTAGGCGGCGTAACAGCCCGTTGAGAGCCAGAGCCTAGCTTTTTCGCACCTCCACTGTGTTGTGCGCGTTATAATTTTTACACATTTGGAGGGGACCTACTGTTTAATGCCGGTTCCAAACGGCGAATTGCGAAAGCTTTTCATGACAGAAGCACTCCAGGAGGGTTGTCAGTCGTTCGCTGGAGGTGGGGCCGTGAAAAATGTTTGTGGTGTTATTTCCCCGAGCCGGATTCGAACCTAGGTACTCTCGCTTAACAGTCCGACGCACTAACGATTAAGCCACGGCGCCCCGTTGTGTTAAGGTACTTTGTAATTATAACATTATAACATTATACGAGGGGCGTTCAATATATTCTCTGCCATCGCATGCATGTATTGTTACTGGTGACGAAACATGGGTCCACCACTATGAGCCTGAAAGCAAACAAACAGTCCATGCAGTGGCATAAAAAAGGAACAGACCCCCCGAAGAAGTTCAAAGTCTCAGTTGCCATTATGATTCTGTTTAACTAGAGATAAAACGCGAATTAATAATCACATTTACATGAAATTTTACATGATTGCACTAAAATAATAGTACTACTTGATAAATAAGTCAATTTGTATGTGTATATATACAACCACAGCTTCACCCCGATACCGAGAATATATTGAACGCCCCTCGTAACATTATAATGTTCACAAATCAACAATTCGCAGGATAAAAGCAAAGGAAAGGAGTCTTGAACAATTTGTGGCGAGAGCTGAATCTGGACCTGGGAAATTGCTCCCAACATTAGAATCTCGAATGATGATATCACTGATTGGCTTCATGAAAACGTTGAGTCGTCCACAAATTGT
Organism: Syritta pipiens; assembly: GCA_905187475.1. NCBI lineage: Eukaryota > Metazoa > Arthropoda > Insecta > Diptera > Syrphidae > Syritta > Syritta pipiens. The sequence continues at coordinate 27,105,721 of LR994572.1, read as the reverse complement.
GAGAATCCGGCAAAAATTGAAAGTGCAAATGAAAGTGAAGGTGAAGCTGATCCGGTCCCCACTTTATCAAAAATTAAAACAGAAGTTGCAGTTCAATCCTTCAACATATGGTTACAATGGGCAGAAGAGAACAACATTCCAATAGACAAACAATTTTAACTCTACAGAGAATAAAAGAGTTAGCAGTTTTAAAAAAATATTGACTCGCGAATAACTCAGTCCAAGATTTTGACGGTTTTGATGTATGCTGCTCAAAAGGAGCAACTTACATTCGGAAACAATCCGGAGGTGTGACAATACAATGGGCCAACAAATGGCCTAAGTGAGCCTGCGTTACAGCGCAGGCAGTCACTTTTACCTAAGACCTAACTCAGTCCAAAATATCTAATTTCTTTCAAAAAAAAAGCTATAACTTTTTACCCTATGCATTAGATATGTTAATTTTATGTTTTTAACCTTTCGTTTTTTCATTAGACAAAAATATGCTCAATAGCAACGATTTCTTTTATTATTAATTCTATTTCTATATTATTTTGAATAACATTGTTATTATCTCTAAGTAAATAAACCATTTGAACTATGATATTTTATTTGAAAAAAATATAATCCAATAAGTGCAACAACCTCGGTTATTGCAACCGTCCGAATTTCTATTAGTTGCGTTAACCGAGTTCGCACTGTATTTTTAAATTTTTACATGACTAGAAATCGACGTTTCTCCTCCATACTGTCATGAATAGCGGTGATATTTTAGGCCTAATAATAATAATAGAATTGAAAGATGCTGCCAAAACAACATCGACACGATAACCTGTCCATCCATCAACTCATGCTGGTTGGTATCCCGTACGCAACCAATAAAACTGTGCCTAATTATTTCTTTGTTGCATTTATTAAGCACTTTATCTACTTTTATCAATCACATTTTGCAAATTTAGTACTCATAGGCCAAAGCCAGGCCCATTATGCTGCCAATCAAATTTTGGGTTCCCACAATTAAATGGATGTGGGTAACAGATTTGGCCGGTTGGATGCTACACTGCCAAAAAAAACTGTGGCTAGTGTTTGTGACTATTTAACGGATGGGTTTCATCGGGTAACACTAGGCAAAAAATATGTTTTACAGCCCGACTTTTTGTCTGTTTACTTAAATAAAGTCGAAGACCCCACAGTCATCTTCCTAAAATAGCTCACTGCTGATGTCAAGCGCTATTAATCCTGGCCAGAAATGTTCTATCAACACGACAAACGATGAAAATATTGCCTTAACAGGTTAGTTTCACATCGCCTGCACAAAACAGTTAGTTTTTTCAATCATTTGTGACGCTTTCAAATAAACTATTTTTGTGTATTCTATATTGCATTTATTTCTTCAAACCATTTTACTAACGATAATATTTAAAAAATGCAAGCCATTAATAACCCCATAACCCCTCCTCTGTTCCTAAAATCTCTACCTTTTAAATAATTTAAGAAATGTATATTTCTATATTAGTTATAAGTTATAAATTTTCAAATTGTACATTTCCAACTAATTTTTTATCTAAGTACTATAAAAGATAATAATCTCTTTGTACATCCCAAACACCTAATAAATGAAATGAAATGAAAAAATGTATTTCATAAGCCTGTAAACTTCGCCGGTCACCGGTGACCCTCATGGCATTCAACGTTTTAAAGATATTATTCATATAAACACAACAACAACCGCTTGCTCAGCTGAGAATCGTTTAAGACGTTTTAGTATAGAAGCTTTCATGCCAGTAATCATCTAGTCTACGAAGTTTAAAATGAGAATGAATTGCCTAGTTCTTAAGTACCAAGCGAAACTGTGGAGATGGATTTTTGATAGTCTAGGCTGCTTTTAGCCATAATTGTAAACTCCAAAATGTAAAACTTCTGGCCGAATGAAATCATACAATTTTACTACTTTTTTGTAAGAAGTTTTGTCAGAATTTTTGGAAAATTATTGGAATTAAAATCTAATTTTCTAACAAGATAATGCTGAAATTTATAAGTCGAGGGGCAGTTGTGAATGGCTCTTTGGCAAAGATGTCCAACTTTTACAGAGGCCATCATGTTCACCTGACTCCAATCCAATTGAAAATATGTGGGGAAATCTGTTTCCTCATTTTTATTTTGGCTTTCGTAAATTTGCATCGGAAGAAGTTTTACGGAAGCGTGTTACAAGGAAATAGACTTTAATTCTAGCTCAGAAGTCCAAAAACGTGGTTACTTCGATGCCAAGTCGAATTGTTCAACTTAAAATAAACTCTGGATTTTGAACTCATTATTTATTTATAATTTCATAGGAATATCCTCTGTTTTCACTTTACTTTGACCATCTTCAATTAAATTTCGCGATACAAATTGATTTAGTTGGACCCCAACTAAAAATATATTAATTTGTTCTAGTCGCTTTCATTCTTTCATTACGCTACATTCGGTAACAGTATTATTCTTTTGCAAATTTTGTATTGAATATTTTAAAGAAAAGTAGATGGGCTAGAATTTCGCTGAGTATATTTTTGATCAGAAACTTAACATAATCATCAAAGTTCAAGTTTACCAATCCAGGAGTCAACTATTTTCAATAGAGTCTTCCCAATTTTCGACTTATTTCCAAAAACAAAATGGTGATCTTCAAGGAAATCTTTAAACGAGTTGGTAAACGCCTCTCGCAAGTCCTTTGGAGCATCAAAGTTCTTCAAATTTAAATAAATCAAACGAGTCAGGTCAGTCAGCTGCTCATTTCGGTTTTTAATCGCTCGCACACCTGCATCGCAAACAAGTTTAACTATCTCTCTAAAACAGACTTCAAAGGATTTGAAAGCAACTCACCTTAGGATTTACGTTGATTGCTGCAACCGCCGCCGGGATAATTCCCTCCGAGGGCGGGGGTGCCGCCGGCTGCACAGGAATGAATCCCGGCACTGCGAACGGTACCAACAGCATAGATGATGGATTATTGCCGGCTAATGGAGCTGCAATTGGTACACCTGCTGCCTGGGCTCCGGCCGGCGTCGGCACCGATGATGATGTTGCCGGCGTTGATGGGGCCTGGGCGGCGAATGATGCACAATTTGCGGATGATTGATGGCTTGAGTTGCTGCTGCTGCTTGCCGACGATGTGGCGCACCTCAAGGAGAGGCCGCAGCTAGACGAGGCCACGCCACACGCACTCGGGAGTGTTACCGTGACCGGTGGCGGGAAGAGGTGATGATGATGGTGGTGCTGCTGTTGTTGCTGTTGCTGTTGCTGGATCTGTTGCTGCTCCTTGTACTTGCACTGCTGGCAGGCTGTCGATTGCACGGAGGACCCTGCTGTGGTGGTCTGGAGAACGCCTGTCGCGGGAATGGCTGCCACACCGCTGACTTGCAGGGCGGCAGCTCCAATCAGCGACGTCGGACGCGCTCCGATCACGTACGGTGCTGTGCTGCCGCGAGCCGGATTCAAAGACGTCAGCTTGGGTGCTTTCGGCGCCCAAACCGAGCACGGCAATAACCCGACTAAGCGCAGCCCCACGGGGCTCGCTTCGGGTGCGGTCGGCGCGCTTATTTTGCGGGAGTAACTGAGATCGGGTGAGCGGGACAGGTGGGACGCGTCGGATGCACGCTCACTTTGCTGTCCAATCGAATCTGCGAATGAGAGTGTAGTGATGTGATGCCGTTAAACCAAGCGCCGCCGGTGGCTGCCGGAGCAAATAAATCCGATTGAAAGCAATTTTTCAGATCACAGCACTTTAATTCGCAGCGCCTTCAACGGGTCCACGAATGCACAGATGAACAGATGCACAGACACACGGCTGCAGCCCTTCTCGTGGGTCCTTTTCCAGGATCCGTGTAACGTAGCACTCTTTAGGGAATCAGAGGCAGTCGAAACTCTATCAGGACTCGTTCTGTTCGTGTGTATTCCTGTGCGTGGTAATTGTATCTCGATGAAAAAATCGCTGACAAGCTTTGTCGATTGCGGAGCGAATGGATTCCGAAAGAGTTATATCCGGCAGTCGTTGTGCACTCCTCACAACGGCGCTCCTGCCTCTTCCGATGGAGTCCTAATCGAAACCGTGTTCCAGCGCACCAGAGACGGTCGAGCTACTTGCGCTGCACCCCCAGGCACTTCTTCTTTGGATGCGAGCAAAAAAATCTATTTGCACCAGCCCTTGTTGTTTGGTCGATGACGCGGATGTGTGACCATTTGATTGTGTCCAATTATCTGCGGGGAAGAGAAAGGACGATACAGACGAGAGTTGAAACAACGAAACGAAACGAAATAGAAACAGAAATAGAAATAGAAATCCCGGATTGAAATGCGAATGCAAAATTATTGCCCTGGTAGAGAGATTTAGAGATTTCGGACGCAGGCACACAGAACAGGACCTGAGCGACAACAATCCCGACGAACCCGTGGTCGAATGAATTACGCGGATTTTATGGGTCATCCATTGAATACTAAAATGGCTTTGCATGCATCACCATTCATTACGGCTGATGGGTGGGCGTTGCTCTCCATTCATTCATCCCGATGGACCGGCTGATGCTGGTGGGAAGGAGCGGACCGGCGTCAATCAACGGATGGGAATCTGAAATGCAATGAACCTGGCCGGGTGTCCTCGTAGTGGTGGCACTTGGACTTTTATCTGCGGATAATGTTGATTGGAAAATTATGCAATGTGTCGTTTGAATGCGAGTGCCGGGGAAATAAATTGTCGCTCGTGTAGAGCGGTTGGGATTTCTGTAGAATTAGGAATTGAATCCTTTTAATTGAGGACTCAAGTTGAAATTGATTTGAATTTGCGGCTGTTGTGGGCGTTTCACAACAAATAAATTAGAGGGAATTTTGCCAAAAAGCAAAAAACAAACTGCCTGACGATTGAGGATTCGCCATTAAAAGTTAAATCGATAATTTGTTTATAGAAAAAAGTTCACCAATGTAAATTGAAATTTACTGAATTCCGGAGGGAAACGGAGCTTCTTAAATATGTAGTCAGACACTTTTCTGATTCCTTTAGACTCAGATGTCAAGTCATGTTATTCAGTTTAAATTAAGGAAATTACATTTTAGTATTACTTTAACAGATACAGAATTTTCGGGCACTTTCAATCAAATTTTTAGTAACATGCAACATTTTCCAAAAATTTTTCGAACATTTTTCATTTGTAAACTTTACCATAAAATAAAAATTTTAACTAAGCACAAATTATGGGCGCCGTGGCTTAATCGTTAGTGCGTCGGACTGTTAAGCGAGAGTACCTGGGTTCGAATCCGGCGAACGACTGACAATCCTCCTGGAGTAACTTTCTGTCATGGACAAACAGTAGGTCCCCTCCACATGTGTCATAAAAATATCGCGCACAACACAGTAGAGGCGCGAAGAAGCTAGACTCTGGCCCTGTATGGGCTGTTACGCCGACTATTTATTTTTTTTAAGCGCAAATTAACAACTTCTAAGTCCTATTAAAAAATTCCTTATGTGAACTGCAAGATTTTTATTTTCGATGAAGAAAAGTATTGAAAAAATATGGAGTTGGTGAAATTAAATTGACATTAAGAAAAATATTTTATTAAGAGATAAAATGTGTGAAAAACCACTTTAAGTTTATTTGCACGGGGAAACTACTAAAAATGTTCTTATATAATACGAATTTTCCAAGGAATCAAAACAATTTAGTTCTGTGCTTGAGCACAGCTATTGCACATTTAATGTTAAGATATGACTGCTTCAAACAATGCCTGTAAAGGAAGCAACTTTTTTGTTTAATACTTCAGTTCTTTAGTTAGCATTAGGCACTTCAAGTATTTTATATGCATGTCCTTTAAGTAAATAGCTTGATTTCGCATTTTAATTCCACTTCCAAAACGATCGTAAGTTAAATATGTATCTGAATGTTGCAAGAAATAATTTTATTGCTAAGCAAATTCGTCTTTTTCTATTTCATTGAAATGAAAATAAAAAAAATTTAAATTTGTCGATAATCAAGTTCAAGACCACAACTTTAACACTCGCAATAATTTCAAATAAAAACATTGAAATGCTCAAAGTTAAGCCTATATTAAGCTAACTTAAGAATAGAAAACTCATTTATTATTTTATTTAACTAGGGGACAAGTCTCATAAGTTCAGTTGGCTCCTGCTCCGCTCGCTGCGTATGAGTGGTAAAAGATTTGCCGATCGCTTGCAGCTAAGTAGGAAAAAGTTCGTTAGTCTGCTTCTTATACAATATTTTAAGTTTCGTAGCTTTACATACACGACGGTCAAAATAATTCCAGTGATACATGAAAAACCAAGCAGCTCAATAAAATGGATATATGTATATCATCCATAAATTATTTTGAAATGTTGATAATTCTTGTTTATAGTAAAATGACAATCCAATCATTGAGTAAGAGATTATACTCAAGTTGCAAAAAGGCATTCTCCAGAAAACAACGCTGCTATTTTGACCGCAACTGTATGTTCGGTGGAGTAACAGCCCCTTGAGGGGCAGAACCTATGTGCTGTACGTCTTATAATTAGACACAATTGAAAATGCAGTTTCATAGCAAAGACCCTTAAACAAATCTTCGGCTGCCTTATAATATGCAACTACAGTCGACTCCCCGTAAGTCGAAATCTCTCTAAGTCGAATATCCATCTAACTCGAAGTTTTTCGGCATATTTTGACATTCCCCCTCTCAAGTTGAACTTAATCTAACTCGAACTGATTTTGATATCCGGTGAGTCGAATGTATTTTTAAAATTATTCCGACGTCACAAAATTGTCTTTTATAGCAAGGAAATAATAAAAACTCTGCGATTTTTTAAATTATCTTTTAAAACTTTAACGCGACTTTAACCTCATTTTGAAAACAAAACAAACTCACTCAAACTCCAAACTCTCTTTTAAGAATACTACTCTTAGGGGCTCCAGTCCAAGTAGCGCACAAAAAATACGTGAAATTTCAAAGCAGATTTTCTCATTCCAGCGTTGTGTCCCTTTGTTAAGGTCTTAAGGATAAAGATTTTTCCGTACGGCCTTGGTGATTGTGGACTCAAATCAAACTTTTGCAACAAATATGCACACTGCAAAATGGCTCTCTAATTAATGACACCCCTTCCTCCATCTCCTGGGGCGACCGTAGAATCAAAGGTTTCAACCAAAATGCCTCGAAGGCTTTGAAACGAATCCTAGATTTTCTTCCATCTGTACAAACATCTGTTATCGCCAAACCACTTCAATGATAAATATTTTTCTTTTCTGAAACATCCCCAACTTCTTTCCCTCCCCACTCACTTTGAAGTTTACTTAATGGAGATTTATCAGCAACTTCTCCCCTTGATCCCACGGCTAAGCCTTTAAGCGTGTATACGCGTATGTACGTTTGTTTACTTGTGCGTGCAAACACGCCGGCTTATCTGCACTTGTAAACGTGCAGATTAAGGTGTCATCTTTAAATATTCTGCCGCTACACGGTAATCCCCGCCCTTGTAGTTTAACGCTTCACTAAATAATTTACCTGTTTGCTCATAGTTGAGAGCCGCCAACATCCCAAAGCCTTTGCCGCTCACTTAAAATGCAGAACAACAAAACCACCTCTCCTTCGACGCAGACGACCTTCCGGCATACGCACCCAAGTCCTTGATGCACTACGTACATCTTGCCCTGCCCCCCAGTCCAACTGAGCGCACGTCGCCATCGTCGCCGTCGTCGTAGTCGTCGTCATTCTTTGCGGGCTTAATTAAATTTAAATATTTTATCATTCATGAAAGGAACAAAGTCAGAGAATAGGGCGGGGGTAGTTAACCCACCCACCCACACACACACAGACCGCGCACGAACGACGTGAGGAAAAGGGTGCGAAAGTCATGAATCGTTCAGCAACCTTTGCCATAGGATTTGCGCCATAAAATTTCCTTCATGGATAGAAAAAAATAAAAAAAAAATTCATCTACCTCGAACATCTGACCAGATGGCTTCAAGTGTCTGCCGAGCCGGGCTCTGGCCTCGGCAACTGGAAAAGGGTCGGATGTTATTTATCAAGTATTTCCCGAGAGCCGAGGAGAAATATTTTTTGAATTAATTATGAGGTTCGGCGTGTACGGCGTACGTGTACGACGGCAATGGTGACGGTGACGTCTACGGCGGGGTAGGATGCATGGAATTTTATATTTTGTAATGGAAAACGGACTAACAGGAAGTGTTAGTTGAAAGACTTCTCGGTGGAGAGGTATCCTCTTAAAGGTGAAGGCCGGAGGAGGGTGACGTTTTAGGAATCAATTTGAAGGGAACTGGGTTTGTTGCTTATTCATGGAGGATTATGAACCATTGACTTGAATACGTGCGCAAAAGTGCGGAGATAGGTCAAAGGAGAGCTGTGGATATGATGAAAAGGGGACGATAGAATGGCGGCGGCTTAAGGACTACTCTTAATTGTCACCCTCGTGTGAGCACCTACAATTCGACTACTTACTTCACTTACTTAATGGGATCTTGTTTCAAGTATGCTGGTCTCCAGCGACCTATCCGACTGAGTTACATTTTCATCTCTTGTAAAAGGAGTTGGCTTCAAAAAAGTATCAGGTGTAGTAAGAAAGAGATTCATTATTTTTCTAGTGCAATAAACAGTTTTAGAAATCTTTGTCTCGTGTCTTTTAAATTCACGACGTTATTTTTATTTCATGAAGGTGAAAACAGAGCCAGACGTCCTAAAATTTATGATTTTTAAAGTTCGGGTACTGCAACAGACATGCGCATTCTTTGGTTTCGTCAACTATTTCCTGATAATTTAGATGTCACACTCTGAAGCGCCTGCCATAATTAGTTCGATTTTTTTTTAAACAACCTGATTTTTTTGTAAGCATGAACGTCATCAAGTCTGATCGTGGGCACCCAGTTTCAATTGCTCTGAAGCTCCAACATTTGCCTAATTAGACAAAAAAGCGGTTGGAACCACTTGAATAAGGCCACAGTCAACAGTCCCTAGAGGTTAATACGAGAAAACATAAAAAATCGTTTCTGTTGGATAACTTCATACGAAAATGGTCGTGGTTAAATTCTGTCAAGGTATCGCAAAACGGGGATCGGGCCAAGATTGACTACCGAGAAAGTTTAAGAGGATTTGCAGAGAGTCATCTTATCATGTACTGCTCCCATATCGCAAAATCGTCAATTCGAAACTGTAGTTCCTGCCTTCACCAAAATATTGGCGATTGGCAATAGCCAAACAGGTTTATCTCAATAGCTCAAATGCCCGAGCTTAATTTTCTGTTTATCTAAACTCAGGCTTAACTTTAAGTAAAGTTCATCAATTTTTTGATTTCAGAGTCATCATTTGTGGGAGGTTTAGTTAAGTGGTGAGTGAAGCCGAATGCTATTGTGAATCAATTTTAGTTTTCTGTTATACATATATAACAAAATAAAACGTCGTACTTATTAAAAAAATGTAAAATGCTCAAATTAAGTTTTCTGAATTTAATTCCGATTTGAAATGTTTGCAAGGTAATCAAAACATTCACAAAACTCACAGGATTGTTTGCTTTTTCTGCAACATTATTAACATAATTAACCTGCTAGCGCCCGGTACGGAAACTCCACTAAAATCTGTAGCTGATATCAGCATCCCTCAACTTGCATAGACCCGCAAAACATTCTGCTGATGAAGCATTATTCCTAAGTGTAGTAATCACAAAATTACAGAACTGAACTGAACTTGAACTGAAACTAAATTGACATTGTAGCAACCACCCAGTTGTTGTATGTTCGATGGAAAGTCGTATTTCCTCCAATAGGCAAAGCGCCGCATGTAAGGTCGAATTTAACAGCCAACATTTTCTGAAAAAATCGGATTCATCCCATATATTGAAATGGTTCACTCAAATTTTTTTCATCAGACTTTTTAATACTGTTACTTTTAATCGAACTCGGCACTCAGTTTCGTGGAAAACTTTAAGACTTCAATGCAAAAATAATTTGACAATTTATTTAAATATGAATTCTATACTTAAGCCACCAAAATTGGGTACTTATGTTTAACGATAATTTGAGAAGAGCTTAACGCTAAGCCCCCACTGTGAAAATCGAATTTTTGTTAGTCCTGAATTTAAACTCGTAGTGGGTCATTTAACACTCAAGAACAGACGGTTTTAGACCACGGCTAAATTAATTTATTACATGAAAGAAGAAGAAGATATGAATTTAAAAGAAATTAAAGCAACAACTAACCTACTCGCGACAAAACTGCAGCACTGATAAAAGCAGACCTATAGACAAAACTCAATCACTCTTCCGGATTGCAGCAGTATTTAGCTGATACCGATCAAGAATCGGTTAAAATAATAATATAAACATGTTAGTTAATAATGTAAATTGAATTAAGAATAAACAAGTCAACAAAAGAGGGGATGGTAACCTGGCTATGCACGATAGCAAATTGATATAACATTCAATCCACGAAAATACACGAACGTTAAAGCCAATACTCAGGCCGCAGACTGTTACACTATCATATTCAGGTTCAAATCTAGCTCTGGAAAAAAACTCCACACGCAATTTTTAACTCCCCACCTCCAACAAACGACTGGCAATCCTTTTGGTGTTCTTCTGCCATGAAAAACTTTCACAATTTACCGCTCAAAACTGGAAAAAAAACTGTCTCTTCCACATGTGCGATAAAAATTATATCGCGCACAGGCTCTGAAATTTTACGGAACGCAGACCACATAGAAATTGGAAACACACAACTAACTCCTATAGAGCCATAAAATATAACTAAAAATAAACCCTGACTCCTCCCTGTCTATGGAATGACGGGGGCCTTAAAAACAACAGCAGCCTAGTCACTTAATTTGATCCTGAATCTTCTGCCAATTGATCTTTTTGCTATGAGTGACGTATTTAAGTCGGCTTTGAGGCTAAAAAAGGCTAGCAGCTTCAGGGTTAAATAATTCATGCACGGTAACTTTCTAGATGTTGGCAATATCATTACAGATTACCTGAAGCCCACGACCTTTGATCGCAATGAATGATTATTTAAGTAAGGATTTGACTAATTAATTTATAAGGCCAACTGCATCAATGTCTACACATATGATTCATAACAGGCTCAGAGTATAGGCGCAGAAGTTTTTAAAGTGACACATAACCTGCATAAAAGCTACCAATTTCTAACAATTGCAGCATTTTTCAGATTAGCCACGGAGATGGTCCGGAAGCTGCTCTAACTTCTCCCCCAGGGCCACAAGGGTTAATATCTACGTGGGCAGTCAGGCAGCGCAGCAGCTCTCGAACAGGTACTTGGTTACCTTATATTGGGCTCTGGGTTATCTGGGTTGCGCCAGCAAAAAGGGGGTATCAAATCCCTCAGAAATTTCCCTATTAAATACGGAGGCTGGCGTTAGGTGGAACCAATAAATATCCTGTCCCATCACCAAAATCTTTTGATCGGAGTACTGCATACGTTAAGTGGAAGAAATCCTAAAGCATCCCTGTGCTAAATGCAGCGTGTTAGTTGATAATATCACAGGGCATTGCTTATTTGGACCATCACGCTTTTAGGTTAGGCTTAATCTCATCGGCCACCTGCAGGAACTACAGGGAATCCTCGGCTCCACCACGTGCTCTGTGCCTGCTCAGCGCTAATCAAAATCAGATTCAAGACATTGAGCAACCTCAATTTGTCGAGTGAAGCGGCAAGCTTCGAAGCAAGTCAATTTGTTAACTACGCTATAGTATCCAAGCCTATATGACCTACAGGTCTATGTTATTGGCGGCGATCTGCTTTGATACGTTTCGTCAAAAAAACTTTAAGTATATTTATTTGAATGATTGTAAAATTTCAATTTCAATTTCAATTTTTTTGTCCTTTGGTGCAGTACAATAAGACTTAGTCCTTTATAGTATTGTACAAAGATTAAATTCATTTCAAATTCAATAGATTGATTCAACATTGTTAACAATAATAAATATTTTAAATAAAAATCACAAATGATTAAAGATGGAAGAGGAAGATAAGGAAAAAAAAGAAGAAGAAAGAAAATTAACTGGTGCAAAGTACGATAATAATTAAGAAGAGAAGCTTTAAAGTGTGTAGCATTTTGTATTAATTCCATAGCCTTATGACGTGTAGGTATACCGGGAAAATCTATAAAATCATCTACCCAATCACGAACTGCTCTTCAAAAGCAGCAAAGATTGGTACAGGAATGACAAAATGAATAATATTTCGTGTTTTCAAGTTGTTAGCACTGGCAGTTGATAATCGTCAAATTCAGTTGAGTCACTTGAACTATTCTGATATTAAATAAATGTTTTAGCCATTCAGAAAAGTAGTTTAGAATAGTAAATAACCTAAATCGGACAACGGCTAAAAATTATTCAAAACTTACTACAAGAGTAAGTGAAAAGATGAAAAAGACACACTAAGCGACGATTATAATCGTCATAATCGACGGAGGGGTCAAAGAATCGGTAATATTGCGAACACATTTTAAAAGAGTGAAAGTGTTATTGTTGTAAACACGCACGCTAAGTCGAAAATATTGCAAGTGTTGCTAATGGTCCGAATTTATCGAGCGTTGGCTGTAATTGCACGTGTCGTTCACCTCACTGTGGCGTGTTTGTCATTTGGATTTACAACTCCATTATTATGAAGTTCAAACTACACAACTATTGAAGCCTCCTGTCCATTCACAACACCTCCCAGTGGAGCGAAAACCTGACTGAAATCTGACTAAAAATTAAATTCCTGACATTAACGATTGATTTTACGCTAGCTTTTAGGTAAATTTCAAAATTATAACGTGGGCTCAGAAAGCCCCCGGCAAATCAAGCGCCGTTGGCTCGATCGGTTAGTGCGCCGGACTATTGAGCGAGAATACACTACAAACATTTTTCACGGCCCCAAATCCAGCGAACGACTGACAATTCTCCTCTGGAGTACTGGCGAACCGGCATTAAATAGTAGGACCCTCCACATGTCTTAAAATTAAAATGCGCACAATACAGTGGAGACGCGAAAAAGTTAGGCACTGGCTCCCAATGAGCTATTACGCCACCCAATGTAATGTATGTATATAAGAGATAGCTTGACACCCAGGCAAAGTGATCATTTGGTGGGCTCTATGGGCAAGAGGCTTCATTAGTCTGTATTTCTTGCCAATGCCAATGGGCAGACGGTTACACTCAATTTGGAGCGATATGGTCGAATGATAACAGAGTTTTTATTTGGTCATCGATTAAAAATCATGACTTGGACGATGTATTCTTCCAACAAGAGGCAAAAGGCCGTACAATACCACCAATCATAACTTTATTACATGAAGAGTTTCCTGGACGCGTAATTTCATGCTTTGGCGACGTAAGTATCATTCAATATGTCAACTGTAGATTCTGGGGCTACGTAAAGGATCCCCAAACTCAAGACACATCAAGAACTATGCATTAAAACTCAAGTTAAGGGATAGATATCTCCCTCCTAAGATATCGCTCGAAACGCGTAAAAAAGTGGTTGAAAATTCCGTCCAAAAAATCCCGTGCAGCGAATCTTCCCAAAGCACCCACTTGATTTTGTTTTTCACATTTAATGGCAGTCTTAGCTTTATAAAAAAATATAATTTTCATCAAAAACGTATCCCTGTGGGTTTATGTTGCTTTACATTTGAAACGAAGTGTGTTAGTGAGCGTATTTGATTTGAATTCCGCTTATTTTAGACATAAACTTAACCAAAGGAAACTTTTCACGAAAAATTGTAAAACAATTTATCGCTATACATGGTTTAAATTTAAAAAAAAAATGTTTTAGAATAAGAATAAGCCGTGAAGTGGTGCACGCGTACTTATATAGTTTTGCTTCAGTTTATTTAAACGAAAAAAAAAGAAAGTAAGACAAAAATATGTTTATGCTCAGCAGAATACTTTGAGCACCTTCCGACATGTGAGGCTTGATTGAAGTGCTGTAGAAACTAAATTACACTGTTAAAATAATCGATTTGGAAATCCCAAAAAGACCTTTCGACTTGAACGCATGCGTCAGCCACTAGACACACTGTTCTGTCTTAAACACTGGACCAATAATGATTTCAAAATCTCCGTCGTTTTGAATACAATCCGATCCTCAGAAGACCTCACTCCCACCACCACCACCATGCGGATGACATTTTGCGGAGAGCGCAGGTACAAACAATCACGCCACCGTGTACGACAGCACTGGCTGAGGTTGAAAACCGCGTTCATTACAACAACCACAAGAAACTGCCTACGCACAAACGCACCTTTACTCAAGCGGAACACAAATTAATGCACGATACCCCACGCAACGTGTCGCTTATAAATAGATCTGCTATTACGACGCACACACATCTGCAACACCACTCTCTCGCGATACAAAACAACAACAATAACAAAACTCCACGCAGTGCACTCAATCGAAACCGGAACTTCAACTTACTTCCGCTTGTGTGACGAGCTGCGTTCGAAGAGAGTCCTTTTCACCACCCACTCGGTGGGTGTTGGTGTCTATTCAGCAACAACAACAATTCGAATTTCATACAAAATTAACGGAAACTAACCGTTGTTTATTATTTACTATTTTCGTGTGTCAAAAACGCGAAGAATACACACAGCGAGGAAAAAAAAAATAACCGAAGAAAAACCAAAACACTGCGTCGTCCTTCACACGGAGCCGCGGAGAGCGAACGAGCGAGCGAGAGCACGCGAAACTACTCGTCATATACACACCGCTACCGTCGCAATTTAGCACTGAGCACAAATGCGAGTGCTTCGCGTAAAACGGTCACCGCTAATGGCTTGCTGTGTGGTGCCATCCGCCGCCGCCGCTGCTGCCATCACTCCCATCACCCTGTCCAAGACATACCCACACGTACACGTACATCTGACGAAATGCCGCAAAGAAGTGTACCACGCGCTCAACGGGGGGAATGGGGGCCTACAGGGCGTATACGCAACCGACACAGAGAGCGGAGCGATGCGAAGAGGCGTTGAAGCACGAGCACCCGGCATGCGGCTGACGTTTCTACGGTACAAAACAAAAAAAATGCACCACCGACTGACAGAGAGAGACTTACCCACCGAAAGAGAGACAACCGACAGCTGACAACCACCACACCGATAACCGCGTTGGGATAGAGCATGGCGGTGTGTGCGCGCTGCCGAGAGAGACGCTCTCTCCTCTGTGTGGTGGTGCACTGCAATCCACGGAGGCACAGCCCTCCATCTGTGTGAGTGTGTGTGCTCGATGCACACAATGCCAAGGGTGGAGCTTTTTTGGGGGGTTGATTTTGCAGATTATGGGTGGCGCTAGCACCCATTTTGTTCTTTTCCACTTCTCACAGATTTCCCCTTTTTCAATCGTCTGCTATAGCGGTACGTTTATTGTGTGGCAACAAAATGGCGGATGAGTAAATTTGCATTTTCCAAAATAATTGTGAAAAATATGGCATTTCCGAGTTTTCTGCCGACCCTTCGCTAACTGTTTACACACTACGCCACTGTTGTTTTGTTTATCACGACGTTGTTTAGGGATAAACATCAACACAACAACATTGACGGTGTCCTGGTGAGAGATGAGCACAAGGCGAGAGAGAGAGCCGGAGAGTAAAACTCGCGAGAGAGCTCTGCCTGCTTGTATCGTGTTGTTTCTGCATTGTATCGCAATTTTCTGCTAGCGGGTGGTGGTGAGGTGCTCCCCACCACGTGAAAGAGTCCTTTCCTAGGCACATGGATTTTCTTTGACGTTTTCTTTTGTTCGCGGTTCTTTAGGGTTACCCACGTATGTGTGTGTGTTATCAGGTATTAGAAAGTGAAATTTCACTTGAAATTGAAGTTTATTCAAAGGGAATCTGGGGTAGGCAGGAGTTCAAAATCCTGCAGAAACTTAAAGTCGGACGGGATGAAAGGCCGCTGTGTTAATAAAGGGCCTCCTTTGGTGGCAAAGAACTGCACTGGATGTAAGAGATTTGGGGCATTTCACATCACGTGAGTTTGTGGTAAGGAATTTTAAACCCGACAAATCGGCTAGTTCACCAAAAGAAAATTAATTTGAAAATTGAGGTTAACCTTTAGCAATTATTTTTCGTTTTTCAAAGAATCTAGTTCAGGCACTGGAAACATCCCGCCGCCAGACTTGGGAGACTTATTTTGAATTTTCGAAGAGCTCAGTTCAGAGAACAGTTCGTTATAAAACAACATCCCGAATATTTTTGTAAAGTTCAACTCAGTGGCTCCTAAAATTGAATTATAAAAATTGCTCCAGAGTTTAGTTTACAACTACGTATGGAAACGACAGATCTAGGCACTGATTTTTGCAAAATCCATCCTTGAATGATGGTTAGAAAATTCCTAAAAAGAAAGCTGAGAACACTTTAAATTCATAAATAAATGAAAATAAATTTCTGTTTAACTCAACGGTGGACAAAAAAACTTGTAATTTGTTTTGTATAAGTTTTTAAGTTTGACAAGAGCCAAGCTAATTTCTCCAACATGGTAAACCTTAATTTTGAATATAAAGAAAACACATGTTTGTAGAAGCTTATGGTTAGCTAATAACATCAAAATTGCAAATTATGAAAAGTCGTTTTTGAGTTGAAAAATTATAATTGGTGGTGAGAGTGAATAGAAAGTTGTACACAATTGCATTCACATAGCAATATTTGTTCTTTTTCTGTGTGTTCTGTGTGTTTTGTTTCCAGTTACTACATTCATTCATAAAAGTTTTAGTGTTTTTTATCAACAGCATACAAACTTTTGATTTGAATTTCCCCCTTCCTTGTGAAATATTTCCCTCGCAATACATAACAGTTTTCCATAAATTTCCAGAAACCTGGTCTAAGATTTTCTTTCTCCGTAGGTGATAACACATTTAATATGAAAATGAGTTTATTATAGTTATAGTTTTGGTTTTGGTTATACATCTTCTAGTACAATAAAAGAAAAGATTTCTTCATTGAACCCAAAGTTTCAAGTCCATCTAATGGAATGATTGCTTTGTATATTTACTTATTTTTTTAATTACAACTCAATATAAAAAAATTATATATGACAACAAGGATAAACTACAAAGTAGGTAATATAAACTGTACTAATACAGTAAGACTTTAGACCACTTAAAATTTAAGATGACAGCATTCATGGGCATTTTTTTAGTGCGATGGCCGAATTCGGATTCCCGGCGAAACTGATCCGGTTGTGTCGAACCCCGCTCAACAACACTCGGTGTACGGTGTAGTTCAAGAGCACTGAGCTTCCGAGCGAACATGCACCGGATTTCGGCTAGGCGACGCGCTTTCTTCATGTGTGACTTCATCAATCTCGTGCTGGAACAAATGGTGCGGCGGGCCAGCATCAACGCGGAAGGCAATATCTTCCACGAGTCGGTCCAGCTGCTGGGCTATGGAGATTATATTGATATCATTGCCAGCTGGCCATTGTAGAAGCTTTCACCGCGATTGAGGAGCAGACTAAACGAACTGGTTTGAAGATAAATGAAAACAAAACCAAATATATGCTGGCGACGAAGAAAGAATTCGTTATTAGAATTAGAACAAAATAGAACTTTGAGGTAGTCAACGAGTTTGTATACCTCGATGCGAATGTAAGCTCCACGAATGACATCGGAGTGGAGATTTTTCGTAGAATCACCCTTGACAACCGGTGCTACTTGGTTTGTCTAAACAGTTAGGGTAAAAACTCCTGACTAGAAGAACCAAGGTCATACTTTACAAGACCCTTATTCTGCCAGTCCTACTGTATGGAGCCGAAAGTTGGACGATAAGCAGGCTGATTCTTGACTCCTTCGAAAGAAAAATTCTACGGCGGCAATTCGGTCCAGTCTGCGAGGAAGGCGTATGGAGGACAAGACATAACCACGAGCCTTATGAGCTGTACAAAGTTATGGAGGCAAAAATCCATCGATTACAGTGGTTCGGCTTCAACCAGCGCATGGACACAAACGCTCCAGCTAAAAGGGTCTTCGTGTCCGAGCCTTCTGGTTCAAGGAGAAGAGGGAGATCGAATCTCCGGTACAGAGATCAAGTGATCACGGATGCAAGACAGCTTAGTCTTCCGTACTGGCAGCAGCATGCCTGGGCCGTCAACGTTGGAAGACAGCGTTAGCTCAAGCGCAAACCCTCTAATGGTTGACTGTCTATAAAGTAAGTGTAAGGCGCCATTATTTGTGACGAGTATCTGAGACAAAAAAATACTCGCGCAATTCGCGGGGACAAGTGAATCGTCATCGGAGTACCTTATGATCAAAAAAGAACCGGAATTTTATTAAAAAACGCAAAATTTCAATTTTTAATAATTTTCTTTATTATCACCTTCAAAGTATTCTCCTCCTGCGGCAATACATGCATGCCAACGCTTGATCCAATTTTCCATACAAGTTTTACAGGCCGCCGAAGGTATGGCCTTTAGTTCACGCAGCGAATTCTCTTTTATGGCCTCTATGGTCTGAAAACGCGTTCCCCGCAATGGCAATTTGAGTCTGGGGAAGAGGAAAAAGTCACACGGGGCCATATCTGGAGAGTACGGTGCTTGGTTGATGATATTGGTTGAGTTTTTGGCCAAAAACTGAGACACAACCACATCAACACGACGCTGTTTTTGAATGAAATTCAGGTTTTTTGGCACCAGCAGAGCAGCGACGCGTTTTAAACCCAAAACATCAGTTAAAATGTGTTCGGTTGATCCATAAGAGATGCCCAACAACACAGCAATCTCTCTTATCGGTGCAGAACGATTTTGCAATACGATTTGCTTCGCCGATTCAATGTTTTCTTCTGTAACCGTTTATACCACTCATATGCCTGTGTTTTTCCTAGACACGATTCACCAAAAGCCTTTTCTAATATTTTCAACGTTTCGGAACACTTAAATCCATTTGCAACACAAAATTTGATGCACGCACGTTGTTCTAAATTTTCATCCATTATAAAAATCGCCACACGAAAATTTTTCAACTTATTTGTATAGACGTCAAACAAAAACTAATCATACCATATCCGTCAAAATTTGACAGAATATGTATAAAAGTGTTGCGAACGTTGAAAGAATAAAATTTTACCGATTGGACAAGCGCGGGAATTTTAAAATGAAAATTCCGGTTCTTTTTTGATCATAAGGTATGTCGGTGCTCGGCAGAAAATCGAGAAACCGCCGATGATAAAGAAGGACACCGATGGCGATCTTGCCATATGTTCGGGTCACTTTTATGAGGGTGCAAAATATTGTATCTGGGATTTTGTTTATGGCAGTGCTGTGTTTGCACAGCTGCAGGAGACAAAGAGTTGTCGCAGCGAGATTGCTCATCTATTAACCTTCCGATAGTGATCGGTAAAGGGTAATATGCAATTTGCTGTAGTGGGCGCTCTCCTATTTAAGGAAGTGCGAACCCATGGTCGTACTCAGTGTTTCAATTAGAAGTGTATTGTGTAGTGTTCCTTGAATTGGTGAAAAAAAAATTCTACCATTATGGTTTTCATTTTAATAATTTCTTCGATCTTACATAAGTAAGTAAAATTTAAGATAAGAGTAAGATTTACACTCAAAGCCGGATCATGGTTAAAGTAAATATACAAGTGGGAGAAAAAACAGACAAAATAAAACAAACAACCAAGAGAGGCATATAACTTACATTGCATTTCGAAAACAACTCATGGTTGTACCGTCTCCGGAATTGTCCTTCCACACGCATGGGGACAGTAATTCTCTGTAGAACTTTCCTCTCGAACGCGGCTAAGAGGTCAGAGTGCCTCGGATGCATATGTAATATAAGTATCTTGTATAGTAGCACTTTTGAATTCATAGTAAGGTTTCTGGATTTGAAAAGACTTGCAAGACTTTAATAGGTTCTGTTAGCTTTTGGTAACCGCCAGCGTATTTCTTCTTCCATATTATTATCCGCGGTTACTACTGACCCTAGGTAGCTGAACCATTGCACGATTTCATATTCGTGCTCCGCTACCTTGACTTTTCTTCCTACATTCATTGACGATGAGCTAACATAAGAAAATTAGAGCTAAGAATCTTACGACTATCCGCCATGGCGTTGATTGTGTTACAAGTGTTACCCGATATTACCCATCCGTTAAACACTTATAACAGTATAACAGTAAAAAAATCCCTCTTACTTAGGACAGGGAAAGCGGGCTCGTCAAGTGAGTCAGTCGTTAAAATCGCTGGACGGACCTAACTGGAAGGACGCTTGGCGAGTTCACGAATTTGCGTTTCAAGTTAACACAAAACTGAGAAAAAATTAGAAGCTCAAAATACAGAGCCAGGGGTAAATGTACAAGGAGAGTGCACGAATTTCGATGTGCTAATTTGATATAAGAAGTGACTGGGAAAACTTTGGGGGCGTTTTTCTCGAAAAATGGGAAGTGTTGCGTTCTCTCACTTTGGGAAATTAACATCCCATACGAGAGCTATCACTATGCCAAATTTCATCAAAATCGGTGACCCCAAGTTCGGGAACTCTCCTTGTAAGAGCCTAAAAGCTATTACTGTCAGCAGCTACAAATATATACTTAAAGAATAAATTAAAAAACTGTATAAACATCTTTTATCGGACCCGAATAAGTGCTATTTGCAGAAAACTTTGTCTTACGTAATTTCCCGATTGCCTGTTTGACGGAATTGAATTTAATCCTCAATCGGCTAGCCACGTTCATTTCAAAATAAATGCTTTACCTAGTACTCAAATATTCTAGATAATTTAGAGAAACGAACTTTATGTTTTACATTTTTGTTGTATTTTTTTTTTTTCAGCTCACTGCGAAGGTTAATTCAGTTAGTTTTAATTTTACCCGGTTTTCCTATCATAAGGTGTCTGTACTGTTTGGGTAAGAAATTTGGAGATTGGGAGCAGTTTATAAGCTCTCCTGGTCCTTTTGTCACAAAAAAGTAATCTTCGCGTTGACAGATGCTAAGTTCATAAATAAATTACCTGTTTTGCTTAGTTGCCATAATGTTTTTTTTTAGCTTAGATGTCTTTTTGTTTCGGTTTAACAAAACCTCACTTACGAGAACCAACAAAAAAAATGACAATAAAATGAAAAAGGAAGGACCTCTAGCACGGAAAAAAAATTCGTGGCCTTGTATTTTCCTGCGATTGGAACAGTCGACTTCGACTTGAAAAAAATGCTCAGCAATCCGATTGAAGAAAACTCCTTCTGACTTTGGTTTTCACCAAAAACTCATAACTTTTACGACCATGTCGCTTGATGAGTTTCACTGAGACAACACAAAAAATTGTCATCAAAAAAGAAAAAAACTTTCAAAAAAAGCGGCTGCTAAGCCCTGGCGAGTTCATGTTTAGCGACTGTCACGTTAGTTTAAGATCAGGAGAGTCCACCCGCAGCGCTCCGAGACTCCATGAATGCTAAAAAACTTTCCATCTTAATCCATTTTTCTGCTCACTACTTTGGAAAATATCCTTAATTAAAATATGCTAAACACAACCACCCCAGCGCATCCCCACCGTGTAATCCCCAGTGTCAACAAAACGCAGAGAACTACCCTTTTCGGAATGGGGACGGGACTAAGGGTTCAATGCCAGAACTGGGCGTCGAGGAAACCCCACTCTCGGTAGTTGTAGTGCACAAAATTATGCAAATGCTGTCTTTCGTAAATATTTATCCAACTCACAGAGGTGTCTACGGGAATTTAAGATAAAGACGACCGTGAAATGAATGAGCCGTTGTGTTTCCAGCAGCAGCAGCAGCATCGTGTCTAGCTGCGGGATTTCTTCAAATCACCCTGGTGTTTTATTTTTCTTTCGTTCTTTTTTTGAAAAAAAAAAAAAAAAACAAACATCAGCAGGACTAAGAGGAATGACCGAGGCACACAGTTGACAGATGCTGCTGGTACATGGCGAGGGCAGCCGCCAGAACGGAGTGCGAATCAGTGAAGCGTTTCGGCGCCCCCCACCCACCGCGAAGAGATCAACCGTCGCTCTGTCAAGCCTCTTGTAAATAACAAGGACGTGAAATCATTAATTAGAATGCACAGGACCACGAGATAAAAGGAAATTCACGCAGACTAAGTAAACTCTGTAATTATCCCTACGATTTTGAGCCGCACTGAGGGCTCTTTCCGCCGCTTACCGGCTGCCGCCCTCTGCCGCCACACGACCTCTGTCACGACCTAAGGGCTAAATGTTTTTGTTTTCATTTAATAATATTAAAACACCAGGCAACACCCCATCCATCATCGTCCGGTCCTGGCGGGGTAATATACGGAACAAGGTGCTGTCAGTTGGTCAATGTATTTTTAATGTTTAATTACTTGACAATGTAATTAAAATATGCGAGCGTATCCGTGTGTGTTGCGCGAGCGGATACGGATACCTATCGGTGAATTAATACAGTACAGCCAAGAGGAGTGGGAGGACGGGCGAATGCGATTCGAAGGACATCCAAGGATATCGGGTAGTTTTAATTAAAATAATGTTTACTTTGCGGAGGAATATGTTCATTGGAATATTTTTAATGTTCTCATTTTGTATTTTCTACGTGTCCCTCCACTTTCCGGAGGAGTGAGCAGAGTGTGTGATGGCATTGGTTTTTTTTTTTTTTTTGTCTGAACTGTCCTCCTCGAAAGATTTATGGAAACATTTAATAAACATTTTAAAATTGCTTGCAAATGAATTTAACAATTTTTTTGTATCTCTGCACGGGGAAAAAACAGAAAAATGAAGAACCAAATAAATATAATTGTGAATAAATGGAATTAACACAAATACCTTGCGCTCATTTAAAATTAATTACAGGCGTTCATTTAATGGACAGCGTAACGTCTTTACATCGTGGAGATATTTTTTTTTTTTTTTGTAAATCGCTTACCGCATATCATTTTTGGTATTTCTTTATTTTTATTTTTTGTTTTAGCAGCTCATTATGGAAATTTTTGGGTTCCATTAAAAATTTTAAATGAGCTGATATCTGTGACTGTGCTTTTTTTCATCACAGGATATTTAAAAACATGAACATGAGTTGCAGGGTTAAAGTCGAGCAAAAAAAAATGGAAGTATTTCTGCAGCGAAAAATAAGGAGTTTAAAGACTTTGCGAAAGTACAAAAATAGGCTACAGACTTACTAAGAATACGCTTTATACCAAACTACACATTACAATCACTTAAATTCTTCTTCTTTTAATAAAAATACAATAGAGAGAAGTTTTAGTACCCAAAGTTTAATAAAAAGATAACTGTCTGTTTGCTAAAGTCGGCTATTTCGGAATGTGCAAGCACATTAGTTTAAAAGTCACATTAAAATGTCATTCTCATTTGCTTGCAAATATTAGAAAACGAATTAATAGTGAGCTAAGGTGAAATTTAAATTTTTTTATCGCGTAACAAACCCTGAAAGCTAGGCTCTGGCCCTTCGTGGGTTGTTACGCCACTAATGATGATGATCAACAAACCCTGTTTATTATGGTTGACATAAAGTCGACTTTAATGTTGTCATTTAACGTATACATTAAATATAAAATCACATATAGGTTGTTTGATCTTTTAGGACTGACTTTGATTCATATTTTGTTCATCAATGAGTGCCATTGTTGAAATTGAACTATTTTTTTGAAGCTCTCGATTTTTGAAATATTGAAATGAAAAAACATTTCTATTTTGATCGGTGTTACAAGAAAATTTATATGAGTCTCTGCTGAAGTTGTTGGCAGATTTTAATGTACGTACATCAAGCGATAAATGATTGAGACAGTTTTGTAAAATTTATAAATTAAAACAAAATTTGGATTTTTTTGATTTGGACAATGAGTATTTGTTTAATTTTGTATTGGGCGGCGTAACCGCCAACCAGAGCCTAGCTTTTTCGCGCCTCCACTGTGTTGTGCGCGTTATAATTTTGTCACATGTGGAGGGGACCTACTGTTTAATGCCGGTTCCGAACGGCGAATTGCGAAAGCCTTTCATGACAGAAGTACTCCAGGAAGGTTGTCAGTCGTTCGCTGGAGGTGGGGCCGTGAAAAATGTTTGTGGTGGTTTTTTTCCCCGAGCTGGAGTATTTGTTTAATCACTGCTTTAAATCTTTATCGTTCTTGACGGAAAGGATTTAATTACTTTTTGATCATCTTTTGAGACAGGCTGCTGCATTGGTATTTGATTGCCTTTTGAAACTCACCCACGGTTTGAAATTAACTTTGTAGACTGCTCTTAAAAATTGTACCGTTATATGAACAATAATATTCAAGTCTGACGACAATATGGACACTTAACTGTCTTATGAAAAACTACCAACAACTGATTTTTTGCAGAGTATTTTATTCGTGAAAATAGAAAAGCAAAATAAAACCTACTTTCTCAATACCCCAAAAATCGGCCATACATTGTGGCCGGGCTGCGCAAGGCAGCCAAGCACTTAGGCCAGATGAGGCCCATTGTGATACCATATGGAGCGGATGTGAAAAACATCCCACTACACCAAAAAAACGATTGGAGCTATTAATGTAGCGCAGGATACGGATGCTAGTGTCAGCTAGTTCACCGAGATTATTTAGAAAGTAGTGACCAAGATGCCTCTTTCTACGCTTCGCGAGAGCGCTACAGGTCCCTTACAGGTGGAGCGAGATTTCTTCCTCTTCTTCGTCTCTGCAGCAGTTAAGAGCTGTTTTTGAATTAAAAGTGACAGACTTCAGGGATTTTATCGCAACTTGGCAGTCCGTACATATCGTGATAGAGGTGCGCGATATCACGTTATACTTTAGCCGCGACAAGGCTTCCTTGATCGCCATTACCTCCGCTTGAAACACGCTACAATGGTTGGGAAGGCGAAATGAGATCTGGATTCCTAAGTCTTGTTTTTAGCGTAAGACTGATACAAAGCGATAAAGTCGATTAAATTTGTTTAGTGTGGATGGAAATTTTCAGTCAATCTTCCTAAATAGCGCTGTTTAGCTACAAAAGTGTTCCTAATTGTCGTCCACCTGAGTAAGCCCTCGGGTCACGAGACCATGCAGCTAGGCTTGGGATCCTTTATTTTACATGCTGTCGAGATAGTAAGAACTCGGAATAACTAGCATCATTGGCACACTTCCGCTGCTGCTGTCCAGCACTTGCCAGGGTAAGGCTACAGACTCTAGCCCAAAACTCTCGGCGAGATTTCTCAAATGAATATCAAAGATTTGATTTCGTTCCTCAACGCCGCACGATGGTTCTAGGTCCCAGTTTACTCACAACTTTCCAGAGCTGTTTTAGGTTTAGGTGTACAAAGCGCTACAGAGCTCGTATCCAAACTAATCATGCATAGTGTCATCGATACGAGCTTTGTAGCGCTTTGTACATAGCCGGAAAATTCAAAAGACAAAAAGGCGAAAGGGAGATATTTGACAACCTAATACATACTCGTACTCGTGCAATTTTTTTGCAGTCTTATCAAAACTCGAGTCGAAAAAATTGCAAATCATAATTGATGGAAATTGGACTGCACACAAAATATAATTTGGAGTTGTAACTTAACGTTTTCAAATTTCATTTTATTTTTCCTTGAATTATCACACAGATTCATCGGCGTATAATTTCAACTGGATCGCCAAGGACTTTACACCGTTGAAATCAATTTTTCCACAAAATTGCATGCAATCCCATCGGATTAAGCTTTCATTGTAATTTTAATGTAACACAAAACAAACGCCAAAGTAAATTGTTTCTTGCCTCTTCGGCAATCACGCCAGAAGAATGGGCGCCCCCTTCAATGACTTCTGCAGAAGCTACATCTTCTTGGAACATGCCCAGTACTCTCACGTACTAGGAAACACACTCTAGGTGCATGCTTCTTTGAGGATTTAAGCAAACTCGATAACTTAGATGTAAGGCGCTTCAGCAGTTTCATCAACAGATCCAATTGGGTATAGCCCAAGGGATATCAGACTACGAACTTTGCGCGTCAAACAGGTAATTTAACATGCCTGCTAATATTTTTTGTTTGGTATATTTGCAGGAAACTTTTTAGGCAGCGAGTCCGAGCATTGGAAACAATCCGGATGTGTGACAAAACAATGGGCCAAAAAACGGCCTACGTGAGCCTGCGTATACCGCAGGCATTCACTAATACCTAAGACCTAAATTGTTTCTTGAAATTCATAAAAGATAACTTGGGCAAAATTCACCCGTGCTTGTAAGCATCCGTCTAAGCAATATTTGTAACCGCCTGTCATTTCACCAAATTTGACGGTTTTCAAATCTTCTGTAAGCTCCAAGTTAAAAATTTGTGACTGCAATGTGGTGAAATAGGCCAAACATGTATTTTTTCTTCCAATCGTCCTAGAGAAAACAAATCGAATTTTGTCCCACTTATCAACCCAGTGGCTCCTCTTCCAAGACACCAATAACCTGTCGCGGTCAAAGCATCCATCCAAGTTCAATCACCCACCGCAGGAGATAGATCCCCCCACTTCATCGCTCCATACGTACAATTAAATGTTAACGTGTTTATTCATCCATTGGGTTCAGATGCACAAACTCACACACATATAGAAATCCAGGACCAGGAGATAACAATACAAGGTCTTCAGCGTCAGCATGATGCTCGACAGGCACAGTCACACAGAGATGGGGCAGACCCGATACCCTACTTGATGCAGAAAGACAAAACCAGATATACCTCGTTTGTCGTCCTGACGTTAACCGCCGAGCATTATGCTGACGCGTTCCTGGCTCCAGCTTCAGCTCCACAGCTCGACAGCTCACATATTCGGTTCATCCTCGCGGGCGATTTTATGTGTTTGCATTTAATTTCTCCTCCTTCACTGTGACCCCCCGCGCGCCCGCACAGCCGCGAAACAATATTGTTCTTCAATTTCTCTCATTCTTTTTTTTGTTTTTTGTTCTCTCTCCCCGATGTTCGTTGTACGTTCGCTTCTTTGTTTTCTTTTTTTTTTCCATTCCAGTTTTGCTGCGAAGGGCATCCGCGGAATCCGCCCCGCCATAGCGGAACGGTGAACAGCCCTAAATTGCGTTATGGCAATGTTTTGATCGTTTTGAATATTTAAAAAATAATTTGCACCAACCCCCAAGGGGCTATCCGCAATTTCTTTTCCTCCATCTCGTGGTGCTCCAGCGGCGGTGGCTGGTGTACTCTCGCCACCCACTAGCGACCGCCCAGCATTTGGTTACTTTCGGTCCGTGTGTTCCGCATATCGTTTATCTTCCCGCTGCTGCCACCGATCCCCCGGCTGTCGCTCCGGCTTCGACGCTCCTTCTGCTGGTGCTAGTTGAAGCGTTATGTGGTGATGGCGGTGGTTATTGGAATTGTTTTTGTTTTGTTTCGCTTTTGGCATTATTTGCTATTTGCTGTTCCGTTGTGCTCCTGCTGATGGTGGTTATGATGGTTTTTCTATTTTTTTTTTTTTTTTTGTTCGTATCCCTCTCCTTCTCTTCGGTTGGCATCAATTGTTTACTTTTCATCCACCAAACATATGCACCTCAAACGACGGCGAGGAGGGTGGTAGTGGAACAAAATACAACTCGATCCGGCGTATGAAATGCAAAACCACCCCCAGCGAGCAGAGTGCGAGGATATATCAAGTTGATTCTTATTTTTGTTGTTCTGCTGCTGTGAGCAAATGATGCTCAAAAGGCAAAGGAGCGCGAGGACGACGACGACGACGTCGAGGACGATTCATTGTGGCGGCTCTGCCAGATGCGGGCGCTTGAGCGAGTACTCTGCACCGATCCAATCGTATTCATCCGCGCCATTGTTTTAAGGCCAGGGGTGTTTTGTTCCAATTCTTTTTCCGCGTTTTTTTTTTTTTCGATTCCCCTCCTCGCATCACTTGTGCATGCCGAATGCACACCACCACCCCCAGCATCATCCCCATTTGAATATTTTTGTAGCAAAGAATAAATTCGCTCCGTTCTTTTTTTTTTGTTTATTTTTCGCTAATTGCCATCGGGAATTAATTCCAGTTGACGTGTAGGTGGCCCGATTCTGTTTGATGTTTTGCGAATGGAGGTTGTTTGTTGCTTGTCGTTCAGTGGGGAGTTTAGATGAGATACTTTGCTGGGGAAAAACGTAATCATATTTAACAGAAGTCGAGCAAATTATTTGTTATTCTCCTTAAGGATGTTGTGCCCTCTACGTGCACGTGCAAAGCATCGATGAATAATTTTTAGAGCGCTGAGTTTGGTAGAAAGAGATCTAAAAGATCGCCATGTTCAAGATCTTGGAAGTGGTTTCAAGTTCTTAGGGAGTAGAATTTGATAAGACCGGTCTTTCGTGTGAGGGAGTGCATTCTATTGTCAACAAATCAAGGTCCCGGTATCAAACAAGTATTTCAATATTTAAAAAAAAATTTCTAGTTCAATTCTTATAATTGTTTGACATCAATTTATCTGCTTTGAAAGCATTTATGTACAATTTTTCAATTTTGTTAAGTTAACAATACACGGGAATATAAAATTTATCTGAGTTTGTCAGTGTTTTGGGGCGCATAAGACCCAAAAAGAAACATGTAAGAAAACCAGTACAGAATGATTGCAAAAACACCCAAAAATGAAACATTAATTCGACATGAACTCGCACCTATTCGCCAACAGCCATGATCTCGTACTAATTTGTATAAGAACATACAAACATTCTTAAACTTTTTTTCATTAAAGACAATTTAAAATGTGGGGTCAATGGACAGTCCAGCAGGCTCTTGTTTTTCAAAAATCTTCTGAGCTTTTACGGCAAATCATATTTCATTGAGTAAAAAATATCGCGCCTTAACCGCCGAATTCCCGAAGAGAATTACTGGCCATGCCATTAGCTACAACCAAATTAAACATAAAATTTTATTGCCTTAAGACCACCACATCACAGGTGTCAAGAAGGCATAACATGTTCGCACACCAAACAAATTTGGCCCGCGCTGGATGCTAAACGCATTACCTGCCTCCTTCAGATGGAGTCATTAAAAGCCTCACTGCATCATCGGCAAACATGCCAGCAGACTTGGAGTCGCTGCCAATGACTTTTACAGAAGTTGCCAGGATGAGGAGGAGGAAGAAACCAACTTTCATCTCTTATGTGTGCGAGTTCTTGGCTCTTCGTAGAAGAACTCATCTGGGCAAGCACTTCTTTGACAGTCTGAGCGATCTGAGTGAATTCACCATCAATCAGATCCGTAACTTTGTGAGAAGCTCTAATTGGTTCCATTAGGGTGCGGAATAGATTTCCGCATTGTGGTATCACATTGGGCCTATTCTGACCTAAGTGTTGCTGCGAGCCTTTGATTCCCCAGGCAGCCACTCTAACCTAACCTAACCGATAAATTGTCGTAAGAGACAAAATGAACAGGAGTGGCTTTTTTTGTTTTTTGTCAGAAACGTGTAAATGTCGCTTACGATAAGTTTTGTTTTCTCTGTTATTTATAACTACTTTATTAAAAAAAAAAAACGATGATGCAGAAAGACGCCCAATCGAATAAACTAACGCTTTAAATGTCGCTTGCGTTAATTTGGCGGTTAGGGCGAAATATGATTGCATTATTGAGAACAACTAAGTTTTGTACATGTTGACCCGTACCTAGTCCAATATTGGGGAATATTTGTTTTTTTTTTTTTGTAGTAGTAGTAGTAAATGTGATCTTCATTCAATATTCATTTAATTTTTACAATTATAGGCTCACAATTAGTGCTTGGCTTAAGTCGCCAGCCGATCTTTTTTAGGGAATATACCGGCCTAATGTTTGGGTACACATGTTACATATATATTTTTCAGAATGTTGTGTCAGTGCATATTTTAAATGTCACTCCACAGAGATTTGAGTAAGATATGTGCCTGATGAAAGTCCTATAAAAAACATTTGGGTCATTCCATAACAAATCGCCCAGCCTATATGGGGAGCTCTGAACGACCCCTCTTCGATTTGGCTCAAAATTTGTAGAATTAGTTATTGAAGTGGTTCAAGTCATGGGGCAAAACATTTTGCCTAACTCAATACAGTTCGCGAGTAGCGGGGGTTAAAAAATCGGTAAAAAGTGAAAATTCAAGATTTCTTTTGAATTTCAAAAAATCATAACTTTGGTTCTACTTATCAGAATTTTGTAAATTATGTCTTATTGAATTCAGAAAGATTTGGACTTTTAGGCAATTTACACGATTTTAATTTGCAAGGACGAAGGATAGTTGAAAATGTTCTTTTTGTCACATATCTTCGAACATCTCAAAAAAATGGTATTTTAATTTTCCTAATTTTTTTATATGTTGGAAAACAATATTTCACCCATCTTCACTCCAAATTTCAAGTTGGGATCTCAATGGGTTCGATCAAAAAATGTTTTTTTAAGAAAATCTAAATATTTTGATATACATTTAGGCACGAATGAAAGGTCAGGAAGATTACGCTAACTTTGGAGCCAACAATTTACTATGTAAATTGCAAACATTTTCCACTATGGCAGGGACGTCTATCTCGCTCCAGGCGATCCTGCTTGGAAGATACTGGCACAACAAATTTAAGTTGTTGGACTCAAACTGGAGTGAAATTCTACCAAGAACTCGTTACACAGTGGTTAATAGTATGCCAAACAGAACATAAGCTTCCATTGAAGACGAATAACATATTAATATATTAATTTCCATATAATCTTATTTCCTTTAAAAAGTGGTTAATGCCTAAATTCAATAGATCACTATCAGATGTGACAGACCACAATTTTCCCGAAAATTAAAAACGAAAAAAAAAAAATACCAAAATCATGCGCTGTTGTTTCCTCAAATTTTTCTTAGGGAAAAATCATCACAACATCATTCGTGTCATTGAATTTCATTGCAAATGGTCCTTGCTTTAGTCCGTAAATTTGTAATCATCTGTTGAGAATTGAATTTGTAAAATTGAACAAAGAATTTCACATTTTCTTTGATATAAAATTGTGAAGCTGGTCTTTCAGCCCCTGTGTATAGTTTATTTTATTCACAACGTCAACGAGCTCGGATAACAAAATCGTTGCAAATCTTAACTGAAGTTATGAAACTCATGTTCATGTACTATTAAGACAAAATACATTACAAATCAAAAACTTTCGTTTTATTTAATTTTCTAAATGTTAG
This sequence comes from Syritta pipiens, assembly GCA_905187475.1. Classification (NCBI taxonomy): domain Eukaryota; kingdom Metazoa; phylum Arthropoda; class Insecta; order Diptera; family Syrphidae; genus Syritta; species Syritta pipiens. Next base: position 27,074,673 of record LR994572.1, on the reverse strand, counting down.
GAACGTTTTTCATGTTGGTCCTTTCGATGACACAAACTTTATTTTTAGTGGTAATGAAAACGGAGTTACTGTCAATAAGTAATTAATTAGTTTTAATATATAATGAAGCAGCCATCCAACAAAATGTGTCGGAGGTACTCAAGTGTAACAAAACGTTCGAGTTAACCATGACCAAAAACGCAGCAAATTATACCGATCAATTTTTAATGAAAAAGACTTTTATATCGACGTTCTTCTAATGAAAATTTAGAAGTCGAGCTTTCACTCTGGTGGAGACAGAATTTGAATCAATAATTGTTAAAACGATATAAGCGTCATTTTAATTTGTTTACAGAAGACATAAAAACCAATATATAGAACTAAATGTACTGCAGATGCTGATTTCGCATTCAAATTTCAATGTGTTTCAGGTATCAAATTATTTCGTATTTCACTACAAATACATAAAAACGTTGTTTCAAAACTAAACTTGGATTTGGTTTCTATTCTATCGCATCTCTTGATATGAATACATTGAAAAAAAATCCTCTCCCTTGGTAGAATAGACCTACAAAAAAAAAAAAAAAAATTAACGCACAATGCCTTTTAGCGAAAAGTAAAACACAGCAAACTCTAATTGTTTGTGAATTTCTCCACCTGCGACTTTTTTTCTGCAAAAATAATTTCACATACACGTACATTTCACATTGTATTACCGATTTGTCGCATGGCAATAATCTGTTCCATTTCCCTTAGACATCTTTTGTCTTATCATGAGTCTCATAATCTACCTCCCGGCACAAAGAAGCACACCTCTACGGTTACTCCCGACAAATAATCCTCTGATGGTCAGAAAAAAATAACAAATTTAAATGTGTCTTCGTGTCCATTGGGGATAACCGAGATCAGAGCCTTGGGCACATCAAATGAATTACGCATTCTTTTAATCATTTTCTATTTTGTCTATGGATTCTATGGAACCACGGTGACAGGCTGTAGGGTTTGTGAAAGAAAATTTTTCCCTAGAAGATAATTGCAGAAGAAAGGGCACTTGCTGAGCGAAAGAAATTCATGTATTTTATTGATCGTCATAGCAACAAATCATAATCCATAAACGCAGTAGAGGAATAATTGTTTTGATGATTATTTGTGCAGAGCCTAAGGTAGAGTAAATTCGCTCTAGCTTGAAAAGATGTATGCTATCACCACATTAAATTCGACCTCTAAATTTCCTCTTTTCAAGCTAAGTTCTGATCCTGTTTTTTATTTACGAACAATAACCTCATAAAAAGTGATTTAAATGACTTTGTATGTTGCTTAAAGATGTCTACAATGTTGAACACATGATCCAATGAACACAACAAAAACAGATGAGAAATGTAGGATTGATAAAAATTGTGTCGCACATCCCTGTAATGCGTCCACCCGCATTCCACATTCATACCGAACATACCTTTCAGTCGTTTCATATTTTCTCATTCCTCATTCGTTCCCAAATAAGCGACACTCTCTTGTCACTCTCACTTGTACGCAGAAGCAACCAGTCATCATTTGCTATGATACTTAAAATAAAAAGCCTTTATTTAAAATAAAGTGAAAAGTCTATTCATATAAAAGTTAAAAGTCTATAGAAATGGCTTGTTTTTGTACACCTAGACAAATGAATGATCATTTACTCTCTTCAGGCTTTAATTTGAGTGTTAATTTGTGGGAATATTTTGATGGGCATGCTCATAAACGGACGAGTACAAGAAAAATGTTTTTAAAGTTGATTTTAATGTGTGAGTGACGTAAAATTCTAGCAGAATCAACCAAAGACTGAGTTAAATATTGAACTAAATTGAATTTGCAATGTTTTTACTTAATAACAGCATTTTCCCAGTTTAACATTTTCATTATTGAGTGGCTTGAAGTATTAACAATGAAGTAAGCTAAAACTTTTGTTCATGTAAAATATGCTGCAATGAATTACAGTTGAATCCCTCTAACAATAAGTCGTTTTTCCGCGGGACATCAATATTAGTTCGACTTAGAGGATGGTTTTTGCATGGAAAATTGGGAAGCGGAATGCCAAAATATGGCGAAAAACTTCGATTTAGAGCGAAATTCGACTTAGAGGGACTTGACTGTACTTTAATTTCTCAAAAATACGTTTTAATGGTATCACACAAAAAGTTTGCAAAAATCAAAAAGCTGTGTTGTGTTAAATAAAACCGTAAAAAAAGGTTCCTTGTTGTGTAGTTTTTTTCTTAATACCGGGTTGTTTCTTTTAGAAATCAGTGCTATGACAATATTTTTGCTCAGGACTTCATTGTCAAAAGAAAACTAGTATGAACCAACAACACGAAGGCACTTGCTTGCAGTAATAGTAGCTTTAATGTTCTTTAAAAAAGTGGTTGGTCTATGCTGGTGTTCTTTTGAACTAGAAGACATAGGACCATTCTGTTTTTTGTATTCGACTCAGAATGAACGTGAGCATTAACAGCCAGGTCCTAATTTAGCTCTGCGACTTACAGTTATGAAAAAAAAATTATTTACACTTTTTTTTCTATTATTGCTTATTAAAATTTTGAGTTTGTACTCGAATTTTCCAGAAACTATGAGCATGAACAATCTTACTTTTATGTATAATTAAAGAACAAGTTTCCGCCTTTCCGAAGTTGGTATAGTACTTTATTGTAGGTATTGCCATTGTTTTTTAATGCATTTTTTTTCCATGTTGTTTGATTTGATTTTAAATTGCCCCTACCTTCTAAACGGGGTGAGATAGACCCCCCGCCCATAGCAAAAATTGTTCGTTTTTAAACGCTCTATGAAATCATTATCAATTTTAGTTATTTAGTTTTAGTTATCTTACTCTTACCGCACATAAAAATAGATATTTTTCTAAACTTGCAAAATAGATACATTGGGGTCAAGATGAACTTTTGTAAATTTCCACCGTTCTATAAATGCGATCAAAATCGTATGTCCTTCATTTTGGGTGATGAAGTAAGGAAACAAATAACATAAAAATCATTCAAATCGGTCAAGTTTGAGGTTTTTTATTTACAAAGAACCATACGACCGCCGAGTATGTATCCATTTTTGCACGCCACTGTACGTGCCTATCATGCCAGTCTAGCGCAATGTGACATTTCAAAATAAAAGATGTTGCATATTCATGCCCTTTTATTGGTATCGATTTTTTTTTTTCATCTAACCATCTGTTACTTGGTTATTTTGAAAAACAAATTGACGGTCCAAAAAAACTATAATTTATTCTACTCATTGCTCAGTCCATAAATTTGTATACTTAAAAATTACCAATATTTATTTTGTTCATTTTGTAAAGGAATTCTGTCTTTACCAAAAACATGTAAATACTTTTTAAATCAAAAAAATATCAAATGAAAATGTGAAAAAGCGCCAAGACTCAGTCATTGTAATTATTTTACGTTTGTTTGGATTTCAATTACTTAAAAATTTTAAGAATAAAATATGAGCCACAGCCAACACTAGGTGGCGATCACTATAAACGGCACTGTGAGCCTGTTTGTTGGCTTTTCCAACTGTCAATAAAAAATTTATTACAGTCTCTTTGAAATCCGAGTCCAAGCCGACACACATTTGACTTTCATTTCGTTTGCCAGATTAATGTCGTCGCGAAAAAGGTTCTTTTAATGTCACTGCGAAAATTTTATAAAAGTTGTTTTAATCTCGTCTGAGTTTCAGACATATTTCGGAGAATTTTGTTTATCAAGCTTTCAAACAAAGTACTGACAACTTCGTTGTTATATTTCCCTGTTTCGTCTATGACCGCGGTAAAATGAGTTCTATGGTTCAACTGCCATTCTTCTTCTTCTAAATAATCTTTAAGCAAATCCTTCGCGCCAAACAACTTTAGAATATTTGCAAAGGCTTCTTCTATCTCCTGTAAATCATGAAGATAAAATTTACTTTTTCTGTCAATACTTAGCTTTATCGATCATAAAAACAATTTCCTATGGCTCCTTCGTGCAAGCGGCCTGTTCGCAGAATTCAGAAGAAGGTTCTTTCTTTTTATTTAGATCCACCGCTAAGAGCGTTTGGCATTCATATTAAGAGCAACTTCAAATTCCTAAATCTAGTCAGAAACATAATTCCGGGTAAGGAATCTCTGAAACGATGACAATCCGATTGAAGCTATACAAGATTTTAAAAAGAGAAACAAAGCCGACAAGGAGAAGTCGTAGGCTTACAAACGTAGAGACAAGTTCCTTGTGCAACGAGGAACATTTTGGAGAAAGAACTTCGAACAATTTCATGTCTGAGTCAAATTTGACTCCAAGGCTCCTCTCGCTTCTGCGACATTATCCTGCTGGAAGATGATAAGCGACTCAATCATTTTCAATCACCTCCGACCTGTAGACGACACACTCTCACCGTTAACTATCCCTCGAGGACTTTAATTTATTAAACTTATCAATCATACATCATCACTCGTTTAATGACGTTCGCCTGCCTTAAGCAAACGCACGTCCGGCCGCTTTTACGAGCGCCTTCGTTTAAACTTCTCCTCGAGGCTTATGACAACAGTCGTTTATGCGTAGTGCAGGCGCACGTTCTCACCGCATTTTGTATATTTCGTCCATAAAACGGCCATTAAAAGTGGCCGTGTCATAAAAATTAATCGGAGTCCGCCCGGGAGTAGTGTGTGCCTAGTGCCGCACCAATTCCCGGGAGGCGTGCAGCGAAGCCCCCTCCGAGAAAACATCGTTTTCGAGACGACGATATCACGAGATGACACGCAGACCGACGAGATAAGGCTTAAATTGAAAGCCGTTACGTTGCGTAAGCCAACAGTGTCCAGTTCCTTTGTGCTGTACCACACCGCAGGAAGTAACTGTAGATACCTTTTTTTTAGACGCCCGGAAACGGTGGCCGATACAAATCCAAAATGTCCTTCATCTGAAACGAGTAACGAGAAAGGAAAAAAAATGCCGAAATGCCAAAAAAAAAAACAAGACAACGTCTGTCCGTCGCCGTCGCCCGAGAGGCCGAGAGATTTGCGTACGAGGACTAGTCAGGCTGCCAAGGATGGCACTTTTGTTGATCGATGGTGCCGGCGACGACGTCGACAATCGTCGATAAGCGAGAATGGTTGCGACCCCCCCGACGACGAGTCCTTTTTTCTAGCTCCATTTTTTTTGTTTTTCCATTCGCTTCTGCACATGGGGGTTGAACGTTGAATGTTGAACGTATCCTCGTGGCGGAGCGGATTTTGTGCAGACAATCGGAGGCATTCAAGTCGTCGTGGTGGGGTGGCTTTTCTTGTAAGCGGCGTCCTCTCTCCCTCGCCTTCGATTAAGGTGCTCTAGGGAGTGCTCTCTTGAAAAAGGACCCAATCAAAATTATCCTGGGCGGCGCTTGACGCGCGTACACTTTCGTTTTTGTCCACCCCATCGGTTGTCGTTGTATGCGAGTGTGGTTCGCAGGGGAATTGGCATTATTAATAGAATTTGTGTGCATACATTTGCTTTCGATGTGCGGTTTTCAAGGACTCCGGTGCATGCAGAAATGTACTGTTGGTTTTGAGGCGTGTCTGCCAGTGTGTGTGGTTGTAGCTTAAGTGGCAAGGATCAGATGGACGAAGGGAATTGCCACGACTTAATTGTTTAACTTGGGGCATTTTCATCTGTTTGCACAATTGTGTCAGGATGTGATATTTGTTCAGGGATTAGAATATCGTACGTTATTTGCTTAGATGGACATTCGATGGAGTGGTGGTGTTTGTGGGAAGAATTGATAGTATGCCAAGGGGCGTGTTTGATTAAGCGTGTGCCATGAAGTGCATGCCCACGTACTAAGTTGGATCATATTATTTTTACAATGAATTCACACATTCAAGAATATTAAGCGATTAATGGATCAAGTTATTGTAAGCCAATGATTTAGAAGCTATTTAAATTTGCTCTACAAATATTTTAAGAATGAACCTTAAGGACTAAAACCATAATTAATTATTGGAACATTATCGTCCACACATTATTTCAATGTTTTTTTTAGGAAAAGGATAGAACCTTTGCTTTCGATTCACTTAATTTTTATTAAAAAAAAAATCATACTATTTATACAAAAGCATGATGCAAATGATCTGCACATCACTAGTCAAAACAATAATGATCTCTCGAAAAATCTTTAGACGGTGTAAGCCCAAAAGATGTCTCCTTAAGACAGCGTTCTCCGAAAGTAGGCGACTACAATTCTGAATGAATTTTTTTCCCTTTTTGGTTCTATCAAGCAACTTTAACTATGTAGACAGGTTTCGTTCAATTTTTTTTTCCAGTTTTAATAAGGAAACCATCATGCTAAAAGTCACACTAGAATAGTGTTTCTAAATTGTAGAACTTTATTTACAAAATCGGTGTAAGCAAAAATGCTTATAAATATTTTCGCAAGGCTTACAATCATAATCATCGAAAATTACAGAATTTTTGAGTATTGAAACAATGTACTTTAATTCTCAATGTATAGCCAATGATGTGCATGTTTAATTTTTAAAAATGCAAGAGTTTGCACTGAACAACGTTTTGTTCCAACCAGTTTGTGTCACATACCGAGGATTAATTTAAATTTCATTATAGTCATAAACGGACTTCTGCCATGGACACACAAACCCTTGTGGTATACAACGCTTCGATTGATAGATCTTTTTGAAGCCTACTAAAACATCGAGACATAGGCCCTTTGTCTTTAAAAATCAGACATCCTGCCTGCGGTTTCTCAGGCACTTCTGTAGTGGCCACGTATTTCAAAAAAATAATCTTTACACTTTAAATAAGAACTTGCAAACTTTGAGACTATCTTCTGGCTATCTAACTGAGGGAATTACTGTCCATGAAAAGATGTTTGCTTTTTGTTTCTTTGAATCATATCTGTTAGTTTTTTCATCTGAAATCTCTTTCATGAAATAAAAAAAAAAAAAAAAAACATGACCATAAAACAGTCAACAAATTCAACGAAATTCAAAAAAAGCAGGTCCCAGCTAAATGCCTAGAATCTAAGACGCAAATTATTTGATCTGATTTCGTTACCTAACTTGACAAGTAAAAAGCTTTCGAACCGTCATCACTGTCTTATGACATGGTTGCAATTAAAAAGGGAAAAGAAACATAAACGTAAATACCTTAAAAGTCTGCACTTTATAAGTCTGCCAAAATTCATTATTTAAATAAGCCATAACCAAAACTCTGTGTATTATCCTCAACTTCGCACTTTTCACAAATTTGTGGGTGAAACCAGGGGTTTGAAAAACGCCCAATGAGATTTGGTCAATAGCACTCTTTATTTCCTTGTTGAAATGAATCGCTAACTCCGTTCCTTGCACTTTTTTTGTTAAAAGAGGCTCGACATTTTCTCAACAAAAAAAAAATAGATTCTCAAAAATGGATAAAGCACACTTTTCCAAAGTTCTAGCTAAACGATGTTTGGTGGTATATCAGAAAGTCTACGATAGTTTAACAACACTACTTCTGGCTTTTTTTGCGTTCGATCCCATTCAAAACCATTTCTCTATTTTTCCAACACGACACAAATATTTAGTAGAACTTCAATGGATAATTTTTCTTTATTAAACTTGACATTTCATTAATTAAAGTCGAGATTCAAAAGCAGCAAGGCAACATCTGCTTTTATACTCAAGAGCACATCTTGAATTATGACCTCAACATTCTACAACTCCAAATAGCATATAGTCGCTGAAAATTATTTCATAAATTGGCAAACGTTATGAATCAATCAAGGAAATCTGCAAACCGTCTACCGACCAAACTCGTAAAATTGGTCGAATGAAAATGATTATTTTCTTCCAAGTAAAGGACGCTTAAGTTTAATTTTTCAGGCACAAGTTTTGTGTTCAATTACCACTAAGTGAGAAGAAATCAAGTTCAATTCTTTCACATACATTCATTGGGCTGCGTAATAGCCCGTTAAGTGCAAGAGCCTAGCTTTTTCGCGCATCCATTGTGTTATGCGAGCTATATTTTGAAACACATGGAGGAATGCTGGTTCCGAACAACGAATTGCGAACATTTTTTCCTCGGGCTGCATTCGCACCCGGGTACGCTTGCTTAACAGTTCGACGCACTAACAATTCAACCCACAGCGCCAACTCAGTTAAATTCGTTACTTTCAGCAAAAAAAAAAAAAAAAAATGATTTTACTCTGCGCCCCAAAAAGCAAAGGCCGTTCTCACCTGGCAGACCATTAAGGCATCATGAACTGTCAGCTGGACTGTACGTTACTTTAAGCAAAGCTACTTGTCAGGAAGGATGATGGCAACAAGGATCTGCGAAACAGAACTTGCAGCCAAAGTTAAAAGAACAAAGCTACAGTAACTTTCCATGTTAGCCAAAACTAGCGCAGATTCCCTGACAAGCAGAAGAAAACTTCAAGTCCCGTCCAACGCTTTAATGTGCGATTGAAATTGTCGTCGTGAATAATTCACCGAAAACTTAAGCAAATCACCCGGCTACACGCAGTGAAACTTCCACCCCGTTGAGCGCCCAAAACGCAACACCAACAGAATAACTAACTCGAGCTTTGTCTTGCCAAAAAGTTCAGCACGCTCATAGGCGTATAATTTGGCTCTCGCCACCGAGAAAACTTTTAACCGAATTATTTACCACTAAACCACTCCATTCCAGGGCTCATTACTTTTCACTTTTCATCTCGAATTCACGTTAATCGTCCCCAAAGGACATTTTTCTCCTTCGTCTCTCTGTCTCTGTGCTCTCCGTCCGTCTTTAGATAACTTTTGGCAGTCTTTTGTGCATTATTAATCTCCTACTAAAACCACATTGCCTTCATGATTAATTTTATTATCGCTGTCTTGTAAGACTTCACTCCACGCCCCGTCGACAGACGCCTGCGGCAGCGTGGGAATCGCGTTTCATTAATTAATCACCTCATTCATTACCTCCCGGGCGCGAAATCTCTGATCCAGGAGCGCACTCAATTGAACCACAAAAGTAGCAATTCCCTAAGTAGCCTATTAATCGAGGGAATGGAAGACGGGAGACGACGACGGCAATAACTGCAAACGCCCGCCCTAAGTGCCGGCAATTTTCGTATTACCCCCCGTAAAGTTATTCCAAGTCAATGACTTATTCAAATGCCAGACGCCAACGGCGGAAGGATAACCCTTCTCCATCGTCAGGCCAAACACACTTAAGTGGCACTTTCCGATGACAGGAAAAAGATATGTCAATCGCAGGCAAACACACACGCCACGCTGGTCGTATTGGTGTTGGTGGTATAATTTATTTCACTCGGTGCCACTGGAGTGGAGATCCACTTTCGGAGATCCTTAAAATGATGTACCTCTGTGTGAGTTGGAAAAACAAAGAGCAAGACAAAACTTTGTGACCGCACAATAAATGCCCGCTCCCCATACGTGCTGTAAGTTTCTTTTTTGTGTCATCTCTCCCCCTGCGTGTTAAAAGACACACACACACTGCGAGTGGTTTTCGTTTAAAAGGAGCAAGGACCAAACAAAAAAACTCTCCAGCAAGGAACAACTTTTCACATTATGAATAAATCATCTTCAATTTTTGGTCCTCCTCTTGCAGACGCTGTGGGTTGGTTTTTGTTACGTCGTCGAGGAGTCCATTGCATTGCGGCTTTTGTTTCTTCTCGAGAAGGACGTGTCCACTTTGGTAGGAAGGAGATTTTATGAATTTGTCAATTGATAGGATGAATATTTTTCCATTAGACACCAAGGGACCCCATTGTATTAGCCGTGCTGCAAATGGTGTGGGGGTACAGGGTGATACGAGTGTGGTATGATTTTTTTTTTGTTTTTCTGAAACTCGTTTTCTAGCGAGTAGTTTCCGAAAGTGAGCAAGAACGTCTAAAATATGGAAATCGGAGCTTTAGGATATATTCATCTTCGATCTCAAAACTTCAACAAATTCCTCCAACTCAGCTCTTGACAGTTCCTGAATATGTTTCTAGACGGTATAAATCAAAAAAAGATTTTTTGGAGTGATTGCTTCGATATTACTTGCCCGCAGTACGTTCACCAAGCGAGTTTTAAACGCAAACGAAGTGGTGTTCCGGGTTCTTGGTACCCTGTGGCTTCTAATCCTGCATAAAAATGGTCCCTGTTGAAGTGAATCTCAAGAAAAAAAAAATGTTAAGCTATACTGTGACGAGTTTGCCTAGTTACATGGGTGAGGAATGCGAATTTTATGATTCTAATAAAATGATTCCCCTTAAATTCGATGAAATTGAAGCACGACTTTGGTACGAAACGTTTGTTAAAAATATTATAATTGGTTATCGGGGTTTTATTATTTTGCTTCATTAAACTATTTTCCTGTGAGTCCACGTTAGACTTAACTAACTAACTAGACTTAAGATAGATTGTAAAAAAATAAATGCGCTTCCAGGATTTGTTTTGAATTTGACGTCTGTCAGGTTCTTTTCCAATGATTAATTATAGCACATCTGTAATTTTTGTTTTTTTTGTGTTAATTTATTTATTTAATTTTTTTATAGATATTTTTTCAGTTGCATCGATCTTATTAACAATTTTTGCCTAGACTGACTTAAGAAAGGATGAAGATCTGCTGTCAATTCCACTGACCTATGTAAGTACTGTGATGGACAAATGTATTCACACATTCCGCTTTCTAAATATACCCAGCGCTCAAACAAAAGAAAATCATTTGATTTATCTTTTTATTTTGCAGAAAACTCTAAATTATTCTTAAGCTTAACGAAACACAAAAAAAAAATATTTTCATTGAAAAATGTAGAAAAATACATTCAGTTGCACACAACGATTTTTCATGCAGCGGCGCCTCTGCGATGCCGCAATAATTTAGTGCACACAGTCGTTTTTTTTTTGACGCTCGGTCCCGCTGCGGTCTCGCCATATTTACCATATTTTCTCAATTTTTTTAATTTTCTGTGTATAATTGTTCTGTGTATAATTGTTTGTCTGTTGCGTCAAAATGACGCTTATGTGCACCGCTCCATAGCAACCCATGTATTTTTTTGACGCTGCGGTCTCGCTAAAATCTGCGAGCATTTTTTTCCGCAAACATTACAAAAGACGCTTTTGTGTACCGCTCAATTGATTTGTGTGTATCTAATGACGCTTAAGCGGGCCTGCCGCGTCAAAAATCGCTTGCGTGCACCGGGCCTTAGAGTTACAAAAGTTTTCACGCAGTTACGTAGTGAATTCTCGTTCAACATTCCCTAAAGACACTGTTATATAATGGTATTGTCCTCCTTGGCTTATGAATCAAAGCAGAGCATTTGCATTCGTTTGACATCATTATTGGTGAAGTGATCTTACAGATTGGCAGTAATGGGTCAACGACAAAAAGAAACTAGTGAGGAAGAAAGAAAAATAATTTTAAAATCCATGAAGAAGACAATTCACAATATTTACTCCAGAGTTGTGACCAGGAACAAAGATTATTTTTTACCTTCGTGACAGTCTGATCCGAAACATGTTTCGTACTGTTGGGTGCATTTCTGTTTAAAGTTTAAAACATGTCAGTACTTCGAACCAAGATTTTTTCCAATTCCAGAGTAATGTTAAGCGAATCGGACCTAATTTATTGAAGGACACTCGTGTTAATTTCGTTGTAATTTTGTTTTATTTAAAGCTCTGAATCCTATTGCACAACGTAATTGTAGGTTAACATCATATATTATATGACTCTTTTAACACAAACTCACCAAAAAGAAAAAGAAATTTTTAACGAGAGTCGATAGTCTCTGCTGCTAGTGCTCTCACTACTTATTTATATTTACATTTATTTATTTATTTAATTCATGGATCTGGGAAGCCTAAAGGGCTTATCTGCAAAAGATTGCATTGCAAGTTTTAAAAAATATTCCTAATGTAGTTGTATAAATTTACTTTTAGGTATTTAAAGATGCGTTTGTAAAATTCAAAGGAGATTGAAAACTAAGTACTAAGTAAGAAGTATATGTTTCATGTAGTAAAAGTAGTAATCATTAATAATATATGTATTTTAACTCTGATCCTGTATTCTAAAATAATAATGTAGGTGGCAATTTCGCACAACAGCTTTTAATTTTCAAACCTGCATTTTTAAACCTTGTGTTTGTGTTATGATGGTTTTTACAGCCGAGTTTCAACCACTGCGATAATTTTTTCGAATATTTAGTTCTGCTACGCAGATGTAGCAGCGCCCACACTTAAAAGTAAATAACGATGCATACTCTTCACTAGGATTTCGCCTTTGAAAACTACAATTGAACTTCATATGAACTACAATTTTTGTTCGAAGACTCTTTGAAAGAAAAGTTTAACGTCGTATTTTCTGTTTGAATTAATGTTTCTCACAATTCTTCCAGAGAAATTATTTTCTGGAAATGCGGCTCCATTCCACTGTGTGTTTATGGAAACATAGACCACAAGATCGTTGTCGGTTGATGTCCAACATGTTATAAAATATTGCCTATGCCCATCTGTCAGTTTTGCGGTTTCAAGCTTAAGTGCGAGCTACTTGACCAAGTTCGTCTACACCCGATTTGACGGCATTTTAATATTTTATTATTTTCGATAAAGACCAGTCGTTTTGGCGATTAAGACCAAAAAATTGTTCGTCTTTCGAACTAAAAGAAATTCGTTCTTCGAACTATTGGTGTAGTGAGTATCACTAGAAAGATCTTTCTAACCCGAATAATCTGGTTCCTGGAAGGAACTATAATGCAAAATGTTCACCACTTCGTCCTCGATAAGGTCAGCTACTTTTAGCATTGCCAAAATCTTGTTTTGGGTTAACTTTGCCATATCAATCTTATAAAAATAAATATTACATGTATCCCTACCTGCCTAATCTTGTTAGAAAAAATATAATACATTGGATAATTTTGACCTACGTATGACCTACGTAACCTATGCAACTTTTACAAAATTGTTGAAAATATCGGCCAGGAGGTTTTAAAAAAAAGAAATTATCTTATTTTTACCCGGCTACTATGTTACCGTCGGATTTCCCCCCTCGCGACTTCGATCGGAAAGGTTGCCTAGCCAACCCCGGAGATGGGTGTGGGTGGTTGGACTTGATAGTTTTTGTAATATGGGCGCCACGCGGTTGCCCTCCCGATCGACCGCTCAACCTCTTTAAACCGCGATAAAAAGATTAAGTTCGCTTTCCACGTTATAAAATTTACTTCAAATAATCTTACAACTAACTTATAACTAGATACAATAGTTTTTCTTAACCTATCTTACAACTACGCCGAATTCAAAATAACAAAAAAAAGGTTTATTTCTTCTCCGGCTACGAACCCGCAAAACAAAATGTTCGTCGTTAGCAAAAAAAAAGGTTGCCAAGCTCCCACTCGGGGTTTGAACCGTGTTCCACCCGACGGATTAAAATAAAAAAAACAAAAGCTTGAAGTCAATAGGCCTCGAACCCACGACCACGGTCTCCTCAAGTGGCGACGCGTCTACCCCCACCGCTATCGAACAGATTATCAACCAGGGTCCCGACAAGTTATCTGAACGTTCGCCTGTTCGTACCTGCGACCTCAAACCGACCCCTATTCGCTTTCTCGGCTTAAACACGATGTGCGTTCGGATCTGAATACTTCATTTGCACTCTACTTGCGGTTTGCTGGCCGAATTTCTTGTGGATGGTTTGATGGAATTGTGGGGTGTCGCTGCTACTCGTAGTCCGCTGGATGGGGCCTTGGTTTTCCCCAGGCTTTCGTTTCCACGCTGGCTGCCGCTACTTCCTCTGAACTCGATCGGCTTCCCCGAAAACCTCGTAACACTTATGAAAAGAAAAGCCATTCAACAATCTATCCATTTTCTTGCGATGACAACAAACCTACCTTATATGTATATATATATATTATACATATTAAAAAAGGAAAAAAAATCACAACCTCAATTTTCACTTTAATTTATTTCCATTTTTCCTAATCTCCTGACTGTGGCACTGTTTTACTCTACTTTCGGAGGCGAAGTGCCCTGGAGATCTTCTTGGCTCAGATCGAATGCCGTACCGGGCTCTTTGTAGACTTACAGATTCTCTCTTTATATGGCCAAATCATCTGCAGCTGTATTTCAGTACAGTATTCGATATTTGGCGCATAGTAAAGAGAAAGAAAAAAAGATATCTACCCAGATGCCCAGCAGAGGACTCGAACCTGAACCCTTCAGGTCTCGAGCAAGTTCTACAACCACCAGCCCACGACGACTCTTGACGGCAGCTTGTTAGGATCCCCACCTGACAAGCTCGCCTCCCCCACCCTCATCATAGAAGAAAGCGTGGTATACTTCTAGGCTAAAACCTTTAAAAGAATCACCCATAATAACTAAAATAAGTAATTGTCAAGAAATTTCATAAAAAAAATTTAAAAAAGTGACGAAAATATTTCCGCCTTTTGTCTTTTGAATTTTCCGGCTATGTACGAAGCGCATCATCATTTGAAAGGTCTTGATATAACCTATAAAACGACGCTATGCATGATTAGTTTGGATATGCGTTCAACAGTTATAGACGTGTAAACATGGAGTTCACTAACGCCGACACTCGCGCTATTTTAAAGTTTTCCTTCGTTAAAGGCAAATCCGCTAGAGAAACGTTCCGTGAGATTAATGGTTTGAAGCTTGATGTTTAGGGGCCGCATGATTTGATGCAAAAAAACCTTCTGGACCGAATCAACGCCTGCGATATGCTGCTGAAACGGAACGAACTCGACCCATTTTTGAAGCGGATGGTGACTGGCGACGAAAAATCGATCCAAAACGGTGGTGGTCGAAGGCCGGTGAATCGTCCCAAACAGTGGCCAAGCCGGGTTTGACGGCCAGGAAGAAATTGCTGTGTGTTTGGTGGGATTGGAAGAGAATCATCCACTATGAGCTGCTCCCAAATGGCCAGACGCTTAATTCTGCCATCTACTGCGAACAACTGGACCGCTTGAAGCAGGCGATCGGCCAGAAGCGTCCAGAATTGGCCAACAGGTGTTCCACCAGGACAACGCCAGACCACACAGTTCGTTGATATTTAGTTTTAGTTAATTATGTTATTAATGAAAATAAATGAATAAATATACAAAAAAAAATTTAACGAGACTTATGGTATGTTGGCTTAAAGCTAAGAACGTATAGTAAGACTTTTCAGTATGCAATTAGCCGATGAATGATAAATAAATGAATGTGCTTAAACACAAACAACAATACTTTTCTGACTATTTTTTTTTTTTTGTAAAAGCATTGCTGACAACCTGCGGACTATCACGGAAAACTTGTCTGTAACAAAAAGTTACAAGTCACCCTCAACAATATTTTGTCGATACTCGTTGTATCCGCAACGACATTTACAAACATAATACAGGCCAAACCATTTCCAAAAGTTCTGCAGTTTCTCTTAATTCTTGATGTCTCTTTAACGTTTTTCTATTCTTTTTAATATTTTTTTTCTAAAGAACCACAGGTAAATTGTTTACTGCGGACCAAGTCTTTCAAGTATAATTAAGTTTTACTCTAAAAAGCTTAGTTACCCCCTCTTTTTAGACCCTCTTAAGATTTTCCTGAAATACAAATATCCCAACTGAAAAATCCCTCAAGAGTCACCCTGTACTTGCATCGCAAGCACCATCCCCCACCCTCCCATCACAAGATAAGACTCTGCCACAACTTATACTTCAATACGATTGTTTCATTTCCCGCCACAATATGTTGACTGGAAGGACACTCCATTCGATATGATTACCTTGCAGACCCGGAACAGGGGACATGGGCAATAATAGAAAACTCATATCCTGCCTCCGTGTCACATGATGAAAACTTGCGCTCGCACTTTTGGGAATTGTATCGGTAGTTGGTTTTCTCGAAATTTGCACATTTCCCGACAAAATGTCCTTGCAGACCCCACCCAAACACACGGACACCATCGGATCGGCACCCGTAAACCGATTTGTGAATTCGATAAGCCCAGGAGCTGAGGAAGGGATGTGTGTGTTTGCCCGTCGCCGTGGAGTGTCCTTCAATAATATTCCGAAATTAGGAAATTTTAGCCAAGGATGCAAGTGTGAGCTCTGTAGGTCGTCCTCGTTTCGTTTTTTGCAAATTCGAACGAAAACTTGCTGCGCACATATGCGCGCAGCGCGTGTCCTGAGGGAAATTCTTGAAGTTTGCATTTTCATGTGTGTGGATGAGACCACCAGTGCCGCCCTTCTTGGACGGTTGTTGTTTCCTTGTTTCCTTGTTACATCGGTAGAAGTAATTTGTTGCTTGGATTTCCTTCGTCCTTAGGGTAATGTAATTGCATTTGGTGATACAAAGTTTTTTCCGTTTGTTGCAGAGACACAATGAAATTAGCTCTGCGGATGCGACCCGAATTCGCCGTGTCTGTGAATGGGGGCCCGCCTGTGTGTGTGTCGTTCGATAAGTTGCGGAAAAATTTTGTTAATTTCCCGAAACGATCCCGGAGAGCTGGGGAGGGCACACAATGTGAAAGGAGTTCTCAAGTTTAGATTGCGTTTTTGGTATTTATTGTTTTTAATTTAAAACGCTTGCCACCAGCGCCCCATGGTTTTCGGTGGCAGTTTATGAAAATTAGTTTTTGAATTATGGTCCTGGGAACGTGGACGTCGTCCGATGATGCTGACTCAAAATGCAGTCTGCATGTGCATTTTGGGACAGTGACCTGCTGTGGGCATAGATCAACTATTTGTCAGTTGGTAAAATTTTATTTTCTAGGGAATAACAGAGTGGCAGAGTGGTAGACATTTTGGCATTTAAATGCCCACCGAAACTTTAGCAGCTGGATTCATGCAGTCTTAACTAATCAGACCAAAAGATGAATGAGAAATTTTATTGAAAATATGGTTCTGATCTGATCGATTGATGTCCTGTGCCGATTCATTACTACTAGTAAAAAATTAATGTTCAAAAACTGAGAAATTAGAAAGAATTTCATTTTGTTTTTGGAGTGAAATTATCCGGCCAAAACGGATTTGCATTCCAGAAACTATCGGAGAAGTATGGAATTTTAGTTTCAGAAGCAAGGATAGTCTGTCTACACTCCCAAAAACGAGGATTAGTTTCCAGTCTTAAAAACAATTGTGTGAGGAAGCGGAAGACGACAGCAACTGACGATGGTAGAATAAAAATTTAGGCTAGAAAAAACCTCTTGTCTCAGACCAGAAACATAAAGAAAGACTCGCAGTTCGATACAAAAAAAGAACAGTCCAAAGAAGACAGGCAGTGGATCAAGAAGTTACTTGCCACAAACATTCTGTCAGAAGGTAATTCGGTCCAATAAGTGCAAGTTCTAGTTTAAAAACTCTAAAAAGAAGGAACGTGTGTGGTGCAGGTTATCTGAAAATCTCAGTAAAACGTGTCTTCAGCCGTAAGATATGGAGACGGACCAATTATGGTCTGGAGTTGTTTCTCCCTTAACGACGTTAGAAACCTCGTCAAAATCGACACCGAAATGACAGTTTTAGCTACGTAAACATTAGTAGAAAATATTTAACATCTTTTGCTTCAAAAAGGTCGTAGTAAGTTTCGTTTAGCAACAAGATAATGATCCAAAGCACACGAGCAAAGTAATTAAGCACTTTTTTTTTCTCCAAATTATTGATGTGTTTGAGTCTTAGTTTTCAGACCTTAACCCAATCGAGCACTTTTGGGTTATTTTAGATTATCGAATTAGAGGAGCGTATCCTAAAATCGTTTGAGGAAAACTTGAAAATGAGTGGGGGAAAGTCCAAGGAGAAACTTTGTTTAATCTATTTTCTAGAATGCGCAGAGCAGTTTATCATTTGCCTCTTGTGGGTGCCGGGACACTGTGACACCTCAGGGAACTGCCTGGCTAATAATATTTCCAAACGCGGAACCAGTGAAACCATCGAATTGGATAAGGCCGGCCTCTGCGCTCGGCTTGCTACCACGCTCCTCTATATCAAAACTAAGGTCATAGCTGCAACCAATCTTAGGTGGTCGAATGGCGCTATTTGCCGCGTCACCAGAGAAATCTGGCCTAAACTAGATCCTGAACGCTCATTTAGGCTTCTAAGACTCAATAGAATTCAAGCTAGGAACCTAATCAGTGTCATAACTGGGCACTCTACTTTTAGCAAACATGCTTTCCGACTGGGCCTCCCGGCCAACGACTACTGCAGAAGCTGCCGAGACGGAGAAGAGGAAGAAACCTTTCGAAGTAGAAAGAGGCATCTTGGTCACTACTTTCTCAATAATCTCGGCGAACTAGCTGACACCAGCATGAGCCGTATCCTGAGCTTTATCAATAGCTCCAACTGGTTTTTGGAGTAGTGGGATGTTTTCCATCTGTTGAAATATGGTATCACAATAAGCCTCATCTGGCATCAGTGTTTGGTTGTCTTCCACAGCCCACCACACAACCTACCTGCCTACCTACATTGCCTTTCTGAAAATGTATTTTTTATATCCCATGTATTTTAATTCCGCTGTATTGTACTTTTGCAAACGACAACTTTGAACCCTCTGCCACTGATGTGACTTCATTTACTTAACTTCAATTACATGGTGTCTGACAGACAACACTATTTTGTCACCTTGTATTTCCAACAATTGTTTAATATTGGAAATCTTAATAAATTGCCACCACCAGGAAAAAAGGGCTTAACCATTGTTTGATAAAGTCCAATCACACTTCTGAAATCTAGGAATTCTCAAAACGTGTTGAACTGTATCTATTCGACCTTAAAGACTTGGAAGTAAAACGGAATCCAAGTTTAATTGTTTAACCAAAAATAAATACAGAAACCCTTGCCCATATATAAAATGCCTCAGTTAGATCAACAAGTGCTCTTAAATTAAGAACCTCCTCACTTTCCATTCAACACAAAGCCCCTCATCAGACAAACTTGATCGGCGTGAACTCCAATCTCAATAAATTCGCGATTTCGCAAGTCCCACCCGCATGTCTTTAACTCAATTTATATCGCCGCCTTAAATATTTAAACCGAATCACTCAACCGAATAAAAACAAAGTCAAACTCCGCTTCCATTTCCATTCAAACTATCTACACCCACTTGTATTGAACTTTTCCAAAAACCATCAACACTTGAATATTTTTCAATCTCACTTCATCCGACCGATTCGCCGCCCCACACTCCCATCCCCGTCCCCGTGAGGCTCTCTGTGCCAGGCAGTCGTCCTGTTGGTGCTGACACCAATTTATTGCCTCTGACATGATAACTTCATCGTCAGGATTCACTTTCACGATCTCTTTCGCTTTATCTTCGAAATGGTTCTTTTTTTTTCTGACACACAAAAAAAAAAAGGAAAAGCCGGGAAATTCCACCTCCGTATGCTTCCGCTGATGACGAGAGAGTGGGCGGCTCGGCGGGTGGTGTTGACTTCGATTGCTATTCTTCACAGAAGTTTTACGAAAACAGATGGAAACTTTACCGTTTCGTTAGCATCAGATTCTTTTCTCAGTCTTCGGGACCGGGCCCCGCCCGCCGCCCATCCGGAGAACGGAAAAGTTTCCCCCATCTGAGGCTCAGATCTAGTTATGGCTATCAAATAAAATAAAAATAAAAATAAAAAAAAAAAAAATACAACCAGTCAGAGGCGGCGGCGGAGGAAAAAAGGACTCGAATATGCAAAATGGGCAAAGGAATCATTTCAAATTGTTATAGTGGTTGAATGGTTGTTTCATTGCTGCCACTCGTCTCAATGGCCGGAAAGTTTTGCTCGAGAACTTTTCAAGAGCGACTCCAACTCCAACTCTCCTACCGTCAAGACGCGATGGCAATTCTCGGCAATTTCTGGTCATAAATTTTCGACACAAGGATCGCGTTGTTTGTTTGTGTGTGGTTTGGTTTTCTTTTTTTTTTTTTTTTTTTTTGTGGGCAAACGGAAAGTGAGAAGCGGCGAATTTGTGTACACAAATTCGGTGCAAATTAAATAAATTGGATTTGTGTTATGAAGTGTTTGATTACATTACTGAAAGTGCTATCTGTTTGCTGGGTAATTTTCGCTTAACCGTGTCACCGATAAGAGCCGCTGACAGATGTCCTTTCGCTCTTGGTCGGATGTTTTTTTGTGGAGGAAGATGGGAGACTATGGTCTTGAAGCAACAAGCTCTAGGGCAGATACTTCCCATTTTGAAATTTAGTTCCCCTTCTGGTGGTGAATGGAGGAGGTTTTAATAGAAATAAGTAGGAAACAATAGTACAGCAATCCCTCGTTAATATGACAAATTAAAATAAGGTGTTTTGGTATTTTAGAAGTCTTCACATTACTGGAATATTTTCTTGAGTGTGAAACAACGTATGCATTCATCACAACACAAAGTAATTTTTTAAAGCTTCGTCATTTATTAAGTTCAAACAAAACAATTAAAACTTACAATTAGTACTAGCTAAGCAAACTATTAATTAAAAAAACATTGAAATCGGCGGAGTAGCAATTCTTGTAATATTATTTCGTTTTTTTGGTCTGAAGAATAGATTGACTTGGTCTTCTTATTGCTACTATTTTAGCAATCTGAAGGTCGTTTCTCCATCCAATTTATTTTGAACTGCACCTTCAAGAGGCGTTTTTATTAATTCATTGTATTGATTGGCAGCTCATTACTTTAGGAGCAGCATAACTGACTGGCTGCTATTCTCCAAAATCTTGTCAGTCAGTTCAGGTTCAGTGATGTCTGCTTCCAATTTTTTATTCTCTTATACTCGTAGAATAACGAAGTATAATTTTATTTTGTTTAAATCAGTCCGAAATATATAATTTTCCATTTTTAATAATCAACAAACAAAACGCATTTGTTAATTTTTACCAACAAATCTATCTTTCAGCGCTTAGTGAATTAAGCCTGGGACTTCGAACGAGCCCAGCTTGTATTTGATTTTTCAATTTTGAGTTTTAAGCATGTTTTCCATACATCGGCCTAGTGTGCTACGCAACAAGGCAAACTGGGATTATAATTTGAGAAAGAATATTTTCCAAAAATAAGACAAATATTTGTTTGTTTATAAGAGAGGACAGTACGCTGTACAGAAAAATTCCAACGCACCTAATGATATTTTTCAAAAAGATCCACACAGGTTGGAAAGTAAAAAAAAAACTTCGGACAGCATTCAACATTGAACTGCATTCTTGCTAGATTTCGACATTATCAATTGTAAATATATCACACACTTTTCTAGATCAGTCTACAGAGTAGGACGTCAATTTCACACCGTGGCCCCTGTTGGAGAATTTCAAAATGTCATTTAATGGAATAATCTGTCTGAAAAGATTATAAAACAATTTATTAAAAAGAACAATAGGGGTTATAAACAGTAATGGAGCAAATACTCATTATTAAAAATATGAATCTTTCAAAAAGAAATCCAAATTCTGCTTTTATTTAGAAAATTTTGTAAGACTGTCTTAATTAGTTGTCGCGGTCGATTGAGTGAAAATAGCAGATTTGTAAGAAATGATGGGAATCACTCGATTTGCA
Source organism: Syritta pipiens (assembly GCA_905187475.1). Lineage (NCBI taxonomy): Eukaryota > Metazoa > Arthropoda > Insecta > Diptera > Syrphidae > Syritta > Syritta pipiens. The sequence continues at coordinate 27,053,226 of LR994572.1, read as the reverse complement.
ATTATAAGAATTTGGATAAAAATTAACACTGATAAGGTGTCACAATTCAATATTTTAAATCCGATTGGGCCAGGCGTTTATGAGTTCAAAATTGTTTTCAAGTATTTGCTCATGAAAGTCTGTTTGTTACTCGATGTGACCCCAGTTATTGGACACTTAAATCTATTTAAATGGTAAAATACTTTTTTTTTAGTCAAAATCATTCAAATCATAGTCTCCTAAGACTCAGCAGAATTCAGGTCAGGAACCTGATCAGTGTCATAACTGGGCACTCCACTTTTGGCAAACATGCCACCCGATTAGGCCTCCCGGCCAACGACTTCTGCAGAAGCTGCAGAGACGAAGAAGAGGAAGAAACCTCGCTCCACCTTTTAGGAACCTGCAGCGCCCTCGCGAACCGTAGAAAGAGGCATCTTGGCTACTACTTTCTAAACAACCTCGGTGAACTTGCTGACACCAGCATAAGCCGTATCCTCCGCTATATTAACAGCTCCAATTGGTTTCCAGAGCGGATGCTTTTGCATCCGCTCCTTGTGGTATCACAATGGGCCTCATCTGGCCTAAGTGCTTGGCTGCCCTGCGTAGCCCACCACACGACCTACCTACCTACCTACCTAGTCAAAATCATAAGACGTGTGGTTTAGAAGAAGCTGCTACCTCACAAATTAGTAACTATTTTCTTAGTAACAAAATTTCAAGAGCACTAGCAGCAAGGCTATCGGCTCTAGGTACTACCTTATTTTGGGCCATATTGTATTAAGTTAGTTAAAATTAAAAAAAAGCAGACTTTCTTTGCGATAAGAATACTTTTTGCGTATTCTCTCTCACAACCATATTGCTCTAGGGCAGGAGTATTAACTGCCCTCTTAGCCCAGAATATATTTAGACAAATCTTCATCCTTAAAGCAATTATCTTGTGAGGCCTGGTCATCATTATCTTTCTTCCTCTTTCCAAGTCTGGGTCTAAAAGATTTTTCCGGAAGATAACAATCGCCTCAAGCTTCCCACACTTCTTTGATTTCCACGCAAGGCTCCACAACAAACTCCGCCCATTTCCCTATCTTGACGACTTGACTTAATTCAAAGCAAAGAAGTTTCCCGCAACCATACACATATATCTCCCTTTATCGGCTTACGGCTTTCGCCTCCATTCATTTAGCTGGCTACCTTTAGCTTCACCTCCCCACCACAAACAACCTTATTGCAGAAATCCACACCGCATTTCGTTTAAATTCTTCATTCCCGCTCCATGTGAGTTACTTTAGTGCAAACTTTTAATGCACTAATTTTAGTTAAAAACTTTATTTTCCGCTACCCGAGACCATTTAATTAGAGAACTTATTTAATGTCCTAACTTCTCCCTCTTTCGCTCGCCTCCATCTTCGCGTCAGGACGCAAAGGACGATGAATGGCGGAGGCGAAAAAGAAATTCTCGACTGTTGCTGTGTTGTTGCCTCCCTTCTGATTGAGCTAATTCAACTTACAACTGCAACCGCAATAATTTACTTCAAACACACACACACACACGGCCAAGGACTTCTTGGGGTTGCAGTAATGTTGTCCCACCCACCCATTCGCCGCCCAGCCGAGCAATTCCGCCCGCCGAGATTTGAGCAACAAATTAGATCTTCATAAATACTCCAAGTGTACACTAGTTATCCAATTTCCCGGCACTTTCCAGGCCAGTCACGTACTTCCACAGTAATAATCACTGAACTTTTCACGCGCGCCACGAAAAATCAACAGCAGACGCGGGAACGCGAACGCGAACGCGAGCGAGAGCATCATCCCCGACCAGAGGAGACAGGTCTGTTGCTTGCTTTGACTTGACTTTTGAGGGAGGGTGGGATGCGTCCCCGACTGTAAAATTTATGCAGATCCACGTTCACGCATTTCGCTTTTTTACGACGCCACGTCCCGGCGCAAGGTGGATAAAGAGCGGCAGCGATTTCTGGCGATGTTGGGAGAAATAAATTCATTTCTTCATCCTTCCAGGAGATTCAGATAGATAAACGCGCTGCAATCGCCGCGCCCCGGCAGCTGTGTGTATGTCCATTTCAGATACCGCTTTGTCGGTTTGGAGGGCAATGGACGTGAAAAGGAAAAAGAATCCTCCACCCCCCGCGGTGCAAGGGATGTAAATTTCAGGCACTGTCATAAGCAGATAACGCCAAGGGAAAGCAAACTCGGCTGGCTGATTTACGAGATACTTTTTGCATATGCTAATGAGCCGACGGCGGCGCGGCGAGCCACCCCTTTGACGGGGCTATCAAAACCCGACGAGCCATCGGCAAGTTGACGTTTTGTTTTCGGCCAAAAAGAAAGAAAGGCCATCGGCTAGCAGTGGCTGAGATATGCAAATCCAAGGAATGTGTGTGTCGGGAATCCAAACTCTGACACACGAGATTCCTCGTGCTCCAGGAATCCGGAGAGGAATTCCACGGTGACACTTTGAGTTCCCCGATAGCCGGGACAACTTCATATCGGGAAAGTTTTTGCATTTAATTAGGAATTTTTCGACGCCCAGGACACGACACATGTCTCGAGCAGGACGAGAGATCGCTCTCTCTCTCTCTCAGTCTCTATGTGTGTGCTGGGGTGTCTTCAGGACTATTTCGGTTATTGCTCGGAAATTCTTCAAGGAACTCTCCCCAGGAGTGTGTTTTGCTTTGGTTCGTTTATCTAAGATTATCCTTATCCTGCTTGGGTGTGCTTTACACTTCTTGTTTGCTTGGCCGGGGTTGCGGAGGAGGCGGTGGTGGAGATGGAAAAGTTTCTTCGTTTCTGTGATTGTTTCGAAAATAATTTTACCAAATGGATGCGTGTATGCGCGTGGGTAAAGATTTTTGGTTCTAAAGAATTTCATTTAAAAGTTTTTCCAAAGAAACAGGGGAGAAAATTCTGATTCTGAGAGTTTCCGGGTGGGCGGGCATGGCTCGTGTTATTTTTGTGGTATCGGTGTGTGAATTAACAATCGAAATGACTTAAATAATCTGCATGTGAGTGTGTCCAGCGGTGTGTGAGAATTGGTTTTTTGTGGACTCGAGTGTTAATTTCTTTGGTGAAAGTTTAAGAAATGCCAGTCAAGCGAAGACATTTGGGGTATGGCAATCAGAGCACGCATACCTGTTGAGAGTTTATGTGTGCCAGAGGACAGTTTTAGAAGTCTGAGTGATTGGTCTTAGTTTGGGTCAGAAACAAAGAAGGATGTCTAAGATACTATGTTGGTCTTTTTTTTTCTTCAAATTGTGGCACAATAAAAAGTGCTAACAACGTTCGAATGGTGGCAAACATTTCAAACCTTTCGAACAAATATCCGTAGATAAGAATTAAATTAAACAACAACAGAAGCGCTATCACGGCTTGAAGGTATATCTTCGTTTTTTTAGTACTTTTGAGGTGAGACTTAGGTGTTTGGTTTCCAAAACATCTACACTGCACACTGAGATAACGCAACAAAGTTGAGTTTGAGCAGATCTTTCTTCATCAAGTCATCTCCGAATTCTGTCGTTGCTTTAAAAAGAATGCAACGAAGTATTCAATAATCTTTCTGTAAGTTCGTTTTTTTTTTATGCGCCTATGTTTGTTGAGCTGAATTTTCTGCTGACAGTCTTTTCTTGTGTTCACTTAGTAAAGTTAAAAAAGGTGCTTTAAGCTGTGGAAAGATTTATAACGTAAAGGGAATTCTCATATTTTCCTACGACACTGTTGAAGATAAATATTAAATAAAAGCTTCACTTCATTCGAATTCAAACGAGCTTTCATTAAGTGGGCTTACACAATTTTTCGAGGAAAGCCGTAAAAAGCCGAGTAAAAATGTCTAGCAAATCTCAATGTAGTCAGACTTTTTATGCTTTCATGTTAACTATCCAACATTTCTAAATCTAAAACAATAGGGAAAAGTATAGCAATCTCTTTGTCTACGGCTTTAGGAGCTCATCAAAGCAAGAACACGAATGACACTGCATAAAAATAATAAAAAATAAAAAAAAAAAACCTGTACTTTAGACTACACGACTGAAGTAAAACAAAATCTATTAATGTTTGCCAATTCCAAATACTAATATAGCTGATTTAAAAACCCATAGGATTTTTTCTAACTCTTGAATATTTGAATAAAAAATTTGTTATGTCCTGCACTAAAACGTTAACTTATTTGTTCTTAAATGCATAGAGTTTGACTTCAACTCAGAAAGCAACCGCGACACATAGCAGGCCGACGTGAGATAAATTCCAAGAAATTTTGGATTGCACACACGTGTTCAACAATAGAATCTCCAGCAACTGCTGTGAACCATAACGCAATGTTACTTCCACCCCTTTCTGCCTTACATGAGAGAAAGAGATAAAGAACGATCACACTTTTCGTAACGCTTCACCAGCTTACCCCCCGCGTGCCCAGCGCGCATTTTACTTCAAAAACAAAATTTCGTTTATTTCCCATTGCTTTTAATTTTCTTTTTCTTAGAAAGACTTTTATGTGTCTGATTGATGTCTCAACATTTTGAAGGAATGCTTCGAAATTTCAACACCAATACGACAAGCGTTTTAATTTTTTTGTTGAAAATATTTGGCAACAGCAGAATACCTATTTTAGACTGTACAAAGTACTGAAAGATAACTGTTAGCATTGATTTTTTCTCAACTTACTACAACTAGTCACACTTACAGCCGATTTCAAAAATTGAATCGTTCTACTTGTATTTTATATTCTACGATGACGCTGCCGTAAAGCTAACAGATGGAATGAATAAACTCCTAAAGTTCTTGGGCTTCTTGACTTATCAAAAGAAAGCAAAAACTACTACTACAAATTTTGTTGCAGTGTAATAGATTATCAGTGGTGAATTGAGTTGGGGTTATGGCATATCATAAGCAAAAGCATGTGTGGCAATTTTTTCAATCTGTCAATTGCAGGCGATGTCACTGGTATCCAAATCAGATGAATATGGAAGAGATTCATCGTCACTGGTGGCTGCGGAGAGCCAAGCCCAGCTTTTTCGCGCCTCCACTGTAGACACATGTGAAGGAGCAGAGTTCCTTCATTCCAAATGAATGCATTCCCAAATGCATTGGTTGCCTAAAAGCAGACAAGTTCATAATAAGTTCAATTTTTTTTCCTAATTTAGTTTGTTTTAGAGAATTTTTTTTTTTTTTTGAGAAAAACCTTAATAAAACATTTAAGCCTATAATTAGCTCAAAGAGATATTCAATTGTTCGTCATTTTAATTATTGGGGCAGTTAGAAAGTAATTGGCTTTGTGGTTAATGTGTTGAATTTGTTTTGGACTCAGACCCAGACTTAAATTTTACCGGGGAAAACACTAAACAATTTTCACGACCCAAACAAACTCACTTCCATGTTTGACAAATTTAAAAAAGTGGTTGCAAAGAAAGCTTGCTCCATCCTATTACAGACCAAATATGATGATGAACATCATCCCAACAAAAAAAAAAAAAAAAACACTCCTGAATTCCATCACGACTCTCACCTTGGGGCTTATTTCCACCTGGTCGGTGTCAATTTCAAAACAGAAAAAAAAAAACTTCACAGATCCATCAGCGTCCATCACATCCCGATGACCTTCGCGTTGTCTTTCTAAAAAGAATAATCAAGCCCTCACCAAATAACATCACACTTGCAAAACTCAATCTCAATTTTTAAGCCCTTAAGTGTCCTGTGACCTCTCGTTCTCTGCCGCCTACCGAGTTATAAACAAATCCAATTTCACCACAGCGAAAATAACTCAATTCCAGTTTCGGAGTCAAGCCCGTGTCGGTGTATGATTCTCTGTGACTTTTGTCATCCGACTGCATCCCGAAACTGATGAACTCAAAGCATGCGGATTGCTATTTTTTAATTTCGTCCTTTGGCACAACCCAAAAATTCAATTGCCACACTTGTGTCGTCGGCAAAATTCCATCCATCCATCCTGAGATCATCATGATGGTAAAACTTCAAAGGCTTCCTGGGTTTCATTTTGCTCCACACGTGTGTGTGTGTGTGGACGACACACCACCAACAACATTTCACTTCCTAATACCGGTCTTGGTAATGTAAAATATTACACATACACAGCCTCAAAGGGAAAAACTCAATTATTGCTTTTAAAAATTCCATTTCATCCCGGAGGACTCTGCTCCAGAATCGAGCCCAGCCCCAGCTCTCTCGCCGTCGTAGTCGTTGTCGTCGTCGTCATCATCGTAGTTCATCTCGCTCTCCCGTGTGAGAAGCGTAAGTATTCAAAGAAATCCAATTGTGCAACGAATGAAACATTGAAATTCTGAAGTACCCGTCGGACGTTGGGTGCTGGACTGTGGACCGGCAGAGGCTGACAGGACCTATTCACACTTTGGCCGGTCGGTGATCCATGTGTATGTGTGCGTGTGATTCCTGCGAAACTTTATCCAATTGCAGTTGGGTTAACAAAAGAAGGACCTTGATAAGGCAGCTGTGTGTTGGTCTTTAATAAAACATGAAATTATTACAGTAGCAGCAGCAGCAGAGTTTGTTGGCCGAAAACTGTGTGGTGGTCAGCCGGGCGTTTGTGTGAGTTCCGTCAACACCTGAAATTAAAGAAAAACACTTCACACCCCCAGAGAGAAAGTCCAGAGTCGCTGCTGTTGAGTGATGACAGCAGAATGCTGCTGCTGCTGTTGCTGGTTCGGGGACTCTACACACTTCAATTTAACTTTTTGCATTTGGAGCGTTTGTTGTTTTTCTGTGTCGCTTTTTTTCTGTTTTGTTGTGTTTTCTCTCTCTCTCTCTCGCTCTTCCTCACTTTTCTCGTTTACACTCGTCGGTAATGGTCAGTTGACGAGATTGGGGGGTGTCCAGTCTCACCCCTTCGCAACACCAACCACTCCTCCGAGCTGTGTTTGTGCATTTCATATTTGCCGAGAGTATGATTGGGGTGGCACAACCACCCCCTCACTCTCCCATCCCCATATAACTTTGTCGTTTTGAGTTTGTTAGTTTTTAATTAACTTTTAGCTCCAGGAGAGACCATATTGCGAAAATTTTTGGATACTTTTGGCTGTGCCAGGTCACCATCCGTGTGTGTGGAACGCATATATGAGTTTCTTTTTCGCCGCCTTTCATTTTGTGGGTGGCATTCTGGTGTTGTTTTTGTCGCACCCGTAATCGGGACCTGACCGCAATCGCATGTCGCAAAATTTTCTAGTGACAAACAATTTGGCGGAATGTTTATACAACAACAGGATGCCAGGACACAGATCCTGCACTGCGGGTGAATTTTTACGGTAATTTGTTCGCGTCCTGCATTTCGTCATCAAGTCTGGTTAAGCATGGCATGGCCACGGTCCTCTACGTTCTGTGTGTCCTGACGTGCTAAGGGAGGAGATCTCTCGGTGGATGGATGTTGTGGACGGTTGGTCTTTGCTCTTCGCTCGTTGTTTCTGGTAATGGAGTATGTTGGAGAAAATAACAGTAATTACTAGGCGGAACAGTTTTTCGCGTGAGTATACACAGCTATGGTGGTAATGTTGGCGCTTTAATTGCTTTCGAAAATTTAAACGTTGAGCGAGTTAAACGAAGTGGAAGTGCCATCCAGTTGCTTCTTCATATTTTTTTCTTTCTGCGTGTGTGAGGGACGATGTTTTTGGTGCTCTTATGTCATTTACTTCACATTTTTTTCGTATAAATTAACTTTGGAAGCTTTTTTAAGGTAGTGGAATTACTCGCAGAATTTACTACAATCTGAAACCTCAGACTGTGGTGAATTCAATTTTTCTTTATTGAGAACAAATAATATCTTTTTAACTTTTCCGTCTTGAAGACTTCTATGGAAATCGTTTCTTTCTCACGAATATCGCAAAATTTGAATCGGAATTGAAACTGCTTGATTCCGAACTTCACCTACGTTTAGAGCTATCGTCTGTTTCTTTGGATCCAACATTTAAGTTTGTACTGTGAGCGTCAAAAGAAAGTGTACACCCATGTTTCAAGCATTTAAGGACTCATATGCTCCGATTTTGGAACCTTTTTCAATTTTGGCAAACAAAACAGTCTTAGTGCTAGTTTTGAGTTTTTGGTCTTTTTATTTAGGTGTACACTTTCTTTTGGCTCTAAAAGATTTATTTATTTTGGTTATCTTAAATTTTTGTTGCTAGATCTATTGTTATAATTCCTTAGAGAATGAATAAGCCTTTCCAAAACTGAAAAAAGCTTCAAAATCGGAGGACCGAAACCTATTTTATGGGTACACTTTCTGGATGTACACTTTCTTTTGACGCTCACAATATCTGAGTATTTATCTGTTCTATTTCGAGGTACGATTTTAATCACAACTTATGAAAATATGTGACCATAACTCGTTGTTTCACCTTATAAATGGATAGCAAGACAGATTTAAAAAGATTCGCTGACGAGATCGACAGCATTTATTCAGTATTAGCTGTGCTCGCGACTTTCTTCGTCTCGGCTTCAAAATGCTTACAATCTACAACTTAAAAACATACACTCTGCGACAACTGGTTGAGACACGAAGTCAATTTTTAGGTTTCTTTATAATCTTGGTCAGCCCCCTGCTTATTTTGATCTTATTTTCCTTATAACAGCAAATCGAATGCTTTTCGACTTCTCCTGTTAATTTACAATTTTTCGACAATCGACCGCGATAACTGATTGGTACAGTTTTTAGAACGAGGTTTTACTAATTAAGGCAATAATTTGTTCCTATTTGAGAGATTTATTTATTTATTTATTTATTTTTTTAATAATGAGTACCTGTCCCATCACTGCTTACAATCTCTATCATTCTGGAAGGGATTGAATAAATGTTTGATCATCTTATTGGACAGATCGTTTCATTGGTGGTTAATGGCATTTTGAAACTTTTCCACAGCGTGAAATGGATGTCGGTTTTTGTAAACTGCTCTAGAAAGGTGTTCTGATATATTTACAATAAGTCTGACGACAATGAAGTCAATATTGCAGAGCAGAGAGATTATTGCATTAAAAGTACTTTCTTCTTATCTGAGCTATGTGGATCTTGTTGAAAAATAAAGTTGGGTCTGTTAAACGTACTGTCCACGATTTTAATACAATCCTTTCTTGTCATTCTTTTAATTATAAAACAAATGTTTATTTTATTATTGACTGCCTTGTTGCACCGCATTAACCAACAGCTCTACTTTTTGCAAATTATAAAAATAATGGCGAAAACCTTCCGATATATTTAAACAAAATTTTATTTTCTTCTAAAAATGTAATTTTTCTGAAACACTTTTTCCACCTCTGATGAGTTCTGTTGAACAGGCTTCCGATGGCATTCACTTAGAGCATATTTGCTTTTCATCCGCTTTCTTTGCAGAAGTTCGGTATTGGTTAACAGAGGCTGAAAACTCCCTAGATTATTGTCCATATCCAAGATGTCTGCTGAAGTTGCGACCTCTCTTGTTATAGCAGTGAATGTGATGTTGCTCTAAAAAGCACTCGTCATTCTCTTAAGATCAGGCAGCATTTTTGTCGAAAAACATTTATTTTGCCGTAATTTTCGGGATCCTTTAAGGAGTTTGTAACTACTATCCGACTTCAACTTCAAAGGTTTGCTAATTTCTTGGCCGGAAATCATTCTGATCCTGTATTACTTTAATAATAATAAAGATTAACAATAAAAATAAAGATAAAGACACCACTCAGGACACATATTTTCAATGCTCAGCATTTTATTCAGGTTCAACATTTGTCTAAATTGTTTTCATTTTTGTATGTTTCAATACCAATGAAAGTTCTAACAACCTTCCCTCTAATCAAATTTAATTATTTTATATCTTATTTGGGTTTATGTACAATCTTAGTTTTAAGTGCTATATAAGGGTTTTTTTCTTGTAGCTTTTCCCTTAAAAATGGTTGTATTTACTTCCTCCCCATTCATTATAGCATTAAGTACATTAAAATTGTAAAGAATTTAATTTTCTGTTTCTCTTACAAAATGTAAGAGTTATTAAACTACAATAAATGAAATGAATGAATGAATAAATTGTTAAACTCCAACCTGTCTTAACCAGTTGTCGCGGAAGTACAATTTATACGAAAGTGACAACAGTGACAGAAAATGATGGGAAGCATTCAATTGCAATTATAAAAATTTAGATTAAATTTAGTACTGATTATTTAGGAGTAACATCTGTTGCAGGTGCTGAATAAAATTGTTAAGAAACCTCAGAATCCAGGGGGTCGCGAAATGCATGTTTCTGACCAATATCTGTATTAAAAGAACTTGTTAGTAAGCTGTTTTTTTTTTTAATCAATATTCTTAAACAACATATACAAAAACAAAGCCAAGAAGCGAAATTTGTTTATTTAGGAATTCTTAGGAGTTACTTTAGATTGGGTGGCCCGTTGAGAGCCAGAGCCTAGCTTTTTCGCGCCTCCACTGTGTTGTGCGCGTTATAATTTTTGTCACATATGGAGGGTTTCTAATGTTTAATGCTGGTTTCGAACGGCGAATTATGAAAACTTTTCATAACAGAAGTACTCCAGGAGGATTGTCAGTCGTTCGCTGGAGGTGGGGCTGTGAAAAATGGTTGTTGTGCTTTTTTCCCCCGAGCTGAATTCGAACCCAGGTACTCTCGCTCAACAGACCGCTCCAACCGGTGTCCGTTCTGAGCCTCCTGCAGTAAGCATTTCCACCTATCCCGATCGCTTGTCAACGCCATCCAGTTGGGCACCCCAAGCCTTCGGGCATTTTGGTCTACGCCATCCTTCCAGCATAAGCGCGGTCTGCATCGCTGCCTTGTGCCATGAATTGTACAGCAGAGGGCTTTCCGAGCAGGGTTCTCTTCACGTATACGAGTAACTAGCTACTACTGGGTAAAATAGTGAGTTGAAATCGCTAAAACCATGGATGATTTTTTAATAACGTAAACATACAGTGCCGGACAAAAATATTGGCATACCAATGTTTCCTAAAAGAAACCACCCGGTAGGCAGAAAAAAATTAGACAACGAACATTCTTTTTTTACAGTTTTAGTTAACACAATATAGACTTTTAATTCTTGCAAGCTTTTTGTCTAATTCATTCAAACATATTTTTGAAAAGTAAAAATAAATAATTGCATCGCATATTTTTGAAAAGTAAAAATAAATAATTGCATCGCATTCTACGTGGACAAAAGTATTGCCACACTTCATTGCTAAAACTTCAAAACACTCAATAATGAAAATGAGAGAATGCTGTTTTTAAGTACAAATATTATAAATAAAATTCAGTTAAATATTTAGTTAAGTTTTTAGTTGATTCTGCTGGGTTTTTATGCTATTCATGCACTAAAATCGATTTCAATGACATTATCCTTGAACTCATCCGTTTATAAACCTGCCCATCAAAATATTCCCACCAATCGACAAATCAAAATCTACAAAACTGTTGTGCTGCTCAATTTTGTGTCACAATTTCTAAATTTCTTTTTGTTGTCCAGACTTTTTAAACTCCTTAGCCATCGTAAATCGAGCAAATGAAAATGAAAAAAGTCTGCAATATCCTTGCAACGTCCTTCTTCGGACTATCCCCTGAAAGCATTATTTCATCCTGCATGCACTCGTCCGCATCCTACACCCCCGTGTTCCACTTTAAAATCAGAACCTCTTTGAGAAGGCACTCATTTGTATCAAAAATCAGGATAATAGCCAAACAAAGACTGTCACCCAGCGAAACGTCACACTCCCTTGATTGCATGATTGAAGGGATAACAACAAAGAACTTGACAAGAAATCAAGCGACTGTATGCAACAACAAAAAGAACTTAAAAGAACTTCAAATAAACGAAAGGCTTTGTCGTCGTCACGAACACGTATCAAACTCCCTAAAAGCAACGACAATGAAAATGATGTAAAAATAACAATCCTGACAACAATTACAACTTTCTGCTTCTTTCACAATCGTCCGACTCTTAGTGTGTGTGTGTGTGTGTGTGTACGGAATATCCTTTCTGTCTGCGCTTGTCTTTCAATTTTCTTCCTTTAATTTCTTTTTCCCCGCTGTGCTCCAGCTGCGGATGAACGTCAGCCAGCAACTTGACCAAAAGCAAAAGTATTCCAGCATCCACTGGCAGTTCCTGATGCGAAACTTTTCTTTGATAAACCACAAAGTATAACAAAACAACTCAAAAAGAGAGAGAAAAAAGGACGAACGAAAAAAAAATGAGTGGTATGACGACATGGAGGACGAAAGAGAGAACATTTCAAAAGTCCTTTTCTGACTTCCTTCAGCCTCACTTATAACAATTCCCGAGGCAAACGAGAAGAAAGCGCTTGCGATAGAGAAGATAACCACCACCACCAACACAAAAAAAAAGGCACAGAACAAAAAACAAAACAAAAAGAAGGAAAAACTGTAAACTTGTCTAACTTTTCCTTTCAGAAATTTGTAACTCGTTTAAAAAGTGCCGACAGGATAATCTACTATCTCTACACTCGACGTACCGAGTGCCTAGCGCTGACCACACTATGCCAGGATGCGCCACAAAGTACGATGCGTGGCCACTTTTTAGAACAGAACACAGAAAAAAAAAAGATACACGAGCAACTCCAATTGCACGTCGTCCTGCTTGACGTTGGCAAGCAGCAGCAGGAGCATCAACAGTCCCCCCTCTTTCAATCGACAAAACGAAACTACTTCAAAGTAATGTCTTTAAGCGGTCAACACTGACAGAGAGCTGCCATTGTCCGTTGAAGGCCAGCAGAGGGAGAAAATTCAGTGTATCCCCCACATTGCTGCAGGGGGAAGACATTTTTATTGTCCTGCTGTGTGTGGAGATGTGTTTTTGCTTTGACCAATAAAACAATGGCGTAATAGTTTCCGCATTCGCATGGACTTGAGTTTTGGACGGCGCCAACGTTGCAACCAAAAAAAAGGACAAAAGAAAATAGTGAAAGACTTCAATTGATCCGACTGAAACATCTAGGAAGAGAAGTGCAAGGACTTGAACTGGGTGGCGCTCTGCAACTGATGTGCATTATCGCATTATGTTTTGACAGCGTCTGTTGGACCCTGCTTAAGGAGAACTTTATTAAAACGTTTTTTCCTTCATCTCGTCCTTTTTTCCTTTTCTCGCCATCCGCCAACGTGTGTGTTTCTGTGTGTCGAGTCCACAGGAAGTTGTAAAATGGTCAGAAGTCACGTTTTGTACGGTGGTCGACGGTTGGTCAGGAACTCTCTCGCATTTCATCGGATAATGAGGAACTGTCATAATTGAATTCCCATCGCCCGAGTGGGGTGCGAATGTGAATAAAAGTCATGACGGAACTGCATTTAAATGGGTTCCTGACAGTTGTGCAGGTGGTCGTTTCTTTTTTTGGATGTGGACATAAATTGCGGACGAAAGAGTCTGGATAGCACTTAACGCCGTGCCGTGCCGTGGTGGGCGTGAATCACTTCGGATAAAAAATGACATGACATGAAAGGAGCTGATGAACCACCCAGTCGTATTTTTTTTTTTTACAAATTCATTGGGTTAGGATGGTTTGGGTCCACTTTGAGACGTGATTGATGGCAAACGTTCAGTAAAAATGATTTGATGTAACTTACGACGGCCTTGTCAAAAATTTCAGAATCTGAGGTCAATCATATTTTACAAACGAAAATTATTGTTGTTCCTCACAAAAAACATGGGAAAACGAATTTCAGTCGCCCACTCACCTTGGACCGCTCTGCGTTCTAAGCCAATAAGTTCGAAAAGACTTCCATACAACTGAGCCAGAGATTAAGACCTCCTGCGCCTCCCATCCTAACCCATTAAGCTCTTTTCCACCGCAACATAAGCCAGTTATAAAACCAGCGACCTGATGGATGCACGGATATCCGTCACTCCCCCATTGCATCTGTGATGCATAACTTCGTAGATATTGACTAATGGCAAGCTTTTCGCTGCTCCTGCATTTGCTTAAGCAGAACACGCCACGTCTAAGACCACAATAAGATTACCCAGCATCTCAGGGGTATTCTCGCAAGTAAATTAGATATAACCAAACAGGGGTGGAGCCCCTTAGAGCTCCACACCAAGTAGAAGTATAGAAGTTTCTGGTAAGACAAACAAGACAAACAATCTTACCTCGAACCTCGAAATGAAAAATCATCCAGAACAGTGCAGCAGCATCATTTTAAAATTGCATGGATGCAAGGTGCTATCCCAGCATCTCTCACCATGGCCCAGAAGCACTGCATTATCTCAATCAACTCTGACAGAGGATTTGAGGGGATTGCCAAGCGCAGCGGTAACGGCAGCTGAAGAATGGCGACAGTTTGCGTCGTGAGTGCCACACACATGGATGGTGTTTATCTCGAAGCTTGGTGAGATCCATTCTCGAAATCACATCGTTAATCCCCACCCCCGGCCCGAGTGAACACACAGAGAGCGCCTTTTGTCTGTGTCTCCTCACCTCGCCCCGCCATGCTGACTTGGGGCTTAGTTTTTCGGTGTCCTGGCGAAATCAAATATTTGTCAGGACTATTCCCCAATAACCGTGCCAATATTTACAAACTCATCAGATCAAACAACATATCCAATTTCCATACGTAACGTGCTTCCAAGCGCCCCTAAATGTTGTCTGACATACGGCATTCATAATCCTTTTCGTGCCTCCTTTTGGCACACGTAGAATCGTAGAAGCGTAGAACTACAGAATCGTCCGTATCCTTGCAGCAACACCCACACGCTGTCGTTTGAGGAGAATGCGAAATCGCATTCAAGCACCACCCTCATGGAAAATCTATTTTGCTTTTGGATTCCGTCGGAGGAATTTTCCCAGCTGGGAAAGTGGCATATAAATTCATTTTTCCCCCACTCACACACCCTCAGTCACCTTTTGCTCGGCAAATAGGAGTTTCTTATTGTGGCCTGCGGCCCAGGATCCGGGGATTGATAAATGGGGGAGGAATGGGTTGTAAATTTTCACTCAGGTGACACTAGAATTGCAAACCAACATGAATGGCTGATGAGTTGGAGAATTAGTGGTTACCAGAATTCGTCTCTTTGTGTGGCGTATTATTTATGAGGTTAAAGCCGTATACGGTGTGTGTACGTTTTCTCGCCAACAAATATCCAATTATTGTCGGCGTTCACTATTTGTCTTAGATTGTCCGATGATGTTTTTCATTTGCGGGTCGGTTGGGTTGAATGAAAACGACGGAGCTTGAGTTATTTATGGGGTACAGAGTGTGGCGGGATCTGATTGTAAGTGAGTGCGATTACTTAGCACGGTTGCTGTTGACTGGCGGCTAATTAATGGATCACCTCGTGATGCTGATATATCTGAGTGGGCGACTTTTGGGTTTGACGTGAATGAAAAAATTCATACTGAACCAAGAAGTACACAACAAGGACATATAAAAGGACATTTTTCGACCGGCGTGTCTCGCCCGCTTAAATACCTGCTTGGTAATGTCGGTCCTGATTCGATTTCTTGTCCCAATATTAGAATAACCTTTTGGAGACAAGCATGATTCCAAAGGATACCTTCAATGCTCAGCACTGACTTTGGCAATTGCTTCAAGCAGCATTTTTTCAAATAAAATTAATTTTTCGACATTCATGCTATCAAAGTCTTTCATATTCTAAAACCAGGATGCATAACAGCTCAATGCAATACACAAGACACACATTTTTGTTTACTTCATTTCTTTTCCTAAAATTAGGATCCAATTGCTAAAACAGGGCTCTACAATAACAAGTGTTATTTTGATATTCAAAGAAAAATGAAAATTTTTGAGAAAAATGATCCGATGTTTATTTCAATGTAAAGAGAAAAGTATGCCATTAGTAATGGAAAACAATATTAGTCATTTTTTTCTTTTCATGAAATTTTCCATCACCAAATCTCGCAAAGGATTCCATCTTTGAGGTCTTGAATCGACGCCTGGCTATTGGCGTGGACCTTATCTTTCACTTAGCCCCAAAGGAAGAAGTCGCCAGGTGTTAGATCACAAGATCTCGGTGGCCAATTGTGATCACCCCTTCGAGAGATAACACGGCCCGGAAACTTTTCCCGTAAAGGATCGATGGTTTCGTTGCTTGTGTGGCACGTAGCTCTGTCTTGTTGAAAGTAAACGTTGTCCAGATCAATACCATCCAATTCCGGCCATAAAAATGCTTAATCAACCCTCGATAGCGCAATCCACTCACCGTAATTGTTGCTCCAGCCTCATTTTCGAAAAAGTAAAGTCCAATGACCCCGTCGGACCATAAACCGCACCAAAAAGTCATACGTTGAGGATGGAGAGGCTTTTCAAAAATAAATCTTGGGTTCTCCGAGCCCCAGATGTGACAATTTTGCTTATTGAATTAGCCACCGAGGTGGAAATCAGTCAAGATGATTTTTCGATGAAATTCCAGATCATTTTCATGCATTTCAAGGACCCAATCAGCGAAGACACGACGTTGTTGATGATCGACCGGCTTGAGTTAACTGCGCTTTATAAGCCTTAAGAACCAAGTTTTTATGCAAAATACGGTGTAATGATGTTTGTGGAATGCCCAATTCCAAAGAACGACGAGGAATGGACAGACCTGGGTTTCAATACTTTGGGCTACAGCAGCAATATTTTCAGTTGTTCTTGGGCGACGTGCACGGGTTTTATTATTCACATCACTAACTTGTCCCAACAGCTCGAATTTTCAGACCAAATTCTGTATTACGGTCCGACAAGGTTCTTCGCGATGACCCAAAAATGTTTTTGTTTTACGAACCGTCTCTGCCAAATTTTCGCCATGTTTATAGTGAATTTTAATAATTTCAATGCGTTGATGAAGCGTGTATTCCATTTTTATTAATGGCATAGTTTCTACTTGTCAATTGTCAAAATTACAGCTTCAAAAGTGGCATCTACCGAAATAGCGGGCTTGTAGCGACGTGAATTCACCCATTTTAAGTTGTGTACCGCACACACTCATTTTAACAATTCAATTTTATGTTATGACAGTTTTTAAGATTTGAAATAAAAAGAGTTACTCCATTGTTAACATTCAAACGAAGCGTTGCGTCTTTATTTTCTTAAACGGCTACAATCTTTGCACTAGCTCCCCACAGGCTATTCAAAATTACACCTTTTATTGGAAGCCCTGTAATATAAATCAAGCTTATTTTTCTTTGTGAACAATCATTCATTTGAATAAAGCAAATTAAAGTTTGTAATCTTTTTTTCAGTATTGGCCAAAACTGGGTTGTCGGTTCCGAACGGCGAATTTCGATTGCTTTCCGTGACAGAAGTACTCCAGTAGGATTGTCAGTCGTTCGCTGGAGGTGCGGCCGTGAAAAATTGTTGTGGTGTTTTTTTTCCCGAGCTGGATTCGAATCCGGGTACTCTTGCTTCCACAAAAGAAAGTGTATGTATGCCTTAATAAAAACACAAAAATTACATATCTAACACTAAGTCTATTACCTTTTTGTATCGTAATAGCTTTGAATAATCTTATCGATGACTATCCTGACTTTTTAAATTCATTCAACAAAAATTGTATGCCATTCATTCACTTAAAACAACGTCGACGATATTTTTGGTTTATTTTTTTTTTTTTTTTTTTGTAATCTACCGATTACGGGCCTGCCAATCAAAAGATTGCCACAAATCAGATTAAAGCCTGGTAGGAGTAGATGCCTGTTCATTTGCCCAGATGTCCGAAAAAAGCAACCATTCCTTAATTGTTTCTATTTTATTCTTCAGATTGTTGTCCTACTAGAGGACCCATAGTTACGTAGCCCCTACGTTACCATAACCCTGCTACCAATCGCCTGATGCGCACGACGTCCTCCAGCCACATCACGTATTTCTAAGCCGAGACTTGGCTAGCTGCCTCTGATAAAAATCTCCCTCTGAGTTTCAGCCAGACTTTTAAAAGGAAGCAGATGCTGGGTGCAGCAGTCGGGAGTTGCCATTCTAGTTGTGTTAAGTAAAATAGAATAAGTAAAAAAAAGAAAAAAAAAATTGTAAAATCAATGAAAAAACAAATCATTACATTAAACGCTTCCGTGTTTTCATTTTAATTTTACTCCATGGCTCATCCAGTCTTAACTCTGCAATTGTTGGTAGACAATTTTCCTTAAGATGGTTTAAGACCTTATTTTTTTTTCGATTTTAGTATTGAGTAAGACCATCATCTGATAGTGGCCCTGGTGTATGTAAAACTAAAAAAAAAGTTCCAAAATCGGAGCAGCAGAACCGATTTCATTAGTCTCGAAAAATGGGTATACACTTTGCAATCAGTTTGGAACGTCTCCAAAGTATTGTACAGTCAAACCGCTCTTCCAAAAATGCATTGAAATACAGTACGCATTCGGTTAATGCAACCCTTGACTCGCGCAACTCCTCGATTTTTGCAACACTTAAGTCGTAACACAGTCTGGCTCTATAAGTGCATCTTTTCACAAATGGTACCTCGATTAGTGCAACTTCTTGACTTTATTCATGTTTCGAATGTTCCCTAGCAAGATTAATTGGGACCATTATCTAAACTTTCTACAAATATCTTCAGTGAAAGAATTGATTTCATCCGTTTCCAAAATGTTTGATAAGACATCTACGCTGAAAAAAATCAATGATTGGCTTAATGCAAACGTTGAGCCCTCTGTAAATTGTGGGAATCCGATAGAAATCGAGAGCATAAATGAAAGTGAAGACGAAGTAGGCCCGGTTCCTTTTTATCGAAAGTTAAAACAGATGCTGCACTTTGATCCTTGAACATATGTTTACAATTGACCGAAGAGTGCATAATTTCAGTGGACGACATTTTATCTCTACAAGAAATAAAAGAAATGGCAGTTTTGAAAAATATTGAATCCAGAAAAAAACGCAGTCTAGGATATCTAACTTTCCTAAAAAAAAAGACCCATAATATTTTTATTGTATGTATGTTTTGGGCGGCGTGGCTTAATCGTTCGAATACAGCTCGGGGAAAAAACACCACAAACAATCTTCACGGCCCACCTCCAGCGAACGATTGACAATCCTCCTGGAGTACTTCTGTCACGGAAAGCTTTCGCAATTCGCCGTTCGGAACCGGCATTAAACTGTAGGTCCCCTTCACATGTGTCAAATTATAACGCGCACAACACAGTGAAGGCGCGAAAAGCTAGGGTCTGACCCTTCGTGGGCTGTTACGCCACTAATGATGATATTTTTTTTTTATCTTCGTTTTCTTATTAAGCAAGATGTCTTCAACAATAATTTTTTCTTTCGTTTCAATAAATCTTTTCTATAACATTGCCACAGAAATAGCCATTTGAACCATAATTTTTTATTCACAAAAATATGTCCCAGTAAGTGCAACAACCTCGGTTATAGCATCTGCCTTAATTTTTGCGTAAATCGAGTCTGTCTGTATGTAAAGGTAGGTCCAACAGAGCTTCAAAGGTCACATTGCCTCTAAATCAGATACACTTCCAAGCCACAGGTGTCCAAATCAAGAACCATCAGAAGAAAAGGGTAATTTCTAAATAGCAAATAAACTGAACCCCTCTGTCGTCTCTTACCATCTAACCCAATCACAGACATTACCCGAAGCAACAGCACAAAATGCGTCATTTTACACAGTCGACCGAACGTTTAATTACCCGACATTGTCCAATCCAAATGTCAGACACTCTGACAACAAAATAATTCCCGTAAGCTGTTGTTTGCCTCCTCATCCGCCCCCATCCGACAAAAAAAAAAGGAAAAGGACGAAAACAAAGGTCCTCGAAACGACACAAACGATCAAACAAATTGCTAACACTGTGACAATGAGAAATCTAATTTTCTCCATCCGCGCCGAACAGCTGTTGTTTGGCGTCGTCCTTGAAGCATTCATTCGGCGTCTCCTGTGTCCAGGATATGATCACCTCCCGTCCGCGCACCGCGCCACAAGTTGGCAATGCAAATGGATGCCACCTCAGCAATGGGGGTGATAATCGCTTACACTGAAAAACCGAACACACGAGCAACAGGATGACGGTTCGTTTGGAGGGCCAGCAGCAAAAAAAAGAAGCTTCGTCGTAAAAACAGGAAGCCATGCGAGAAAGGGCGACAGGAAGACAACAACGACGCAGCACAGTCACCAGAACACGACCTCGCGACGGAGGGAAAACTTATGGCGCGGCGCGTATGAGAAATTAAATCGACTTCATGAGCGTCGCCGGGTAATGAAATGAAAATTGATGCACCACGCCCGGGAGAGTGGGCCGACAGACCGAAAGAATTAAACGCCGTCATCAGGATGATAAAAACCCAATTAATTTGTGAAAGCGTAGCGTCTTCGCGTGGTGCAATATGCTGCGTGGTTGTTAGGGGAGACAATAGCACCGTGTCGTGTCGTGGCGCGGCATCCTATTCTATCGGATGCATTCGGCGTAATCAATTTCGGTAATTGAAATTGAAATCTGCTGGATCCAGCTGCGGGCATTCAATGACCTTTGTCTATTTGCTGAGGACGTAATTAGAGTCTTCGGGGACTCGCGTTCGGAGCTAAATTGTCCTTCAATCGATGCGTGTGCTGATGTCGTCATCGCTGATTTAATTGAGATGATTGTCGATCGGTGAGATGAGGGAACGATGGACTTTGTTCAAATTGGGTGGGTAGGAGTCTGGAGATTATATGACTGTCTGGCTGGACTGTAATTGAAAATCCCAATGAAGACAGAAAACAATTTAAAATGTTCCAAAATGCATGAATTATAATTTTGTTTTGAAAAATGTCAAACAGGCGTCCTGCACTTTCCGTGTCAGAGTTTCATCGCTCTTCACAGAACAGGCTTTACCCATCCGATTCAATATCCTTCGCCCTACGGCAACGAAAACAAAACCAACCCACTCCCCGGAGAACAAACACAAAAACACAACTGGGGGAAAAGGAAAAACTTTTTGAATTCATAATTTCCCGTTGTACTATTTCCCATATCTGGGTGTTTTGTCATTTTAGTCTCCGTGCTCAAATCTCCTACTTAACATAGGAACAATGCACAAATTATGATAAATGAGACAATCCTGAGCTCCAACTATCTCCGTTGTTGCTGCGCCTTCACCAACCACCCAACTACCCTTACACACCCCCATTTTACGCCTCCCAGCGCAGCGCACGCTTTCCACCTTCTACCACGTCGTCGTCGACAACTTTTCCTCCCATCTACACACCCCCAAAGCGGACCGAATGAGAATGAATAATTTATGTGAAATTGCAAAGAAGCAGCAACGGAATGAAGAAGAACGAAGCAAAAGAGAAACAAGGAGACACACACACAGCCGAAAGAAGGTAAACTGCGTGTTAATACTTCGCCGAGAAGCGAGCAAACTTTGAATATGAATATTGCGGGAGTCAAAAGGACGAAAGGGGTGGCGGCCTTCCCCGGGTGGTGATGGTAAAGCCGCCACCTTTTCGTTCCACAGGAAAAGTAAAAATTTTTCATTTCTCATTTTTTTTTTTTGTATTTTTCTTTTAATTTGTTTAACTCCTGCGGAACGCGGAGTAGAGAACTTTTGCAAGAAAAAAAAAAGTTTTTTCGTACTTCGAAGAAGAAATTATTTTTAAGTTTCCGCTCGGTTAGTGAATGCGATTTGTTTTCCTTTAATTTGTGCATCGCCCCTAACTGAGCGTGGGTGCAGCACCTGCATTCACCGTGTCGGTCAACCTTGACATCGGTGATCTTAAGTCCACGCCCCACCCCATCGCATTCGCCACCCCCATTCAAATCGAAAGACAATAGTGCTTCGCTCACTTGGAAAATTTGTAATATTCACACAATTTAATTAACAAGGATAAATATTGTTAGAGCGACGCCACTGAATAAATAAGCACACACCAATGCGCCCGAGATTGTTCCACTCCATGTGGAGTGAGTGTGGGTGAGTGGGAGTTATTATTCATATCCGGGATGTGAAATTTATTAAGAGCATCATTGTGTGGCATCAGACAGTTCGTTTCACTTTTGACACACACACAGCCAGGCGATGGCAACACACACCCCCACAGGATATCCCCCATTGACATTTGGCCAAATCCTTCGCTAATATCTGCTGTCTGCCTCTTGATTACATTGTTTCAGGGATGGACGGGTGGGCGGGTGTCTGTGAGGGTCTGCGGGGGCTCAAACGAATCATCGTCGTCACGGAAGTAATTTCGTGGGGATTTGTTTGCTTTTGTGTTTCGGGATGTCGGGCGTTAAATCCTTTACAGCGATGGAAAATCACCGTACAATTAAGCAAACACAATTGAAGTGGAGAGGTTCCTCTTTTGTTTAGATTTATATCTCCTTTAATGGTGATGTTTTGTGTCTTTTCTTTTTTTCAAGATAGATGTGGGAACTAGTCCTTTTTTTGGGCAAATTCTATGCAACTCAGAACTCTTTAAATTGAATATTCATTGACGGGAAACTTCATTAACTCTTTCCGTCTCCACATATTTCATATATTTCTTCCGTTGTATATAAAGGGGAAACATTTAAAAATATTTTCTGCAACTTGCTTCAAATTTTTAAAATTTATACCGCACGAAAGAAAGAAACCTTTGTGACTTGCATGAACTGTGACTTGAACTTCTTCTTGTAAAAATAAAATTGGAGCACTTTATCTAATTTGTTTTTTAGCGACGTTTGTTGTTTTTAGGTGTATTTTCTAAAAAAAACACCGAGAATTGACCAATCGAAGTGCGCCGATGGTGACCTAGTGATTTTTTAACAGTTCCAGTTCTATCAGTTTGCTCAGGATGTTACAATACTTTTCAAAAAGAAAAATTAAAATGCTACTCAGATTTGCCTTGTGTAAAGAAAAATAATTTCTGTCCTAAGAACTTTATTTTTTTGTAGTTTTTTTCTTGTTGCCGACCCGGGTACGCTAGGCTAACAATCCGACGCACTAACCATCAAGCTACAGTACCCAAAAATCAAAAGAATACTACCACCAAAAATTAATTGAAGGCGACCACAAAGAGATTGGGAATAAAACTTCACAAGAAAGAATAATAACGACTTTCGAGGCCCGTTTTTAATGCGATCCCCTGAGGAAAACGACCGCTCGGCAGACCCAGAATGAGATGGTTGAACCAAGTCTTAAAGCTTACCTGGTTACGTTGGGAATACCTCCTGATTAGTTAGAGTCGGCGGCGGAAGATCGAGTTGCCTGGAGATGTCTTCTGCATGCATTGCCCCCCCGACCCCGTTAGTGGAACATGTTGCCGCAGAAGATGATGAAAAATATCCCGGTATTTTTGAAAATTGAAACCTGTGATATACTAATGAGGTTATCTTACAAAATATATAATAATTATTTATTGGGTAGACCAAATAATCACGAATACCTTTACGGTTCAAAAAATTAATGATTTGTAAGGTCACCGACAAAAACGCAACGCGTGTTTATTTTTTGGCCGCTTTATTGCAACTGCTCGTCTTTCATTTGAATTACAAAAATTATGGGTAACATAAATTACTTATCGTAGAAAACGTTAACTTAACTAAAGCTATGATCATTCGACATCATATGATTATACTTTATATATTTAAAACAATGATTGTGTGGGTGCATCTGAAGTGTATACCGGGTGTAGCGATTTTTTAAGTTATTTAATTTACTTTTTCTTTTGTGTAGAAAATGATCTACAGATTTCTACTCATTGTTTTTTTTTTTCGACATTCGGAACCGGCAATAAACTGTAGGTCCCCTCCGCATGTGTCAAAATTATAACGCGCACAAAACAGTGGAGGCGCGAAAAAACTAGACTCTGGCCGTTCGTGGGCTGTTACGCCACTAATGATGATGTAGTCAAATTTTAAGACATCTAGTTTCACTGCAAATTCTGAGAAAGACCACGACCAAAAAACAAAGAGTTGAAACTTCACTAAGGGATCTTGTAACATGTAATTTCAATAGAAACCTAAAAATGGTTTAAATCATCTTGGAATAAGTTGAAGGTGTGGTCTAACCAACTTCTTAGACCCGTCCACGTACCTTACAAAGTGCTTTTAGCTGTTCCAAGTCGGCTGTTATCCTTTCGGGATTATTATTTCTGCCACAAGCACTTGAGGTCTTCATTTAATATCGTTTCAGGGAGTACACACTCCAAGTTGTTTCAAATCTGATTAATTTTTGTCTGCAAAGTTTTTTGCGATACCATCGGCTTTGGTTCCACAGACCTGCGGGACAATACATAAGAAATAGAGCAGATTTAATCTGAACAATATTTCGAAGGCCTTCCCGTCTCTTTTATCTTCACAGCTCTCTCAACCTCGAAGCCTCACAGCCCCCACAAGCAAACACATCCACGCACATATGCTACTGTCACTACCACCGCCACCGCCACTGTCACATCACAAACAGTATCATCCCGCATTTGCATGACACAATCAATGTATTCCATAAATTTCCTCCAACAAGACCACATCTCGGCATTATCCAAGAAACGATAAAGCAACAATCGAAGGGGGGGCGACCAAATAAGAAATCAAAACAAAAGCAACGCAGGCGAGCAGAAGAGCTGGTTTCTCATCCAGCCCCGCCCCCGCGGCTGAACATTGGAAATACATTAGAGATTAGTTAAGAGACATGGTCTGTGAATCGATGTTTTATTGATGCGCCACCCTTCCCACGTGCTGACGACCCACTCCATCGCCCGCGGGCTCAAACAACAAGATACCAAATACAAGATACTCTTCCATAACTCGCGAATGTACGAACGTCTTTGAAAATGTCAACATCTTCCTCATGAGGTGGAAAATTGAATTTTTCATTTTTCCAAAATGGAGATTATTTATGGGCTCCCTTGGCGAGTGCTCATCCCCTGTGCTCTGCGGAAAACAAAAATATTATTCCAGGTACAGGTCCTCGCAGGGTTCAATTTGAAAATATAAATTCATCTTGTTGCTGCTTGCGCTTGGGTAAGTCGATTTCAAGAATTCATTGGGGTGGAATGGTCCAGTGGTTGTCTTCGATTCCGAAATGAAACAAAGATAAAGATATCGACTGCTGAGGGACGATTCGATCTCTGACCCTTGTCCCACATGCGAAGACAGAAGTCAACTTCCTCCGGACGCACACCGGTGATGAAAGAAAAAGTCACAGCACAGATAACGACGATTGTCCTGCAGATTCCGTATATTCGGTAGCCACCCCAACCCCCTGTCATCCTGTCAACATGTGCGAAAACAATTTACCCCCATTAGGCAACTATAAAAAATGAATTTATGGATTCGGTAGATTTGGATGGCCTCCACCTCTATCTCCACCTCGAAAGAGAAAGAATCCCCATGTGCGGGAGGATGACGTCCTGCCATTTGGCAATGTGGAGCCATTAACACGTGTTGTTATTGTTGTTTCACATGTGCCTTGTCTCGCATGTGTGGTTTGGTTTTTGTGACTTTTGAGATAATTTCGTTGTCGGTGGTTGGATTGTGTTGTGTCAGTCTGGGAGAGGGTGGCTGTAGTTCGGATCAATTAAGTCGTCGTTGACAGATGGCACTAAAAGTTCTGAGACGGTTTTTATACAATCACAGCGAAGTGGTGGACGAATTGTGGGGAATTGAATAAAATTCAGTGCGGAATACTATGGGGAGGAGTAAAAAAATCAGCTTTAACAAAAAGTGAGAGGTCAGCTTTGAATTCTAGTTCAGTTAGACATGGGAGATGCCTTGCACAATCAGTTTCTGCAGGATGTCAAAACTGCCTCCGAGTTAGAATAAAGTTAAACAATTTTGCTATGCAGCAAGAGCAGCTATGAATTTCAATTGTGGAATTTAATGTTGCTGCATTGACGGTTAGGATCTTTATGTTTCAGACTTTTTCTTGTCTAAAAACAGAATTTTTTTTGCTCTCTATATATTTCGGTGGCCGTTGAGAGCCAGAGCCTAGCGTGTTTGCGTCTCAGCTGTGTTATGCACGTTATAATTTTGACACATGTGAAGAGGACCTACTGTTTAATGTCGGTTTCGAACGGCGAATTGCGGATGCTCTTCATGACGGAAGTACTCCAGGAGGATTGTCAGTCGTTGGCTAGAGGTGAGGCCGTGAAAAATGTTTGTGGTGTTTTCTTTTTCCCCGAACTGCATTCGAACCCGGGTACTGTCGCTCAACAGTCTGACGCACTAACCGATCGAGCCAACGGCGCTCCATATGCCTTATCGAAATCAATCAAAACTTGGCCATTTACGTGGTTGAATTTAAAAAAAAAATTTGGAGGAAAGTCAAGTTTCTAAGATTTTCCATTTCATGAATTCAATATAAATACTTTTCGCTATTTATTCAAGTCACCTTGGGACTGCGAATTCAATTAAGAACACTTTTTGTTGATGCCGTTGCAGTTTTCTTGGAAGTCATATTAAAGTCTTTACTTGCACTTAAAGTTTAGTCTGAATTAGATTCGATCTGAAAATTAGGATAATTTGCGTTGTCTTTGGGGCTTCAACCATTTCCATTCGAGTTGACTTGAGACTGCAAGTTTCCTTAGAAATCATCGGGACATCAAATTCTCGAAAATTCATCATTTCAGACTCAGGCCCCTATTACGATTTTCGAATGGTAATCGAATCGATAAATGCATCGATCAGAATCGTTTTTGGTATTGTGTAACTCAATCGATGGAGAAGTTTGCTATTGTGAATAATTGCAAGCACAATGTGAATTTTCGTACGTTTGACAGATAAAAGCACAAACAAACATTTTCGTTCGCAAAAGTTTTAAAGTTTAATTCGCCCTCTAACTATTTCCTGCTATTTGTGGTAAACAATATTTTTAAAATATGGAAACATCTGATCCATAAGAAACAACATTGCTCGCAATCTACTCTCTTAAGAAAGAAACAGATATATTCTATATTGCCGTTTATTTCATTAGAAAATAAAGAAACTTAAAATTAATATAACTCATTGTTATTATTATTATTTAATATTATTATTATTATAACATAAAAAAGAAAAAAAAAGAAAAAAAAAGAAAAAAAAAATTAATTTGTTTTTAGGGTTTCGTTCCAAAGAAATAACGAAACCCTTATGGTATCACTTCGGTGTCTGTCTGTCTGTCGCCTTTTACATATTTGACTATAACTTGAAATTTGGACAGAAGATGTATTCAGGCAACCCAAAAGCAAAGCATGAATTTTATTGGAATTAGTCGTAGATTAAAGAAAACGTTACTACTAATACTAACGCCCGAAAAAACTTTTATTAGCTTTGACGGTCGATATGGGTGTTATTGGAAAAAGGGCGGTGCCCTAATTATGAAAATGTCTGTCTGTCTGTCATCAAGCTTTATTCTTAGTATTTGGTGAACCACTAAGAATTAAGAAATAGAACTTCGACAAAATATGTATTTCACTTGTCCAAAAAAAGTTCAGGTAAAAAAATTTAAAAAAATGTCATATTAGCAAAAAGCTTAGTACCAATACTAAATTTGAAAATAAATTTTGTTTACTAGTTCCTTGATATGGGTATCGTTGGAAAGAGGATAATAGTTAGATCAGAAAGTTGTACCATGGTAATCATCTCACTCTTATTGGTAAGAAGTTATTAGCCAACAAATTGCCGAAAACTCACTTGTGTACCGTGTCCCCCACCTTATTTTCTAAAATATTTGACCTAAAAATCTGAAAAAAATTGGAGTTATGGGGCAACTCATTGCAATACCCCAAAATTATCCGAAAATCGTGTGTGATTTTTTATTTGTACTAAAATAAATTAATTACTAACTTTTTTTTGAAAAAAATTTTACGAGAATATATTAAGTGAAGTACCATCGGATAGGTCTTGTAAAATGAAATAGAATTTTCAATATGAACTTTTCATTTGGAAGCCAAGTTTTCGAGATATTAAGCTTCAAAGTCGACAAAAAGGCGTCCCCCCCTCTCATTTCCACGCCCGTTGGTCTAAGAATCTGAAAAAATCTGGAATGTGGGTTTTGATGTAATCTTTGTGTTAAAATTGGTTTGAGCACTCTGCCATTAATAGTTTTCGAGATATTGGCCAAGAACCATAAAATAACAACATTCGAATTTTGAAGATCCGAAAACGCCATTTTGTAGATCTCAGCGAAAGAACAATAAAATATTACGTAAAAAAAAAATAATTTCGTACTATTTTTCGAGATATTAACGAGACTTATATTAAGTCTAAACTACTAATCTGTTTGCGAACGAAACCCTCGGCGGGTGAGTAAAACTCACACTTAACCGTTTTTTTTTTATTATATTTTACCCTTGAAGGAGTCATTTCGGGACAGCTTGTTTCTCCTTCAGGAGGTTCTAAACAATCGTTGAACCCAAATTCTGTGCCTGGTGGATCGACGCAGCTGTTCAGTTCCAGGAGTGATACAATTGTTTCTTCCATTTGGGTAAACGTATGGACTTTATTCGGACCCCCTCCCATTGCATTCGGTTCCAAGTTGTTTTCGGTTTTTTTTTTTTCTTGACTTTAAACTTTAAGTCGGTCCACACCTAAACAATACAAAATTTCAAATTTGAACAATAATAATAAGAATAATAATCTTTATTTCATATAAATATTGGAATATACGAACATTTTAAGGTATAGAGTTCGAGAAAATATATTTGCATGAAATAGTTAGGTACAAACTGAACACAAATATTTATTTTCTTATCCTTTAGGCATTTTTCCCAATCACGTTGCTGTTAAGATCGATAGCCAATTTTTCCCACCGCGATTTGTCTTGGCTTTTCTGGCACACTCCCGTCGCGATATCTCTATTTTGCTCCATAAATTGGACCAGCATCTCTATTTGGTTTTTTGTCGATATTTGTTTTGCCCTGGAAAGAAATCATTAATTAAGTTTTCATAAAAAAAAAAATAAAACAGAAAAAATATAATTTTTTTTTATTACATTGTGCACCTAGAAAACCCGCCTGCCGATTGCCAACGATTAGAAATTTATAAACATGAACATTAGCTGTCAAATCGACGACCATCGATTGCGTTCGAAGATCGCAATGCCGATAATCGGCAACTATCGATTACCGATTACCATTCGACAATCGCAATAGGGACTCAGTAATGAATTACATAAAAATTCTCGACAAGAATCAGTTGAAGAATTCTAGGAGTCAATCTTTAGAAACTTATTGCTTAAAGATCTTGCTCTGGTTGAAAATGGAGTACAGAGCTTAAAATTTATCTTTCTAATAGCAACGTATGAAAATGTCTGCTTAAAATATCCTAGACAGAGGACTAGCGTTTCGTAAGCTGCATAAAATTTTCGGTATGTTTTTGCAGCGTTCTTTGATTCTTCATAAATAGTAAAAAGAATATCAGATAGCATATCGCACCTTATCGTAAGCGATATTTGAAGCAAAAATGAGTTCGATAGTTTATTTGAATGCGCGTCTATTTTATCATTTATTCATTTATTTTTCAATAAAGCATTCCATTTATAAATAGTAGAGAATTCTAAAAATCAAGAATCAAAAGTAAAAAAAGACGACACGTGGACGAATTACTTCGAACGGATTTCGGAACAGAAAACATGCGATTACGAGGACCTGTTATCCAACGGCGGATTTGGGAATAGGGATAAATATTTTTTATCTCATTGTCAGACACAAAAAAAGTTTCTCCTGCAAAGTTTTCATTTTATGGTTTATAATAATTTGGCGGTTAGGGCACGATATTTCTTGTAAACAATATCACTGATATTAAAATTCGTATAACTTTTAACACGAGCAACGAATTACACAGCTGTCTTCTCACCTTTCAAACACTCTCGTTTGATACGACCAGACTAATGTTTTCAGATATACAGTAGACTCTCGATAATTTGAATTTCATGGAACCAGGAAAAAACATCGAATTACAGAAGTTTTTGAATTACCGAGGTTTCAGGAAAAGATATTGCTAACTTTCGTCACATACGTTAACTAAAGGTTGTTGAAGAAAAAAAAAGTAAACTTGACTTTGAATTATAGACATCGTTTTCGAAGAGCTTTTTATGTTGTTTTTACACAAAAATAAATTTAAATTAAAGAAGCTTTTTCAAGGGACTGCCAGAATGCTTCGATTTACAGAGGTTTTCGAATTATGGAGGTTCGAATTATTGCGAGTTTACGCATATTAACCAGCACCATCTTCCGCGGATTTCAGATCAAAGCAAAGCGAAGCAAAACTCCCTCAGATCCATCTGCTAAAATGATCTCAAAGGACTTCCGTCCAGACCAAGTTAAATCGCCCTAGAACACCCCCAAAAAACAAAGACACGGCTCCGTATAAAACATGTCAATAAGTCTAACATCTCCCATAAACTTGTTACTCGACTACGAGTTCCACCCCGCCTCTCACCGTATGTGTCTTATTAAAAGGCGATCCCCTTTCGCCCCAATCTCGAATCACCTTCAGACATCTCCATTACTCTCCAAACGACCGTTTACACCAAACTGTTCCCATTTTCAAAGGATCCCCGTAAAGCACCCGATCCGCCCCCGCTAGGACTAGGCAACATTAAAATTTCATTAGAGACCTTTTAAGCACATTAAAAGCAATGCGCTCGCCGTCGCCGTCGCGTTATCCAAGCCCACTTTGGGGGCGGTCGCGAGCGTAGCTTTCTCCCAAAATGCTGATAGCCGTGTAATAAAACTTTACGAGCATAATTCGACGTTGCACCCGTCCCTCCGACCCATACACAGATCAAAACGACTTCTCCGGAACAACAAAAAAAACACAACGAACCTCGTCTCTGATGAACTTCCTGCTTTGTTTGAGAATTCCCAAACTGCGGGACTTAGCCTTCTGTGGGTGGCATCTGTGGAAACCGGAGCAGAAGTTCAACAGGAGTTGGAGTACGGGTGGTGAGTGTTCGCTCGAGTGGAACTGTTGTTTAATTAAAATCGAAACTTAAGCAGGACGAGCAGATAATGATTCCCTTTGATTTCCATTTGGATTTCTCAGCAAACCCGCCGGCTCGTCTCCCGTATGCATGAAGCACACGCCCAGATAATTGCTTGCTCACCGAGGCGAATGATGATGTTGGTACTGCGCTGTCGGTGGGGGGAGTGAAAAACTTAAGGGTCAACCATCAGATCCCGGCATTCCGGGTTAAATTGTAATTCGGTCCCTGCGGTGTACCTTGTAATAAAGTTTTATGCTCACCTCTCCCACACCCCTTGAGTTCATAAAATTTCCCTTCAATTGGATGTGTGGACCACAAGAAAAAAAACCGAAACCAAACTGATCCCGCATCCCGCACGGATACAAATGTCCAAGCGGACACGGGAAACAAAATTTGCATAAGCGTGTGCGTTGTCCTTGGCCACACCCCCGCCCCGGACAAGTGATTTAGAAAGCTGACGCTTTTAAAATTATCTTATCTTCCCGAGACCGAGACAAGATTTAGGATACAAAGGCCAGCGCACCATCGTGTGTCCTCCTTAAGACCACCGCAGGACACAAAAGATATTTTTCAATTTTCCGGTGTACTGAGCAAGGAAGATGTGTCCGTCCGACCGAAGGGGGTCACGGGATAGTTTTCGATTGCGTGTCCACCCCGAACCTACATCCCCCGACTGTTTTCGGTTCAAGGATATCTTTTATACAATTCCGGAAATTGTTGTCAAGATAATTATTGCGTTTACATTTCGATGGAATGCTAGAGTCGTTCTCCTTCGTGCGTCTGAAGTCACTTAGGACGGTTCTCCGGTTCTCCGGTCCTGAGTTGGTGTGTGCGTTCGGGGGTAATTTATTTCAGGAAGCAACTGAAAGAAGCTTCGGAAGTCATTCTAAAGAAAATTGGATGTTGAGATTACACGAAGGGGGTTTATGATTGAATAATGAAAAGCCAGTCGTCGGCGGAGTGGGGCGCGGTGGCTTCCTGTTTCACAAAATGAACCGCTCTCGTTCATTTCGATTCGAAGGTACGCTGCTCTGCGCTTTCAATGAAGTTGCGTAAATATCTTTCGGCCAAATGAGTGTGCAATGCGGCGTGTAAAGTTCGCGTAGCAATGAATCGAGGCGGCCGGCATACGCTGAAGTTAGGTGGTTGGGCGGTGGGTAAACATTCGATGGAAAGCTACAGATGCAACATATTGTTGTGGCGAAATCACACATCGGGCCTTACATCGCATTCCTGAGTGATGTTTACGTTTAATCATCGTTAATATGTACTTGCGGACTACGGGCGGGTGTGTGCGTGTGTGGTTTTTGGTGAGAACTGCGTGTGCATTGGCCTCGGGAGACTTGTGGGCTGTTGTGATGCGGTTTGTTTATTTTCGTACGGCAAACAGTACCATGGGCGAGGAATAGTGATTGCTTCCATTACGGTCGATCTAAGAATTTGCGATGAGGTTCGAGTTCGGATGTACTGGCTGCATTGTCTTGGATTGAGTGACTATCGAGACAGCTTGATGGAAATGGCACATTTAGTGCCACTTCATTTTCAAAAGAAGCTCACAACAACTTCTCGACTGTCAAAACGTTTCATCCACACATTTGAGTAGAAAGTGACGATTGCGATGCGTGAGTTAAAATATAAGATAAGGCTCATTAAAGGCAAACAAGTTCCAAGTTTTCACTTAATTTCTGTGAAGTAAAAGGCAATCTGTAGGGCCCAAATTTTTTATTCAGTGGCTATTAAATCTTTTGTTTGAATCATTAATGACAAATCTGTATGGAAAGTTATACCCCTAGCCAACACGTCTAAATAAGAAGTTGTTGTTATAAAAGTTTATGTCTTGCTCATTTGGGCCCACGACCTATTAGTTTTGAATAGTTTTGAGTGGAATTTACCTATAATAGCCACAAAAGTGCAACATGGCCGATCAAGCTGATCAAGCTGGAAGGAGAAGAAGTTTTCATTAGTAACATATCAAGTTCAGAAATGAAATTTAATGCAATTACCATTCTAAGAAAAAAAGCAAACGTTGAGCGTATTCTTTCCATTTTCCGGGAAACGTGATGTCCATTTAAGGTCCGCTGAATTCAAAGCCGATGGTCATGGACAATGTTCCACAAAAATAGTTGTCAAAATGGATGTAGAGCTCTCACTACCATATCACAAGTTTTCATTCTTCACGAAATGTTCTCTTGATGATTTTAGATTGCAATCATTCTGTCTAATTTGATAAAGACCCTCAACTTTGTTTTCATTCTGTGGTTTTCTCCCCAAAGAAAAGAATTTTCATCACAGAACTTCTGTGAAAACGTCTGAAATGCGTAATGCCCTCCACCTCACCACCCCAGAAAACTCAGCGTATCTTAAAGACACCGAGTACCTATGTATAATAGAATCAAATCCAAAAAAAAAAACACAGACACATCTCATATGCAAATTAAGTAAGCATGAGTAAATTTTTATTATGCAACTCCTAACCATCCGGAATCCTGAATATTGCAATGCGATTCGTTGAGAAAAGGTTATTTGCATTAAAGGAAAGATACAAAACCCCACGTTACATCTGTCTGTTTAAGAAACAAGTTATGAAATTTTAAAATACCACTGAACGACGAAGAAAAAGCATTATGGAAGAACAAACACTGAAATTCAAAATCTGTCTGAACATACCCGCCCTCCCCTTCAAAGAAGGCGAGCGGTGCAGTACGCCTTCGTGCTCTCCTGGCTGCCTCTCAATCCCTTTAGTGTAAAACTTCCTATAGTTACGAAATTTCCATTATCGTACTTTTTCCAAGGACGTCAGCTCCAGACGACAACGACGATAGTGCACATGTAACGTATTTATGAAGACAAGAAAAACCAAGATAACTCATGGATATTCGTAGTCAGAATTTTTATTTCTCAAGGAGCATCAAAAAGAAAAAAAAAAAAAAAAACATTACGAATAAGGGATAAGATTTCATCCCCCGTGGGTTAGTTGTTACGCTTCCATACGCACGTCTTGTCTTATCCGGCAGAACCTTTTAAGTGACTGCAGGGGCGTTGTGCAGCTTTGTTGCATATAGCGCTCTAGTGCCTGATTAGGGATCCTCGCTGGTTACTCACAGCTTATTGAATTCTAAATTTTATTTTCGTGGTGGTGGATTCATGTTCAAAGACAACGACTCAGCAGCAAACAGTCGGAAGTAATAAAAAATTACAATTCCCCAAGTGAACTTGTTTATCCCTTGTCGTTGTTTATTTTCCATGTAAACTCTGACCTTCTGAAAGGGACGAGTGGGTGTATCCGTGCATTAATCAAAACAGAGATGAATTTGATTCAGGATTTGGAGTATGTTGTCATTTAAATGAACATCCCAAGCAAGTGATTTAAACAGTAATCGTTTAAATGTTTACAGTGCCTTAACTTTCATCCGTCTCTCGTTTCATTTTTGACTCAAGCGACTGTACTTGTGACTGAATCTGGTGATCTAGTTAAAAAAAAATTGTTTCCGCTACAGTTATAGTAAACTCTCTAGAACTCGAAAATCGAAGCATTCTTACAGTCCCTTGAAAAAACCTCTGTAAATCGAAGAAAATCTATGGAATTTAGTCCCCTTGTAAATTCGAATTTATTTTGGTGCTAATCAAAGTGAAAACCTATATAACTCGAAAATGATGGCTTGTTTACCTCTATTCGAAGTCAAGTTTACTTTTTTTTTTTTCTTCAACAACCGCTAGTTCAAATACGTACGTAACGAAAGTTAGCAATATTTTTTTCTGAAACCTTCGCAAATCGAAAACCGCATTCAATTTTCTAATTTCAAAACTGCATGTCTTATATTCGGTTGTCAAATATCTCCCTTCCGCCTTTTTGTCTTTTGAATTTTCCGGCTATGTACAAAGCGCTACAGACCTCGTATCTGGCAATACATCATTTGAAAGGTCTTGACATAACCTACAAAACGACGCTATGCATGATTAGTTTGGATACGAGCTGTGTAGCGCTTTGTACATAGCCGGAAAATTCAAAAGACAAAAAGGCGGAAGGGAGATATTTGACAACCTAATATTTTAGAAGATATTTGAGAAAAAAGTAACAGCAGAGGGACGGATGAAGGATTAGATCCTTTTGGGAAAGAAGGTCTAATGAACTGATTTGATGTGCAACCGCACATGAATATTTTAAGTTGATATTTCTAAAATCTAAGAGCTAAAGCCTTCAATCGTTTTATGGCAAAACTCTGAATTTAACTTAAGTCTCAGTCTTTTCATAAATTGAATAAATGTGTGATTGAGCAAACAACGTAACGGACATTATAGAAAATCACAGCATAACAGACAAACAGGACTAACAATAGCAGACGATCACACCACTGGTAGAAGACAAAAGGATCAACACAAACACGAACAGACAGCCCGAACCCTTTCCCTTCCTTTATGGAACGTAAAGAATGTAGACGGTAGCAATCAAGCACTCGGCTGAAATTTTAACAATTATTAATTAAATAAAGGTAAACGATCATACAAATTGGGAGCTCAACAGTGATGGTTTTATAATCGCAAGATTTTACACAAATTAAGGAGGAGTTTCATTTTTTTTATTCCGACACTTTTAAAGTCTGCAAGGCTAACGCTTTCAACTTTTTGAGGCTTTCGCATTTTGCATGAATATCAAAAAAACTTTTAACCTTTTTTTAAGACTCCATGTATGTACATTTTGATGTTTAATAACATGAACGGCCTTATGTAAGCTAATGTAATTTTCTTCCATCACAGACAAAACAGAAACGCCCAACCAGGACTGACGAATCGAAGGATCACAGCCTAAATCAAGGAAACCAATGCATTTCGAAACGGACAGACCTCCTCCACCCACTTGAACTGTCTCCGGCGTTAATTTACCTCTCTCGTCAGGATGTTAGTCCTTGTGCCTCAATTCCCATCAATCCTCATACTTTCCTTGATCATTGCAATCATTATAAAAGTGCCAAATACGCCATCTATGGTCGACAATGACTTCAACTTAATTACCCATAACGAAGATTGAACGCTCGAAATGGGAACACTCGCACACAAACTCGCAAACAACCGTGTCGTTAGAGAATCCTTTCCAAGAGAATCTGCACCCTGACACATCAGTAACATCATCAGCCTGTCTCATGCCTGAAACGTAGTCGAGACTCGTTCACAACAACAACAGCCCAATATTTACCTTTCATTAAAAACCGGGGTCCCAGAAACGAGCACCGTAATAGTGTCCAATGCCAGGAGACCAGGGAAGAGCCACCACAACGACAACCCGCTCTCCGCTGCGAATGCACTCTCCCCCCCATCATCGTGTATTTAAGGCGTTGTCTTCAAATGGATGTATTCCTTAACAGGATCAATATGTGCTTGACACACACAAGAGACCGAGTCAAGTGCACTCGGATCCTTCTGCAGTGCACGTCATCAGCACCACTTGGGGCGGAGGGCGATGTGACGTAAGACTTGTCTGTGTTTTTATTCCATTGACGAGGATATTTTGTCCGAGTCGAGTGAGAGGCAGTTTAAAAATAGATGTCCTTGACGCAGACAAATGATTCTCCCCCCTAAAAAAAAAGACAAACGATCTACATAATTGGGAATTTATGCACGCAATAAATTTACGTTGAATGTGTTTTCTTGATACGAACGCAGAGAGAGCCGCAAGGATAACCATCATTCGTCTTTGTTCATCGATACATTTACATAATCATCGTTCTCTCACAAAGGGATGCACCGAAACCTTTGCAATAATATCGACAATGGAATTAGGATAAATGTTTTTCTTGCCGGAATTGGCCTTCGTTTGTGTGACACATACGTTTATCCTCGTCGGTAATTATTCCATGCACTGAGCCCCAGGCTCCAAGGCACTTAAAACCAGGACGAGAGGACATCTTCTCCGAAATGCATTGCAATTATTCAAAACTCTTGTCGTCCGTCTCCTTTTCTCCCCCGCCCAAGATGCGTACACTCCCATGTCCTGTGTGTGTTGGTGCTGAGACAAGAAATATTAATAAATCAAATTGAGTAATTTAAGGACTCTACGGAGAGGAGCGCATTGCATTGTTCACTTGACCGCTCTGCTTTGCTCTCCGCATCCACTTCAGGACGAGTTGTAATCTCCGATCGGAAATTGAGTAAATAATTGCCATGGCAGTAAGTTAAGTGCTGCTGTGAACTGTCCAAGAATCCTGTGGTCGATGCGTGGTCGTACATCGAATTTGTGTCACACGCACCTCTCTCTCTCTGTGTCTATGAGTATGTGTGTGCTAAGTCATTTATTTTTGGGGGTTATAATTTTATAACTGCTATCACCGACTAAGGACAATTATGGTGCATGTATTTGTTCATGCAATCAACCGAAAAGATATCAGCTGCGGTGTGTATCGTCAAAGCTTACTGCCTCTGATTCTTAGTTTGATGTGGGTTTGGATTCCTGTCAGTTTAACTACATCGTCCTGATTGATGTTCGATATTAGGGATTCAATCAAAACGGCACACGGCGGAGTGTGGGCGGGCGATGGCAATTAAAAGGATGTAAATGTGCTGTGTTCCACCCGGAGGTGATGTGAAACTGGCAGACAGAAATGTAGAGTTTCATTGTCCTGGGACACCGGTTCGTTGTGGTTTTGAAATTGATTCACGCATA
This sequence comes from Syritta pipiens, assembly GCA_905187475.1. Classification (NCBI taxonomy): domain Eukaryota; kingdom Metazoa; phylum Arthropoda; class Insecta; order Diptera; family Syrphidae; genus Syritta; species Syritta pipiens. The sequence continues at coordinate 27,015,768 of LR994572.1, read as the reverse complement.
CAAACGCACTCGGTTTCCGGGAAAAGAAACAACAAACCTTCCCTTCTCGGGGTTAAGTAATGCATTCTGCTGGTTAGATGCGAAGGATTTGCTGGTATGGCTTCGAGCTGAATTCGAGATTTCTAATTTAAATTTAAAGAGCCCCCAGGGAGGATGTTATCCTGGCAGACCATAGCCCACTTGTAATTTCGATTCCAATCGATTAGACAAATATTTGATGCAGGTTTCAGGGTTAGAATGTGGTTGACATCGGGACTAAGTGTACTGGAGCTTTGGGAAGTGCATCTCTTTTAATAAAAGTTGTTCCTGCATGTATCTACAGGTGAGGGATGCAAAGAGTTTTAAGGAAACCGTAACTGGTTTCGTTGAAAAGAAAGGTTTAGGTACGAATTTTGTTTTTGCTCATGCGTATAAAAATATTGATCCCTTTACTGAAGGGAAAACTATGTTTCAAGAAAAGAATAGAATGTATGAATAGGGAAGACCAAGAAAAAGTTTTCAGTAAGTTTAAAAAAAGATGAGCACTCAGCAAATAATGGAATATAACTTAAAATAGAACATTTATCAATCCTTAACACAGTTGAACGGAGTTTTTACCGCCTGTAGGCGTTTGAACTCTTTGGAGGAAACAGATGTCTTCTTTGGGTATGTTGATGTTCATTAGCGACAGGTCATTGCGGACCTAAAATCTGGACACTTCCCTCGAGAGAGGAGTGGAAAGAAACCACTTCCATCCCTAACTCGACAGTTTCGACTTACAAGGACGACGGCTTCAAAATGGAGATAGGAACAGGCGTAGGCGTCTACTCCCAAACGTTCAACATGGCTTCCTACTTAAAGCTGCTAAGGCTGCTGCTTACAGCAGTGTCTCACAGGCGAAAGTTCAGGTGGTCAGAGAATCGGCCAAAATGACATAAATTTTGCCGATACCACCGGCTAATATCACCATTTTAATTGACTGAAGAGTCAGCTTGGTTTTGAGCTGTCGCGCAGAGTCTAAGTTTCGTGGCTTACAGCGCAGGATTAATCTGTGCTGGGCCACTGCTCATAGGGATATATCTAGTAACAAGAAAATAGACAGAACGATCTAAACTAAGTCTAAGACGGGCGATATTAGGGATCTATCTACCAATCTATTTTCTTAAGGAGTGGATCGAGTACAAGTTAACTAAGATAGCGAATAATAGATGGCAGGCACTGTCCACGTTCGAAACGACTGCGCAAAGTTACCAAGCTGTGATTGGTGTGATGCCAGAACTAAACTTGCATAAGAAAAATTCTCTGGCAAGGGACAGCGTAGAAGATCTCTTTAAAATAGAACTAAAGGGCGATTTTTTAAAAGCTATAGGAAAGTTTTTCAAAAAAAGACACACAAAATTCAGAAAAATGCATGAAATCTTTATTTGAATCGATAGTACGGTCCATATAATTTAATGTTTGAAGATTATTTCATGCAAATGTTGACCTTGACTGTGCCTAAATTGGTCCATCCGCTTAGTCCAATTTAGGCATACTCTTTCCAACATTTCGGCCGGTATCTCACGAATAAATGCTTCAATGTTGTCTTCCAATGCGTCAATTGAAGCGGGCTTGTCTGTATAGGCATGAGCTTTAACATAGCCAAACAAAAAATAGTCTAAAGGCGTTAAATCGCACGATCTAGGTGGCCAATTGACCGGTCTTGAACGTGAAATAAAATGTTCACCGAACTCGCCTCTCAATAAGTCCATTGTTGCGCGTGCTGTGTGACATGTGGCACCGTCTTGTTGAAACCACATGTCATGCAAGTCAAGCTCTTGCATTTTGGGCAAAAAAAAAATGGATATCATCTCACGGTAGTGCTCACGTTACGTTACGTTTCGCATCATCTTTGAAGAAGTACGGTCCAATGATGCCACCAGCCCATAAACCGCACCAAACTGTGACTTTTTCTGGATGCATTGGTAGCTCTTGCAGTGCTTCTGGCTGATATTCACTCCAAAATCGACAATTCTGCTATTTACGTACCCATTGAGCCAAAAATGAGCTTCGTCGCTGAACACTTTCTTAACTTTCTGAACTTTTTTAACAGAGCACACATTTTGATAATAAAATTCAATAATTTGCAGGCGTTGTTCGTTTGTAAGACGATTCATGGTTAAATTATAGACCAAACTGAAGATGTTTGACAGTGAAACAAAACACGAAACGTGCATCAGCTGTTTTAACCAGTGTTGCCAAAAGATAATAGCTAAAAAATCACCCTTTATATGCAATAATAATATGTGTTATTGTTTTTTAAAGTTACTATATTTGATTATTCTAAACATCGTTAATCACCAATAATATAATATAATACTTAAGCATCAACGTCATCGTATTTTCTCTACCAAAATAAATCACTTCTTAAACATAGGATAGTAGAAGAGATAGTTAAAAAGAATTCTCGATAAACATTCTCTGCTCTGTTGAGCTTTGACTTTGATTACAAAAGTTTTCTTAGATTTTCTGAACTCAGCAGGGTTTGAACGACCCCTCTCCAATTTGGCTCAAAATTGGTAGAGTTACTCATTGAACTGGTTCAAGTAATGACACAAAATTTTTTGCTCAACTCGATATAGTTTGCGTGTAACAAAGGTTCAAAAATTGGTAAAAAGTCAAATTTCAAGATTTTTTTTTTAATTTCGGAAAATCACAACTTTGATTCTGCCTATCAGATAATTTATAAATTATGTCTTATTGAATTCAGAAAAAATTAAAGTTTTAGAGAACTCACACACATTTTTATTTGCAAGAACATGTGATAGTTCAAAATGTCCATTTTGACACGTATCCTATCTCAAAAAACGGTTTAATTTTCTTAATTTTTTTACGTGTTGGAAAGCAATATTTCACCAATCTTCACTCCAAATTTCAAGTTGCGATCTTAATGGGTTCGACCAAAACATATTTTTTTTAGAAAATCTAAATATTTTGAAATACATTTTCGCATGAATAAAAAGTCGGGGAGAGTACGATAACTTTGGAGCCAACAATTTACTCTCCAAAGAGAGTGAACCGAAAATAGAATTTTTTACTATGGGAGGTGGATCTAGATAAACTACTTATATCTATGATTTTTGAATAATTCGCATGCAAACTCGATTTTTTTCTAAAAAAAAAAAAAACAGAAAAAAGGTTTAGACCAATTTTTCGCAGACAATTCATTTTGAATTGTACGATGGACTGCTAAACTTATTTTCTTATTGTCAATACTCATATCAATTCTGAATCGAACCAAAAACTGAGCGGTTAGGCCTGTCGTAAAACAACTTTCAGATTTTAAAAATAAAAAAATAGGTTGTTCGGAGTGTGAACTCGGAAAATTGCTCTTTTTAGAAGATCAACTGTGAAAAAAACTATAACTTTACTGGTTAAAGAAAACACTGTATTCAACTCAACGTTATAAACCAAATGTTTTATTTTAACCTTGGTTAGTCCAAGGTTAACTTTTTTGGCAAAAGTTTGTTTTCATTTGTTTACATTTTTTTTATTTTTTGACATTTATGTTTGGTTGGTTATGTTTGTTTTGCATTACAGAATCGCTTTATATAGTCGCGATTCGTACATAGGTGTTGAATCAAATTGCGAATATTTTACAAAGCGGACTCATCATCATCATCTTCTTGACCGCTTGGACGACTAATGTGGTCGCGGGGGCAATCCACAATATATCCAATCCATCCAATCCAGAGAAGATCTCCAGGCAACAACGAACTCCCAATATTTAATATTTATCCAGTCGCAAAGCTGTCCCATTGGCTTATCAGCGAACAAATTGGTGTCTTAAAATTTTCGAGGTTATTATGGCAGCCATCTCATCACGAACTAAACTCATTTTCTCTCCCAATTAAATGGACAATCATCAATTACAATGTCACCGAAAGGAGAGCATACTTTTTAACCAGATCTCTGCTAAAATTGATCCACAAGTAATTATTTTTTCCACTACCCGTAACCGTTTAAAGCTCCCAATCAAGATTTTTTCTGATACGTCCTATTTGTTAATGTTATTTGCGGAAAAATTAGAGATATTAACAAGAGTAAATCTTGCAATGTTTTTCAATGAAGACAAAATCTCGTATTTGAAACAAAATTGTGCATTCAAAAACATGTCTGTTCCACCTGCTAGTCTAGTAAGGTCGGCAGAGCAAAATCAACCTCCACTGAAGAGACAACATCCACTTCGCCTGATCGACATTACAGCCATCCCCGATGGCTTCATTACGTTAAGTGACATCACGAAATATGATTATACTAAAATTCAACAAGAAAATATAACCACTCCTCCCCCATAATGTCCTTTCTGTTGCCAAGTGCTTCTCGCTGCTCGTTGTCGTCTTTGTAGCCGCAGTGCAAAAATGTATTTAAACCCAGCGAATCGAATTCACACACCACCATCACACTCATTTATGATATTGTCACACATTCGATAAGACCCATGGGACCGGCCCGGAGGACAACATAAAATGTCAACACCGTCGAGCACAATCACAGAACAAGAAACGAGCAACAACGAAACACCGAGCAGCACTACAACAGGACACCTTTGGAAAATCATCTCGGTAATATGTCTTAATGTGTGCCTTTTAGGTCGTGAGCATAAAAACCGATGCATTTCCCACCGGCACAAAGTGCATTAGATACCGAGCCAAGAGTAAGAAGCACACATACATGCACATGAAGACAAGGCTCCTTAACAAGAAAAGGTGGAGAACAAAAAGGCGATGCTTTTTCAATAAAATAGAGCCATTCCTTCCTACCAAGTGAATCCACTTCGCCTGAACTCACCTCGTCCACGTCCTCTTCGTCTTCATCGTCTCCATCGTCGTTGTGTCCTTTGTTGGGTCCCAAGACGCGCCTTGCTCTGTGTGATGTTGTTCCCTCTCGATACGGGAAGCTACAGGATCTTACGTGTGTCGTCATAGTTGCCAACACTTCGACGAATTGAGCTCGTACAAGCGGGTCGTTTATTTAACGAGCGGATAGGCGACATGGTGGGGGTGGTCGCCTTCACCTGTTTTCTATTTTTCCTGTTGCCCAACGGCCCCACCCACCTCGCCTCTCCCACAGGTCCTTATCGAAGTTTAATCGATGTTTTATCTGTTTTAAGGATACGAACTGTACTTTGTTTCGACAATAAATTGTTCGCATCGCATCCTTGAGTACATATTTGTATACCTTTGTTACTTTTTTTTTGTTTCTCGAAAACGGTATTTTCGTCCTTTCGTTGTGAAAGAAGGTGGGAGGGTAGCGGCTTGCTGCTGTTGCTCTGTTTCTGTTCAAATTAAGTCCTTGGAAGATTTTTTTTTTCGTTTTTTTCGTTTTTTTCGTTTTCTTTCCCTCTTCTTTTTCTTGTGATTCTTTCAATTTTTGTTTTAAATTGATTTCGAAAATCGTTCAGGGAATTCAGTGGATGAATTGAATCTTCAAGTAAATGGAAGTTAATTGAAGGCAGGGTTAAATGTTGCTGTAGGGCAGTCGTAGGGAGGAACAAGCGGAGAAGGACGAAACCACAAGGCGTGACAAGTTGAAGTTGGTGGCGATGTAAACAGTTTGTCAAATTTATCATTGATTCGATTTAAGATTGAAGCAGACGTTGGGTGGACGTGGATGGGTCAAGTTAGTGGAGTTAGGAGCTGCACTTGTTGATGAAGAAGAAGTCTTTAGAGATATCACTTTTCCTATTCATGGAATAAGTAAGTGTGGTGGAGATCTGTCCTTTAAGGAGTTTAAGTAACTGGCTGGATGAGATCGTGGTCTAGTTAGGATTTTATTTTGTTTAGAAAACTGTCTCTTTCTGCAGTCACTTAAAATGTTGAAATTCAAAAAGGTTGTCTCTGAGCAAAATTCTCTTCAGTTTGACCAAACAGTTTCTTTGTAAAAAAAAAAAGCATAAGGTTCTAGCCAACTGCGAATCTCTGTGAAAGTACTTTTGGTGTGCCGCGTTGGGACTTTCAAAACCATCGTTGTTAGAGTATCTTCGGGTATTGTGGAATGCCCATTTTATTTTTACATGTTTCAACCAGATACCATGCATTAAATAGGAAATTTTAAATAAGTTTTGAATATTGATATATTGGCTAACGTTAGCAACAAACTCAGACGGTTAGAGTTATTTTAAAGATTTTTATTTATTTTTTACTGATACCACCTCGAAAATCGGGATTTTTAAAATTCGAGGGTAATGTGGAATAATATTTCCGAATCAAAATTATCGACTCAAATAAGAAAAATAAATAACGGTATTTCTTTATTTTAATTATAATATTATATATATAATGTGCATCATAATGTCTGTATTGGCTTAAGTGCAGGAGTTTGAAAAAGGATTCTGCATTTTCCTTTGTAAATCCTCTGGTTCTTTCGAATGGCGTTACAGTTGGAGCACGAATTTTAAGCGTGTTTTTATGGCACATAAGAAATCTGTGTAACCAATCCTTTCCAGCTCATTCTCATTTAAAGTGGAAAGCGATACGGGATGCATTCTTTTTTTTGCCACTTGAAATTCAAGAGAATGAATGTGACTTCTGGTCAGACAACCAAAACCGACACTCCATCTCCATCCCATCACCTTTGTAGGGGATTAAAATAAAGAACAACCGTCCTGTTCAAACGATTGAAGCGTTATATTTGATTCCAATAAAGAAAGAACAAAGAGAAATATGAAAGTAGTTGAATAGCCAGGCAGGGCTGACAACTGCCGTGTCCAGGGTTGTAGTTGGTTGTCCGTGCGGAAATTAATCCGTAACATCCTGCCCGGTCGATCCCTTGGGTTCGAAATCTTCTGCCTCTAGGAGTACGCACAGCTTCTGTATGGGCCGAGTCCAGGTTCCATTAGCAGTCTTACGAGAAACGTTGCGCACTAGTCCCTCGCTGCCCGGGTGCACGTCTGACACTCTGCCCAAGCGCCAGTGAGTTGGTGGGAGGTTCTCATGGCGAACGATCACTATATCGCCCACCTGTATGTTATGCTGCCACTTACTTCTCGCCTGTAAAATGGCCAAGTAGTCTTCACTCCAACGCTGCCAGTGAAGCTGATATATCTGCCGCAACCATTGCCACCGCTTGACGTGGCTGATCGGGATGTTGTCGACTCTCTGCTCCGGTACGGCAATCAAAGGATGAGGAAATCTCCAGGCGTCAAAGCCAACTTGTCGTCCGGGTCGTCGGAAAGGGGGTGATTGGCCGAGAATTTAGGAAGCCTCAATGCGTGCAGCCAACGTCTGTAGTTGACTGTACCATAAGGACTGTGCACCCACCAAACGCACGAGATGATGTTTGGCCGATTTCACAGCAGCCTCCCAGAGCCCGCCTTGGTGTGGAGCACTGGGTGTGATGAATGTTGAAGTAGACGGTTGGCTCCCACAAATGCCGTACCGTTGTCACTGTACAAGTCCGAGCATGGACCTCTGCGGCAGACGAACCTGGTAAACGCGTCCAAAAAGGCCTGCGCGGTCAAATCATCAACTACTTCGATGTGCACAGCTCTTGTCGCCATGCAAACGAAGATAGCCAAGTACGTCTTAACTGTTGCACGTGACCGCTTTGTCCCCACTCGTATGATGAATGGGCCACAGTAGTTCACACCGGATGCCACAAGGGGTCGGGCCACCGTAACTCGTTGCCTCGGGAGTGAGCTCATCTGTTGCACCAAAGTCTGACGCCGTTGTCGTCTGCAGGTAACGCATCGGTGAATATAGCTGCGAACGGCCTGTCATCCATTGAGCACCCAGTAGCGCTGACGAAGCGTTCGTAGCATGAGCTGGGTTCCGCCAAGAAGAGTGCTGCTATGTGCTTGATTGATAAGCAGCCAGACCAGTGCTCCGGTTTTCGGAAGTATTGCTGGGAAGCGTTGATCCTCTGGAGTTGATGTCCTGGCCAATCGGCCACCAACTCGGAGAATATCATCCTTGTCTAGGAACGGGTTCAAGGGAAGATGGCTGCTTGCGCTTGGTAGGTTGGATCCAGTTCGTATAGCGTGGAGCTCGCTGTTGAAAATACTCAACACATAGACAGCCCGAAAAATACAAAAAACAATTTTCAGAGCTTCACCCCAAGCGAACGATTGAAAATCTTCCTGAAGTACTTCCGTCATTCAAGGCTTTCGGAATTCGACGTTCGGAAGTGGAAGTCCCTTCCACATTTGTCAAAATTATACAGAGCATTCGCAATTCACCGTTCGGAACCGGCATTATACAGTAGGTCCCCTCATGTGTCACAAATTATAAAGCGCACAACACAGTGGTGCTCTGGCCAATTATTGCAATCTTTTCTTTGTCTCGACTACATAAAGCCAAACTAGAAACCAAGCTTGTTAAGTCACAGCAGATTTACTTTTAACTCGCACCCCACAAAACAGAACAAAAATGCACGAATTAAGATAAGGAGAAGTTGGAGTATTTTGTTATCCAATTTCAACGCAAAATCGATTTTTAATTACAAACTTTTTTGACACCAAGAGATGGACCTCTCCGCTTTTCACTCTGTCGACATGTGCCATAGAGATTAAATGGAAATCCCTTAGGAATCAGTAAATCGCGAAATACTCGGAAGTCCTTTTGTAAGTGATTTTAACGACTATGCCTAAATAATCGATGAAGCTGCTATCTCCGGGAGATTTTTAAACAACTTAGCAACCTCCCCAAAACCTTAAAACAACTTTCAAGATCATTCCTCATGTTGCTCAAAGACATGGCCGTCTCCTCTTTTTTCTAAAACTTTAACTTGCAACGTAATCCTTGACATAAAATGAATCTCAATCCATTGCCGTGTGTGTGTGTGAGGAAGTAGCACTTCCTTCAAAAGCGTAACTGACACCATCAACCATCCATCACACTTTACAAAGGCTTCCGTATCAGGTGTCACAATTATTTATCGTCGTTATCACAAAATGACAAATCCCTTTGAAATCGCTCTGCCACTCCTTCACACTCCATCATCTTCAATCGAGGACGAGGACAACGACGACAACGACAACGTCGAGGACGAGGACAATCAAAAGGACAACTGTACGCCACTCCAGAATATGGCGAGGAATGATTTCAAATAAACAAAATACTTGACACTGCTGTCCGATGGTCGGTCCCCCGCCTGCTTCGGCTCGTAACTTGGGTTGTGACATATCAAAGACAACTTATTGCACATTCTTCCCGTTTTCTCCTGCCCAGCCCAGCCCACTAAATGATTTTGATATCCTTGCTCTCGATGCGGGAAACGCTGTAGTTTGTGAATGTCAGTCATTCGCTTTGTCACTGTCACTGTCGGGCTGAAGAGGCTCACAAAGAAAGTCTACAAGTTGCCTTTTGGTTGGCATCGCATCCTTTTACCGGCACCATTATACGCTTAGATGGGAGGGGAATGAGATCCTTTTTGTTTTATCCTCGAGAGTATTGTAAAGGTCCGATGAGAGTTGCAGCTCTATGAGAGTCCTATTATGTGCTTTTGGGCGGTGGTGGGTGGCATTTGTTGGATGTCCTTTTAGCACGTTTCGTTGTCGTTAAGTTTGTGCCGTAAGCAGTTTGGACGATAACTGAGGGCCTTGCTTTAGCAACAAGTTCATGCAGAGAGAAAGAGAGAGAGCGAATGTGAGCGGAATCCTTTTGTTTCGCAAGGATATGCTGTCGGGCTTAGGGTTTTGTTTTTGTTCGGAAGGACACACTGTTGAATTTTGAATTCCTTTTGTTGTCTCGTATGTCCTTGAGTGGGGCAATTACACTCCCAAAGGCTTGGTATAGGATGGAGGATAAGACATCAAAAGGACTTCCTAATTCGAATGCGGCGTCTTTCGGATTTTTTGTAAGTTCTCATGGAGTTCCCATGTAGGTTGATTTGGAGCTAGGCTAACTCGCGTTTACACATCACATCGACATCAACTTGTCGTGTTGCTGTTAGTTCATTTCGATTTGTAACCCTGAAAAGATTTTCCCATACACATTCAAGGGCGGCCATGTTGTTCGATCAAAGTCTGGCCAGTCTACTGTTTACCATTCAATCAGTGATGCCAAATCATCATGGGAAGTTGCACGACTAAACAACACGTTCACAGAAAAAGAACTTTATCATCAAGCGAATAAATTACGCTAGCTTAGCGTTGTTGAAGGCTCTTAGGTCCTCCAAGACTCTCAACTGATATCAGCTTTCTCCACCGATGCGTGACACATTCACACAAAGCATCTTTATCATAATTTCCTCAAAGGATCGCCGTCCACTTCGCTGACAAATGAAGCAAAACGACAAAAGTATCAATTCTCACAGATAAAGTGTTTCAATCGACACGAGAAGACTTCCGTTTCTCTCAACGTAATTGCAACAAATTACCAATGAAACACGATGGCTCCTAAATATTTCAAAGTGTGTCCTTTCAAAAGATCGCCCCCGTTCATTTTAAAAATTCATCGCGTTGTCTCAAAGCCATCAATCATTCAAAACACAAAAAATAGACGGACCCGCACCGCGCACCATCGAGCAACGTGCAAACTTCGGTTCCGCCCGGATAATGACAATCTCCTTAACATGATGTCTATTTGTATAAATGAGACGGCTCATGTAACATTCAGGAAAAGGGACTTCAACACAATGTTTATCCTTCATTACTCGAGACTTGACGTGCTTTCGCCTTCGTCGTCCTCCTCACCGCCCTCACCGTCCTTATCATCCTCATCGTCATTGTCGTCGTCCAGCGAACAGTTCGGCAAAAGTTCAAAAGGAGCAACTTTTACGCTTTTAACGTCAGCGAAAAATAGTTGAGCGAAGTATTTCTGAGTTCAAAGTCAAAAACAATACAAAAAAAAAACTGAAATACATGAAGGAAATTGTCGCACGGATGGAGGATCCATCGCATCATTGAAATGCACGACAGGACCGGGACAGGGGTAGTCCCGGCGTACAAAATATGATCACGACATGGTAGAGGAACGGGTTCCGCACCCGCACACAAAATACGGGAAAAAATGAAAAAGTTTTGAACACATCTTTCCCGAATCCTTGAGATAGACGGGCGAGAACATAAAAGCGATGCGCTTTTGTACTCATTAGCTTCTCGAGGAAGTGTAACGTTGGAGAGTCCTCGTGAAAGTTTTCCTGCTCCCTAGAGGCTTGTGATGCGGGTTTCACATTTACGAGTTGTGTTCGATGAAACAAGGACTCAATTAGAGGGAGCAAGTGTGTAGGATTGGGATAAGGAAGATGTTGGTGGAGTCATAACCTCGGGGAGACTAAGAGAACACGGTTCACAGAGGTAAATTTGTAGAGTGAGGTGGTTAGGTCTAAGCCTTAAATTTGTGGACTCTTGAACACTCTTCACGCAGGTTATTTACTACTAAGCTCATTTGCAGTGTTTTATTTATTTGGTTGGCATTGCATCCTTTTATCGGGTGATATTTATTTATTGGTTTTATAGTTTATTTATATTTCAATAAAGTTTAATAATAATAATAATTATTCTTATTTGTACATGGATTTTCATGCTTTCTTACACAGTTTGCCTTTGAGTGTTACAGATTAATTGTGAGTAATTAGTTTAGATCAGGACCTTCAAAAACCTCTACGAAAATGTCTAACGATGTCGAACCAATCTTGGTGGCCTATTTACATCGCCTCGGCGAGCTCACAGCAGTTTCAACGCAAATTTGTCGCGTTCCAATAAGTTCCCCCAAATGCTGTTAGCTCTAAGTGAATGGCGAAAATTTCAGAAATAGAAAAAAAAATTGTGCTTGACTGCTACTATCCACTTCCTACTGAACTTACGTACTATCTTGTGTTTGGTTTTTTTTTTGTTTAACAAAAAAAAATATTTCATTTCATTTATTATTATTTGATCAAAATATAACAATAGTGCTACAAGACATTGAGATCTTTTAAAAGCAATAAGTATATGACTAATATTTTTAAATAAGTAAGCTAGTCTAATAAAGGAAGATAGATAAAAAAAATAGAATAAAAAAATAGATAAAGGAAGATCGAAAAAGTAAAAAAAGAGTAAGAAGAAAAAAAAAACAAACAAACAAAAATTCTTCAATTGGTGGTATTGTTTTCTGCGAGATGGATGAAAAGTTTAGTTTGGAATTCGGCGATTGAGCTTTTTGTGGGCAATTCGTACGGGAGACGATTCCAAGGACGAATAGCAGATACGACAAAGGACTGTTCACCAATGCAATGTACGAATCGTGGTAAAATTAAGTTTAAGCCGCGGTTGGTTGTTTCGTTTTGTCATCTACCAGTTGTGGGATCGTCTGCTGTTGTTAGTCCCGTATATCTGTTACGTTGTGATTTTCTAAAGTGTCTGTTACATTGTTTAGCTCGATCCCACATGAATAGGATTTATGCTTGGGAAAAAAAATATTTTAATTTTTCATGTTTTTCTCCCCCATGCGACAATCTATACCACTATATTGTATTTATTGTACTTAAATTATATAATTATATTCATTTTAACAAAAAATAGCATAGCATCCATTTGCGACTTAGTATGAAAGTGCACTTTATACACACAAAGAATAACAAAACATATTTAAGACTCACACCTAAACTAGTGCAGGCCAGAAGGACCTTGATGCCAATTGCATTTGCATTCCACATAACGATATATCCTAGAATATCTATACAAAGGTGGCTACTTACATATATCGCAAAATAGATTGGAACGCTACTAGAAGCATCAGATAGAAATTTAATCCAAAATTTTGAAACGTTTCCGAGCAAAATAAAAGGAAAGACATGAGATTGGCTTGAAAGTCGGTTTATCAAATGGTATCAATGGGTGAGTGTAGTGAATGCTAACTAATAGCAAATGGCATGGCTCAAAACTAGTGGACTTCAATTAGAATCCATCATTACACAAAATGGAGCTTGAATGTATAAAGTGATATACTACTAAAGAATGAAAAGTTTCGTGACACATGGATGTATTTTTAACAGAAAAACCATAGTGAGCCATGATTCTTTAAAGAAATAACGTTTTTTCGCGCAAAGAAAAGTCGAGCAAATCGAATTTGGTTAGATATTTGAAAATCGCGCAAAGGTGAAACTGCGTAAAACGGGGGATGAGTGTATATGCAAGTGAAATTATATTTTTGTTGTGTCTATTTTTTATACGAAAATATCAAAATTATTCTCTAGTCGTGGATGTACGCTCAATACTGTATACCTGAAGCTCTGGTATTGTACGTGAACTATCTTACAACGTTATGAGAGACAACATTTTTTATCGGACTCGATTTTCATGGTCATCCTTACATTTTTTTTTTTTTTTTTGTTTTCCATTAAAGACCAATCTTGTGAATGAGTCAAGACTTTTTTTTAAGTTTATTTGAATGCTTATCCATCGTCGAGCCGACATCTAACAATAGATCTTTCTTCTTTTTTACGTATGGGGTTTTACCTGGCTTAATCTCAAGCTAAACAATTCTGTGACGTGCAGTTTTTTTTACAAAATCATATTTTTACCCCGGTAATTCAAAAAGTTAGACAAACAAATTAAAAATCCAAAACAAATTACCAAATCTCGAGAAAAAAAATTGTCACTGATACTATTTTGAGCGCCAAGAAAATCAACAAAATTCTAAGATGGCGCTAGAAAGATAACCGTTGTGTTTAGAAAGGTCATTTTCATAAAATTGTTTATCCTTGGGATACTAATTCTAAAATATAAACTAGATTAGTAATAGATTTTATAGTCTATAGTCTATAAACGCAAATTACTCATAAAAATGCGAAAACTGATACTGCACTGCTCTTATCAGGGTCTGTTCCAAAGGAATCAACGAAACGCTTATCGAATCACTTTTTTTTTTGTTCGCAACTGCAGCTCAAAATAAATTTAAAGTTGAGCCGAAAGGCCTTGTAGCTAGAGCTAATTTTTGTTATATTAATTATGAATTTATTTCGTTGTTAATAGAATTGTAATAATAATAAATTTAAAATTCATCTTACCAAGACTATGCGAATCTAGGTTTCAGGCAAAACTCCTTTTATGTGAGCTCTTTGAAATGTTCTTTCTGTACTCGGCTCTGTATCTGCAATCTTGCAACTAGATGAACTTTAAATTAGTTCTCAATCCTTAATAAGCCGTGGTTTAATTGAAACTTTCAGCTGCGGTTAGGAGAAGAGGACTGCAATTAATTAATTTCCCGTAACATATTGTTTGGAACATTACTTTCTTCTTCTTGGCCTCAATTTATGATAAAAAAAACAGCTGTTCTGCATGACGTCCGCAGAAGTTGCAGTATAATTTTGAGTATTTTCAGACCGCTGCTATATTTTAATCACAGGTGTACGTGTCAGTTCTAGAGAACGACAAAGCGATGTTTTTAGCCAAATTAATTAACCCGAAAGATCCGTGCAATCAGTTTAATTGATCACATCACACACCGCATACCGCAATGCTGTACTTTCGCTACCTTCCCACCACCATCCTTGTCTATTGTATCATCCGTATAATAAGCAAATCTACCAGAACAGACCGTGCTAAATATGTTAACCAAGCTAATTACAAAAGTTTACTTTTAACAGTCGCCAAGTCTGAGACCGTCCTCCTCGTCCTCATAGCCGTCGCGTTTGTGTGTCTATATGTGTATTTTGTGCTTCACGTGCCATTATTGTTCTTTTAAACCTCCCATTTAGTCCTGGAATTGAACCCATTAACACGCCAACTCAAATCAGAACCAGTGCAAGGATAATTTTCAAAGAAATTAACTTGTATCTAGGCACAGCGATTAATCACCACCACCACAACAACAGACCTCCAGCGATTTATTACACTTTTATGATAAGCACAATTCCTTGCGCACATGTACCCTATAAAAACCCACACTCACACACACACTGAGACAAAAAAAGAGAGAGCTTGAGCCTCTCGAGAAAGTGAAAAGCGCCTCCTAATTGCAGTCCACCTAAAGTGTTTAGCACATTTCAAATTTGCTCCACAAGCTCACAAACACATTTCCTCAAATTCATCATCGCTTAAGTACCGCTGTCGGTCGCCGCAGTCGTTGTCGTCGGCTTTCGATTTTTCATTTTTTTTTTCTTTTTGTTGTTGTTTGTCCTTTCTGCTTTAATTTGGTTGCTCTCTTTTTCCCTTCGGCTGTATGTGTTTGTGTGTGTGTATTAAAAACGCAAATTTGCATGACAGCCTCTGGGCTGTGTTCACAAAGGCTGAACAGCAAAAAAAAAAAAACGCGAAAAACTTCATTACAAGGCAGCAAAAGATTAATTACACCGCGACACGAAGCAACAAGAAAGTTAAAACCCTCAAACGAATAAAAATTCCATACACACAGGCGCACTCATTCCAGGACATTCCAGCGTCGCACCAATGTGCCAATTTTCGCTGTGTAATACCGCGAAATATGTCCACTTTGGGGGTGGTTCGGTGCATGCACCACCGGCGACCGGTGCCCTGCCCACGGCCCGCCCGCCTGTGCACCGAGGGTGTATACCTTGTAAATTCCGTTTTTAATTACACCCCAATTATTATAATGTATTGTGTATGGATTTTGTTGGACCTTATCGCTGGCCCGAAATCTCCACGTTAAATTGGTATGCGCGGCGGCGACGGCTCAAAGGGACCTGCCGACCTCTCGTTGGCAGGTCCGTCGGTGGCGTCGCCGATGTCGTTGGCGTTGGTTGGACACCGATGACCGTGTTGGTGGAAGAAAAAAAAAAAAACTTTGCATGTTGGAAATGACCGCGACGTGCATATGTATTACAGCGCGGACCACTTGTAATTGTTCGCGTAGGTCGCGGGATAAAAACACGTTGACCCGAAAAGCTGTGCTGCGGATTAAAGATGTGTGGCCAGCGATAAATAGGCACGCATAAGTGGGTAGTGTTTTTTTTTTCGCCGAGGCGGTCTTGTTTTTTTTCGCTTTTCCTGCTTGCGATTGGTATCTGGTGTTTGTGATAGTTGGACGTGCCCAGTAAGTCCGCCTGATTGACCGACTCGCGGTGATGATTCAACCTAATTTGAGGGATGAGAACAGTCTTAAGTGGATTTTGAACTTAATTGGTAGTCAATCTTTTCGACAGACAACATTGATTCAATATTCTGATCATGATTTTGTGTGATTGACACAAACAATTTTGACTCAAACTTCGTCATTAACGGTAGCTTATTGGTGTTCAAACTGTGTTTCACCAAAGGCAACGCTTTATTCGAATTCGTGACTGTCACTCGAAGAGTAATTCGGCTTACTGGAAGTCGGCCAACACAAACATCAGAGACTTTCAAATTTTTTAGTTCCGGAATAAGCTTCCCAAAACTATAACTACCCATGTTGGGCAAACTATTAATCCTTTAATCGGTTTCCAATTATGAACTTGTTATGTAATGTAGAGGTGGTAGCGAAACGCCGATCACGTAGATCTGTGTTAGTTCATGGGGGAACCACCATCATAGAGCTCGTATTTTGTAACATCCTGTCACCCCAGGTTGAGACAGAAAAATTGTCAAGTGCATAACTTACCAATTAATTTGATTTAAGGCTTGCTGCTTCGTTGAACGACTTGATGAAGTAACGTCTAACGTTTTGAATCTGGTCTTAGCCGGCGCAAGGCAAATACAGTGCCTATGGTCGAATGTTTTGCTAGCCGACGAGTCCCCGGAGTCTCTTTAGGTGTCCGATGAAGCTTAAGGGCATGATATCCCAGTAAGCAATGACCCGTGCAAATAGGTAGCTTCAAAATTTGTTCCCTTTAGATAATGAAATTATTTGAGTTGTTTGCATTACAAAATATTTGATTGTAAATCGAACATGTATTGGGTGGCGTAGCAGTCCGTTGAGAGCCAGAGCCTAGCTTTTTCGCGCGTAAATCGAACATAAAATACATAATAATAGAAACCTGCTTCAGTTTAAAAAGTGGTGTTATTTTAAATAGCCCGCTATTTCGATAGAAGTCACTTTTACAGCTGTAGTTTTTTGACACTTGAGAAGTAGAAACTACGCCATTAAATATGGAACGATGAGCTTCAACAACGCACCGAAACTATTAAAATTCACTATAAACATGGTGGAAATTTGGAAGAGACGGTTTGTAAAACAAAAACATTTTTGGGTCGTCGTGAAGCACCTTGTCGGACCACAATACAGAAATTGGTGCGAAAATTCGAGCTGTTGAGACAAGTTAGTGATGTGAAGAATAAAACCCATGCACGTCGCTCAAGAACAACTGAGAATATTGCTGCTCTAGCCCAAAGTGTTGAAGAAAACCCAGGTTTGTCCATTCCTCGTCGTTCTTTGCAATTGGGCATTCCACAAACGCCATTACACCGGACTTGGACTTATTAAATTCAGTTAACACAAGAACTCAAGCCGGTCAATCATCAACAACGTCGGGTCTTTGCCGAGTGGGTCCTTGAAATGCATGAAAATGGTCCGGAATTTCATCGAAAAATTATCTTGACTGATGAGGCCCATTTCCACTCCGGTGGCTACGTTAATAAGCAAAATTGTCGCATCTGAGGCTCGGAGAACCCAAGATTTATTTTTGAAAAGCCTCTCCATCCTCAACGTGTAACAGTTCGGTAAGGTTTATGGTCCGGTGGGGTCATTGGACCTTACTTTTTCGAAAATGAGTCTGGAGCAACAATTACGGTGAGTGGATTGCGTAATCGAGGGTTGATTAAGCATTTTTTATGGCCGGAATTGGATGGTATTGATCTGGACAACGTTCACTTTCAAAAGACGTGCCACACATGCAACGAAACCATCGGTCTTTTACGGGAAAAGTTTCCGGACCGTGTTATCTCTCAAAGGGGAGATAACAATTGGCCACCGAGATCTTTTGCTTTACCACCTTGCGACTTCTTCCTTTGAGGCTACGTGAAAGATAAAGTCCAACAGCCCAGCATCGATTCAAGACCTCAAAGATGGAATTCGTGAACCTATTGAGGGCATACAGCAGCCACTTTGTGATGGAAAATTTCATGAAAACGATACGGTTCTGTAAGCTTAGCCGAGTCGGCCATTTGACTAATATTGTTTTTCATGGCATACCTTCCTCCTTATATTGAAATAAACATCCGATCATTTATCTCAAAAATGCCATTTTCCTTTTAACATCAAGACACCTCTTATTGGAAAACCCTGATAACATAGTTTTAAAAATTAATCCAGCAAAAATGTTGGTACCTTAAAAAAATATGGAGAAATTTTTAGGTTATGGCTTCTTTTTTTCATAAAAGAATACTTTTTGATACAAATTTTATTTGAGAAGCAAAGTTATCAAGACTTTTGCTGCTTTCGGTCGTATGGTTTTTTGTAAATAAAAAGCCTCTCATTTGACCGATTTGAATGATTTTTGTCGCAATTTTTGCAAATACCAGAATAATAATAAAAAATCAATTAACCTTCGTAAATTGGCATGATTATTCCCTGCAAAATATATGAAGCAGATCATGTACTAAGCTTAACAAAGTAAAATTGTAATCCATAGTTTATGAAAGAAGTAACAATTGAGATACTGAAGTAATTGGATTGCTTCTAAAGCGCGAGGACTGTGAAAAAATTATGACTGTCAGTCACTACTGTTATGTGATTAAAATATTCGATTCTAAGACACACAGCACATAGTCCCACAAGGATATTTCTACTTCTTTTGAATATTCTATACGGCATTTTTTATATTTACGACAAACGCTAAACGTCGTAAAAAGTTGATCCATAGTATCCGAACAAATCATATAAGCAGCATTTTTTTAGCTCTGTTAATTGAATTGAGCTGAGTTCTTGCAATGAATTTCGATATGAATTTACAATCTTCTCACAGGTTACCAATTCGACCTCATAATCTGATCTAAGACTTCCAGGACCCTCTTCGACACCCCCCATACATAATTCGAAGGTGATTTAAAGTCCCTTTAAGCAGACGTAGATACACGGTTGCCACATGGCGCCTCGTGTATTCTGTTCTCACTCATAAAATCCAGGCGACTATATTTTATTTTCTCCACAAATAATTAATATCCCATAATTAATACGATGGAGAATTATGTTCTTCCGTAATCCCCTTCGAAGGATATAATCCCACAGCTAAATGGAAACATCACATTCGCTTTTGCAGAGGGCTAGATACCGAAATAAAGAAAGAAGAAGACATTACAGGATAATAACCACGTGTCATTAGCGTAGCAAAGTCCCTAATCCTTTGAAAGCTGCACAGGAACTCTCCCCTCGTTCCCATCTAACGGGAGGGAGTTTCAAGAGGACAGGATCAAAAAAGAAACACCCACGTCGCCGTCGCTAATAACCCACATGTGTGTGCATGATATCCTTCGTCTCATTGTCGTGGTTCGTCCGCCACACCAGACGGGGATCTATTAAATTTGTATACGACAGGCAAGGACCACACGCAGCAGGACACAGTGCACACCTCGGGATCCGGGCATCTTGTAACCGTGCGCACCTCTGCCGGCTGTCATCGTCGACGTTGTGTGATGTGATTACGGTATTAGAACGTGCAAATGGATGTTGGAAGGATGGGTGGATGGTCGAACGACTCTTATAACACTCCGATTCCGCTGAGTGTTGCCCGAGTTAATCTGTTCACCTAATCTGATGATGTACGGAGAGAGGATTTTTTTTTTGTCTGTGCTCATGGTATTTTCCCGTGTTTTTAAGGTCGCCATCACACCCGGATGGAGGATCAAGTTCACATTCGCATCTATGAGCGTCAAATGGCGGATGTGTAAATATTCCATCAGGAGCAGTTAGAGTAGATTTCAGGAGCTTAGATGCTAAAGACCATCATGGGAGTAAATAGAGCGGAGGAGTCGTAAGACGGAAAAATATGACGGAGGAGGATTAACGAATTGATTTTTTAAGACCCTCGTTGCAGCTGTGGAATTATTGTTTTGAGATTATTCAATGAGGAAGTGGATTTTATTAAGACCGGACACTGAAATAGAAAGCTTCTTCTAAAAAGACACAAATAAAAGGCAATTTGTACGCTCCTAGTTGCGTAAAACTTCGATCGCCTCGATGTAGGGCGCTTTTTGTTTTGGAAACAAAATTAACCTCGAATGCAATTCACTCGATCGGAAAAATTGAGAACCATTTGAAAGTTGTCGAACAACACTAAAAAAGCAATCAACCTTTTCTATAGCATTAGAGTATCTAGTTAAAGGTGCAAAAAACGAAGGCATTTAAAGCCAACTCACTCTGGACTTGAAGAAAAAATTAAACCAACAATCTGTGAAAAGAAAAACTGCTCCCTCTCCCAACTCAGTCAATACAAATCGAAAGTCTACAAATCAGAAATTCAATCTTACGCTTCCGTGCCAATCCAACAGAGGCATTTCTAATTTTCAAAGAAAAAAAAATCAAACACAAAAGTGTTTTTTTTTTTTTCGTCTTCGTTCTAATTACCCTGAAGTGATTCATTTCACCGAGTGATGCATTCGGCCACAGAACAAACGTCCTGCTGTATGTAAAAGAAATTGCAATCCTCTCTGCAATAAGATCGAATTTTTGAAAATGTTGCCTCTGTTCTTTTCCTGTGGCTTGGTTACTTGGACTGCATGTTATTTCAGCCTTTGCAAAAAATAAAACCACATCAAACAATGGCTGGCATTTTTTTGTCATTCTTACTTTGACTGGTGAGATTTCTCCAGAATTTGCAACCAACTCTGAGTTGCATAACAATTTTTTTCGCATTCAGGAACTTTTCTTACATTTACCTTGCAACAAAAAAACATGTGTATTTTTTCCTTTACTTGTGATACGAGTTTCCTCTAAATCAAAAAAAAAAAACAAATAATAAATCAAAGCCCAAGAAATCCCGGGTGAGCTCTAGGGTTGTTTAAGTTGTTTAAAGTTGTTCAATAAAGTTCCGAGTAGTAGCAATGGGGGCACATTCGGTTAGACCTCTGTCTCGTTCTGCACATCTTTAAAAGCGCCTAAATTCACTTAAATGCTATCCCCATGCCAAATAGTCCAACGGAACTCTCGCCATTCACTCAAATCTGCAAGAGTCATCAATCAACAGATCTCCAACAAAAAAAACCAAAGCCAAAAAAAAATCCCTAATCGGTGATTTAAATACAGAAAAACCCCGATGAACCGGATGATTCGCATAAATTCCTTGATTATTCCGAGCCTCGTTTCTTACTGCGTTCCATTTGCAGTTCGATATTCATCTATGAATCTACGAAAAAAAAAAGCTTCATCACCAACCGAACTGGCTCCAGAGACTCTGCCCCCAGCGCCGTAAACCATCAAAATGCAAATGCGGAACTCAGCAGATACAAAAAGCCTTTTCCGGAATTTGTTCGATGGACAAAAAAAAGAAAAAAATCAAAAAAGGACAGAGCGGAAATTGTCGCAAAAAAAAAAGAAAATGAATGAAAAAAGACCAACGGTCCAAACCCGAATAAAGAAAAATGTTAATTTTCCAAATGCATCAATTTATCTGGGAGCGCCGGAAGGATCCTGTGGTTGAATCTATTTATTGTCTGCCAATGGAATTGGCGGCGGTTTTATCTGTAACTGTGTATCGGCGTAATTACATCCGACTGGATTTGAAATCACTGTTTCTTTTTTTTTGTGGTTAGTAGTCGCGTCACGATGAAAAAGTCAAGGACAATGTGATAGGCGTAAGAATTCGATATGACAGCTGTGATTTACAGTGGCGGCCAGAAAACTAACGTAGTCGCGATTGTAAAGGTTTTGTGTAAGCGGAATCATCGAACGGACGTAGTTTTTTTTTATACGGAGAACCGAATTACAAAACCATAATACTGCTAAGGCGATGTAAATTACTATTAAAAGCCTTGCAACTCTTTACGAAAAGTTAAATTAGTAAAAGTCAAATAAAAATCGACAAATATTTTTAACTCAAAAATCATTGAAGCGCCTTTGAGACTAAGATCTTTTAATAATTCTCTATCCGTCTTCTAGCTGGTAAGACACTTACTGGCTTCAGCCAGATAGCTACGCAATCACCTGAAGTTTGACTGGTAAATTTCGCTTTCTAGATTAATTGAGTCCAATTTTAGCAAGAGGTGGTCATGCCCTCATTGCATTTTCAATTTGACAGATTTGATTAATACAAATGAAAAGAATTAGTTAGTCTATAAATGGGGTGCGAATGATGAAAGATGGACAATATCTTGTACTGATCTGAGACTGTTTAAACACTGTTTTTCAAGCATTTTATGAAACACAGTAAATCTCTATAATTCGAGTCCCATGGGGCTAGAGGAAAGCCTCGAATTACGGAGACTTTCGAATTACGGAGACTTTCGAATTACGGATTTTTCAAAAAAAAAATATTGCTCACTTTCATTACATACGAATTTCAACAGACTGTTGTTAAAAAAATGTAAAATTGACTTGGAATTACAGAGGTCATCATTCTCGAATTAAAAAGGTTTGCACAAAAACAAATTCGAATTAACGAGGGGACCAAATTGCATGGGTTTTCTTCAATTTACAGAGTTTTTTTTTCAAGGGACTGTGAGAATGTTCGAGAGTTTACTGCAGTTAGTTCCATGGAAATATGATATCCGAATTACCAATAACGTCCAGCTGTCAAAAGCTTACTGAATGTCAAATGTGCGAAAAATACAAAAAAATGCTATAGAAATTTGGGCTCAGCAGTAAATGCGAAAGGAGGAACGAGAAATTCTATCGAAATTTGGGCTCAGTAGTAAATACGAAACGAGGATTTTAACGTCAGACTCGCTTCACTCGCTTCAATGCGCAGACAATTCTCCGACGTGGAAAAGTTTGGAAGTGAGTTCCCTTTAATAGACTTGACCTAATGGAGCAAGTAACCTGGCAAACAATTATTTCAAAAGAGGAAAATATCTAGTATCTAGCCACATCTAGTATCGTGAAAGACTCAAAAAATGTCGATTCGACGCCTATTCACTGAGGCGTCTATTGCGATTGTAGAATGGTAATCGAATCATTGTTCTTCGAATGCATCGATAAGAAACGTATTTAGTGTTTTGTAACTCAATCGATGCAGAATTATTTTATTGTGCCTGATGGCGTGTATATGTGAATTTCGCAGCAAATCTGCGGTCGATTAAAATTGGCCATGAGATCGACGGCCATCGGTTGCAATCAAGAAAAGTAATGAACTCAATCAATAATCGATTATAGTCGAATACCGCACGCCCTTCGACAATCGCGATCGACAAAAAGCCACAGACGCGTAAATATTGAAGTTGAACATCACAGACATACAAATAGTAAAAGTCTCTTAAGATCTTTCAGTCAATGTATGTGACGAATTATTTTCATGAAGATCGTTCCTGACTTAAGGACATCGTTAATGAATGTTTATCTAGGGCAATGTTAGCTATACTACTGAATTATTATTTCTTGTCGCACCAATTAAAAGGTGTGATATCTTTCTGATTAAGTTGATTTAAGACGAGGACTTAATTGAGAATTTCAAAAAGGTAAAGAGACGAAAAGACAGTTCCATTTAGCGTCTCAAAAAACATAATAAGAGTCTCTTGACTCTCGACAGGCTCTTGCCTGTCGACATCCAAGAAGAACATTTTCTACCTCGAAATTTATTATCACTTCACTATCCACCACAACGCAATTCTTAAGAAAAAATGATAAAAGACCTCCACCCATTCTTATGACTACGAAAAGACCCAAGTGATTTCCTCAAGACAATGCAAATCACAACTGAAGCCCTCCCGAAAACTTCTATTACCGTCCACTCGACTTCGATATACCCATAAATCTCAAGGCTACTCATCTTTGCAAAGAAGAAGAAAAAAAAAGGACACCTCAACTGCACTCTCAAAAGCCACAAGGACCACCTCAAAGACGCTCACAAAATTTTTCACTTAAGAAATTAATTAAAAAACTTACACACCACAAAAGCCCTACCCACGAAATGGCTTCTAATCCTTGCCACACTTCCTCACTAATGAATGTATATGAACGTAATTTCCATCTTTGCGGTCCAACAATGCAAACTTACCGCTACCACCATCGTCGCTACCGCGGCAAACGACTTAAAAAACTTTCCACTTTCCACAAAATGATGGCGTTTTCTAGCCCAAAGTCTCAGCATAAAAATGCAAAAATACAACACAACCTCGTCTCATAATGTATGCGGAAAAAATAGAAAGAAAAGACGCTTAACGGCCCTCGCTTCTTCCTTCCTCTCTCATTCGTGATGACTTAGGAAGGACCGCATAATTACAAAAGATCCTTCTCCTTGCGCGCTATACTTCTATCCCCACGTATATCCTCATTAGAGATTAAAAATCTTCAAAAAAAAAAAAAAAAAAGGGTGAAGCAGAGAACCGCTGCTATCTGTCGCCTGAAAAGGAACAAAATGGCTGCGCGATGCCGACGACCTCTGCCATCGGAAACTACAACAACCCGTCGCCGGTGGCTTAGATCCTTCGCTCGAAGACCTTCCGCCATCAGCGAGAGAACAAGCTTCACCGACCCATCATCAGCTCGACACAACGGCAAAGTGCAATTCGAAAAGTTTCGCTCAATGCCTTTCCGGTCGGCCCGCCCAAACCGCCGCCCCCTGGCGTGACGACGACGACGAGAAAAAAAAAACGAACGAACGAATCTCCGTGCATCCCGAGTGTTTAAAGTAGAAAATAATTTGCTAAGTCCATTCCACACACACAAGGGACCTTGTGCCGTCCTCCCTGTTACCTGCCTTAGCTGCAAATGAGAAAATAATAGGGATGTCGCATTAAAGACGCAACATAAAATGGAACAATGGCATGTATTCTAATTAAAAATTCCCACAAAACTGGGGGCAGACGGAGGGATCCAAATGAGAAAAAATGTTTCCGAAAGGGGTTAAGACACGACTTGTCAGGGGACGGGTGTGTGGCTGTCGCTGTGGCTGTGGCGGTGGCCTTACTCAAGGAACTCTGTAATTAACATACATTAGCACTTGGAATGCAAATTTGCAGCTTTTGCTGTTTAACTTTTCGGGCAGCAAGGATTTCCATCCGTCAGAGGACGAGCCAACCTGAGTGTGTGTATGTTTTTGTCGCATGAGTCCCTTGAGATGGGAGTGGGGGTTGGGTTGGGAAATGGTTGAGAAAAACGAGAAACAAATGTTTTTTTTTCTGTTGTTCTTCCACTGCAGAGGTGGGATAGGAAAGGAATGTCACCGCGACCAGTGCTGCTGCATATGTTGGTGGCGGTGTTGAGCAGACTTGGTTTTTCTTTTCTTTTCCGGGGATAATGCGAAGACCACTCGCTGTCGTGTAGTCTTATTCGCACTCGCATTCGAAGAAGGATAATTATAAGTCAAGGAAATAATTACCATTTCTCTCTAATTGAGTGAAACTCGGGTAGGTCTTGTTTCTCAAAAAACAATAGGTGACTGGTCGCCCTTAATGAGAGACCTACCGTCTGGAGATTGAAGCTGAAACTGTTTGTCACTTGTGCTCATTTCGAGTTGACGCAAAAGTACAGTGAAGCAAAAAAAATTGGGACACCAATCGCAGCCAATTTCAAATTGCAATATCTCAACCATTTTTTAAATTTTTCGTTTAAAAGGTTAGGATTGACTGGGTTAGCTGCATCAAGACCTATCCTTTTTAAGGCGACTTTTTCAGTAAAAAAAAAACGGACTTTAAGAAACTCTTTGAAATATATCCAAAAAATGTCTCGAGCATCTAAAAACAATAACAACTCACACCACTGTCCCAAGGAGGACAGGAGGATAGTCACCTTATTGAAGGGCCCGCCAGGAACCCTCTACGCAACCGCGTAACAAAGTAGCAGCGGCATCTCAAGCGAAAGCAACATGAGCACCTCCCGAAAACTCAGCCGCTCAGCAGTTCTTTCGTCCTGAATTATTTCCGAATATAATTGTAGAGTTGCGCTAGTTGTCCTCTAGCGAAAATATACAAGGAACTGATTCCGTGGGAAGGCAGAAGCGGCGGTCGATTCGTTGGGCTCAATTTCGATGACTCGGCCACACATTTGAAACGACTGCTATTTCGCGATCAATGTTGGCTCTGATCTCTTCCAACATCGTCGGCTTGTTGGCATAAGCCAATGACTTAAAGAAAATAGTCTAGAGGCGTTAAATCGCACGAACAAGGTGGCCAATCGACTGGCCCTTTCTTGAGATAACACGACTTCAAATTTACTTTTCAATAAACCGATTGTAACGTGTGCTGTGTGGCTCGTGACACCATCCTGTTCAAACCACATGTCGTCCAAGTTCATATCTTCCAATTCGGGCCAAAAATAATCGGTAATCATGACGCGATAAAGCTGGCCATTCACAATAACGTAACGACTGTTATCGTCGACGAAAAAATATGGCAGAATAACACCGGGGGCGTGCAAACCGCACCAGTCAGTTTTTCTTTGTGGATGTGGTGATTCAAGTGATTTTCACCCGACCAATTTGCTTACTGACGAGCCCATTGAGCCAAAAAAAGAGCTTCGCCACTGAAGAGGATTTTGCAATGAAGTTCATCATCTTGGCGCATCTTCTTCAGAGCCCAATCGGAGAACGTATGTCGCTTCAAATGCTCCATCGGCTTCAATTCTTGAGTCAGCTTGATCTTGTATGGGTGTAAACCAAGATCCAATTATGTAAAACACTCCATAATGTGGTCTAAGCGATGCCCAATTCTTGAGAACACCGTAGACTTGACTGATTTTGATCGTTTGCCACGGACGCCTGAACGGCAGCTATGTTTTCGACACTTCGACCAACCCGTTGTCTCACGGACACGGCAACATCACAAAACGAATATGTAGACTCAAACTTTTGCACTAAACTTGTTATTGCCTGTCTACTGGGGTGAGAATTACGACCGAAAATTAACTTGAATCACCTAAAGTTGCGGTCACCGATTCCAAATTTCGGTAGAAAATTTTTATAATTTGCTGACCTTGCTTATTCGTGTACTTTACGATGATGAAAATGTTGAGTTTACTGAATAAATTGACAATGACAGTTCGATGATTAGGGAAAGGGTGCGTTCACAAATTGTATTCGAAGTTGTAAAGGCTCTATTGGAAAACCCTTTATAAATAATGGAGTGAAAATAGAAAGCAAGGCATGTGTGCCTAAAAGCATTATAATCTACAAACGCAACGCTTATGATCAGATTTACTAGTTTGCTTTTTTGTTTTGACTTATATTTTTTAGGTTAACTTCACAATTGTCATTATTTTAGAAATACTTTTTGTATTAAATCTTTTCGCTCGTTTTTCGTGTTTTGTTTTTGTTCTTAATTGAACTTTCACATCGACCTAAGCGGCATTCATGAGTAAAGCAGTTTTTTAAAGAAAAGTTTTGTAATCAACCATCTTACCATCTAGTGTTTGCAATTTAAATTAGTTTTAGAGCAAAATATTTGGATATTAAAAACTATCCAAATTTTAAAACTTGTTGTCAAAGTAATACAATTTTGATTGGAAATGAATCTGAATTTGAACTTGAATTCAGTACAATAAACATGAAAAATGTTTTTTGACTTTGTTTCTCCACTGAAACATTACATAGAAATAAAATAAAAAATTCCAAATGTTTTACTGTATGAAACATATACCGCCAATATTTTTTTCCAACCTAATCCGCCCAGGCGGTGTCTCACAGTCACCTTTAGCTTTTATCATGGCCACCTAAGCGTATCATTGGCGAAATAGTGTCATTTGACAAGACTGACATATCTAGAAAGAGAAACGATGTTGCATGAAGTCTCCTGCTATCAGCCGTACTTCAAAACAAACAAATTTCAAAGATCAATCGTCTGCAATGAACACTGAGAAAAATCAGTTGCATGTCAAGTTTGCACATGGAACAAATTAATTTATTACAAAAACAAACTACAAATGGAGTATAATAATTATTCTAATATGAATAAAGAATGAAAAACCAACTTCAAACAATATTTTACAATAGTTAGATCTTTTCTAATAGGGTGACTTTGGATCACCGCCTGTGTGGATTAGGGAGAAAGTTATCCTGAGCCAATTAGAGTTGAGATTCTATATGGCGTTATTCAAAATAATCCAAGGCTTCATCGCAAATTGAAGCTTCAGAATGAGTCTATGTTAACCATAGCTAAGATTTTTTTAAAGCTGACAAAGCTAATTATTATTTTTTGTTTAGTTTAAATAAAAATACATTTACGCAGCAAGGCAGCACTTATGACCGCTAGAACATTAATTTTCGTCACTTCTTTGTATGTCTAGTTTGCATTCCAGTTTCTTAGTTTTCGTTCACTCTTTGAATCACTATGAGGTTTGACTGCTTTACAATTTGATTTATTTTCATTATTTCTTTTCTTTTTGTGAAAATAATGTCTTCGACAGTCGTGGACTTAGAAATTTTCACTCTTAACAGCAGCTAAGAAAATTGCCACCCACCCAAAAAAACAGATGACACTACTTCCCATTAACATCACCCTATAAAAGACCGGAAAATTATTAATTAAGCCCTCGATCCAGTCCATTTACTCTGCCGTGTCCTTCTCCCCAGCGGGCCACTAGCGCTTCAATTTACAGCGGCGACGTCACCTGAATGAATTATAATCCGAAAGCATTTTATTGCACCCACTCCACCAACTGCTAAAAAGCCAAATTTAATTTTAATTAAGCCAAACAGAGAGAGAAAAAAAAATCACGCACCTTGCGGGCCAATTCCGAGGTAGGGCGCAGCTCTAAGTAACTCCCTAAATTCAGTGCCGGAGACTCACTAATATGTCGTCGCATTGATGTGATTTATTTTCCCTCTGCACCCATTCATTGTGAGAGCAGCGCTGGCAGTGCACACGATAACTTCACTTGATGGCGACTAATTTGAATGGCGGGCTAGGAGGTGGGTGGATGAGATCCTTCAGTTAATGGCTCTGCGGAATCTTGAGTCGAGCACAGCACCAGTAGCAGCATAGCACAGCAGTACCCCGTGCCACTCCAGCACCAAAAGAATATTAATTATCCAACGTAAGATGTTAATCTTGAAGTTCTGTCTTTTGCACGTTTCATCCGAATCACCGTTGTCTGCTTTCGGGCACAGCACACGGAGCACACACACACACTCAGAGATAAACGAGCGATTAATTTCCATCCACCCACATATATCCTGCGCTCGATGGGGCGGACTTAACGTCGCGGTGGAGTGCGGGCAAATGCCATAAACACTGTAGCCACATCGACCGTTACCACCGACACATCTCATCCGACGATGCAAAACCCCAATCTTTCACAATTCATCCTGCCATCTCCTGTCATCCTGGAGTGCTCCTCTTCTTCCTCCCACTCTCACTCCTTCGCTGGTGCGGCTGCGGTGGTGATGAAAATCTTTGAAACTTTGATGTGGTTAAATGGAAACATTTTTACATTCGGTAGACCGCCGTCTCCTTCCGCTGCCTTTGTTCATCTTTTCATCCATCCTTTCAGGATTAAATGTGGCTTCCTTGTGATTAAGGATATTTTGCTATCTCGGTGTTTGCGCTCTCAAGGCTCGTCGCGCGGTGCACTTCACGTGCAGGAGCATGCACTAGATCCATGCAAATTATTAGCAAGGATAAGTGGAATGTCTTAGCATACACACACACTGAGACTCCTGCCCGTTGATGATGCCAGAGTGATGGGCTGCATTAATCTTATCACACGTCATGTGTGGGGCCATAAGCACAGGCGATGGAATAAGACAAAGGACGAGAGAAAGGATTACTTTGTGGCTGAGTGGAAAAAAAGGCACTTGGATTAGTTTGTTTTTCAGCGATGCACATGCACATTTGCGTCTGGTGGCGGTGGTGGTGCTGGTTGAGAGTCATTAACAGAAATTGTTTAGCTCTGATTAAATACTCGACAAGGACACTCGTAATGAAGTGGGGTGGAACGGGAGGCGGGGTGTTGTAATGCGAAAAACGGATACTGGTGGAAGGTCTTGCGGGGATCGACTTTGTCTGAGAGGCGAGCACACTGAGGGGAGTTGTGGTGCCTGACTGGCTTGTTTGTTGTTTCGGAAGTCTGACGGCACACAGAGAGAATTCGTGATTTAAGTTTGAGGTGGTGCGGTGGTTGGCACTTTTTAAATGAACGCTGGTCGGGACTAAATTGGAGCTCCAGGTGACATTGTTCTGCATTACAAGCACAATTTTCTTCGACGCTTTGGTTTTTGGCGTTGAAAAGTACCTGAGAATATGACAGACAGGGTGTCCTTTAAATTTCAAGTTCTATATATTTTAATGTATACCCTCTTAAAACTACAGTAATGACCCAATATTGTCTAGAAAAAATTATTAGCCCATTTTATGAACGATAACTTGCGATTTATACATGTCCATATAAGTTGCGCGAGTAATGCACTACGAACTGTAACTATATGTTTTATTTTTCATTTCATTGGGATTTTTAGATTTATGACTGAACTATTGTGTCTTGCAAAATGTTTTCGGTGGAATTTCGGAGTAATAAACAAAATATTTTCCTTACTAGACTTCCTAGCCATCAGACTAATGTTCTCGCAGTCCTATTTTACAACATTCGCGTACTAAAGGTGAACTCAAACCTTGTGATCAGGGAGTGTACAATGATTTGAGAAAATATAAGAATTCCCACGAAAGCGTAAAAGAACTTGGTCATTTTTAGTAGGTAGACCGGGGCTAGTCTGGCTACGGGGCAAGTTGGGCCACGCGAATTTCTCAAGAACCGCAAGCCTTACACGAACAAGATCAGATAGGAATAGAAAGGACACACTAGCCAAGCTGTATAAGATCGGTTTCAGTTGCATTGTATCAGCAGATAAGGAGTCACGCGAATTTTTCGTTTTTGAAGGGAAAAAGTAAAAACAAAGTTTTCATTATTATCATTATTCTAGTGGCGAAAAGGTGGACATTTTACATTAAGGTGCAGTTTTCTTATGAGGCACACTATTATATTTTAGTATTCCGTTTAAAAAATTCAACTGTTTTAATTTTTTTAATTATGACGCAGAATGTTCATCAAACTAGATGTGGGATAAGTTCTGCCAGGTTGACCAACTTATCACCCTGAATAAAATAGAAAGAGTAACTTGCATTTTTAGTGAATTCAGCTGTTCCCAATGAACTTCAATCTATTTCCCAGCAAGCTCGGGCTGATATTGTCTAATGTGCATAGAAGCATTCTCTAAAAGTGCCGAAATTGGGCTCATAAGAAGTGCTTCTCTGAACTTGACGCCATTTTGATTTGAATTAACTACAATAGCTACTGTTTCTGACTTGTTGTGTTTCGAATAAAGTTTTCCATTATAAATGTATCCTTTTTGTCCTTTATGCAGCTCATCTCCTTGACTTGGCGCATTTGAGACAATATTATTCCTCTGCGGTTACATATTTTAAATTTTTCTGAATTGTATAAAGACGCCAGATATTCATTCTTTCAATTGATGCTATGCTCATAGTGGTATTACGATTGGGTTGGTATTTATGTGACTTCAAGTAGAAAGTGGCCCAACTGGCCCCGCTCTACCCTATAGAATTGGAGAGTTGCAAAATAATTGTAAGGTCATGGTCAGAAGAGTGAAAATGTTTTAAATATTTAACTTGATAACTAATTTGATATTCTACATTCTAAAGACTTTGCACTAATAAAAATAAATAAAGACAAAGTTTTTTTCAAAGAAATAGAGAGCCACGTCGATGCAAATGCTTAGGTGGTGCAGACGGTATGGCGGTATTGAAGAAGGTATATAACAAAAATGATTATTGGCTTTAGTATCTACTTCCACTCTCTCATTTAAATTTCTATAATGTGAATTAAGACAACGACAAAGATCTGCAATGTTGAGAACTCTTATAAAAAGCAGAAAACACATTTTCCACGTCGTAATGATGATTAGTTAGTGAACTTCCCCATAGAGTGTGCGCAAGTTGTGGTTACGTTCGTAGATACACAATAGAATGTGCAGACGGGTTTTACGATGAACCGATTTTACATTCTTAGCTAAACTTAATTCGATTCCTTAATTCAGTGAGACCTCAGGCGAACAAATCCAGGACAGTAGAAATAAAAAAAAACGGACTTTTAGAACAACGTAACGCAGGTTGGAAAACTAAAGGGTGATTTTTAAAAGCTATAGGAAATTTTTTCAAAAAAAAAACACATAAAATTCAGAAAAATGGATGAAATCTTTATTTGAATCGATTATGCAAATGTTGACCTTGACTGCGCCTCAATGGTCACCAATGGTCCATGGTCAAATGGTCCATCCGCTTAGTCCAATTTTGGCATATTCTTTCCAACTTTTCGGCCGGTATCTCACGAATAAATGCTTCAATGTTGTCTTCAAGTGCGTCAATTGAAGCGGGCTTGTCTGTATAGACATGAGCTTTAACATAGCCCCACAAATAGAAAAAATAGTCTAAAGGCGTTAAATCGCACGATCTAGGTGGCCAATTGATCGGTCCCGAACGTGAAATAAAATGTTCACCGAACTCGCCTCTCAATAAGTCCATTGTTGCGCGTGCTGTGTGGCATGTGGCACCGGCTTGTTGAAACCACATGTCGTGCAAGTCAAGCTCTTGCATTTTGGGCAAAAAAAAAGTTGGATATCATCTCACGATAGCGCTCACCATTCACAGTTACGTTACGATTCGCATCATCTTTGAAGAAGTACGGTCCAATGATGCCACCAGCCCATTAACCTTACCAAACTGTGAATTTTTCTGGATGCATTGGTAGCTCTTGCAATGCTTCTGGCTGATATTCACTCCAAAATCGGTAATTCTGCTTATTTACGTACGCATCGAGCCAAAAATGAGCTTCGTCGCTGAACACTTTCTTAACTTTCTGAACTTTCTTAACAGAGCACGCATTTTGACAACAAAATTCAATAATTTGCAGGCGTTGTTCGTTTGTAAGACGATTCATGGTTGAATTATAGACCAAACTGAAGATGTTTGACAGTGAAACAAAACACGAAACGTGCGTCAGCTGTTTAATCCAGTGTTGCCAAAAAGATAATAGCTAAAAAATCACCCTTTATTACTCACATTGAATGTACGAGAAGAATATTTACCAATTATTGCTTCATTTGTCGATGCAGTACCAAAACTATAGACTCCTTCTGATGAACATTGAGCTAAGTCACAAGTGGCCCCTTTGACTGAAACTTTCATAACAAACTACAATTTATGTGCTGCGACACAGTAGTCTTGATTACTGGCCGAGTTAATGGAGCTTGTGTTGGTGAAGACTTTGGAAAGAATTATTGCTTCATCATCGTGTTTAAGATTTAGTCTGGAAAACTGTCTTCAAAACCAAAGTAAGGCAAGTAACACGTAGCCTAATCTTTAAAAATGTTCAAAAACAAATAGAAAAACCATTTCCAGTGACATTGATCTATCTGTGTCTTTGAACAAGAGAATTTGTATACCTACTGTTGCGACTTTATGATTTCAAATAAAGATCAATCTTTATTTTATTTTATTTCAATAATTTTTTTGTAAATAATATGAGTGCATGTTAATTTTATAGCAGACCGAAATCAGGATAAAATACGACTTTTTAATAAACGTCATAGCTTGGTCAGCACGGGTTGCAATCATGTTAGAAAGATAAAATTTCACAATTGAAAACAATTTGGAGGGCATGCATTTAAAATTTCCAAAAAAAAAAATGTTTTGTCATATAAAGGACACCCTAATGACAGGGCATTCTAAAAATGTGTACCCAGCAATTGGAGTGCAGCCGTGTAACCTGAAAAAATAAGGCAGACAAAAATACAACATTTCTATTATAAAATCTTTAAGAAATTAGAATTCCTAGTATTTATTTCATCCCATCTTCAAATTCGCTCTGTCTTCTAATTGCAGCCAACTGTTTATAACATAAAAATCGCGGGCGAATATTTCATTCAAATATCAGTCTAGAGTTAAAATTTCTTAGAGCCTTCAAAAAGTAAAGCTTTTGATATTTTTGAGCCCTGTCATCTTTGTATTTCATTAATAAACTTTTATTAAAAAAATTTAAAATGAAATCCAACCTTCTGCCATTCGTAGAGCGACATTGAGAAGCGCCACGAGCAGAACTCTTCAGAGTTTTGAAACAGCGAAAAAGTAGTAAAATGATAGCCGAGCAAACCCAAACTAAATTTTAAATTTGCTTCAATTTGAACAAATCCAAGAAACGTTTGACCTTCAACATTTTCCTTTTAAAGCCAAGCACCACAGCCAAGAGTAAAATAATTTACACCAAAAATATATATATTCTAAGTAAAATAATTAACTAACAAAAATAAAAAGTTTTTCATCATTGAATTTTGTGTACTTCTTTTGCGTTTCGGTATTTTGTTCACCCACCACATAATTTCCTCAATTCAAACCTTCTCTCCACATCAATTAGATTTTTTTTTTAAATATTCTTTTTCCAAAGCCACCCACTCCTCGTCGAGAGCAGGCTAATTTCGATGGAATCCCATCGCGTGAATTCCTCCAAGAAAAACCCACCACCAGATTGAAGCACCGCCTGGGAATTGAGCGGTTTTCATGTGCTCTACTTGTCGTACCTAGACTCACCGGAGGGAGGCTCTCACCCGCTCTCAACAACCTCTGTCACTGTCTCAAGTGCGTTGTAATTTTTCACTCAAAACGAAGAGTTCACCTCGCATCATTGGGCCTCCCAAAAAAAACCACCTCCATCTCAAACGTGGCCAGCGCCATCAACAACAACAACCAGCACTAAAGTCCTGCGAGACGCTTCGCTTATTTCAATTATTTCGCTTTGTTGTTATCCTTTAAATATTTATCAATCACGAATTTGTTAACTTTCGCTTAGCGATGGATGCGGAGGACGCGACACGGGGTGAAGTGAAACTTTTTTTTTGTTTTTTGTTTCCGTTCGCCTGTTTTCCTGTGTTTCTTTTTTCGAGGGTGTGGGAATCTTCTGCCAGAATCTTCACCCAGAAGCAACAACGTTCAAGGTGAAATTCCAAAAAAAAAAAAAATATCCAAAAAATCACACAAACACGAGCACACAGGTATCCGGAAGACGTATGCCGCCGCTTTTCCCCTGGCACAGCAACAGAGCCCGGCCCGACCCGGCCCGGCCGCCTCGTCTTGTGCTCCTTTCATTAATGTATTTACAAGACGAAAGCGTAAACTCTAAGCACTTCCTGTTTGATCGGAATACCCCTAGGGAAATTGAAAAAGGATTCCATAAGAACTTTCACATGAATATTTACAAAATTTCCTGCTCCTGCTGCCTTATTTTGAGTGTGTGGAGGAAGGGGAGAGCTGCTAGGAACATCAATGGCAACAATGCCATGCTTGACTTTGGCATTGGCTTAGCTGCTGACTTCCCTTTCCAGACAACTTCAGTATGAGTCGGTGGGTGGGAAGGGGAAGGCCTTACATGCTTCCTCTTTATTGGAGCCAAGGAATTCGCTTTGGTTTGGTTGTGTTGTATATGCAACAAGGGATTTTCACTTAAAGGCATTTTTGAAGGATGTGTTCTGTTCCTTTTTTCCGTTGCTCTTGTTGTTGTTGTCTTTGAGTTTGTTACGGAGAAGCAAGAGGTGAGAGTAACTGAGATGAGGATTATTCTTCTCCAGTGAGAAGGAACCTATCATGGTGTCTTTATGATTATTTTTGGTTTTTTTTTTCGATTTTTTCAGAGGAAGGATGTGAAGGAGAACTTAGGAAGCATGGAAGAAGCGGTTGTTCTTCAATTTGAACCTGTGGCAGTGATATACTTATTATCGCGTTTGAAGAAATGGGCGCAGAGGTAGTTCTTCGAGAGAGATTGCAGGTGGCAATGTCCAACTTGTGGAATGGAAACTGCGAACGAAAAGTGGATTCGTTGCACTTAAATTTTTCCACATTGTACACATTTCGATCGTCCTTGTCCTTGTCATCCACAACTTAAGAGTAACCTCATTACTTATTCTGCATAAATGGTCAATCTTGTTCACTTGATTAGCTAAATTTTTAGTTGATTCCACTAAAATTGTATGCCATTAATGTACTAAAATCGACTTTAAAGACATTTTTTTGTAATCTCCAGTTTATGGACCTGCCTATCAAAACCTCTCCACAAATTGCCACTCAAATTAAAGTCTGATTAAAGTAGATTTCTATACTTGTACGAAAACAAGCGATTCCACAACTATCTTTGCTATGTTAATCGAATCGTTGCTCTAGTGGAACGCCCCTGACCTATTAAATGGCAACTTCGCAACCATTGATGGTTGACTTCCGCTTTAAGTGTTCATGCAAAGTGTTTTATCCTTTTTTATTTTTTTCGAATTTGTTTTTGTTACTAAAAAAGCTATTTTTTTCAGTAATGCAAACTTTAATAATTTCAGCATCGAATTAACCATGATCATCAGTAGCCCACAAAGGGCTAGAGCCTAGCTTTCCGCACCTCCACTATGCTGTGTTTATGGCCGGTTCCGAATGCTTCCATGAACGAAATACCCCAGGAGTCGTTTGCTGGAGGTGGGGCCGTGAAGATTGTTTGTGGTGTTATTGTCCCCGGGCTGGAATCGAACCCGGGTACGCTGCTTAAAAGTCCAA
The DNA here is from genome assembly GCA_905187475.1 of Syritta pipiens. NCBI lineage: Eukaryota > Metazoa > Arthropoda > Insecta > Diptera > Syrphidae > Syritta > Syritta pipiens. The sequence goes on along the minus strand of LR994572.1, from coordinate 26,979,272 downwards.
TGCACTAACAATTTAAGCCATAGTGGCCACCGAATTTACCATCAGGAACATGTAAAAGAAGAAAACAAGAATTTGACAAAAAATATTAGGTTGTCAAATATCTCCCTTCCGCCTTTTTGTCTTTTGAACTTTCCGGCTATGTACAAAGCGCTACAGAGCTAGCATCTGGCAATATATCATTTGAAAGGTCTGGACATAACCTACAAAACGACGCTATGCATGATTAGTTTGGATACGAGCTCTGTAGCGCTTTGTACATAGCCAGAAAATTCAAAAGACAAAAAGGCGGAAGGGATGCATTTGACAACCTAATATATAACTTCGAGGTAGTCAGGGATTTTGTTTACTTGGGCTCCGCGGTTAACTCAGGAAACGACACCACCTTAGAGATCAAGCGAAGAGTGACTCTTGCCAAGCGCTGTTTCTTTGCGCTGAGAATTCAATTGAGTAGTAAAACCCTCTCTCGGACAACCAAGCTAGCATAATATAAGACCCTGATTGTCCCAGTCCTCCTCTATGGCGCCGAGGCTTGGACATTATCAAAAAAGGATGAGGATTGTTTGTTTCGAGAGAAAGATCCTTCGCGTGATCTTCGGACCTTTCTGCGTAGATGGCGAGTGGAGAAGGAGATTCAACCACGAACTGTACGGGCTGTACAGCTACATGAACCTGGTCAGAAGAGACAAAATCCAGCGGCTGGGATGTAGAGTGGATGGGCACCAAACCTCCGGCCCGGACAGTCTTCGAATCCACCACCATGGAGAATCGCGGCAGAGAAAGACCCCACCTCAGGTGGCGCACCCAAGTGGAAAGGAGCCTCAAACAACTTGGTGTGCAAAACTGGAAACAGCTGGCAAATAACCGGGCCAGTTGGAGAGGCATGTCGGGTGAGGCCCAGGTCCACCCCGGACTGTAGCGCCACCTAAGAAGTAAGTAAGTAAATAGTAATTCATATTAAAAAAAAAAAGTTAGAAAGTTATTGCAGCATTTAACAAAAAAAAATTTATCAAGAACAGAGACATTATTTGATCAGCTGGAACATTTTCCTTCAATCTTTCAGACAAGAACTTACTTTGCTCCTTTGACGAAAAATTGGTAATTTTTTTTTCTCCTCATAAATGATAAATAGAAGTGAAATTCGGATACATGGAAGCCAAGTTTAACAAATTGAATCCTTTGAGTCAAACATTATGCGTACGCGTTCTGAACGTTGCGAATATTGCGAATTATAGTTTTGTTAAAAGACAAGTAATCCATGCAACTAAGTTGGAACAGTAGACATTTATTTACAGGTTAAGGTTTCATTGCATTGCATTTTTCCGCGGCAAAACAGAAACCCCTACCCACATTTCTACCGCCATGTTTTTCTTTCGAGTTGTCATATCGTTTTTTTAGGAATCCCTTTGGGACTGTTTTTTTATATTCCTTGGAAACTCAAAGCTTAAAATAGTTAAAAGTAGTGGTTGCAGACTGATGAAAAATAAATGAATCATTATAACTGCGTCGACTCTTACTGGCTTCTACACACATATCATATTTACGTTTAATTTGATTGACAATAATGTTCCAACGGTACTTCAATCGAAGGAGAATATTGCAAAATCAGAGAAAACGAATTTATTAGAAGCTAGTTAATTAAAAAATTAATGCATTTCAAAAAAATTTACTATTCTAATTTTCTTGTGGGAAAAATTGTTCAGAAAAACTGTGAACTCGAAGTTACAATATAATTTTAAGTGAACAGACGGATAAAACTCATTCTCTTGAAGGTAAGATAAATTCTACTTCAAAAACTGCATAAAAAGGCTCACCAAAAGTGCAATCAACCAGCTCTAGAGTCACGACCGATAAATCCCAATTCGCCAGCAGCACTAAACCATGCTAAATGCCACACCACTTGTTCAGCGAATCCTCGAAATCCCCGGAAATCCCCAAAAACCGAATCAGTAACAGACAAACGTTCTAAAACTCATCCTCACAAATGTGGTCATACAGAGGAATTACGAATTTTGCTAATTTTATATCTAAGCCAGCTAATTACGAGACCCTGCTTTACCGCCTGACACCTGAAAGCCAGTGTAATCTTCGGAAATAAACGCGCCAAACAATTAAAAACCCCCGACAAAAGTCACCCCCGCCCCACAAGCGAAGTAATAACGCAATTCGCACTTTCAAATGATTACCACACCAATTCGGCTAAACTCCGCTGATAAAGTCCCTAATTCGCAGAACGTTTGATGGATTAAACCTAAATGCGTACGAGTGCGGACGAACACGGGTTGTGGATGTGTTTGTAACAAAAAAGTTAAAGTGCAAATCACACACCGCAAATAAATTGAAATTTTATTCATTAAAAGAGTAATCTACATCCAAACATACGCGTGCTCCTATTGAAATCCCTTTGGGGTGAGCCGCAGAAATGAATTTTTCATTCCGTCGATTCGCCCGACACCCGCCTTTTCAAAACGAAGCGCCCCTCCTCCCCACACCAATTAATAATGTATTTTGTGTAAAATCTCTAAATTTTTGATATTGATCGATGCCCATTCCAGTTGGAGGACAATACCCCGTCGGGCTGAAGGCCAACCGAAAAAAGGAACCCAAAAAAAACCCCGCCTTGCCATGAATATGCATGAGGAGGGTGCGCGTATCGGAAACCAACTACCAAAATCCAAATGCTCATTTTAATTGCAGTTTTTTGTTGTCGCGACGCGGGGATGCTAGCGTTCGGGACGAAAAAACACCCACCCCAACCCGGCAATATGTCAAGTGACACAATGAGTTTAAGGTCTGGACACAAGCCACCCATGGATTACATGCACACAAAGTGAGTCCGCAAAAAAACAAGAACAACAACGAAAAAAAAAAAAGAATTTATTAATTGAATTCCAATTGCAACAACATTTATGCCCACCCTCACGTCCCCGTGGGGAGTTGAATTTACATTCCATTTGGTCCAAAATGCCGGACAAACCAGAAACACTACCAAAAATGTGTTTTTCTCGTGTTTCATTTTGTTTGTTTTTTGGGCGAAAATAAAATAAATAGAATTATTTTAATGCTTGGCCCGCAATTCAACTGCAATAAAGTATCTCAGTATCGATTGTGTGCGAGTGCGAGACCCAAAAGGGATGCGTCCCATCGTCCTGCGATGACATTATCCCAGTGTTAGTGGTGTTCAGCTGCCCATTTAGAATTGCAAAATAAAATTACCAAAAACAATTCGGCATTCAGCATGAAGAGGGTGTTACGATTGGTATAATGGAATTTTTAGTTTGGTCAGGACGATACACACATGCACATACACATGATTCACAATGGAGTGGAGAATGACAAAAAACAAAAACAAAAGTATCCTGTTCAATACGAGAACCATCATCTAGTGTGTCGATGGGATTTTAGTTGCAAATAAACCGCGCGTAGGGTTTCTGTTTTGGTTCCACAAAAGCGTTAGAACGCCCAAGTGAAATAGGAGAGGAAGGTACGTGTCACCAGGGACGGATTGGACGGATACGAGAAATTTAGTAAAGTTTTTGTTGTATTTTAATCGTTAAATATGATTCATAATTCTTGATAACCAACGGGAAGATAGAACAGTAAAAGTAAAGAAGAGCTCAGGACTATCATACTTATCCAAAACAATGAGTAGGGCATGAAAGCATAAATTCTTAAAAAAAAACTATATCCAAGCGTAGGCCATCTTTTTTTCAATATCCATTCCTAATTTCAAAACTAATCCAAAAACGAAAGTTTCACCAATACGTTCGAATTAAATTTTCCCATCGGCAAAGTGAATCGAAATTTATTCTATTCTGCAATTCGAGCGACTTGAATCTTCATAAAAACCGAATCAATCCTATTTTTTAGTCCGACGGATTAAAGATTCACGTTAATCTTTCGATTTGTTTATTTGTTTAGGTTGTTCTTTAGTCCGTCGGATAAACTTCATCAACGACATCAGTTTACAATTTTTGACCACATTTACCGTCGAGCCGAGTTCTTGTGCAAGCCGATATGTAAACAGCAGCGGGTTCCTCTGATTTTAAGAACTGCTGTTGTTTCTGACCTATCTGTTTTTCCATTAACGTAATCGCGTTGACTAATTGCTTCCTTAATTGTCGAAATTGAACCTTATGAAATATTGAAGAGCTGATTTGGGAAAGCCACCACGTCTGTCACAAAATATAGAACGACAATAATGTTTGACGTTTGCACTAAAGAACATTTATTTCGATAAAATTAGGTACTCACCTAACTAACCTAGTCGAAGTCGACTAGAGTCGAAAATCGAGTCGAGTCGAAAAAAATCCACATCCTGAAATACACTCGTCACGTAGTAGACTTTCCTCGACTTGTTTGTCACATGTTTTTGATTTTCAATTCAATAGAGACTGTCAGTTATAAAAGAAAGTTATGTGTATTTGAAAAAAATAAACTGGTAATATGCTAAGTAGCGTAATAGAAAGTAGTCCACTTTTAACAGAAACTACAAGGAACCTTGGTCTTTCTATGAAAAATTGGTTCCAAGCTGTTCTTGAAAGTAGGGAAGCTAATACGAAAGATAAATAGTGAGTCAAAATTAACAACATCTGGACCAAACTTAATTTTAAATTAATTTTTCTTAATTACATCTGCCGGGTATCTATACTTTTTTGTGTTCAAAATTTGGTTTTTTCCTTTTATATTCTAACTGTTAATAATTTCTGCCAAACGAATTGATAAAAATTGGATTACTTATTGCTGTGAATTCAACTGCATCTTTACTTTTTTTTTTATTAAACTTTCTCTAACGATGGAACGGCGAATTTCGGGGGGTATGTATATTTATTTGCGCCACTGTATTTATATTAGGTTTGTGCAGTACTTCCGATTGACCAAGCAATCATTCCGTGTTCTGGTCGCACGACATATTGGTCTCGACTCGAAATAACGTTTATCGAGTCGAGGCTCGACTTACAGAATGCCGATTCGAATCGAGGAATTCTTCAAATCTACTACAAAGCTCGACATCGACTTCAGGAATAGGGATTGTTATCAAGTCGAGCAATTTCGAATCGACTCTCGACCACCGTAATAGGGGTGAGTAATGCACATCTAAATAATTAATCAGTGAAACGAATAAAAAGGGAAAAATTTAAAAGATGCAAACCAGTGCACCATGGCAGCCAAGAACTGTCACACTAGTTCCTACGGATATACGAGTATACAATGAACCCAAAAAAAAAAACACTGGGACACCCATCACAGCCAAGCTAAACTTTTAATATACTTAGAGATTGACATATCAAAACAAAATAAATAAATTAATCTACAACTTAAGTTGATAAATTTATTTGTATTACGTTTTCTTTGCTGTACATGAACAAATATAAACAAAATCTACTTAAATTTAAAAGCCAGAATAAAAGTGGAACAGTTGTTTTCCACGACCATCATTCAAGTTCCGTAACTTTAAATTCTTTACTAAAGGTCATAAACAGGTTCCCCAATATATGGGAGAGTTGTGTACCTCATTCCTATCGTGTTTTCATTAGGTATTAAGTTTACATTTTTCGGACAAAAGTTCCACTACAATTTACGTACTAAGTCGCAAAAAGTTTACTCCTTCTAAAACAGAAAGTGAAACCCGTAGATTTCGTAAGTAATTTGCTGTTTAAAGAAAAAAGTAAGATTTTGTGTATTTTTTTGAAGCGTGTTGTGGAATAACTGCATCTATGGGAGTAGTGATCAGATAATTTTTGAAGATTAAAAAGTTATTTCACTTTTTAATAAATGAGTAATTGTGTACTACTTTTATCAGCAAAATCAAGATTCAAAATTCCTTTATATTCAAAATAATGAAAGTAGTTTCACTCAAATGTTACAACTGTGAGATAGAGCTGTCAAATTGTTCTCATAGGAACGATAAGAAATTTTCAGCCGAAGTGCTATAAGTAGCTTTGAATTGATCTTTAATACAAAACTAAGAAATAAGTACAGCATCTTGCATGTCGTAAAAATTTTAGTTTGGTTGCAAAATTTGCTTATTTCATCATAGAATTGTCTCTTTCACTACTCACTACTATTAGAAAGAAAATACCCTCCACTGAATTTTTTTTTTTATTTGCAAAGAACAAGTAATTTTTTTCTCTATTTAGTTTTCTTTGTTGGATGTTTTCAACGTGGTTTCAAATTGCAATCAGTTGAAACTAATTTGCTAGGAGATGTGGTTAGGCAAATGTTGTTCAAAACATTCGATTTTTTTTTTAGACGCAACTCGACATTCGAATCGAGTCAAAATCGACTCTGATTGTGATGATTGTGATGATTGTTAAATTGTTTTTAGTGCTAATGTCCTTTATCTTACAAAATGTGTGCAAATTTTAGTTGTATTTTGTACATTTGTTGCCAAGAAAATGCTTAACAGTAGCAAATGATCCGTAAAATAATAGAAGTCAGAAGTCATCCTACATTCTAGCCTCAACAGAAGTGTTATTAGAGAAACATATAAAAAACCTAACCTCTATTGGTTTGATAAAAATCTTCACAAATTTATATTCCAACCCATAAAGTTTGCAAGAACTTGACTTCAGTAGGCCATGACTAAATAAAATCAAAAGATTCAAGGTTTCTCCTCCGACGCTAAATTCAAAAATTAATTTTGTGATACGCAATCAAGTTTCCTAAAAAAAATTCTCAAAAACCCCTGAAATCGAGATCCATGGCTAGAGAAACACCATTTTATTGCTTTTTAAACCCATATCCATTCAGATCCTTTAATTAAAGATTTATCACCACGCAGAAGGACACACTTAGGTAAAGTCCCACCGATTCACTTCTCCTGCTCCGCTCCCGTGCACAGCATTTTGAGTTATTTTAATCGAAATCATCATCAAATTCCGAAAAGAAAACCCCACAAGCTTCTATTCGTTTCGCCAACAGAGAATGCACCCACAACACCATCGGGGACTTAATTCACCGCAGAATAACCTACGGCTTCGGTGTTGGCACTGCAATACCCTTCCGCGAATTGTGGTCGTGAACAATTCCCACAGGACGACGGAATCCCGAAAAAAAAGGAAAATACTGGTGCATGGAAAAACGACGACGACCCTCCTGTGCCTGTGCCCGTCGTCCAAATTTAAAAGCCTCTCGCACGCCGAATGCATTCGTTCTCGTTTAGCGCCCCAAACCTGCACCGCGACTCTCCACACAAAGCCCGGTCGAATTGCAGCCGCGCCACCACCGCCGCTGAGATACTCTAAACCGTTGCATTAAGCCATTAACGGATGGCAGCCGCATTCCATTGAAATAGACTCGAATTCCAATTCCACACGACCATCTGCCTGGGCCCGCAATTGAGGTGGGCTGGTTGGGATGCGTTTGCAAGGTTAGAGGTGCCAAGCAGCAGGGCGGCCTCATCCCAAAGCTCTCGAAGGCGAATTAACCTAATGGTATAATGCAATCGGCCGTTATTAACCAAAAACACTCAAGCCTGACCAAATTTTCAATCGATTCGGTTTCGGAATTTATACTTTATGGAGTTGCCAATGGCCTCGAATAACGCCAGCTTCAATAACACCGTTTATGGGCTTCTCCCCCCGCCATTGTCGTAGTCATAGCCATTGTCGTTGCGTAGTAGGTTCCTTCCTCGTCCCGCTGTGACCATCACATTTGCTCTGCGGTGCGACAAATATCGCACGGGGCCGCAACGCGTTCGGCTCCGGTATCGTCACGGTATACCGTCTACGGGTCGTGCGATTGTGTGTGCGAAGTACAAGTACGTGTATCTCGATGAATACTGCTGCAGTGCATGGGTTGTAAATTGTTTTCCACTTAGCGTGAAAATGCTTTTAACCTCACTGCTATTTATGGACAAGCATCGAAAGTGGCCTTGTGTGGATGAAATCGAACAGTGAGGTGAGCAATAAAGGAACACCACCGGCAATTGGAAATGTCCAACCGAAGCCGGAGGTGTTAGAAATGTTTCCATTTTTGATGGTACGTGGTAAAGTAGGCTCAGAAGGAACATAGTTGGTCTTCTTGTTTCTGCTATTTGGGGAAACCAGAAACACTCTGGCAAATGAGGTACGAAGCTGAATTTGCATAAAATTCGAAATTGTACTCAATCCAAATATTCCGAAAACTTTGCCGAGTGCAACAGAGATCAAAAACGCATTTTAGCAACTACTGGAATATTCTAAAGTATTTAGAATACGACGAATACGAGTCAGAACTTTGTCCCGAATTTTAGCTACGATTGTTTGGACTAATATTGCAGAATGTTTGAATTATTTAAAATGGTTGTCCCGCAGAAACACGGAGGATATAAAATGCGGACGAAGAGATTCTTGGTCGCTTCGGGACAAATATTCATCGAATAATTTTTGGTCCGTTTGCACAGAAGGAGTTTGGAGGAGACTAAACAACATCGATCTAATCAAGAACGAATTCGAGTGTTCCGACTAGTGTAAGATGGCATGTGGGACGTATTGACACTAACGCTCCAGCTCGTAAAGTCTTCAAGTACAACCCTGAGGGACAACGCGGTAAAGGAAAACCTCGCCTTCGACCAGTTGAATAGAGACCTAGACCAGCTAGGTGTATGAAACTCGAGGTTTCTACCTCAAGACCGCGCTAGTTGGCACGCATGTTGTCAAAGGCCCAAGTCAACAGTGATCTCTGGCTCCCGCAAAAGAAGAATTGTTATTTTTTTATATTATTGTAGACTAGATACATGATTCTGGTGCATGTACATATCACTCTGGACAACAGGCCGGACTAATTTTTGATTCTTCTTAATTACTTTTTTTTTAATTTTTCTTTTATAAATGAAGCCTCCACTGAACAGTCGAACTTCAATATTGATGCATAAAACTCAAAGTAAAATTCGGATTATTGGAATCCACAAAAGTCTAAAGTGAAATCTAAAAAGAAAAATTCAGCTAGCTATGCGAAAGTCAAAAATTCCCTTTTAAAACTTATAAACCTTCAAGCTGCTAGTAAAGGAAACGTAAATTTTTTTCCTCATCTGTCAAAAACTAAAATATAAACTGAGTTGAACACGATTATATGTTTCTAAGCAATCAGAAAAAAAAAAACAAAAAAAGGAAGAAACTACTGTTATTTAAAAGAAATATGTGGTATTCTAAAAATTCGCATTATTTATTTTTGAGTTGCCTAGTTACACCTTTAGTCCGAATTTCATCTCTTAACTAACGACGCACAGTGGGCCCAAATGGCAAAAGTCGTGGCAAAAATACAAAATTCCATGATTTATTTTGTTGTTTTTGTTTTTTGCTTCTTATAGAAATGTAAACAGAGCTTCAAAAACAGCAAACACAATAATTTTATCTTGGCTTCTAGAGCATTTCAAAGTTAGTCAATTTTGCTTAAGAGTAAATAAAGCTGAAACAACGAATTTCTTTGTTTTCATTTTTACGATTGTGTAATACTAAAGAAAAAATTATAATTTCTTTGAATGCAGTTTTGTAAATTCATGTATTAAGAACATAAAAATACATAGATATATAAAGATAGAAGAAGAAAAATATTTTTAATGAATTAAACATCATAACCCCTTTTTTTAGTTGTATTTTGGGTTTGGGTTGAGCTACAAAAAAAGCCTGCCGGGTCGTGCGGAAAAATTTTCCGGCTATGTACAAAGCGCTACGGAGCTCGTATCTGGCAATACATCATTTGAAAAGTCTTGACATAACCTACAAAATGACGCTATGCGTGAATAGTTTGGATACGAGCTCTGTAGCGCTTTGTACATAGCCGGAAAATTCAAAAGACAAAAAGGCGGAAGGAGATATTTGACAACTTAATATAAGCGTTTTTGTGAATCAGACAGACAGACGGACACCAAAGTGATTCTATAAGGGTTTCGTTATTCCTTTGGAACGAAACTTGCAGATGAATACTCTATGAATAAAATGAATCGATGATTATTATTGAAATCAACATCAACAGTACCTAGATTTTGTTCTATAAAAATTACTGTTTTCTTCCTCTTCTGTAAAAAAGATAAATAATCACTTATGTTGTTTTAACAATTATCGACTTAAATGCCAACGTTAACAACAAATCTAGATAAGAATAAATTAAAAGAATTCTTGAAAGAACATTTCAAATGAATTTAATAAAAATCAGAGTGGCAAGGTCTTGAATATCTCATTTAATCGGCAAGCGAAAAAGCATACTTTTGGCTGTAACTTTGACTTGAGATGACTCCAAACTGTTCCCTTTTCTGAATACAATTATACTTTTATATCTTTGTTCGAAATACAATAATTTTGATTTCTAATTTTGCATTCTAATCGACTCAAGCACAAACTATACAGCTAAATATGGATCCAATGCGAGTTGAATTTTGAGCAGTAATTTCGTAAAAGTTTGACATAACTTGGATTTGGACACAATTAATATTTTGTATTATAAAACTTGAACTTTTAGGCGTAGTTTTTGTCAAAGTGACATCGTTGACATTGTTTCAAACGATAATGTCCAATTAAATTTCATGCCACATCGACCTGATTTACCAACGCTCTGTGACCTCTGCAACATGAAACAGAGAGAAGACGTCTTTCATTTCCTTGGTATTTTAAAAAAAAAAAAAGATTATCAAAGTTTGGAAAGTGCGTCTTAGAGGAGGATGAAACAATAAGTATTTTAAATGGAGAACCACTCAGTTGCAGCACTTCATTATAGAAAGCGAATAGTAGAGGGAGATTTTTAATATTAATTATTTTGTCGACCTGGTAGACGGCCATAGGCCAAACCCAATAAGACGTAGATTAAGCATTGAATGTAAAAAAAAATTGTATTGAAATAAAAGTCAAACTAACTAGTTTCAAACAATATCGAACTAATAAAATCAGATCTTGTTTATCTTTTTTCTAAACGAATGCCAAATTGACAGTTTTCTTATGGACGTACAGAGTCAGAGCCGTTGTAAATTGGGTATAAAATTTGGCTGAAAATCTTTAATACAGTAAACTTTCGATTCGAATTTTATGGGACCAGGAAAAAGCTTGAAATTACGGAGGTTTTCGAATTACGAGAGTTAAAAAAAAAAATATTGCTTACTTTCGTCGCGTAGAGTAGCTTCATATATTGTGGAATACCCATTTTATTTTTGCATTTTACAACCAGATTCCATGCATTAAATGGACAATCTTAACACGTTTTGCTTATTGATCTATTGGCTAACGTTAACAACAATCTCAGACAGCTAGGGTTATTTTTAGAGTTTATCTCGAAAATCGAGATTTTTAAAATTGGAAATTCAAAATTATAGATTCAACTGAGAAAAATAAACATAGGTATTTCTTAATTTGAATTATAATATATTTAATTTGCATCATATTATTCTGTATTGGCTTAAATGCAGAACCTTGAAAAAGGATTCTGCATTTTCCCTTGTAAATCCTCTGGCTGTATCGAATGACGTTTCAGTTGGAGCATGACTTCTTAGCGTGTTCTTATGGCCCTTAAGACCTGTATCTCAATCTTTTAAAGTGGAAAAGCAATTCTGCATGCAATTTTTTTTTTTGCTACTTGAAATGCAAGAGAACGAATGTCACTTCTGGTCAGACAACCAAAACCGACACTCCATCTCCATTCCAATGCTATATTTGACCTTGTTTAGACATCTTCTAAAGCAGTTTCGAACAAAAAATCGAAGAAATAATAAGCGGGTGTTAACAAATAGTATTCCACATTACCCGATTTGGAAACTATTGCAAACTTCGACCCATAACACAAAATATTAGGTTGTCAAATATCTCCCTTCCGCCTTTTTGTCTTTTGAATTTTCCGGCTATGTACAAAACGCTACGAGCTCTGTAGATATTTGACAACCTAATATATCTAAAAACTAAATGATTTAAAGCAAAATTATCAAACTAGACACGTGTTCGATTACAACTGGACTTGCACAATTGAAGAAACTGCACATTTTTCCTATGAAAAAAACTCATAAAAATGCGCAAAAAAAAAAAGGCTTGCACCTCTAAATAAGAACTTTGACTGACTCAGAAACACCGGTTGGCAATATCAATAAAAAGAAGACCGTAACACTTCTTTTATGCTGTTCACATTCTGAGAAAATGAAGAATGCAGGTAGACCTTCTGTGATTTAGAAAATAAGGCAGTATTCCACATTACCCGCATATTCCACAATACCCGAAGTTACTCTACGCATTTCACTTAACGGTTGTTAAAGAAAAAGAAGTGAACTAGACTTTGAATTATAACGGTAAACAAGGGCCCATACCAGTTTTGAAAGCCAGATATATCTTTTTAATTGTGTTAATAGTTTTTGAAAAATTCGCTTGCAAACGCAAAATTTTGATAAAAAAGAAAGAAAAACAAGTATAAACCATTTTTTTTTTTTAAATTTTGAAACGTTTTGTGGCCGAAGAGTATTTTCATTCTACACCCCCGATCATCGATACTCAAAAAATTTATGAAAACAACAAACCACTTTTATTCCCATTCCTACTATGAATTAGCTACCTTACCTATCCTAAAAAATTTAGTTCACCCTCTTGCCGGCTACACTGTTTGGAACACATTCAAACAAGTCCAGAAATGAAGTGGAAACCTTCTTGTGCTTCTGGTTATATCATCTACGACTACAGGCCTTCCTAGCTACCCCATCCCACCTCGACCACCTCACGCCTACCCACCATCACCACCACCACAACAACCTCCAGCGCCATTGTGAATAAAGAGGCACTTTAGGGTGTAGTCCTGATGACTTTACTGCACATAATATCCTGAATGAAAATCAAGAGATTAAGCAATGTAAAAGCAATCGAGGGCCACAGAGAGGATGGTGGGTCACACAAGGGCCGGTCTTAGTCCACACCCAGGCACACACACACACACACACACACGCAGAGGGCAAGTGGCCCAGGTCTGGGCCTCGAGTGGTGATGGTAATGGGTTTTTGGGGTTTGTGTAAATTTTGCGCTTGTTAATGGTGCATAAAATGACTTGTTACTATGTTTGGCAAGTGGTTGACCACAAGTCAACTATTGCTAAGATATGTTTTGTGGGCCAGCACAGGGTGGCGTGTGTATGTGTGTGTGCGTGTGTAGATATCCATCCCTGTGGGTTACGGTTACTTCTTCCTGTTCATATTCAATTGGAGTGTAGGGCTTAAGTTCACTTCGGAGGCTGCACTCGCTGCATTCATTAAAAGGGCTGCTGGATGGTTTTGGGGGTCAATTGCAGGTGCAGGTGCAGGGGAAGACTCCGCTTACCGTTTTTGGGTAGATTCAAATTAACAAGGAATAATCGGTTGAGATATCGGTTGCCTGAGTGCTGCTCTGGGTTGATGATGCCGATGCCGATGCCGATGGCTTTGTCTAGTGACGACGACAGCAACGACTACAAGAGGCTACGATGATGATGTGGACGATAATGGCGTCGATGATAGGCCCTGGGTGCATAACAAAGGTTATTTTGCGGAGCAACGATTGCACAAAGGATAATCCCTTCATATTTATTGCACACTCTGAGGCTGATGGAGCAAATAGGCCGTGGTCAGCTATTGACGTTTATGTGCGAGAAGCTTGGTCAATATTCTGGCTACTTGGGATGGGGCACAAACTCAAAGTGCTAATCCCTGCAATTGTAAGCTTTGTGTGATCCTGCGTAAAATTGGTTGTTCCTAAAATTGGCTGTGTGGCGCTAGGAGATGGGATTAGGGAAGCCACTCGGGTTGGCTTTGAATATCTGCTGTTGGCTTCTGGTCATGGGTTTTCGTTTATCCGGGTGATTCGGTGTGGGGCTTCGGGGCATACTTTTGTATGCGATTTTGACGCTTTGATCGATAAAAAGCTGACGTGTCGTCTAAGCAACTTTCTTTAAGGGTAGCTTGGTTTTAATACGGCTCTGCCGGCCCTCTTCTAGTTATAGTAGCTCAAAGTAATAACGGAAATAGCAAAGATCCAGAACATAAACCTTCATTGAGTTTTGAATAATTTTTTTGGTTTTTAAAAGGTTTTCCAATAAGGACTTGACAACTTTTTTTTAAATAAAACGCAAACTATTTGAGATATTTCAAAAACTGTAGTATCGACTTGAGGTGCAATCAATGAAACTCGACTTCGTTCATATGGCCTCCGCGAGCACGTTTGCAGCGGTGGATTCGTTGGACCCAATTTTCGATGACTCGGCCTCACATTTCGGTCGAAATGTCCGCTATTTCGCGTTCAATGTTGGCTCTGAACTCTTTCAACGTCGTCGGCTTGTTGGCATAAGCCAATGACTTAAAGAAAATAGTCTAGAGGCGTTAAATCGCACGAACAAGGTGGCCAATCGACTGGCCCTTTCTTGAGATAACACGACTTCAAACTTACGTTTCAATAAATCGATTGTAACGTGTACTGTGTGCCTTGTGGCACCATCCTGTTGAAACCACAGGTCGTCCAAGTCCATATCTTCCAATTCGGGCCAAAAATAATCGGTAATCATGGCGCGATAACTCTGGCCATTTGCATTAACGTGACGATCGTTATTGTCGACGAAAAAATGTGGCCAAATAACACCGCCGGCGTGCAAACCGCACCAAACAGTTTTTCTTTGTACATGAAGTGGTGATTCATGTGATTTTCACCCGACCAATTTGCTTACTGACGAGCCCATTGAGCCAAAAAAAGAGCTTCGTCACTGAAGAGGATTTTGCAATGAAGTTCATCATCTTGGCGCATCTTCTCCAGAGCCCAATCGGAGAATGTATGTCGTTTTAAATGGTCCATCGGGTTCGATTCTTGAGTCGGCTTGATCTTGTATGGGTGTAAACCAAGATCCAAGTATGGAAAATACTCCATAATTTGGTCTAAGCGATGCCCAATTCTTGGTAACGCCGCCGTGGAGGTGACTGATTTGGATCGTTTGATATGGACGCCTGAACGGTAGCGATGTGTTCGACACTTCGACCAACCCGTTGTCTCACTGACACGGCAACATTACACAACGAATATGTAGACTCAAACTTTTGCACTAAACTTGTTATTGCCTTGTTGTACTAGGGCGAGAATTACGACCGAAAATTAGAGTGAATCCTCTTAAAGTTGCGGTTATCAATTCCAAATTTCGGTAGAGAATTTTTATAATTTGCAGAAGTTGCTCATTCGTGTACTTTACCATGATGAAAATGTTGAGTTTACTGAATAAATTGACAATGACAGTTCGATGATTAGGGAAAGCGTGCGTCCACAAATTAAATTCAAAGTTGTCAAGTCCTTATTGGAAAACCCTATATTGATGAATTTTTACATTTTTTTAATTTTTTGGAAAGGTTTTAGTATAAGCTTTCAAGCTGCATTTATCTTTTTTTGTAAATTTTAAGGGTTCCGAGAAAATAAGCATTTTGTTGTTGATTTTGCTTGTTCCATTGTTATTTACTTTACTAAAGTGCCCACCTCGGCCGCATGAAAGAAACATTTGAGTTGCTTTTGTAATAGGCTGATTAAGTCCAAAAAGAAAATTCTTGGTTTCGCTAGTCAGACTGGTATACATCCTCCCTAGAATCCTCCCTTTTTTGTTACAGACTTTATAAGATTCTACTATAAAAATGCTCCATCTTGAAAAACTTTGTACGAACATAAGATCGAAAGTTATCCTTCATGTCGAGAAGCCCATTTAGCGGCAGAACCTTGTTATTGGGAGGACGCAATTCGTGTCGGATCTGCATTTTTCAAGTGAGTGTCATCAATTTTTTTTCTAAATTTTCCTTTGTCTTATTTTTTTCTGCTATTTTTTTTTTTTTTTAATTTTTGCAATTTATAATTTGTACATGCAAATACTTATTGTTTCTGAAATTCTTAATTTATATGTGCCAATCCTGTGGGCGCCCTGGCTTAAATGGTTAGTCGGACTGTTAAGCAAGAGTACCCGCGTTCGAATCCAGCCCGGGGACAGAACACCACAAACATTTTTCACGGCCCCACCTTTAGCGAACGACTGACAAACCTCCTGGAGTAATCTTTGTCATGGAAAGCTATTCGCTTTATGCCGTTCGGAACTAAATAGTAGGTCCTTCACTTGTGTCAAACTATATCCACGAGCAACACAGTGGAGGCGCGAACATGCTGGGCTCTGGCCCTGTATGGGCTGTTACGCAGATTATTTATTTATTTATTTATTTATTTATTTATTTATTTATCTGTGCCAATCCTAGTTGATAAACAAATGAATGAATAGCGAATCAAACTCAACTTAAAAACTACTCTAGGAACTTTAAATTCAAAAAGTTGAAATAAATTTCAGCTTCTCAGAATCACACAGAAAAAAATCACATTATTCTCGTTTTTGATTCGAAGTCTCACACGCATCTATTTCACAGCAAATCTGTACATTCATCGTTCCTAAGGTTTGCTTGGTGGATTTACTGGGATTTCCCAGTCCCAGTCCTTCCAGAGAACACACTGCTTTTGGCTGTCAAGCCAGCCCGTACCACCGGCACATTGTGCAGCCGATGCCGGTTGTCCCTTCACTTCACATACCCAGTAGGACGTGGGATCCCACAGGTTTCTGTAATACTTGACTTGGATTTCCAGATCTGTCTTACAACCTGGCTGACCATCGTCGTGTATGTGCTCGTGCTCGGCCAACGCAAGGCCAACAATCATCAACAGGATAGCAACTAAAACAGAAGAAAAAAATTATTGAAATTGAATCTGAAAACCAAGGTCTGCCTGGAAATGGAATTTGACTTACCGTAAAATTTCATTTTGCAGCTCGCGAAAGGAATATACTGTTGCTGCAAACTGATGCAGCCATGACTTTTATAGTTTTCACTAGCGCCGATAACGCCACGAGGCTTTGCAGCTCCTTGATAAAGGTGTCGCAAGTGGTCTAGTTAATCCGCATGGACGTTTTGTAAATATTTATTTGCTGTTGCACTTGACTTTGTTTTGAAATACTTGCAATTGTAGGGCTGCGTAAGAGATAGATAACATTCGATTCGTTGACTCGAGGAAGCAATCGGCTTGATAGCGAAGTTACGTTGGCGATTATCTCTGCAACCGCTTGTTATCTGTGAATTTGTGCTTTCTTTAAAGTAAGAAATAGTGGCGTTTATAAGTATCATCGACCAACAACGGGTTTAAATGATTTATTTACCTTTTCGGAACTTGGTTTTGCATTTTATTGTCGTCGTCACCAATGTCATCCCAAAGAAAGAAAAGAAAACTTATTTTTAAGTCGAAACAAAACAGAACTTTCTAGATATTTGCTTTATTCTCAATGTAGCTTTTCTCACAGCTCTATAATTAGAATGAAAAAATCCGGCAGGTTCTTTTATTCGTTAATCTTTATACTCCGGGTACAAAATACAGAATTTTCTTAAATTTTTGAAAATCTAATCAGTGCAGCTTGTTTGTTTCAACCAACCAAGACAACTCCGGTTTTATTTTTGGAAGCGCCCGGATCCTTATAGAAAATTCGCCGTAATATTAACTAAAAGATCCCCAATTCATTATCTACGGGAGTTTTGTTGAACTTCTTGAACTTGAAAAATATCAAAAAATAAAACAACATGCAAACTTTGAAGACTTTGCAACGAAAGAACGTCACCTAATTGGACCAACACAGTAATGGTCCACCTCATGGCTGTGCTTAATTAATTTTTCTAAAATGCCAGACAGACGCACTAAAGCTCCAACCTTCCACTACATCAAAAAAAGCTACATCTTCCACTAAATTTCGGGTAATCGTCCTGAAAAATTTGTCATAGAAAACCTTTTCGCAGGTGAAAGCCTCAACAAATTATCGCCATTTCGCTAGACCGAAGGTACCAACCAGGGACCCATTCCCCAACCACCCCACGTGGAAGACCTAAGCAAAGTGTACTCACCCAAAAAGACAAAATTATCTACGCAACAAAATGACAAACACAAAAAAGAAAAAAAAAAAAAACCAAAGTTTCCATTAATTTCCCCCTCTGCCCACACCAACCATTAGCAGTGACTCTCAGGAGAAATTAATTTTCTCATCGCACATTACTTCCATGCCATTTGACATCCAATGACTCTTAACCAAATATTTTCCAACATGTATCCACGCTCAACTGAATTCAATTACCGGAGATTAGAAGAGGCCCAAAAAAATAAAAGAAACCCCCCAAAACAAAAAAACAAAAAACTGAAACAATTCACTCTCCATTCACCTGTAACAAGTCCTCCCTTCGTCGTGTTGCTGTTTATCGTCCTTTATTACTTGGGAGTGAGCCTCGTCAAGCATAAGGGCACAACGAGGATAATTTTAATTGCATCCAACATAGAAATTTACTTAATCAGCTCCCCGATGTGTGGTGATCATTCTTTTGCTCGTCTGAATGCGGTCGACAGGTGGATGGGGTGGATGGGAATTGTCCGAAGGACCTTGCCGCTGATTATGATGAGAAAAATGCTTTGGTGGAGGGTGAGGAATGTAATTGTAAATGTTCCACATCATGGGATTTGCTTTATGCGCTCGGAGGGAGGAGTATTAAGGGGGTGATGAAGGCTAACAACAGGCATTGTCATTTTGGGGTTTGACGGGTTGCCTGAGAACGAAAATTTGAAGTTTGGCATGAAATGCGTAGAAATAAAGAAATAAAATAACAATGTTATCATAATCTTTCGCTTTTTTTTCTTTGCAGAATATGTGAAAGTCTTCTGGTAACTAGTTCTAAAGGTAATACAGGTTATAAGTAGAAAAAAAACAACATGGTAGTCCGATAACACTATATAAATTTTGAAGCTAAATAAACAATTGAATTGAAATAAAAGAAAATGTCAAATTTATTCCTGTGACAGTTTTAAAATTTAAGCTAGTGTTTGGCTGGCGAGAGTGTTCTGAAAAGTTTCCGACCGAATGATACAAGACTTTTTTTCTCAATGTATTTTCCTTGTAACTCAACACACTTCTCCCTGCAATGCTCCTCCCATCACTCTAACCCGTCCAAAAAGCACTTGGGGGTTTTCTCTACAAAATAATTGTTCATATACGTTCAATTAGTATTGATCATAAAAAACACTCACATCGACTCACTCAAGCGACTGTCAACTAAGAACTCCGCGTCTAATATGGCTGAAATTTCGGTGAATTACTACCCAGTCTATATTTTGTTGAATGTCCCATCCTACAGAGATGCTGCTGATGCCTAAAACTGTTAAAAGATGCATAGCTATCATTCACCAGCTTTTACACAAGTGCCGCCATCCTTACGATGCGGTCGGAAACTTTTCAAACAACCCTCGTATTTCGTGACAACAACTTTCGTCCTTGTATTCTACACATCAATTCCTGAAATGACTAAAATCGCGCAAATCTAAACGTGCAGATAAAAACTGAAGCTGAAGAAAATGTCTAACACAATTTTTCCCAGAGCAAACTAATATATTTTTTTCACGAATAAAAAACCGGTCAAGTGTGAGTTTTACTCACCCGCCGAGGGTTTCGTTCGCAAACAGATTAGTAGCTTAGACTTAATATAAGTCTAAGAAATTAACAAACTAAAATAAAATAAATAAATAAATAGTCGGCGTAACAGTACATACAGGGCCAGTAGTCAAATCAAATTAAACTCAATTCACTGTTCATTCACTAAAATTCTTCTTTTCATTTCGAACGAAGCTGAACAAAAGAAAATCCTTCCGCATTTGCCGATCGCGCCAGCCTTGTGAAAATTGCTTTGGTGCATTTAGGGGATGAAATGCCGCAAGCGACACTGAGACTGCCGTCAGTTCATCGTTTTTTGCGATAACTGATTCGATTTAAATCGTTAATATCTCGAAAAATTGTATGAAAATAATTTTTTTTACGTAATATTTTATTGTTCTTTCACCGAGATCTACAAAATGGCGTTTTCGGATCTTCAAAATTCGAATGTTGTTGTTTTTTGGTTTTTGGCCACTATCTCGAAAACTATTAAGGCCAGAGTGCTCAAACCAATTTTAACATAAAGATTACATCAAAACCTATGTTCCAGATTTTTTTCAGATTTTTGGACCAACGGGTGTGGAAATGAGAGGGGGGGACGCCTTTTTTTCGACTTTGAAGCTTAATATCTCGAAGACTTAACTTCCAACTGAAAAGTTCAAAATGAAAACTCTATTTCATTTTACAAGACCTATCCGATGGTACCTCACTTAATAAATCCTCGTGAATTTTTTTTCAAAAAAAGTTTGTAATTAATTTATTTTAGTATGAATAAAATATCATGCACGATTTTCGGATAGTTTTAGGGTATTGCGATGAGTTGCCCCATAACTACAATTTTTTTCAGATTTTTTGGTCAAAGATTCTAGAAAATAAGGTGGGGGACACGGTACACAAGTCAGTTTTTGGCAGTTTGTTGGCTAATAACTTCTTACCAATAAGAGTGAGATGATTACCATGGTACAACTTTTTGATCTAGCTATCATCGTCTTTCCAACGATACCCATATCAAGAAACTAGTAAAAGAAATTTGTTTTTCGAATTTAGTATTGGTACTAAGTTTTTTGCTAATATGAAATTTTCTTAAAATATTTCACCTGAACTTCCTTTGGGCAAGTGAAATACATCTTGTGGCGAAGTTTCATTTCTTAATTCTTAGTGGTTTGCCAATTACCAAGAATAAAGTCTAATGACAGACGGGCAGACATTTTCATAATCAGCACACCGCCCCCTTTCCAATGACACCCATATCGACCATCAAAGTTAATAAAAGTTTTTTCTGGTGTTAGTATTAGTACTAATGTTTTCTTTAATCTGAGACTAATTCCAAAAAAAAATGCATGATTTGTTTTTGGGTCGCCTAGATACATCTTCAGTCCAAATTTCATCCCTTAACTGTGAAGGACTTATAAGTTATATTCAAATATGGAAAAGGCGACAGACAGACAGACACCGAAGTGATTCCATAAGGGTTTCGTTATTCCTTTGGAACGAAACCCTAAAAACCATACAATATATAGAAAAGAATTGAGGTTCAGATATAAATAGTATACAAGTAGGTGCTACGCTTTCGGCTTTGAAAACAGAAATTTATAAATTCTGTTCAAAGAACTAAGAGGTTTTGAGAACTAGAGATTTTCAAGAATTTCAAATAGACAAATGCCCGACTTTTCTCAAGAGTCATCAATCAAAAAATTGTTAAAAGAAAATTGTTAAACTGAACATATCCATGTTCCAATTCATGCTTGTGTTTCTCTGCGTTCCCTTCATCATATCCATGTATTTTATATTCAAGTATGTATGTACCTATATCTTTATCTGAAATAAAGCAACTACTATCGTTCTGTCACTCAAAGTGTATACCGGTCTTTTTACTTCGCTCCGCTTCCACGTTTATCAAAAATTTATTTTAATATGTGCATGAAAGTTTGGATTCAAATGCATTCTCTAATATTTTAAATAATCTGTAAATGTCCTAACATGGTTTTGACCCCGGCAATGTTTGAACAGTTGTTCTGGAGTCTTCGCGGCCATAATCATATCACCAAACGGGTAGTGCATGAAATCAATGATCAATTTATGTCAACTTTAAATTCTGCTACACAGGGAACTCGCTCTACTAAATGAAAAATATCGCACGTTTAAAATTCAAATACCCGTGACACACAGAAATTGGGAGTCCCTCGTCGAAGGATTTGATCAATTCACAAAATAAGAGCTAAAATTTATTTATCAGAAGAAGCCTCGAAAGTTCTCTATGAGGGAAACTTGATTAAAATTAAATATTGAGGGATGACATGAATGTCTAAAACGGTTTCATTTGAACATTTTTATTCGAAGTAGAGTACTTAACCTACACTGCGCAACTTTTTTTCTTATATTAGGTTGTCAAATATCTCCCTTCCGCCTTTTTGTCTTTTGAATTTTCCAGCTATGTACAAAGCGCTACAGAGCTAGCATCTGGCAATACATCATTTGAAAGGTCTTGACATAACCTACAAAACGACGCTATGCATGATTAGTTTGGATACGAGCTCTGTAGCGCTTTGTACATAGCTGGAAAATTCAAAAGACAAAAAGGCGGAAGGGAGATATTTGACAGCCTAATATAATTTATGGCAGCAAATACCAGAATATTAATAAAAAAGCATTAGTCTACGTAAATTGGCATTATTATTCCCTTCAAAATATATGAAGCAGATAGTCTACAAAGCTTAAAGGAGTAAAATTGTAAGCCATAGTTTTTGAAAGAAGTTAGAATTGGGTTGTATCAGATCTGCTACACTGCGCAGTGTAAAGTTAAAATGATCAGAAGAAGCCGTCGTAAATATCCATTTTGTCTGATTTATACAATTTATACGGTACACTATCAGCTGGTAGTTTTAATCAACCATTGTAAATTTAAGCTTTGAGTACGCAACAAATGTTAGTTCTATTTAATTTGACCTCTAAGGCTATTTTTTCGTCGCAAAATCAAATCACTTGATAAACCAAACCTAGCCAGCACTTGTCATGGGCAGAAAAAAACAGACCCAAACACTGTGAATCCAGAATACCTTCAAATATCAGTTTCCCATTTAACGACGTTTGCGGTAAACAATAAAATATCTTTTGCCAGAATGCACTATAAAACGCATTTCACACCCTTTCAAGGTTCTATGAAACACAAGACCTGTGCCTAAAATCGAGTGCAGGGCACTCCATCCACTACTTGTTGAAAGTTTCAGGAGTCACTTTTGTAGAAAATTCTGTATCCTCAACACAAGGAGCTCATTCTCCGGTCCTTTTGACAAAGCGAGCCCAGCTGTCAGTCTTGTAAATTCCGACGACGGGATATCGGGAGCACCTTGATCCCCATGCCCACCTTCTTTCAGCAAACCGAAACCAAAAGCAGGATTTAAACAAAAGCCCATCGTGTGCATTTCCAAAGGCGCAGAGATGCAAAACAAACACCGAAACGTTTTGTTTTTTTCTCTCCGCTCCTACAGATAGATGAGAACGGAATTCCGTTCCGTCACTCAACCGTTTATTGTATTCAAAAAGTAAACGCAAACGGACCACGAACGTTGGGCGGGCGGTGGGTGCGGCACCAGATTCGACATGAAACCGTAGACCAGGCTTTCTATTCGTGTCATGTCCTCGCCGGTGGTCGCCTGATGAAATGTCCCACAGGAAGGGAAAAATTTTGATCGTTGCGTTGCGATAGCGTTGACGGCCGTCGCACTTTTCCGAATACCTGACCGGAGTTCCGCCTAAGCTAGAGCGCAGCCCACCACCCGGTCCACCGGACCAGACCTAGAGATGTTGGCCACACCGTGTGTGATGGAAGGTTGTTGATATTTTAAATGAAACCCTTTGTTGACCTGGAATGTCCTAATGTTCAGCAGAACGTGAGATGCATACGTTACCGAGACCGAGATCGAGACCGGACCGGGGATGGGGCCGTGTCCTACACGGGATTGCGGTCCCCTTTGGAATTTATAGTTTCATTCGTATCTATCCGCTAATGTGTCCTTTCAACTGGTTGCTGGAAAATAGAACTTCCGTGCAATCCCAGAATCTCTCTCTCTCTCTGCCTCCCGTTTTGTAATGTTTAAACAGATGTGAAAAAGTGGTCACACGTGGGGGTGTGGGGGTGGGATTTAGAGTGCAGATGCTGCTGATGCATTCGTTCCCGGAAATTAACTGACTACGAGTGTATGTGGTGCGGTGCGGTGCGGTTCGGTGTGTGCAGGTGATGAGAGGACATCTGAGATGACACGATATGTGGTGGTTGTCGTTTTAGTTGGGGGCAATTAATCTCGTCTTCTGGTCCCGGAGATTTATTGTGAGTGGTCTCGCAATTAGGTAGTTCGGTGTATTAACAGATCTCTTTTATCCGTGGCGAGGACATTCCGAGTTAATGTGGTGAGGTTGACGCAGTGTCCACTTAAACTTCAGCACCAATTTGCACGCTAACCGTGATTTGTTGAGGAAATGAAATTTGCGAAAAATAGAAGCGGCTGATATGCTCACAACGAGCGAGGGAATGTTCTTGTCATTTTAAAGTGATGGTCTGGCGGGAATGTATGTCCGCAGCTCTCAAACAGGGTGTCAAATTTGCTACTCATGAAAGTTGAATTTTGAAAACTCAACACAGTTTATGGCATGATTTTCATATGAACCCCACAGACTGTGATCCGCGATCTGCGAATTTTGCAGATTTTGACACATTTTATTAATATGAATAAAAATTTTGCGTCATTACGGCATAAGATGAGACAGTAGGTAAGGCATATTCGAGTCCGAATTTGAGACGTATGACAGAACGATTCTGTGAATTATGTTCGTTGCATGGAATTAACAGATTAATTCGTTTTCATTGCAAGAGCCAATTCACAATTCGCCCGAAGCTATTTATAATGGGGACAGAACATGCCAGTCGTGTAGACATCGACAAGGATTATTTGTCTCATTATTTGTATTTGTATTTTGTATTTGTATTTATTTTCTTAACATGATGACATATAAATGAAAAATACGTAAATGATAAAAGTACATAGCTATATGGTAGAAAAAGTCAAGAAAAAAAGACTGCAATCTATAGTTCATAAGGAACAAGAAGCGAAAGCAGATGCATTAAAAAACTATCACAGAAGATCGATATAAACACATGAGTGGGGTCAATTATACAAAGTAAAAAGAGAAAAGAAAAACAAAAGAATCTAAGAAAAAGAATGTAAATTAGGATGAGATTATTACACCAAAACACAGAGTAAATCGAGGATTTGTTTGTGATCATGATTAAAGAGCCATAACTTCACTTTTTTAAGAAAAATGGATTCAATGCGAATACATGTCAAGGAAAACGGTAGCTTATTAAACAATTGTGGACCGGTAACAATAAAGAATTGAGAATAGATATGCAGACGGTGGTGAGGTACATGGACAAAACTTTGTTTGTTTATTCTGAGCTGATAGCTAGAAGAGCTTCTGTTCAGTAGGTAGCCAGATCTCCTGAAAAATAGTTTTAAAACTTTGTAGCAGTATAGATGCTTAAGCGGTAGGATGTTTAAATCTCTGAAAAGTATAAAGCTACTAGTCCTACGATTCGATTACATTTTAGCACCATCCTTTCCACTGTTTTATAAGCATGCAAAAAAAAAAAGAATATGCCATTTTTTTAAATATCTCCTGCATAGTTCCTCATCAGGTTGAAAAAGATTTCACAGGTATCAGAAATTGATGAAAGTCGAGTACGCAAATCGAGGAAAATTTTTAAGTCTCCAATCGCTACTCTGTTTTTCCATTTCATTGATGATTTAATTTGGGATAGAGTACTCTAAGAACCAACACCAATTCAGCCATTCGAAATTGAAACTAGAAATTTAGCATAGTTTCTCTTGAGACCAATATATTTATACGCGTTTCTTATAACTTTCCCAAAAGACGTGCATTCAAACCCCCAGTGGACTACGAAAAAAAAAATTATGCCTCAAGCCAGGAATTAATTGCAGTTTTTTAAGATCACATATCAAACAAAAAAAAAACCCGAATCACCCCTTATAGAATTACTTCGACGTCTGTCTGAATGCCTGTCTATCTGTCTGTCCCTCTGTCTGTTTGTTTTTTTTTTTTTTGTTTTGCAAAACTAACAATAACTTCTAAATCATTTGCAGTCGAAATATGAAATCTGGCATGACCAAGCATAAAATGATTTGTAATTTTTTCTTAAAATTAGTCATAGATTTACGAAAAAGCTAGTGCTAACAATAATTTCTTAAGAAATGGATGAAATTCGTCGAATCGTTAGAAAGGTCTTAGATTTAGTTAGAAAAGGTTTAAGATTTTGCTGTCCCATTTCTAAGTTACGGAATTTCAAAGTTGAAAAAATGTTGTCCCCACCTATTTTCATTTCATTTTTATTCATTCCAGCTTACATAAAGTTATACAATTTTAGATATACAGAATATAGACATAAGCAAGAAGATTATCATTCTGTAACTGAAAAAGTTAGTGTTGAATGATTCCATAGGTATTTAAATACTATATTAATTATGTAGTGAGGGGTGAAGTACAATAAGATGGTAAAGGATGAAAAATTCAATTCAGTTCAATAACAAATTTAAAAAATTAACAATAAAGACGAAAAAGATGGATTTTAAGGCACACGTCGAAAGACAGGATCAATGTTTGTATAATCAATAGTAAATAGCCAGTCTTTTACATTTTTCAAAAAAGAATGAAAATTATTTATTTGTCTTATCTCAATGGGCAGATTGTTAAAACATCTAGGAGCAGTTATAGTGAAAAAGTGAGCAAATTTGGTTTTATGTGCGACAGGAATATTTACCAAAGCAAGATTATTAATACGTAAGTTATGATAATACGACGCCCTAGTTTGAATGTTACCACTACGCTTGAAAAATTCTGTAAGAACTTTGAATATGTAAAGGTGTCTTTAAGGAAGAATATGTAAATCTTTGAAAAGAGGCCAACAGTGAGTTATGCGAGTTTTACCGCAAATTATTCTAACTAAACATTTTTGAGTCTTAAATAAGGGATTAAATGTATTATCATAAGCTCCTCCCCAACTTGAAATACCGTATTGGAGTTTTGAGTTTGCCAATGCATGGTAGAACATTGTAAGTATTTGCTTAGAACAATAAGAACAATATATGGATATCCGCATTGATGCTTGCAACACAATTAAAGAAATTAACTTCATGATACGTAAAGGCTATATCGTCAGCAAACGCGATTGGTTGTCCTTTAAATGATTGCTGAAAAATTGAATTTATATAAATTAAAAACAACAAAGGTCCAAGTACAGACCCATGAGGGACACCATTTTTAATAGTAAGAGAATTGCTAAAATTATTCTTAATTTTCACTCTCTGCTTTCTATCTGTGAGATAAGAATGAAACCATTTAAGAACAAAACCGCTAAAACCTGATGCATATAATTTATCTAGAAGCAAACTGTGATCTACCAAATCAAAAGCTTTAGACATATCGATAAAGAGCGCCATGCAAGGCTTGGAACAATTGAATCCGTCATACAATTTAGAGCATAACATTAAGATCGCATCTTCAGTAGATTTATTAGATCTAAAACCAAACTGATTGTTTGAGAAAAATTGTTGGTGATCTAAAAAAGAAATCATGCGAACTTTTATAAGCTTCTCAAATATTTTGGAAAGGGTTGGAAGGAGTGAAATTGGGCGATAATTGTTCATATCTCTTTGATCTCCTTTTTTGAAAAGAGGTACAACTTGTGCACACTTTAAGAGTTGTGGAAAGCATCCGTTATGTACGCTCAGATTAAAAAGGTAGCATAGAATGTCAGCTATGTTAAACACAATTTTCTTTAAGAGGATATTGGTAATACCGTCACTTGTGCATGACGCTTTACTTTTTTGTGACATTATGAGCTTGAATATTTCAATAGAAGTAAAAAGAACAAAAAGGAAACTGTTTGATTGTACCGCATCCACCAACACTGAATACTGACTACAGCTGCAGGAATTACAACATTCTGTGGGAGGTTTTAAACTATTAGAAATTTCAATGAAGTACTCGTTAAAATTGTTATTCTGCGAAAAAAAAAAATCCAATTGGTAAATTATAAAGTTTCTTTGTTCAACATTATACTTTGGATTTTAATGTTATGAAAGAATAACAACAGTTGCTTAACTCGCTGTTCTTATTTTATAAATCATTTCCAGTTTTTAATGAACTTTGCTCCACTCTGCGAGATACACAGTGGGGCAAGAATCTTGCAGCAAGATGCATCCAAAACCGGCATCAATTCAGTGGACGGGTACAGTAAAACCTGTCTCGGTGGCCATCTCTATAGGTTGGCCAGCTAAAGGAATTTGCCAAAGGTAAAAACCTTCACCAGAAAAATCCCATACAAATGTTGCCCAAAACACTTTTATACGTTGTCTACGTCCTGCCTACCTGCCTATCTTGGTACTTGGCCAGATATTTGCTAACTTTTTTCATCTCTCATAGAAAATAACCCGTGAAAATTTACCAAAACCCAAGCATAAGAAATGGAATTTTTTCTTATACATATTTTAGTTTACCTACTAAGCAAGTCTTATACACTCATCCCTCGTTTTGCGCGGTCTGGCTTTACGCGGTCACACCTTTGTGCGATCTTCAAATATCTATCCAAATTCAATTTGCGCGACTTTGCTTTGCGCGAAATAAGGTTTTTTCTTAAAAGAATCACTATGGTTTTTCTGTTAAAAATACATCCATGTACGCTCATAATTCGTTTTGTGCGGTTTCGGTTTGCACGAAACTTTTCATTTCCCTAACCCACGGGCAAAGCGAGGGATGAGTGTAATACGAATTTTAATATTTTTTTTTTTATTTTTGAATGTAACTTTTACACATTTTTTATTCGTTGAAATAAAGACAAAGAAAACTAAATTTTTCTATTAAATGTAAAATATTTTTTTATCCAAAAGGGTTTTTGGTTTTTTTTTAAGTGATTTGTAGTTGGTATTTAATGGATTTGATGTTGTTTTTTTTTATAATTGGTGAGTGCTAAAGAGGTTGGGGGTACCCTTAAGTATTCTGTTTAAGACACAGCACGGACCGAAGGTACCGAGTGAGAAATGTGAAAGAAGGTACTGGTGCGCGTTGGTTTTAAAAGTCGTCATGTTATACTCAGATGGGAAAACTGAGTTTGGAAGAGTATTCCATAATCGTGTGGTTCGGCTAAAGAATGAGTCTCTGAACTTTACCGTACGTCCGAAAGCAGGCTTGTCATATGTCCATATGTCTCCCACTAACTCTAACTCTACTAACCAAACGCTACAATAAGAGCAAAAGGCCATATTTAATCGAACGTTAGAAAGCACGTGGAGATACAAAAATGGTCATCATCATCTTCTGTGCCCGCATATTCCACTAATGTTATCTAACAAGAAAATAGCAAAGCTTACTCATATTACAATTTTTTTGAAATTTTGAGTTTATCCTGGTTTTTGGTTTAATCTGCCAAACTGTGCGGCGGCAGAAATCCTCCACTAAAATCAAAAATTACTCATTACCGTGGCGGCGCGTATCGAAATTCACTATATTCTGAAGTCCAAGCAAATCGATCTTTCTAAGCATGTTTAAAATTTCAAAACCGCAACAAAATTGTTACGGAATTGACATCATTTAGAAATATATTGGGAGTACAACTTGAAAGACGCGTAATTTTTTGTTAAAAAAAACATTTATTTGAATATGAAAATGAAAATACATGTCATTCAAAGTATTGCCCATCGCTAGCCACAACTTTTTCCCATCTTTCTGGCAATTTGTGGATTTCGTCCCAAAAGAACTGCGCCGGCTTGGCGGCCAAAAATGAATCGAGCCAACTTTTGATACTGTCAACTGAAGTGAAGCGTATTCCAGCCAGGGCATTCTGCATGGACCTGAACAAATGGTAGTCGGAAGGGGCCAGGTCTGGGCTATACGGGAGGTGGGGTAGCGATTCCCATCCAACATTTTCCACGTATTTTTTAACCCGTTGAGTGCGATGTGGCCGAGCATTGTCATCATGGAAAATTATCGATTCGTGTCGGCGTTCGACGTCTCTCGGCTTCAATTTATACGGCACCCAATTTCCCTGCTTTTGGATCATTCCCAATGCTTTGAAACGTTTGGAAATATCTTGCTGGGTAACTCCCAATGATTTCGCAATGTTTTGACATGAATCTTCTTCCAGTAATGCCTCCAATTCTGCATCTTCAAACTTTTTCACTTGGCCAGGGCGTTCCTTATCTTCAACGTCAAAATCACCACTTTTAAAGCGTGCAAACCATTCCTGACACATTCTGACACTTACAGAATAGTCAGGGTAAGCTTTAGTGAGTAAACGTTGCGCATCTGTTGCACTTTTCTTCAAATGAAAGTAGTGAATTAAAACTTCCCGCAAATGTTGTTTTGAGGGCACAAAATTTGACATTTTAAACGCAAAACAAAACTTGTGTATACTTTGACAGATGGAATTAACTAGATTTTTCGACGCTCTTTAACATACAATAGCTGTCACTGTCAAAAAAATAGCGCGTGTGAATATATATGAAGTTAGTAACAATGCGCGTCTTTCAAATTGTACTCCCAATATGTTCAACTCTTCAGCTGAAAATACCTTCGCTTTGCACATTATCACATTGATTATCCTGTCGAAAAATTAATGATGTAGCCCACGACTTGTGCCATGTGGTCGCACCCAAAAGAACAATAGAATTATGTCATATGCCTTCCACTCAACCCGTTGAAATCAATAAAACAAACAATTGGCACTTGCATTGTTATTCAAAGTGCATCAATGAGCATACATTTCCAAAATAATTCCTGAAGAACACGCAGAGATGAGAAGACAATTTGAGTTGTTGGTAATTTCAACACGAACTTGCTTGTTCAATTCACAAACTTTGAAATTCATTTTTCGCGTGTACACAAAAGGGAATGCGTTTTCAAGTTCCCTTTCAGCGCGAGAGCCGTATTTCCCTCTGAATCTGCAACAATCACCAGATTTTCCCTTTGTCAAGTGATTGGTTTGAATGTCTCCTCAATCGCAGTATTCGCATCACTTCGATGTACATAATTTCGGTTTAAAACAAAAAGACCACCCACGAAAATCCCTTCAAAGTACTCCTACGTGTCCCGCAGAAGTCTCCCGCCAGTGCGTTCGTCTTCCTCGTTACCACGCATTATTCAATAATACATGCAAATCACTAACCAACCGAACGTGTTCCCATTTGTAAAACGTGCATACGCCGACGTTATTTCTTCATCGACAATAGGCTTCGGCTCGGCCCGCAATCCTTTCCACCCCGTAAAACCCTATTTATTTGACAATCTTCTGTTCACCATTCTAATGAGTTAGTCAAGCGAGAGATTTGCCAGAAAGGAACACGACGGTATGAGGACGGGCGAAAGTTTCATAAAAATGCGGCGGCTCTCTTCTGTCGGTGGCCACAGGATCTCGTCCGTATCCTTGCGCGTACAACGAAAATATCACAATTGCAGCAAATACGATAAAATATACAATTTTAAGGCATATTATTACCTCGAACAGGGCACGTGCCCGGAATGCAGCATTTTGGGCGCAGGAGCTAGGGACGAAGCAGGAGCTGGCGTCTGAAGCAGCGTGTTTAGGAATTCTCTATGGGAAGCTGCAATTCAGCTGACGGGCTGCCGATGCTGGAGAATATGGCTTGGCATTAGCGCAGCATAAGGAATTTCTATTGTTGCGCACCCGAGCGCCATTCGGCTTGATGTAGTCACGTCGAGATTGAACTTTAATAAATTGAATGCCGCATCAACGATGCTGCTGGCGGTGTGTGGAGCTGCGCGGCGGGTGTGTTTGGGGATTTTCGTTTTGTGCTTTTTTTTTATTTTTAAATCGTGGTTCACATTAAATAAGAAAGGAGTGTGCAGGGTGGTGGTTTCCTGGTTTCCCCGCACCCATGCTAAATTAGACAACAAAAGCAGCCGTTGCAGAGTTTGGTGGTCAAAAAGTGGTTGAACATCTTTTTCAAATCGGTTTTGGGGACGTGTGGTAAGTTTTTCAATATCTCTAACAAAAATAAAACAAAAGCCGACATTAGGGGGTTTATAGATGACTTTTTATGTTTTTGCTAGGTCGACTGAATCGCACTGTTGAATTGCCAAATGGCGGCAACCCCATTGATCTCAGCTACCGCAATTAGAAATAATAAATTTACTATCGGAGGGAGCTTCTGGCATGAATCCAAAATAGAGTATTCATTTAAAGTAAAGTTGGTATTAGAAATGTTTCAAGGAACGAATGTATGAACAGGATTGCCGCTGTCCGCAGAAATGCGAAAAAATCTGAGACAAGTGATTGCTCGCCGTGTACAAGAACTTGCCTTGCGGAGAAGATGACTTAAGATAGTTTACGTCAAAACTTGAGCCAGTTTAATACCCAACTAACTGAAAATCACAGGCAATGTCGTTTTTTGGACATTGAACCGATTGGGAAAGGACCTCAATGTTAATCAACAAACAGCTTTTACTGACAAGGCGTGTTTTCCGATAACTCTTAAACAAAATTGTATATTTGTATGAGGCCAATCCACCAATTCGGCCGAGGCGTTTTGTGGAGTCACCAGTTCACCAGTCACCAAATTTTCGATCCGATTTTGGCCCCCAACCGTCGCTGGTTTATATTTCTTTGTGAACGACGCACGTCGATGTATGTATTAGGTTGTCAAATATCTCCCTATTTTGAAAGGTCTTGACATAGCCTACAAAACGACGCTATCCATGATTAGTTTGAATACGAGCTCGTAGCGCTTTGTAAATTGGTGGGTATTTAGCTATAGCTAGGAAAAAACTTTTTGTCAACTCAGCATTTTGATAAATTGATTTTCATTGCATATCTCTAGGTGAGATGATGTGGCCGTCTACAGAAGAAAACCCACAGCTGCAATTAGACCAGATTAGGCCACGCTGTCCTGTTCAACTAATTAGAGCTTCGCACGAAGAAGTCTGATGCTGACCCAGCTCATATCGGACAGGCTATGAAAAAATTATTCGTCGAGATGTGTTCTTCTCCCGCGATCCCGTTTGTGGAACACGCGGTCAAGATGATGATGACGATGTATTTTTCTACGAAGCAATAAGGCATCGCACGAAGGTGCAAGAAGAAGAAAATTCATTCTTCCACCTCATCATCCTTGCAGCTTCAACAAAAACCATTAGCACGGACTCCTAGTCTGCTTTCATGTATGTAATGACATCTATCATGGCTTAAATCGTTGGTCTGCTCAGTTGCAGAAGGCACATTGTCCGTTTGACACCCAATGATATCCATAATTGTTTCGTGTGAAGACACGTTTTGATATTTTACCACGTCCATAAATAGCCAGAATTAACCAGCAGCTTCTATGAGATGTGCACTATAAAAATATCCTTTTCGAATAGTAACAGGTAACATATTTAACCAAATTGGAATAATCTGAAGTGCATAAAGAAAGAAAGAAAAGAAAGAAAAGAAAGAAAACCTGGGAGTATACGTTATAATGGATTTCTTTTTCCCCAATCGAACATTTAAATGGACAATCACTGAATGGCGTAACAGAATTTAATATATTTGATTTAAAGCTAGGCCTTTACTCTGAATTGCTACTCTAATTCGAATTTGCAGATTGACCCTGTGTGCATGGCTCGAAATGTAAAGTAATAGTTTCGACAATCGAACGATCTTGCGTTGCCATTTTTAATTTTCGCAAGAACTGTACTCTGTAATGCGTATTTTAATATCAAATCTGTTGATATTCGCATTTTATATTCTCGTCTTCGAAAGGCGAGGTAAATGAGAAAGCTGCATTCAAAAATGTTTGTACTTTTTTCAAAAATAATATTGCAATAATATCTGTGGCAAAAAGACAGAGTAGCTTATGTCGACATAAGCGATTCCTCTATTTTTCAATGGATATTCATTGGCACTTTGAGATCCATATTTCTGTCCACCACCATTTAAAAAGATTTGTCCGTTACGACATGAAAAAAAACAATTTTTCTCGAAATTGTTTTCGTCGACATGTTTTGTAAATATTTTATTGTTGAAATTACTGTGGGGTGATGGAGCCAGTAGTCGACCACTTAACTTTTTTTTAACGTTTAGTGTGCTCTTAAAAATCCGTGTTTGTAGTAAAAAATAGGCTATTCAGCATTTCCAATTATTTAAAATGTTTTAATTATGAAAATAAAGTAATTTTTGGGGTATTTACTACCGAAAACTAATTATTCACAAAAATGTAAATGAAAACGTCATTCTTGAGTAGTCGACCTCCTTTACCTCAGAAGTCGGCCAGTCAAGTATTCAGTAGTCAGCCCCTGTTTTTACATCTAGAAAACAAAACAAAAACAAACAGCAATTTTTTTAATATTAAATATTAACAGCCGACTTAACAAAACCTGTCTCCTAAAGCCGAATCTTCAGTAGTCGGCCAGGGTGGTTGATCTTAGAAGAATTCTTGAAAAAATGAATGATTTTTACGACGCACTAGTGGAAAAAAATCAGATTGGAAAACCGATATGATTTTTGGATTCTACATATGTAAAAACCTAGAAATCCAAAATTTTGTGGAGTTTGGATGTTCCGTTCGATTGTACCGTTAGGTGAAAGTTGAGATTTTAAAATGCATGGAAAAGTATGCATTTTTTTAAGCATATTTGGCGCTCAATATCTTTGGACATATGATGAATACAAAAAAGGTTTACATACATTTTGACCTTTTAAAATGGTTTCACATCTTTTTGATATTCCTTACCAATCTCATAAACTAGGCTTTTGACTGAAGACACTTTTTTAGGGGGGTATATCAATGTTTGTTGGTTCATAAAAAAAGTTCCAAGAGGCTCCAACGGGAGACTTATATTTTCTGAAAGCTTAAAGTATTCTCTTTCAATAGTGCAAAAACTAAAAGTCACTTTTAATCACTTTGGAAGAACGAGCCGTTTAAAGGTAGCAATATCTCAAATTCTAGTACAATTTTAACCGAAATAAGTTCTGTGAAAATACTTTGCAAAGCTGTTTGGCGTGAAATATTGTATTGGGGCAGCCGTAAATTACTTTCTTGTGTTGGAGAACGAAAAGTGGTTCGACTTTTGTGTTTCTTATACAATTCATATGTTTCATATACTTCTTCGTTTTCTTCATTTTGATCTTAAAAAATATATTGTTATTTTGTTATTGCGTTTATTTGTTACTTGTTCGGTACTTTTCGTTATTTTGGTACTTGTTCGTGTTATTTTATTATTCGTTTTCTTTTTTTTTAATTAATTCGTTCGATTGTTAATTCATTACTATTGGTACTTTTACGATGGCTAGTTTTGAAATTGAATATGAAGTTCTTTGTGGCTATTTCCCAAATTTAAAATTGAATTTCTCAAAATTCAGAGAATTATCGAGACTTGACACCTTATCAAAATAATGGAATAGATATAGAGGTGAAAAGAAGGTTCTTGCCTCATTTTTACCAACGATACAAGGCAGCTCGATATATAAAGGAAAAGTCTTTAACTAAATATAGTGAATGGGCTAAAGGGAAGTTTTCAGTAATTTTTGAGAAAGATAGAAATGAAGTATCAATCTATGCGTTGGAATCAAACAAAAGAAGACGACCACGCAAACAATTTGAAGACTGCTGCGCTAAAATAAAAAAATGTAGAATCGAGGAAAAAAAAGGAGCTTATGCCCAGAAATGAAAATCTTGTACCTTCTTTTCTTCTATCTTTCTTTCTTATCTATGTATCACTTAATTTTATATTATATTTGTTTTTGCAACTTTAAGCTAACTAAGCAACTTTGAGTAATTAAAAAATTAGAAACGCAATCTTCTGCAGAAAAGCCTAGGCTTCGCAGAAACATTTCTTCATATAAATTTGTAATGAATTTTGAAAAAAAAAAAAAAAATTATGTATATTAGTATTAAAAGTAAGTCCTAGAACTAAATTTAGCAATATTGAAAATAATAAGACACTTATTTTCTAAACCAAAAGTAACACACTACCTTTTTTCAATTATTCGACCTACGATTACTCCGTAAATACTTAAGCTACGTATATGAAATTTGGACTACTTAAAGAATTTGCAGCACACATGTTCTATGTGTACCCTATTGCTATAGTTGCTTGAGAAACGAAGAATATGAATACTTTTTTCGAATTTCATCAAATTTGCTACCCAAATACATATCTTCATTCGTCAAATCACAAAAATACACATAAATAAGATACCGATCCATCAACTATCATACAATAATGAAATGCTGCCTCGAGCCTATGACTCAGAAAATTCACCTACACCTCACTCGCCAGAACAAAGCACTCATCCAAAAGCGTGAATCGTTTGATTGCAAATCCCCAACGTAATCGATCATTACGTATTGCGACCAAACACGACTGAACAGCGGCATTAGTGCCACGTTGTTCATCGCCCGGGTAGCTCAGTCGGTAGAGCGTTGGACTTTTAATCCAACGGTCCAGGGTTCAAGTCCCTGCTCGGGCGTCTGTTTTACTTTTTTTCTGCATACCGACGGAAATCTGCACCTCCTGGTCAGAGCTATGCCCCTTAAAACAAGAACAAATACTCCATCAACAAGTACTGAAACTATGCAACGTTTAAATTTCTTATTGACACCCATTACAGTGATGGCCGCCAATGTTCACACTTTTTCTCTCGAAAAATAAAAATGTTTCCTCCACGTAAATCGATTTTATTCCCCGTTGTCAACAAACACACACTCGTTAAAAGGTAGAACAAGAGAAACATCATGAAGTGTAAAATATCAATTTTTCTCCCGCTCGTTCAAGCCCGAGGAAACATCTAAATCTTGATATTGCACATACGAGAGCGTAATGAAAAATTAATAAAATAAAAGGAAAAACAGAAAAAGATAAGAAATCGACACAACTCAGCAGATTACGTTCGCTTTGTCGTACTTATTCGTAGTAGTCGTCCTCGTTGTTGTTGTTATCGTTGTCTGGTAGAGAAGGTGTGTCGTCCTCATGCATTCTCGTCTACCTCCTGAATCTCAGAAATACATCGGGAAGAAGAAAATCTATTTGAGGACGTTTTCACTCGGCATTCGTTTGGATTTCTCTCTACTCTTTACGTTTATTTTTCGTTTTTGTTTTTTTTCGACTGTCCCTTTTTCTGTTTCTTTATATTTGATGACTTAGTCTGCTTTTGAATGTTTTCTTTGCCTTTGGATATCGGTTCATAGAAAATATCTAAGGGATTACAAAAAAAAAGGAAAAACAAGAAGTAACGTTGTGTACCCGATAATCTGTTGCACGTTGTCCCTTTAGCGTGTGTTGCTATGTGCAGATGGAAGGATATTTTGACAAATCGAATGATGAGGAAGTAAATTTGAAATATATGTTTTCAAGGAGTGGACCTGGATAGATTTTGTCTGTTCGAGAAAACAACAGAAAACAAAAAAAAACTTCGATTGGCAGACAGAGATACAATCTGAGGAAACGCCGGGAGCATATCCGATTAACGCTTTTTTTTTTGTTTTGACTTGAAGGCCGTGCCTGCGGGTTGGGCGTGATAGAATTTCCGAGAGAAATTGCAATTTTCTGGTAAGACACAGATGACTTATTGAGCAGAGAAGGAAGCCGTTTGCAATCACGTGTTCGTGATTCGAAGACACAGTGACACGGCTGGCTGGTTAGAGTTGACAGCTGCTTAAAATAGTTTAAAGTCCGGAAAAGCGATTGTTCTGAGATGCAAATTAACGGCTGGGAAAGGCGGTCGACCAAATAGTTCAGCAAGCATCTGAGTATCCGATCTGAACAGAGAAGCTCTTTCGCATGAACTGAACTTAAATTTAAAGAACGTCTGCTGTAACTGGTAGAATATTTCGATACCAGCCAAAAAATCAAATCAGTACAAATAAATAATTCGAAAATAGTTCTCGTCCAACAACGGTGGAATTGGTCTTTCCACTTATGAATTCTTAGTGTTTGCATTACGTTTTTTCTGCTCTGGAGCGCACTTTTGTTCAAAAGTCCACCTGCTGGGAATTCTAGGAAAAAAATATTTATTAGAATAATTTATTTATCGAATGAAAGCGTTCAACTTTAGTTTTCAATTTGTTAAAATTTCGTTATGTGACTGAGTTCAGTCAAGTTCTGATCTTCTTAAATTAAAAATATCTCAGTGGTTGAATTTTTTTGTTTCCTAAATGTAAGAGATCGTAAATAGGTACATGATTTTTTAATATTAATAGAGCTTGAAAAATATATCTTGCCGGAACTTTCGACTTATCAAATGATTTTCAGACATTATTTCTGGACGATCCCGACTTTAGCAACCAGAGCCAAGATTATCTTCCAACGTTGACTGTCCCTGAAGTGCTGTTTGCACTCCGAAATACCAAGCAGTCTTGCATCCGCGATCGATCAGTTTCCAGATTTAAGACCTCTCTCTTCTCCTCGAACCAGTAGGATCGCAATCAAAGACCCTTTTAACTGAAGCGTTTGCGTCCATGCGCTCGATGTGATTAAGGCCATTGTAGTCGGAAAATTTTTTACCTTTCGGACTATATCCACATCTTTGTACAGCTCATAAATTTTGCGGTTATGACTTCTCTTTCATTTGCCTTCCTCGCGGATAGAGCCAAATTTTCGCATCACAATTTTTCTCTTGAAAAAATCAAAGATCACCTCCAAGGCTTATTGTTCGACTTTCTACTTCCCATGACTATAGACTCTAAACTCTAAATCACTGCACCTGCCATTTGTCCTCTTATTCGGTCCGCCACTGTGCGGGCAACAATCACAAAAGCGCCACGCACCACGATCACTGCCCGAAAAAGCACTCGCTCTCTCTTTCGAAAGATCGAAAATGAGAGAGCGAGCTCCCAACGCGAATGGCTCGTTCCCCCCAACGCTGTATCTTCTTCACCTTCCGCCACTTCCTCGCCCGCTGACATAACGCCGGCTGTGTATATTTTAAAACACACACCACACCAATACGACAGACGATAAACTAATTGAAAGCAAAATCCGAGAGAAGGGGTACAAAAAAGTAATCATACCAACCGTAAAAATAAAGAAAAAAAAAAATAATCCACGAAGACTCTCACCGTCGCTGTCGCCGTCGAATTGGTCTCTCAGATTATTTTTATCGACTTTACAGACAACTTCGTTCCGTCGTCATCGCGTAGAAAGAGAGTATCCGTGCCGCTGCCTTGTCGAATTGACTGTTTGTGTAAAGTACCACGTCGTAGCTCGTTTCAGATTTTCGGTTTCTTTTTTATTTTCTCGTGTGTCAATTTGAGAAATCAGTTGGAAATCTTCCGTTTGTTTTTTCGCCGGAAAAATTCAGCGAATTCGCGAAGTTATTCGTCTCAAGTGAAAGAAAGAAAAGTGTATCTGAGAGATTGTGGAATTCTTTTTTTCCAAGTGGTGAAGTGAAAAAACACACGCGACAGTTAAAATGAGGGAAATCGTTCATCTTCAAGCCGGCCAATGCGGCAACCAAATTGGATCAAAGGTTGGTAGGGAGGGAGCACTTTTGGGTGGTGGCCTGATAGTGGTCAAGTGCGCGAATTCGATTTTTTTTTTTAATTTTTCATTTTTTGGGAGGAGGATGTGAAAATGCCGTCATAAGGCCATTTTGTGTGTCACCCTCGGTTGGTTTGCTTTGCGGGTAATTTTCGTTGGCTTCACCGCGCTCACTTTCTCCCTCCCTCTCTGTCGCTCTGTTCCTCTCGTCGTCGCCGTGTGGTGCTCTTTCGCTTTTGTGCTTTCCGTCTTGCTGGTCTGTTCTATTTTCGAAGTACAATTCATACTCGTTTTCGACATTCTCAGTTAGTTCCTTGTTGCGCCGCAGCATTCCACGTGGTGATGTGGTGTTTTATGTGCGAAAAGCCGAAAAGCGACCGAAGAGCAAAGAGCTTTGCCCGCTTTCGAGGGGAACCTCGCTAAATGTGGGTCGGTCGGGTGGTGGAGGTGACCGCTACCGGTGGTGGTGGGGTCTTAACACTGTGAATTACGTAAGAGCAGTTTTTGGTCTTCTGGTCGTAGTCGCTGCTGTCGTTATCACATTAGTCGCAAGGAGCGCTCTTTGTGGGGCGCCTGTTGTGTCATCAGCTGCTAGCGTCATGTGTTTACAACTTAATGCCCGTGGACTGGTGGACGGGGGCGGTGGTGGTGGCTATCAAATAGTCGTCGAGCAATTGGTTCGCCCGTCGCTCGAGGCTGCGATAATGAATTCGCTTAACTGTTCTGCTATGATGCGCGCCGTTATAATGAATTCAAATTGTATCCGTCGACTTTGCTGTCGTGTTCGAGATTCATCTGCTTTGATTTGCTGGACGGCCGACCGGCGCGACATGCATATGCATGGAGTTCTGTGGAAGTTATGCATTCGGATTAGCTGCTTTGCTTTTATAATTAGATTCTAGCGGCTGCTGCGCTAGAAACCGGCTGCCATTGACCTTCCTGAGGACGGTGGATCTCTTACCAGCATGGAAGTGATCGTGTGGATCTTCTTCTAGTCGCTGTTAATCCAAATCAATCCCATTGACGTCATCTGTCTGAGGTTTTTTATGCATTTCCGGGCTTTTCAAAACCCAACTCGCCCCATCCCAAAAAAATTATTTCCAACTAAGGACTGTTCACATTCCACTCGAGGCTTAACAATAACACACACTCAGTTGCTTCGCATGTGTACCTCTGACTGTATCTTTTCTCAAACGGGTTTATTTATTTATTTTAGTTTCTTATGGAAGGGGCGACATAAAGTTGATTTAAACTTGAAGTTGCTGCGTAGCCGCTTTTTCTGTGTAGCTGCCGGCAATCGGCAGTTGTTTTTGTTGTTTTTATTTTTAATTTCACCGGCATACGCGTACATCAGGCGAACTTAAAAAGTTATTACTACCTGACATCATCGTTTGATAAACAAACACCACTCCACTGGTGGAGAAACAGAAAATAGTTTAATTAATTTCTGCGATACGTTAAGTTTTTGATCAGAATCGGATTTTAGAAGTTGCCGCCCGCTCGTCGATTTGTGAATTACGTTCATGTCGGTGGGGGCTGTTATCGATCAAAATATATTCCGGCTTTGAAAATCATGACTTGATCATGATCAATTAAAAACCTTGACCCCCTATGAAACTTGAACTTATTTCATACAGCTAATAGAGATTTATATGGACGAGTCGGTTATTTGATTGTCTTTAAAATTTTAGGTGAAATGGTGTTTAGCGTGTTAAATTTAAAGATTGCGAACCAGTTAGATGTCGCGCCCTAACATCCAAATTATCGTAAGCGACAAAAAAAATTCACAGGAGAATCTTTTTTTGTTGTTTGTCTTATGACAAGTTTTATTTTCTCTGTTATTTTTATCTGGAATACTTTACTTAAAAAAAAAATCTAATGACGCAGAAAGACACAATCGAATAAACTATCGAACCGCATCATTAATTCATTTTTGCTTAAAATGTCGCCTACGATAATTTGACGGTTAGAGCGCAACATGGTCAGAAGAAAGCATGCCCGACGAGTGTAATCTTAGTATTTTTTTATTTCATTTCATTTATTAAATATTTGGGATGTACAATAAGATTATGATCTTTTATGACTTAAAACTAATACACAAAAATTATTTTAAAGGTAGAGATTTTAGGGAACAGGGGAGGGGTTATGAATGGGTTGTTGGGGAAGTGAAATGCGAAAGGACTACACTTATAAAATTTGCGTGGTTAAAAATGAATTAATTTCGCGGTGGTAGTGAATTCCATAGTTTGACATGAATGTAAAATAAACGGCTAGAGTTCAAATATTGACTGACGATTAAAGACGAGTTTGTTAAATAAGTAGGTCGAACGTTTATTGTAAACGATTTTATGTAGAAATATATAAATTCTTGTATCGATGTATTGTGCAGAATGCATCCTAGTAGCTTTTTAGAGTGAACAGAAATAAGGTCTTATCTACGAAGGTCATATACATACATAGCGCACCGCATCGTTAAAAGCTACTTGTGCAGTGATAGCGAGTTAAGGGCGCTGTAGCATACATAATTATTGGGACTATTAATGCCACTACCAACTTGCGTCTAGTTTCAACCGGAGAAAAATAAGACGATAACCATAATTTGCGCTAACATCCGTAAATGAGACCAATGACCATTTGTGTATGACTGTAGCACTGTACTGTATTGTTTGTCCGATCCACAAGAATAGTATCCTTAACATCGCATACAAGATCTTCTCTGTCGTTTTATGTGAACGTCTGAGACCGCTCTTCACCGATCTGATAGGTCCTAATAAGTGTGGTTTCAGATCAGGAAAATAGACCAAATATTCATACTTCGGCAGATTCTGGAGAAGACCCAAGAAATGCAATTGACAGCTTGCATATGGACAAGCTATACAGGGCGATGGCTAGTTCTGACATCCCTGCTAAATACGTCAAACTCTTCAGGATAACGA
Organism: Syritta pipiens; assembly: GCA_905187475.1. NCBI lineage: Eukaryota > Metazoa > Arthropoda > Insecta > Diptera > Syrphidae > Syritta > Syritta pipiens. Next base: position 26,937,372 of record LR994572.1, on the reverse strand, counting down.
TGGATTTTTAGCCACTGGAAGGTTAACAGATACGTTCTGTAGTTTCGAAGTTAGACAACTATGAATTCTATCGAACTTAACTAAGTCCATGTGGGCCGGTCTGTTAGACTTCACTTCCTCTACGTAATTCACGTGTTCCAAACAGTAAGAATAAAGTGAATTGAAATTAATGCTAAATGTTAACGTCTTGCGAACCACAATGACTAGATATAAATTTTTGAAAGAGTGGGTTCAAAATTGTCTTAAAAAATTTTTTTTTTTTTGAAAAATAGATGAACAAGAATTCATCAACAAGTAGCCAAAGTAGACGTCAATCTTCAAATCGTTGATGAAATGCTTGTTTTTTTTTCGAGAGTTATTTGTAAGAAAGTTTTTACGAACCTATTACTTGCATATTCCAACAAGAAGAGAAAATCAAGCGACTTCCATTGCCAAAAAAACAACAAATGTAGAAAGATTTAAGAGATTTAAAGATTTAAAGGAACTTGAGTTTTTCCCACACTATTCTCGTTTCAGTTTCATTCATCAAAACTTAGTTTAGTACTAGAATTAGCTTTGTGAGTCAGTTGAAGTCAATTTACATAATTTTTCGCAATAGAAAAATTTTGTGTAAAAATGTCCGAAAATGCGGAAGATTCTGCGTCAGCACAAATAAATATACAACAAAATGTAACCAACCATATGAGTGTGCGTTGTCTTGTTAGGAAAAAGAACTGTAGGCGATTTGAAGATTAAAAATTAACACGTTGAGTGCTTTGTTTATGACTTAACACGGTCATGTCATGTGGGCAAGGTTAGAAATATATTTGTTGATATTGTGACATCATTCTGTTGAAGTCGTTTTATTTTTCATTTTAACTGAACACAATCAGTGATATATTCAAACCTTACTATAAATATGTGAAAGAGGACAGACAGACAGATGGACACCGAAGTGATTCTATAAGGATTTCGTTATTCCTTTTGGAACGAAACCCTAATTCACCGGGTTATATATCTTAGCAGTCATTGATTCATCAGGCCGCAGTCTCTACCAAATGCTGCCTGCTGCTGCGTTCATGTAGATTTTTACTTTAGAACAACAAGGGCGCAAGTCCCCTGGTCGTCTCGCACGCCCGCTGTTTTTTCTCTCTATTATAAAAAAAAATTTGTAAAGTCGGAATAATTCTTGAACTAATTGCAGTCTTAGCTTGCCGATGATTTGTTCTTTGTTCCTTGTTCAGAACTATGCAGCCTAAGACTATGGAATTATTTCAAAAATTATTCCAGCGTCACGAAATTTATATTTAGAATAGAGTGGTATTTTTTGTTTTGATACAATAGTCCTTAATTAAATTATGACTGATGTTTCAAAAGCGTTTATGCACACGCTGACCGTATTTGCTCAGACCTCTTTCTAATCGTTGTTGGCAACCATCGTTCGCGTGAGCAAAGTCACGTACACACCAGAACATTCGAATGAGGCGCTGCAAATCTTTTTTTTTTCTTATTTTCTTTAAAACCTTGTCAATGGTTTCAAAATAGTTTAAAATTTAAGGCTGGAACAAATAATACGCTACAACTCAATCTAAGCAGGTTTTCCGTATAAAAAAATTCATTTTCAGATTCACTACGGAAATTATGAGAACTCATTAGCTTAATCTCAACTCCCTGCTCACTCTCTACTCAAAACAAAAAATATGATTGAAGGCACAAATCACTTCTGATATGCGTCACCCGACGCCCATTGTCACTCCACCAAAATTAATTTCTATTAAGAAAAAGTTGAAACCCACTTCACTTCCTCTCATAAAGTGAGATCATTTCTTTCTCACGCGACATGCGAAAATTATGAATGAATCAAACGAACAAAAAAAAAAGATTCTTCTTCTGTATTTGTTGTGGGAATGTATATGTGCCCATCACCCTCTCCTAGGGTCATTATTTCAAAATTAAGATCACCAGAGATATACGCATCTCTCCACAAACTAGAAAGACCGGGAGATTTAGGTCAATGACATTCAATAAGGGTCCACTCCACTCTACTCGACTCACGTCTCATAATTATTCCTATTCCCCACATCAGCAAGCAAAGAGCTACTCTTCCATGCGATCACAACGAATTTTAATTGGCCTCCGGGGGTCTAGAAAGTGTTGGGAGGGAGTTGGAGCTGCCAGACTTGTTGTTGTGGAAAAAGAAAGAATGAGAAATACCAAAGAACAGTAATAAAAGCCGGATTGGGGACGGCTTAAAAAATGCGTTCAAAGATACACCACGACTTCTCGGACGAAGCGCGCAAAATTTTCATCTGTAAAACAGGTTCCCTCTTCTCGTTCTCTCTTTCTCTTCTCAGGAACAGTCGTGGAGAGTTGAGTGGAAGTACACTTTTAATAGATCGTATATCTGTGGAATTTCAAAAGAAAACTATTATTTCAGTCTTTTTTTCTGTTTGTTTGTACATCCTAGAGAAAAGGTTAACGAATGAAGTATGAAAGATACCAAATAAATAACAGCGCTCTGACATACTTCGCGTGTCGGGTTGCTTTTGACAAACGCGTAGTCCGTATTCGGATATAAGATTCTCGATGAGTCCACAACCCACCAGGGGCTTATGTGACAAACGAAAAAAAAGAGCTGCTGAACACATGAAACCTGTATTTTCATAGTCGTTGATCCGATTGCCTTAGAGGAGACATGTGGAAACAACTCCATGAATAGTGAAGTTAATTGCCTTTAAAATTATTTTTATTTATATGGTAGAGCGAGCATGGACGACGGGTTGGCTTGGTTGCTGGGGAGCATGAATTCCCTTATGCTATGAATGGATGGATGCCATTTGATCCAGTGCAAGGTGAGCTGGCAAATGACGTCAACTAAATCCGAGTTCTCTTGTTTTTTTTTTTGATGTGTGAATAAAAGTGATTATGGCTTTGGTTTTCGGTTGAGGGAATTCAATGGCAACTGCTACCGTGATATTAGTTCAAAGGTATTTGAGCTGGAAATATGTTTTAGGGTGAATTTAAATATTTAATGCACTGCGAAGGTGTTTACTTATCAATCGGTGACATAATTGGATGACCCGCAGGGAATTCGTGTAAGAATCGAGCTATTTCGGGCAGAAAATAGACACTCTTTGCATTATTAATGGCCACCATTTAGAGCTGTTAATTGACATTGACAACTGTGATTTGTCGGATGGTGTGGAATTTAATTATTTTGCTAAGTGGTTTTAATGATCAGCTGTCAATGTTTAGATTAAACAGTGTTAATGGCTAATTTTTCGCTAATTGGTGCGATGAAGTGGTGACGAGTCATGGGTGAATTTTTCGGTGGCCGACAAACGCCTGTGGCTTATGACTTCGAATACATTCGTGGTGGCCACTTGTTTGCGCTTCGTTTATCACTCTTTTCGGGTTCAAATGAGTGAAGCAATGACCAATGATGGTTTGAACATTTCTGAAATTTTGTTTAAAGACACTTTTGGCTGCCGAGTTTAATTATTTGCGGTTTTAATTGTGGTGAAAAAAGAGCAATTTTTGGTTTTTGGAAATCTATGTCTTCCTTACCTATGTCATCATTTGTCATGATTTTGAATAATCTACAGCACTTGTACTTTTCACCACAACCGTTTGTGAGCCCTAATCCATTTTATCATGTTGATTATTTTGTCTTTCCATTTATTCAAAGTCAGCTGAGTGCTGGAATGATTGCTCCAATTTTAATTCCCATTCTTTGCTGGGAAAACTTAAGATCCATCGTCATTTTACAGTTATAATCCTAGTCAAATTTTAAGAAACTTGAACTGTTTCTAAGGTTGCCTTACTTACTTATCACCCAGTCAACCCTTGGAGGGTCTGTGCCTGAGCGAACCCTGCCTTCCAACGTTGACGGGCATATTGCTTCCAGTCCAGTAGCTGACTAAAAGCTTGATCTCGTTTATATATTTATAAAAATATTTCGAAAGGCTCTAAAGTTGCAAATGTTTCAGAAAATTTGTTATTGCTGTTGAATTCTTTGCTTGGGATAAAACAAATTCTAATTATTCTCACAGCATAACTGAACAACATTTTTGTCGAAATGATTACAAAAAAAAATTGAAGAATAAAACAAACACTGAAATTGTATTTTGCATAAGGTGTAATGTAAAATGTTTTTCAAACAAAAAAACGGACAATTTGCGAATAAATTTTAGGCATGAATATGAGTCAGTAGTAATTATCAGGTCACTGAACACTGATAAGCTGATTGTTCCTTTTTTATTTAACCATTTTTCACATCTCTGTCTCAGAATCATGCCCTGCTCAACAATTACGTGATTAATCAATGTAAATGAATGGCAATCGGAAGAACCTAGGTCTGGTGAGTAAGCTGTATGGAGAAGAACTTCCTAGCTGAGTGCTTCCGACGTGTTGTTTGCCACCACATGCAATGAAGCATTGTCAGTAAGAAAAATGGCTTTGTGTTGCACCTTTTCGTATTCTGGCATTTCAAATCTATTAATTGCTCATAAGATAGACCACCGTAACATTTTCGTATATTTTTCTTTGTGGTTCTTGACTTTTCTTGTCCACAACATTGAAGTCACCAACATTAAAACACCGACACTATCGTTCACACGTATCTTACGTCTGAAGCATGTTGTCAGGAGCAATTGTCTAAATGAAAATAAAAAAAACTATAACTGTGCTATCGCTTCTGGTGTTGAAAACTTTTCGACTAATTGAAGGCAACACAAAAATTTCAGATGTTGGATATTTTTATAGAAGATTGTGATCTGAAGATCACTCGATCTAAAAAAAAAAGCTGTATAAGTGATCGATCTGTTCAAGAACGCAGGTGTATTCTCGCTCACCAATCATTGAGGTAAGGATCAAACAGTTCTTTATTGTGTTTTCTGCGCCCTTTGACTTTTTGGTTGGGTTTGGACTGGTTTTACAATTGTGTTTTGATTGTTTTTTATTTGAAAACATTATATTTAAACAATGTTGTGTTCGGACTGAAATAGAAGACATCTGATTGTACACATTTGCATTACAATTTTTCTAATTGTCACGAATTTCTTCTACAGTACTCTCCGGATATAAGCAACTCTCTTTTAATATATATTAATTATATCCAGTTAAAATTTACCAACTCTATCCTGTCATTCAATGGGCCTCGCTTGTTAAAAAATTAATTGAAAACCCACTTACAAGCAACACAATTTTATTCGCATGTGCATGTGTTAATATCTGGGGAGTACTGGAGTTCTTTAAATTTCTGGTTCTTCTTTTCACCGTTCAGCCATGAGTCTGAGTTCAATCGACCGCTGCGAGCGTTTACTTGAGACACCGGCTCCGTGAGTGACCGTCATGGGCTGCCACATCAAAAGTTGAATAACCTCGTGGCACGTGTTTGCGCACCTTCCCTACGTAGAATGTGTCCAAGTCAAGAAGTCTTCCTGCTATCACCGAGGCATTCCACTTCAAGTTCCGAACTTACTTATTAAGAAATCCTGCAAACTTCTGCGCCCCTTCGTCCCATCGTTAAAGTAGTGCCTCAATCAAAAACCGTCACAGCAGGGACCAAGTTTAAAGTTTGCCTTTCGATGCGGTGCAGACGTAAGAGGTAAGGCACAACATAAAATACAAAATAAAAAGAACGAAACACCAAAGGAAAATTAATGTAAATGCGATATGGAGAAGATATCATGGAAATATATTGCAAATGGGGTCAGGCCATGAAGAAAGCAATTTCCATATTTATGACACGCGATTTTTTCACTTTTCCCCGACACCCAACCCTCCCATAGGGTACGCCGTATTTTCCCCCGTTTTTGTGCCCTTTTTTTTTGCTGTTCTCCTATTTTTAATGTGCATCGAGTGAGGCGTCGACGAGTAACGCAAGTCCTAAAACCCCAGCGGACCGAGAGAGTTCTGCATGTGTATGCATATGCAGCGTCACATAGATTCGCTAGTATTAAGGTTTTTTTTTTCTCCTGGGAAAAGATAAGTTTCCTGGTTGACGTTGTGAGTTGGGAGTTGGAAGGGGGGATTGGGAAATTAAAAATGATGATGGCTTGAAGGAGGACGATGGGTTCTTCTTTTTTACTTTTTTTTTTCCTCCCCTCCGTAGAGCAAAAGGATATGAACGATATAACGATGCAAAATTCAATTGTTGTGTGATGCACACAAACAGACGAAGGGATGAGCCACCCTCAGATGTACCTCCACCACCCTTCGTGTACACAAATAATGGCTGCTCATCCTGCCGCCTTCGATGCGCCAAAGATGGAAGACATTGGTGCACACAATATGGGCGCAGAAAAGTGATTTAGTGAAAATTGGTTTTTAAGCAAATAATGCATGATAGCTGAATGAATTTCCGCTTCCTCCTTTGAAGCGATGTGATGCAATGACGACGACGGCGCTGGTAAAATTGAAAAATATTCCACTTCCCCCCCGCGCTTTGGTGGTTTCCTTTTCTGTTTTTGTGCAGAAAATTTGTGGATCATCATAACGGCGGGCGTGTCGTCGTCGACGTGGGGTGGGGCTGGGCCAAGATTATTTTGTTTCTCACAGTGTTGCATGATTAACTTTGAAACTCTAGCCTAATGGACTGGAAATGCATTCAATGGAATTGATTACACATACCGCGCTGTTGTTGGTGGTTGTGTGCAGTTGGAAGCTGACGATTATGTTGGCTTTTAGGGATTTCTGTGTTGCTTAATGGCCGCCATTGTTTGGGAGCGACGACAAAGTGTTTTTTTTTTCCGCGTGTTGAAAAGTTTCAAGATGGTATGCAGATAGGATTTTTGAAAACTTGGCCAGTGGTTGTTGAACTTAGTCAGCAAATTTTCAATTCATATGGGCACGATTTCGTGGACAGTGGCGAGGCTTTTTTCCAACGAATGATTCATGGGTTTTCAAGATAACGATTACAAAAGTCATTCTGTGGCGTAATCGCTCGATTGTGTCATCGATTTGGATTTGGATTTGATTTCCTCGCATTTGACGTTTCTTTGATTGCTTTTGCTTGCTTATTAGAAAAATGTTGAAGTTTTTTTCCTTGAAATAATAAAAGGTTTCTTATTTGGCTTTTGAGGGGTCACATTTTCATAGCCACTTCATCCACAAAAAATCAATCCCTTCTCGTCTGACAACAAGCTGACGTGCACTTTGTGGTTTTCTAAAGTCAATTATTATCGCTCGACTAGTTCGCGACGTTGAATCAATACTTTTGAAAAAGACCAGCGAGTTTTGAATCGAGGTTTTTTATTTAAAACATTATTTCATCGCAGTGAGCCAGAAAAATTCGTTTTCTCACTAAAAAGAAACACCTTAGAATGTTTTTCATCAATGTTGTCTGTTAGGCTACGTAGACATTGCATTTTTCTAAATTATTATTAGATTAGATTAACACTTCATCCAGGAGAATTTTATTTATTTATAGTCAATAAGAATAAGATGCAATTCATGCCGAACAGGAATCGATCACATAATTTTGAAACGAAAAACGTTGTAATGGAGAAAACACATCGCAAAACTTACAAAGGATTTGAATTGTATGCGAAAGACATACATAAAGACAACTTTTTTAAAAATTGTATTCTTTTTTTATGGAAACATTAAGCACATAAAACAAATAACCATGGCTTTACTGCGATTGTACTAGGCACTCTTTTGTTCAAGTGGCGAATGTTATGAAATCTGCTATCAGTTGTGGCTTTAGATTTCAGCAAACAAACTGCAAATTCAAAACTTGAGTGAATTTTGGAAGACTATTTCGATGCGTAGTAAATTTCACTAATCACATCTGTCGCTAAACGGCTCTAGCCATTCGATGTTTCTTTGCTCTGACTAAGCAGTTGGCGTCAAAAATCCTTCCTCAATTAATGTCATGTCCTATAAATCAATCTTTGCAATATGTGGACGCAATGTATAGAAGAAAGGCAGGACAACAGTGCCGATTCTTGCTGCGTTTGAGAGATCAATGCGTTGGACAAAAATTCCTTTCCCTTGCCGAAAGGCAAAAATATTCCAACTAAATACAATGACTGTTCAACATCGTTTCAATTAAAATGTTCTTCGAAAACAGAGACTGAATCTCTGGTACAAATACCAGGTGATCATGGACTGAAAACAGCTTCGTCTATTAGAGAGAATGTAGTGTGCCCACAACTGCTCAGAATGTTGTTCTTTAACACATTTTCTTAGTTTATAATCAGTTTATACAAGCATTTAGTTAAGGCTTTTACTTGAAAAGGCTGAAAAGGGGGCCTTAGTTCTATGCTCGCTCATGGATCGGCTGAATGTGAATCATATCGATTTTTTTATACGAGGGTTGTCTGAGAGGTTGCCGACCGTTGTCACCAACAAAAGCTGGTGACTGCTAGTTGTGCATTTTTTTACAGTTAGTTTCCGCCATTTTTGATGCACAGTTTTTAGTTGACAGTCGTTTCAGTGAGTCGAAGTGTGAAACAACACACCGTCTCACACATCAGAGTTTGCCATTTCGAAAATTCACGAATTACGGTTTGAATATCCGTCTTACTCACTAGATCTAGTCTCAAGAAACTTCTTTTTGCTACCTTATCTAAAAATTGCGTTCGGAGGAAAGAGATTTTCGTCAAATGAGATGGTAATCACTTTCGTGAGCAATTATTTTGCAAAGAAAAACGTCAAGTATTATTTGAATGGATTAGAGAGATGGAAGCATGGCTGTGAGAAGCGTGTAGAGTTACAAGAAAACTGTGTAGAAAAAATACAAAACAATTTTGAGAAGAAATATCTTGTATCATTGTTCGATAGGAAATTTTTCAGATCACCCTCGTAATTAAAAGTCTTCAAACTCTTTTTACGCACTTGTAGTTTCATAAACTGGCTGTTAAGCGAGCGTACCTACATAGGTTCGAATGCAGCGCGGGGAAAACACCACAATTTTCACAGCCCCACCTCCAGCGAACGACTGAAAATTTTTCTGGACTAATTTTGTCACGAAAACCTTTCTCATTTCGCCGTTCGGAACCACCAATAAACAGTACACTCATGTGTCAAATGATACCACGCTCATCATAGAGGAGGCGTTACAAAACTCGGTTCTGGCCCTAAACGGACAGTTACACCATCAATTATTACTATTATTAGTTTTTAAAAAATCTGCAAACATTTCTAAATTTTTTTTTTTTTTGATTTTTGACTTTTGATTTTTTTTCTTTTGTTTCTAAGTGAAGGTTTTACTGGTAGTTTTTCTATTAATGTTTACCATATTACTTTTCTGTATTAAATATGTGTGATGGTCACAAATTATCGTAAATTTATGCTACAAAAAAAATCAACTACTTTTGAAAGTAAGAACAATCAAACTTCAATTGGCCATGGTAATTTGTAATGCAATGCAACCTTTTTACATTGATCGAAAACAGGCTAAGGTCCACGTTAGAACATGGAAAGTTCTGCAGACGTGCCACTTAAAAATATATCAGAAGCTTGTACATATCATATTTTGTCAAGTTAAAGACCAAAAATGCGTTTAAGGTTCCCTTTTTTTTTGCAGTCTAGCAGGTGCACATTGGTTTTGTAAAAACAATTTACCTCTATGACATTAGTGCTAAAAAACACACACACACACAAATGGGCAGCGTGATCAAGTACAAATTAAAATCCCGTCGTCCCAAATGGACGCGATTAAACTCATCCCTACATCACCTGATACTCTAAATAGCTTTCCGGCTAATGTCCTTCCATCCTTTTCCTATCTTTTTTTTGTTGTTGTTTAATTAATTCAGATTAAAACCTTTTCACTTAAACATCCATTGGACTTATTCCATTAACGGCTTTGACACAATGCCTCTCATGTCCGGCATGTGAAGCGACACAAAAAAAAGGAATTTTAAATTTTTAGCTCATTTTCCGAAAAATACATATTTTAGCAATAAACTTAATTGCACTGCCAATTTTTATGCAAAAAAAAAAAAAAACTACGAGAACGAAAAAAAAAACAGAAAGCTTAATTAATTTTGTATTTTTATTTGCAGGTAAATGGAGAGCAACAGCACGACATGGCAAAGGACCTCTAAATAACCCAGCACACAGATGAGATATATAATTCTCTCTTAACAATTTAAATGATATTAATCGGATTACATTAGTTAAATATACAATATTGCTCAGAAATTCCTTTTTTTTTGAGCCTACGTAGGAGGCAGTTGCAAATAATGACAAAAAGAAATATTTATTAATCCAATAAATCAATTGTCATCATTATGCGTGAGATATCTGTATCTAGATAGAGTTGAAAAACTCCAAACAAAAAACCAAAAAAAAAATCCTCTACATATTTCACGCGACCATTGCGAGCGTGAAAAGATCGCACGTCCCCAGCAGAATACGCAATTACCATAGTTAATTTAAATTCTTTGATATGAAACTAATTAAAATTTCCCACTGAGTGCGCTTGTAATTTAACAAAACTATATGTGTACTTATTTATTTATTAGTTCAATGCGTGATTAAAATTTAATATATGTTGTTTTATTTTTTTTTTGTTTTTGAGTGGAATTGGGAGGTTTGTCACCGAAAAGATATTCAGCATAAAAATTACAAATTCGACAGCGAGAAAAAAAAAATGGGGAAATGTCGGGACGAGAGGAGCAAGTTACTAAATTGGAAAATGTTTAATAAATTTTATGAATGCATAAAAGAATTTCTCGTAATTAGAGTCCTCTGTTCCGTTTGTCAGTTGGATGGTTTTAATTTTATTATCGGAATGCGATCTAAGTTGTTTTAATTGTTTGTACGTGACCTGTTTTTTTTTTTTAAATGAATGGTGTGGAATGAATTGTCTTTTTTTTGTTTTTAATGTTTTTTTGTAAATCAATTTGTGATTTTAAATATGTAAAGGGCGCCCTTCAGTCTCTGGAGGTTCGATGACAGTTTTGAATTAGGTTTTTGTTACTCAATTATGTAATGAGTTGAAGTAATTACGGTTTTGTGGCACTTTCTGAAGTTCTTCAACGAAAGGGGTTCTTCTCAGCATTCAAATGTGGTTCCTCCACTAAAGGAGTTGTACTTAGGCTTCTTTTCAGTCAGATTCTGCCTAGGCCTTAAGTTTTTATTTAACTTCTTCCTCGCGTTTGATGTGTATCTAGAAAAGCTGTCCGCCAAGTCAGCGAATAGGCTTTGTAAGCCTAATAAGGCATTATTAGGGACTCAGCTCAACGAAGTTGTCTATTTGCGAGTTGCTTTCTTGCCGTGGAAATGAAACTCTTATTGTAAAACACCCCTCTGTCTGAGGCTGCTTATTCCTGACGTCGCAATTTGTTGCTGTTGCACGACTTCTGAGCGTCATTTCTCCCACCATCGTGCCATTGAGTGGCTTGTAACTTTGTTAGTACTGCCCTAGCAATTTTATACTTTGTAAAACTTCAAAGGACAGCTCTCCCCTCCCACTCAAATTCATCTGCAACACTTGCAATGTTTTTCAAAATTCAATTAAAAAAAATTCGCGCCACTTTAGTAGGCGTCGCACCAACACGCGAACGATTTCAATTTGTTTGCACATGCGTATGTGGACACAATGTTTAATATTTCATGCATCGTTGCTTACTGCGTGAAGCTGCCCATCAGACGAACACCCACATCAGTCCAGAAACACACACTCACGCCCACCACAGTGAGGTGGCTGTCCATCCATCATCAAGAGCAACGAAATAAAATGTGATTATCTCTTGAATGTGTTAACAGGATCTCTCCTATCCATCGACAGATTTAACGATTCGAGAACTGTTCACAGGTATCCTTCATGGGGCCACCGTCACAGCTGGACCGTCAGTGTCCTGCATACAACGGGAAGTGGTATTTTCGTGCAGCTATGCGTGTTGCGATAGCATTGTTATCCTTTCAACGGCATTCATGTCCTTCATTTTGCCTGGTTCCGGCCACTGGAGATGTGCAGAACGGACATCAAAGGTCACATATTTAAGATTTAATTTTGAAATTATGCTGGCCCACCATTACGTTGTCGGTAAATGAACTTCGCGCCGGTCAAAGGAAGGGCTTTCAATATTAATTTTCATATGTTGGGAATGTAACATGGCGATTCCGGAAGGGTTTTGCGTGATGGAGAGCTATCGAAGGGTCTGGTGGCCGCACTATTTTTTGGAGGGGAATTTGAATCAACCGTAGACCATTTGAGCCAAGCTTTTGTGGATTAAATGAGTTTCACCGATGGCCACTTTCTGATTCTAAATGGAGGATTCTGTTCTACGGCAAACCATCTAACAATAGAAGGGTTCTTATCGTTCGCCTCCCATTTTAACCCTGGAAAAATAACCTTCGTGAATTTGACTCACACAAAAGCGAAGTATTTCTCTCTCTTTAAAAATCCAAAATAACACGTTGTACGTTTACTTTATTCTAGGCAGCAGCAATGCAATAAAATATTTAAACGTTATTTCATTTACCTCAGGGAACTATCAACAATCAATTCAACACCTTTTTCACAAAAGCTTAAAAAATCTAACTGTTAAAAGGGTATTCATTAATTTTTAGTGTATGACAAAATAAGCGTATCTTTCAAATTTTTCGCTGCTAATGTGCCTCAAATCTCGCTCTCCAAAGCAAAAACAAAAGTCGAAAATAGACCAAAAGACGTAGAGACTAGACCCAAACATAAATCCACCACCAATCTCAAGATATATCCAGCAATATCCAGAGCCAATTTAGAAATGTTATGCTCAGAACCAAAGCCAAAAATAGATAGCCACAGCGGCAGAGAGAAAGCTTCAACTAAACACAGAATCAAAGTTCCAGCTTCAATCAGATTTAGAGCTGCTGAAATTTAAATAAGCAGTTTCAGTTTTTATATATTTCTCAGTTTGCTCAGCACTTTCGATCTGAATTCTATTCACTTTAATTTCTATATTTGTCCCTTATGATTAACTCCATAAAACCAAAATTTAAGAAAAACGATGAAACAATTTTCATTCATTGTCGTTTAATGGTGGTAATCTTTATCATTAAGGAAAGATATCGTAAACATAAGTAGTTAAGACTATTGTATCGAACTGCATGAGTTTATAACTCAGCAGTTGATGTATTTTATGTTGCTAAGTAGCTTTGCTGTTTTCTATAAGAAATTTTGCTTTTTGTCAGTAATTGAGAAGGAGTGATGGAGAAAACGAATAGCAAATAAAAGTGTTTTTTTCCTTTTTGGTTTTCCACTTTAAAGTGGCTGTTGTTTTCTTGATTAGGCTTTAACAACTATATAAAGTACTTTGACTCATATAAAGGGTGATTTTTTAGCTATTATCTTTTTGGCAACACTGGTTTAAACAGCTGACGCACGTTTCGTGTTTTGTTTCACTGTCAAACATCTTCAGTTTTGTCTATAATTTAACCGTCTTACAAACGAACAACGCTTGCAAATTATAGAATTTTATTATCAAAATTCGTGCTCTGTTAAGAAAGTTAAGAAAGTGTTCAGCGACAAAGCTCATTTTTGGCTCAATGGGTACGTAAAAAAGCAGAATTGTCGATTTTGGAGTGAATATCAGCCAGAAGCATTGCAAGAGCTACCAATGCATCCAGAAAAAGTCACAGTTCGGCGCGGTTTATGGGCTGGTGGCATCATGTCTATACAGACATGCCCGCTTCAATTGACGCATTGGAAGACAACATTGAAGCATTTATTCGTGAGATACCGGCCGAAATGTTGGAAAGAGTATGCCAAAATTGGACTAAGCGGATGGACCATTTGTGGCGCAGTTAAGGTCAACATTTGCATGAAATAATCTTCAAACATTCAATTATATGGACCGTGCTATCGATTCAAATAAAGATTTCATGAATCATAAAGATTTTTTCTGAATTTTATGTGTTTTTTTTTTAAAAACTTTCCTATAGCTTTTAAAAAATCACCCTTTATTATATCTAAATTTTTCAAAATTAAAGTAAGTAGCGTTTTTGTCTTTGACCCGATATTCTGCAGTTCGGTTATTTATTGAAATAAAACTTATTAAAATTAAAAAACCCGTTCCTTCGTCTACCAAAGTTTAAATTTTTTTTTTCAAGAGGCACCATTCAGGAATCGAATCAAAGACTGATTTTCAGCCACAACTCAAAACCAGCCACTGTCAAAGCCAGTACCAAAATCTAAACCCAGAGCCCAAGCGAAAGTTGAAGTTGGGATCATCGTATGTTATGTCAGAGTTATGTTAGCGGATCAATTGGAAGCTATATTATTCCAAAAAATGGCTAGAACCTATCATTTTAAAAGGGTAATTCTCAGAGTTTCAATTGTTGTAGAAAATCGATTCGTTTTGATAACCTACTTTTTACGTTCTTTCTTCTGACTCGCTACTGGCCTTGGGAATTTCTAGAACTTGCCAGTTTTTACAATTAACAACCAATAAACGACCCTAACCCGGTTGTATTCCAAACAAAAAAAGCAAGGTCAACACATGTTTCACGTGTTCGTGTTCCCGAGTCCCTGAAGCGAATAAAAAATGCGCACACTAACTTAATTTAAATAATTAACGATGCGAAAAAAAGGAAGGTAGCGATCCTGTTGGTGAAATAAACATTTCTTTGTGTCAGAATTTGTCACATTCAATTTTATTACAATTTTTCATTTAATAGTTTTTTATCATTTTTAGGTGTGAGATCTAACCAGTGGCTAAAAAGTATTTTATTACGATTTGTCCCATGTGTTCAAAACTTTCATTCTTATCGTGTTTGTGTCGTCTTGACTTGATTGGTCTACAGATAAACCAGACGTTGACGGCATATTGCATAATTCTGTTAAATTGATTGAGTGGTTTCGGTTGACCCACTAATGGGGATTCAGTTTTTTCTAATCATCTTCGTCGAGGCTGATTCGTGATTCATGTTTGTGATTAATGGGCGCTTTAAGTAAGGCCAAAGGTTCAAGAGCTGAATTAGATTCCATTAGTTAGGGGTTAGTTTCAGTTCAAAAACGCGGGGGAATTATCAAGTGCTGCAGTCATCCACTGAGATCATTTATAGTTTTGTACGGTGACGTTAGGTGTTTGATATAGGGCTATGGAATTTGATTTAAGACACTCTTCTTCCAGCAGCATTTTAAAGACGATTTTATAATATGTTTTAAGTTAACCCAATGCAGACATTTTGAACATTTATTTGCAGCTATCTTCGTTTCATCGCAAAAGAAAAGAAAAGCTTAAGTTTAAGGTTTATAACAAATTTCCAATTGCCATTTTAAAGGATATCAGAGGCCCTATTTAACAATAAACTCCTATTCATTTTAAAAGAGCAAACAATTGTTAAAATGTTTTAAAATTACTGGCGAAAACTTTAGCATATAAAAATCGAAAGGGATTCAAATATCAACGGAGAATAGTGCTCAATTCTTGGTTCTGTAGCGTTTGAAGAAACTACGACTACCAAATTTGCGCTAGAAGTTTTAAATCCAGTAAAACCAGAGACTTATAGCCCTATTCTGGCACACCTCACTAATGCCTCTTATTTCACAGCAACCTGTGGAGAATTCACAACTTGAGAGGTTTTCGTATTCTAACCCAAGACTGTCAAAATTGTGATCTGCGATTAAGCAGGTCATAACAGAAAAAAAGCAAGATGGCGTATCATTACAGTTTTCCCCTCACTGATATTTGTGAGTTATGACTATATCACGACCAGAATAGGGGCATTAATCTACCTCGAACCAGTAAGCTGGGACTCAAAGACTCTCTTAGCTGAGATGTTGTCTGTGGTCGACTCAGCTCATGTGAGTTAAGTGGTGTTTTGTCTTCGGATTGCATCCACAAACTTCAAATGTCGCCTGCTACAAAAACATTAACAGTAAGAAAAAGATGAATATTACGAATTTAAAATTAAGTTGATGTGGTCGGCTGCAGAAGAATAATCCACAGCCGCACTTAATGCACTGCCATTAAATATTCGACTAGGATCTCCATTAATTGAGTGACCCTGTTCCATGATATCATCTTCAAAGCAGTCGGTCTATCTCCTCCCATTTCACCGTCGATTTTTTTCACTTTGACGTCCCTCGCATACCAACGCCCCACTAGCCTAATTGAAGGTGTTCGAAAGCTCCATGTGAGTGCACTCTAATTGCCCCATGACAACCCGTCAACCACAACAGCCGCACAAATTTTCGCATCGAAATAAAAAAACCAACCTCAGAATGTAAACATCAGATATAAAAAAAACCGCACAGCTCCCTCTGATTGTCACTTCCAAGCCGAGGCCCTTAAATAAATGCTCATGAAAAAGTTATGAACAAGACACGGAACACAAAAAATCAACAACATCCACGGTTGAAAAAAAAAGATCCTTACATCGATACCAACCGACTATCATAGCAAATGTGTTTTTAATTTTTTTTTTTTCTTCGTTAAATCCCTCCCCGAGTGCCAACCTCAACACTCGTTTTCATTTTGTTTTTACATCAATTTTTGTTTTTTCCTTCGCCTTTTTTTTGCAATTTCACTTTGGCATTAAAAATTGATGAAAATGCACTTTGGATAAATTTAATTCCACCACCACTCCATATTGGGTTGGTGGTGTGGTTCAATTCAGTTCCGACATACGATCCCTGCCTGGACGGTGGAAGGGGTGGGATGGGGCTCTCAAGCCGGAGAGAGAGCACTTTTCTGGTGTGGCGCCGAGCGGCTTCGAACCCTGGCTTGGTGTCACATTGTTGTTCAGTTGGTTTTTTTCCCGCCTCCTTTCATTGTCGTCCTTTTAATAACATAATAAATTTTCACAGACATGTTATGATAGGCGAGGAGGATATGCCATTTCTAGCCCGGCACAGAGCACGTGCCCCCGCAACCCTCATCACCTTCACCGATGACTCTGTTCCCTATACCCGTTCAATACACAATGGCCGCCACCTGGTGTGGGTTACGTTATGAATA
This sequence comes from Syritta pipiens, assembly GCA_905187475.1. NCBI lineage: Eukaryota > Metazoa > Arthropoda > Insecta > Diptera > Syrphidae > Syritta > Syritta pipiens. Next base: position 26,920,489 of record LR994572.1, on the reverse strand, counting down.
TTTCAGCGAAAAGGAAAAAAAGTGAAATGTAAAAAATGAGGTGAAACGTATGATAATGTGTCTGTGTTTGTTAGGCGGGGATGGTTGGAGACGTGTCTACCCTGGTTGGGTAGTGCATATTGTTGCATGGTTGGGGGTGAGTTATTGTGACGTGAGGGACTATCACATCAACCTTTATGGTGTTGTTTTCCAAAAGCCCTCTTTCGGAATGAGCCGCGTTAACGTGGTTTACGACCGCGGGACGGTGGGATACCCAATCTTGGGGTTGATTCAAATAATTTGATAAGATGAGCCGCTGGAATTGAGTCGGCCTCGAGTTTATTACTTAAGCAGCGTTGCCCCTACTCTGCTCAAAATTGAAAGGTTAGGAAAATTTCTAAAATTTTCTTCTGGCATTTTTAAATTGGTATAAGACATTATTTGAAAATATTCTTATTAACTAAGAAGAATCACCCGATTATGGCATTATCTCCATTCTGGAAAAATTCATAAGTCTTCCGAACAGTCAAACCGCATGGTCCTGGAGGTGTCTTACGTCACCTCGTCGGTGTTTGGCGTTGGCGACTTTTGGGTTCTAGCTAAAAGCCTTTTGGGTTCTAGAAAAAGATAGATTAACAGATTAACAGAAAAACCTGTATTTTATTTTCTTTATGTCTATGTCAAAAGCGGGGTTCACACCTGACTACAAGTTGAACAATTTGCTTGACAACCAAATTTGCCTTAGCGTTCACATTTAACTACATGCTTGACAACTTCAGTTCAAAAAAACACCAGCTAATTTTTTTTTCTTTGCTCAACGACATTTTTTTCGAGATTACAAGCAAAAATGAAAAATAATCCGAAGTTGGACAACAAGTGTTCAAACTCAACTACAAATTGTGCAATCGATGCAAATAGTTGAAAATATCGAACTTTCTGACTCCAAGTCTGCCGATTTGTAGCTTCGATAGTTCACATTGACGATTTGTAGTCGACAAGCACGATTGTCAAGCAAATTGTATAATTAGTCGTCAGGTGTAAACCCCGCTAAAAGCAACTTGGTGAAACTTTAGTCAGCTTTCAAGCCATAAGTGAGATCAGACATTTTTAGCATGTCAAGTTACAAGTTTCGAAGGGAATGATAGTTTTTGAAGCTTTTAAATTTGTTGAAAAATTCTTGTAAATTGTCCGGGCTTTGGAAAAAAAGTGACGAATTCATGAAAAGTAGCTAAAACAAACCTAAGCCTTTGCCCTTGCCTTGACATGTGTCAAATTATAATGCGCATAACACAGTGAAGGCGCAAAAAAGCTATATTCTGGCCCTTTATGACCTGTTATGCAGATTATTATTATTTTTGCTATAAAATTCATTTTTTAGCAAAGGCTTAAAAAAAGCTTTGGCTATAAAATTCATTCAAATCGGTTAAAAGTCTGAGATAGCCCCGTTTGTCTGACATTACGATGTGTTGCTCTCTGTATTAAAAATCATTTCTAAGACTCGACTCGACTTCGACTCTTGAAAATTTGGCCTCATGCATAAAAAACCGCTAGCGTGCCTGTTTAACTTAGCACTTTGACATAATATAACCAAGAAAAAAAAATCCGCAAAAATATGACGTGTTCGTTCAACGCCAGTAAATTGTCCCACCAGACCTCGTCTCGTCTCCAACAAGTCCCTCATTTGAGGACATGCATCGTGCATTGATATGAGATCCATCAGCCAATAAACCACCCCACCGCTGACAGTCAGCGGTGGCTCCAAGGCAAGCGACAGAAAAAGGATCTCCCATCCTTTGAACACACCCAACCTTCAGTCACAGTTTTTCCAACAAATTGTGTTTTTGCGACTCAAGCAACAACATCGAAGGTGGTTTAATGTGGATGCACGCGAATTTCATGAAAAAAAAAAAAAAAACGAAACTCGTGTGACGCGTTGAAGAAGACGACGAAGGGAGAGAGCGAAAACGAACCACCGGGCTTCCTTGTTATTACCCTTATTAGAGGGTAGCACAGAGAGCATTAAAATGTGCATGTTCTCTCGTAAAATTGAATGAAAACGGAAATGTGGGAAGGCGCTTTTGACGGTTGTTGTTAAGGTATTGAATTTTAAAGGGATTACCTCGGCGACATGTCGCTGAGTGAATGCACAAAGAGGTCTTTAATTCAATTTAAGATGCTTGCTGACACTTGAATTTTTTTTTTCTCGGTGTACAAACGGAATGATTTATGTAATTCGGTGTATAAATTTTGACGCTTTTTTCGACGAATGTGGGGACTGATTAAAAACAGGGATATCGATCAAGAAAAACTGGTCTGGGTTTAAAAACTCGTGTAGTTGTGGTCATGTACAGGATCAAATATCGTTTTCTTTCATTTCTGGCAAAAAAATAACCCTTAGAAGAAAGTATGCAGCATGGAGGTCAAAACTATTCACAAGAAAACTGAAACACCTTACCTAAATTTATTGGCAAAAACTGAATTCTTGTCGTCCATGTTTGAAAACATCGTTTTGAATATATAAACTAGAATGTTTTTGCCTTATAAGCTGTTTTCCTTATGCCTAGGATTGGTATACTTCGAAGGCAACATAATTGTAATTTGTAATTTTTAAATATGTCACCATACAAACATCGGCCCTCATAAATAACGACGATTTGTCAATGGACGTAAAAAGAAGATAAAACAAAATCAAAATCAAAATCAGGTACTGGTGAATTAAAAAGCGAAGCGAACGGTTGCGTTTTTATTTGGGCAAGTGTAATAAATATAATAGTGTAAATGTAAATTGCCTAAATGTTTGTTTTGCTTATGATTATGTCAGCTGATTTCATAAATACCAAAAGTTCATCTTATGTGTTAGTCTTTGTCTTAGAATTCAATCTCAATGTTCGTGTTTCGAGCATTCATTTTTGTAAATCAAATAAAATACGTAAGCGACATCATTCGAAATGTTACTTCAAATTTTATTACCTTATTATGTCTTCAAATAAAAAAATATTGGCCATCCTGTAAACATTAGTAAATGCAGAAATTTTCTTGAATGCTCTTTAGATTTTTCACTGATTGATGATACCATGACATTTTCATCCTATTTGCTCTGAAATGAAACCTCTTATCATCCATTTCATTAATAATTTTTACATTTTCACTATAAAAATCAAATTAGGGCAGGGGAATCTATAGCTTTAGCAACATTCTCCATCCTAATATTCTCAACTTATTTTTTTAATTTCCTACCAATTCTACATAATTTTTTTAATTTGCATTTCGCAAAAACCTTTCTTTTATGTCTGTGAATGTCTGTGAGTGCCTCTATTTTCGGGGTCCAGGCCTACCTTTGAAATTACAACACAGCAAGTGTTTTAATTTTTCAGTTCGAAGTTTTTTACTACCAAAACGTCGTGATTTGGGATGTGCGAATGTATTGACATTTATATTTTACTAAACGTTAGCATTAAAGCTGCATTGGGGCTAGCACATTTTTCTCTTTACTAACAACTAGTCATACTTATTTTTTATTTTAATTTACTTACTTACTTACATTAGACAAGTTCAAAGTACTAATCCGTCCGTCGACACGTTAATAAGGTTCGCCGGTTTCTTCTATATTTGCCGATCTTAAAAGATAGGTTTCTTCCGCTTGCATTTCACATTTCTCAATGGCGTTGCCATAAACTTAACAGTTGGAACGAATGAATGACCAAAGTGTGCTTGACTAATTATGAGAAAGCAGAAACTACCAAAGAATTAACATAAACAAATTTTTGTTACATGGTGTAATTTAAGCCAGAATTGCAGTCCCTAAGTCGGTAAAAATTAGTCACATGACATGAAAAATTAGTCACATTTTTTTTCAGAGTCATAATCAAACTTGCTTCGCAGAGATGTCTACATAGCTCTATAAATTTTTTTGTAAAAAGACGAAATACTACTCAGCTACAGTATTTTTAAATGGCTTTGAGCGATTGTAGTGTTTCCAGTGTGACTATAGTGAAAAACTGTGTCTAAAGGAAAATGCCAGTTATGTGCCTCGCTGTATTTAAAATCGTGCGGCTCTGTTCGTCATCAATTGGAGTAGATCAAATAAAATTGGCCGTAACTGAATCTCTCTGTTAATTAGGCATGGGGAGATCAGCTAAATGCATGCAGACCCGCTAGTATATAATTAACCCTTACATGACCATACCTAATTTTGGCTGAAAAGATAAATTTTCACTTCACTAAAAACGAAATAAAAGATCGCAAATATGTATTTTTATTTACTATACTTACAATTAAAGACGTCTGGAATTTAGCCGGGGTAGGACGGAACAAATTCTGAAGCTATCCAGGGTAAATTGTAGGCTATTGGTAGGTGTTTATACGGGTGACTGCTTATTGTATTGACCCTTAAGCTTGGTCTGACCTCATCGGATACCTGCAGAGATTTTTGGGAAGCAGCAAGCCCTCAATTAGTAAGTTTCGCATTTGCATCCAAATCCTTCTGTCTTAATCAGAGGTGACATCGGTTCTTGGAAAAGAAGTTAAGGCGCTTTTTTGACTTGTCAGTAGATAAAATTCGTATTGTACACGAAGAAAAGGGTTTTCTTTCTGTTAAGGAATTTTAATCAGAGATAAAAGATAAAAGACTATACAAGTAGCAGTTAAAGAAATACTATCCACCCCATCTGCTCGTACGTTCGAGGGATTTATTTTGACGCATAATCGCAAGGTAATCTTGGCGATGAGCTCAATTTCAAATATGCTCCTATAAAAACGAGAGAATATTTAATTGAAGATCCTGGCAGCCAATACTACACAAATTTCTAAAAAAGATTAAAAATACAACGCTATTAGCTATTAGCTAATACTAGTATTGCATTAAATCTGTAAATCACTTAAAGTTTAATAAATTTTAAATAAATAAACGAAAGAACAAATCAACTTTTTTTTTAATTAACGAAGAACGCAAATGTTTTGCCGACTTATTTATTGGATATCCTTACTAAAAATTAATAATTATTCACAAATATTGATTTCTTCATAGTGTAACAGTAAAAGAATCGAATCAGGTTTGTGTCTCATTTAAATCATTTTTTTTTTCTGCTTTAACCAGAACGTGTTCCCGATGTGGCACGTCGTTTAGGGTCAACAGCACTTTCAGTGGCTTCACGTGTTTATATTTCTACGTCGCAGCTATCGACTGGTCCTAGAACCCCTTGATTTAGGAATTAAATGGATACCAGTCTCCTTCAAATTCTAAAAATTGTCTCTTAATATCGATTTCAAGAGTGCAAAAAGGACCATCACATCCTCCCTGCCGCTTAGCAGTTTTCAGCAATTCAACAAATTGTCAGACGACCGAAGAACATGAATGTGTCCATTAGGAAATTGGATATCAGCAATGTGTCCCATTCACAAGTACCCCCGTGTCCATTTGTAGCACTGTCATGACCTGTCCTCGTGTCGGTTGATGTCGGCTACCGACTACCGCCAGTTATATTTAAAAGTTTCCAATTTATCCCAATAAACTATTTGATGGCACATATCCTCGCATCGGAATCCGAAACCGAAACAGAAACAGAAACATAGTGGCAGCTTTCAGTTGTATGCATTCTCCCACAGGGCAGGACATCGAAGGGGTGAATGTATAGCGACGTTTCAAAACGAATTGACTCCATAAAAAAGAGGAGCTCCTTTTAACAATCACTATAAAATGCCTCATATTTATTTGTCCATCAGCAACCGGGGACTGGGATTAGAGTCGGCGGGTGGGCAGAGGAATCAATTCATTTTGGGAATGCGTTCCGCAGGACAGATGTGAATTTTTGGATTACTTTTTTTTTTTTTCGTTTCCGCCTGTTTTAGACAGAAGAGTATTTTTTTTTTTTGTAAAATATTAAAAAAGCAAATGTGTGGAGTGTGGCAATGAATACGTGAAAAAGTCATTTGTTGAATGAAAATAAACACACTTAGGGATCAGATGTGTGGCTGTCACTTTCACATTGACGTTCATAAATACTTTCGGAGATGTGTCCACAGTTCACAGTTCACGTGCGCTCTGGGGGCACTCCGCGCTGCCGGCGCGCGTATGTAGGCCATCGGCAAGTGGCAATTTCAATATGGTTTACACCTTTTATTGATGTTTGTTATTTACTCACACAGCGTACACATGCGAATGCGATGAAGTGAGCAATGAAAAGTGCTTTGCTGTGTTTGTATTAAGCAAAAAAAAAGAAACTGAAGGAAAAACAAAACCAAATGAGCGAGAATCAGAAAGGAAAGACCATTAGGCAAGTAAATATTCAGTCGAATATGGATTTGGAGAACAACGATTGCACTCGGCACTTGGCACTCCAGGGTAGCAAAAGGAGTTGTATATTGAGTGGTTAACCTTTCTAAGCGTCGAGGGTTAATGGCGATTTGAGAGTGTGGTGAAACGGTGCCAAATGTAGTGTTAAACGACTTAAAAGCTTTCAGGATCATTTGTCGGTAGGTGGCGTTTGTAACTGAATTTGTTTCTTCGAAGGAGGAGGGATTTGTTTTCGTCTAGAGATTTTGGAAAATTTTTTTTTTTTGAAATTTCAATGATTTCTCCTGATCAACAAGTCGTCAGTTGTAGGTGAATTTCAAATGTGCGAAAATCTGTCGGAAGAGCAAGAGCTATGGTCGTCCTTTAAAGGTGTGTGACAAACATATGTACAATTTTTAGTGTCGAACAATGAAGACTACGCTGTTCTTATATTTTACTTTACTGAGCTCCTGAGTACTACAAACAAAAACAAGATGATTGTCGGGTCTAAGAGCTATTTGGATTTGCAACCAGAATAGAATTCGCAATAAACTACGTTTGATCCGATAAATCATGTTTCATTAAACAAGACTGAAGAATACAATGCCATTTCTCTTCATTCATATAACTTCATTTCAATATGTCTAATGCAATCGGTTACTGCAGTCAAACTCAACACCATTATCACTCATCATGAGGACCAATTTTTCAGGACTTATAATTGAAAACATAAAAGGACAACTTAATTCTTTGTTGTTTCAAACTCTAAGATGATAGATTTAAAGTGTAAGCTAGAGTCGATAGCCTTACTGCTAGTGCACTTGAAATTTTGTTATTAATATATCTTAATATGTTGTTAGTAAAAAATAAATAAATAAAGTGTAAGCTACGCCTTAGCTTCGAGAATTTGATTCCTTACTTCAACTTATTGCTTTAAAAATAAAACAACCTTTAGTGTATACCTTCAATGAATTCGACGCTAGTTTTTTTAGAGATGTTTGGTCAACTTTCAAGTTTTGATTCTTAATCAAAAACATTCCATTTAGCTTGTTACAGCTAGAAACTGCATTGAAATTTTTTAATCAACGAGTATTTTCGTGGTTTCGAGCTGGGATGAAAAAAGTCTGAACCTGGAGTAAGAATTCTGTTCAGCAAGCCATAAAATCAGCTACAGAATCAAGCATGTGAGAGCAGCCCCCGGTATTATTCGCTCCTTAAAGGATATGCACTCGTTCAAGCTATTTTCTTTATTCATCCAATCGGAAAACCATGGTTATTTTTTCGAGTAAACATCTGGCAAACCGCATGCATAGAGACTACTAAGCACGTGATTTAAATTCATTAAGTCTTTTGTTTTTCACATACCCACAGGTGTACAATATTGCTACTCTACACCGGGACGTTTTCCCCATTCCAAACACCACAAATTCATTATTAGCTGCACATACAGCAGCACCACCAGAGGTGGGGACATGATGGAGCATTAGAAAAAAAAAACTATACACTCACCTACCACCTCACTTAGTGCTGATAGCATAAAAACAAAATCAACCACCATCTCTTCGCCCGTCCACCCAAAAAACAATTGCACCTGACGACTGACCTCAAAAACGTTTTCCCTTCACGCATATTAAATAATAATTTCATGCTTAATATCCTTTCAAAAATAATTTATTTCATTTCCCCGATAGAAATTGAATAACAATTAGAGGAGAGGAGCCATAATCACGAAATGCATTAATTGCCAATTTCCAATATTCACGCAGTTCAGCCGGTTGATATATCCTGCGTATGCTTTTACGATGCAGGTGCCTTTACGTTTGTTTCATTATGGTGAATTGAAAATTCTCTCTGCGTGAAAATAATTGCAAATTATTTATGTTTACGTGGGAGATGATTCGTTTTGAATGAAAATGGTAGCATAACAAGCTCTGTATTGAGTTTTCATCGGAAAAAATAATAATCAGGTGCGAGTCACAATCTAGTGTTAAGTCTTCCGTTGATTCATGTTGAATTCATTTTCTACTTAAAGAGCACTGCACATATTTAGAAACACATAGCATGATCTTTGTCATAAGTCATCGATTTTTTGTTTTTATTATTTCTACATAAAAAAAAATCATGGGAAAATCAAGTTCAGTCAACAAGTTTAGCCACCCGTGCATATAATTAGAAATGCTAACATTTTCATATGAATTCGCTAAATTTTATAACAAAACAACTCCAGGAGGATTGTCAGTCATTAGTTTGAAACAAAATTGTACGTCCAATGATTGCTCTCTTAGATTTAGATTTAGGTTTTAGGTTTTATTCATAAAGAAAAGTTTTTATTCTTGAGGACTTTGTTTTGTATTTCTAACCGCCTTTGTTGCGCTACAAAAGACAATAAGTCCTACTTGTACAAACCTTTATAGAAATAAATTACTGCTGTCAGGAAAAAAAAATATCTCCAACCAATGACATGTCTTGGCTTATAAGAGTAGGCCTTTTATTAAGTTCTTAGTCAGTTTACGTTTTCATCAAATTTTGTCCTTTACTTTAAAGACCTATACACCATCGAATTGGCCAGTTTTGTTGACTGAAATGCCTCAAATTAAAACAAAACAAACCCAACAGCAATGATGCAGTCACCTTACGATTTTATTTTTACTCTGCAAGTCATCAAATGACGTAGCTAATAGCTCATCACCTGACAATAAGACCGACAATAGATTACACAATTCTTTCGATGGTAACTAAAGCATTAGGTCACACTTTGATAATCACTTTGCGATACAGTCACTTCAAGTAGGCAGTAAAAAGCTTTCTACAGTTTTAAACAAATGAGAGTAAATGCGAAATAAGTTTTTTTCTTTATTCCTGCTCTATTTTAATATTGATGTTTACTCGAATAAGCAATCAGAAGAAACAAATTTTTAAGTGAATTCTTTTAAGAAATCTGACGGCCTTGTATTCTTGGAAACCTCTAGTTGGAACTCTTATACGCACCGTCTGACAAAACAGTGACAGTGATCTTATGTATATAACCAAAGACCATATTAAATGATCTTTGATATAACATTGGTATTACCAAAGACATTCTGATCTTTTTCCTGGAAACGATAGAGCTCCTGAAAGGTACTGCCGTGGGCACAAAAAATAACCGCCTAAGTCACTCTTTCACGTTTTAAAAAAGAGAAAGTTTGAATCCTAAGCTCTTTCCGGAAACTCATGTGAATGTCAGGAAAGAGCAAACATTTTGTTGAATAGACATTGTTTTATTTTACTGTTAAATTTGTCGAAAATAACACCAGGACCTAAAAAAATTTAGCGTACACCCACAACTGGAGCATAATTCTGATTTTTAGTCATTTATGGACAAAATAGAAATGTAGTTGGACAAAACAAAAGTGTATTTACAATCACTTCATATATTCAAAAATGAGAACAACAAAAGAGTTAACAAATATGCTATTGGGTATATAACTTAATTCGTGGGTTTTTTTTTTTTTTTACGTACGATAGTATTATTCAAAGTATTGTCCATCCGAAGCTATGATTTTTCCCATCTATCTGGCAATTTTGTGAATCCCAGAACTGCGCCGGCAGCCAAAATAAAATCAAGCCAATTTTTGATATTCTGCTCTGATGTGAACCGTATTTCAGTGAGACCGTTCTGCATCGAATGGTAGTCAGAAGGGGCAAGGTCTGGACTATAAAGCGGGTGGGGTAAAACTTCTTTTGGCTGCCCAGGACGACACAAATTTTTAGAATTGAAATAAAATCCATTTTGTCTTAATTCGACTTAAGCGATAATTGCTTGAGACCACAGAAATAATACATTCTGATTACTTAAGAGCTAACTTAGTCCGTCAAGCTAAAGGACGATAGAAAAGATAACTCGACGAAGAAATAATACATTCTGATTACTTAAGAGCTAACTTAGTCCGTCAAGCTAAAGGACGATAGAAAAGATAACTCGACTAAATTGTGCTAGAACCGATTAATTTCGGTTTCGGCTTTCGTTGTATAAATCCCACGTGCGCTAATTTCATTGTAATTGCTAACGGAATTGTCAGCAGGTTGCTGCTGCTCAAACTTGAAATGCAAAATTTATTTAATTTTTTTAATTAGATTACAATTCGCTATCGAGAATGTAGCTTTGCTGTAGTAGTCCTGCTGCTGTCATCATTCGCCCTACGAGTATAAGACTCGGAATGCTGAAATTGACAACTTCTCGGTGATTAATCTTTTCTGCCACTTGGTTGTGGCTGCCCTTGTTAAATTTTTAGTTCATTACACTCTTACGAAGTTAACGAAGAAGTTTTGGAAGTCAATTTTAAGTATGATCAGCGAAAGCCAATTGACCAATTCACTAACTTATAACTTTGTGTTTTCAATTACTCTTTTTACCATATTTTGTGATCACTGTCATACAGAGGTCTGTTCTTGTTATTTAGCTAGCCAAAGGTCAATTTTGCAAAGTACCAGTATGAAAAAAAGCAGCCCGCTAAATCTAATCAAGCTATTAATGATAAAAATCGGTTGCGTTTTGTTGCTGCCAGCCATGTACAAATTTTGCAGTTTGTTGAAACAGGCCACGGAAGCTTAACGATAATTTTGTTCATTAGAAATTTCAGATTAGACGTTCGTTTTAGCTTTTAATACCCAGAACATGTGAAGCAATCTTCCTAAATTTAGTGTTGAGTTCTTAAGCCTTCAAACATTTCCCTAACTAACAAATTAATTTTGCCAAAACTTTGTCCTCTTAGTTTTTTATTTAATTCCCGCTCATGGTCACACTTTTTAGCATTTACACGCCGCCTGCAGCAGGACTTCTTTTCTTCTTATACATCCTCAAGCCTTCTGAGCAACAAAAAATGATTGAAGGAAACTCGAGAATTTTTTGGATAATGTTTTTCCTGAAAATAACAGTCTCGGAAAACTACAAGGACTCTTGGTTAACCCACAGAGTTGTCGTTGGAATTTTTCGCATTTTGCAGTGCGGTTGTCTTTTTCTTCCGGCATTTGCATAAAGAGCGAAATTTTTCTCATTAGGGTTAAGTGTTTGTTAATCTAAATGTGTGTGTGTGAATGGATTCTCACAGAAAACACATTGGCATCGTCATCATCATTATCCTTGCGTTTTTCGGAGACACGTCACACTAAAAAAACGAACTAACAAAAACAAAGTTTCCATTCTTTCGAGTTGATCTTTCGTCGTCCTTTTTTTTTAATTTCTTTTTCTTTGTGTTAAGCACAGCGTTTGGCTTAACGTTTCGGTGTTTTTTTTTTTTCCTCGCGAGATTTCACTTTCGGCGAAAAAAGAAAAACACAAATGTTAATGAGACAGAATTTCTATCGTTCGTCCTGTACGACACTCACCCTCCTGCAAAGGCTCCAGCTGCAGCAGCTGCGATAATGTAATTTTATGCATTTCTCTCATTTGGGGAGGGAATGAGATGAATCCCGCTTCCACCCCACACATCTTTCTGTGTGTGTCTTCTGCCGCTTTTTTGTATTCATTTCATTTGCGTCTTTTTCTTTAGTTGTACAGTGCACTGTGCCATGCCGCCTGCTAGGAGTATAGATAGACTCGAGGGCAGGACAAGAGGCAATGCAATGAAATGAAGCACAGGCACACATACGCTAACATTTTGTCCTTTCGCTTTGTGTGAACTTTTCAATTTGCCATAGGAGAAAACCAACACACACAGCCTTTCACCCCTCCGGCCCGGCACACACAGATCGAGGACCCTTATTTTAATGACGAGGACGACCTCGCGAAACTACAACGACGACGACGTTATGTATGATTTTTCTTTTTTTTTGTTTCTTCATGCATTTTTCTTCATCATTCTTCTTTTCCAATGGTTTTTCTTTCTTTCCATAGCTTTCGGGGATAATTTTGTAGTTTTTAAGTTTTTTGTCGGTTGGAAGCGCTCCAGGAATTTCAATTTTAACTTAAACGCTGAAGAAGAAGAAGTACACGAACGAACACACACACACGAAAAAAAAAAGTTTTATCCTTTTCTTATGGATTTTCTTTTTCTTTATCTTCACTTTTTTTTTTAATGTCAGTAGAGTTTTTATTTTCATAATTTCATAATTTGGCTCAATCTCTCGTACTGTGTAATTAATTTTACCTAATTGTAGTCGAGGAGGTATTGTCCTAGGATGTCCTTTTTTTGTTTGTTTTTTTTTTTCTTCCTCTAAGGACCTCACCGCTGCGAGTAATGGCCGCAATTTGCGGTGTTATTAACATTTAGTTTGCCAAGCTCATTATTTTTTCTGTGCTCGTGTAGTTTTTTGGTCTTCGTCTTGTTTGGTTGCGGTTGTAGTTTTGTTTCAGATCGTAACCCACTTAATGTCATCGCATTAGTGTCCTGATGTTAGGCAGGAGGTGTCATTAGTGTGAATGTGTGTATGTGCTGGGGGCAAAAGATCGAAATGTATGCATTAACACGGGGTGGGCTTGCGAGAGTTAATGGAGCAAATATTTGGTCGGTATGAAATAAAACGAATCCCGGTGAGTGTGTGTGTCTCTGTTGGAAGGATTCGAAACAAGGTTGCTCCGAGATCAACCTTGGAGTTGTCTCTGTCCACGAGGGTGGCTCTGGGCTTTAATTTGCATAAGCAGCACGTGCCATCGGTTGGAAATGAGCATTTTTCGTTTGACTCTTTGGTGCTTTTGTTGTTTGCATGTGTTTTGTGTCTTTTTTAGTTGTCCTGACGGACGTCATTAGCAGTGGCACTGGCTGTGTTTAGCCCACAGCTCAGCGGCAAAAGCAGTTGAGATGCCGACCTATAAGCTGCTGCTGTTTGAAGACTGTGCAATGCTGGACATCAGAGTTCTATTGTAATCATTCTGAATAAAATTCGTCTACAATCTTTTACTGATTTAAGTCAAAAGATGCAGTCTTTATCTCCACTTTGTGGCTTAAAATTTTACAATCATCTTTTATTTGACCTTAAGACGACCGCAAATAATTCTTTTCTTTTCCTTTTCGTCTTACAGCATTCAATTGATTATAATGTGTAAGACTTCGTGCAGTCTTCGCAATCACTTAAAATCATTTGCAATCACCTCCACCTCATCTTTCCAATCACTTGCAGTCTTTTCGATCACTTTCAATCGTTGTATTCTTTTGCATAACTTGTTCCAATGCTGCAACAAAAAAAAAAAAACGCAAGGACTACAAAGATTGCAAAGTTCTAAGTCTTTGAGTTAAAGACAGTTAAGCATTTGCATTTTTTTTACAACTCGCGAGGCCGTGAAGCTACATGGAAATCTTTTTTTAAGTAGTTTTTCTTACACTTGAAGTGGATCGGAGAAGAGTTCTTTGGGTCGTTCGGGCAATGCAATACCTAAATTTATAGGACAGAGAATCGTTTAAAGTTCATCAGAGTGATCACAGCATAATCTCCAATGACAAAAAAAAAATTCATAGCTCAATCCAGTTTTTTTGCTGACAACAAAAATCCATTTTTTCACCACGTACCGCGCTTCTATTTATTATTCCGACATATGGCTCCTTCTGTGTTAGCCACCCTCCTACTTGGGGAAGCTCTAAGCAATATCCGGTCCCCGAAGAGTTCATAAACTCACCCCATCCCCACGCAGTATCATAAAAACTCATGAAACAGATTCCTTCGCATAAATCTATGAATTTGTGAGTATCATTCACACTTCGTTCTCAATCGGAAAGCGCAATACATTCGACCGAAGCTCGTCCTCGTCTTCGTCGTACCGCAACGAAATTCTTTCACCCCATTCCGTATGAATATTTGAAAAACTTATCGCTAGGCATTTTCACTCGTTAGATTCATTCCGAGTGATTGGAGAATATCAAAGAGGCAACTGCTACATGTGTTCCATCGTGTCATTGACAGCGTGCGCCTTGCTCTTGACGTGGTCTATAAAAACGAAAGGATGCTTTGCATTTTCTTCCCATTTTCAAACAGATTTAACTGGAACAGGATCTGAATATTAAAATGATGCTCTATTGAGAGTGCTAAAGATAGAGATAGCGGGCAAATCTATTTCAATTTGTTGTGTCTGCGATGCGGCTGACTGCGTGAACGCAAAAAAGAGAAAAGTTTCCTCTGAACACAGGAAAGTTACAATCGAATGATTGATGGTGATTGAATGCAGTGTACTTCCGGATACGCACCCCATGAGCTGGCATTTGTATTCGCCCTAAAAGGTGTTGATGATGTGCAGAGTTGAGGAGACCCTGAATATGGATGAGCTTTGGATGAGATTGCAAGTCACGAAGTGCTGTTGATGGCTCATAACGTGCCATTTGTTTTGCGAGTGAATGCGGTCGGCTTGGAGTTGTTAACTTAAATTGGATCATCATGATCTCGATTATTTTAGTGATTGCAGATGTTCAAAGCGGGGTAGTAGCAAATCTTAGTGAAAAATGGCTTCAAATTTGAAGAAGATGCTTTGCTGCACAAGCAGCCATATATGGCATTTGATTTTATAACTTTTACTTCTAGGAATTCGGAACTGCGACTGAAAAATATCATTTTGACAATTTAAATTAGATCTTTGATTGTGTTCTTATGAATTTTTTTTAGTTGAGTAATTGAAAATAACTGCAATGAAACTAAACAGTTTATCACTAGAAAATGGTGCGTGCTTGTTGTTGTCCTTAAGGACTTTTTGAGGAAGTCGATCGGCAACCCAAAATTTTTTTAGTTTAAGTCATCCTTGAGCCTTGGAAAAATTGTTAACAATTATGAAAGAGCTAAAAGCAAATCAAATCAAAGCCTTTCAAACGAAATTGTGTTGGAAAACGAGTAACCTAAGTCTAAACGAATAACCTTCCCCAATCAAGTTAATTGGAGTGCATAAAAAAAAATGTCTGTTGTACTAGGCTTTCTAAAAAAAACAATTTCTAACTTTCTATACTAGATCTGGTTTACATTTTTAAGTTTAGCAGTAAAGTTAAAATATCACCATGAATAAGGAAATTAATAGTGTGGAAAAAAATAAACAAGCTGCCTAAGTGATAGTTAGAAACGCGTCTTTGTTCACGTTTTTTCCAACATCAACATAATCCACTAGGATTAGGTATTAATCAATCTTGGGTCCATTGGCAAATAGTCTACGGCTTTAGTATAATTTGTGTCGCCTTTGCTTCTTCTTTAGTTCACAAATTATAATTCGTTTTTGCTTCTTTAAGGGTCGTGTCATAGAACGGGGAGCTTCACAATTAGAAACAGGAACTTCAACGTGTCGCCTGAGGTAAGGCTCATGCTCCTAGAGTTCGTTGTTATATTCACTTCTCCATTCGACGTTACGTCCGAATAATAGTTCATAGGTTCATAAAGAGCAGCCACATTTTTTCAGATGGGGCGCTTTATGCCTTTTCATTTAGCGCGTTCTTTGGATAAGCTAAACACCACAAACAATTTTTACGGCCCCACCGCCAGCGAGCGACCGACAATCCTCCTGGAGTCCTTCCGTCATCGAAGGCTTTCGTAATTCGCCGTTCGGAACCGGCAGTAAACAGTAGGCACCCTTCACATGTGTCAAAGGCTTGAAGAGGCTTGACAGGAGGCTTGAAAAAGCTAGCCTCTGGTCATGTATGGGCTGTTACGCAGATTATTTCTAACTTTATTTTTTTTTTTTGGCAATTTCGTACACCCTGAATTCTGAAGTCGTTTTAAATTAAGTGTACGTGAACAATCAAGGTCTCTTTGTGAGATTTTAATCTTAAGATTCAGCTTAACATTTTATTGCCCAACAATGTGAAGTGGCCTCATAGTCTTACCGGTTAGCACGTTGGATTAATGAGCGATCGTACCCAAAATCGATACTGCCACGAGAAAACACGAAACATTTTTCGCTGTCAATTGTGCAGAAAATGACAAACCTTCAAAGCATTTTTCTTTTGAATACAGTCTAGTAAAACAGCGTTCATGCAAAACACGTCTTTCGCAAAATTATTCCTTCGTCTTCTACACCAATGTAAATCGAGATTAGGAAACATTGTACCTACTAAGCTTCGTTTTATTTTGCAGTGATTTATTCTTCTCTTCAAATCACCTCAAGTGTAAAGTCAAAAAATTACCTTTTTCCTCATTCTTAATTTAATAATTCAAGATGTTAATTTTCTTCTTTAGTTGATTTGCTAATTAAAGACTTGGGTTTTTTGTTGGTACTCCAATAAAGCCAGAAACCATCCCCATTTACACCACCATAACCACCTTGAACACTTCATTACTCACCACAGCCTTATGTGACACCAAATCACCTGTCAAAAGTTATAAAAACCACATGTCAACGAGATGGTAGAAAAAAAAAACAATCTTTCCCCCAGATTTCTGTTTTATTTATTCACATTTTTGTATCTGTCCATGATTTTAAACTCAAAACACAACAAAATTGCCGAAAGCCATTAAATGCTTGCAGAACATTCATGATGCAAATGTCATTCATGCAGATATATGGAGATACTCAGAGATACACCAGACTACCCAAAAAAAAACCAAAAACGAGAAAAAAATATTGAACGAAAATTCATTCAACACATGAAATCATATAATGGGGAGACAGGGGGCTTTGGGAAATTTATGAAATTGTCCACCTGTACTTCGTTTCACAAGGATGCGCAGCATCAAACCAAAAAAAAGACGAAATAAAAACAATTTCAAAATCCATATTGATTGGTAGCGATGAATTCAGATTTTTTTTTTGTTGGATAGACAGATCTCGAACACTGAGGAGATCGAAATATTCAATAAGATTCAACGTGGTGTGGAGAAGGTGTGCCGTTTTTTTGTGGCTACACTAACCTGAATGAAACAAACACATACGTGGAATTGAAGGATTATGCATTGAAAAGTTACTGCTATACATCGTCACGTGGTTTGCTCCACTGGATGGTGAGGACGATCCGGTAAATGAATTTTTGCTTACAAAGTTATTTAAATGGAGGTTGGAATTTCAAATTGTCGACGATGTGGACATGTAATGGAGATCGAAACAAGTGGAAAGAATTCCACGAGGTTTTTTTTCGCGTCGAAGCTTAGGACATTTTTCTGTTGTTAACGTTTGTGTAAAGCGGTGGCTGAAATAGAAAACGACGTGTTTTGAGTTCGATCTTTTAGGCGTTCGGTTGAATTTATTTGGAAGGGAGACGATTTCATTATCGAAGAAATCTATCACTGACATGGAGATTGCAGGTGTTTTTCTGTCGTAATCGAGCTTTGCTTTCTTGCAGGGAAAGTGGTCAGAATGTCTTGCCAGATGCAAGAAGCGAAATTAGCTCGAGTAATGTTCCGCACCAAGCGAGAGGTAATGCTGTTTCTCAGAAATTGACTTGGACATCTCAAAACATTCATTAGACGATAAAGTGTATAGTTGTCCTTCCTCTGCAAGATTTTGCATGTGTGGAGAAAATCTTAACAGCAGTCGACAGTAATTTCAGATTTTTTTTCAAACCCATGGGTTTCTGTCAGATGTATACAAAATTAATGTTTAACATGAAATGTATAAACAAATTTTTGTCAACCCCTGTTAAGGTTAATTGCAACTAATGCAGTGACCAAAGACAGAAGAAACATTTAACAATAGACGTTAAAATTTAACTTAATTGATGATTGACGTCTACAAATTAGCGATTTGCGGTTCAAAAACTAATGGAAGTTGTTTCAGGTAAAATTAGCGATCCACACAAGAGTTAAAACAATTTTAACGACGCGCTTAAATTGACCAGCAAAATCACTTTGTTTTAGTTGCCATTTAATGGAAATCGTGTATTTCTTCAGCTATGGTCTTAAAATTCTTCAGTAATCTAATAAACTGCCAGACTTTCTTCTTTTGAGACTTCACTGAATCGACTTCCATCTAAGTTTCATGGCAAAATTTTCTTTTCATTTACTTGACATTCGGAATTTGATATACAGCTGCGGTCAAAAAATAGCAGTGCATAGCAGTAATAGTGTAAGAAAATATTTATTTCTTTTGAGACTCTGGGAATATTCTTCTACTTTAGAACAATAACTGAAAGGAGTAAAAGATTTGTCAATTACTCGAATCATTAGCATGATATTACTCAAGTTGCAAGAAGGTATCCTTCAGAAAGCACGTTGTACGCACGCATGTACGTTTTTTTTAACCGAATCTCTTCCTTAAGTGTTGATTGACTCTTAAAATGTTCAACGATTCATTTACTCGACTTTTATACCCGACTTTGGTAATGGTTTTTCTGACAATGTACTTCAACTGAAAGAATTGCGAATTTGGCTTCATTTCCTCATCCCATTCCGTGTTTATCAGCGTTTATTAAAAGGTTCGAGACTTTGCCAAAGTCCGGTGCCTCTAGTAAAATTTTTAGATGAAGTTTTGCAGCCGAGTCCGATCATTTAAATTGAAATCCAGCAGTTTGCTTTAGCTGAAACTGATTTGTTGGCCCTCATTGCATGAAATTCACAGCTGCATGTAGATTAAGTATTAACACACTTTCTGTAATCGTAGGAGCATTTGCAGATTGGCGTATATATCAGAAAAAGAACTGAGTCAAGCTCCGTAAAAAAATTCCAAAAAATTCAATGGAGGCGACTTTTATGACGATCAGACCACAGTCAAAGAGCACGATCCCAGAGTAAAGTCTGAAAGGCATTCGAAGTTCAGAGATTTCAGTCCCCATCCAAATCTTGAATGTCCCATGTTCATAGATTCCACCTCTTTTTTTTCTCAAGGAGTTAATCACGTTACCGTGTCAAGCACATGGTCGCCACCAGTCTCAATCTGTGCTTTATTTTTCAAGTATCTGAAGTGACGAGTATCTCTCTCAGTTGTGTAACTTGGATTAACTCTGAAGGTTCTATTTCAAAGGGGGCGTCTGTGTGTCAGTGTGTAACGTTCGCATTAAACGTGTGAGAACATAACGACAAACAGAGGGGTTGAGGACGGCACACTTGTAGAACTCTCCGCCGATGACAAAGTTCCATCCTCATTAGGGCGGTAGGTGTATGGGTGTGCGTGTTATATGTGTGTTGTGCTCTTGAGAAGATGCTCAAGTGACGGAACGTCTCATTTTACACTTTTCTTAAACAAAATGCCTCTCTCCTTCGCACTCTGAACCCCTCTCTCTGCATCTGTCTCTTGAAGGAATGCACCTGAGACAAATTTAATTAGCAAATACCCTTTAAATAGTTTTGCCAAAGTGATTACGTGAGCTTAATTCTGTTGAAGTGTTTCTAAGACGAAAATTGATAGGGAATGCTGAAACTTTGATGGGGTGTAAGTAAGGGTTGCGCTATGCAAATAGTTTGGAAAGTGAATTTCTAGTAGAGATAACTGCCAGTGGCTGGAGAGGTGTTTTATTACAAATCGAGAATTCGAAACTGTTTTTGACTCTGAACGAGTAAATGGGATTTTGAATGAGGTTAGGGGATGAGAGGATTTGAGTGGGAGATACACGAGCTGGTGTCTTTTGAACTTCTAGCAAAAAGCATGTCATATTAAGGAGACAACAGTTGCCTTTTCAACTCTTCGAACGCCGGAATGTGGCACGTTATAATGCCATATCTTCCTTAGCCGCAGGGAGATTTTGAATGTGATCTACTCAGACTGTGGCTATTGGTCCAGGGGTCATTCAGAGTCTCTAGACCTTTGACTTGATCTTTTGTTTGAAACCAATGACTTTTTTACAGAACAAGGGGCTGCTACCTTTTGGGAAAGGATTTATCTAAATGCACCTGAAATGAGCTGGTTAATGGCTGGTTATTTTTTTTAATCTTACTTTAAAATTCAATGTATACTTGATAGACAAAAATGCTTAAAAGCAATTTATGTGACAATTTACGTTGTCTAACTTACGTGCATAACAAGGAAAGAAGAATCGTGTATATTTCAAACTTTTCCGCTTAGCCGTTAGAGTTTTATTCAAAAATCATTCAAGGTCAATGGCTGTGTATCCAAAGACTTCGTTAGATCCACAAAAAAAAAGTCGCACGAGTGTGGATTCCATGCCAAAATTTTAATTGGTTTGTTTTATTCATTGATGACAATGATCGCTATTTTATGATATTTAGAAACGTGCTAGCGGTAGTCAATTGAACAACATCGAATTTAATTTTGGTATTGTGTGGAAATGTGTACTTTCTTGAAGTAGTGTCACGGATATTTGTGAACGATTTTGTATTTTTATTTTTTTTTTCTGAACTTAGTGTTTCGTACAGTTTAACTATGCAATATTGGAAATGTGTGTTAATCGAACTTACATTAAAATTTTTTTTTAAGAAAAGCTAGTTAATTAGTTTTTGTAAAAATTTGTGAGTGCATTTACTACCGCCTTTTTTTTTAGGAAGAAACAGAAAAATAAGGGAAATTCAAGCGAAAAACTCTGCCTCTTAAGGCTGTAGAATTAAAACATTTGGGGTGAGAGGTTTGGATGTCTTGACAGCATCTCCTGGCTTCACACAATTGAAAGAGGTATCCAAATTCTTCGCTTTTAAGTAGAAACCTAATAAGTTACGGGATCCTCCTTATCGCAAAGGTAACCAACGCGAGATCTTGAAATTAGGCAATTAGCGAACATATTTTCCACATTTGACGATAGTGAAGGTTTTCTTCTCGTGATACTCAGCTCAGCTATACTTTTATTTAACATGTTTTTTTTTTTGCTTTTACTAAGCACATTTTGAAAATTTGGTACACTTAGGCTAAAGCTAGGCCCATAGGTACTGCCAACCATCTTTTGAGTTCTACTCGTGATACAATGGCATCACCACCAATTCGATTGCAAATAACAGACTTTGGGACCCAATGTTTCTAATTTTCTTATTTTTGTTTTTTTGTTCCACTGCATGTAAGATATCTTCTGATGTGTAAGATGGGGGTGTTCGCATTTACCCCTGTTGGTAACAAAGATGTAGTAATTGTAAACTGCCAATAACTTTTGTAATTCGTTGCAAACTAAAAAAAAAATAAAGCATCACATGCATGAACTTATATTTAACATAATTATAAATAGAAAAATTAAATTGATTTTTAAAACCATTTTCCTCAACACCAAAATAATTGAAAACACAGAAAAAGTAATAGATTGTGGCATCGATCATAGTGATTCTAACCTCTTTACAGTTTGCGTCTGGCACGTGACAGTGTAATGGGAAAGTATCACATTTTGAAATAATGGCATGCCATGTTTGCGTGGAGGTTTTAGGAGAATTAAGTGCGTTTACAATGTTTACCCCCTGTCCACAATTACCTTCCTTGCCCCGATGTTAAAATAAATCTGTGTCTTATTTAAATACAAAATTGTCATTTCCTTATCGTTCCTTAATCGTAAGCCTTACATAAAAACCAAACAACGAACGATCATAAACTTTGTAGTGTACCATTAAAAGTCCAAACAAATAAAGAAAAGGAAAAATTCCAAATTCAAATTTTATTTTTCATTCATTTAATCTGTAGAAAGAAAATAAGCAATTTATACACTTAATCACGTTCTTAAATGAAACCTAAATTTCCTCACTTGACGAGCCAAACAACTAAAACAGCCAACTATTTTTTTGGAAATTTGATTAATGTATCATCCACATTTAAAAGTCTATTCGATTTTTTAAACTCACCACATTTCGTATAAACTATCATTTAAAAAAAAATTGCAAACCGAGAATTTACTACAGCAGGGGATCTCTTAGTGCTTAAATTAGATAAATCATTTTTGCATTGAGGCTGTTCACCAAAAGCCTACGCTTCACGCTTGCATCAGATTACTTACTTAATAGGCATTTAACCCTTGGAGGGTCTGTGCCTGAGCCAAAGCCGCCTTCCAACGTTGACGGTCCCGGGCGTTCTGCTTCCAGTCCGGAAGACCAACCTGTCTTGCATCCGCGATCACTTGGTCTCCGTACCGGAGGTTCGGTCTCCCTCTTCTCCTCGACCCAGGAGGCTCGAATTCGAAGACCCTTTTAGCTGGAGCGTTTGTGTCCATGCGCTCGATGTGGCCGAGCTACTGTAGTCGACGGATTTTAGCCTTCCGGACTATACCCACGGACTATATGTACAGTTCATAAAGTTAGCGGTTATATCTTCTCCTCCATTCGCCTTCCTCGCAGACTGGACCGAATATCCGCCGTAGAATTTTTCTTTCGAAGGAGCCAAATATCAGCTCTGCAGTCCTGCTTATCATCCAACTCCTGGGACTGGCAGGATAAGGGTCTTGTAGAGCATGACCTTAGTTCTTCGAGTCAGGAGTTTTGACCCTAGTTGTTTAGACAAACGGAAGTAGCAGCGGTTGCCGAGGGTGATTCTACGACCGATCTCCACTACGATGTCATTCGTGAAGTTAACGTTCGCCTTGAGGTATACGAACTCTGCACCAGATTAGGCACACTGTAATAAGCCGTCCCACATATATTTACCTCTGAACTCCATTAAAGTAGGTTTTAGGTTACAGCTGCGTGTTTTATGTTTTTTTTTTTTTGTTGTCAGGCATTCTGTGAGCATTGTAGCTTGATTTTAACGATTCCACATATTGCGAATAACCGAGCTAATTTAGTTTAGTTTTAGTTTTATTCTTTTAGTGTTTCAATATGTTAAGCAATGACTGGACACAAAACCAGATGCAAGTGGTTAAGGCGATAGGCCCCGAATTAGACAATACAACCACTCCTTTTTTCAAATGGCCTATTGTTATGATGATCTACGTTTAACTAAGTAAAATAAAAGTGATTTTTTGAGACCACTTTTACGTTATGAATCAACAAAAATTTATCTGAACTAAACGCGTTATCTGATTTCTATCGCTCAAAAGAAAGAATTTGCTGTCCTAACATAAAACTCTACACATAAACCAAATTTCAATCATTAACCATCCAAATTTTTAATTTCAGTTCTGGGAAATTATTTCCGATGAGCATGGCATCGATCCTAATGGCATGTACCATGGCGAAAATGATTTGCAATTGGAACGCATCGATGTCTATTACAACGAGGCTAACAACGGCAAATATGTACCGCGAGCGGTTCTAATCGATCTGGAACCAGGTACCATGGACTCAGTTCGCATGTCACCGTATGGTCAATTATTTAGGCCAGACAACTTTGTTTTCGGACAATCTGGAGCCGGTAAGTGCACTTTGATGTCGCTAATTTTCAGCCTCAAAGGGAAAAATCCCGAAAAGAGCTCTAGGATAG
The DNA here is from genome assembly GCA_905187475.1 of Syritta pipiens. NCBI lineage: Eukaryota > Metazoa > Arthropoda > Insecta > Diptera > Syrphidae > Syritta > Syritta pipiens. The sequence goes on along the minus strand of LR994572.1, from coordinate 26,897,093 downwards.
GAGCAGCATGTCCGTTTCCACTAGCGTCGTGCCACCCACTACATTGCCATTATGTGCTTCCCATCGCCACCCCTAAAGGGAAAGGCGACTATTGCTCAACGAAAGAGAGACAAAAAAAAGGAAAAAAAAAAAAAGAAAAATTAGTTTTGTAATTTTGGTCATGTATACACTAACCTTCCATGCCCGCCTTGTGCTGCTCGTGACGGCACATGACAGCAGCAGGAGCAGAAGTGGCGGTGGTGGTCCAATCGTCCAGCCAACGGAACAGGTACCGTCTATGAGCAGGATAATAATGCCCCTGGCTAGTTAACTCCAGGCGGTAAACTTGTCCACTGCAAGGAACATGGCAGGACAATTACATTGTGTGTCTTGTTGTTTGTTGTGTACACACGCTCTGTGCTCCGTGAGAGCATCACACTGTGACTTGGGGGGTGGCGACGGTGACAGTGGCACGGTGGTGACGGTGGTGCAGATGCTGGAAGTGAACATGTGTTCCGTTGACCATGGCGTCTCCCTCTCTCACTGTCACAGCGATGCTCCAAATTTGTCCTTGTCGACAGGAAAAATTTGAAATCTTCAATTAAATCTTAACAAACCGCCCAACGGATACGGACACGGACACAACGAGGCGGGAGACGCCCACACATACACCGCACACCGAAGCACAACCAAACTTGACAATATCAATATCCTTTGGCAGGTAACAACTGGGCGAAGGGACACTACACGGAGGGTGCTGAGCTGATTGATTCCGTTCTGGATGTTCTACGTCGTGAGTCTGAAGGATGCGACTGCCTGCAGGGCTTTCAGCTGGCACACTCACTGGGAGGTGGTACCGGTTCTGGCCTGGGCACATTGTTAATATCGAAAATACGTGAGGAGTATCCCGACAGAATAATGAATACATTTTCTGTTGTTCCATCCCCGAAGGTGAGTTTGATAATCATTCCGAAAGATACACACGCCACACGGCGCTCTGCGTCTTTGAAAATTGAAACAAATTATTTATCTTTGATTATGGTTTTTATCGGTTGGTCGGTTTCGGTATTCGGTATTCGGTATTCGGTATTGTATTTTAAATTAAAATCCATTTCAAAACAAATTGATTCGATTGCAGCAGCGGCGCTGAGGGCAGCAGCACCAACAGCAGACCATCAACCTTCTGTAAAGAGAGGAGGGTAATCAACGTGGGGTTTGTTTGTTTTCCTTTAATTTGAATTCAATTGCGGCCCGTGGACGTCGCGCTGGTTTTTTTTTTTGTTGAATAATGCATAAACTAACTCGGCGTTAAATATTTTGGCTTTTACTTTTAATTAGTCCTTGCGATGGGAATTGCGAAAGCTGACACTTTTCAAATTAAGGTTAGTTTTGAGTTGTTTTTGAAATAAAGGTATGTCATCGAAATTCAATGATCCTTAGGCGGGACCGGAAAATATTTCAAAGACTTTATCATTTTCCCGTTTGACAAAAATAATAACTTGCTATAATTGTTTTGTTTCCTCTTGCCGCCACGTGGTTCGATTGAGCTTACCCTTATCACTTTTTGGTTGGCTTTCGTTCGAGGCCAAGTTTTGAACTAGTCAAAACCGAAAACTGTTGTAACTTAGTTTTGTAGGAGATTTGTCCAAAAATGCTCTAAGGCAGGAATAAAAGTAACGGGAGGAAATCTATCAGTCAAAAATAACACCTTTTGACTATGACTGCAGCTAGTCTCTTTAAAATAGATGATTTCTGCTTTTTAAATGGATTCTGTTTATTTTTTAATGAAAGTTTATGTTTGTAAAGTTAGTCTAGAGGTTGGGCGAAATTGACTCTGTCTTCAGATGTCTCGCAAAGATGAGACGAACGACCTTCCCTTTTTACTATATTTTCAAACAATTTCGAAAGTCTAGAAAGTCTGACGAGGTCTGCCTGCAATTAGAAAAACGAGTAATTTTATTTTCATCACGACGGAGAAAATTGGGTGGCAGTCAGTTTGTTAAAATTGTATGTTGAATAGAATAGTTTTGAGCATAAAAAGGGTCCTAATAAAAAACGAACGAATTTAGAAGACGTTATAGCGAAAAAAAAGATTTAGCATGTCGACAATTACAATCGTTTTGGAAAAATTCGTTGAAATGCACCTCCCAAAAGACGTTTTCGCACAAAAATATTTATTTTCCTTTGACGAGCAACTGGATCTTCTCTTAACTTCATATTTTGTCGTCTCCAATATAAATACAGACATTTTTGAATAAACAATTGAAAGAATTCTGAAATATAAATATAATATTTTGATTTTCTTGTTTTTTACTGCCTAATCTGAGTTGTTCTCTGTCCCTTCTACATTTGATTTTGAGGTTATAAATACAACGAACGCAGATGTTTGTTAGGCTAACGTTTACGAAGACAATCATTGTCAGCATAAAAATTACCAATATCCGGCATCCGCTACCAGCATGGCCCTGAATCATCAATCTTACCGTTGAAGTGATGACTCGTCCCCATTCATTGATTTCATTTTGTTTTCCAGCCACAGCAGACTAATCACCGACTTGCATCCGGCCACGTTCATTGATCACGTACATTCCTCAATCTCACTGCATCGACTTTCTAGGCAACTTTTCCATCCCAGTATCAACATTTCCAACCTAAAAGTGCGTCAGTGTACGCATTCAAAAAACCACGCCCTTTCATAGTGAAAGTGAACGTTCCCAATCAATCTCGATCCAACGAGATTGCCTCCAATTGGCCTTAATAAAAAAAAAAAAAAAAAAAAAACAGCTTGTGGCTTCATTGAAATTGAAAGAGCAACTGACGTCAACAACTGATCTAGACCTGACCTCCAGAGTTTAAAGGGGGCAAACCTATCTGGGTCACTGGAGAGAATTCCTAAACAACCATCACTGGCCATTCCATGCCCCATTAACGACACTGTGACCTGTCCCTCAGTCAAGTCACGACGCATACTTCATCTAATTGAATTAAACGATGATTTACGACCACACGCATGTGCCCCCACGCACTGCCCGCAACCGCTATGATTTGATTTACCCACTGCTAGAAGGTATCGAACTGATTGCATGCGTCGGATTTAAGCGGCGACGTCGAAGCCCAGCATTAAATCTTCGGATTTCGTGATAAGTTAATTGCAGTTGATTTATGAAGTACGCATCCCTTTCGCAACCGCAAAACCAAACCGATGTCACTCACCCAACGTGAAGGGATCGACACCGTCGACGTCTTTATGTGTCCGCAGTTGTCGGTCGTCATTCCGCCGGCCCAGCGGACAATATCGATGGGCGACTAATAAATTATGGTCACCAAACACCGCCAGCACACCCATCCACCCACCTGTCGTATGAGATTTAGCGTCAACAAATTTTACAATTACCAAACACATTTGTAACCGATGAAGGGTGAAATGCGGTAACGTCGTGCGGTCCGCATAATAAATCATCGTGCCTTCAGAATCGCCGCTCTCAATCCGTGAAAGTCGGTGGGGTGTGTTACGTGTGTATGCAAAGCTTGATAAAAACTAAAAATATCCAATGACAACTTTAACGACATTCGTGGCTTTAAATAAATGAATAGACGTTAGATTTTGTAAAAAGACCATCGCGCCAGCGATGGAGTTAGTTTAGATAATTGGCGCTAAAGTGACACTTAATCTGGCGGTGAGATCTATTCACCGAACTCGGTCGATGGGTCGATGTAAATGAGGTAAATGCACCTAGAAATGATCTCGAAGTAAAGTAAACTTGGGCTTGAAATTGCTTTGAGTGGCAGCGGCTTAAGTGAGCGGAACTGAGCAAAGCCGACTGTTGTTTGACGTAGGAATTTTCAATGAGCGTTTTTGTTTGCTCCTGCAACAAAGTATGCAGTTACAGCGATTTGCTCACTTGAAGCTAAAGAATAGGAATCAAGCTGTTGGTCGCAAGTGTACTTGTTAAAAATCCGTGACTGCACATCTTCTGAGCGCTGTTTGTCTTTACATCATTTGGAGTGTGTGACAGCGCAATAGAATCATTCTTAGAAGAATCCACAAACTTTAACCTACTTTTGGCAATCTACAGTTGTCTCCTTTTTTTTCTACCATACCATGGTTCTGCTGGCAGTGTTTAGAAAACCAATTCTTTAAAGAACAACTTAATTTCAAACTAAGTCTGGCCCTGCTTGCTTCGCTCACGAACCCCTGCTACGATCGTTGCGCGTGAGTGGCAGAACATATGCCGAGCGCTCAAAGCTCATTAGGAAAAGAGTCCTTAGTTTGTTTTCCATATATTGTAAGTTTTGTAATAAGCCCAAAATGTACAATCAGTTCTGAAATTATTCCGCCGTCACAAAATTTTCTTTAATAATAGAGAGATATCTCTAATGAGTGGCGTTTACTTCTAGAGCATGATGTTGAAGTAGTTGTGGTAGTAATGCCCGCTGTCAGACTGTCGTTACACACTCGTTGCACTCAACCTAAAAATCTATTCAGTTACAATGGTGCGGCGCCTCTTTTCAAAGGCTACTATATTGCTTTGCCGGATGGATTGAAAGAGCAGCTACGATGCGCCTATAAAAAACAGGGAACGATCTGGCACAAAGACCAAGCTATCGATTATGAAAGGTAGCTTACATCATAAAGTGTGGAAGACAGATCTATTCTACGCACATAACCTGTACAAACAACCACAAACAATTTTCATGGTCCAACTTCCAGCGATCCAATGACAATCCTCCTGGAGTACTTTTGTCAAGAAATGATGAAGTATTAAACTGTAGGCTCGCTCCAAATGTGTCAAAATTATAACCCGCACAATACAGCGGTGGCGCGACCAGTTGTTTCCTAGCCCTGCATAAATCGCCTAATAATTTAGCGTTAACAAATTTTAAAAATAGATAATTTCGTTGTTGTCTTTCCGTTCTTCGCAGTGTAATTTTGATAAGTCTGGTTTATACGATGGCGCTGGGCCCCTACTCTGTATTTCGTTCCGATAGTCTAAATTTCCGTAAACGTATATTTTGTACTCTCTATTTCTAAAGCGGAATGAAATTTACTACTTTCGAAATAAAAATTCCGAAAGTGGAATTTTTGTACCTGGAATTTCATTTCCGAATGCCAAGTTTTCGAATAAGAAAAATTTGTTTCTATAACGAATGTGATAACGAAAGCAGGAAAAAACGATTTAAAATGTTAGTTCTTTCTGTACGTGATCCTAACACACTAGGCTAATCTCTGACAGAAAATATTTGGCATGTTCAGGAGTTCGCAGGAGTTCCTTTTCGCTTAGATCCTTGCAAATGATTTAAGCTCTCATCATTAAAATGGTTGAACCTTCATGACTTTTGGAGTAAATCGTATTCAACGCCTTGAGAAAAATCTGAAGTCCTTATTTTATCTCACTGTACCATTTTCTGTCTCAAGTGTCTCATTTCTAAATAAACAGATTTTGTTTTTGTTTTGGTAAAACCTTAAAGGCTTTCGGCTATATTTTATAATCGACCTCTGAAATATTACAAAAAAAACTTTAATATATTTTTGTGGCCAACAAACCAACTAGGTTATTTTTTTATGCCTTTCAAAAAGAAAGTTCAAAGCTTAAGATCCTTCTGCAAACTCGTGTTAAAATCAGGAAGTAGCAAACATTGTATTGGATGACTTTTTCTTTTAAATTTGTTCAAGATTTTATGACGTTAAAACCAAGCAATCTTGATTGTGTCTTTACCCGAGTTAGACGGTTACTGCTTGAGACCCCGGATTTATCCATTGAGCTGCTTGATTTGAATTCATTTTGGATCCATTTCCTTCAAGTGTATCACGTTTCTTGTAGAAGGTGAAGTTCTATTATTACGAAAAATATCTTGGTATGTCAATAAGAATTCTTATTAATATTATTTTAGCCGATTTCTTAGATTGATGTTGCTTAAAAATACCATACAGTCTATAATTGTGAAGACCTGTATAATAACACAATCACATCTTCAACTTTAAATATTTTTCTCATGATCAACAAATAAAAGCCTGTCACTATAGAGGCCAATGAAGGCGGTGTTAATGATGGTACTACATCGTTTTGAGCAGGGGGTGGCACCATGATGGTAAACGGCTGTTCTGCATTGTATTCTATAGATCAAAGATTTTATTTGTAAAATATCTTACTCTTTTCCGCCACGTGCAGGTGGTCCTAAGCAATTTAGTTCAATTGCGAAAGTTTCCCAATATTCTTCTTGTTTTTAGGGTTTCGTTATTCCTTTATGGAATCACTTCGGTGTCTGTCTGTCTGTCGCCTTTTACATATTTGACTATAACTTATAAGTCCTTTATAGTTAAGGAATGAAATTTGGACAGAAGATGTATCTAGGCAACCCAAAAACAAATCATGCATTTTTTTTTTTGAATTAGTCGTAGATTAAAGAAAATGTTAGTACTAGCTTTACTAGCTTTAACGGTCGATATGGGTGTCATTGGAAAAAGGGCTGTGCCCTGATTATGAAAATGTCTGTCTGTCTGTCATCAAGTTCTATTCTTGGTAATTAGCGAACCACTAAAAATTAAGAAATGAAACGTCGCCAAAATATGTATTTCACTTGTCCAAAGAAAGTTCAGATAAAAAAAATTTAAAAAATTTCATATTAGCAAAAAGCTTAGTACCAATACTAAATTTGAAAAACAATTTTCTTTTACTCATTCCTTGATATGGGTATCGTTGGAAAGAAGATGATATTTAGATGAAAAAGTTATACTATGATAATCACCTTACTCTTATTGGTAAGAAGTTTTTAGCCAACAAACAGCCAAAAACTGCCGTGTCCCCCACCTTGTTTTCTAGAATATTGCACCAAAAGATCTAAAAAAAATTGGAGTTATTGAGCAACTCATCACAATACCCCAAAACTATTCGAAAATTGTGTATGATTTTTTATTCATACTAAAATAAATTAATTACTAACTTCTTTTGAAAAAAAAAATCACGGGAATGTATAAAGTGAGGTACTATCGGATAGGTCTTGTAAAATGAAATAGAGTTTTCATTTTGAACTTTTTATTTGGAAGTTAAGTCTTCGAGATATTAAGCTTCAAAGTCTTAGTCCCCCCCCCCTTTCATTTCCACACCCGTTGGTCTAAAAATCTGAAATGTAGGTTTTGATGTAATCTTTGTGTTAAAATGGGTTTGAGCACTCTCGCTTTAATAGTTTTCGAGATATTGGCCAAAAACCAAAAAACAACAATATTCGAATTTTAAAGATCCGAAAACGCCATTTTGTAGATCTCGGCGAAAGAACAATAAAATATTATGTGAAAAAATTTATTTTCATACAATTTTTCGAGATATTAACGATATAAATCGAATCAGTTTCCTGCAAAAACGATGAACTGACAGCAGTCTCAGTATCGCTTGCGGCATTTCATCCCCTAAATGCGCCAAAGCAATTTTCACACGGCTGGCGCGATCAGCAAGTGGGAAAGGATTTTCTTTTGTTCAGTTTCGTTCGAAATGAAAAGAAGAATTTTACTGAATGAACAGTGAATTGAGTTTAATTTGATTTGACTATTTCAGTTTGTTAATTTTTTAGGCTTATATTAAGTTTGAGCTACTAATCTGTTTGCGAACGAAACCCTCGTCGGGTGAGTAAAACTCACACTTGACCGGTTTTTTTTTTATAACTTATTGTCGCCTTAGCCTGATGTACCTTATGAAATTTTCTTGTGGAATATAACAGAATAAACTGCGACTATTAAGTTGGTGATAGCTACTCCTTGTGGCAGACAGACATCTCTAATGGTGTAAACAGATCTTAATGGACTCTCGAAGTGACAGAAAACCTCAAATTACGCGAAAATTAAAATGTTTAGATTATTTGCGATAGCCTCAATCATAAAAACAACAAACACTAAAAACTCACAACCACCGTGTGAACTTTCAAGTAGATTGTTTTTCAAAAACAAATCAACACACACAGGAAAAAAAAAATTCTTCTCTCCTTTAGAGTTATGTTTATATTTCACATACCGATGCAATCATGCTGACCAACATCCAATCGACCGCATCATAAACAGAAGCATTGCATTCGGTGGCAGGAGTTCACCATAAATATCAACGAGCCGCCCACTCCTACACTACACGCTCATCACCCTTTCTGTCCTCGATCTCTCTGTGCTTTATTGAGGAACTTTTCAATGGTTAACCCAAAACTGCATATTCGCACACATAAAATGGCAAATTATGCAAAATGCGGATAAGCTCGATAATTGAAATTAATTACCGTAGACATTTTCGTTATACGTGCGAATTGAATATTTTATATGCTTTATATGTGCTCGCATAATTTAATTACGTTATCTAAATTGACCGCCATCCGCGAATAAGCGTGCCCAACGCCAGCCTTGTCAATGAGCCACTTTCCTCGAGCCCATTCTTCTCGCGATTGGTCATATCTCAGGATTCATTTTTATTTCTCGAAAACAGTGGGGCTGGGCAGGATGTGCATCATCCCTCTATTCTCATGCTGGTTCTGCTGATAATATAATTTATTCGATTTGTTTTAGTGTAGGTCAGGAGGAGTGGCGGTCAGAGTCAGAGCCGTGTGTTGTAGCGGTTGGGGTTCGGGTTCGGGTTTTAGGGTAGACACGAGAGGGCTAGGTCACGTTCGCAACCACTGTGTTGGTGACCACAGCCGTTGCACCAATATTTAGTAATTTATTGAAGGAATTAGAGAATGTTAAATTAGTACAATTAGTAATTTTGTTAAATTAAATCAAATCAATTGTAAATAGAAATTACGCAGGGATGTGTGTTTAATTACAAATTTGTCGAGAGGTGAGAGCGTCCGTGGGACCGAAGGGCTTTACCACAATGATGCTTCACATATTTTGCAAAAAACTTCGGTTTTTTGTTTTTGGATTATGAATTGGAAAAACCATGGATCTAAACCACAGATTTTGTGGTGGCCTGATTCATGATATTTTCGGTATTTAATTAAGTGGCAAGTGGCAAATTTAAGCATTAAATTTTCAAACAGCCCACAGAAAGTGGGTTAACATCGTTCTATACCTTATGCCATCGACCATTGACATATTATATGTGGACTGCTAGTAGCCAACTTCGCGTTCCAACATCTCATGTGGCAAGTCAATAATAGCGGCGAATTTGAGAAACTCACGTACGACTGACGGATTTTCCTGCATAGAAAGCAATGATAATTATCATTGAAAGAAAGTGTCGGCGTCCTATCGACATTTATGGATATAAAGTGTTTTTTCTATAATAGAGGTGAGATGGCGACACTTTCTTTGCGTGAGAATCTTTCAGTCAGTCTATGTCAGTTTCTCAAATTCGCCGCTTTATTGACTTGCTGCATGCGACGAACCAAATCTCGCGCAAACAATGTATGAAGGTGACATTAGAGTAGCAGTCCATATATAATACCTATGCCAATGCCATGGAGGGTAACGCTGTCCACGTCCGCGTTTCAAAAAAAATATAGTCTGATGAAGTTACATCAAAGTCTGTGAATGCATTTGTGCTTAGTCGAACACGAGGTTTGTATACGTCCCAACTTTTTCTCAAGTCCGCGAGACTATCAACATTTCCAGAATCCAATTGAAGGGCTTATTGCAATAACCCGAAAAACAAAGTAGAATGAAGTCTCAATAATACGAAGGCTTCATAAAAAAATGGCTCATTTTTTTTTGGTTTTCACTTGCGCATTTCAACTACGGGTTGTTGCATAAACTTTACTTCGAATTACAGGGGTAAAAAGCCATCATTTTGGAATCTGAGAGATATTCATATTGTTTTGTACAAAAATAAATTCGAATTACCGAAGGGGCTAAATTAAATAAGTTTTATTCGATTTACAGAGGTTTTTTTTCAGAATACTGCGAGAATGCTTCAATTTACAATGGTGGTTTGAATTACTGTTTACTGTGTTAAGAAAATCGGTTTTAAAAATTTGATTAAGTCTACAAATGGTGGTAATATGCATTGAAAGCTTTAACAATTCTTTTTAGTTTAATTTAAGTATTTTTTTTATATATAAATGAGTAAGTGAGCCATTGTTAGCTACGGTATTCCTGAGTGGAATGCGGTTAAAATCTCAAATTTTGAGGCAATGCGATTCTCGACGAATTTCATGTTGCGTATTTTTTAGGGTTTCCTTCCAAAGGAATAACGAAACGTTTATAGAATCACTTCGGTGTCGGTCTGTCTGTCCGATTCACAAAAACGCTTATAACTTTTAAGTCGTCTTTAGTTAAGGGATGAAATTTGGACTGGAGGTGTATCTAGGCAACCCAAAAATAAGTCATTCATTTTTTTGGAATTAGTCGTAGATTAAAGGACGCGTTAGTACCAATAGTAACGTTCGAAAAATTGTTTATTAATGTTGATGGTCGATACGGGTGTCATTGGAAAGGGGGCGGCGCCCTGATTGAAAAAATGTCCATCCGTCTGTTATTAAGCTTTAATTTTAGTAACCAGTGAACCACTTGAAATTAAGAAATAAAATTTAACCAGAAGATGTATTTCACTTGCCCAAAGTAAGTTCCGAAAAAAAAAGTTAAAAGTAAAATGCATACTGGCGAAAAACTTAGTATGTACTAATACTAAATTAGAAAAACAAAATTACTAGAACCCATTGAGTAGGGTATCGTTGTAGAGGTCTTGTAAAATAAAATACTTTTTCCATTTTGAACCTTTTGTTTAAGTTTTCGAAATATTAAGCTTCAAAGGCGAAAAATAATGCTCCCCCACCCCCATTTCTACACCAGTGAGCTTAAAAATCCGAAAAAAAATCTGAGATATAGGTCTCGATGTACATTTTTTTTTTTAAATTGGTTTGAACATTCTCACTTAAATACTTTTCGAGTTATTGGCCGAAAACAAAAAAATGCAAAAACGAGTTTTAAAGATCCGAAAACGTCATTTTATAGAACTCGGCGAAAGAATAATAAAACATTATATAAAAAAAATAATTATTGTCACTCAATTTTTCGAGATATTAACGACTTAAATCGGATCAGTTTTCTGCCTAAAACGATAAACTCACGACAGCCTTAGTGTCGCTTGCGGGCATTTCATCCCTTAAATGCACCAAAGCAATTTTCATACGGCTGTGGCGCGATCGGCAAATGGAAAACAATTTGTTTAGTTTAGGAATATTACTGAAGCTATTGATTTGTTAATTTCTTTAACTTATATTAAGTCCTTAGTACTAATCTATTTGCTGGAGAACGAAACGCTCGACGTGTGAGTAAAACTCACACTTGACCTGCTTTTTATACAAAAGCACCAAACCGTTGCGTATTTTTTTTTACAACTTACTGAATAAGGTAAGCAAGATTCATGATGAAAAGGCAAATCTAACTGAAATTTTGGCAGCAAATACTATTGGCAACTTTGATAGCTGCTAAAAAATATAAACTGAAAAAACAGTCATGGCTGTCTGCATTGCATCCTTTTATCTCAACATTTTGACTAAAATGATGAAATGCTCCTTAACCCCAAACTGATTCAACGTTCCACCGTCAATATTCAAATCTCAAGCCACTTCTCGTCTTGGAAAACTCTTTTGATCAGACTAAAAATTTAATTGCAATGGCAGAGGCTGTTCGATCTTCGCCTTTTCTACACATAAAAATAAATCCACATTCAAGAGGAGTTAGGATTTCATGCAATCTCTTGTTCTCTTATAGAAATTCGTTGGCTTTTGGACTATTATACCTGGGTTATCGTTTCTTTGCATTTTAACAGCAACTTTGCCATCTGCTGTTGTTCAGAGCCTGGATCTCATCCTCCACGCTCGTCTGTCATCGTCATAATTTTGTGCCACTGAAAAACGTCTCATCCACATGAAACATCTTTTGCTAACTAAATAAATTAAACTTAAAACACTTTCATCCACGGTTGCTTAACCTTCCGCACACAGCACACAGTTGACAAATCTAAACAATAACCTCAAATGAAGACCTTGCCCAAATTCCGTAAATCTAGTTAGATCAAAGGCGTAATCTTTATTCAAACGCATATCCAATCCAGACCCATGCCGTGTGGCATCCCACTTAATTAATAGAACATCGACTAACACGGCGGCCATTAGCAAATTATTCAAAACTTCATTCTAGTAGTCGATTATATGTGGTGCATTCCTGTCGGATTAACACAAACACACCCACCTACTCACAATCATTGTACCGAACACAATATCTCACATGAATGACCCTTGCACATCACCGCCACCGAAGCTCTTCCGATTGGACATGTCCTTAACTTGGCCTGAAGATGAGAAGCGACGACGGGGTACCACTCTCTACCAACAAATTGGCAGAAGCAATTGATCAATGGTCCAGCAAGCATTCATCTTAGATTCTCCGAGACGGTGGTATAATGATGTTTCTCATTGCCAACGGTGCTGCTGGTAAGGCGAAGAGGTTATCGTCGGACAAGGTGATGGTGTTTTGGCTAAATTATTTACTTAAAATAATGAGCTGCAGTCTTGGCGAAGGTGAAGTGACGAGGCGTTGTCTTTAATGCCTTGGAAATCCTTTGGAATCCTCTTCGGGTGATAATGTTTGTGGGTTGCCTTTGACTAGAGCCGAATAGACGTTGGAATTGTGTAATTTGACATGTCATAGTGCTTGTGGATGGAATTTCATAGTCATTAATAACGCAATGATGAGGTGATGTTGCTTATGAATGGATGAACAGAGTTAGAGAAATATGTGGCGCTTAAGTGCTTCCTCATCTTTGACGAAGGTTAAGCCTAGAGAATGCACTCAGATTGCCAGTTTGATTTTTTAGGATGATGATGTCTTAGGAGTCAACCAAGCAAGCAATGCCAATAAATGGTTTCCATGAACCAAGCATTCCATTAGAACCTAATGGACCAATAAATCAGATGAATTTTGTCTTGATGCAACTCAGCATCTTCTGCCGATAGCCAGAAAGCAAGTACTCAGGATTTTGTAAATGTGTTTAATTCGTCACTGGGTTCTTCGGGTGGAAAAGGATTAATCGTAACGTAGTGGACATTGTTTCGTCTTAATATTTACGTCAGCTTGGCAGGCACATTTACCTAACTCAACGTGAATTGCAATTTGTTATGTTGAGAAATGAGGTCGGAAGACTACCGAAACTTGTGCGATCAAAAGAGATCTATTATTCTAAAACATCGAGGTCTTAGGCAGCTAATAAACTTCCACATCAGAGGTTGTTTCTACTCAATTTGTGGAAGTGAGTTACAGCAGAGTAAATGCAGATTAGTGTAGTTTCAGCCTTCATCTTGACAGCCAATATCTTTGGTAGCATTTTGAGTCTTATGATGTGTTGTGTGCATTTTAAGTGTGGCGATTGTAACTTCTCCATTAGTTACTACATCGAATATGAATGAGTTTAAAATGAGTTTTTATTAGTCAACTGCTTCGTTTTCTAAAAATACTTCATTTTTGTTGTCCTGTAACAGGTTTAACATTATGAATTATACAAATCGTTCATTATTGTTGCCCTTAAAGGGTCAACATGGAGATTGAAATTACAGGGTTTTCATTCAAAGGAAACAAGAGTGTATGCAAATTAATGCGCCATCATGTTGCCGTGGTTTTTATTATGAAATTACACAAGAGCCTCACGTTGCGTCGTTAATTGGAACCACAAAAACACAACGATAATCGAAACCACTCAAATTGAATTAACGTTTCCCATGTATTTTAATTCCATGATTTCCATGACGTAGCTTCAAAACCACTATAATTTTTAAACGACGCAACTTCAAAACGATTCAAAGCTAGGCTTTGTAGTATGTTTTCTGTTTGGAATATTGTCAACCAAGTTTGTTAAGGATTCATAGTGTCACGAAAATATTTCGCAATTCATCGTTCGGAACCGGCAATAAACTGTAGACCCTTTCACATGTGTCAAAATTATAATGCGCACAATACAGTGGAGGTGCAAAAAGTTAGGTTCTGGCTCTTCGTGGGCTGTTACGCCACTAATGATGGCGATTCTCAGTTCACCAACTAATCCAAGCTGCGTATTGTTGTCATACATTTTTCGGGCCAATATTCTTTAAATTATTTCTATGTGATGCTCAAATTATAATGGTTTCGAGTCGATGTGGATTGTTTAAAACCATTTTAGAGGCCTTACTTTTATCGATTGACTTGTTAGGAAGTAAGGGGGTCACTTTTGGGGTTTTTCTTTTTTTAAAAAAGGGTGTCAAGTTTCCTTCAATAATTACAAATAATAACAAATAAGTTGTTCAATCAGTCGACAGAAATTCCACTGGGATTTTTAAAAGCCATTCTTTCGGGTGCTATAGTACCAAAAATTAGGCCCACAGCTATTTTTGAGACGCTTCCGTTATGCCTTCAGTAACAGTTCAGTATTATAATGAACTGTTCACTATTTCAAGAAAAGGTTCATTGTGAATTGTTTTCTATTTAAAGACATAGTAACGTTCACTATTTCAAAAGCTGTTCATTATTAATTCGGTATTTGATTTAATATTGTTAAAATAACGAAATCAAATTTTGTTCAAAAAAATGATGGCGCCCTTATTTATTGAATGATATGGAATTCTTTTATTAATTTCAAGAACATTTAAAAACTTTTTAAATTTTGTCTTCCAGAATGGAAAAAATTCAGAAAGAGTTTTTTTTTTAATCTTTAAGATTAAGTGAAGAAAGACAAAGCAGAAACTATGAAAGAAAATTTGATTACAAAAAAAAATAAATCTGTTGTCCAATGATCTGTTTAGGAGCTAAAGAAATATTCTAATTATAGAAATTCGAGTTAAGGAGCAAAAATATATGAAAATTGCAACGAAAAATCTGAATCCACGATAAAAAAAAAAGTTTGAGTCGTAAATGTTCGATGTTAAATACTGGGTATCTTTTTTTTTTTTTCTTTTTGTTCATAATTTAGAACTTTAAAATATGGTCACCGTAGTTATACAAATACAGTCGAATCCGTCTAAGTCGAACTCCCTCTAACTCGCCATATTTTGGCATTCCCTTACAAAATGTTCCATTCAAAAACCATCTTCTAAGTAGAACACCCTCTAACTCGAACTAATTTTGAAAATTCGACTTAGAGGAATTCGACTGTAGTTAATTTTACATCATTTATGTCGTGAAAAAAAAGCAAAATTGTAATTCGTTTTAAAGCTTAAAAAAAACGCACTTTTCAAGACTGTATACAGTTCTGAGACAAGTTAAGCGGTCTTCACTCTTTTGACTAAGTCAACAAATTTATTTATATTTTCCTACATTCACTAACTAATTGAATTCACTGAAATTTGGTGGATTCTGTAATCGGTACAATTTTCAAATGCTCTTATTTCAAAACCATTCGCTTTTATTTAAAAGTCTGTTATTGATGAACATTGTCAAGCAAAGTGTATAAATTGGTTTGCTTGAGGTGAGATAAAATTTTCTTTTTCCCCAACCTTCATTTCATGACCAAATACAAAAACTTGCAAACATTTCTAGCTCTAATCTAACACATCATCGTCCTATTGATAACCCAATTCTCAAATTTTTGGTGTCACTTTAAACACTCAAATGTAAGTTCGTTCTCATCGCTTCCAAGCCTATAAAAAAAAATCAAAAAAGAATTTGTTTGTGATCTAATTCATTTCCAAAAACGACTCTCTTTCTGTATAAAAATGTATGACATAATATTTATCTTCCCTATAATTTCCCCTGATAGTTGACAGAGGCTTTACTTTATTTTTGTTCTGAGCATTAATGGTAGTATATGCTGCGTCCGTTGATAAGATAACTCGCTGATAGACAAAAATAACCTCACAACCAGTGCAATTAACATTTCTCTGTATGTGAAACTATCGCCGCCAACGAATTCGTGTCACACTGTAAATGAAATTCCACTCCCTCCAGCGCCGGTGGCGGCGTGTAATCTATTTCAGGTCATCAAGCAGCGCCGGCACGCAACAGCGCTTCATGAAAAATGATTCTGCTCTTTTTTTTTTTAAATAAAAAAAAAAATCTAAAACAAAACAAAAAAAAAGAATTGTCATACTAACCACGCTTTGACTAACCAACAAATTACTATTTGCCCTGATTACAGGTATCCGATACAGTTGTCGAGCCGTACAATGCCACATTGTCCATTCATCAGCTCGTCGAGAACACCGACGAGACGTTCTGCATCGACAACGAGGCTCTGTACGACATCTGCTTCCGCACGCTGAAGCTATCATCACCCACCTATGGTGACCTCAATCATTTGGTTTCAGTAAGTTCCCATAAACGAAGACTCATTACAGCCCTTGTGTGCTTACTATTTGCAGGTATCCGAGGTGGTAGTCGAGCCGTACAATGCCACACTGACTGTCCATCAGCTGACAGAGAACACCGACGAGACATTCTGCATTGACAACGAGGCATTGTACGACATATGCTTTAATAGATTGCGACTGCCAATGCCCACCTACGATGATCTCAATCATTTGCTATCAGTAAGTTTGTTGATTGTTGTGTTGCCGTCTGTTGCTTAGCTTTGCGCCGCACAAGAACAGGATCTCGAAGGATGCACACACACCATCGCCGCGACAGCTATGCGACTAATTTTGTGTCAGCTTATTTGCGGAGCAACCACATTTTGTCAGAAATATTAATTTTAAGGCATACCTTTGTTTGGAAAATATTTCGAAACAGCAAAACCAGTCACAGAAATGGCTTAGGTATTTTCCTGTGCAACTATTAGGTGAAGACATCTTTTGATTGTCATCTCTTGACGGGTTTCGAAAGCAATTTGAAGAATTTTTTTCATTTGTGTGAGATGCTCAAGATTCGATTGACACATATTTTATGGAAAGGAATTTGTAAGTGGTTTTTTGTGAGATGAGTGGTAGATTAAATGAAATTAGTGGCGTTCCGCTTGTTCTACAGACGATGACTTTGCATGGTAGTTAAACTGGAGGAATGTGAAAAAAATAATTCGTCAGGTTGGGCGATGTTGTGCTTTGCTTGTTGTGTCGCTACGTATGCCTGCAATTTTTTTTTTTTTTATAAATCATCTTAATGAGGGAATTCCTAGGATTTTTGAGTGTGACATAGTTTTATTTTCCATCAAAATTCAGGACAAGGAGGTTTAATTTCAAACATTAGGTATTTGTCTGTTTTTATGTCGTTGCAGTCTAATGAACAAGCATAGACGAGGATTCTAATCCCCCCTCTTGCCGATAAAGAAAGTAGAACAAGTTTATGTTTCAGGTCGAAGGGGATGCAATTTTATAGTTTTGTTAGAAATTTTAAACTGTTTCAACCTTCGTATGTTTCACACGAAATGCTATCGGCAATTGAAAAACTGCAAAAGGAGTACAGCACTTCCCTGGGCATAAAATGCTGTTGCTTATAATCGAGCTTTCAATTACGGGTACTGTGCTTCCACCATTCTCGGCATCTTTTTTATGGTGTGTTGCAGGCACTTAAAAGTTTAGAGCAAAAATGAAGCACCGAGACAAATATCTAGCAATCTATTTTTTTCAATTCTGGCAAAATCGGTGTATAGCCTTTGCTCTTATTTTAGACCTTGCCTAAAATAAGAGCAAAGAAAAAATCGAAGCACAAAAACTGATTAAAATAATAATTGATTTTAAACGAGAATTATTTAATTACATAAATTTTAATATGTAAGCAAAAGCTGTAATGTGCGTTAGTGTTTTTGAGGTCTTAGACATTTGTAAGTTTGTGTTGCAAACTTATTCGCATTTATTTGTGGATGCAAATGAGAAATAGGTTGACATCTTTGAAATAAACATTAGTCAGTATCAAGCAAAAAGTAAATTCTTAATGTTAAGCAAACTAACCTGTCAGCATTTAAAGCAATGAAAAGCGCAAGTAGCAGATATTTTTTATTTTTAATAAAACCAGATTATATTTTGTTTCTTCTTTAGTACAGATCGTCCGCAACTCAAGCAACATGATCAACTTACTGACAGCAAACGATGATCTAACAAAATAATAACTCAGCTCTCGTACTGTTTGCAAATCTTAAGCGCACAAAATTTGTCTTTATATAAATAACAGCAGTTGCTTTTGTCTTGACTCACAAACCACAATGCAACTGTTGAGAAACATAGAATTTTATTTAACATCCATTTTTTTTTTTTTTTTTTTTCGATTTTATCAGATCACAATGTCCGGAGTCACAACTTGTCTCCGGTTCCCTGGCCAATTGAACGCTGATTTGCGTAAATTAGCCGTCAACATGGTTCCATTCCCCCGTCTTCATTTCTTCATGCCCGGCTTTGCCCCGCTCACCGCCAAGGGATCCCAACAATACCGTGCCCTGACCGTCGCCGAACTGACACAACAAATGTTCGATGCCAAGAACATGATGACCGCCTGTGATCCTCGACATGGACGCTATCTAACCGTCGCTTGCATATTCCGAGGTGAGTAATTGTGAAATATTAGAGCAAAAAAAGAAACCATCATCGTCCGAAACACGGTAGCACATCGAAGCATCGTGGCATAGAATCCGTCAAAGCGAGCGCGGGGAATTGTAATTAATTAGGAACTCTTAACCAACCAGTCTCAGGCGAACAACAACCCCTTTCACTTACCTTCGTCAAGTAGATTCTCTGGCTGGCCAGGAGCAATTTGCCGTTCGGTTGATTTCGTACAACAAAACGTAATTTTGTCATTAATTTCCTGTGATTAATTAGCGTAATTTGGTTGATTAAAATCTTGTGTTGTGATGGCTTCCACCCACCGCTAAACAAACACTCGTCCACGAAGCTCCTGACATCTGTGCGCCCATCAACCCTATCGAGCCGTCGTCATCGTCGTCGTCGTTGGCAGCCCCCTCACGCAGCAATCCGTCTCGTTGGCTGATTGTGTGGATGGTCCTGAGCTCTATCCTGTTGCGCGCAGACCTTTTTGCCACGTCCTTTTTTTTTCCAACTCGCCCGCCCCCACAAATATTTATCTCACGGCTGGCATCTTAGCTTGTTTGCTGGGTAATTTATTGTAGCGCAGCGCCTATGCTAACGACCCTGTCTTTCTTCTACGTCGACGGTCGGCTGGCATTCCTATTGTATAATTGTCAACAGTAATGGCGTTTATTTTTTCATTTCTCCGGTTCATTAATCATTTTCTATTTAGGGCACGGGGGGCCCTTTTGTGCGGAACACCACGCCCCTGGTTCGCCCCGCTCAGGTGGGTACGCACTTAACAATTTGACTGCATCAAATTGGTCTCGTGATGTTGTTGATGTTGTTGATGTTGTTGATGGTGATGGTGATGATGATGATGATGGGGTGGTGTTAGGTGTGTGAGGATTGTAATGGCCAACTACAAGTGCGTAGTGCGACTTGGGCTCGGGACTAATCAAGTTAAAAGACAGTGCGTTCTGGTTTCATGCCCACGGAGAGTTGCTTTGTTAATTAGAGAAAAACTTGGCGACGGGGGTGGCGTCTTATTGATTATTGTCATTTGTTTAATGTCGTCATGTCCTTTGGGTGGCATGTGGAAAGGTGTCACATGAATTTTCTTGAACGTAAAGTGTCGGTTATGCAAATTAGACTTGGAGTTGAAAGCGTATTTTTCTTCCCGGAAGCCATCAGTTATTGTTGACAAGTCGAAGTCGGTTGTTAAGGCAATTATAGCTAGAACTCTTTGTCAGTCTATTTTGGGATGAACTTACTTATCAATTTGTTATGGGGCTTGGGCGTTATGACAGGTTAAGTTGGTTAGAGAAATCGGTAAAGAAAAAATGTGGCCATCAAATCAACTGAGTCTTGTGCTCACATTTCGGATCATCTCATTATTGCTAATATATTCTGGCCAAAAATAAAACAAAATTAGAGTGAGATATATTGATTAATTTCGACTGTAGGTTATGTTTTTCATTATGTGTCAAATAGCACGTCGTTCAAATGAGCGCCTCTGTTTCTCTGAAAGTGCTTTAATTTTTGATTAGTAGTAGCGTGTCCAATATTAGCTTCGACCTTTTCGAAAGTGATTAGCTTATTATCGCAGCCTTACAGAAAATAATCAAGTGCCAAATCGCATGGTTGCAGTGTTCAATAGATGAACGGCCACCGTAAGTTGGTTCAGTCGCGAAATTACTCCTTCGTAACTTTGAGCATTATGTGGCTCAGGAGGCATGTAACGTCGTTTTGCTGGAAGCACAACTCGGATATATCCATGTTGTTAAGCTTTGTCCAAAGTCTGTAAACATATGTAGCTCTACACCTGACACAATCGACGGTAGCGATAGTTTTGCATTTGGAAAGAAATAAGTCCAATTCAACAACTTTCTGCGCTTGGTCAAAAAATAGGTGTGTCTTTTTTAAATACCAATAATTATGGGCTTTGTCAATATTTTTTCTTAAAATTAGTTTTTCGTTATCCTTACTCTTATAACCTTAATGTCCTCAAAACTTTTTTAGTTTCCTCGTGCATTGAGTCTATTAATTCATTGCATGGTGTCGAAGATATGGAATGCCATCATTTTTCAACTGCCTCCTTGTTTGAATGATACTGACCACCTAACTTTTTTCTTGGGTTCATCCTACAAGTTCTTGACCTAAAATATGGAGCGAGTCTTGTGAAGGATTGATTTCGCGACCAAAAATGCCGGTTATTCCATGGTCAAGTCAATCACCAGATCTCAATTCCATTGAGAACTTGTAGGATGAAATCAAAAGGAAATTCAGCTCGTCAGTATCTGTCAAGCGAAGACGAATTGTCAGAAGCAGTTACAAAAACCGTAGCATTCCATATCTTCGGCAACATGCAAAAAATTAATAGACTCAATGCCACGTGGAAACTAAAAAAGTTTTGATGAAGGACTAAATTTAAGAAAAAGAATAACACAGACCATGATTACTGATGTTTAAAAAAACACACCTATTTTTGTTGACCAATCGCAAAGACCGACATAGAAAACCGATCCACAGGATCTACATTGTTCATATTCAAGGCAATGACAATATAAGTTTCAATTTATTGCCTTAAAAATTGCCAATGGAGACGCTGAGTAAGAAACTTAAGAAAATATGTCATGGCAGTCGCGTTTTGAATTTTTAAACGATTTTCCTCTACTTAGTTTCATAAATGTAATTTTTTTTCGATTGAAGAATGTGAAGTCAGAAGAATGTGAGCTGTGTGAAAGCAACAAATTACATTTGGCCAGCCAGCATGAAGAAGGTGATGATGAAGAAAATTGAAATGCTCGCCAGGCTTGGAGTTTACAAATCGGTGTTTATAGGCCTTTCGAAATATATCTTTTAAAATACCTAAACACAAAGAAATAATATTTGATTATTTTAATTTCTATATTCGGGTTGCGGTAAGCGATTTAGTGTTTTCCTTCCTTAACTCCTGCCGAGTTAAAAAGAAAAGCATGGCTTTTTAAAACAAAATACAAATATAGCAATACAAATTCACTTGCAGCAATTTTGAGCCCCAAGATATTTCAAAATATCAATTCGAAAAGTTTAAAATATCTTAGTTTTAATGCACCTCCGTATGAGCTCTGGCATGGAGAAACAAGGGAAGTAAATGCTTTCCTATAAATCCATGGATAACAGAGAAGGGGCTCGAATGTATAAAATAAATGAAAGCTTAGGAAGAGATTTGTAGGTAAGGGTGCGGTTTCGGATTAGAAGCTACAGGACGAGCTGCGTTATTCCATTGGAGGTTAGATAAAAACCCTAAACTCATTCACTAATTTCAAAAGTGTTTCGATTACACAACATAAACTGAGTCTTTAACTAAATTAACTAAAAATAATACTTTAATCGTGAAATATTTGTGGATGTGGTATTTGAATTGCATTTTAATGTTTTCTGATTGAGCAAGAGTAGACCAGAAGTAGAGAAAAGCTGCGTTGACTTCTTTGACACAGATCAGCGATGCTGAAATTTATGTGAGATATTTCTCCCCTTTACGGGTTTATGCAAAATTGTAGACAATGAAATGCCGTTTCGGCGATTCTCGTCCAATTTGATTTGAAGCAGTTACCCCCTTCCAATAATTGACTTAACAGCTTAATCATTTTTTTCAACTGCAGAAATATGTCTGAGTTTAATAGAAAAAAAGAGCAGCTGCTATTTCACTGGCCCATCGATAAATTTGACAGCAATTCAACCTAAGAATTGACAGTAATTTTGAGACTAATTCAGAAAACATCGAACACTAGCTGATCATTTGCTCATATTTGTTTAATTTCTGAATACTATTTACAGCCACGAGACAAATAGAATGTTATAAAAAAACGCGTTCAAATAAAATCAAGCGATAAGAGAAGAGGAAGTTGAATGTTGAAGTGCAAAATTTACGATGAAAGGGGTTTCCTTTTTGACTGCTGTCTTTCTTTGTATACAAGCGAATTTCCTCCGTCTTTTTTTACCATTTAACTTAATTTTTCAGGACTACCTTGGGTAAGAGTAGGCCTCCATCAAGAATTGACCTCTACAGAAAAAAAAAGTTTTGCGGAAGAACAGAGGTTACGATAAATTCATGTTCGTTTCCACTTTTCGATCGCCTCCGTTTGGCATAAATTTTTCGCAGCTATTTTTGAGTTCTCCCTCCAAATCTACGAATTCCTAGGAGAAACTGTTTTCCACAGAGAGTCCTTCCCTCTAGCCTCTCAAATTTGCAATTCTTCAATTCAATTAGTTTCAGGCAAATTTCCTTCCAAGAATTGTAAATATTATTGAATAGACCACCCACCCAGTCAACGCATGACCTCGAAACCAAGGAACAGCGTAGAACTTTGTAATCCATCCTCCCTCCGTTTGTGGGCGAAATCAAACTCAGCACGCGTGTGGTTAGCATTAATTTTAAATAAATTCCTCTCAGCCGTAAAGAAAAACACACGCGAATACTTCAACCTGAACACTTTTTGAGTTTGACATAATTTTCCCCAACACACCCCAGAAGATTTTTAACCAGACAACGAAGACGGGAAAAAATAACTTTCTCAAAAATTCATAAATCTCTGTTAATTATTCGAGAGAACATCATCCCCCGCCGATGAACGTCACTCATGTTATTTGATATTATTAATAATGATTAATTCAAAAGCTACACTGACGTCCCTCAGGATGACTTAAGGTCCTGCCTCTCTTATCGCGGGGTCATTAAAACGTTTTTCAATTAATTTCCTCCCATCGTCATCCTCGACGAGACCACCACATCCATCCACCTGCAAAGTGGATAAAAAAAAAAACAGAAAACCTCCACCGCCGACAACCGGTCGAAAGAAAACAGAACAAAACAAAATACATACCTCTAACAAAGTATGTTGTAATAAATTGAAATTAAACAAAGTGTGGGCAGGGTGTCAAAGAACAAGACGCTGTAAGCAGAGCATTACATGAATACTTAAGTGAGGACCTCTTAATTAAAAGCTCGTCGACTGATTGAACGCCAACGAAAAATGTTCATTAATTATTTAGTTAAAAAACAAAACGAAGAAGAAAAAAAAAAGATGTTTTGCGCCCTCCGGATGAGGTCTGGCTGGCATAGAGAATGGAGAATATTTTCTTAGAAATCCATGGGCTAACAGAAGAGGGTGTACAATTTATATCCCATGTCATGGGAAACATCTTTGGAATTTAAGACGTCGACCCGAATCGTTGTCGTCCATTGAGAATGTGTAAAATATATACACATCCATCCATCTATGGCTCTCTGTACGGGGAGGCCGAATTGTCCTTAACAACTCAAGTGGAAGGTAATTTAAATATTTTGATTAATTATTTTTCGGTGGTGCAGGGATTTTCTTTTTGTTCACGAAGCTACAAGTTGAGAAATGTTTTCATAAAGTCTGAGACAAGCCTAATCCCAGTGGAAAATATGAAAAAGATTTTTCCTGCTTTTTGTTGAGGAGCAAAAAAGGTCGAAAGGATTAGGAACAGCGACTGTGAATTCCGGGCGAGATACATCCTCGGTGTGGCGTTAGACTTCTTGAATGTGGGGTTGGGGGGCTTTAATTTATAATGAATGAAATTTCTGGCTAGTCGCGGGACTTTAGTGGCAATGGGAAAGTATTTAGCGAACCGATAGATTAGTAGGTCTGACAGTGGATTTTCCCAAATTGGTTTTTGTTTTTAGTTAGTTTGAGTTGTGGATGCATGATTTTTTTCCGGGCAATATGGCTATATATTGCTGGCATGTGATTTGTAAAGAGTTTATGGAAAATTTTCTCTTACGATATATGCATATGTATACATAAGACCATGATGGATGCTGTCCAGGGTAGAATTTAGATTGTGATGATTAAGAGTCTATGGTTTCTGTTGCTTCTACTGTAACATCTTATCACAACGCCATTTTATTGTAGATATCTTAATCTCCAACTTCAACTTATATGTATTTCCGGCGCACAGTAGTTTTGGGATGGGGGCGGTGGTGGAAATCTTTAAAATCAAGTTGTATATCATAATTACGTAAGTACACAACAAAAAATATAAATCCAAGAGCAATAGGAATAAAGTTCCACCAGATCTTAAAATTGACCACTGTGCGGCGGCTGATTGTACTCTAAGCTTTCGCTCTATCGGAAGGCTGCTCTCAGTCTGACAAACCAATTTCATTCTTCTAACAAAGGCACGGTCTTTTCTTTCCTTTCTATCCAAGAGGTTCATAATTAGGAAGTCATTTATCTAGGGCGATGCTAATTGTGCGCTCAAAGTAACACAGTCATAATAGTTGACTGATTTTTGCTTTCCGGAATTTGGTACACTTCGGCGAACGCTAGGCCAGCCAATTTTTGGATTCCCATAATTAAATGGATGTGGGCAACGAATTTGGTCGCGTCGGACACCGGTACACCGCTAAAATTTAGCGTTAACAGGATTATAAAACTCCTTCGACGCCTTTTATGTGGCGCAGTAGTCGGCAATCTAGCACATAAATTTTTTTTATTATAATCTGTGTAACTGCCTATACAAGGCCAGATCATAGCTTGTTCGCACCTAGAACATAACCTTCAGAAATGTTATAAACTCCCGGTTAAGTGGGTCATTTTTCAGGTTGAGTCGGTGGCCAATCGAAAAGCAGCTGAAATTGTAGACTACTTAAATCATCCGAGCAACGAAATTCTTCTGGCCGGCTTACAATTTTTTTCTTTCAAGACAGATTCAAGCTTGATAAGCTATTTTGCTGTCGTATTTCCATGGAATATTCAGGTATTTCATAAAAAAAACCTGCCATCAAAATATCCCAAATATCTGGTTAATTTTGTCTCTAAACTCTGCTTAAATTCAGTGATTATCCTGTTTTGTCAGTTTTTTCGTACCAGATTAGGATTTTTTCCCAGCAGAACTGATTCCTTTCATCAACCAGATTAGCAGATCAGTCCCAGGCATGTTCATACTTATTTATTTCCACATCTCCCTTGCGAATAATTTTGAATAAACATTTTACTAAAATTACCTTTCAATCATTTCAATTGAACGCAGTGTTACATAGTCCCTTCGGTTTAAAAGCAGAACAAAACAAATCAAACCCAACCGATTACTACTCGCATGTTACGTAACTGCTGCTCCCATTTACAAATGTACTCCATTATTCAATCGAAAATAATCCCCTTAGCATAATCCATCACCATCTGGCATATGCAAGCTCGTCGAAACAGAGTAAGAGTGCAGCTTAAATCATAGATTTTTATTTTCCTGTCAATACTCGCCCATTCTGAATTCTAAATTATGCCCGAAACCCCAACATTCGTTGCTTTTCATTTAAGTGAAACAAAACTGTTCTTCAAACCCCTCTCGTCGTATTACATATTCTTCTGTTTAGCCTCTAAATGAACGAAATGACAAGGACGTCGATGATACAATATTATTTCTAATTCAGGAATAAATATGTAATTCTTTTTTTTCCGAAATTTAGCCTGTGCATGACAGTCTTTGTAACTTCTCTTCTACCCAACAGTCACCTTGCTTTAAATAAATATCCACAAACCAGAACATACGCTCGAGTTCATCACCCTAAGGCGAATCCTTATTGTGAAGTGTGGTGCATGGAGGATGTTCCCTTTTTCCAGACGAGGGTGACATGAAATGAAATTTCTTATGCTGATAGAAATCCATTCCCGATTACATGTTTAGCAGGGACAACAGATTACGGATTGTGACCTTAAGGTGAAGTTTGGGAGTTTGGGAGTTGTCAGCTATACAGTGAAAGTTGCGTAATTTTCTGCTGCCAAAAAACCGACGCTCAAGCAGTTACAAAAATGGATTGACTATTGATGAAATGGGGAGTGTGCCTAAGCCACTTGTATTGCGACTTAAAGGAATTATTGAACCCCCTTTTTTGATCTAGGGGATTTTAGAGCTGTCTTAAAAAAATTGACAATATTCTCACAGGGGATGTACTTGAAGTTGGTTCCTTGTGGTTGTGATATAATTTTCTGAACTATAATCTGCAGATCCTGGTCCTCGATTTGCTCGTTTTTATTTACGAATTTTTTAGTTTTCTTAAAAAGCTTATACATTTTTGTTCTTTTTTTTTAAATTTAAGAAAATAATTTCAATTGTTTGACGCCCTCCTGGTTATTCCAGAATTGATTGTTTTATTTAATAATCCAGTTCTTTTTGTGCTGGTTTGTTTCTGTATTACTGAATCCAAAGAGGATAGGTTGTGAAGGCATAGTTTGTGCTTCCTTTTTGGCTAGAGTGTCCGCCTTTTCTTTCCCCTTGTGGTTTTTATGTTCTGGCACCCAGATTAATCCTCGTCTGTTGTTTTCTGCTAGTGTATTAAGGTTATTGTTGCATTCCCATACACCCTTGGAGTTGGCGGTGTAGCTTCTTAAGACCTTTAAGCACAGCCTGGCTATCTGAGAAAATAGATATTTGTGCGTTATTTAGCTTTTTTCAATAATGCGGTGTGCGGCTTCACTGATTATAGGTTAGCATAGAGGTTAGCCTGTAATATTGTCAAATAACTGCAAAAAGAGATTTTTAAGCTACATATTGGTTCTATCACACCTGGTTCAAGTTTGTTGTCAGTTTTGACCCATCTGTATACCACTTCTGGGCATTGTTCAACCAGGGGGTATTGCCATTCCACTCATCTATTTATTAGTAGAGCGCAGAGCTTTTCAAAGTTTAGCTCCGGGGGCATAAGATCGCTTACCTTTGTAAGTTCCAAACATTGACGAACTTTTTGAGAATCTCTAGATGCCCCACAAGGTTCCTTTTTTTGAAGTTATAAGTCCTTTGTAAACTAGTTACTTGTCTTGCAGCCTCTGCTTGTATAGTAGTGTGTAGTTGTGTTAGGTTCAGAATAACTTCCATCCCTGCAGTTGCAGGGAGCCTTTGCATTTTCTGTAGTCTATATTTAGCCAATGTGAGCATTCCAGGAATGGTGATTTCTTTCTTTTTGAGTGCTTGAAGTTTGTTGCGTCTTCTTTTAGTAAATCGAATGATGTTGGTTTTACTGGGTTTGATGAAGAGTCCTTCTGCATTCCACCAATTCGATGGAAGACTATGGGCTTCTTTTCATAGTCTTACCTGGAAGTCAACGCACTTTTTATGGAGTTCATGTGTTAATAACATGAGGTCGGCATTGTAAAATGCCTTTCTATGTCCAAAAAGGCACCAAGTGCGACCTCTTTTGCTTTTTACGATTTTTCTACAATATCTGTGACTTCATGAACTGGAAGCATGCCTTGAAAATCATCTTCTATCTTTCCCAGCTAGTGGATGTATCCAACAATATCCGCAGTTACGCCTATTACGACCTATTATTAAATAGTTGAGCTCACATTCGGTCTTTGAAGATTGTCTCAAGTCTTTTCAATAATATTGAAGCTTTAAAACACTTAATTTCATCTGGTGCAGTTCCCCTTTCGAGAAAAACGAGCGATTGTCGGCAAATTGTTTTAAAATAAATAAAATATTTTATCACAGTCACCTGTTTCGTTTGAATAGTTTTGGGGATTCCCCAACTTTTTGGAGCTTTTGACCACATTCCGAATATTTCTAGATACCAACCCAGCCACAAAACACCTGCTATGTCTTGACCTCTCTATCAACACAAGACTGGTCTAGTCAGCTTACGGAATCCCTTCTGAGAAGTAAACACATTTCTTAGAATTTATGACCAATTTTAAATACCATTATCTGCACACACTTATTCCATTCAATATCCTGTCAGTTCAATTAAATTATCCCAGAAAGCACTCTGCAAGTTCATGCATACACACACAAAATAGACACAAGCATCTCTCAGTGTGGTTGACTTCAAGATGCCATTGTCGTCATCACCATCCCCTGGGATTACACTCAAAACATAGCTGAGTAAATAGATTTTTCCCCGATTTAACTCCGAGCATCCTTAAGCCCTAAGTCTTATCTACGGTCGTCTACCGTGAAAATGTTTAAATCTTTCGTGCGGATAAAAACAGCACAAAATTTTATTCCGACAAATTCACTCGAATTCATGAATGATAATAATTCTTCGATTCCTGCGCGCGTGTAATTTCTGGAAAGTGAAGGGAGAAAAAATGGATCCACTGTCTTCCTCCGAGACATAAGGCATTCCCATTCATTGATTCGCATAGAAGAGCACAAGGAGACAGAGAAGACCGGGTTCAATCTTGAAAATTGTTTACCTTCCCGGTTACACGAGTGCTCACTTGTACACCCCTCGCATCTTTTACCCGTCGCGTTGTTAGCTCTGTCTCGGTGTAACTAGTAGACGGCTGTCGAAGACGTCGCGACACAATAGAACAATGAAAACGAAAAAGTAAAATAGAAACGACGATTTCAATTTCCACCCGAATAAGTCAATCAGAAGATAGACTCTCAATTGAACTTTAACCCGCACACTCGTTGCTGCCACCATCACAGCTCTCACACTCGGAACACTTTCGAGTACAAAAAAGGAAAAGTTCGAATCTGTCGGGAAAACGACGGGTAAGGTCTCTTCCTCGGTCCCATCACAGCGACGGCAATCATTTAATATGCCTGACAACTAAAAGTGTGTTAAAGAAATGAACTTTCGAATGGGACGCGCTTTCGAAGGAGGACGAGACGAGGAAGGATGCCGTGTCGTCCTCGTCGCTAGTTGGTGTCGCAATGTGTCAGCTACATTTCTTCTGGGGGCAGTTGTGCCACCACTCTTCCTGCACGACTCGTGATTTCCTTCGCCGTGAAAGGTAATTTAAGCCATTCGTCTGAAGCGTCTGGCAAAGGGATTTCAATGAAAAGTAAATATCGTTCATCGTGTTTACTTCGATCCCATTAAAAGGGCATGTACATTGGTTTGATGGATTTGGGAAAGAGTGTTGGACAGTTTTAATCCTAAAGACGGATATGCAACATGTGGTTCAATTTGACGAGTCAACAAGATCTACGTGGAGTCGAATCAAAAAAAGGCGAAATTGAGCTTATTTGGCGAGCCGTTGGCTTGAACCCACACGAGGACCTTATTCTCAATGATTTTTCCTGATATTGAAGTAAAAAAAAAGCTAATTGGAAAACATTTCTCATATGATGTTCGAGAAACCCTTGACCTGTGTATTCAGAATGCTCAACGCCTCCGTCGAAAATTATCTGGTCCACAATCAGACGGATGTCACCATAAAGCAACGCAACACGCTGTTGTACGAGTTTAATCCTCTTCGGTAATCAACCAATTGATGTACAAAGTCATGTAAAGTTGTTTTACAACCTCGTCCAGTTCCTGTGCCCACTTGCCACTTCTCAAGTAACTCCACACGGCCTTAATTCATTCAACAAAGGCAAAATACATGAGCCCTGTTCCCTTGCCATCCAGATACAATTGAATCACACTTAATACCATGTAAATCCGAATAACGCTCTCAACACCTACTTAACTTATATAAATAAAGTGCCATCTGATTGTTACCCTGTCTGTATTCGATCTCTGTTCAGTTTCATATATCAAAAGCAATAAACAAAAAAAAAATGCCCTCCCAGTTGAGCGGAACACATTTTACATTACACAAATAATCCTCTGCTTTCGTATTTTGTTTTTTTTTTTTTGACAGAGTTTTAATTTAAATTTTAAATTAATCTTATCCTGTTTCTCTCCACCCATCACTCTCTATAGGTCCAATGTCAATGAAGGAAGTCGACACTCAAATGTTCAATATCCAGAACAAGAACAGCAGCTATTTCGTCGAGTGGATTCCGAATAATGTAAAAGTTGCCGTTTGTGATATTCCTCCACGTGGCCTGAAAATGTCAGCCACATTCATTGGTAACACAACCGCTATTCAGGAGATTTTCAAGAGGATATCCGAGCAATTTACTGCGATGTTTCGTCGTAAGGCTTTCCTTCACTGGTACACCGGTGAGGGTATGGATGAAATGGAATTCACCGAAGCCGAATCGAACATGAACGATTTGATCTCGGAATATCAACAGTATCAAGTAAAGAATTACAACGCATATGAATTAAAATGGAATTTATTTTTA
The DNA here is from genome assembly GCA_905187475.1 of Syritta pipiens. Taxonomy (NCBI): domain Eukaryota; kingdom Metazoa; phylum Arthropoda; class Insecta; order Diptera; family Syrphidae; genus Syritta; species Syritta pipiens. Next base: position 26,866,694 of record LR994572.1, on the reverse strand, counting down.
CACAAACCCTTTTCTCTCGTTCTTTTTTTTTAGGAAGCGACAGCCGAGGATGATGTGGAATTCGATGAGGAACATGAAGAGAATGATACCTTCGATGAGAACATTCAAAATGGCTTGTAAATCAGCCAATCAGTCGTCTCATGCGCTCAATCCCAAGCTCATACTCGTTATTCCAGTGTTCATTTCGGAGTTCCTCCAGCAGTTTTATTATATTTTTTTTCGTCGTTTTTTTTTGTGTGTGATTATGAGTCCGATAGTGAAATGAAAAAAGTTACCATCCCATCCATTTGCCCTAAATTTTTTGTTTGTCTGCCTTAATTTCAATGCAATTCAGAATAGATCGGTTATTTTTTTAGTCATATGTTATTAGATGGAATGTAATATATTTATGTTTTTCCTAAGACATTTGGCCATCAATGGTGTCGAATTTTAAAGATCCATATCGTTAGTCCTATTTGCAAAAGTATACCTCTTGTACTTTGTCCCACCACCTCTGTGCATCAGTAGACAACAGCCTACAGCGATGTTTATTGTAAAGAGTTTCTTTATATTAAAAGTTGTTACAGTAAAATGGTTAAAGTTAAAAGTAATATTTTATATTATATGACAAGATTAAAGGAGCAAATAAAACGTAATAAAAAGTTTAAATAAATGTTGACTTTTAATTTATAAATTTAAGTGGGATGGGAAAGGATCATTACGAGGTTTTTAAGTAATTAATGAAGTTGAAACAAATGAAATATTCGACTATCTAAACCTTATTTTGTCTAAACTTGGCTAGCAGTTCTGTGTGAAATTCCCTGAGTACACTAAAAACTGAAAGTGAGAAAATTGACCCAGTTTGACCGTCTTAAGACGCCAGATGACCTTAAAAATACTTGTATTCACCTGAATAATACAATATATACCTAGCAGCAACTAAGTCAACACCTGAAATCAAACCAATAAACCTTACAACATTTACACCAAAAATTATACGGCAACAAATTTAAGGAAAACTAAAGCTACAAAAAATTTGGCAATGTACGAGACCAGGACAAAGCAAACTATTACAATTCGACCAAAGAACTGAAAAACCTCCTCATAGAATATAACAATCAACATGCAAATACGGTTTTGTAAAATCACAGCAATTAAAGCAACAAACTATAGCTGACCAAAATAAAGAAAAAAGGAATACATCACCAACCACCTCTAGTGAAAGCCACCTCTGGAAAAGCAAAAACATTAGCAGAATATTTTAAATCAAACAAGTAATAAGTACAGAAAAGTACAGATAGAAAAGTCTTCATATTTACGAAAATGGCATACGAATCAACGAAATAAAACATTACATGAAAAACAACTTAAAATGTCAAAAACCACCAGGGAAAATATTGAAACAACTGCCGGATATTATTTTAGAATCATTTTTAATTCTGGAGGAGAAAGGGGGGAGGACGAAGTCCAAAAAAAAACACTTTTAACTCGTCGTTATCTTTATTTCGGAAGAAAAGAAAAGTACATCGTGTGTGGTATTCATAAAAAACGTTGGGCTGTCGGGTCCATCACATGATCCAATGGCCCGAGCATATTTTACTAAATAGAACTCGTTTCGCCAATCTTCGAAACATACAGGGTTTAAGAAAAAAAAAACGCCTACTTGACCGTATCAACATAACACTAAAACAGAAACACCTTTTTCCGGACCATCAATTTGTCCTCCGACCAAATCACTCGGCTATCCATCCAACATAGTTGTAAAAGAATGCATTCATTTGGGAACGCATTCTTAGAATTTAAATTCAGTTTCAGTTTTCTTGTCAATGGTATTAAAAGTAAAAAAAAAAACCTAGGATTTGAGCCACCATTCTTTTGAAGTCAGTGATTGCTGCATTCAATATTTAGCTATCATAGAATTGAAGTCATATCTGAAAGTTTATTGAATTCACATAGTTTGACCTGACTTCAGCAGCGGACTCACTTTATAAAATTTTATTGTAAGTCAGTGAACGTTAAATCAATTGAAGTCAATGACTTCAATTATAAATCAGTTGAAAACAGTGATTTCAAGACAACTCATTTGAGTTAATTTTATTATTGGTTTACACGCGTCGATGATATCGTCCTGCCGTCAACATTTGTATATAGGAAAAAAATAGTCTAGGCTCTCTAACCGAATTTTAAAAAGTATTTTATTAGTGATTTGTCCATTCCCTCGTACCCCAATATTGTACAGAGCACAAGTAAAATTTTTATTTAAGAGAATTTACAAAAATTTATTGTACTATAAGTACTACTTAGTAGACAATCAAAGTAAAAAACCGTGTCAAGTGTGAGTTTTACTCACCCGCCGAGGGCTTCGTTCGCAAACAGTTTAGTAGCTTAAACTTAATATATGTAAGTCTAAGAAATTAACAAACTAAAATAGTTAAATCAAATTAAACTCAATTCACTGTTCATTCACAAAATTCTTCTTTTCATTTCGAACGAAACTGAACAAAAGAAAATCCTTTCCCATTTGCTGATCGCGCCAGCCGTGTGAAAATTGCTTTGGCGCATTTAGGGGATGAAATGCCGCAAGCGACACGAAGCCGTTTTTTTCAACTTTGAAGCTTAATAACTCGAAAACTTAGTTTCCAAATGAAAACTCTATTCCATTTTACAAGACCTATCCGATGGTAGCTCACTTAATAAATTCACGTAAAATTTTTTTCAAAAAAGTTAGTAATTAATTTATTTTAGTATGAGCAAAAAATCATACACGATTTTTGAATAATTTTGGGGTATTGCGATGAGTTGCCCCATAACTCCAATTTTTTTCAGATTTTTTGGTCAAATATTTTAGAAAATAAGGTGGGGGACACGGTACACAAGTCAGTTTTTGGCAGTTTGTTGGCTAATAACTTCTTACCAATAAGAGTTAGATGATTACCATAGTACAACTTTTTGGTCTACCTATCATCCTCCTTCCAACGATACCCATAGCAAGGCACTAGTAAAAGAAATTCATTTTACAAATTTAGTATTGGTACTAAGCTTTTTGCTAGTATAAAATTTTCTTAAATTTTTTTTCCTGAACTTTCTTTGGACAAGTGAAATACATATTCTGGCGAAGTTTTATTTCTTAATTCTTAGTGGTTCGCTAATTACCAAGAAAAAAGCTTGATGACAGACAGACAGACATTTTCATAATTAGGGCACCGCCCTTTTTCCAATGACACCTATATCGACCGTCAAAGCTAATAAAAGTTTTTTCGGGCGTTAGTATTAGTACTAACAAACGAATCATGCATAGCGTCGTTTTGTAGGTTATGTCAAGACCTTTCAAACGATGTATTGCCAGATACGAGCTCTGTAGCGCTTTGTACATAGCCGGAAAATTCAAAAGACAAAAAGGTGGAAGGAAGATATTTGACAACCTAATAAATAACAATGGCAAAACTTAACTCTCTTATTCTAAAATGGCGAATCCGAATAAGCAATCAGTCAACATTTATAAATCAGACGTTAGATCGAGGGGGAACATCGAGGTTGTCTATTAAAGTTTGCTTCATTATCCGAGCCGGCTCGAATTCGAAATTGTTTAACTGGCTTCGACTTGGCGAACTCTACATCATGACTTCAGTTTGCATTTGGAAAATATTCAACTGGGCTCCATCGCAGTAAAGGAGCACAAACCGCTGCCTTTCCTTGTTTGTTGGCTAGACCTTGGGGCATTTGAAAGACGATCTCAATTTTGTCCGAAAAGATCACTTTCATTCAAGATGTGCATTTTCAGTTAGTGCCGACGCCAACCTCCTCGATGTCAACGCAAAAACACAAAAAGCTGTTGATTGGTGCTTATTTGTCCGCGTCCATGCCATTTGTTAAAAAAAATTATTAAAAAAATTGGTAAAATAAAAGTAAATACTTGTTAATAAAACCTTTCGTTTTACTGCCGAAAGATTTTTTTATGGACGTTTTGAAGACGCAGTTCAGGGTCGCTTAACTTAAGCCAGATTTTTGCTACAGACTCTTGAAAAATTAAACCTCTCGGAGTCATGGCAAAGCTGGAACACACATTTGAACGTTGCGATGTATTCCATAATGACGCATATCGATCGCTCAAATAACAAAAGAGTTTCGTTAGTACATCACACAAGGATTGTTTTATTTTTTGTTTATTTCGTTCTTATTTATTTGCTTTATTTTTATTTTTATTTATCTTCCACTCGGCTTTATTGGAAGACCCTTTCCAGCGTGCGTCAACAGATACACAGATTTGTAACAAAATGTCAGAATTTTTGACTTTTTTTTTGAAAGATGTAAAAGTAAAGTGATCGCATCATACCCGTGCCTTGAGTTTCTTTTTATATCTCAAAGAGGTCCTTCACAGAGATTGATATTCTTTATCATTTTTCAAAAGCTAACGAATTTTACAACGTTTCCTAGTTACGAAGAGATTAATCTTGCGAACATTCGAGATTTGCGCAATCTCAATTCGTTAAAAAAAAAAATTACTACCTAATCTGTTATGAGTTCTGCCTTTTTTAGGAAATGACATAAAAGGACGGGAGGGACATTGCCCACTTGGCCGAAATTGACGTAAGTTTCTTGAAATAACTGATGCATCAATCCAATGCAGAGCTCATAATTCTCATCTTCTTTTAACGAAATAATCGTGCTTAGTCACTCCGCTCTAATTCACTTATTAGCTTTTACAAGGTTTTTGTGTAAAAGACTCTTTTATTCAGTTTTGGTGGACCTTTATGTTACCTCAGAAGGATCTCGCTCATCTCCTTCAGGCCAGACTGTGTTTGAAGTCACACAGTGACGTTGAAAACTGATTTATAGAGGAAAAAGTAATTTTAAGCATTTGAATTAATTTTACCCCGCCATGTCCAATAAACCCGTTCGATTATTCCCCACTAATCGAGTAATTGCAATAACTTATAAATATCATATTTTGCATCAAGGATTTACGTTTTTTTTTTTTTTTGGTTCTGTTTGTCCTGTCCAGTTTTACATCATTTACACAGGACATAGCATTTTGCGTTTGTATGCATCTTTATTATAATTAATTGCCGTTATATTTTCCCTGACGAGTTAACACTTTAAATTAACCGTGTGAAATTGATGATGGCGCTTAATCCGCTGATACCGCTGCCGCCATGACCCTGTTCGCAGCCGGAAATCGAAAGCACAAAAGATGGCCGCTCTGGATTCACTTGTATAATCAATCTGATTGAACGTCGGCGGGCCGCGTGCTGCTCAAAAAAAAAAAAGTAAAACAAAAAAAAGGAAAAGGGATGAAGAATGCACACATGCGTGTGCATACAACAACACGGCTGCAGAATAAAAATGCAAATATTTTTAAAGTGCAATTTTAATAGCACTTTAGGTGTGAATAATTTATACGTCAGACCCGCCAAGCCCGGTCCCGGTGAGATATCAACGCGTCCCTATTTTACGACCGTTAATACGCACATGTATCTGCATATTTTTGTTTTCGATGAAGAGTGTTTTTTTTTTCTTTTTTGTACCCGAGCTTCGATATTGTTTTCCTTTTCGGGAAATGGAGGAATTTTTAATTTGCGGGCGTTGATTGTGAAAAATATTTTCCCAACCTGGATTGCAATACTTTGCTGTCGAGGTCGTGCGTGTATGTTCATTATACCACACATTATCGCCGCTGATGCCGCACCAGTTGTGTGTGCTCTGATTTTTCACTAAAAAAAAAAAACACAAAACCGAAAAAAAGACCGTTCAAGAGATGTCTCGTGGGTGTGTGGAATTACCATTAAATATCTTTCATGGTGTTAATGATTTTTGTGTTTTATTGCTTTTCATGATTGGACTATATTCCTGATTGGATATGCGACTAGCAATAAGACTTGTAATTTATGGTAGGCTTACGTCCAATTTGCAATTATATTTTGCGTTTTTGACTTTCAAATTATCGCATTTCGTATCCTTCGAGTGAATAAATTAATAAAATATGTGTATTTCATTTTTCTGACCCAACGCATTCGTTAATGCGTACAGAGAGAGCACTTGTAGAGCCAAATTAACCTCAACAAGTTATTGAAAATTTTCCCACCGAGCATTTTTTTTTAAACCTCATTAATTGAAAGTCAACTCAGTGTTTGTCATTCCATTCGGAGAAAGAAAGATCAGAAAATTGTTTTTTTTCTATGCAAGGACATTTTACACAAAAAATAAACACAATAAAGTAAATTATTATTAAGATTTGAACGATCGCTCTAGATGCATTTGAAATACAACGATTACGCAAATAAATTTCATACTCTATATACAGCTGCGGTCAAAATAATAGCAGAAATTGTGTGAGAGAATATTTTTTTCTTGGAGACTTTGGGAATGCTCTTGTACTTTAGAACAATAACTGAAAGGAGTAAACGATTTTTCAATTATCTAATTCAGTTGCAAGAAGGTATCCTTCAGAAAGCAGCATTGCTATTATTTTGACCGCAACTGTATACCACTCATCGCTACCCAACCCTTCCATGGTTTGATTAAAGAAGCAAAACAGTTCATGACTTCAGTTCCATTCTAAAGATGGCGAGCCGTGGGTTAGAGAAAAGAAACGAATCTGTTGGTAGCATCTGAGTCCAATTTTCAAGGCCTTTGTTAGAGAATCAACAGCAAACTGATTGATTGATTGAGTTAATTTTATAGTTTAAGTTGATTGAGTTAATTTTACAGTTCAAAGTACAAAATTCAGTAATAAGATCATGGAAGATGTAAGATGGCGTATACCAAAATAGACTACTTCCAATTTTCATCTAAAGACTGAAACAAATCAACGACACGTTATGAATCAGGAATTCTCACAGACGACTAGAAACGTTCTACCCTGGTCTGATGAAATTCAAATTATCGAGAATTTACTGTATTATATTATTTTGAATTTGAGCCGACTACAGCTGTGTTTGCTTCTCTCTAGATAATCAAACATCATGTGACAACGAGACGTTTTTTTTTTAAATTATTTTTAACCTTGTACTCATTTCTTGGGTTCAATCCTTTATGGAATTAAATTAAATGAAATAATCTGTGTAACAGCCCGTAGAGGGTCATAGACTAGCTTTTCGAGCCTCCACTGTGTTGTGCGCGGTACAAAAACGGACCTATTTTTTAATGCCCGTTCCGAATGGCTAACTGAGAAAGCTTTTCAGGAAAGAAGTACTCCAGGAGGATTATCAGTCGTTCACTGAAGGTGGATCACTGAAAATTGGTAGTGGGTTTTTTTTTTATCAATTGGATTGATGATTGGATTTGAATATGAGTGCGCTCACTTAACTTCCTTTTTTTTGGAATTGTAATAGAAAAAGTGAATAAATAAATCTTGGAACATATAATAATATTACTCCGAAGGCCTACTTCTACAAATGGTGACGACCATAATATACAAAATACAAAACAATCAATTCCCGTCCCTTTATTTTCTCATAATTTTTTTTACGTAACGTCATCTTGAGCGGCTAAAGTGTGCGAGAATTTGGATGTTTTGGATTTCCCTACAAGATTCTTCTTTCATAGAACCCAAAAAAAAGTTAAATTTGTGTTCATATTAAAATTAAACATTTCTACAAAATGTGTCATGCACCTAATTAGAAACGCCTAAAATTATCTCTCTGTTTTCATCATAATCCATGTACTTTACACCTTAGAAAGATGATTTTTGGTTTTTATTGTAACTACAGATCACCCCTATTAGGAAAACAATGGATTTCGCAGCAAGTACCACAACTTCAGCCCTTTATGCCCCTTTATCGCTCAAAAGCGCAAGAAGGCATAAAATAGACCGTGCACCGTATTAGAAACGCCGAGACTTTTATTAGAAGTCGATAACAAAATATTGACTCAGTGCTCGTTTGGTGATCGATTCAGATGTAATTGATCTTTATTTTATTGCGAATTTTTGAACACACTAAAATATGTAATTTAACATAAAAAACATTGGATTCTTCCGTCTTTTCTTTCGTCTTTTGAAGTAATGAAGATTTCTTGGTAGAGTATTTCGCAGAGGTTTGATAAAAATTGTGTGAAGTACATGCATCGAATATTTAAGAAAAAACCGCCTTAGAAAATACCAATGTTTTATAACCATTTGTGGACAAAAGGTATCTGTTTCTAATGAAAATCTCAGCGTTTTAGATTAGTTTCAGGGGCTATTTCATGCTTACTTGCGCTTTCGATGGACAAACGGCTGAAGTTGTGGTACATGCTGCAAAATCCATTGTTTTGTACAAAGTACATGAATTATGATAAAAACAGAGAGATAATTTTAGTTGCTTCTAATTACGTGTTCCAGCCCCAGACGATCGTGGAAGCGTTCTTTTCCCTATCGGAACCGGTCCCAGGAGCTGCCTAGTTCCTTGGAACTACGAAACATATGGAATATGGAACTATGAAACACCATAAGGGAACGAACAACAATATGAAAATGCTAAGAGAGACGATCGATGTCCGATCCTACATACATACAGCCCGTCACAAAAGTAAGTAAGCACCATAAAGAGCACTTTGTACTCATGGAAAAACAAGTTCAAAATAACCCTTACGAAAAAAACCTAAAATGCTGGACTGGATGGATGGACTGATTTTGGACCTCTTGCAGAGCGTTTTTATGACAACTTCCGAATTTATTGAATGCTTTCTGATATTTTGGTTCAAATGTTCCCAAAACGTCCAATGACATTCAAATTGGTTTCATTTTAAGTGCTTAAGACATTTTATAATGTTGGCAGAGTTGTGAATCGGCTTCGTGCACTATAAAATAGAGATGCAGCGGATATTCGGTTAGTATCTGTTATCCGGCTATCCGTCCACTTTTTTGTTCTATCCGGCCGGATGCCGGATAGTGTGTCAATATTCAGCAAAAACCGAATAGATAAAATAAAATATAAAAATTTAGTTTCTTTAATCTTTAGATCATTTCTAAAATTTGCAATTGAATTTTCTGTCGGGCTTTCTGGATGTGAATCAATCTTAAGAAAGTCTTGAATCTAGTGTCTAGAGAAGTTGTTATAAAGCAATTCAGATTTTCACCAATTTCTAAACTACAGTCGAAGCCCTCTAAGTCGAATTTTCACGGGATCTCAAAATCAGTTCGAGTTAGAGGGCTTTTTCGAAAAATTCGAGTTAGAGGGATTAATATTTTTTTTTTTTGTTTAAAAGCCTTTATTTTATTCAAAAGAGTATACATGTAAGAAAAAAAACACAGGAAATTTCTTAGAAAAGCTTGTAATTTTGGATTGAGTCTTCAAATTTGGAGAATGAAAAAGACTCTATTTTAAAAAGGCAATGTTGGACCTCATCCGAACTCTCAATGCATTCACTTAACGAAGCTTGAATTCATCTCAGATACCTAACTGTTTTTATATTAAAAGCAAATTGTTTGAGGTCCAACCAACAACACAACAAATAAGCAGCGCAGTTATTCATACAGAGCCGGACGGTTGTGTGCACAAATAACCTATAGCTCATTTGTGGTTTTGTGTAGAGGACGATAGACCCTAGACGACAATTGTGTTCGGCCAACATGATTGTTCTTAGAGAACGAATAGTTACGATTTTCTCGTGTTCTTTGGATTCGATGTTTGCCGCGTAGGTCGCCATGCAAATCCTCATTCTTGCTGTGAGCATTCTCTTTCTTTCCTGCATAGGTAAACAATAATAAGGGCAACCACATGCGCTTTTTTCTCCATCGTGTTTGCATTATAAAATCAACATAAAATGAAAGGTGTTTGTCGTTCAGTGCCAAATTGAAAGAGTCAGATATATAAGTTGCGTGCTTGAGAAAAGTTGCGAGAGGAAATTTTTTATTTTTTTTTTTTTTTTTTTGCAAAAAAAAAAGTTCGAGTTAGAGGAATTGAAAATAGACCAAGAGTCGAAAAAATGTATTCGAGTTAGAGGGCTTTTTGACTTAGAGGGCGTTCGACTTAGAGGATGGGTTTTGTATGAAAAACTGAAGGGAGTGCCAAAATATGCCGAAAAAGTTCGAGTTAAAGGGATTTTCGATTTAGAGGGCGTTCGACTTAGAGGGCTGATATGAATTTTCAATGCTCAATAGATTAGGTGTTCTCGTAGCGTTTCTTGCTTTTGAATGCACCTTATTAATGTGTAAGCATGTGGTATAACTTCTGAGATACATGAAGGCCTAAAACTGGTTACTTTCAATATTTCTTCTAAATGTTTATAAAGTCTTATACTCTGTTCAATTATATCCACTGTTAAGGTGTCAAATTATTCATTGTGTTGTGGTCAGTATTATATATAATACGTAGTCCTGCCGTAAATTATGTTACAAATAAAAAAAGCTTAAAAAAAACTAGTACACATGTTTCATTTAGTAGACCCCAATATTTCTTACTAAAAACAATGGGTTCACTTGAAATGACTGTCTTTTGCTTTAAGAGAAGCTTTAAAATAGTGTGGTCATTGGGCTATGGCGGCACGAAACAATTTTGAATGTAATATGTTTACTGGTATTTTTGGAACTTATGGCACGACCAGGTAAAGAAATGGCTCGTTTCTGTTTAACTTGTTCACGTGAGGTGTGAATGCATCGCGCTGTACATATTCTGTTCTTGACAGTATATTCGGTCGGATAGCCGGATATTCGGCCAAGGAATATACCGAATATTTGGTAACCGGTATTTGGTAAAATTACTATTCGTTACATCTCTACTATAAAACAGCCATTCGTTCACTAAAAACGCACCTGTTGGTGAATGAGTGGCTTTTTCAAGCTGAACTTACTAACTTTTTCGTGCAGGTTAGTCTGAAGGACCTGAATGGTGATGGCATTCCTTTTTTTTTGTTTTTTTTTTTTTTTTTATGTTTTTGAAGTTTAAAATGAAGTCAACGATGTTACAATCATAAAATTGTATTCATAAAACGATGCAAATTAAAATGATTAAATTCGTTTACAATTCTGTTGCACACAAAATATGATAAAAACTCTCGATAATTCGAATTCCATGGGATCAGGAAAATACTTCCAATTACGGATGTTTTTGAAAAAAAAAATATGATTCACTTTCCTCATTTAAACATTTCAATTTCGAGTTGTTGCAGAAAGTGAAAAAAACTTTAGTTAAACTTGATAGAGTTAAGGAATTCGCCATTTTTGAATTAGAGAGGTTTTCATGATGAATTGCAAAAAACTAACTTAGTACTAACAAAAGGGCATCGGTTTTCTTCGATTTACGAGGGTATTTCAGGGGACTGTAAGAGTGCTTGTATTACACAGGCTTTCGAAATATGGGGGTTGGAATTGGGTGAAGAAAATATTGAGATTACACTGTCTAACATTCCATTGAAACCTTTCAGATTACCATGAAATCATCAAAAAATTGGGTGCGTAAGTATTATTTTTTAACCACTATATTATTATTATTATATTGTTTGTGAAGTGAATAGGTGCCAAAAACGTGCAAAGAAAGCCAAAGCTTTGTTTCCATCAGAGATCTCTGGTTCCCATTATTTGGTCTGTTGCGAAGCTGGGTTTTCATCTGACCTCGCCAAGTTATTTGGCATTTCAGTAAACAAGAAGCGTCGCAACAAGTCTGTTGAATCACGCCAGAGGATCATCTGCAAATACTAATTTTAAGTTGTGCTCTTCCCTATTAATGCGAAGAGGAAGAGTGAATCTTCATTTGAGGAGTATAAATTTGCTGAGCGCTCAGGACTACGATTATGCCACTAAAAAAGAGCGTGGTTAAAATTACCGACAGGTGACAAAGGAGAAGAAGACATTCGCCCCTGACGCAGAATTGGATGAAAGCGTGGATTGAAATCGCCTTCTAACCGAATGATATAGAGAAAAATATTAAGGAGGGAAAGAAATTAATAAAGTAAGTGGGTTAAGAAAACCATTTTCAATGTAATTATTTCTCTTCTTTCGTAATCAAAAATATCCCACCACTTTAATATCTGTCTTTAAAATTATTACAAAACTCTAGAGAGATTCCTTTCCGCACTTTCAAATCACGGCTATTTATTTGAATTCAAGGGAAAAATTCAGTTGAAATACCTTCCCAGTGGAAAATTCAAGAACTTCAGCGAGTGCGTCGAAGCAAGAATGGACATCAACCGCTCTCCTGAAACTTTTCTGTCAGATGGCAGCACTTCCGACCCAACCCAACCACAAACAAGAAAGAGCTTTTTCGAAATTGAGAGAGTACAAAAAACAACCACGTAATTGAAAAAAAAACTCATTTTATTTTCTCTCTTCAAAAACTTAAAGCGGATAATTCAATAGAACATCCTGCCGGGCCAACTCCAACAACATAGGGTCATCGAAAAACTTGTTAATGGACACATCTTCCGAGAGTCCCTTCCTTCTGCGCGTCTTAATCATGAATTCACGGGCCAGGTGAGAAGCGGCTTGTGGTTCCAGCGGACGAATGATAATCGACTTGTCGAGCGGATCTCCCGGAACAATCTGCCAGTGATGGAAGACCGACAAGCAGAAGGCCTGGCCTTGTGTGTGCGTCCGCAGATCGGTCTCAAAACCAAACGAGTCGATGGCGGGAATGAATGCTTTGATGGTGTAAATCGGTGAGCCCGAGACTGGTGCATCCTGTGTGACATGGCCTCTGAAAAAGAAACATTTTTAACGGTGATGAAGGGGAGTGATAAAAAAGAAATCACCTTCTACGGGCCAAGACTGTGTAAACGGCGGAGACACAATCAGCAGGCGCTTGCACTTCCACGAACAGATACGGCTCCATGAGTCTCGGGGTGGCCATCAGGAACGCGGAGTAGGCGACACGCCGGGCTGTCGGAATGACTTGTCCGCCGCCACGGTGCAGTGCCTCGCTCGCAATGACAGCGTCCAGGATCTTGAACTTGACGTTCCGGATTGGCTCCTCGCACAGCGGTCCCTCTCGTGTGCCCCACTGGAAGCCCTGGACGATGGAGTCCTTCACGGAGGTCAGTAGATTCTTGTCGACCTCCGACGGGAGTGTGTCGTCCACGAGAATGTTCGGACCTGTCGAGTCCGGTCCGAATGCCCAAATCGACCGTGCGGCGAGCAGATCCCAGTCGTAGTTGATTTGGAAAAACTCGCCGAGGCGCTTCTTGTTCCAGTTGATGGACACCACCTCGTTTTCGATGTCCTCCGCCAGGCCCTTCTCCAGCGGCTCCGAGATCATCGTGATTTTGTTCTTCTTGTTCGGCGTCTCGGCGAAGCACTTCAGCGAAGACGTCTCCACGACAGTCTCACAGAAGGCCACCACTGGATCGGCGACCTTTATGTCGATCTCGGAGTACATCTTCCGCAGGTCATGCATCACGCAGTCCAGGTACAACTCCCCCGTGCCCAGGATCACGTGTTCGCCGGACTCCTCCACACGCGTCGACAGCAGGGGGTAGGACTTGTTCACCTTCCTCAAGCCGTCGAGCATCTTCGGCAGTTCCGACGGGTTGACGGGCTCCACGGCGATTTTGATGATGCTCTGGGTGTTGAACTTAAGCGGGCGGAAGATGTAAAGGTCCTCGACGGCGTTTATGTCAGCGATGGTCGACGTCTTCACGATGCACTGGTCAATGCCCTCGATGAGCACCCAGTTGCCAGCTGGCACGCGGTTGAGCTCGACCTTGTAGCGCGCCTCATACACCCAGAGCCGTCCGACCTGCAGGATTCTGGAGTCCTCCTCGTCCTGCAGCGTGTAATTTTCGCCCAGCACACGTACCTCCTGCCCGGCGTGGAGTGTGCCGCTCACCACCCTGGCAAGCACCTGGAAGAAAGTGCAGTCGTCGGTCGGGTACATCTTCGAGCTGTGGACCATCAGCGTTCCGTTCTGGTTGCAGTTGATCATGTCCTTGTAGATGTCGCCCTCCTTCGGACCCGTGTAGATGTGGTCGACCTTCTTCTTCGCGTTGTCCAACGGCGACTTGATGTGCTCCACGCACATGTCCACGAATCCACTGAAGTCGCTGATGAAGCGGTTGCAGACCAAACGCAGCAACGGTCGTATGTTCGTCTTCATCTCCTCCTTCGTCACGCGCACGTTCAACTCGGCTAGTGTGTCGAGCAGCGTGGTGTCCACGTCACCGACAACCTGCGCGATCAGCTTGTACATCGGCTCGAGGATAAACTCGACGAAGCTGCGCTGGGCGGAGCTGTGCGGCGGCTTCTTCGTGAACTTTCGCCTGAATGCGAGAACTGCGTTAGAGGAATAGTTCCGAAGGTCTGGCGTATACTCACGATTTGCTGTGGAAGTACATGTCGCCCCAGAGGCGCTTGGCGAACTCCAAGTAGTTGACGCCCTCGTAGGTGTCGGCGTAGAGTTTCGCAAACGACTTTAACGTAAAGCAGAAGCCGTAGAGGGAGCTGGCGAAGCAGACGTTTCCAAGTGTTGGCGACACAAGAATAGCCTCGTCTCCGTCGGAGTAGACACTGAAATCGAGAATCTTGAATCTGAGCTCGACCTTCGGAACCAAAGACTCACCTCAGCAAGCTGTTGACTTCTTCCACGATGTACTTTAGCTTGAAGTAAGCGTCCTGGGGTGGCAACTTTAGCTCCAAAATGAGACGGTCAATCTAAAAGAGAAGATTGTTAGATTTTCAGGTCCCAGGAAACACGTCTACGAACCTTGTTGATGCAAATTGTGATGCCCATCTTCTCCTGTACGGCGTGCTTCAGCAGACGCTCGGTGTTCAGCATGACACCCTCGGCGGCGTCGATGAAGACCACGACTCCGTCGCACATTCGCATGGCTGCGGTTGCTTCGTCGGAGAAGTTCACGTGTCCTGCAAAGATTTTCTTGTTAGAACTTCATGTCTTCGAATGCCTGTGATTCCACCTACCGGGAGTGTCGAAGATGTTCATGAGATAGCTCTTGTGCTTCACGTCGGGCAGCACAAGCGTAATCGGCGTCGCCTTGATGCTCACTCCCCGCTCCTGCTCGGTGAACAGCGTATCCGTATACCGAAGGGTTCGCTCTTCAGTGGTATCAAACTGAGGATGGGTCTGCCGAATCAGGCAGTCCACAAACGTGGTCTTGCCATGGTGCAAATGTCCAACCAGAGCCACGTTCCTAATCAGCGGTGGTGTGTCCATCAAGTCGGCCATAAATCTGAGGGAGAAAAAAACCCCTCAAACAGTGATTTACAAAGAGATCAAATTGAGTTCTCACTCCATCTCATATGTGGTCTCTGGCAGCTCCTGCTCCTTGAGCTGGAACTTAAGTTTCTTCACCGGTTCAATGAGCGGCTTGTCCAGCGGCTGGGCATCTTCCTCTTGAACAATCGTCTCCACATCCGGTCCATAGACCTCTACAGCCGTAGGATAGTAGCGTTTGTCCTCGTGCAGCACCACTGCAGTGATTTCCTTATCTTCATCGTTCTCTGGCTCCTCCTCCTCCATAACGTCGTCCTGGAACAGAAGAGATTTATCACAAAAACTACGGAGAAATTCCAACTTACATCGTGTTCATCTTGAATGTCCTGCTGCCCATAAATACTCTGATCGTCGTCATCGTCACTGTCCAGATCGGGACCAATGTAATTTCCAAATTCATCATACAAATCGGAGTCCATGGTTGTGGTGTACTGGGAAAACGTTTACAAATGTTTCTTCGTTAAAATTTAGGCGCGCATGTAAACATAACCAAAGTGCTTCCTTACTTAATGAACAAATATACTTGGGAATATAGAATTTGTTGGTTGATACTATTATGTTCAAAAGAGTTAAAATTGGTTAAGAAGTTGTGTGCATTTGCAAATATTATTCCATTCAAACGATGCCAATGCTTTTTCAGTGTAAGCTGTCACTTGCCGGCTGTCATATTTTACCGCCGCCATTGAGGTTAAGATTCTACTACAAGTCAAAAATAAGTAATAGAATGGGTTTATTTTGTCAGCGGGGGAAATTTTGTCAGCGAAATTGAATTTACTTTGGTTAATGAGAACAGGTGGTTGGATAAGTATTTACATTTTTGCTGTTTCTTAACTTATGAAGACGAAACTCTTTTAACTCCCATATCTGGTAGCAGTTCCTTCAATGAAACATCGAAAAATGAACAACCGAAAATTCATAATCTCAAACTACCGCCGCTGCATCTCTTCGCTACCAAATTTCAAATCGGTTCAATAAACCACTCACTCACACGTTCTACTACAAACTTCCACCCGCACTTTAGCACGCACGCTTAAACAAAACAACACATGCTGTCTGTCAAACACTTTTAAAGTTGTCAACAAAATTTTAGTCAATTGGTATTGCAGCAAAATTTAATGAAAAAAAATTATAAATTAAAAAAAAAAAATATAGAAAAATGAATAGCAATCAATCCAAACAAATATCTCGTTCGCAAAACAAAAAACGAAAAATGGTGCCGAGGATAAAGATACTCCTCACCAACCCCATTCAATCGAATATGTAAAGAAATTATTTTTTCTTTTCTTTTACCCTGAAACTTTTTCTAAAACATCTCGATTTTAATTTTTCAGACCACGACTGCCTACTCACGATGTATACGATTTAAAAGACATTATGCTGAGCGAAATTCATGAGTCCTGCTTGCCAGGGAGAGAATTTGCAAAATTGCATAGAATTTCCATCGGAATTACATCGTCCATGCGGCAAATTGGCCAAAGGAAAGCCTCCTGTGTTCTTATATCCCAAACACTGCGTCCCAAATTCGTAATCGAACAAATTGGCTACTATGCGACACAGAAAAGAAGTTCAACAGCAGTTTTTGTGGTAGCAAATTTTGACCAACTCACAGTGAAAGTTTTTGGTATGAAGGCTCTAGTAATGACACTACCCTCTACCGCACCGGGCAAAATAGGCGAGTGGATAGCCAAGCGAACCAAGTTCTGCATGAAAAAGTCTGACTTCTCAGAGCCCTACAACCCTAACGATCCCTACGCAAAGATCAAAAGAAATCTCGACCTGAACCAGTTCTACTGTCCGCGTGAAAACACACGCGGTCGCGCGTATATTCCACCGAATGTGATAAAATGCGAAAAGGTTGATGACAAAAATGACATGTTCAGAGTTAATAGGAATCGCAAAATCTTTGGAATGTCGGAATTCGAGAAAAAGAGGCAGCTACCAAAAATTGTTTACGAGGAATGGGATGAAGACTTTGAATTTTTAGGCTATAACCCCCTAAAGAGTCGCTACTGCTACAGAAATATGCATCGTAGGTTAAAGAAAAGACCAAAAAATGCCAAATGAAGTCATACGAAGTCTGAGAGCGGGGCTGACTTGTAAACGTGTAAAATGCAAGTGTTCGTGATATAGCTCCGAGCGTGCACCGATTTGACCTGTTGCTTTCTTTTCTGGCAGAATAATACTTTAAAAATAAGGTTCGCAGTTCAGTTCAGAGCACGGTAGGGGCTTTGCTATGAATACGTGTGTTCTCCATGTAAAGTAAGAACCGTTAAAATTTTATTTTAAATATCTTTTATATAAATTAAAAACAAAAAAAAAAATCTATTCAAAACGTAAAGTGTTCGTTATTTGTACAAAGCTAAGTAGTGTTTGATTAAAAGAGGGGCCATGCTTTACTTTACACGCGAGAGATTCATCAGCATCTTGATTTTTAATTTTCAAAAGTCGAATTTAAGCTTTCTGGACAGACAAACGCGTGTGTAGAGACGTGATACAGACTAATTCAATTCCTCTACGTGTTCCATGGCAATCGAACGACTTCAGACTTTGTAAGTAAAATGTGATTAGGCTTCAATCGAGAGACCTCAAATTTAAGGCAATTTTTCCTTAGTACAAAAAAGAAAAACAAATTCTGGATAATTCGTTAACGTTCTTCTATTGCTTTTTGAGTTCCACAATAGCTGTTAAAAAATAAGTTACTTACAAACTAAGCACGCTGCAAAGTGGGGTCCTTAATTAGTCGAATTGTTGCATCCTGCGGTCAGACCATGACCAATCGAAAGATCCTCATGTCCAGCACTCACTACATTCTGATGTAGTGATGCAAGTTAAGAACTAAGGTACTCAGCAAAAGACCGATAGGAGGTAAATGGCCGCAGTGCAGAAACGTGAAGCTCTTGGGATTATCAGCTTCCACCGAATGGTATCGAGTATACCGAAGGGTGATAAGTTCTCCTTGTCATTGATCCAATTTAGTGAGCAATGAAAGTATACCCACGACCAAAAGATGAAATCAAGGCTTAGAGCAGCTTTGGAATTAGTGATGAAACCAACGAAAGGAAGGGCCGGAAATATAGTAACGTAAATTTTTACATAATCCAACTCCATTGTAACTTTTATCGCCACTTCCATAAAGCGGACAGAGCCTCATGCTAATTCCGGGATTCTGATTAAGATGACGCCAAGTACACCTTCATCGAGTGCAATAAGTGGATAGTGCAAAATTCTAAATTGAAATTTTCTCTGTTGTTCAGCAGTTCAACCTGAACATCGACCTGAATGTAGAAGCCGTTAGAATAAAGATTACCAGATGTTTAGAATAAGGTTAAGTTGGAATTAAGATTACCAGGAAGATCTAAATGGGTCGCATAGCCTTTTATTTTTGCTCACTAACTTTTCTTTTCGAGCCCAAAGAAGAAACAATCGTTTGTGAAAATAATTACGTTGATGAAGGTTACTGTGGGTTCCAGTTGATAGTCGTAGTAGGCAGATTCGCTGCACGAAGCAGAATTGGACCCATTAAGATGCCACGTCTCATGGACATATCTATCTCTGCATTATAATAAAATAAATTGGAGTTTGTCATGAACGGAGAGAGCTACATGATTTAATTTTAATCAAGTCGGTGAGACTATTTCAATAATTTCTGTGAAATGATTGAACCGTTCGATCGTTTTTGTGAAGCGATTGAACCATTCAACAGAAAGTGGCAAATCTTTTCCAACTTTTTTTTTATTATTTGTGCAACTTAGGATCACGCAGTCAATGTCTGCCGATTTTCGATTGAACCAAATTCACTGATCTCACTCAATCCTAGTTTGCAAGCACAAATAAGCCAATAAAAGTGATTTGTGGTCCGGGGCAAATGAGGATCCAGCTTTGTGTGGACTTTCCTACCAGTTAAGTTGTAGCAAAGAGCATCATCAACAGTTTTAAAATCTGGTCAGCAGTGTATTGGGTTGATGTCTGGCGAGTTTGTCATCGTGGCAAAGACTTTTCAATTATGGTGAGTGAAAATGCAACTTTTAGCCTAGGCTATTAACCTTAACTGTGTTTTGAGAGTTTAATTTTTTCTCTGCGTCTCTGTGTCTCCATGTTGTTTTTGCGGGGTTCCCGTGATCATGAAGTCGATTCCCCTGGCAAGAAATCTTGTCATTTGGTTATTTTTATTGTTTTTAATGTGATTTGGTCACATTGCACACGTTCTTGCAGTTTTCAGTAGCCGCCAAGCGCCGCCCTGAAATTATTTCCAAACAATTATGTGTAGGCCTCGAGTAACTTACAAAAATTGAAGCTAAACATACAAAATAAGAGGACGATAGACTATTCTTGAATCTTTCACAGGTAGAATCGTAAAAACACAAATAAATGGTTTTTAAACGTTGATTATTAAAACCATTTATCCATCATTATCTAGTAACCTGAACGAAATCCTCTGCTTCCATCTCTGACAACCAGCTGTTAATTTAGGTTAAGTTCAAATGTTTTCATAACAATTCATAATTTTGTTACTAAAGTCAACGTTTTACCATGTTATCGAATAGATTCCTATTGAATTTTAAACATTTTCATAAATGCAAAGTAACCATAGCATCCTCTAGTAATATTCCTGCGTTATTTAAAAATAAAGTAATAAGAAACTCCCCACCGGTTGGTATCATCTCTTCACCGGTTAGACTAATTTACACAAGTAATGTGCTCCATAAATATAATAAGCAAACCTCTAAGGATGAAGTGAGTAAAATTAATTAAATTAATTGTAATTTGAAGCTAAAATGTATAGATTTTTGTGTAGGAATCCGACAGCGATGACGATGATAATGATCCAGCGTTGAAGGATGAACGTGATTCAAAAGTTATTAAAGTTAATGTGAATTCATTGCGAGCAGATCTCCTGTTGAGAGCTGGACTCCAGATTGCTAGGAAGTAAGAAATATCGACAGTAAACAATTAAATATGAAATTTAAAGGATTTAACTTTTTGTAGCAAGATTGAGGTTATCTTCTATGAAAGCAGGATTCGGGTGAATGGACAGAAAATCGGAAAGAAAAGTGTTCAGGTAAGAGAAGCGTTGTTGCTTGGATCGTTAATTCGAATGTATGATTGATGGTCTCTTCCGGGTTTTAATTATTTCAAGCATAAGTGATTTTGTGTGGTTTTTGCGCTGTGTCTTGTTGGGTACTTAGGGCATAGTCCAGGATCTAGTGGCGGAAGCTATTTGAAGAGCTGTTAACATTTTCTTTGAAAGTAAGAACTTACGTCGCCAATTTCTTGTAGTGTAGGTCTGTGTATGGAAAATATCTGACCACAATTTATGTACTTGGACTGGTCACAAGGTTCTTAAACGTGTCGATCTAAAATGTGCAACAGCCAAAGCCCTACGGTCTACAAGAAAAGCAGGCCTTTGTCGTCCGAGCAAATTATTCCAATTAGAAAAATCTAACTTTCGTCGGTGCACCTTCTTCATGCTTTAAAAGGGATTTCTGTAGAAAATGTAGTCATGCGAAATTGTTTGTCTTTTGCTGTCGAAGAAATTTAGGGCTTATTTAATAGAAGAAAATTGTAGAAAGCCTTGTAGCTCGTGCATGTTAGTCCTGAAGAGAACATTTTCTGGGCGTATTTTGCTACGTAAACATCTCTAACATGTTTTGTCGGAGACTTGAATCCGATGGGCAATTTCTTTTTCTTAAATCTTGTGTTGTTTTTTTATCTTCTTTTCATCTCTTTCAGCTCGGTGTTGGCGATGAAATCGACGTGATACGGGGCTTTAGTAACGTAAATCCATCTCACCTGATCATATCTCGAGTAATTATTGTGTCAGCAAAGGAAAAAGAAGAATCAATAAGTGTGCACCTCAGACGCTACAAGAATATGCTAGTGGAGAACTACAGCGGAGTGAATGCCTACAAATCTTCCGAATCGAATACCTAAGCAATTGAATTGCATAACCTATTTGCACTCTTAGTAAATAAATTCCTTTAAAAGCAAAATTATTATTTGTATTTTTTT
The DNA here is from genome assembly GCA_905187475.1 of Syritta pipiens. Lineage (NCBI taxonomy): Eukaryota > Metazoa > Arthropoda > Insecta > Diptera > Syrphidae > Syritta > Syritta pipiens. The sequence continues at coordinate 26,845,566 of LR994572.1, read as the reverse complement.
TTGCATTTATCAGATGATTATCCTAGCAGGGGCACAAAATAAAATTCAATTTTCCTTTTCATGTTTGTGAGCCTTTCAGGACCATCATCATACGGCAGATATTCAAAAATTTTCTTCTCCTGTGCAATGCATTGATACTTACTCGCAGTATTCGTATAATGCAAAATAATTCCAAATACTCACGTTTCGTATTTGAGACTCGACTATGTCTGGAGCGTGATGTTTTTTGTCCTTTCACATCGTTTTCGTTTTTTTTTTTCTCACACTTCATAAATGGTAGGAAAGTTTGAGAGAAGTACATGACTTGAATAATAATAATGACGCAAAAGGTGGGTGTAAAGGGATAGAAAGTAAATAGAAAAGTGGGAGTATTGCATTTGTAGAATTCAGATCACAGCACCCTACAAGTGTTAGTGTAGATTTTCTTCATTTAAGCCGACCACGATTGATCTTTATACTGCAGTATCATTAATATATTTTTGAAAATTAATTTTTAATAAAAACAAAATTGTTGCGTTGAATATTAGCGCTGCCCACCAGAGTTGCAAACGTTTTCCGGAGGTCTGTATTGATGGTGAAAACATTTTGGTAGTACAGTAGTCTTTCGATAAAGTGAATCACCGATAATGTGAATTTCCAAATCTTTACATTATCATCTTTACATTACAAATCAACTTAGTAATGTCATCTCTATAATGTGAGCTACTGAAGACAACAGGAAAATTGAAGACTTAGTTCCGCTTATTCAACCACTGCCAGAAACTGAGCTTGAAAGACAGTCTTCAGAAATATGTAAATGATCTACTTGGACTTAGAAACAGCATACCGCTTCAAAACAAGAAGTTAGAGACTCGATCAACGTAGAAAGCATTGAACCTAAATCGACTGACGACATTTCGGAGAATGAAACGACTTATGCTACTCCTAAAATAAAGAACACCCAAGCAAAATAATGCATAAGTACGCTTCTCGAGTATTTTGTTTCTGCTTCAGAATTAAAATGCGCATCCACCACACAAAGTCAATTTACCACAACATTTAAAACTTTTGAAAAGAAAAAAAAAAAATTGTGTTTGCATGCGAATTTTTCAAAAACTATAATATTAGCACAATAAAACAATTTTTAAATGTACGACTAAAGAACAAACTTATGGCTTCCAAAACTGGCAGAGTTCTTTATTGTATGTGCTGCCATTGTTTTTTAATAATTTTTTTATCACGCTAATTGATTTTTCTATAAAACTTCTCATACCTCCTAAACGAGGCGAGATAGACAAGCCCCCGTAAGAAAATGCTTGTTTTTGACAAAAAGCCGTCAACAAATTTTGGCGCTAAAGTTATCGTACTTGTTGTATTGGTTGGCCTCAAAAAATTACAAATACTTTTGCGGTTCGCAAAAATGACGATATCTACTTATTATTTTTTTCTGGAACGATCAAATTTGTTAGGCAGCCTTTAGTATTTCTTAAGAAGAAAAAGACAATGAAAATTAGTCTGTTCATTACATTTTTCAGACGAAATAATCAAATTACGAATACTTTTACGAGGCTCTGTAGATAGAATATAATTAGACAGTTTACCAAAGGACAGTAGCAATAGCAAGATCAAGTCGAGCTATACTCCAGTCCAAAATAACAAATTATTTCACCAAGAATTGATACTTATATTTTTTTTTCTTCTAGTGTTTAAACTACATTGTTTGCGCAGTAAGCACTAAGTAATTTTTTTTTGTCTAAGCTTAAAAAGTGTCGAAACTGTGCTTTAAAAATTATTCTGTGTTATTTTGTTGTGATAAATGCATGCAAAAGTTGTTTCAAAGCGTTAATAAGAATTCACAAAAATGTTGCAGTAATGTGAACACCTCTATAATCCGAAAATGTCTCGTTTTAATTAATTCGCATTACCGAGGGACAACTGTATTAATATCTTTCCAAACATTATTAACTGGGCTCTCGAGCTTAACCTAACCTAACTTTTTCTGAGCTATTCATTAAATGCTTTCCATCGATGAACTAAATTTTTAATTAAAAGAGTCCCAGGATCCAGACCATGTATGAATGGATCCAACAACCCTTTTGTTGTTTGACGAAATAATTGAAGGATAAGATCATAAACGTAAGAAGCGACAGATATGATCAAAGCTATTTGAGAAATTGCGACCAAGGTATGATACAACTAAAATTGAAAAACTCGTAGCACTCGTCGCACAAGATTGCAACATCTTGAACTCGAAAATCGAGTCGTAGTGCACGAAGTTCGATTGATTCCTAAAAAAAAATTAATTTTGTGCGATATGGCACATCAGTAGGTATAGACAGGGTTTTATGGCGATAAAGAGGAAAGGAAAGATATTCTTCAGTACCTGTATCACTGTCTCAGCCTTCATTTTGATCAAAACCATTTGTTTTTCGAGAGCCAAAGCGACTACCATAACAAAATCTTGGCCTGTTGAAGCTTTTAACTTTCCTATGGTATATGTTTGATGAAAACAATTTGTTAGCGAGTTCCAAATAACGAAAGAGGCTCGCATTTTACGCAGTTAAAGTACGTCTTACAATAGAATATGTACTGTTAAATGATATTTTCTGCCAAAAGCGTGACATGTTGAAGAAGTATTGTCAGCGTTTTCATGTATGCCATGTATGCCAAATGCGGGAAAACAGGAATCGAATTTATCTTTTACGATGATCAACTTTGTAAATCGACATAAGCCACCACTCGGAAGGACAACGTTCATATTCAGCGTTTGTAAATGACATAACCAAACCAAGATTTAATTTTTATTAACGGTCGATTTTGAATTGAAGCTCCCTTGTCTTCTCAGAGGCTCGAAATCGAAAGCTCTTTTATGTATATGTGCAACTGCAGTCGTTGTTTTTTTTCTTCTACGTTATACAGCTTAAAGATTTCGCGGATATGACTTCTTCTCAATTTTCCTTCTTCAAAGTCAGGACTATTATATGCAGAATTTTTTCTCGAAGAAATAAAGGATCAGCGCTGCTGTCCTGTTTATTGTCCAGCTTCGTCGGCTCCGCATAAAAAAACTGACAGGATAAATATGTAGCATGCGTAACATGACGCGGTTTGATAATGATAGTGTGTCGGTCAGTTAAGTGTGCGTACCCGAGTTCGAATCAAGCCCGTGTAAAATAGCACCACAAACAATTTTCACGGCCCTACCTCAAGTGAAAGTACCAAGAAATTCTATTTGAACTTATAAAAATGAAAGTACGGGGAATGGTATTTGTACTTGTGCTTATGCTCAGATTTTACAGATCTGCTCCTAGTGGGTTAAACCAATTGCAATTTGCGTTCAAATAAATTTGCCGTGTATGCAAAATTATTATTATTATTATTATAACTTTATTAATTAATAATAAATTACATGATTAATCTTAAATTACGGCACCAGCTACCAGGGCTTCGGCCTAAACGTATCCAAAATTTGTGCCGCAATTTTTTGCTAGCAATTTAACAAATCTTCGAAAAAGAAATGAAAATTACTTAACTTGTGACAAAACTAAAGACCCCATGGATTTAATTTTCAATTCCAATTTTCTCTTTGTTATCATCAGGCTTTCAAAAATTCATTTACCCTATAAATTGGTTATAAAAAATGCAATCGATTTTGAATGCAGACAACGATCGAAAAGCCGGTAACGACGACAAAGACGACGTTGATATGATTTTTGGCAACAATTTAGTCGACCTAGGAAAAAAGGATAATTTGCATACAAAATGCATTCAGTCTACACCACAAGGACACGATTCTGATGATGGCTTCATGGTGGAGACTGCAAATGTGAACTTCACAAAATGTCAAGGGGGTGAGACTCCTCTTTGAGTGGTACTTGTAAAGACTGGTAAAGAACTTTAAAGAAAAATGAAGACCATTACGAGCAGGGATCGTTTGCGGTTATTGTAATTGACTGACACTGGTGTGAAATTTCTTTCTTTTGTAAAGTACATGAAATGAGAGTGAATTTGTTTCTAGGTGACAATCGTGAGTGTGAACTCATAATTTCTTATCATCTACTGCAAGAGTGTGTCGCCATTTATAGTGCATTAAGTTGTTGCATCGACAACAAGTTCAAAGTCAATATTGTGGGTAAATATTGTGTTTACCTTGGGTAATAGGCATCTTACAAAATAGAACGCGTATGCTTATCTTTGTCCAGAGTGAACAAAAAAAAAAAAGATCTCGAGTGCGGAGGGAGATTTACACTTGACTGATGTAGATTTAGTGTAATAATATCCGCAAATAAATACAAAGAAAGTGGTTGTAAACGCGGATTTGCTAATGGTAATTGACCTCTGGATCTTTCTTTTGAGTAAGCTTTAAATAGCGTTGATTAATTGCGTTCCAGAAAAACAATGTAATTCAAAGAGAGAATATGGCGTTGGGCGTTGAAATCACTAGGCTAGCGTATCCTATTTCAGGAATACCAAACAAGAAAAATAGGAAAATTAGTCTTATAAAACTAAAGTAGTTTTGTGTCTTACAAAATCTATTCTGACTTTATTTTATATTTATTTATTTATTGAAATAATTTACAAATGAATTTTTAAATTAATAATATAGTAAGCTTTCGATAATTGAAGTTCATGGGATCAGAAAAGCACTTCGAATTACAGAGGTTTCCGAATTACGGAGGCTTAAGAAAAACAAACAAAAAAAAATTGCTCACTTTCGTCACGTACACATATCAACCAACGGTTATTGAAAAAAAAAACAAACTTAACTTCGAATTAAAGAGGTATCAATTTCGAGTTAAAGAGATTTTCATGTTGTTTTGCACAAAAATAAATTCGAATAAACGAGGGGATCAAATTGGATAGGTTTTTTTTTTTATTTACAGAGGTTTTTTCATGGGACTGTGAGAATGCTTCTTTTTATGGAGGTTTTCGAATTATAAAGGTTCAAATATTCGAGAGTTTACCGCATAAGGCATCAGGAAAGTTTGAGAATACATAAAGGAATAAGACATCACTCAAATGGTGTAGTAGTGCTTTAAGCAGTTGGTAAATTTTTTGAACTTGGTCTAGAAAAAAAAAAAGCTCAAAAGTGTCTCGAATGATAGTGTCAAGTCCTTTTACAAAAGTTAGAGCTCGTTAGCATCTACTAAAATCCCAGACGTAGCCCCTGAGAAAATAGTCGCTAGCCAACTAGGCCACTTAGACGAGTTAATTTTTTCTTCACAACTACGATTGTCCGTAGGGTCGTTTTTGTTGCATGTAGCGCTGCCTTACTGGAGCCACAGCTTGGACTTATTGATTTTGTTGAACTGCAGAAAGTTTGAGAGCATTGACGTCAATAATATCTCCTTCCTCTTTTTGGAAGGAATAATTCGAAGAAATTACTCAGAATTTTAATATTTTGGAAAAGTTTTCACACGTTTATCATTTAAGAAACGAATTGAGTGATACAATGACAAGCTTTTCAAGATATTTTTAATGTCATTAATAGTCTTGATATTTGAGGTAAGAATTGTAAAAATTATCATTTCTGTCTAGTCACCCACAATAATCTGCTCCTAAGTTTACTCCAAAACGTTTAGTGGAGGTTCTCGCCGTGGACGTCCTCGACGTCCTCAAACTATGTATAACAGCACAGGATTACTTCAGAATCTTGCGTCTCACTTGCGATAGTTTAAAATTGGTCTGTTGTTATTGTCTAATTTCTGGTGTATTACAGCCACCTCTTTTAATCTGATTAACAGTACCGTGCACGTAATTGAAAACACCTGAAATCATCTTTTTGTTTTAATCAAAGCTCAAGTACTTTTCGATGTGAGAAAGATGATTTTTGGTTTTTATTGTAGCTGCAGATTACATGTATTAGAAAAAAATGGATTTTACGGGGGGCGTTCAATATATTCTCGGTATCGGGGTGAAGCTGTGGTTGTATATACAAATTGACTTATTTATCAATGCTATTATTTTAGTGCATTCATGTAAAATTTCACATAAATGTGATTATTAATTCTCTAGTCTCTCTATCTCTAGTTAAACAGAATCATAATGGCAACTGAGACTTTGATCTTCTTCGGGGGGTCTGTTCCCTTTTTAAGCCACTGCATGGACTCTTGTTTGCTTTCAGGGTCATAGTGGTGGACCCATGTTTCGTCACCAGTAACAATTCGATCCATAACACCTTCCGCGTTCTCACTACACATCTCCAAAATCTCTCTACAGCATGCGATTCTCACTTTTTTCTTAGGCTCTGTGAGCATTCGTGTCACCCACCTTGCACTGACCTTTGAAAAGTTAAGATGGTCATGAAGAATGGTGTGAATGGTACCAATTGAAAGCTTGGTGATCTCTGTCATCATTTTCACCTTTATTCGAGCATCCTCAAGAACAAGTTTTTCGACTTCTTTGATGCTTTCTCCCGTACAAGTAGTAGCCGGGGCGCCGGAGCGGGGGTCGTCTTCAATGCTCTCTCTGCCTCTCTTGAACTCACTTTACCACTTTTGCACAGTTGATGAAGTTGATGTTGATGAAGGTGCGGAACCCTGGTAAACAGCCACCATCTCTTCATGAAAAGTTTTTTGACTTTTTCCTTGCCTAGTGAGAAATTTAATTACAGCGCAATGCCCAATTTCCACCATCATCGTCTCAGTTGCGATTATGATTCGGTTTAACTAGAGATAGAAAGACTAGAGAATTAATAATCACATTTATATGAAATTTTACATGAATGCACTCAAATAATAGTATTACTTGATAAATAAGTTAATTTATATATACAACCACAGCTTCACCCCGATACCGAGAATATATTGAACGCCCCTCGTACATCACATCACAATAGCCCGTGCATAAACTGAGATTTTCGTAAAAAATCGATCAGCTTTTCCAACAAAATGGTTGTGGTATTTTCTAGAGCAGTCATAGAAATCGATGGTATTCTTCAATATTCAAAGTATGGACGTAATTTTTGTAAATCTTTCACGAAATACGAAATTAAAAAAGCTTCTCGAAGAATGCAATTTTCTTGATGTTAAATTACAAAAGTATTCGTAATTTTATTATTTCGCCTTAAAAATGCAATAAACAAATTTAAGACGTTGGAACTTTTTTTTATACTTTTCTTTGTTTTTTTCTTCTTAAGAAATAGTAAAGACAGTAAGCATCGTGCTAGAAAAAAACAATGATTAGGAAATCCTAGCGTTTCTAAATATATGCACAACCTATTTTGCTCATATTTAAGCTTTTGATTGACAAATGGCTTAAGTTGTGATACTTGATGCAAAATCCATTGTGTTACTAATAGGTGTAATCTGTAGCTACAACAAAAATCACTTTCTTACGGTGGAACGTTCATGAGTTATGATGAAAACAAAAGATCATTTTAGGTGTTTCAAATGACGTACACGGCACGGTATCTGTTAGATTGACTTTTAGAAAAGGGTTGCTCGAGAGTCTTTTAGGCAAAAGAAAGTTATCGTGGAAGATATAAACTGATCAGGATTTATAAACTGAACTCTTTAACATGATGTTCTCAATTTGAAATCTCCCACAATTTTCAATCCTGCAGATCTTGCAGCTCTGCCAAATCCGAATTATTCTCCAAAAGCTGCTGTCCAATTATAAAATTATCTAGGATTCTCTTTTTGTTTCAATGATTGCTTCTCGATTTTTCCGTAATCGAAAATTAACCGACTCAAGTCACAATCTAATCCACTTTTCGATTACACTGAGAAATGAGAATCCCCTCGTGGACGAATAAACTCAATAAAGAAACCGGCAACAGTGACGGCGATGGCGACACAAACAAGAACAAAGAAAAAGAATGAAACAAACAAGAGAAAGGATTCTTCTCCTCAAAAAAAAAAAAAAAAATCCCAGTGTACATTATCACAATGCAATGCAACCCAGGCCGCCCTGGGGATGGCTGAAGACAATGAAGGAATCAGGTTAAATGCACATCTCTGCTTACAAATCGAAAGATATTCCCACTTGACTCGATGTGCTCACCCTCTTCGATGATCATCGTCCGAGGCGTGCCATGGCCGGAAGATAAAGCAGCCGAATGGCTTTTCGTCAGCAGCGAGTGTGCTCGAGGTCCTCTTGTTTCTTGGCCTGGCCAGTGGAACAGCACACACATATCATTGGCCAACTAAGTCCTGGCGAACTGCTGGTGGAATGTCGAAGAACCTCGTTAAAGTTCTATCATGCACTTCCGATGAACAATTTCGATATTTCCTGGCAGAGGAACCAATTTCTCTCTTTGCCATGCTGCCATGGCACTGGGCACAACTTCGGTTGTGTCCTTGAAGCCAGGATGTTGGGGGTGCTGCTGAGATGCAACTCCTTCCCATTCGCTCTCTGTCTCTCTATTGTTTTTCACCCTCGGTTTTGTGGACGGGAAATAGTTTTCTCTTTTCCTTTTCCTCAGTTGCATCCGGATGGCAATTTTTTTTTGCTCTGTTTTATTTGTAAAATTGATTCTCAGGAATGTTTTTTCCTGGTTTTTTGCTGTCGGTATCGGAATTTCAGTCATTTTTTATAGCTCTATTCGGTCGTCGTCGGAGCTGCAGTCGTCTGGTCATGGTTTTTCAATTTTGTGAAAAGTAATAACGCTTGAGTGGCATACCAGTGCAGATAGATGTAACTGCGGGGGAAGACTGTGAATGAGGACTTTAAATTGAATGACATCGGTTGGGTGATAATAAATGACAAGGTCTGTATCCCATGCGAATGGATTTTTTTCCTGTACTAGGGTGATTTGAATTCATGTTTGGCAATTTTGGTAATCCGTGCGTAATCTGAGCAACATAAATATAAAAAGTTTTGCAAAAATATTGAGGGCGTTGCGAGATAGATGCGCTTTTTTGGAGAAACACATTTTGACGAGTTGCTTCTGTGCAGAGTTCAGAAAGAATATTTCAGTCGTTTGAAAAAGGAAGAAGTGCGGTGGACAAATGTTTTGGCTTCCTGTTGTTGATGATTTTTTTTGAATATTTTTTTACATTTTTGATAATATTCAGATAGCAAACAAAATTTTACGTATACGCAACTAACATTATTTCTAGATCTTCATGTGAATTAAATTTTTTTCTTTTTTTGGTAAATTAATGAGCAATGCATATAAAAATGCACTTCTTTTAGTGCAAAAAAACAATGATCTTGTGTAAAGTGGCAACTCCATATGCGGATTAACTTTGAACAGCTTTTTTTTAAAAACCTTTCTGGTTGGCCAGGAAATAAGCTACATGCCATCTGTGTCTTACTTACAAGAAAAAATCAAGACTTTTGCATTAACAAATGAAATTTCGAATGACCATTGAAAACTTACTTTTAGCTTTTGCTTGAAACTGCTTTTGCGATAGAACAAATGGAATTAACTTCAAAAACATTAGGATATCGTAAAAAAAATCCTGCGATCTTCTAATTTGGTCCAAAAATTCTATGGCCCCTATTGCGATTGTCGAATGGTAATCGAATCGATGATCTTCAAATGCATCGATAAGAATCGTATTGGGTATTATGTAACTCAATCGATGCAGAATTATGTTATTGCGACTGATGGCATGTATATTGTGAATTTTATTACGTTTGACAGCTATTTCGCAGCAAATCCCTTTCAAAAGGATAATGCCGAACATGTTTTGATGCGGGCACCCATCGTGTTGCTCAGGTGGGTTTTCATAAATTAACATTATTAGCTACTTTCTCCCTATTTTTATTGTTTTTCATAAATTATTATATTAAATATTATACATTTTCATGAAATACTGAAAAAAATACTCGCACTGCGCACAAGAAATTAGCCTTTAGTTTGTTGTCGGTAGCCATCGATCACAAATTTGCAATCGGCGAAAATTGTCTGTCAGATCGACGGCCATCGATTGCAATCAAGAATCGCAATACCGAACTCAATCGATAATCGGTTATAGTCGAATAATAATGTATTTGATATATTAGGTTGTTAAATATCTCCCTTTCGCCTTTTTGTCTTTTGAATTTTCCGGCTATGTATACTACAGAGCTCGTATCCAACCTAATCATGCATAGCGTCGTTTTGTAGGTTATGTCAAGACCTTTCAATTGATGTATTGCCAGATACGAGCTCTGTAGCGCTTTGTACATAGCCGGAAAATTCAAAAGACAAAAAGGAGGAAGGGAGATATTTGACAACCTAATATCAAATTTCTGGATATTAAACGAAAATAGATTTATAAATAAAACTTTTAAAGGAAGAAAGTCGACTTTTATTGTTGTTTCTTTCAAATTTTTAAGCAGTGAAATTTTTTCTTGGAAACTACGAGTTTTGATAGAGATCTATTTGATCATCCAATTAGAGATCATGCTCTGTTTTAACTAAAAAATTAATAAAATAAGACGCAACCATCATGGTACTTCACATCACATTAAATGATAATTTTTAGCTCTTTTTTCCTCTAGCCACAGTTGCTCAAGTCAGAAGTTTAAGAATGGTCACAAAAAAATAGCGTTTATTTCTGCTTAAAATTTTTTTTCTCCAGGACTTTCTTACTAGACGATTTTTTATGTAACTCTTGGATCTGTTTCGGATTGTCTAAGGAGACACTTGATTTTCAAAAACTTGCTCTTTCTAATTGGTGAAAATCTACAATAAAGATTGTCATTTTATCATCAGCATCATTTAATATTTGCTAACCGTGCAAAAATTATTTAAAAATATTATTACATATTAGAGCCTCCTATTTCGCGTGTAACACGTAGTACATGTAAAATTAAATTATCCGTATAGGAACATCTGTACTTATATGTTCACGTATATTTAATAAAATATGTGTTGACAGTATTTAGATGAAACCGTTGTTGTAAATCCTGTGTAAATATTCTTTTAATTTTCTTTTAATTCATAACCATATCGGAATCATTTCGGAAGCTAACATACGTTTCTCTAACAACTTTTTCATGCATGCCGATGGGATGAAGGATGTGCATGGGTTGAAGTTCGCTTGCGAGTTGTTCGAAAGATACCTAGTCCTATTCTGAAAATTCGAGTTTTGAAGATATTGCAGAAGACGTGAATAGGCTGTGCTTAAACAATATAGTTAAATACATATGTACCCGTGTTTAATTAAATTACACGTGTACCTATATCTAAGGTGCCGTGTAATACGACAACACGTGTCATGTGTTCACGAGTACATAAATTCGCGTTTAAAATCTGGAGCTCTATTATATTCCCTTATTTTCATAGAGTTTCTGTAGAACGGCAACAGTTTCTTTATAAAAAAATATTAGTATGTTAAGCATAGACTGACTTTTTACAGTGATCTCACTTAAAGTTTTTGTGATATTCGTGCAGTATATAGGTTCTTAAGATGATCGTCTAACGTCATCGTCTCTTGCTCCATTAAGCATAAGAAAAACCTTTGAAAACTAGAGACTGTAAGACATCAGACATAGTTCTAGTTTCAGTCCATGTAGACTTTTATCAAGAAACTCAAGCCACGCCTCGTTCACAATGAACTTTTACAAAGAGTGACTGAGCGACTGAGTGAGTAGCCTTGGCTACCATCAAAACGCTCACTTTACGAGTGCGGCGCTGAGATTTACCTTGCTCTTATCAAATGTCAAATACCCAATATATAATATTTCTTTGAAAACATAATCGGAAACTCTTTGAATAGACCCACGGCGATTGCGGCGGAGGAGCCTTTGTCTTTCAAGTTCCCTACTATCTAAGCCGCCCCACTCAAGCTCTTCTCGTATCTTTTATTTAACTTCACTTCGCCTCTTAAGTTTCGCTCTGCGCAAATAAGTAATCGAAAAATAATTGCGAGTTCCGTCGCAATGTTTTCTCTAAGTTAAGAGCCTCAGAGCTCGGTATAAATACCAACGGATCCATTGCTACAATTGCAATCAAAATTTCAATCACAATGAAAGCTTTCGGTAAGTTGGCGAAAATAGAATTACTCGGACACACCTAAAATAAGGTTTCCTTACATTTGATAGTTTTGGCTGTTCTCCTTGCTGTCCTCGCTGTGGCCGTCGGCCACACCGACCTCCGTGAAGGTCGTCCGAACTGTGCTACCGACATTGAGATGAGGGTTGTTAACTACAGGAACCTCTGGGATCCTACTGCTTACTGGCAGTGCCAAAAGCGTAATACACCGGCTGTCTTGGTTCGCTGCAAGTCTGGTGCCTACCAGGATAAATTGAAGCGATGTGTGGAATGGGACGACTGGGAGTGGGAGGAGTCAGTCGTTGCCCCACCATCCATAGCTCTTTAAGCTGCGAAAAATATGACGAACGACTGGTAAAGGATTGGCATTGTATATCTTGTTAGCTTCCTATCTACCTACCCAGCTTACAATAAAGACGATTATAAATTTAACAGACCGCATATGCTGTAAAGAAACTGGTGCAGTGATTCTTATAGGGCGTGAAGTTTTATTGGTATCTTCAAATTTTGAACTTTCTAACGACAGCCATTTGAATAGTCATCATCATTAGTGGCGTGACAGCCCTCGGAGGGCGCCTCCCATGTTTTGCGCGCGTTATAATTGTGACACAAGTGAAATGAGCCATTTGATTATGTTTTGCAGTTATAATCCTTAAAAAAAAAACTCGGGGCTAAAATTTGCAGATTATTCTATCACATATGTTAGTGAAAGTACTGGGATTTCTTTCTTACTACAGAAGCCAAAGATTGCTTTTCCGCCAGTAAGTCTCTTGTAAAATGTTTATGTACTACTAGACTACTAGACTATGCTAAAGACGAGGACATTATTTTTTCCAAATTTAAGCCAGTAAGTTCGCAGCGACATTCCAACAAAACCTAGAAGTACATATAAGCTGATCGATTATTCCAATTTTTCACAAAAATGTAGTCAAACACGTGTTTTGTCTTACCAAGAAACTGATCGTAGATTTATCAGGCGAGGTGATTGTGGATCAATCAACCTTTTAGAACATCTTTGTTAAAATTGCGTTCTGCTTTAGCTAAAAACTGAGCAAATGATCAATTGATTGAGCTGATCGCCAGGCAATCAAATCTATAGATATATATATAAAAATGGTGTGAAAAATAAATAGTAATTCATCAATTGAGAACGGCTGGGAGGACTTAGCTCAAACTCTTTTCAGTTGTTCGTTATTGCCAAGAGAAGGTGTTTATGAAAGAAATTTGCGGAAAACCCCTCCAGACAAGCCAAAAAAATTTTAAAAATAGAAAATTAATTTTTTATAAGGAATTTTGTGTGCAATTGGTTTTCCGAAAAACTATTCCGGAATGAAAAAATAGAAAATTCCGAAAATTCGAAAAATTAGATTTTTCTTCGATGAAGCTTTACATTTTATCGCACGACTTGATAATTTTTGATGGTTCTATTTAAATAAATCAAAATTCGAAAGTACCTACGTTAACACCTGAAGTTTACCTGAAGGCGTTAAATTAGGGCAAGATGAAGTAAGCGAGGTCTTTTATTTTTGGTTTTTTCAATAAAAAATTTAGTCCATCGGGTTTCTAGCCTACACTAAAAGCTGACTCAGCTAAATTAGAAAGAATTTAATGGAGTTGCGAGAATGACTCGTTAATTTTTGGTGGTCTCGTACTGTACTGATCGTTCCAAATTCCAATCTTATGTGTTCGACCAACACAAAAAAAAAAAAAAAGAAACAACATCACAAAATAACCAGTAAAATTACGAAAATGTATTTGTGTCACTTAAACATTTAGACATCCCGTTATATTCCTCCACATCGCCCACGGGTAGCAGCCCAAATATTTGTTACCCGAGAAGAAGCCCCTGCCGGCAGAGCACTGCACCTGTACAGGCGTGGAGTTCTCAGCCAAGCACAGGTAGAAGCTCGAAGGATCACCAGCAGCGATAGGCTGGATGCAGGTGTCACCCTCACAATTGATTGTAGCCACATCAGTTTTACTGATGCAGTTATCATTCCATTCCGACCAAGGGATGCATCCAGTAACTGTGGCATTACTGACAAAGCCGCTGCCAGCCTCGCAGGCGACACTGGCCGTCTGATTGGCCGGGTCACAGTAGTAGAATACGGTGGGATCATCGCCGCCCCATATCTTCATCGTGTACAGGCATTCCTCAGAGGTTGCTGCGCGGATGTAGAGAACAGCCAGCAGGGGGATGAGATGGATCGCTGCAACAAAATGGGAGTGAATTTTAGGGATTCCTTTTTCCGATGACGTACCTTTGAACATTTTTGAGCAGAGTTTACTTAGCACGAGTTTTAACCACCGACAAACGGTGAGGCGAGTTGTGTTGGGTTTTATATAAACAAAAGTTGGTACAGGTGAAAAGCAATCTCATTAGGAGCATGTTCGCCGAGCTATCAGATGTGTCGATGGAGCATGGAATTCTTTTTGTTCGGGTGGTAGAGTTCGGCAGTTGACATGTGTAGTGATTACTGATTGGGAGGGAGATATGAAGTACAATGATCACTCTAAAAACAAGGCAGTGCTGAATTGATAAGGCCCTGTAAAGGGAGTGAACTCTCAGGGGGATATGTTTGCAAAATAGAGCGGTGACTTGAATTGGAACATAGGCAACTTTTCAGTATTCACTCAGATTTGAACAAAAGATGGATTGACAAGATACTTAATACAAGAACGATTCCTATGTACTTACTGATTACTGAGCTCTTATAAGAAGCTCCAATTCAGCAACCTGTAACAGTCGTGGATTCAATGGGAAGAAATTCTATTGTCACAGAGTTTAGTGAAAACAAGCATTTCCGATAGACTGTGGATTTGCTAGGAGGCTCATCTCTTAAATTCTTTTAACCACCTAAATCAATTAAGCTTTATGGTTAATTTGGGTTAAGCTCTGTGCAAATAAAAAAAACGTTTACTCCAAAAATGCAACTGTGAGATCATGGAAAAGAGGGATGTAAAAAATGCTATCTTATTGGCTTAGTTATTTTAATCTGTAATCGAAAGTTTGGGAGAGAAATTGGAGGCTCATGCGGTTCGGATCATTTGACCAAAACATCAGGAAAACTTGAGAGGTCGATATAACAAGCTATCACATGCCGATGGCTTGGACATGCGTTTGAAGGATCAAGTAATCACAAGAGAATTATGTAGCTACCTCAAATCAAATATAAAATTATTAAAATATTCAGATCAAGTGGTTGATTCGTTTCGCAAAAGCTATTATGAGGATTCGTGATTGTAAAGTGCTGAAAACCAAAGCCTCTACTTTTCTATAAGATATCTAATAGCTCCCGAGTATTTTTTCCTTTTTAATTACTTGCTACTTGTTTTGAAAATATTAAGTTTGAAATAGGCTCAGCTCTGTAAAAATCTTCGAACGACTTCGCACACTTAATACACTTCATTAACAGTATTCACTTTCTTAAACCACAAAAAAAAAAGAAAAAACTCGTTTTCGTTTAATTTCTTTTTATTGCAAAAACCTCAAAAACAAAGCACTTCTTTATGGTTTACTTGGTGGATTTTTGGGCACCTCCCAGACCCACTCGTCCCACTCAACACACTGCTTCTTACTATCCAGCCAACCTGTGCTGTCAGGACACTTCAACTCCACTCCAGGCGAACCTTTCACATGACACACCCAGAGACGCGTAGGATCCCAAATGTTTCTGTAATACTTGACCGTCATCTCCTCGTCTGTCTTGCATCCTGGCTGACCGTTGTCATTGATGACAATACCGCAGGCTAAGCCGACAAGCAGCAGAACCAGAACAACTGTGAATTAGCTCAAATATGTTAACGTCACTATGGCGAAAAACAACAGCACAATTGACTTAAATTACCGTAAATTTTCATTTTCTCACAGATGTTCTTTTTGTTTTTGAAACGTTCAGAGAACACAACTAGTGAATTGAACTTCTTGACTGGATATATTTATAGTGACAGTCTGTGGACCTCTAATCTATGGATAAAAACTGAAAGCTTTCGAGATAAGGCCGTCTGCGATGTAGAGAAAAATTGCACTTCACGATAAGACACAAGAAGCAGGTCAGTCAATGGGAGTTAAATCACACGGGGAAGCACTACAGAGCGTCTGTTGAAATTAATTCCTCAGAAAATTGACAGTAATCGCGTGTGTGCCAATATTCGTGATCCGCACTTGGTAGGGCTTTAGATAGTGAGTGTTCTAAGACGATCTCACGGACGATTGGGGCAATGGGTGTGGTTGCCATGAGGATTCTTCGGAATTTTTACTTGATTAAGCAGTTGAAACAGTTGTGGGCGCAGTGGTTTAATCGTTAGTGCGTCGGACTGCTAAGCGAGAGTACCTGGGTTCGAATCCGGCTCGGGGAAATAACACCACAAACATTTTTCAGGGCCCCACCTCCAGCGAACGACTGACAACCCTCCTGGAGTACTTCTGTCATGGAAAGCTTTCGCAATTCGCCGTTCGGAATCGGCATTAAACAGTAGGTCCCCTCCACATGTGTCAAAATATATCGCGCACAACACAGTGGAGGCGCGAAGAAGCTAGGCTCTGGCCCTGTATGGGCTGTTACGCCGAATATTTATTTATTTTTAAGCAGTTGAAGCTGCTCTGGAAATCGCTTCTTTGACTGCTGCAGTAGAATCTGTGTTTGAAAAATTCTAGGGACTTCGCTTCTGCATACAAAAACCAATCAGCCAATATTTGTTTTTGCGGAGTTGGGAGAATGACTGGTCAATTGTTGGTGGTCCCGTACTGTACTGTTCGCTTAAAATTTCAATCTTGTTCATATCAACCAACATTTATCTCTGCGAAATCTGTTCGCTTAAAATTTCAATCTTGTTCATATCAACCAACATTTATCTCTGCGAAATCTCTAACAACAAATAGAATTTCACTCGAGTGATTTCGTTGAAAATTGACATCAATGAAACAAGCTACATCACCATTGAAACTTGACCCGATGCTGGACGTGCAATATCCACGTCCTTCTGTTCTTCAATAAATGAAGAACAACGACTCTCAAGTTATTTCCTGCCACATCCGCAAAGACCTCTCGCAATCTCAACGACTCACAATGAAAATATTATCCTCTTCGGACGCAGAGAGAGTCCACAGGGAAATGTCCGTCGCACGGTTAGAAATTCAATTACGTCTTCTCTGAAGCACAGTGCATCGTCCAGCAATGCTCGGGCGTCATTAAGTTTTATCAACTTTAATTAAGTTCCTCCCGCTCATGCTGCCGGTGACACGTAGCTGACCTCACTCCTTTGAAGTTCTTTTTAAGTTTTTTTATTCTTTACTTTTCAAGAATGCAAAAAATGTCGCGGAAGGATAATCAACTGCTTAGAAACTATTAGCAGCAGAAGTCGTGTTTCATTCTCCGCAAACTCTTTAAGACTCCTTCGATGCAGTTTTAGGTAAGACAAGAAGAAGAAAAAGAAACAACTCACACACACAAATGTTCTGCGTGAGAGAGGCTGCATTTAATGTCAAAAAGGAAACCGGAAAACAGACCTTAATTGGCAGCCATTAAAAAGTCCTTGTACTTGAATTCACCTCGTTAAAAGTAATTGGCACTGGGGAAAGCAAAAAAAAGGAGTGACACGCTTCAGGTGACTTTAACTGGTGTCGCTGCGCTAAGCCACTCACGGGAAAAGTGCAACAACTTGCAGGAGGACCGATCGCGGTAGAGTGGGAGCTGTGGTAAACGCTTAAATTCAAGCAGCTTTGGTGATGAAGAAAGGAGAAAAAATATGTAGGTGGTATGCATTTTCAAAGGAGTGGGTTGAGACGGTGGGAGACGACTTCAGCAAGTTTCGTTTAAAGGAGTTTGTTTTTGGAGGTTCGGAAGTGAAAAATTTCCACAAGACGTCGTTGAATTTTAACATCTCCGCTGCGAAGTTTTCTTTGCGATCAATAAGCGAATACCTGGGATTTCCAGGAGCACAGCTAATTTAAATGGAACTTTTGAATAAAGTCTTTGTTTGACTGTTTCACGATATTGACATGGTTAAAAAGTCAGAATCTTAGACGTTACTCATCCTTATCCTTGTAGCGGATGAAAATTAAAATAGGAATGGAGGTATGCGTAGTGGTGTTCCTTGGAGAGGATAGTTTGATCAGTTAGCAGGTTTTGAGGTAAAAGATGTCTTTTCGCAAATTGATATTATTGATATATTTTTTTCAGTGTTTTCCCAATTTTTACACGCTTTATGATAACTCGTCTTTAAACAAATGCTTTGAAGATAGGTTAGGTTAGGCTAAAGTGGCCGACTGCAATAAATACCCACAGCCGCACTTAGGCCAGATTAGGCCAATTGTGATGCCACATTGCGGACAAGACTCCGCATTACCCTTTGAACCAATTGGAGCTTCGTACGAATCCGATGCTGACGGAGGTCAGATCGAACAGACTATCGTCGAGATGTGTTTTTCTAGCAAGCGCTAAGGCATCGCACGAACAAAGAAGGTGGGAAATGGATTCCTTCTCCTCTTCATCTCTGCAACTTCTACAAAAATCATATTCTTTGAAGTCACAAATCTTTGAAGTTAAATTTGACCCACATCTCGTTTTCCGATCAAGCTGAAATTTGACATACGCGTTTAATTTGCGTGACAATGCATTATTAGCTATGGCGTTATTTTGAATTCAATATGGCGGACTTCTAAAAATGGAAGCGGACTAGTTATTTTGTATGCACTACCATGATATGGGTATCAAATGAAAGAGTTTGCTGAGAGGAATACGAATGAATGGTGTCATATTGAATCCGATATGGCAGACTCCGAAATATGACAGAGTAGGTGGTTTCTATGCACTACCATGATATCGGAATAAAATGAAAACAAACAAAATTGCGTTATTCATTGAATCCAATGTGGTGAATACCCATTAACGTATGTTAAAAATATTGCGAATAAAATTACAAAAAAACGTTTGTCATAAGAAACATAAAGAAATCGGTGTAAAAAAAAAAAAACAAAAGTGCAACAAATAAAAAGCGAAATTGAGTGGGAAAGATAGACGTAATATCTGCTAATAATTAAAAAAAATGAAAAGAATGCAAATGAGTGAGTGAATTCACAAATGATTGCATTTAATTGAATGGTTAGAAAAAAGCTAATCAAAAAGTTGCCGAATTTAAATTTTCCTGAAATCTGTCAAATGACTGTCTCTCTCTCTCTCTCCCCAGATATTTACGATTTTACAATTTGTGAATTTTTTCAATAATAAAAGCAGTAGAACAGTTTTTATGGTTTTCATTCAATTTTGTTTCTTCCTATCTGTTGCGGTAATTTTAAAAATCCATCAAAATTTTAGGGACTACTGCAGAAAAGGCCTGTAAAATTATAAAAAATGCTCAGACTGAATTTATAAGAAATCTTTTGAGACCCTTACGGGGCTGGGTACAAAGAGAAGCTTGATGTATGCAGGTAGAGGTCACATGAGTGAACAGAAAAATATCCACCTGCATTTGATTTCCATCTGCGAAAAAGTCGTGATCAGATCGACGTAAGAGGCCATGATTATTGAGATTCAATTATTAGAAGGACAAGAACAATTGCCTCAAGGCTTATGACGCCAGGCCACACACCTCGACAATAGCTCACCAGGAGCGAATTTCATTCAAAATGACAAGAAGTTATCGAACACAGTGAAACATATTTAACCTAATTGGGATCACAATCTTAAATTTTTTACAAAAAACAATTTATCTCATTTTAATGCGCTTACCTTTTTTCAGTGAAACTAAATAGTTTAAAAGATACTCAATAAGCAAATCGTATATAACATTCAAAAAATAATTTAAAAAGGAGTTAAGGAAAGGGAATACGACTAGAGTGGGATTTTTCAACAGCTGTTTTCTTCAGCAAGTAAAGTAGACTAGTAAAGTTTTGTTGGATTCAAAAATATTTTTTCCTGAATGTGATCAACTTCTTCATACAAATTTTTATTCAAAGTGTCGATTGACAACTCTGTTTCTTAATTATGTGCTAAGCTTATTTTGGAAAAAAAATTTCAATATCCGATAAGCATTAGACGGCAAAGTGGATGTCCTGTACCAAATTGTGTGACATTGTGCGTCAAATTGAATAATATTTTGCGCCTAATGGTCTAACTATTTGCTAAGTCATTGCACCATCGCACCTTTAATTTTTTTAAAGTTACCTTATAATGTTGTCACGGGGTAAGAACGTTTTTTTCCTATTATCACTACCACTTACTCTATTTCAGTTCGAGTCCATCGTTCACTTATTTATTCATACAATTTTTGCACGTCGAATTTCATGACTTTTAGAGTTCCTTTTAATAATGCCGTATGTGTGCCATTTTGTTTTTTCCTAAGATAATCTATTTCCAACTTAATTCATATTTATTTTAACACATCCACTGCGACGAACTATTTTACCCAAATTGCAACAACGCCACCCTCAATACCATCAAAAGTTGTATTCAAAAAGCCACATGTGTCTGGATGTGCATGTGCTTTCGTTAATTTAAAACTCAATGACTGCTTGTGTCCCCAGTGCGGTTGTTCCATGCTTAGCACACCAGCTCCCAGCTGAATGTGTAGGCACACATCCTGACAGCTTCCGCTTACTCTGTCCTCGAGATGCAGCGCGAGTTTTAATTACTAAACACAACGAAGCCATTCGGGTCTGTTTAAACTCGTTTCGCAGGGCAAACAGGTTCTCCAAAGCATTCATTATCCTCGCTCATGCTGTCGTAATAAAATCCCTTGAAATGCAATGCATGACATGACCGTTTGTCCAGAATGCAATTAAAACATTCTCAACTGAGATGAGGAGCGTCAACGTTCCGAAGGCAAACGTTTATTCCTCACGTTTACTCAACTGCTGTCAGCCGACACAATGCCTAAGCCTCCGTCCCACCGCCGCCGCCATCCGTGAACGCAGTGAGACATAACCCAGATAATTTTGGAAAAATCTTCCATTTGCATCTGGACAATTTCCTACAGCGACGGCATCCTCATTCCACAGCGCCCAGAAGCACAACTGTATAATTATCTGCGTTGTTACTCGGAATGCGTGTGTACGGCGCTCGGAATATTCCTTTGGGAGCGAATATCCACCAGTGGAGAAGGAGGTACACTAAGCAGGACGACGGTGCATGCATCAAACATGACCACCGCCATGGAGTTTTGTTTGCTTTGTCCTTGGCGTCGTCGTGCGCCACGCGTCGAGCAACCAAGGATGTAGTATTTTAGAGAACTATTTGCACTTCGGACTCAGGCGGAAGCTTCGTTTTCCGTGGGTAGGCTTTGCTTTGAAACAGGAAGTGACTACAGTCGGACGGAAAAGTGCTCAGGTCTAAAGTGTGGTGACAAAACTTTCTTTCCCTAGATGTGATCTTCGATATTTTCTTTAAAAATGAAGCCTATGAGCATCCTTGTTATATGAAAGACTTTGGCTACATCAAAAATTTTCACTTTAATCTGCTCCAAGAGCAGTTTAAGATCGATTTGTTAGGAAAAAGAGCAGAAATATTAATTCTTCATTGTGTCCATTAGATATCTTTTCGCTGACCAATGTATTTTCATAGCCAGTTTCAGGAAAAGCGACCGACGTGAAGTTTACATTTCAACTTAATCTCAGAGCACTCTAGAAGCAATCTGTCATCCCAATCGAAAGCAAAAAATGAACTTGAGCAAAAAATTATTTTCTGTACTTTTTTAAGATTAAATTAGCAAAGTTTCACACTAAGCTGACTGCCTTCCCGCCGCAACTGTAGCCAATCACTTAACTTGACGTGCCCGTACACGCCACCATGCCATCGCGATGCATTGGGAGTGTAATTTTCGATAAAACGTCCACTGTCGACGTTGAACATATCAAGCTTCAAATGAACAATGTAATGGAAGGCAGTGTTATATCATCCTGCGCTATTGGCAGGGAATCAGAGCAACAGCCAGTCATCAAGTTTGCTTCAATTACTAGGACTTTGTACGAAATTTTCTGGGAGTCATCCGCGTCCGTCCCCGCAGAGAGTAACTTTGATGGTTTTATCTCGTTTGCCTTTGCATTGGATTTTTAATTAAACTTCGAAGGAGCACTCCTTTGACGCAACTCCCCCGGCCCGTCTGACAACGACACGACCGACCTTCATGTGATTTATACGAGCGGTGTGTGGCGTTCGAGGAGAATAGTTCCAGCCACAGATATGCTTTGCCAAGCAGTGCACGGTGCCTGTCATTCTCACGAGATAAATATGCTCAAACTTTACCAAGCACCGGCCACCCAACTGGACCACAAATGAAATACCGCCCTAGCCTCGGCAAAAAGGAAAACGCCTTACATAAATATTCGTCATGCTTATGACTTATTGGCCGTTTGTCTCAATTGAAAAACCAAAAGAGATAGTGGCTATAAATTTCTTCAGCCGGTGGGCAACAAATCAAACGAAGTTAGGTTATGTCTTGCACACGTTTGGGTTTATTTTTGCGTCATTAAGGTCGGCTTGGGGGCTCCTGTGGCGGCGTCCAGTACCAATCGAAGTTGTCGATGCAGCGTTTCTCGGGGTCGAAAAAGAGCAGCGCTGTGGGACATTTTTCGACAGTCGCTGCCTGGTTCTTCGCCTTACAGACCCAATAAATCGTGGGATCCCAGTTGTTGCGCCACTTTTGCACACGGACTTCCTCATCGGTCGCACAGCCAGGCTTGCCGTCGTGGTGGATGCGACCATCATCGGCCATGATCACAGTCAGGGCTGTGAATAGAATTACGATACCTGCAAAGGGATAATGAATAAGAAAGTTGAATTAGAAACCGAATGGAGATTCACCTAATAACTTCATTTCTAAAACGATACACTGGCGAAACTAACAATGGTTGATTAAAGGCGGTGGAATTTATAGAAGTTACAGAAGCCCATTTACGCACTCCAGTAGCGAATTAGTTGTGATCCCTTAATCCAGATTCAGTGTGAAGGCTTTTATCAGTGAAGTGGGCCAATAACCCTTGAGGGGTTGAATAAGTTCGCCGTATCGCCCAAGACTTCTGGACTATCAAACAAATTCTATTTATTTATGGAGCTTCTTTATCACGCTTGCTTTTATGAACCGTTTCCGTTCATACATCTACGTCATGAATTTAAGAAAGTTGATAATCAATTGTAAAGTTTTCTACAACAAAGACGGCTCAATTTGAAAATGAAGTCACACGTGTTGCTTATGAGGCTTTGATAAAATTCTCTTGCCAATTATATGGCACATAGAACTTGTTCGTTTACTCATCAAAAAGGTCCAATTTTCAGTTTCCTGCTCCAACGACCTGGTAGAATCTAGGGATGAGTGGAGCTATGTTGGCCTTAGGGGCATTGGTCGATTGCGATTATATTGCATAGACCGCTTCATACTTATGGGGTTGATAGGTCTACTAACGCGATGCTAAGGAGAATTTGTCGGACGAAATTTAAGTGTTTTTCTAAAAGCTGGGAGGTCCAGTGAGCCGATCATGTTTTCAAAACATCCAAGCATTTTGCTAGTTAGATCTTATACGTGTGTATACTTTGTTGGTTTCGATTAAAAATTCGACGAGTTGAAGTCCAAGAGATACTTCACGAAGCGTCGTGTACATTTGTTGACTAGAAGTTGGCAGCCTTGTGTTCTGATGCACACTTTCACGGTTAAACAGAATGTGATTTGGCAGTTTGGGGTTGGTTTACAATACGCACGTTAGTCTATTCCCTACATAAAGGCCATATATAACATACTACAAAACCACAATGTCTTAAATAGACTGTGGGTTATTCTACTGCAGCCGGCCACACCAACCTAACATTCCATAGATTTTCTGGGTGTTACGCGCCGTTGTGATTTCGAGACTCTAACTAGTCTCGAATTTTTCAAATTTAGCTGGGGTAGTCTTTTAAAACCATTGGCTCTTCCATGAAGCGGACTTAATATAAGCAATAAACAATCATTTTGATCACTGCTTAATCTTGAAACTTGACACGGTGATTTGACAGCATTGATTTAATGAGGAATGACAGAATTAAAGCAACATGGCTGCCATAGACTATCAGTTACTTGAATCTAAGAACAATTTAATCTTCGGAAGCGAACATGCTGGTCTCGTGAAACTATTTAAACAGCCGAACTGGAATTTATTCTCGATTTCCACTGAAAATACGACCGCCTAAAAGTATGCTGTACCCCCGGTGTCTAAACGCGCCTATAAAACTCCTCTCAACCAAAAATCCTCGTCTAAAAGACCATTGAAAAAACTCATCCGACCGATATGCAAAACTAGAACTTATTAACTGTATTTTAGGAGCCAAAATGTATCACAACGCCAGACTGCCTCCCCCATAGTACCATCCACTTCACCGACCACCATCATGGTGGAATGTCCTACAAATTCCACTCAAACAAATTCGCTGGATGAATTTCAGACTAAGTAAGCCCATTCATGTTGCCAAGGATCTTAGCATCCTTTGAGACGCATTCACCTAAAATGTTGCACTCTCCACTCCCATTCGCCCAACCCCTTCACATCAATTATATCAGTTTAATAGAAAACCCCTCAACACACACAGAGACAGGTACCCAACTGCTGAATGCAATTCAAAGGATACATTATCCACAATCACTGAACCGATTCCAAAATTCCTTTACAGTTAAATAATAATTCATTCGTCTATGGGAATAAATCGCTACCACAGAGCTCAAGCTACCGTGTAGCGGTGTGCATTTCCATGACAGGACCGCTCCATTATGTGTAACCAAATGAATGGAAAAGAAAAGTGTTGAATGCAAACGTTTCAGGTCATGGAATATTCGTCCTTACAAATAGGAGCCCACAAAACTGGCAGAAAGTTCGACCCACTCGCACACGATGAGCTTCTTGAACCGGGTTTTGTAGCGAATATCGAAAGCAGCTTCAGCGCTCATTTGCATTCGTGTGTGGGTGGCTGGGTGGGTATCCTTAGACTCGCCTTCGAAGTCCCAGCGAGACTCCGGCAGGGAAACAAAATAAATGCTACAACATTATTTGTGCCGCCGAGGTTTCAATTTCATTCGGAAATGCATTTGTATGCGGGGCAAAGTTGCCCCGGTGTGCGGCGGGATGGAGCTGCGTTTCCTACTCAGAAACTAAATCCATTAATCACCGATTTCCAGTTGCAGAGCATTGTTCACCTTTTTTCAGCTTCTGATTCGTTGGTGTAAAAAGCGATTGGGATATTTACTTAAAACTTTATCAATTAGGAGGTGTTAGCGAACGAGGGGAACGGACGTTTTCTTGACTCTGGTAATTTTGAACTTATCACGGATTAGCAAAATGAACAAGGTCCCGATGCGGAGGCACACTGCCGTTGAGTCAAAAGGATTTGTCCTTTTCAACTGCGGATTAAAAGAAGTGAATAAAAAGAAGTTTCCTGTTTGAAAAGATTGAAAAAGTCAATCCTTGGCAGAGTGAATGTTAATAAAGATTTGAGTTTGTTCGTTGTTTTTCTTCTGAGTTTTTTGATGTCGAAGTTTTTTTAATTGTCGAGATTTTATGATCAACAGCAAAGTGCAGTTCTCTTTAACTTCCAGATTACTAAACCGGAGATATTGATAGTTCTAATTGTTGATGTCGATATACATGTATGAAATCTGTTCAAGAAGGTGAATTTCCAAATTTCGCGGGCTGCGGACATTAGATTATCGATTTTTTTATTTTCTTATGTTGGTACACCCGTTTCGAACATATGTCTACAGTTTCAGCTATATAGCATTTATTTTGGTTGTGAGAGGCATAAAAGTTGGACGTGTTTTGCTTGTTCGGCGATTGCCCGCTGTGTGAAAAATGGAATTAAGTGCTCACAAACACTTAAAAAGTTGACAGTGGCAAACGGTGAGTGTACTCTGAGTCAAAAAAAAATGTTTACAAGTGGCACAAGCTTTTCAAATAAGGTCGAGAAGATGTGAATGGCGACGGTCGCCCTGGATGCCCCAGCATATCAACAACCGATGAAAATGTTGAGAAAGCGAAGAAAATTGTTATGGAGAATCGTCGAATCACTATTAGAGAAGTTGCTGAAAATGTCAGCGTATCGGTTGGCTCATGCCATGCAATATTTTTGGAAATTTTGGGCATGAAGCGTGTGGCAGCGAAGTTCGTTCCAAAATTGCTGAATTTTGAACAAAAAAACTGTTGCTCGCTCGTAATTTTTTGGCCAAAAACAAACCGTAACCATGTCTCAGCCACCGTATTCACCAGATTTGAAGAGACCTATGAAAGGTCGGCGTTTTGCCACGATTGAGGAGATACGAACCGTATCGCTAAGAGAGCTTAAGGGCATACCAAAAAGTGCATGTCAGAACTGCTTCGAGGATTGGAAAAAACGCTGGCACAAGTGTATTATATCTGTGGGGGACTACTTTGAGGAGGACAAAATAGAAATTGATGAATAAATAAATATTTTTTGAGAAAAATGGAAATTCACCTTATTTTTTGAGCAGATCTCGTACATTGCGTGTTACAATTTGACACATTTGGAGGGGGCCTACTGTTTAATGCCGGTTTCAAATGATGAATTGCCAAAACTTTCCATGATATAAGTACAGTCGTTCGCTGGATGTGGGGTTGTGAAAATTGTTTATGGTGTTCTTAGTATGCCTGGATTCGAACCCGGGTGCGGATTTACTTAACAGTCTAACACAACAACCATTCACGCCACGGCCGGCGCCCACTAGAACTTGTTTTACATGCATTTTTTTGCTTTTTGTGGCTTTATTAATTTTATGGATTAGGTATGAAATCAGCTATTTCAAAATCCCTTTTCCACAATCCCTTGTGTCAAAATCCCTCGTTTCAAAATCCTTCTTATCAGAATCCCCTGAGTCAATTTCTTTTTTTTCCTTCCCTTGTGTCAAAAGTCCCCCATTTTTATATTTTTGCGTTTTCATTTCTGGCGCCAGAACCTTTCTAAAAACGCATCACTTCCAACATCGTTATTCCTGATTTCTAGTTTTCCCTAATATTTTTTACCGAAGAGAGAATCGACCTCAAAACTAGACTTTCTAAAGTTCATTGCGCACAACATCGAGCTGGGTCGTAAAACATAAAACTTTATAAAAATGGCTACATTATATTATGTTTTGAAAATATTTTATGTTTTGATTTCTGTATGATGTATGAATAAGTTTAAGATCTCAATTGAAGTAAAGGTTTTTTTTTTAGAACAAAATTAATTAATATTCTGGAATAGCATAGAAAAAGGAACCAAAAGGCCACAATGCGGTGTCCAAGTCCTTGTTTCTAAGTAGTGCTAAGAGTCAGACCTTTCTTTCAAAAACGGGGGATTTTAAATTTTGAACGTAGGGGATTTCCTATGGGATTTTTGATCAAACGTTTTTTTTGCAGAGGATTTTGACACAGGAGAGGAATTAGAGGAACTTGACACAGGATGGAATTTAAACCTATTCGATTTTGCTATCTTAAGCAAATATTTTTATGATCTCTCCGTGACCAGTTATGGAGGATTGATTGCAAGAATTATCAATTGTGAGCGATGCTACGAGTGACATTTCTTGATTTTTCAATTATTTAGTAGACCTTTTCATAGAACAGACCTAAAACGGACTTTTTAGAGTTATTTTTAGTCAGGAGAATAACTATTTCAATAAAGATGGATTGAATTTAAGGCATGCTAGTTTGAGGACAATGAACTTGTGAGATTACTTCGAAAATCTGGCTGAAGTATGTGGCACTGTAACTTAAACTTCATTTCCATCTCTTGAGCAAGCAGTTCTAATTAAGGAGGTAAACTTAGTGAAATTTGTTGTACTGGATCTTGTGCTTTTTTCTACTACAGTCGAATTTCTGTTAAGACGATTTTTTTTTTTCTTTTGCACAAAAAAAAATTTCCTCTCACAATTTGTATTAAGCACTCTGGTATCCTCTGACTCTTTAAGGCGACCCTAGACGATGAACACATTTCGCGAACATTCATTTTCTGTTGGTTCTTGTAGTGCGAACACGTCGGAGAAAAAAAGCGTATGATTGCTTCCCTATGTAAGAAAGAAAGGGCAGACGATATTTAGGATTTGCTCGATTTGCGCGAACATGGCCTTACATGGCGAACATAGAAACCAATGAACGTGAGAGCGGACATTGTCGTCGTGTAGGGCCACCTTTTGTCGCATCACGCACAAAAGCACGGGTCTCTGTATAAACAACTGCATTGCTTATTCATTGTGTTGTTGGTTGAGCTCCCAAAAAATATGCTTTTAAACTGAAAATTGTTAGGTATCTGAGATGCTTTCTTGCTTGATTTAGTGCGAGTGTTGGAAGTCTACTTTAAAAAGAGTAACATACAGACGTCTACCAGTGACGTTAACGTTGCACTGGAAAAAAGGCTTTTTAACAAAAAAATGTTAAAGCCTCTAACTCGAATTTTTCCAAAACTCGAACTAGTTTTGATGTCCCGTGAAAAATCGACTAAGAAGGATTCTACTGTATATTGGAAATATGTTACATGCTCTGTAATAAATTGTAATGACATTGTGAGAGTTTAAAATACAAAGCAGCTTCCAAATATTAATATTTACCTCTGCAGACTCTACCTTCAACAGGGAACTCATAAGTCGATTTGATCTGCCTTTTCTAAAGTGCAATAACACGCAAATGTAGTTCCTAGTCTCATAAAGCCTCAACTGTTAACGAATCTAAGCCGCCGATGAAGTGAGATGGAACATCCTCGACAGAAATTGCAGCTACAAGAAAACAAAATTTAAGTAGTCATGTGTCGCTGGGCAATTTATTCGTTCAAAACGAGAAATGTCAACAATAAATTTACCACTCGCCTGACAAGGTGAACACAATATCGCCCGCACAGAGATCCGCAGCACTGTCAAACAGAGCATATATCAAATATCCTTCCAGCTCCAAGGTTGCGTTCGTGTGTGTGTGTGTGTGTGTGTGCGGGGGGGTGTGTGAGTTTGAAGCATAACAGTAAAACTCTTACGGGATAACATATGGCAGAACTTTATAACTACGAAAGGAATAAACTTTAAAAAGAAAACAAACAAAAAATGTAAACCGAAGGCAACACAAATAGACGAAGGACCTCCACCGACAAGAGTGCACCACCACCTCCTGTGGGTAACAACACAATAACAACAACAGCAGCGGCAACGAGGAATACCCATATGCTGCTGCTATGAAAATTCCTTGATAAGGAAGCAAACTTCAGCGGCACTCGTCGCCGACGTCCCGCTGCCCTTGTAGCATCTTGAAATTTTTCTCATGAAAATATTTGAGGGAAACTCTCTTCCCTTATATTTGCTTTCTTCTCTTCCGTTTATCTTGGTCGTTATTATTTTTATTGATTTTGCGGATACGGGCGGATGAGGGTGGGGGCGGTAGTGGTTTGTGGGTGGGAGGTTAAGGGCACTTGCCAGTGATTTGACAAGCATATGTTGAGTTTTATTTTTAGTGTTTTAACTTTCTAGCAGAATCGACACTTGGGGCGTTGAAATAACTTATCATAGGAGCCACTAAGTTGGTGGGAGGTGGTACACCACGCCGGTGGTGGTAGTGGAGGAGTCACCGGAGGATCTCCGATGGGAGAAGTTTTACTCAGAAAAAAAAGGCGCTTGTGTTACACTGTAGAAGAAGATAAAATGTTTTTTTTTGTCGCCCGGTTTTTATTTTCATCAAGAATGTCATCGCGAGAAGAGGTGCGTGGCTTTTGGCGGTAGACGCACGGTTTGCAAGTTTTGAAACAGAGATACAAGGAGGCACTTAGCTTTGATTGGACTAACCGAGCGGCCATGCGGTGAAAAAAGAAGAGTGGAGCGTACTTGGTAGCAATTATCTAAGTGATCTTCCCGTGCATGCAACCTCGTTCCGCAGAAACAGAAATTTCAGTCGACGGTTTTCTTGTTCCATACGTTTTCATTTTTTTTTTTTTTCAATTTTTAAAACGCAGTGAGCATTGAAGAACTCGGTTTTGTGCGTCTGGTTTTTGCAAACTAAACAGATGAAAAGAACTAAATTCAATTGATTTCTTTCTGGTATTATAATTTTCTGCTCTTTCTTGTGAAAGGAAAAACAGGAAGTTATAATACCAGAAGTTGTGTTCAACAATAAATTCATTAACTTGAAAGTATGCAAGGATAAGAAGTACACTGAAAGCAGTTTTCACTGAAAAAAAAAAACATAGAAAATAATAAATATTCAGCGTCAATTTACAAACAATTTACAAACTGCAAGCAATACAAGGTTTTTTATTGCATACAACTCCCAAAGAAGCCATTTTTCTTACGCCAGTTGTCTTCGGAAGTTCTCATTACAGAGACGACAGTTTTTGCGATTCACATTTTGGATAGATTCATATTATCGTCTACTGTAATGATAATCGCATTTGTACTTCTTTTATGATGTTGACGTCTCTTGACACGGTTATTAGGTTGAAGAGAAATCATAACCCCGCTCTGCTCTTGACCAGAAGCAGTATAAGAGAAGACCGACACCACACTTACATAGGCCAGAAAAAATCTGAAAACCAAACCGAAGAAGCTCATTAATCAAGAATGGGTTACCTATTTGTCTAAGATGTTTTTACTAACAAGCTGACACCTGGTCCTTTGCCTGCAAATGGTTCAGTTTTGTAGTACCATGTGGCTCCTTAATATTCTCTTTAATTATCACGCATCTTAAACTCAGCACCTTCTAACGAGAGTCAACAGGTTCCCCAGCATCCCTTTTTCTCAATTTCTCTCAAAAGCCTTGGCAGACACATGAACTCCGTGTTCAGTTGTAATCATGGACTCAGCATGTAAATCTCGACTATCGTTGCTCTGTTGGCACAGAGGAGAAGAACACACACCACCACCCACCAAAAGAGAAGTTATTACCTTCACTCCTGGTTCACTTCACACACACACACACTCCGTTACTCGGCTAATATCCTTAGGGATCATAGACCTGGTGAATAATTTATTAGTGAACACAACCCGCCTTTCAGGCACACACTCCCCACACACACTTAGACTGAGAATATTTTCGTAGATTCCTTCCAGCGATTCAAAAGAATCTCTATTCGAGATTTTCCTCCCCCATAGGCACACACACACTTGTAGGCTCGGCAGGCGTGTGTGTGCTTTGAATTAATTAGTTGTTTAAAGCCAAAGTGACCACAAAATTTGTTCACTGCCAGTCCCCCACACACACGGATGTGTTGATGTAGAATTTATGGGGTAGCCGGGCGGGTGGGCACTCGTCGCAATTCTGGTACGGAGCTTGTCTAGCAGCACCATGTAAGGCCAGGATGTTATGTTAAATACCAGCCGATAAGAGTAACACGCCGTTGGAGGGGCGGGCAGTCGATGGGAGCTACAAGGAAGTGACCAAGAGGTTGCCACTTTGCCTACATAATTGATGAGTCATGTAGTGAGTTATGTATTTTATATCCTGCCCTAATAAATATCCTTAAATTTAATGGGTATCTTCCTTGAGGAGATAAGAACAGCACATTTACAACATCCCAGAACACAGATTCGGATTAAATGTGGATTTAGGCCTCGATGGTCGCGGCGTGCGGTCTCTCTTGCCTGGGAGAGGACAGGATGTGTTCGTGTCTACAAATGTCCTTGTCGGGCGATTGGGATAGGTTAGCAGCGGGATCATGAATATTTAGAATTTCCTAGTGTTTGATTTAAGTGATGAATCGGGTTAATTTACAAACGGGGACCATGGAGAGCATGACTTGCTGAGTTAATGGGATGCAAGGTCAACAGAAATTATGAATGAGAGGTGTCTCTAAAGCAAGTCTGGTTGTTGAGAGGTAGTTGCCGTAACAGGGTCTTACACGTTGGAGGTAACTCTGTTGCTTCAGATGGAGAATTCGAAGTCATCGCTGTTGCATAATTTTCGAAATAACTAGGAATATAAACAGAATAACAATGACTCCTCAATCTGTAGAATTCAATTTTGTGTAATAAGCAACCGTAGCAGCTGAGCAAAAGGAGGACCGCTGACCCTCTATCGGCTGTTACGCAAATTATTCTTATTTTATATTATATAGTATTATTATTTCACTGGATCTGAAGTTGATCAGAGTCTAGATTTTCTAGCAGTCACTGTGGTGCGCGGTATAATTTTGACACATTTATATTCGATTAGCCAAAAGATTTTCCATTCGGGATGGGTTGTTGTTGACAACCGGTTGCGTCCATGTTCTTTGATAGTTTTATGTTTGGAGACCATGCTGTTTGACGGCCATGTTGTTGTAGAGCAATGTAGCACGGCAGGCATGTTATCTTGTTCTATATAACAAGTTATGCGGTCGTGCACATAGCCGTGTAGAATGCCGAAATTATAAATGCAGTAGTCCCTCGATAGTGTGAATTACCGATGATGTGAATTCATCTAGAATGTGAATCGCCAACATTGTCATCTCTATAATGTAAACTGTTTGTAATGTATTTAAATCGAAACAAACCATCTATTGTATTGAAGCAAATGTTAAATCAAACAGAACTTAACGAAAGCTCGCGGAATTGTCTTTCCGGGTTGGGTTCGATCGCTCTCTTGTTTTCCGGCAGCCGAACAGAAAGGACGAATAAAAAAGTAACTTGTAAAACGTGTTGGTTATAATAAATTGTTAGTAAAAGAACATAATAAATTGGCGACGAGGAAAAACATTATAGTCTGGTATGAGTGACACAGATGACGAAAGTGATAGTAAAAGTGTAAAAAAGCAAGATTTACAGCCAAAAGTTAGTGTTGTGAACAAAAAAACTATGGCGTACATTGGAAATATAAGTGAATATTCACCAGGGGAAGATTTTACGGCATACAGAGACCGCGTGGAGCAATTCTTTTACGCAAATGAAGTCCCCGAAAACAAAAAAATTGCTACATTCATCGCATGTATGGGAGAAGAACTTTATAAAGTATGCAAGTCTCTAACAGCGCCTCAAAAACCTAGTGAGAAGACATTCTTAGAGCTTATGAGCTTGCTTGAAGGTCACTACGCACCCAAACTTAATAAAAGAGCTGAACGATTTAAATTTAGCAAGGCAAAGCAGGAACCAGGAGAATGTATAAGCGATTTTATTCTTAAACTGAGATCGCTTGCTGAAACGTGCAAATTTGGAGATTACATTAAGGATTCAGTACAAAATTGTGCTGTGTTACGGAGTCAAGCGCTTGAAGATGCGCTTATTGATAAGTTTATTGTTGGACTTTCAAATGAAAAAATCCAGCAGTCGCTTTTAAGTGATGAAAACGGAAATTTCGAGAAATGTTGTGAATCCGCTCTTAACATAGAAATGTCACGTCGGGAACAACTGTCCATACACCCCAGTGAAGTCAACAGAGTAAAATCGTCATCGAGTAGCAGTAAACAAGTTCGTCAAAACCAAAACAACAGAGGTAAAACAAGCAAGTTCTATCCAGAGCACAAAAACACAAACCGCTGCAAACGGTGTGGCAAACCATCTCCCCCCCACGATCAAAGTCGGTGTCCAGCATCTAATTGGAAGTGCTTTATCTGCGAGAAGGTGGGACATACTAGTGCAGTGTGTAGGCAGCGAAGTCAAAAGAATAAAAGTCTAGTACATCAAATAATAAGTGTCAACAAGTTAGAAGCAAGTAAAAAGTTAGAGTGGCAAGGAAAAGTGAACAATATTCGCATGAATTTCGAAGTTGATAGCGGAAGTGGAGTTTCCTTAATTGCAGAAATGGATTGTAAAGATAAGTTAAAAATAAGTAATTTTAGTGCATGCAATTTACGTTTAGTAACTATTACAGATCAAGAACTTAAAGTATGTGGGAAAATAACTGTAACACTAGAGCATGCAGGGAATTTGCACGAGTTGGATTTAATTGTCGTATCAACAAATAGAAAGTTTCAACCACTGCTTGGCAGAAACGCATTGGATATTTTACAACCAAGTTGGCGTTCAAATATCTTACCGCCTGAAATCTGCGTTCAGGTAATTGAGAATAAAGAACAATTTGATATCATTTCTGAAATAAAAAACAAGTTTGCATGTGTTCATAATAACGATTTATCGGAACCAATAAGAGGGTTTAAAGCCGATATTGTTTTAAGAGAGTGCATTCCAGTATTTCATAAAGCCTATTCAGTTCCTTTCCGCCTCCAAGACAAAGTAGCCTCCGAGTTAGAGAACCTCGTTAAAAACAAAATAATAGTGCCAGTAAAACATAGTAATTGGGCTTCACCCATTGTTATTGTTCCCAAACCAGATGGTTCTGTGCGCATCTGCATTGATTGCAAAGTAACCATAAATAAATTCGTTGAAATGGAACATTATCCTTTGGGAAATAGTGAGGAAATTTTTAGCAGTTTGAGTAACTGTCAATACTTTTGTGTAGTCGATCTGAAGGGAGCCTACCAACAGCTGGAAGTTTCTAAAGAATCTCAAGAAATGTTAACGATTAACACACACAAGGGGCTTTTCCGATATTTACGCTTGCCATTTGGCGTAGCTAGTGCACCTGCTATTTTTCAAGCGGTGATTGATCAAATTATAAACGGTATTGAAAAGACTTTTAGCTATCTAGATGATATCATCGTAGGTGGTGAGACTAAAGGGATCTGTAAAAGTCGTCTTATGCAGATACTAGAAAGATTGGAAAATTATAACATAAAAGCAAATCTCGGAAAATGTAAATTTCTTCAGAACTGTGTTGAGTACCTAGGTCATATTATTTCGTATAACAAAATTCAGCCAAATCCAGAGAAAATAGAAGCAATTCAACGAGCGCCACGTCCTAAAACGAAAATAGAGTTACAAGCGTATTAAGGGTTAATAAATTTTTATCGTCGTTTTGTGCCAGGGTTATCGGGTCACTTAAGTGAATTGTACAAGTTACTGAAGGCCAATGCAAAATTCGAATGGACTTCAACATGTGATAAAGCTTTTGAAAAATCAAAGCAACTTTTTTTAAAACATAACAAGTTGGAGTTGTTTGACCCCAATAAACCCATTATTGTGACCACAGACGCAAGTCCTTATGGGGTTGCTGGAGTGATGTCCCATTTAGTAAATGGAGAGGAGCGCCCAGTAATGTTCGTGAGTTCAACCTTGTCCCCTGCTGAGCGAAATTATTCGCAACTTCATCGGGAAGGTTTAGCTGTCATTTTCAGTCTTAAGAAGTTTTTTAAATACTTGTATGGTAAAGAATTTACTCTCTATACCGATAACAAAGGCATAAAAGAAATATTTAAGCCCTGCAAGGGCACACCTGCGGTAGCCGCAGCCAGACTACAACGTTGGTCAATTTATTTGTCCCTTTTCCAGTATAAAATTGTGTATCGTTCAAGTAAAAACATGGCAAACGTAGATGCACTTTCCCGATTACCATTAAATTTAAATACAGAATGTAAAAAAAAAAAAAAAAAAAAGAAGTAAAAACACTTTCAATCAATTCAATTAATTTTTTCGATGATTTACCTTTGAAGTTATCTCAAATTAAAGAGTCTCAGAAAGAAAATGTAGATCTTCGAAAAGTCAAAAAGTTCATGAAGTACGGATGGCCTAAGGAAGTTGAGTCAAAACTAAATCCTTATAAAATAAAAGAAAATCTTCTGACAGTTGAAGATGATGTTCTTTTTTGTGGCAGCAGAGTGATAATTCCAAAAAACCTGATTGGAAAAGTACTGAGTGTGTTGCACAATAATCACAATGGGGTTGTGTTAATGAAAAAAGCGGCTCGATCGTATGTATGGTGGCCAAAAATCGATGAGGACATCGAAGATTTTGTAAAAAACTGCATGACGTGCATGCAAACCTCTAACATACCCAAAGAAAAAGTACAAACTAAATGGCCAAAATGCACTTTTCCATTTGAACGTATTCATCTTGACTTTTTCCACTTCCAGGGAAAAAATTATCTTATAAACGTTGATGCTTTCAGCAAATTTATTGAAATAGAACACATGAACAGCATGACCACGAAAGCTTTAATTAATGTCTTAACAAGTTTTATTTGTAAGTACGGATTACCAGGTGAAATAGTTGTTGATAATGGCACGCCTTTTGCGTCGTATGAATTTAACAATTTTTGCATGAGTAATGATATCAAATTGTCCTTTAGTCCAGTTTACCATCCGCAAAGCAATGGTCAGGCTGAGAGATCAGTACAGACCATTAAAAGAGTGCTGAAAAAGTTTTTACTATCAAAAGAATCCAAATTACCTATTGAAAATCGAATTAAATTGTTTTTAGTGAACTACAGAAATAGACCCAACTCGTCAAATTCTTTAAGTCCTAGCGAACTAATATTTAGATATAAGCCAAAAATTTCTTTAGATTTGATTAATCCAAAAAGACAAATGAATTTTAATAAAGAAAGAAAAGAATTATTTGAAAGTAAGTCTAAAGAAAAAATTTACCAAAATTATTCAAAAAACTATGTTTGTAATAATTCATTTAGAGAAAAGGATTTTGCATTATATAAAAACCCATTTAAAAGTATAATAAAATGGTTGAAGTGTCAAATAATGAAAAAAATAACTAATTTAAGATATCTAATTAAGGTAAATAATGTTATTAAAATTGCTCATACGAACCAGCTTAAGAAAATTACAAAATCGAAACATACTTATAGCTTATTTAGCGCTAGAATTCCTAAACCTAAACTATCCGAAAGCCTTAACCTTGAACCAAAATTGTTACCAAGACGTTCGGAGAGGTTAAAAAAGAAATTTAAAGAGATTAAAAATAATCTAACTTCTGTTAAAGAATAAAAAACAAACAAAAAAAAAAAAAAAAAAATAGGTATAACTATATTGTATGTATCTAAGTTAAGTTGGGGAAAGTTTGTAATGTATTTAAATCGAAACAAACCATCTATTGTATTGAAGCAAATGTTAAATCAAACAGAACTTAACGAAAGCTCGCGGAATTGTCTTTCCGGGTTGGGTTCGATCGCTCTCTTGTTTTCCGGCAGCCGAACAGAAAGGACGAATAAAAAAGTAACTTGTAAAACGTGTTGGTTATAATAAATTGTTAGTAAAAGAACATAATACTGTTGAAGACAACCGGGAAGATAATAATCTTATTTAATTTCTCCAACTATGAAGGAGGACTACCCAAATTTAGCTTTAATGAGAGTTGCAAAAAATCAATGATCTTGGATTAATAGATACCTAACACAACATGGGAGTACAAGAAATTAGAGACTGGGCATTGATGAACCTGTACGAATTAATTACACGTCGGGAAATGAAAGCGACAATGTCTCTTCAGCTGCTCCCAAAAAAGCATAGCGATTCAGTGAAGGAATGTGCTTCTTAAGTACGCCGATCAAAATGAATACGATCCAAAACAATTTTTTGCTTACTGAAGTTGAAGAAGTAGAAGCAAGAGAAAGATTATATCCAGCTAATCTATTTTTATTTTTTGAAATGAATAAAAATTCCATTTTTTTCTAAATTAAAAAAAAATATTAGTTTATTATGCTTTGAAAAATCATTGTCGTTTGTAATGCATTCGAAAATTGTTTCAAAGGTACTGAAACAAACTTTCGAGTAACATAAATCTTTCTAAAGACGCCTTGTTTTAATTCGTTCACATTACCAAGGAAGAACCTGCGCATGAATCTCATATCTACATCGAATCCTTCTAAGTCGAACTCCCTCTAACAAGAAGAGTGCACGACCTCCGGGTCACCGATTTTGATGAACTTTGGCATAATAATAGCTCCTCTATAGGATATGAATATCTCAAAGTCAGAGATCGCAACACTCCCCCTTTTTCGAGAAAAACACCCCCAAAGTTTTCTCAATCGCGTCATAGAGCGAACAGAACATTGAATTTCCGAAGCGGCGATAGCCTAGTGGGTATAATCACGGCTTCCATCCCGAGAGTGCAAAACAAAAATAAACCAAAAATGTCCTCTCGCAACTAAGCACGCACGCTGGTATCCTCTAACTCTAAGGTGGCCCTAGACGATGAACACATTTCGCGAAAATTCATTTCGTGTTGGTTCTTGTAGTGCAAACACGTCGGAGAAAAAAGCGCAAGTGGCTGCCCTTATGATTGATTTCCTGTGCAAGAAATAGAGAGTAGACGATATTCACAGTAAAAATGAGGATTTGCTCGCAAACATGGCTCTACATAACGAACATCGAAACCAATGAACATGAGAGCAAACGTGTAGGGCCACCTTTAGTCGCATCGCGCACACAAAAGCGGGCCTCTGTATGAACACCTGCATTGCTTATTCATTGTATTGTTGGATGGGCTTCACAAAATCTGCTTTTAATCTGAAAATAGTTAGGTATCTGAGATGCTTTCTTGCTTCATTTAGTGCGTGTTGGATGTCTAATTTAAAAAGAGTAACATGCAGACGTCTACCAGTAACGTAAACATTGTAATGGAAAAAAGGCTTTTTAACAAAAAAATGTTAATGCCTCTAACTCGAATTTTTCTAAAAATCCCTCTAACTTGAACTAGTTTTGATGTTCCGTGAAAATTTGACTTAGAGGGATTCGACTGTATTTTGCATTTGCAAAAAACAAGCTGGGTTTGAAAATTGATTCTTACTATTTAGTGCCCGATTTAAAAAAAGAAGCAACTTTACGTAAAAGCCAATTTTTCCTAAGTCAAAATTTCGACTTACTCGATTTTTTGCCATTTTTCAGCATTTCCCTCAATTTTCCATACAAACTGAATACCACATTCTCTCATTTCTTGGCGTCTTTTCATCACTTAAGTCGATTTTTATTTGCATAGAGCAAAAAAAGAATTCCTCTCTAACAAGTACAAATGGTTATAAATACATCGCATATGCTGCTGGAGGAAACAGCCCGAAAAATTTATTCTAACAAACAACTTCTATTGTTACCAGGAAAGCGATACTAAACACAAGACCTGTAGTGGTTGAAGTGGTGCTTGAAGCACCACCGAAATGACAGAATTTAATTCTAATTAGGAACATTTAATCAAAAAACCAAAAAACTACCTAATTAGAAACAAAAATGACCAGATTACAGCCGAGAAGATTCAAACGAACTTCGTTAGATAACAGTCGTAAACTTGTAAAATCTATAGCATATCGCTAAAAAGAAGTTTAACATTAATAGAAACTAACAGTAATATGCTCAACTAAAGAAATTTTAACTAAATTTTGCTTATATTTTGAGTTTTTTTTTTTTTATCGTGCTCCATTATTACTTGGGGGTCAAATATGCGACTTTTTTAAGTTTTCTAATTTTATTTTAGTTTTTCTCTTGATAAATATTTATGGTCCTTTTCTTTGTGAGATAATTGTCTGTACTTTTAAATTACATTCACTTTTTTTTACCATTTAATAGTCCAGAAAAAATAAGCATTATGCTACAAATTTTTGCTTGTCCTATTATTAATTTGTACCACTGTAGCTAAATTAATTCAGGAAAAAAAAAAATGATGTCATTCTTATGTTTGTATTGTACGTTGGGCTCTAAACAGTACTACAAAGCAGTGGAAATTTATCTAAAAAAAAATCTTGTTTTAGTGAAATTCGAGTCCAGGCAGTTCAACAGAGCTGATGCAGTTATAGTCAGCGTGAAAAATGAATATACAGTCAACTGAACAAAGTTTACCCTTAAAAATAAAATACACCAGCTAGCAAGATATATTTTTTTTAATTATTATTGTTTTTTTGATAAACTACTGTTTCACGATCTAATTTAAACCAAGCAACAATTTAAAATATTTATATTTGTTGACTTTTTTTTTAAATAATGTTAACCTTTTTATTTTATTGAATAAACGACTTAAAATAAAGTAAAATTGTTTCTTTTTCTAGTTCGATTTTTTTCTAAAACATCCTCTAACTCTAACAAACTATGGTATCCCGTCAAAACTCGACCTAAGGAGAGTAGTGGACTCTAGGAAAAACTGAAACAATAAATTTTTGTACAAAACTTAACCTTTCGCAGACAGACCTGTTAATGTAATGTCGAACTGACTCACAAACTGAAAGTTTATGACCATAGTCAAAACCGTTTTGATTTGTTCACTAGTCAGGCATGTGAACGTTGTAAAGGTTGTAAATTTATACTGAAAGCTTGTTAGTGTTTTTTCCAAGAACTTTTTTTATGTTGACAAGAAATCTCATTCCATACCAATCAACTTAATGGCAACTTGACACAAATTTGTAGTTTGATGTAAATCTTAAGAAAGCACCGTCATATTCATTTAACCCTACACTACGCGACTTTTCTTTTCACTAAGAATTTTTTTTTTGTATATAATTTATGGCTGCAAATAAAAGAATAATAATAAAAAACCAATTAGCCTTCGTAAATTAGCATGATTATTCCCTGCAAAATATATGAAGCAGATCATCTACAAAACTTTACAGAGTAATAAAAGGAATTGAGTTGTATCATGGTTTGGTACACTGCGCAGTGTAGGGTTAAAAATAAACTGGGTAAAGCCATCAGCATTAATTTCGAACGGCAATAGCTCGATTTGAAAAAAATGGGCTTCAGCAAAATACTGTTGCATGCACCTCAGCTTACGCGGCATTTAAGACACATTCTAACGTCATTCGGGTTTCCAATTAAATCAAGAAAAAGGAATATTGTCTGAAGGGCATTAAGAGTTCAAAAGAACTTTTAAACAGCCCCCTTCAGCAGCTAAGATGAATTCCATAACTCGCCTCAAAACCGAAACACCACCCGAGTGTTTGCTAGCAAATTTCACGAAACAGACGCAAAAAAGCCTGCACATGAAGCACCCCCACTCTTCCTACGACATCGACAACACAAAATATCATGTTCCTAGCATCAATATTTAATGTTCCGTCGAATGCCCCCCATCCGCCCAAAGGTCACCAGAAACCACGTTACATCCTCCGTCAGCCACCATTAGAGAAGAGAACGAACGGGAGAATCCTACATAAGCTCCAATATCACCATCGCAATCTCCTTATGCAAAATAAAGCTCAATGCGAATATGACGACTTTTCAAATTGCCCCGGCTTAAGAAATCCAATACCAGCCCCACGGGCGCAGGAGGTGCAAAGGACACGCTCGACGAGAAAAAAACACCCACCCAGCATCGAGAATAAAAAGGATAAGAACGACAAAAAGACAAAAAAGAAAATGAAAAACATTGAATAAAACATGAAATTTGATTTTCGCAGGAAATTTTTTATTGAATTGCGTTGGATGCGAGCCATGGAAACACCCCCTTTCCGGTTGGCAGGTGCACACGAGCGACCGCTTCTGCTGCTAAGCCTTGCAGTCATCCTAAGACTGAATTTTTTTTTTAAACGATTCAAGCGAAAGAGGAAAAACAAATTCACATTCTAAAAGCCTGCACACCGAGAACTGTTCAAAAAACCCGAAGGATTAAAGCGCCCCTTCAATCCGCAACACGAAACTTATTGATTTGAATAATGCCGATGAATTTCACCTGGATTCTCGTTTTCTTTTTTTTTTTGTGGCCTAAAGGAGTGTGATTACTTTCTGTTCGACACGGAGGGAGGGAGGAATTTTTAGGCACACATGTCGAATACAAGAATACACCTCGTCCCCTCCCCGCGAAAGGCGTACTCAAACAATTGGAATGGATTTCGTTATAA
Source organism: Syritta pipiens (assembly GCA_905187475.1). Classification (NCBI taxonomy): domain Eukaryota; kingdom Metazoa; phylum Arthropoda; class Insecta; order Diptera; family Syrphidae; genus Syritta; species Syritta pipiens. The sequence continues at coordinate 26,804,101 of LR994572.1, read as the reverse complement.
GCCAAAGTTTTTGCGGAGAGGTTTACTGCTGTTATTTCGCGGCTGAAATTGTTTACTCTTTGCAGTTGGTTTTTGTGTTTCTTTTTTATGCAAATAGGGGGCGGTGCGCAAACAAATTCCATGCAATCGAGTAATATTGACACTGGTGGATCATTGGGTGGAGTTGGTGTATCCTTTACAGCAGTGAGTGAAAGCGAAAATCAATTTCGCGAGCGCTGTTTTGTTCTTAGCGGCTGGCAAATGGCCCAGCTTTGTGGTAGTCGGGCGTTCTTCGGGGAATTGGATGTGCACCGAGAGTGAATTGAATTCATGGCAATTTTCGTGAGTGGAGAAAAGTCGCTTACAACACCTGCATGTGAAGTGTTTCTGGGGCAAACGTGCAAAAGTGGGGCAGGCACTTTGAGACGTCATCTGGGATGAAGCAGAGAAAATTATCTGCCAATCACATTTAATGAAAAAAACTGAAAATTGACGGTTGGCAGACTTTTGTGGCCAACTTTGGTCTCATGACAGGACCAGTAAGCTATGTGACATCTGAAGGCATACTTTGGCTAAACTAGTAATGTGGATCTATTGTTGAAGGTGTGATTGGTTGTGAACCATCAGACCCGGAGACGCTGTTCGTATAAAATGAACATTTGGAAGAATATCGCCGATTGACCGAACACTGCTTGTCGGAAAAAAAAAATTATAAAAGCAAATTATACTTATCGAGAGCTCTATGTTCCTTTTTTAGGGCCTATTTTAGGAATATCGAAACCCTCATAAAATCACTTTGGTGTCCGTCTGTCTGTCTGTTCTCTTTTACATATTTGCCTATAACTACTAAGTCCTTTGGAATTAAGGGATGCAATTTGGACTGAAGATGTATCTAGGCAACCCAGAAATAGGCAGCCCAAAATTAGTCTTAGATTAAAGAAAAAGTTAGTACTAATACTGACGGCCGGAAAACTTTTGTTAACTTTGTTGGTCGATATGGGTATCATGGGAAATTGAGCGGGGCACAGATTATAAAAATGTCTGCCCGTCCGTCATTAAGCTCTCATCTTGGTAACTGGTAAACCGCTTAGAATTAAGAAATCAAATTTTAGTAATAGATGTTTTTTAATTGCGCAGTAAAGATTCAAAAAAAAAATTAAAAAAAACTGCAGACTAGCGAAAAAGTTAGTACTACACCCATCCCTCGCTTTGCGCGGGAGTTAGGCGAATGTAAAGTTTCGTGCAAATTGAAACCGCGCAAAACGAGGGATGAGTGTACTACCAAATTTTTTTTTAATATTTTTTTTATTAAAACTGATTTAATATTAGGTTGTCAAATATGTCCCTTCCGCCTTTTTGTCTTTTGAATTTTCCGGCTATGTACAAAGCGCTACAGAGCTCGTATCTGGCAATACATCATTTGAAAGGTCTTGACATAACCTACAAAACGACGCTTTGCATGATTAGTTTGGATACGAGCTCTGTAGCGCTTTGTACATAGCCCGAAAATTCAAAAGACAAAAAGGCGAAAGGGAGATATTTGACAACCTAATATATCATTCGACAAATAAAAAAGAGGTTTCATTCCCAACCTTCCAGTCAAAAGTTTCGTTTTGGTCTTAAAGTTGGTCTGAAGTTGATAAAAAGGCGTCCCCCCTCCACTTTCCACACCGATGTAACTAAAAATCTGAAAAAAAAAATCTGGAATGTTGGCCTCGATGTAATCTTTACTTCAAAATAGGTCTGAGCATTCTGGCTTTAATAGTTTTCGAGTTACCAAAAACCTCAAAACAACATTTTAATTTTGAAGATCTGAAAACACTATTTTGTAGATCTCGGCAAAAAAAAATCAAAAAATATTATTTTCACACGACTTTTTGAGATATCAACGATTTAGTGTTCTGCTAAAGAAGGGGTCAACTGGCAGCAAAGAAATTTCTCCACAAAAAGTGATTGCTTGATGATTTGATGCGGTCCTCCATCGCGATGCTCGATTAATCGATTTTTTTATTTTTTCTAAGATTTTTATGGTATACTGCTATCTTTTGCCTTTTCCGTTTCAAATTTTTTTATCTGACGGAATTGACGATGCGTTCTGTCTAGTTCGCATCTTAAAAGTTAAATTGCCAGCTTACTAGCCTGCTTCTATTGCTAGTTAGGCACTAACACATAGGCATCATGATGTGCACAAGTCTAGCAATTAGTTTTTATAAAGAGACTTGCTTGCGAGTTAGTTTTTTTTAAATCACCAAGTCATTTTTCACACGGATGACACAAAGAGCAAATGGAAAATGATTTTCTTATGTTTAATTTTATTTGAAACGATATGAAGAATTTTATTGAAGTCATCAGACATTGTTAATTTTCTTAACTCCTCGTCCATAGTCATATAAAAAGTCTCCAGGTTTTTTATTTTTTTTTTATTCTTGAAGGTGTTAGTGTCCATAAGTATGGAAACACTGATATGATTGTGTCAAACCAGACTACAGAACGTGTCATGTCAGTCTACATTTTTAGTGAAGACAGCTCTGTAATTCGTTTATCGTGTTATACGCATTTGAACATAAGAGAGATATCTGATACCCTGTCTGATGCTTTTTTTACTATACAAAAGTAAAAAAGCACTGCAAAATTATGCCGAAAAATTTATGAAGCTTACAGTGAGAATGCTGAGTAAATGTTCGTTTCCGTTGTTTGATTCCGTTCCGGAAATTTTGATGTAAAAGATGCACCTCGCACTGGTCGGTCTGTCCCTGAAAATTTAAGGTTGTTTTTGTCCGATGTCCATGCCACTTCACCGCTTAGTATCCTTTTCAGCCCAAAAAATCGACCCGAAGCTCACTCGAAATATCCCATTGAAGGCGTTGTAGATTTTTCGGTGTACTAGTCACTCAAACTTTGTCTTGCATTTTCCTCAGTATGATCAGCAAGGCTGCTTGTATGATTTGCACAGAAAAAGCCAAATTGGAAGTGTTGGGAAAGCCCTCTTTTCCACGTCAAATGCCACGCTGGTCTATTTTTTTATTTATTTATTTAAAGCTAGTTAAAAATCTAAAAATTGGAAATATAGCCAGAGCAACAAGGGCCTTCGGTTAAGGTCTATTTAATTTTGATGCAATATCTGAAAATCAGATGCGAAGAACCACCAGCGGTAAGAACCATCAATTTTCTGACTGAGTCACCGTGCCGTCATGGAACCATCTTGCCCTTCTAGCGTCGTTTTCTCAACACGTCACAGCGCCAGTTAATGAAAATGGATTTTTTCAGTCCCGCGACTGGCTGGCAGTGATTGGTGCAACTTGTTCGACAAGTCCCAGACAAGCTCTTATCAAACTTTGCAATCCACTGTCTTCTGAGAGAACTACGCTCACGCCTATCACGTCGCATCAGTAGTTGGCCGGAACATGTAAACATCTGCAAATCACTACCGTCGTGATATTTGATTGCCGCCCGAACACGGCCACTTTTCCGATTGTTTCACGGCCACCTCCCCAGCGTCGCGTCACTCCGCTCCCATATAAAAGCACAATCTCGCGGCACATCGGCGTTCGTTATAAGTGAAGCTGCGAAACTGAGGAGCGAGCCAACAAACAGAAGCTTAGACATGTTTAAAGGTATACCTCGAGCTTTACTCATGGCCCACTGAGACTGACTGCCTCTTTTCAGGATGGAGGAACATCTTCTTGGTCGTCGTTGCGTTGCTGACCATCGGCGTGGTTACCTCTGACGATTGCCTGTACCAGTTCGAGTTGTGGGGCAGCGAAAATCCCAACCAATTCTACTACTGCAACCCGGTCACAAATCAAGCAGCGCTGGGAGACTGTCCCGCAAACAAAGGCTTTGTGAGGAACGAGACTGCCACCGGGTGCGTTCCGTGGGTGGACTGGAACGATGCGTGCGTCAACAAGGTGGACGTATCGACATACACCTGTGGCAGTGATATGTTCCTGCAGCCGCATGGAGCAGTGAATCCTAGCATATTCTACCTCTGCACGGGGGAGGACGAACCGCCAGTGCAGCTTCAGTGTCCCGACGACCGGGGATTCTACGCCAAGAATAAGTACTTGGGTTGCTTCCCCTGGGACATGTGGAGGAACCTGACTCAGTGTGTGCTTTGAGTGTTGTTTTGTTGAATTGGAATAAACTATAAAGTGTCTGCAAACATTTTTAATTTTTTTTTTTTTTTGACGATTGGACTTTTAAAACATTTTTTTAACGTACACTGCGCGAATTTTTTTTACTAAAAACAAAATGTTCCTTCATAAAATTTATGGCTGCAAATAACAGAATAATAATAAAAAAATACCATTAGTTTGCGTATTATATCCTTTAAAATATATAAAGCAGATCATCTACAAAACTTAACAGAGTAAAATTGTGATCCATAGTTTTTGAAAGAAGTTAAAATTGGGCTGTATCAGATCTGCTACACTGCGCAGGGTTAAGCGGTTTAAATAATTCAATTTTAACGTGAATTGGATTAAGTATTTGATCTTTACCTCTGGAAGATAGGGCGCAGACAAAATTGGTCCAAGAAAAAAGAGCTGATCACAGGATGAAATAGGGTTTTGAACGGACGAAAACCGTTTGATAAGCTAAAATGAGGTTTCGTCTTGTAACAGACCACACCAAAGAGTTGGCAAAGTTCATTCAGGGCAACCGGATGTCACACATCGCCTCTTATTAATGACTGTTCCGTTAAGAATGGGTCCATTTTGAAAAGCTCAATTTTCAATTACTATCGTATAAATCAAGCGGCGTTTGGGACACTGGTCCGAGCGACTTCAATAAGTTGTTAGAAAAATATGAGGATTGTCTGAAAGGTTTAGGGCTGCAACGTAAAGATAACGGCATTCGTCAATAAAAAGTAATGAATGCTAGTGGTGCATCTTCTGACAGTTACTCGTCGAAGTTTTAGCCATTTTGGGCGCGCAGTTTTTAGTTCACATTCGTTTGAGTGAGTCAATTTGAGTGTTTTTTGTGAACAATTTTTGAACAATAATTTGGAGAGAAAAACGCCAAGTACTATTTACTAAAGAGATGGGAGTATCGCTGGGAGACAAGGAGACTTTACATATTTGTCTGTCAAAAAATAAAAAAAAGATGGCTGTTTCATTGTGTAGAGTTACAAGGAGACTCTACACACTTCTCCGAAAATAAATAAAAAAAAATGGCTTGTATCATTGCTCGGTATGAAACTTTTCAGACCACCCTCGTAAACAATGCACTCATATGAAAAAAAAATTGTTCATTGTCAATTTATAACGCAAAATTGAAACGATGATGTACGAACACGTTTCAAGTTGTTTCTCCACAACTATAGCTCAGACGAACTTGTTCCAAATTGGCGTTAAATTTATTCGAGTCTTTAAACCCTCTAATGCTTAGTAGTTTATGTTTGAAAACCAAGCCCTATATGGCTACTGGTGCAGTAGAGGGTTTAGTAGACATTTTTATTTGCGAAAATCACTTTAAATTTATGTCAAGAAATTCAACTTTTTTCTACGACAGACAATAAAAATTAATTCACTAATTGAATATGGCTAAAATTTAAGAGATATCAAGTGGGCAATGTGTGTCGGATCTCAAGATAACGGCGAACATTTCTCAGAGGAAAATCGAATCGAAGAGCTTGCGACATCAGCATTTATTTTGAATGTGGTCGGTAATCGAGGGGCTTTCCAACGTTTGCTAGTTGACACCGAACAAACCTGCCAACGGGAATTCCGTTTAAGATCCGCCAGGAATCATCAGGGGCGGAAGAAGCTTGGAGAAAATTATATTTTTAGACGAAAAACAATTATTTTATGTATCCAATGGTTTTCGCCATTATTTTCATGATTTACGAAAAGTAGAGCTGTTGTTCAGACAACGCAACAAGGCGGAGGTGGAATTATAGTTTAAGTAGGAATATCGTCGAAAAATAAAATAAAAAAATTATAAAAAAATCTGTTTTATAAATGGAAGGATTTAAAGAGAGGACAAGGCAAGTGTTTTCAAGTCCTACTTAGATTCAATTTGTTGGTTAGAAAGCAGCAAGTGTTTTCAAAAGCTACCTTGATCCCAAATTGCTTGCAAGATGTCAGAAAGTATGTACAAAGCACAGACTAGCCAATATTGGCTCATTTGTGGTACAAAGCCTATAGGAAATATTTTCAAAGCCTACTTTGATCGGAAATTATTAGTAAAAAATCAGCAAGTGTTTTCAAAGCCTAACTTGATGACATTAAACAGAAAAGTTCAGATCCAATTTTATTTTTAGCAAAATCCATACAGCTAGGAAAGAAAAAGAGTACTTCTCTTTCTTGGACTGCATTTTCACTAGACTTGAATATAATTATTGTAAGTAGTAATGGAGCAAGTACTTCTTATTAAAAATATAACTTTTTTTTTAAGAAATATCAAAATTTTATTTTATTTTATAAAATTTACTGTCTCAATCAATTGTCACGATCGATTGAGGAAAAATTGCAAATTTACTGGAAATGCCGAGAATCATCGATTTGAAATTATATGAATTTACATGAAAAATCAGCACTGATTATATAACAGTAACATCTGTAGCAGGTGCTGAACAAAATTATTAAGAAATTCTAAAATCGAGGGGGTGTCTCAATCAATTGTCGCGGGGTATAGAAGTAAGGCACGCTAAGTTTATATTAATTAAAGTTTATCTTTGAAATGCCTACTCTATGATGGTTTGGTAAAACTCATGTAATAAAAACCTCCGATTCGACAAATGTCGCTAAAGAAAACGGCCTATCAACTCATTAGAAAACTTATTTGAAGAAAAATTTAAAAAAAATTAATTGAATTTCGATGAAACTTTTGCGATTCAACTTAAATAGAATAATATTTTTTACTCAAAGAGGACGCAAAAGATTTTTGTTTTGATTTCAAACTAACAGACAGGTTGCAATGCAATTTAGGTCCGGGTGAGTTTATAAAAGGCAACCTACAGCAGTCCAAAGCATTGAGTTCATAATTGCTTCACAGGACTGCCGCAGTGTTGCTTTTATGAACCTACCTTAGTTCTTGATTCAGTTGACTTAAACATACACGGCTACTTGTGAAATGGCTATTGATGTGTTTGTGGATAGAGGAGTAGTCTTGTGAACGTTGAAAATCTAAGCAAACTCATTAGAATCAAAATATTAAATAATTTGTCTAGCCAATCGAGCATGAGTTTAGCTAATTTCTTTAAAGTGATCCATGAGAGGCGTAAAATTTAGTTTTTTCATTGCCTTTTAGTCAAAAATAACTCAAGACTTGTAGCCAGTAGGCTCACTCCATAAATTTTCAATTTAGTCTTAACTTTTTGAAGTGTTGCGACGCTATGCTTTAAAGCGTGCTATGCATACCATTCAAAAAAAAAGTAAATCGGAGTACTTCGTTGGTGCAGCTCTTTCCAAAAAAAAGTGTTACCGTCAGTGACAGTGGGAGTCCTCTGCCAATGGCCAGCGAATCCCTTAGAATGACAGACTCCCCAATGGGGAGGAGTAGTCAAACATCTCCCTCCCCGTCTACAACCCCCAACCTAATTAAGCCATGTTCGCGGGATCCGATTATGCGCTAACACGCAGCCTTATCTCCAGAAGAATACTTCCGGCGAATCAGCGCACAATCTCCTAGAACTTACTTGAAAATTAAAAAGCAAATCAGTGCCGTCATCCATCATCGATTATCGAGCCTATAAATCCCCCCAAAGCAGCCGGCCTAAGTTAGTATCTTCTAGCGTTTTCGAACGTCAACAACAATGGGTACGTGCCCACCTCTGGCCATCTCCCGCCCCCGCTAATCGATTCCTTATTCACTTTTAGTTTCAGTGAATCTAATCGCAGTCATTGCCGTCCTCGGAGCCGGTCTAGGCCTGGTCGCCGCCCAGTGCGGCTGCCTCTACACCAACGAGCTGTGGGGCGACGTGAACCCAAACGTGTACAACCTCTGCAACCCCTTCACCAACACATCGGTCCAGCAGCAGTGCCCCAGCGGTCGCGGCTTTATCAAAAACGGCTCCTTCTACGGATGCGTTCCCTTCGCAGAGTGGCCCTCGAGCTGCGTCACACCAGTGTCCAGCCCACCTGCTTGCGTCGGAAACAATGTCGACCAACCGTCCGCCGCTGGAAACCCCAACAACTTTTACCTCTGTCCCAGCGCTAACGCATCGCCCGTCCTGTTGACATGCACCAGCGGTCTGGGCTTTGTAGCCAACAGCGCCGGCGACCTCGGCTGCGTCGAGTGGTCCCTCTGGAGGAACCTTACAGGCTGTACCAGCTACTAAGCACAAATAAAACACATGCGTCACTTTGAGCACATACACTTCCGTGTTTAATTTTTCAGGACAAAAATAAATTCTCGCACGCCTACCACGGGCACGCCTCCCACCACTCAGCCCAGTCCTGGCACTCCAGGTCGTAGTAGGCCTGTCCGGTGGGACAGGACAGCGCCAGCGAGGAGTTGACTGATTGGCATATCCAGTACATGGTCGGGTCCACGTGGGGGAACTTCTGCTCTAGCTGAGCAGCAGTACAGGCCGGCGGCCCGGTCTTGCTGGTGCAGTCCCACAGCACCCACGGCACGCAACCTCTCACGGTGCCGTTGTTGATGTATCCGCTTCCGTCGACGCAGGGGAACGCCATCAGAGTGTTGGCGTCGTGGCAGGTGTAGTATCCGAGCGGATCGTCCATCGCGAAGGTGATGCCGACGAGCGACTCGTTACAGGTTAGCCCGTAGGCGACCACGGCCAGGCAAAATGCCGCGAGGGTGATTAGAGTTGAACCTTCGGGAGAGAGATGTTAGTGAGTGGAAGTTTCCGATCGAGGTAAACTTACGACACATGACGATCGAGTCTTCAAAATTCCGGTAAATGAAATGAAAATCCAATCAGTGGTGGTCTTTTATAAAATTTCCTAAGCCAAAGATCGGGCGACTCTGTCTGCAGATAGCCCCGGACTATCTATTCGGACGCACGTATCTTCTGATCTGTGATTATTTATTTTTCTAGCGTTCAGCGGAATTGATGAGTGATAAGGCTGCGATTGATTTACCTTAAAGCGTGGGGACTCTCAGGGTGCATCCCTTGACTTATGTCGCCTTTGATGACTCTGAAGTGTATTCGCTCGGAAAAATCTCATAGATTTGCTTATCTGAAGACAAAAGTTGAGCACCTTAATTCATAATTCATGATTGAGTTGAAATTCTTGTGACAGATAGCCTCGCTCATCCAGATAACGAGTGAGGCGACTTGGGTGGTATCTCGTGGCCAGATAAAATTTTTGAAAGCAATGCGTAGTCCGGTTGTTTTGCGTGTGCGAACATGTGGAGTGTGGTCATGGGCAACTAAAAATTTCAAGTGAATTATTGAATTGATAAGTCCATGCAAAGGTTTCCTCAATATCTTTTCTCTATCATCGAAATAAAAGAAAATTCTGCCGCGCTGGTTCTTCTTCGCTAGTGGTCCTTGTCCCTCTGTTGGCTCATAGACAATGCGCGGATATTGGATGCATTCCGTCCAATCCTCATCCGTACCAATGTTAGACATTTTGCTACTCATGGGCAGCACAGCTCAATAGACGATGGTCTAGAAAACGCAACAAGGACGTGGCGTAGTCCACAAGTCAGCGCTATGGAAATTTGGTTCAGAACTAACAACACCTTTAATATTAATATTACCACCACTGAAGTGAGTATATATAAAACAGGGTTTAGGAAGCATACATTATTACCGAAGGAAGATATCTATGTCGTATTAGTACTGACAGTAGTTGCATGACACATTTAGTTTTTTTTCTCATCATTAGTATTAAATATATGTACTATTTATAAGCTACATACTAAATAAGTTCCAAAAAAATGTCTTGTTTTTCCGACTAAGGATTTCTGTGAAAGTAGTAAACCGATGATTTCCCCAATAGCAACATATTCATCGTATCAACGAACAATGTCCACAGATCACGACGGATGTAATAAAATAATTCGTTTAGTTAAGTATTTTCTTACCACTTTTGTGACAAAAGACTGATCGTAGTTACACAAAAAAAAAAACTAAGCTCGGTTATAGTGCATAAAGCAATAAATTGATTTGTTTCTTGAATTTCAACGGCATACAAATGTCTTTTCAAGTTACTTCTGATTCAGTAAGGAGACATTGATCTCCATCACATAATACCTTTAATTTCTCGTTTTCGATTTATTGACTGTCCTTGTGTTCAAAGCTAAAATCACAATTTTTAATACATCGGAACTAATCTCTAGAGGATTTGTCAATCGGAGCATCGTAATTAAATATGAACTCTCTCTCTGAATTTGATGTCAGAAGAATGTTTATAGTATCCATAATATCCAAAACCATATTTTGGAGACGAATAAATTTGTATTCCTAATTATAAAAACAGTACTCCCTCGAGAATATAAACTAATTAAAAAACGTGTTTTCGAATTTCATATTTATTTACATTATTGGGATCTTTTTCCACTACTTACTAAACTGATTTCTACGATTTTCAAATCCAAAAACAACATAAATTGATTTTCAGTTTCAGTATTTATTAATTTGAAAGAAAAGCAAAAATCAAATAATTTTATTAATTTCAAAAATAAAAACAAAGTTATTTATCGGCATGGATATTGGTATGCTTAAAATTTAATAAAATATTTTGTTGTTTTAGATTGGCTTAGCTTAACTTGATCTTTCTTCTGCTTCTGCCCTTAACTTCAGTCAACTAGAAATTGTTTTTGTGTCGAATTCATTTTGATCGGCGTACTCAAGAAGCAAATTTTTACACTGGTGCTGTGAGCTAGATATTTTGGAAGCAGCTGGGGTGACTTCGTCGCTTTCATTTCCCGAAGAGTCCTTAATTGTTTCAGGTTCATCAATGCCTTCTATGATGACCCAGTCATTAACTTGTTATATTGTAGTGTTCGATATTTAAAATTCCAAGCAGATCATTAATTACTTAGAAGTATCCTTAAACCCAGTTTTGGATAGTGTCTTTCGTAAATTAGAAAGCGGAATTAAGTCATCATCTACTCAGTTGTCTTCGGATGTTCACATTGTAGAGACGACAATGTAAAAAATTGTCGATTTAAATTTCATCATCATTTCAGATTATCGGGGGACTATCATAGTAATATTTCCTTTTAAATTGTTTTCTAATTAATGTTCTAGTTAGAAGACATGATAAATTATTCTTTTATTGTGTTTCCCAAATGTCTTCCTTAAACACCTGATACATGATTTTATAGTTTGTTTTGAATTTTAAATAACAGGCCGTAATAGTTTTACTAAGTAACCATTTTCCTAAGTAACCGTTTTCTTAAGTAACCGCTTTCCTAAGATTACAGTACAGAATCTTTACCAATGTTTAATTAACAATTAATAATAATTACAATTAAATAATAAACAGACACAATAGTCAATATTTAAGTATAAAGCTTACGTTAACACATCAATGGATCTTCTCCTTAGCTGTCGCTTTCTGAAGAATTCTTTCAATGGCAATGAGTTTATTTCATTGTTAGAGTGTGATATTAATTTAATGTTTTCTGTTATTCCACATTATCTCTTCTTTTATTGTTGAAATTTTCCAGTTGCGATGATTGCCTGAGTTAGGTATTTACTTTTCTCCATTACTTAAAGATCGTAAAATTTTAGATTGTTGTCTTGGAATAATTGCAATACTTGCTTTTTATTTAATTCCGCCATTACTTGGAATCATTCCTAAGAAGATGAGAATTTGAGGTGAAATAGTTGAATATACTCTTTTGAATTGAAAAAAAAAAAATTATACAAGCTTAATCAATATTTCAATGTTCAATAATTCAATATAATTTGTCTGCTGATCATTTCAATGGGTCTTTAAAGACATGAGCCAAATAAAAGAGTCAACAATTGAGTCAATTCCTAGTTAATATTAGACTTACTGATTTCTTTGTCACAGTTGTAAAAAAATGCGTTCATTCAAAAATCTTTTTAGAGAAGTTAAATTCGATTGGTTAAATCAAAATCAAATGAGATTGGGAGTTGCAATAAATGAATTCACAACTTTTTAAGCATTTAGTTTTTAGCAATTATGAAATTAAAAACATTTTTGGATAATTGTTCCCATTATAACGACTTTCGAGGTGGACCATGAATGCGATTCCGTCGGAAGGCGACCGCTCGGCAGACACAGGATGAGATGAATGGATCAAGTCCAAAAGCTCGCCTGGTTACGTTTGGACATACCTCCTGACGAATTAGAATCGGCGGCGGAGGATTGGTTCCTGCAGATCTCTTCTCCGTGCATTGCCCCGCAACACCGTAAGTGCAACATGAGGCCACAAAAAATGAAATCATTGAACTGAATTGAACTAGGTACAAGAGTCTAATTATTTCTATTCAGTTGAACTCTGTGATTTTGACAGAACTATATTGATTTCATTTGTTAGTGGACTCTCATTATAAGGTAGTCTACAAATTATTCTAGTTAAATCAGATTTAATTGTTGTAGTAAAAATTGTTTTTTTACTTCTTTACTCTGGATAATGATTTGCAGAATTTTTTTTTTTAAGTACACTTTTCGTGAAGCGCAGAAAACTACTTTTCAGTATTTTTTTGAGTTTTGCAATGCACTTATTTGAAATAAAATCTGCCAACTGCTGGCTGTAATTATTTTTTGAACTTCTCTAAATTGTTTATTTCTAATTGTTTGTAACTGTAGTTAAAAACAATTGTGATTATTTAAAGTGTTCTTCTGCTGCTGTTGGTTTTTAAAATAGTACGACAAGAAAGTCTAGCAACAACAGTTTTTATTCATTTTCTTCTTGCTGTAGCTCTTTTTCTTTTCGATCTTTAATTTGGATTACTTCTTATTTACTTTTTATATTAAGTACAGTAAAACCTGTCAAATCGGACCACTCTCGGGACCGAAGCAAAGTGGTCCCGATTATAGAGGGAAGTTTGTATGAAAAATAGGAAGGAATGCATGAAGTACGGTCTGATTAGGAGGTGGTCCGATTATAGAGTGTCCCGATTAGCAGGTTTTACTGTACATATTACTAATAACAAATTGCAACAGCGCTAGCAGCAGAGACTGCCGGCCCTTTAATTTGAATTTAAAAACACTTTTCCCTCGATCTCTACCGAATATTGTAAGCAGGTTTTTTTGAGAATTTTTGAACTGACAGTTTTTCAGCACCATTATGCAGTGCTGAGGGTAGAAGTGCTGAAAAAACCCCTCTGAGCGAAAGAAAAGTTTCACTGATTCCAAAGGCATCGCTCACTCAACGCACCAGTTTTCTCAAGCAAATAAATTCTTTGCACCTAACCCCCTTGACTATATCAAGACCTCCAAAAAAACTCGTGCTATCTTTTCCCACCCATGACGTAAGCGCCACCAACAGGAAATCAAACATGTAAACGCGACAACACCCCGTACCATTGACAATTCAAAATCAATGTCACCCGTCAAAGACAAACTCCCCAATCAGTTTGTCAGTGCCAGAAGCTGATAACGCCACCAACATCGTGCTACCTGTCACCGGCTGAACGCGGTTAAAAAATTAATTAGAACAGCGATGGGTAAAAGAAAATCCAAACAAAAGATAATAATTGACGATAGCCGCCTTCCCATCGGAGGTGAGAGGGCCGCCCTAACCCATCCCCTTTCTCGTCAAATTCAATTTCTTTGCTCACGTTCTTTTTCGTGTTAAATGAAATGGATTCATAACCGCTATCGCCAATGGGGGCAATTTCGCTGAATGAATCCATTCTAGAGATCCCTTCTATCTGCTGTCGGTCGTTGGCGGGGCTTGGCGTCGGCTTTTATCATTGGGAAATGTGAATATTCCACAGGATCTCGATGACTCACAAAGGTAGTGTTCTTTTCGGGGCTAAAAAAGGTTTAAATTTGCATTTAAATTGTATCCTTTTGTGGTCGTCTACCCACACACACACGTGCATGGCACTGCTATAATTTTATTCACCGCATGGGGTGAATGAGCCGCCTACTGGTGAAGGTGGTTCTCCGGAGGACATCTCTTTGAATTGGTAATAGTTTTTTTTTTCTTTGCTCCTAGACTCAGAGGTGATTTTGGTGTTGAATGGGATTCCGTGGGACGTGTAGGACGGGTTATTTTTCAAATCGATCGATCGTGCGTTATCGGCGCTCGTTCTTTTGTGGGTGGAGAGGGGTAAAGTGAACAAATGTTTTTGCGAGCGGAAATTAAATTGATAACCGATAGGCGGAATTTATGCCGCAACGTAGATGTTATGATTTCGGCGATGATTTGACAGCGGATGTAGTGTATTGAAGCGGTGTCTGCGTTTTGGACATTCATTCACTGCGTTGCCCCTTTTGATTTAAGGCTCTTTTTATTGAAATTGTCCCTCCCGTCCAAAATATGCGGGGGAAATCCTGTTGCAAGTGGATTGTAATTAATTTGTAAATATTTATGACACGCTGTTTCAATAATGGAAAGACTTTTAAATTCGTGTTTTCAAAATTAAATGTTTATTCCAAAGTAAAGTAATAATCTTCAACCGCACCGAATGACAATTGGACGCCGGCTGACTTTAAGACTAATGTAAAAAATGGCGGCAACAAACCCTGATGCTCCAACTTATAATTGGTAGATACCAAAGCAGGGAGTTTTGAAGTAACCATTTTTATAGACAAATTGAACTCTTCGATGTTCGGTGCTCTTTTTTACATGTAAAGAACTTTGAAATTTAATAAAACAAAGATGATTTTTTTTAAATTGACATAACATTTACTTTATACAAAACATAATCTTCTGGCAATATAATTTCAATATGATTTCTGGTATATGACCGCCGCGGCTGGCTCGGACGTAGTCTGGGGGTCAAATTTTCGATTACTTTTTTCAAAATTGGTTGTCGTATATCAGCAATAACGCTCCGAATGTTTGTCATCCAAGTGGTCAATCGTTTCGGACTTATCCGAAGCCGAGTAGCATATCCCCACAGAAAACAGTCAATCGGCCTGAAATCGCATGATCTTGGAGACTAATTCACGAATCCGTAACGAGAAGCTATGCGGTTGCCAAAAGTTTTCTTGAATAAATCAATTGTGACACGAGCTGTGTGACATGTTGCGCCGTCTTGTTGAAACCACAGCTCCTGTACATTATAGTTGATCAATTGATGAACGAAGAAGTCAGTAATCATGGCTCTATAGCAGTCATTAATGGCTGTAACGTTCTAACATCGTTTTTAAAGAAATCCGGACCAATTATTCCACCAACCCATAAAGCATACCAAACAGTCAGTTTTGTGAATGTAACGGTGCCTCAACAACAGTTGAAGATTATCATCACTCTAAATATTTATTGACGTATACAGTAAAACCGGCTAATCGGGACACTTTATAATCGGACCACCTCCTAATCGGACCGCACTTCATGCATTCCTTGCTCTTTTTCATACAAATTTCCCTCTATAATCGGGACATCTGCTAATCGGACCATGGATCACTAGTTCGATGGCGTATAGCATCGCTTGCTATATGAATTTACCTGTCTAATCGGACCAAGTGTAAGGAATACAAACAATTTACACAACATACATATTTCGTTTTTTCTTCGAGTTCTTGGTATGGGGTGAATTTAAACAGCTTACTTTTGTTTTATTTAGGATTTTCTTGTCCAGGGAGCTGATCAAAATTTCTTGTTTCTCAGGAAAAAAACATTGTAAGTGGATCGGTCCAATTATAAATTGTATTGTATTATTATTGGTAACAGCCCGTTGAGAGCTTTTTCGCATCTCCACTGTGTTGTGCGCGTTATAATTTGTACATATGTGGAGGGGACCTACTGTTTAATGCCGGTTCCAAACGGCGAATTGCGAAAGCTTTTCATGACAGAAGTACTCCAGGAGGGTTGTCAGTCGTTCGCTGGAGGTGGGGCCGTGAAAAATGTTTGTGGTGTTTTTTTTTTCCAATTATAAAGGAACCTCTATAATCGCCACTTTTCTTCGGTCTCAAGAGTGGTCCGATTTGACACGTTTTACTGCAAATGCAACCAAAAGTGAGCTTCAGACAAAACTCGTTTTCGCGTATTTCGAGCAGAATCATAATTTTCAAAATAAATTTGGACAACCCTAATAAGCCGATGGATCATGTTAAAAAAAAGAATTGCAGAGAATGCTGCTGGTAAAAGTAATTGGACTCTACAAGATGGATGTAGTGGGCGCGTAAGACTCTGGTCGAATCTAGTCTGTCTGGTGTGGCCGAAAATTGCACTCCATTAAGTAAAGGGGATTTCTTTGTTACCAAAAGGATAATTTGCTTACGAATTCGGTAGTCAAGAAATTATTAAATACCAAATTTAATAGAAGTTGGTCAACAAGTTTCCATTGCACGATAAGTCTTTAGTCTTCGTAAGCAAATGTAGAAATGTTTTCTAACTGACGTTTATTAATCAAAATCAGCGAGGATAAAACTGTACAAATTATATACATGAGTAAAAGAAACTTTGGCCTACAAAGAATAATAATTAACAACAATCGACAATGCTGAAAAGTACTTGGGTATAATTATAGACAACAAACTGACATGGAAACCGAACGTTTTATGTAAGTGAAACATTGTTAAAAATAAGTTCGGACACTTATGTATACTGAATTTTGGGAAAAAAAAATTCAAACTATCGACAGAAAACAAACTGATTATTAACAAGACCAAAATAAAACCAATCTGGACATACGGGACTCAAATTTGAGGAACTACCTGTACGACAAATTTAAACATTATACAACGACTACAACTCCGAACGATAGTAAATGCACCGATCTTTACATACACCCAGTAAAAGACGAAATCAAAAAAATTTGCATAAAACACCAAATATAACCTAACAACTAAGCCTTGTAGCATTTTGTTATCCCCCAATTTATACAAATAAAAGAAATTTAACTCTGTTATCACTCTAATGACGAGCTACGTAATTTACCACAACAAGAAACAAACCAAAGAAGACGGCTAAAAAGACGTAAAACTGTGACCTCCAATTCTAAAACTTTTAATTGTGTTTCCCTTTCATTGTACATACCAAGTATATAAAGCTGCGGAGACCTTGGGAATGTTCATGTATATGTCATTTATATTTTAGAAAAAAAAAAGAATTGACAGCAATTGGTCGAGACAAAGGATGAATTTAATTTGAAAGTAATCGCATTAAAAAAGACAGCGCAAGGAATAGCTTTAAGTGTTATTAATGTTTGATTTTTTAATGTCTTGCTTGTTGTACATTTTTACAACTTTTAGAACATTTCTGAATACTACGACAGTAAAAATCATTTTATTTGAAAAGAAAACCCTTATTTATTAATTTTTATCTTAAGTATTATTCTTTTCACGTCTTCATACGAATCAATTGCTGTTGGCATATGTTGACCACCGCAAGGCAAATAAATGCTAGCCGCTTAATTAAGACAAGGCGGTCGACAAGTCGTACGTTGTTCCAAGATCTCCCGAGTCGGTGTGTCCACATATATTGTTGTTCAGCGCCCTCACCTTACACAACCAGTCAATTAATTATCGCAGCTTCTCCTAGATGACACCCACAATTTAAAGTATGAGGAGTTTATTAAGATTTAGAGTCGCTTTAAAAAAAATTAACACAAAACTCTTTCAAGATTGTCGTAAAATCTTTCCACAAAGTTAACCTTCTACCAAAAATCAGTTCCACTTGACTTCAACACTTTGACACTTTCGTAGTTTTCCACCTCTAAATGAATTTCTTTTTCCCGTATAGAAAGGAATTTACAGCACATTCTGCAGGAGTAACTCCCCCGCTCCTGCACTTCCACGCAACTACTTACCACGACTAGTCGCAGTTACTTTCCAGGTGTATCGCAACGAAGTTCAAACGAACGTGCCCTCAATACCAATCAACGAGCTCCCGCCAATTTATGATGTTCCTCAGCGGCGTCCTCTTTAAGACCCCGGAAACGCATGTGGTGACATCCACCAAAAACCGTCTGCAGCTTCCTAATTCCATTGGCGTCCATCTTGAGCGAAACTTAATAAAATCACGATCGCACATAGCCACACGGAACAAAAAAGACGAAGGACCAACTTTTCAGAGCATTTATTTCAGGAATGCCGTCGTAGTCCTCGTCGTCGTCTTCGCTATGCCGGAGCTAATAAAGTCCTCTCCGTCAAGAGGAGAGAAGATATTTCCTGCAAGGACATCGGAATCTTATTAAGGTGTATGATTCAATTTACGAGATGCGAGCAAAGGCATCCTGCGCAACTCCGTTTCTTTACTTTCTTCGTTCTTCTTTTCGTTTCGTTCATCCTCGCAGACGATACAAAATATTCTGAGATTTTTATCTTATTGCCGGACTCACCTCGACTTCGGGCGTATCCTGTATGAAAATTTGAAACTCAAACTTCTTTCGTCGGCGTGGGGCGGAATTGGGACAGTTAATATATTAAATTTGCGAACGAAGACAACGAAGATGACTCACAACGTAGCGGCCACTTTGATCCTGGATGATATGGGGGGCCACCAAATAAAATTACGATGTCGTTCCCAAACTGATTCTAGGTTTTTTTTTTTTTTAAACTCCCTCCTCCACCCGCCTGACATCTGATTTGGGCGATCCTTTGAAGTGTGTGCTTGCGTGTGTCCTCGTCTACTCGTCTAGTAGAGGAGCACAATAAATTCAGTTGGAGGGAAGGACCAAGGAGGAAAATTGAAAGAAACTCGCATAAATTCACGCACGCAACACGATACGTGAGTGTTTGTGTGTGAGCTCCTTTAGATTCTATGCAAAATACCGTTATGAGTTGGCCTTTTTTTGACCTTTTTTTTTGTGTCTTTTCACAGAGGAAAGGATATCCGACCGAGGCGGGTCCCTGATCTTCTGTTTATTTCTGAAAGGACCATTTAGAGGATAACGAATGGGGTCGTAGAGAATAAGTTTCTAGGTGAGCCGAGGAAATTTGTAACTTTTCCTTGCCGTGTTCGTGTGCGTGTGTAGTATTTATTAAGAGCGACAGGTTTGGGGGGGGTGCGTATAAGATTAATTTTTTTTTGATTGCCAAAGGAGATAAAAAATAAACCGAATCGGAAATGTAAAGTCAGGTCGGAGGAGGGTAGTTTGAATTTATTAGAACTGATTAGGATTCCGTCTTTGTGCGAAAATCCGAAATGCGGATTTGTGACTTTAAATTTGTCGTAATGGATTTTGGTGGGATGAATATTTTTTTTCAGGTGGAGATTTTGTAGAAATCTTTTTCAGGGGACTGGAATTGGGTGGCAGCGAGAACGATGAGTGTAGTCAGGTTGACGTTGAGGCTGAGACGAACTGGGTCAGATAATCAGAGAGATGAAATAAGTTTTCCGGTGGAAGATAGATTTGTTAGAAAAAGTTTTACCTTGCCAATTATATATAATTTGTATTCCAATTTACACACATACCGAAACTACACAAAGATCTGCAAAGTTGTACAGAACTATTTTGAAAAAAAGATGCGCGACAATATTTAACTCACTTTAAGACTGAACTCATTCGAAATTCTCTTTAAAAATATTTAAAATATTAAACTCTTAATACGGAGTACAATTAAATGGCAAAGGCGTTCAAAGACGCTCTGAAAGTGGTTAAAAACGAATCAGTTCATCGCATCCGAAGAGGCCTTAATTTTTGGTTTTTGGTCAAAACAAATTGGCTTTAATTTTTTTAGATTTCGGCAAAAGAATCAAAAAATATTTAATAAACAAATTTTATTTCCACAATTTCTCTAGATATTAACGATTTAAATCGGTTCAGTTTTCTGCTAAAAACGATAAGCTGACGATAGTCTCAGTGTCCCTTCCCGGCATTTCGACTCTTAAATGCGCCAAAGCAATTTTCACACGACTGGCGAAATCCGCAAATGGTACAGGATTTTTTTCTGTTTAGTTTCATATGAAATGAAAAGAAGAATTTTACAGAATCTCTTTTAATTTCTTAATTTCTTTGACTTACATTGAATCCCAAGTACTCCAGCGGATTCTCCTGGAGTACTTCTGTCATGAAAAGCTTTCGCAATCCGCCGGAACGGGCATTAAACAGTAGGTCCCCTCCACATGTGTCAAAATTATAACGCGCACAAGCTAAGAAAGTGGTTTGATAGCACAAAATCAACGTCCGAAGTGAGAAATATGGTAGGTACAAAAATTCACTAGACCACAAGTTTCTCTAGTGCACGAAACACGTTCGTCATAAAATACAAAGGTGAATTATAAAAAACAATGCAGTCAAAGTCATCCAACGACAAAAAAAAAAGAAGAACTGTGAATTTAAACATGACTCAACAAAAATATCAAGGCAGATTAACACAATTCACTCGTGAAGTGTCAAAAAATCATCAGGGAAAGTCATATTTACAAATCCTAGTAAAACCAGATAAGTGCAAAAAAAACCAAAAGAGTAACGTTTTAGCCCTTCCCGGCAGTCAAACAAAAGATTGCAGATAACAAAGGAGATTGCATTAATTTTTATAAAAAAAAAATTGCTCACACTTTGAATTAAAAACTTCATTTAGTCTGCTGGGTAAATTTTGCAGACATTTTCGGCAACTTTTATTTAAAAATGAGTGAACTTTAAAAACTAAATATAAAAATTCATTGACGGTTTTCAACAAATTTTCGTAATCGAAGATTACAATTTCAAATTGGCCCTGTATTGGAATGTTATTTTATTCATAAAGCTAAAAAATAAATTTCTGTAAATGACAATGTTTTCAGATAAATAATTGATTGTTCTAAGAAATTTAGTTGCATATTTCGAAAAACAGGGAAATGAAAATGCTGACTACGCAACCAATCTGGCTAATATTGCCCCAGTTTATGCCGTCGAGACATTCACTAAGTTAAATCTTTTAACCAAAATTAAGAAGATAAATTGAGATAACTTAAAACATGATTGGTGTCTTTATCAAAACGAATCCTAAAAGACTAAAACCCGTTTATCACGCAAAGATGTCAAAACAAAAAGTTTCCAACTTCGTGCGCTTAAGACTAGGACATACTGCAGCTACGCATCAACATCTTCTGACGAAAACCAACTTTCCTATCAGCTACACAATTTTTAACTTTACGCATATTTTCCTACAATGTCCATTAATTTATCCTATTACTAAGACCATACTGAATTGCAACATTTATGACACTTTAAAATATATTAACTGTACAAATATTAATATAATCACTTAGCTAATCAACTGTATCATTATCATAATTTAACTTACATAATTCAAACCAATAGTCTCCGCAGCTGGGTTGGAAAATATTTTATAATAGCATGTAATTTTAATTATCTGTTAATAAATTATAATAACAATAATATTTCGAAAAATTCTCAAATTTTTATAACTAGTAACCTGATTGTAATGTTTTCTGTATCGAAAGAAACATTATTTTTTCAAGATTTTCTACTTTAGCGTGTTTCGTTTGCGCCAAAAATGGCTGAATACGATTCTAGACTTCTCACAAAAAACATCAGTTTAAAAAATAAACATTTTGACGTCTATCAAACAAGGTTTGGCTGCGCGTAATACGTCTAAACCGATATTTTTGTAATTGGGATGGTCATACCTATCATTTCATACTAGGTAAAATCCAGATTTCGAAAAAAAAACACACTACCTCAACCACCTCAACTGCACCAAATCGCTGTCAGACTGTCCGGCTGGGCGCTGTTCGACCGTCTATCGAAGACCTTCAGGTTGATACAATATAAGAGTACTATTATAGGTGTAGGGTACTGTATATGGATGTACTATTTTTGGCTATACGCCCTAAATTTGCCACGTTTTCTTCGACTATAAAGTTTTGATCATTATTGCAGTTTGGAAAAATCATTCTTATCTTCTCCATCCTCCCTTCGTGGCTGATCTAGCTCAAGATTTATTTAGGATTCAGGCTATTGGCGGTAACCATATGGGGAATTTGCGGTTTCAGTTTTTAATTTGAATTCTCTGCCAATCTGCACATTTCCGGGGTATTTAGCAAACTGTGATGATCTCTTTTAAGGTCTCCTATCCAAATCTACTTGTTCTGCGATTTATTGAGAAACCACGCTACACAGCACAGCACAGCATCAATCACATAGAAAGGTTACTCCATCGACTCTCTTCTCAAGCGAGAGAACAACAACAACCAATTTCTTCATCCAACCGACTTACCGAGAAATCCCTAAAAAGGATACGAGCCATGAAAGCCAGCAGACAACCAGGCGAGAAGATTTAATATCACAATTTACCACAAAAATTACGTGTTTAGCATTACAAATGTTACACCATCCCGAATGGGGGACGGCTCCCACCATCTCCTGTCAAATGCCCCACTTATCTGTGTGCAGATTGTTCTCGGTGAGGAAACATCAGGTGGATGGATGGGAGGATTCAAGATTCATGCAGTTGGCTTCCATCGACAGGAACTAAGTATCTCGTACCCAGCACCTGTACCGCAACTCAGTATTCACTTCTCGGCGCGCCACAAGACAAATTTTTGTGCAGCCAGATGAAGTTCACTTAGGACGTCTGCTCGTTACGATGATGATTGATGGTGAGACCTCGGATCGAAACGATCCGCAGCTCGGTGTTTTATGCATTTAAATCGTTTAATCACAATCTGATCCCGAAACTATACACCGCGAATGGCCATAAATTTGTTGCGCCCAAAACTATGCATGCAGCGTGCATTTGGGTCACGTAAAGTATCTCGAATCACGTAACGAAGCACTTCACGACGAAAGTGATTTTTCATTCACATGGCGAATTGCTTTAAGATTTAGTAACACGAAAGTTCGTCGCAGTCCTGGCCGCACATGAGCAACCGTTGCATGACCAAGAACCGTAGGTGATGGGAGCTTTATAATCTCTTAGCGTAGGGTGGGGTATCTATGGTCTCCTACGGATGATGTGTAATAAATCATTCGACTTGGTGGAGGGACTTATGTTGTTTTCCGGAAATCGGGAACTGCTATCGTGATCTATTTTCGGTGAGCAATGAGTGAGACTCACTGGAGTCTGCGTCGAGCAACGGAGATTTGTAATAGTGCATGCGGCAGCCTAAGGAATGATTTGACTGTGTGTCACAGTATCTACTATGAAACGAGTCAATTGAAAGTCCTGCATCCTTTTATTATATAAAATTAATGCCTGGAAAGCATTTTTCTTGTAATCTTCCATTTGCGGCGAAAGTAATAGGGGTTGGCAGGCTTCAAAACGTTAATTTGATAAACAAGGATTATGTAAGCAATTAAAAAGGTTCTTCACTCGAAAATGAAGTTGCTGTATCGGAAACGCATAAGTCATTGTGCCTCTTCCGATCATGGCTGACTCAGCGGGTACCAGACAAAACTGATTTTAAATAAATTAGTTCTATCTGAAAAAAACCAAAGCCATCGACGACTTCAATAATTTTAAACAAATTACCAAACTCATATAACAAGGCGTTATAATTCTTCAGATGAAAATATTTTTGTTAAACTTGAAGACTTAATCTACCTAAAAACATGAAATTTACTATGAAATAGTTGAAAATGCTGTGTATTACAAGAAACAAACATCCGGGTGATATATTGCTCATGCGTCAACTAAACAAAAAACAAATTCAAAACGTGACCTCAATTTTTGTGGCACCAATCGCCATACGTTTGCTCCCGTTTAATTGTACACTGACAAAAATGGGAATTCCCTTAAAAAAATACAATTCAATTTAAACGTTTTTTGTCTAATGATGTCAGAACACAATCGAATTATTTGTAGTATATTACCTTCTATATTTTTTTTCATGTCTGTATTAAGCTTGTCAGGCGATGTTTCAGGTAATTTATATGGTGAATTTGACTTGTTGAGGGTTGAACAGGGTTTACCAATAAGAGGTGTTATTTTGATGTTAAAATAAAAATGCCATTTTTTGAGATAAATAATCGGATGTTTATTAAAATGTAAAGAGGAAGGTATGCCATTAATAATGGAAACCAATATAAGTCAAATGGTCGCCTCCTACACTTACAAAACCGTATCCTTTTCATTAAATTTTATATCACCAAATCGCAAAGTGGCTGATGTATGCCCTCAATAGCTTCACGAATTACATCTTTAAGGACTTGAATCGATGCTGGGCTGTTGGCGTAGACCTTTTCTTTCACGTAGTCCAAAATTAAGAAGTCGCAAGGTGTAAAATCACAAGATCTCGGTGGCCAATTGTGATCAGCCCTTCGAGAGATAACACGGTCCGGAAACTTTTCCCGTTAAAGATCGATGGTTTCGTTGCTTGTGTGGCACCTAGCGCCATCTTGTTAAAAGTAAAGGTTGTCCAGATCAGTACCATCCAATTCCGGCCATAAAAAATCATTAATCATCTCTCAATAACGCAATCCATTCATCGTAACTGTTGCTTCAGACTCATTTTCGAAAAAGTAAGGTCCAATGACCCCGCCGGACCTTAAACCGCACCAAACCGTTACACGTTAAGGATGGAGAGGATTTTCAACAATAAAACTTGGGTTTTCCAACCCCAGATGCAGTAATTTTGCTTATTAGCGTAGCCATCGAGGTGGAAATGGCCCCATCAGTCAAGATGATTTTCCGATGAAATTCCGGATCATTTTCATGCATTTCAAGGACTCAATCAGCAAAGACACGACGTTGTTGATGATCGGTCGATCACCAAGCCGGTCGGCTTGAGTTCTTGTGTTAACTGAAGTTTATAAGCCTTAAAAACCAAGTCTTTATGCAAATGCACGGTGTAATGACGTTTGTGAAATAACCAATTCCAAAGAACGACGAGGAATGGGCAAACCTGGGTTTCTTTCAACACTTCAACACAGCAACAATATTCTCAGTTGTTCTTGAACGATGTGCACGGGTTTTGTTCTTTACATCACTAACTTGTCCCAGCAGCTCGAATTTTCCCATCAATTTCTGTATTGTGGTCCGACAAGGTGCTTCACGACAACCCAAATATATTTTATTCTTACGAACCGTCTCTGCTAAGTTTGAACCATATTTTTAGTGAGTTTGAATATTTTCAATGCTTTGTTGATGCGTGTATCGTTCCATTTTTATTAATTGTGTAGTTTCTACTTCTCTAATGTCAAAAAATTACAGCTTCAAAAGTATGTAACATCTACTGAAATAGCGGGCTATTCAAAATAACACCTCTTATTCGAAAACCCTATAAAAGACCACAGAAATGGCACCAGCTCTCTAACCAGAATTCTGAGAATATGTTTAAATTACTTTCCTTAAAATTAGGTTGTCAAATATCTTCCTTCCGCCTTTTTGTCTTTTGAATTTTCCGGCTATGAGCTACAGAGCTCGTATACAAACTAATCATGCATAGCGTCGTTTTGTAGGTTATGTCAAGACCTTTCAAATGATGTATTGCCAGATACGAGCTCTGTAGCGCCTTGTACATAGCCGGAAAATTTAAAAGACAAAAAGGTCTAATATTAAGTGTCTCAACATCAAAATGTTTTCTGCAGCGTGTTTTTTTTAAATTGAATTTAAAATGGTCAGATAGCAGAAATAAATGTTTCGTAAATTTAATGAAAGCTAAAATACCCCTCCTATTAAAGCTAGAGCTATCCTGTGCACTACTATAATAAAAAAAAAGGAAACTTTAAGGAAAGATTAATTAGTCTACAGAGAATATAAATATGAAAATAAATAATTATTACTCACTTGAGCTTCTCCAAAGCTTACTGACTTCCAGATGGTTAAAAGGATGAGTAGTAACAAACTTCTGATTACTTATATTTTTCTATGTCCCGCTGTCGACGTAAGAATTCTGCGCTTTGCCGGAAAAAAGGGTGTTTGGAGCACTTAAATACTTAAAATAATTTATTATCTATCCAAATCATTAATTTTGAAAATTTAGATACGAATTTGGAGCGAGTCTCTGCTACAGCTAGAGCCCGATAATGCAGTGACTATAATTCGAAGCAAACTTAACGACTGGATTTTAAGTTAGTTAGTTAGTTTGATAAAAAAAAATAGCTCAGAAATAATAATATGCAATTGGGTGGCGTTACAGCCCGTTGAACTTCAGAACTTAACTTTTTTCGCCCCTCCACTGTGTTGTACGATCGCTTAACTATCAAGCCACCCTTATAGCTTGACCGACCAATATGGATGAGCCTGAACCATCGTTAGCAAAGCCAAACCCGCCGTCGCAATGATTTACATTATTCAAGTACACATTTCCTGTATAGACCCGTCTGTGCTTCAAAACATTATTTCTCTGCTGCCCTCAGAGTAAGAGGACCTCATAACCTCATCACTCATTTTCTTAGCTTTTTGTGTCACAACTCCGCCATGTCTCGTGCGCCATTCCCCGTACGAATTAGCGAATCAATCAACGCACCGATGCGAAGCAACTCCACGGGAATCTTCGCCCCATTAACCCGACTCCCTACTGCACACAGCACTCGTATTCGCATTCGTATTCGCATTCAAATCAACTCGCCATTATTTCTTTTCCAACTAACGAAAATAATACATCGCCATCCAGCTACGATCTTCCATTTGTTAGGAGGGCGCAAAGGAAAAGATAAAAACACGACAAATTGCCACTTAACGGCATTATGTAAATTTGAAAGTGCAGCACACGAAATAAGTTCAGGGAAATTGTCGTAAGAGTCCTTCGTCTTCCTTGTGAGTTCTGTGAGTTCACCGGAACGCACACAGTCACATAGACAACAACAGATCTTCCAGGGATGAACATGAGACAAAAAAAGATGAAAAAAAAAAAAGGAAATGAAAAGAAAATGGAAAGAAAACTCTGCCTGCAAAGAAACCGAAAGAGGAAACTTCAACTGAGGATAGGAAAAAAAAAAAAATATGAAAAACTCTTAAGGACGAGTGGATAAGTATCCCCACATCCTCGTGACGTTGACGCTGACGACAATGATAACGATGATTGCGACTGAGAGTGTTGCATCAACGCGAGACAAATGCATTCGTTTGAGTCATAACAAATTTGCATGTAACGCTTGATAGTGACAGATGCATAGTCAGTCGTGGCGGGCGTCGAGTTCCAATCCTCCACCGACGCGTCCCGACGTCATCATCGCTCAGGCGGGCGCGCAGTCTGTGGAGAGGTTTTAAGTTCATTTCTCTTTTTGAAAGGATTGAGTGGGGGTTGTTTTCTACTCAGTTCTTTTTTCCCTCAACAAGGAAATGCATTCCGTTTTAAGTAGTTTTGCAAAGAATATAATCAGAGAAGAGGTAGACAAACGAGGATAAAGGAGTCATAATGAGGTAAGTGCCTCTTTGGCGGCAAGGCGAGGAATCGTAGTTTACCTTTACATTGATCTTAAGGTTAGACCATTCTAATTATAGTTGAACATAATGTCATTAGGCCTAAAGAGCATTTCAAAAACACAGGCTTATTGCCTCTTAAGCCCAATGCCGCAGATTCTTCACGAACAAAAACCATTTAAATCCACGTCACTTAATTTACAAGAATCCTGCACACAATTGAGCCGGTCAGTGTATAAAAAATTAAATAAGCTTTACGAAAAATCTTGAATTTAAGTGACAAACCACTTAGGTTAGGTTGCGTATTTGGGTTGGCTGGGCGGAGTCCTTGTGTTGCCTAGTAGGGAGACTATGGTCCATTCTTTCATTTCTTGTGATCTATCCGTTCATGGCTTGCGTCGGACTGATAAGCAAGCGTACCCGGGTTCGAATCCAGCCAAGGGAAAGAACATCACAAACAATTTTCATGGCCCCACCTTCAGCGAACGATTGACTATCCTCCTGGAGTACTTCTGTCATGGAAAGCTTTCGCGGTCCGCCGTTCGGAGCCGGCAATAAGCCGTTGGTCCCCTTCCAATTATAACGCGCACAATACAATGGAGGCGCAAAAAATCGATGCTCTGGTCCTGTACGGGCTGTTACACAGATTATTTATTTATTTTTTTAGCAAGCTGACTAGAAAGTTTGTTATGTGTTGCACAACCTCCGAGTTGCCAAGTGCTGTTCTAATTGCACTAGTCCTACCATTGTTGAAAGCATCTCCAATATCGGGAAAACATCCGACAGGGTGTATTCTTCGTCATGCAGTGATTTTTCAATCTCAAGTCAAAGCACTTAGTATAATCACAACCAAAAATAAGGCAGCTCGTGTCTTTCCCTTAGATATCGTTTTTTCTTTTTGACAAGTTTTTTTTTTTTTTTTGACAACGTCTGTGTGTCGTATGTGTGTCGGGCAAAGCCTTTATCTTCTTCGTCGTCCCTCTTATTTTACATTTTTGTTTATATAGCAACGTATGGCAACTCACATTGTTTTTTTTAGCTTATGATTTTATTTTTAACGCCAACTAAAATTTGGGGATACAAATTAACACGTTTCGTGTGTTCGTAAATGGTGTGGCATTTAATGTCTTAATTCGTTTTCAAGAGATGGCGCCACCTGCAGGTTGTGGCTGATTTTGGAAGCAACTTCATTGGAAAGGTGTGACATTTGTCAGCAATAATTGGTGTGCATCAGCGTCTGTTTCAGACAACAACATTGTTTTTTGCCTCTTTGAAAATGTCCGTATTTGTGTTAAATAAACAGCATTTGCGGAAAATTTTGATTTTCTTTTTCAATTGGAAGAATAGTGCAGCTGAAGCCCATCGAATGCTTGCAGAAGTTTATGGTGAATCTGCTCCGACCGATAATTCACGCAGTGAGTGGTTTTGTCGCTTCAAAAGTGCTGGTTTTAGCGTCGAAGACGAAGAGCGTTTTGGCCAGCCCAAAAAGGTTGAAGATGAGGAATTGGAGGCTTTACTGGATCAAGATCTGTGCCAAACACAAAGCGCACGATTTTACCAGTACAATCGTTGGGAGTGACTCAACCAACAATTTTCGTTCGGTTAAAGAAATTTGGAATTATTCAAAAGCAAGGAAATTGAGTGCCGTACGGGTTGAAACCAAGAGATGTCGAAAGGCGATTTTTAACCTCGGTACTTCTTCTTGAAAGTCATCAAAGGAAGGGATTTTGCACCTGAACGCGATTTTAGATGAAAAGTGGATATACTACGATAAACCCAAGAAGAAAAAATACCATGCAAAGCCTGGTGAACCCGATCCATCATCGTCTACATCGACTCCAAAGAAAAAGATCCACGGTTCAAAGGACGGGCTTTGCATATGGTGGGAGCAGACGGGTGTGGTGTATTATGAGCTGCTAAAACCAGGCGAAACCATTGATGGAAAACGTTATCGACTACAACCAATGCGTTTGAGCCGGGCATTGAGTGAAAAGCAGCCAGAAACGACCGAATGGCATGACAAGGTTTCTTGCGACATGATAACGCTCGACCCCAGGTGGCCGTAGTGCCCGCTTTTGCGCGGGATGCGTGTACTTTTGCGCGTTTCGTGACAACCGAAACCGCGCAAAACGAATTTGGGTAGATATTTGAAAATCGCGCAAAGGTGAAATCGCGTATAACGAGACCACGCAAAACGAGGGATGAGTGTTCCTGGAAACGCTGAAATGGGAGGTCTTACCACACGCGATGGTATTCTCCAAATCTTGCTTTTTCCGACTACTGTCTTTTTCGACGGATGCAAAACGATTGGGTTCGGGTCTTTTGAAGAAATCGAAGAATAGCTCAATGCTAGATCGATGCCAGAGAGAACTCATTTTTTAGAGACTCTTGCTTTTTCCGACTACTGTCTTTTTCGACGGATGCAAAACGATTGGGTTCGGGTCTTTTGAAGAAATCGAAGAATAGCTCAATGCTAGATCGATGCCAGAGAGAACTCATTTTTTAGAGACGATTGTCGAAAATTACCAGATAGATGGGAAAACGTAGTCGCTTCCGACTGTAAGACCATAGAAATTAAATTAATAATTAAAAAGACCGAAAGGGTACAACTTTTTTGTTTACTGTCTTTATTTATTTTTTATTGAACGGAACAAAGTTCTAGATCGTGCCAATGGGATGCCGGGGCGGGTGTCCTGGTCTTCCAATCCTTGAGTGTTTCTTCATTCGACACTTGTCAGAAATAATGGCGACTTACACGGCGGACAATACTTTGAGTGATGTATTTCTTTCGTTTTTTTTTAATGAAAAAATTGTTTGAACACAAACAAACGAACCGAATTGATTTGTATCTACTCCCAATATTTACTTCAATTTACAAAACACACGGACATATTTAAGATTTTAAAAAGCAGATATCTAGTGGAAATTGACGCTGAAATTGAAAACAGACAATTAAAAATGCTATGAGCACTATTTCTTAAATTTTTTATGAACTTATTGACTCTCGTACCTTGACTAGTTTCAACTAAATGGAACATGTTAAATTCTTTTTTCTTACAATAAATCGCTATTACACAAAGTTGTCAAGTAAAGTAGACTAAGCATCCGAATCCATTCACTTCAATTTGGTCAACCGGTTCGTACTCGAGGGTAATTCAATTATAGACCGACTGTTGCCAACAATTCTCGCCAATTTACCCAGAAGAGCCATCATTGCGTTCGCCAGTCTCCTCAATTACACGAAAGTCCTTGATATCCGAAGGATTAACCAGATTGATGTCTGCCTCTCACTGCGTAACAAGTTTGCGGCAATTCCTGTAGCCGTCAATCGATACCGCTTTCTAAAACAAATTACCCTCCATTCATTTTTCCTTTCAAGGATGATACCACGACCCAGAGCCGACATCAATTTAAGTCCTTCAAGAATCTGATTTACATGAAAAATGTCATCGGCACGAAACAGATTACCGAGAGAGCTCCGTCGCCTATTTGTTGCGCCACCGCCATTGACAAGTCCACGACACGAAACGAATCGAAGTCGAAATCAAACTTCCCTCTCGTAGACAATCAAATCCGACAGCATCCGCCTGCTGTAGATCAATCACCAAACTCGAGGACAACCGAGCGCACTCCTTCCCCGGTTACCCTCTTGTGTCGCCGGCAGGACGAGAGATAGTTCGTCCTGAAAAGACAGGAAGACAGGAAGACAACTTCGCTTTTCAATTCCCGATTGGATTCAATGAGATTGAAGTTTAACAAGCACACGGAGGAGCACTGCAGCCAACCGGCTGTGGGAGCTGAGGTACTTCCAGACAGCGTGATGCCGCAACAACACCAACTTCGACGATGACGACGACGGCGACGGCGACGTCGACGGCAGCAACGTGATTGGATGATTGATTGGCTGATTTTCTTTTCGAAGTCGTCCTTCGCCTCACCCGAACAAACGGAATTGAATAAATTCAATGAGAGCAAAGAAATGCTTTTCCGTCCTGCCCTCGGACCTTCTCTGCGAGGTCCATCAAACGAATGGCTGATGATAACAAGCAAATTGATGAGTTTAATCCCTGCCGTGGGCTGGGCCAACACTGAGGACTGAGTGACTGGCATTAATCCGAATTGATTTCGGCTGAAAAGCAGTGGCCAGCGCTCCATAAATTAGTCATTTAGATAATGGAACGACTGAATGGGATGAGCATCTCTCTTCCCTAAGAGGGCCTTCAGTGCCGTCTGCTTCGTTGCCTCATTCTCCGTTCTAATTAATATCGAACAGAAGGAGGCCTCCGCTTGACGGGGATGGGGTTCGAGTGGTAATGCTTCAGTTCCTGTGAGGAATTAGTGCCACGTGGGAGAATTTATTGTATTAGTCGGTAAATGAAGGAGTCCCGCGGGATGCGTGTAACTGTTGCATTTGATTCGTTCAGTTGAATTGTTGTCATCGTCATTGAAACAGTGGGGAGGGAAGATTAGTCGAGTGAGAATGCGTTTAGGGTTTGAAATGTTTATCTGCGTCTGTGCCTTTTGAGAGATACATTTTCCTTAATTGCCGGGGATTCATTGGGGGATTTACAGGCAAATTAATCGTGCGGAATCGGGCCTCTCGCAGGAAATTAGTTGCAGGAATTTGAGTTTTGTTGGAATTCATTGAGACATGTGTACGGGTGGGGGAAATTCGAGGCGTATATCTTTGTCTGAGTGAAAGAATCTCAATCGAGAAAGTTACCTTAACTAATTTTGCTTCAACGAAAAGAATCTGTTTGAATCAACACTTCAATCTCAAATTGTGGAGAGGATGAAACTTTTTGATTCAAGCCGAGAAGAACGAAAGTTCCATATTCGGTTCATTTTAGTGACAAATTTTGGCAGTTAGTCTAACTTTGTACGCGTTTCAAAATTTAGTTAAGGTTCTGAGTGCACTACGTGAACCAAGGACGAGCTAGACTCCTAGCGTGGGTTACTCAAAAGAATGAGGATGCGGTTGAAGATTAATCAGTCTTACTTTCTTTGACTCAATCAATGCTTCAGTGCAATCTCTTTTAATTGTCCGTTGTTGAAGATAGTATAATTTCTTATTTTTTTTTTTGTTTTTCGACCTTAACTTCAAGTATTTTTATAGATTGGTTAATTGGAACTGAAGACCTTTGCTTGGATCCACATTAAGGGGACGTAGTTTGCTCTTAGATGTTAACCTAAAGTGTTATAAATTTAAATTTTACTTTTGAACAGGATTGTGACGAAAAAGTTAGGTTGATGACCAAGTTTCTTTCAACTGTCGAGTTCTTTGTGTGATTATATTCAGTCAATCTGCAAATTTGTGGTGTGGTGTGCGAATTTTCAAACCTGTATTTTTCGTCATCATCTAATTTCGAGGCGTGTGAGTAAAATTTCGATAAACGAAGACTCAGTATCTCTCTATGATATCTAAAATCTGAATACAATCAGAGCTATCTCTGCGGAAATTAACAAATTAATTGCGATGCATAACCACCGATAGAAGCTGACTATAAAACATCGCAATGCGGACGCACCAGGAATAGCTCACGAGCAGTGCCCTGAAGCTTTTTCAGCTACAAACATGGGTAAGCCCTCCGTGTCCAATCACTTCTTCTATGTTTACGTTCAGTTTGCATTTCAGCTTCAATCAGCAATCGTCTACTCGCATTCACAGGCTCCATAGTGCTTGTCACCGCTTTCGTCGTTTTCCAAATCAGTCCTACATTCGCTCAGGTGGCTGAAAAATGTCTCTACGAGACTCAATTGTGGGGTGACATAAATCCAACGTTGTTTCATTTTTGTGATCCTGTCTCGAAGACTCCTTTGACAATGAATTGTCTTATTGATAGTGGTTTTATAAGAATGGATGCATTCCATGGCAAAATTGGCCGGATGGATGCGTTCAAAAGAATTGTGTTTCACCGGATTGTGACGGTACT
This sequence comes from Syritta pipiens, assembly GCA_905187475.1. NCBI lineage: Eukaryota > Metazoa > Arthropoda > Insecta > Diptera > Syrphidae > Syritta > Syritta pipiens. The sequence continues at coordinate 26,770,923 of LR994572.1, read as the reverse complement.
ACGAATACTATCGGAAATATTTACGCGGTCGATATTCCGCAATTTGTAAAATCGTGTGGTGTAAATGGAGAGATCGTGTGGTGGGTTGAATGCCCAGATGGGACAGCCGCCTTGCCTAGCAACAAGCCGACCAAGTGCGTTCCGTGGGCTGAATGGAGGGCTACGACTGGTTGTACGACGTACTAGAATTAAATTTCTTTTTTGTTTTTGGTTTCTGAAATATGCAACAGCTTATTTGTAAATGAAATGTTTGATTTCGTTTTTCGATTCCATCAACTACTGAAATTGAATCAAGTACAAAACTATAAGTCTATTCAAAGATTTCCCCAACAGCATGAACTCAGTTTAAATAAAATGAAAAAAATAAAAATCTGCGTAACAGCGATATATAATATATATTTTTTTTTAATAAAACGCAAACTATTTGAGGTATTTCAAAAGTACAATTAAAATATTTCTCAATAGAACTCGACTTCGTTCATATGGCCACCGCGGGCATGTTTGTAGCGGTAGATTCGCTAGACTCGGACTCGGCCACACATTTCGACCGAAACGGCCGCTATTTCGCGTTCAATGCTCTTCAAACGTCGTCGGCTTCTTCGCATAAGCCAATTTAACGTAGCCCCAAAGAAAATAGTCTAAAAGCGTTCAGTCGCACGAACGAGGCGACCAATTGAATAGCCCATTTCTGGAGATAACATGCTCATCAAAGTTACTCTTCAATAAATCAATTCCAATGTGAGCTGTGTGGCTTGTGGGACTATTCTGTTGGAACCACATATCGTCCAAGTCCATCCGTATCTTCCAATTCGGGCCAAAAATAATCGGTAATCATGGCGCGATATCGAATCCAGCTTGGGGAAAAAAAACTCCACAAACATTTTTCACGGCCCCACCTTCAGCGAACGACTGTCATGGAAAGCTTTCGCGATTCGTCGTTCGGGACCGGCATTCAACAGTAGGTCCCCACCACTTGCGTCAAATTATAAAAGGGCCCACAGACACTTCACTTGTTAACCGGATGTGTGAAAACAAGTGTAGTGTCTGTGGGCTCTTTAACGCGCACAACGCAGTAGAGGCGCGAAGAACCTAAGCTCTAGCCCTGTAAGGGCTAGCTTATCATTGCGCGATAGCGCTGGCCATTCACAATAACCTGACGATCGTTGTGGTCGACTAAAAAATATGACCCAATAACGCCGCCAGCATGCAAACTGCTCCAAACAGCTATTTTTTGTGGATGAAGTGTGATTCATGAAGCACATTTGGATTTTCACCCGACCAATAACGCATATTTTGCTTATTGGCGAACCTATTTAGCCAAAATTATGCTTCGAGTTCACGCTCTTAAAGTTTTGTTTATCAACTCCGAATTTTGGTAGAAAATTTGTATAATTTGCAGACGTTGCTTTGTCATGATGAAAATGTTGAGTTCACTGAATAAATTGACAATGACAGTTCGATGATTAGTGAAAGCGTGCGTTCACAAATTAAATTCAAAGCTGTCATGTCCCCTACACTTTAAATGGACGCATTGAATCACGCGGACACGGTTGTGCATTTGATTTATATTTCGAGTGATCTTCTGGGCTCCTCTTACTCGATTACACGTGTGTTGTTGTCTGTCATTCCTTAAGTCGCTGAGTCCTCTGTTTAAGACTTGAGTGTGATAATGTTCGTGGACCTGGAAGTATTTTCTTTTTTTTTTTAAACTACAGGAGAAGAGTTTTGAACTTTTTCTTAGACACTGTTAAAAGAATAGTTTTGAAGAGAGTTGGAATCCAATGTCGAAGATTTTCTTTTACAGCGGGGCAGTTAAAAAATGCTTGCCCGTCGATATGTCTGCTATCGGACGTATCCTTGAATTCCAGATAAATTTGTAAAAATACCAATTCTGAATTGGTTTTTATTTGGATCCTCAACTCCATAGTGCACGCTGATTTGAACAGCTCTAGCCGGCTGCTTAAAAGTTGCTAAACTTTCCTATTTACAGACGATTGTAGATTAGTACACATCGACTTCTCATTAGTGACCCAATAACATCAAATACACCCTTCGAGCTTCATAGTCGTCTTTAAAGCAAAACAGAACCAAGTAAGGTACTTCTAAGAACAAGATGCAGCTGTTTGGCAGCCTTAATCTCGCCCAGTAAGACCCTTCAACCCACGCACGCTCCTCAGATTACTTCGAAACTGTTCTATTTCCAGCCACCGCCAAACTTCCAAACCGAAAAAAGATAAAATAAATTGAATGCAACTACCTCCGCCCCACGCGACAGCGTCCCCCAATCGTAATGACATCAATTCGAACACCCCTCTAGCATCCATTACCGAATGCCACTCGAAATCTTTTGTAATTATGATTGAAACTGAAAATAGCCAGAAGCTGGAACCCCTAAAAATACCAAGCACACAGTCTTCCTTTTCCCCGAAAAGGATTATCACGCAAAGGTACTCCTCCCCACTGCGCCAAGATTTCATCCATCTTCAAAGACGACGTGATGCCACGTGATGTTCGAATTTCCTCATCCGCGTATCTGCCGAGAAAAAAATTATCTAAAAAAAAATTACTCCGTAAAAATCAAAATCCACTTAAATCATATCCAGACCGTCGGGTACCCTCATCATTCACTTTGCTCCTTCAAACAGATGCCGAGCGTCACGTTGCTCGGGATCGGGGAAAGACAAACGACGCATAAGTGGGCACCGCATGCATCGGTAGCTCGAATTTTTATGACATACGCGTCGTGGAACTGAAGGGAACCGCACCAGAGGTGCCTTACGGCTCTCATTACGTTTAATTAAAGTTACATCTTCTCCCCATCACGTGTCATAATGGAAAAAAGTGGGGTGCATCCCCCTCACACAAATCAAGATGTCCTGCCGCCACCGAAGATGCTCCATTAAGCACTTCCGGGCGCGATTCATTGACGTGATTCAATTAGGTCGGCGCACAAACGAGACTCCTTCAGTCGCCAAAGGTATTCGGGAAATTGTTTTCACCATTATGAATCCTTTTGTGCTGCTGCCATGGTCTATTAATGTTCTTCTGATTGCGCCAAGACCAAGCACTCCCTTCTCAACCTCAAAAATTTTATTCCTGCAGATCTTTCTGCTTCTGTTTCCGGCGAGTACTTTGCGCGTGCAGAAAAGCAGCCACACAATAACTTCCACATTCCTGGCGTGGTGTGTTGGCCAAGATGAGCGCTGCTCCTTTTCGCTTCTGGTTTATCGCATACCGATTACCAGGCGAGCGCCGGGAACACGGACACGGACACACACTGCTTATGAAGTCGTAAATATCCTTTGCGCTGGAGCTCCTGCTGCTGCTACTGCTGCTGCTTCTGCTCCTGCCGCTGGTGTATGTGGTGGTGGTTTATCCACTTGAAAATTGCAGATAATAGAGGATAGCGTGCTTGGGGCTGTGTTTTCTCGTATCCTTCGGTTGTGGTATGTACTTTTAGTTAATTTCCTTCTTCGTTTTTACTTATTCCAGCTTCTGCTGCTGTTGCTCCTGGGGATGGGATTCTGGGCCAGGGGTGAAGAGAAGAAGAGACTTGCATATTTGTTGCTCGCGTGATGCAGAGAGTGTGGATGTGGAAAACAAGACTTTCAATTACGATCACATTTTTCCTTTTTTTTTTTTTTGTGTACCTCTTGTGTCCTTGCATGCAACAAAGATCTATGGTTATTTTTCTTTTTTTTTTCTGCATTCAAATCAGCTAAGCTCTATTCTGTGGTTGCTTGGGGTGCTGAAAGGTCGATCTTATCTCTTGCCAACTTTCAGCGTGCACCGCAGCACCAGTTGACATTTGTTTTCTGTAATCGTTGGCAAATTGGCATGAAATATCCTTTGCAGTCTCATTAAAAGCAACTTAATTTAAAAGTCATAGACCGAGAATGCAAATTAAGAATAGGAATAGACCTTAAAGCTATGGACATGCTAAAGATTTGGCATGAAGTTAAAGTCGGGATGCTGGTTGAAAGTCTTACAAACCTTATATGTTAGCGTAGTTCATGATGTTTTCAAACGCTTTTCTTCTTACGTCTTGCAGTAGATAAAAAACACTCCAATACTTTGAATTTCTGAAACGTAGAAAACCTGTTCTTCACTCAATTAATTTTATATTACTGCAATTGTCTGAAAGAAAAGAGTGTCCTTACAGACAAAAAAAAAGTGAAATGTAGTGGTACGTAATCTTGCAGGACAGGTTAGTCTTTTGGTTCAAAATTTATTTACTTTAAGAAGAAAATTGATGAGCACATCAATGAAAATATTCTTCGTCGATAATTTTCGAAGTCCATCATACAAATTTTCTTTATTTTTAAGGCGATACTAATTAAGAGCCAGCTTTCAATTTCTGTAAAAAGACTGAACAGATTAATTTTATTTACCAGCAACTAGTGAAAGGCGACTAAAGTCTTTCAACCGATAGTTGATATTCGACCAAGGAATAGTGATTAAACGGCAACATATGCTACATTTCCATCGTTTATCAACTTTCGAAAAGAAGTCACTTCAGTGTATAGTTTTTTTTAGCAACTTTTGCCACATGTTTTCAAACATTGCCACTTCCAATCATTCCCATGAATTTTGACTACACAGATGCTTTTCCCCGATGGCTCTGCGGGTTTTCATCCAACCAGCCAAGCACTCAGGCTAGAAAAGGGCTGAGCTACGATCTCATTGATTTGTAAAGGATGTTGACTTTTATTTTTTTTTAATTGCAGTCACGATCATCAAAAAGACTTCAAATTATTTTCAATCAAACAATAAATTCAATAGAATTACAATCTCTAGACATTTAATTCTTTTACAACTCTGCTGTGTAGACTTTCCAGGATGAGGTCTGCGTTAATTTAAAATATTGTTTTCTTTATGAATGGTTGAATGATTGTCACAATGGACTTCAATTCTTTTAATTTCATTTCTTATGCAACTGATTCATAAATACAAAATTTAAAATATTCTAGGCATTAATCAACAACATTTTTTTTATGAAATTCAAAGCAATGGAGGCTGGATATTATTGGAAGATGCCTCACCTCAAACTAACGACTTGTTTTTTTTAAACGAATTGACTGATTTATACTTGTTCGTTTTGTAACTCATTTTGGGGCAAATAAAAACTCCATGAATGAAATTTAAATGGAGATTGAAAACAACCTTCGTTGCAGGCCTACTAATGAAGATAAAACTTGATTAATTGATGAAATGGGGAGTGCCGCTTGTACTGCGACCTAAAAGATCTACTGAAACCCCTTCTTTGATCCATGATTTTAGTGCTTGCTTTATAAATTTGGCAATATTCCTACATGCGATGTCTTTGAAGTCGGTCACAGTTACGTTTTATTAATTATTAGGTGTACCCGGCGGGCCTTGCTACGCATAAAATAAATCAAATTTAAAAAAAAACGCCGTTTTTCCAACTTTGGAGCTTCATATCTTTCCAACGGTACTTTTTACCGACAAAACTCGAAAAAAAAGCTCAATCTCATTTTCAAAGACCTTTTGGTTGATATATCACTGGACAGGATCAGTCGAACTTTGAAAGTCAGCGCCCACGTCACCTCAATAGGAGCCAGAGATTTTGAATCTGATTTGGTTTAGGCCTGGCCAGTTGGTTAAAAGATGTTCCATATTTTTCTTAGCCTGGCCATAGTGCCTGCGGATCTCCGTACTGTTAAAATCAAGTTTATGAAGGTGGTAATTAAATTCTGTGTGTACTGCAAGTGCTTCGTAAGTACTCTGAGCTTGGCTTTGCTTAGTTTTTTAACAGGTAACTTATCTTGATTGGCTCAAAGCAAGTGCACGATAGACGATAGATAAAACTTTTGTTGTTGGCTCTCACAACGTCATCTCTGAATCGTTGTGAACCTTAAATTGAAAAATAATTCTATTAGTGTTCGTTTATTTCGAACTCCAGCAGAGGCATTTTATGTGATCGAGTTCGAGGTTCTAAGATGAAGTTATTTAGCTCGTTTTTAGCTCGCATTATTTTCTTATTTAGTTCGCAGAAGATCGAAGTCGGCAGACTTTGTCACTGTCACCACAGATCACAGTGTATGATTCTAAACACGTCCGTACCATTGCTTCATCAACCCACCACTATTTTTCCTAATCCACTCAGAATACAAAACTGAGAATCTGTAGATCAAAAGAGCTGGTGTCCAAGAAGATTCTCCTGAATTTTCCACGAACACGCAACACCAAGAAAAGGTTCCGTTGTTACCCACAGAAGCATCTCTGATTGATTTAGCAGACACCCAAAAGCGTTTTTAAGATCCGGTGCTCTACTAAATCTAAACAGCGTGACAAGACACTTTCGATTCCCTCCAACTTGCATTGTTGACACAGCCGTACGAGCTTCTCAAATCATCAACAAGACCTCACGTTCATCGTTCTCACTTCACAGCCTCCCATTCCCCAGCACCACATGCCTGCCAATCACGAAAATGATTAACTAAACACTCTTCCTCACCCAATCGGTAATTCAAGACTGTCATTAAGAAATTAATTACAGTAAACTGCCGTCGTGTACCTTAAATCATTAATCCCCACGAATTTCTAATTTTACAGTCCTCCCCAAAGACAGCAATTAGTTCTCAACAAACGAGGGGCGCTGACAAACTTCCAAGAAATCTCCCCCAAAATTAGAAAACTACAACCACTCCCCAAAAAAATGAACTTCAAACTTTTCTTTTTCGGGAACAAAAAAACAACAACAGGGAACCATCCAGGAGTTGTCAAGGTGTCAGATAGTGTGGATGCCGTATGTTTTTCCTCCGATTGAAACGCAAATCATATTCCGAAATACCCGGAAAAAATTATTTATTACTCGAGCACAGAGCACACGGAATCTCTGGAGAAGAAACATTCCTTCACGTCCAGGGACGACAATCCCCATACGCTCTGCAGGAAGCGGGCGCACAACATATGTGTGCTGCTTCTTTATGATCCATGTGCAGGACCTTCGCCTGACCTGGTTTCATGTTGCACTCTTGTGTGTGTCTCTCCAACATCGTAATTTCAACAATTACAGTTCCTAAGTGAATGTTACCGGACCTGCACACACATAGACACATCCAGCCGTGTGGGTGGGAGTGTAAAAACAAAAACCAAACTCAAAACAATGGTGAGGTTATTTTAGAAAATTAACTTTCAGGACATTTCTATGTCAATTACAATGCCATTGAATGGATCCTAACTGAGCATGTGTATGTGTGTGAAAGGGATTGCTGCTGTTAGCCTGTGGTCACAGGATGAAGGACGAGGGGATACAATTTCATTCTCGGATATGAGTACTTCGGTTTGGGTTTATAGTTCGTGTGGTCAAGAGGCTTCTGTTTTGATTGCACAAATAGTTGGCGCCATTAAGTGTGATTGCTGGATTGTTTCGTGGTGGTGGTTTCATTTTTGGAATTTGTTTTATGTCATTACTCATTTCGGGGATAGTAAAATCATGTGCGGAATTTTTGTTCACGAGTATTTTTTTTTTTTTTTTCACACTTTGTGTTCCAGGGGCGGGTGTTTCTTTTGTTCAGTGATTATGATTAGTCAGAGACTTCTAGAAGACGTTTACAGGTTTCAAATTTCGTCTGGCCACTTGAAAATAGAAACTAGTTACATAGGCACTGTCTCTTTATGTCGCCGAAGAGTAGTCTAGCACAAATTTATGCAGCCTGTTGGTAAAAAAACGAAATGCACAAAATTTCTGAAGTAGATCGGTGAAGCGATTTTTTTGACGGAATATTAACCAATTGATTAGATTGTAAGCGATTAGTTTGTAAGCGAATTTCTTAAAAACTATGGACATGAGTAATTTATCTTAAATGTTACAAAATAGGTTTCTGTTGTCGTTGTATTTTAATATTTTTCTTTTATAATTTTAATTAATTATTTAGATCCCCTTTCATAGTAAAAAATGCTTGCTTTAGACCCCTCTACAAAGGCCCATCACCAGTTTTTGACGCCAAAGTTATCGTACTGTCCCCGATTTTTTTTTCTTATGAAAATGTGTACCAAAATATTTAGATTTTATTTAAAAAAAATTTTTTTGGGTGAACCCATCGAGATCCCAACGTGAAATTTGGAGTGAAGATGGATGAAATATTGTTTTCCAACATATAAAAAAATTAGGAAAATTAAAATACCATTTTTTTAAATATTCAAGGAAATACGTGTATACATAAGTATAAGTGTCAAAAAAATTGTGTAGGTTACTTAAAAGTTCAAGTTTCTTTGAATTCAATAAGACATAATTTGCAAAACTCTGATAAGTAGAACCAAAGTTATGATTTTTTGAAATATAAAAGAAATCTTGAATTTTGACTTTTTACCAACTTTTGAACCTGCGTTACTCGCAAGTAACTCCACAAATTTTGAGCCAAATCGGAGGGGGTTCGTTCAAAACGTTGGGCGATCCTCCGTGGAATGACCCAATAACAAATTCGAAAGACGAACTACTATTTTTTTCAATAAATAATATGAAAGTATATGCCAATCAGATCATGAAGTTGTACCAAAGTGATTACCAAACTATTATTTGCAAAATTTGGAAGCTAAATCGTCACAAAAAAAAGAACAATAAAATAAGAACATTCAAGAACAACTATGGAAATCGTTACTAGCTACTAGGCTACTAGACATCCAAATTTTTAAAAATTATATAATAAGACACGATAACGCTGTAGATCTCGGCCAGTGATTCGCAAAATATAAAACGCAATTAATGTAATTTTGAAGATATCGGCGATTAAAATGGCATCAGTTTTCTGCTGAAGCAGACAAACTAGTGACCGAATTGTAAAAGAAAGCAAATTTCTCTTGGCGGACGTCAATTAAAAGATTGTATTCAGTTACTTCACTTTAAAACTGTAATTTTAAATTGGATAGTCACTATTTATTTGGCAGTAAATCTGACATATGAATTTGATGCATTCTTCACAATTATTTTCAATCATTTGCAATCATTTTCTTTGAACATTCGCAATTACTTGGGAAAAGGAATGCAAACAAAGAAAAGAATTAACTGGTATCGTCTTTCTAATGCTGAAAATTTTTCTTTGTTATTTTAATTGAGATTGTAATTTAAAGGAACTTCGAGTATTGTCATTTATATATATATATGGGGCGGCGTAACAGCCCGTTGAGAGCCAGAGCCTAGCTTTTTCGCGCCTCCACTGTGTTGTGCGCGATATATTTTGACACAGGGGAGGGGACCTACTGTATAATGCCGATTCCGAACGGCGAATTGCGAAAGCTTTTCATGACAGAAGTACTCCAGGAAGGTTGTCAGTCGTTCGCTGGAGGTGGGGCCGTGAAAAATGTTTGTGGTGTTATTTTTTTCCCCGAGCTGGATTCGAACCCGGGTACTCTCGCTCAGCAGTCCGACGCACTAACCGATCGAGCCAACGGCGCCCATTGTCATTTAGTCGAACATAATATCTGGTATATCACATTTCTCGAAATAATCAATTCTCGGCAATATGTTTCTAGTCAACATGATGGAGAAGAATCCCTGCTGCAGTTTTGAGCAGTCCTCCCGTTAATTTTTTTGTTTGTCAGTCCATTGAAATTGTTTTAGGTGTATAGTCGACAGTATTTATGTGCAAGTGTTACGTTTCATCAAAAATGGGAGCAGTATAAAAGGCTGGACTTATGCATTCTGTTTGTGTGTGAATAGAGCTTACAGAATATTAGGTGTGTTTCCAATTCAGTGAATTGTATTTTAGAAAAAAATCTCTTAATTGTTTCGAAACCAAAATGCGGCTGATATGGTTGAAATAGGAAATTGTCACTTAGTAAATATTATTAGAATTCACCTCAGATCATTCCAAAAAGAGGGAGATTCGTAAATGGGGTGCAGAAGGAATTAGAAATTCTATTCTAGCAGTTGGGGGTGGGGAAATGGGCACGAGTACAATAACTTTGGCGTAAAAATGATGACATTATTTGGAAGAGAGGTTAAAAACAAAAATTGTTTACTATGGGTCTATCTCACCCCGTTTAGGGGCTGGAAGCAATTTAAGAAAAATCAATTGACACGAAAAAAGTATTTATTAAAAAACAACGGCAACACTTACAATGAAGTACTATATCAGCTTTAAAAGCCATAAACTTGTTCTTTAATCCTACATTTAAATTCTATTGTGTTAATAGTTCCTGAAAAATTAGCTAACAAACGTAAAGTTTTGATAAAAAAAAAATAAAATAAAAAACTTAATTTATTTCAAAATTTTGAAATATAGTGGCAAATTGACTTTTTCAATGCGCATTTTATTTCCGAATTAAACACAAAAAATTGAATGGTTTTGAGCTTTCTAGTTTCGTGTAATGGGATATGGTGTATCATATTAACCCCGAAATTTATTAAGGGTTTTCTTTTACTTTTTTTTAAATAGCTGCAGACTGGCTTACGTTGCAAGTCATACAAATTACAATTAATCTCTAGAAAACAAACACCTAAATTGCATTACCCGAAGTTACCTACCTACTTATTCAATTCTCTTACCAAATTTTTGAATCCGTATCTGTGCGATTTCGAGACTCACTGTGGCTACTAAAACAGACAAAATTTTATGATTCTTTTTTTTTATTTAATGATGTGCACGTACAAATCGAAAAAAAAATGGTTGAGAGTTTGCGTACAGTGCTTCACTTCGCAAGATTTTGTTGAATCTAAGTCGGCATCAGAAATGGGTCTGGCTGGACATTAGTGTAGTCTTGTTGGCTCGTTGCCAGAAAACCTTAAAATTTTCAAAGTTATGTCAGACTTACTAATTGCACTACTGAAGACGTAAGACAGATCACTCATCTGACCTCAGTAAGTGAAGCTTTCTCGTAAGCGTCTTTCCAATTTCAATTCTCTCAAACTGAAGACCACATGCCACATGAATAACACGCAGGTTGTTCTTAAATTTCAAGCTAAAGTGTTGTAAACCAAAACTCAGCTTCCGAAGATAATTGTGGTGAAAAAGTCAGCATTGGACCAGAGTGATGGTCGAGTACGTTGGCTTTTTCTTGTCACTAAATTCAGTCACGCCTTTTAATGCATCTGTCCCCCGCAAGAGGTGTGCCTTGCCAATGCTCATCAACGAACCGACTAAGTGCGTTCCATAGGCTGAATGGAGGGCCACGACCGGTTGTATTTCATACAATGTGAATACCTTTTTTTGGTCTTAGAAAATAAACAAAAGCCTGCTTCTATATACTTCAAGTTATTTAAAACAGAACTCGCTTATAGGCAGAACTTTGGTTCAGTTCGGATTTGAGTGGACGTTGGTCTAAATAGCGACTTAAAATTCGCTAAGTTGAAATTAACGATATACGGCTTTATGTACGTTTGTTACTTTTCGAGGACAGCAATGATGTTCTTACTCTACACATGTGACTAAATAAAAACAACAGACTTAACGAAACGATAGACTCTCCCGACTAGAATTGGATGTAATCAGTCCGGACATTGACAGGATATGCTGCAGTTTTCTACAACTGAAAACACAAAAATGGAATTGGATCCACAAATACTATTTGCTTGGTACAACTTTTAAAATACATATTCTATCCGAGTAAGCCTGTTAAAAAGACGTTTTAAAGAATCCTCCACTCGTGTATTCTTGCAAATTTTACAATAGTAAAATCACTGCGATCGACTGTCATATAAGATTTTTTTTTTTTTGCTCAAGATTGGATTTGTTACCATGAAACGTCTTATCTTGACTCGAAACTACTACGGTGGCGGTTAGGTGTCTGTTCCCATGTTCCTTCTTCCTTAAATGAAAACATTGTTAATAAATGAAAGTTGCCTATTGCCGCATATCTCAAATTCCTGTGAATTTTCTGACGTTTCCATGTCCCAAATTCCAAAGTTTTCCACATCTGTCAGACGAATGCCAATCGAAGCAAGTGACGAGATCATCGTTTTCCATCGACAGAGTGACAGAAATGATAAATCGAAGGCGCTCTCCCTAACTAAAGTCTTTCCTGCGTTAAAGGCATTTCCTTAAAGAACCCACTCTCGCAACTGGAATGTAGGCCACCACAGAGATCTACACCCGACTGACAATGAACCCACAACCCACCTCAACACTAACTTCGAATCTCAAATTAATCATCACCGAATGATTTTACCTGTCCCAAGCGCACACCCACGCGCACACACGTTCAACCTGTGCGGAACTCGAGAACAGATTCAATAAATTTGCTTAGACGCCACAGTAGAGTGCCAATATTTGGATTTCAATCCCTTAGTGCCATCAGGAAATTTTCACTCACTCATCCAATTGCCAAATGCACAAGGCCCTTGATGCGCTACCAATGTCCCACCCATCGCCACCTTGATGTGGGCAACCCACTTCCATTATTTGCCAATCTCTCAGTCGATCAGGCGAACAGGAGGAGGAGGAGTGACGATTTCCCTCGACGAGGGGATTACAATCGATTGCCGCCACTCTATCCACGGCCACACAAATGCACATTCGGCACTCGAAGCATTAGATTGACACCTCCACACAGCCATCGAATGCGGAGGATTCACTCGTGAGATGGCTGCTGCAAACTTTCCTCCATCACCACTAATGAATAAGTTATCAACATTTCCCACATGAACAGGGGAAAGCGCTTTAGGGCTGAGTCCTCGCCGATGGAGAGACTCTGCGAGAAATAAAAAACAAAAAGAGCCACGCCAATGAGTGCAGAACACGAACTTAGCTTTATGAAATTTGCATTATCCTCTTAACCCTGCGGGGAAGGATTAGAATGTGCTTCAAGCTGGACTGTAAATTCGAAATTTTCAATTCGAAACGCTGCACGCATCCATCATCCATTCAGGATGTGTCAGGATGGACACCAACTCGCTGGATTATTGTTGTTTTTATTGCATTCTGGGGCCTTCATTCTCACCAAGGGCCGACACTCGTCGCCAGGCAGAGAGTTGGAAGATGAAAAGTTTTGAATTGAAATACGGCTGGGGATTTCGGCAAACTGTTGGCACTTTGGAATTTTAATGGTTAATTTGTGCAGCATCGCCGTTAGGAGTAATTTAGGCAGTTCCGGGCACACATGGCCAGGGACTCGAACTCGTTTAAATAACCGTGGTGGCGTTTGTTATTTGTGCTGGCAAATGAGTTCGGATGCGATGAATATTTATACACCAACAGCGCGAATATTACAATGCCACGAGCGTATAATAGACTCGCGGGCATTGCGTTCATTACCGTAATACCAAAACGAAGTGGATCAATAAACTCAGTTTGCTTATAAATTACCAGAGTCTGCGGTGGGTTCGAACTTTTCAGCATTTTCATTTTTAATGTACACATTTCCATCGTTTTGAAATTTGTGGGTGTAATTAGAACTTCTGAAACCCGAGAAAAATAAGGCACAGATCATCTATAGATAAGCTAATCTCACAAAGGAGGGGTGAAAGCCAGGGTGTTCCTTACTTTCAAGTTATATGTGCAATATACCAAAATACAAAAATATATAGATAAAATACTAGCCCTAAAACGCTAACCGATGCTGACTTACGATTTAAATATGTCCATAACAGTTGACATAGTGTAGTGCGACCTGTAACTGCATACAGAAAACTCTCGATAATTCGAAGCTCCTTATTCGAAAACCTCTAAGAATCGAAGCATTCTTACCGTCCATTCTTACAAATCTCTGTTAATTGCAGAAAATCTATGCAATTTGGGCCTTTCGTTAATTCGAATTTGTTTTTTTTGCAAAACAACATGAAAATCTCTAACATTCGAAAATGATGGCTTCTTTACCTCTATGATCCTCAAATATATTTTTCTTTAACGAAAATTAGTTGAAATGCGTAAGTGATGAAAGTGAGCCATATTTTTTTTTTCTGAAACCTTCGTGATTCGAAAACATCTGTCACTCGAAGGTCTTCTCTGGTCCCATAAAAATTGAGTTTTCAATACTTTTTTTTTCGATTGATTTTTTAAATTACAAGTGCGCTATTGTTCATAGCAATATAAAACATTTTTCGTTACAAAATAAATGTCACAAAATATTTGTCCTATCAGACTATCTAGCCATCGATTTAATGGTGCAAAATTACCAGCTAATTGAAATCCTATTCCCAAAACTCGCAAAGTTATGCTGAATGTCTCATTAAAGTGCAAGCCTTGTGATTAGGAAGTGTATTCTAATTTGGAAATTAGTAAGAATTCCCACAAACACAAGAAACCATGTTTGGAGAGAGCAATAATTTGATAGCATACTTGTTATGAAGGCCAATAGTTTTTAAAGAAACAGAGAGCCAAGTCGACAGAGATATGTTTATATTTTCACTGCAAAGAACTTGAAATGTGTTCAATTCCTTCATTATGCATTGAAACAACGACAAGGACCTGTCAAATTGAGAATACGTAGAAGAAACAGGAAAACATTTTGGCAATTTTTGCTAAGTTGTGTCTCTTATTTTCTTCTAAACGAACCAACCCAAACAAAGAATAGCTTCTATTGAAGAAACACTGCAAAATTTTACACTTGGGATTATTATTCAATTTCCTAACCATTGATAGATAAGGACCAACAAGCACACTGTTGATTTTGGGTGAGTTCATATTTGCAACATATGTTGCCTATGCACTGCACAAAATATTTGACAATGCATAAATGAACACGAATACTGCCGCAGGTTTGCAGCTGTACAACAAATTCAAAAGAAGAGTTCAAAAAAGCAACTTCAGCACATGGCGAAACGAAACGTTCCGCACATTCCCTGCTGCTCTGCAAGATGGATAAAATCCTTGCGAAATTGATCGCAGGGTGACAGTCAAAATGCTTTTATGAACGCTATTTTAAACTGTTGCGATGCGATGTTTATGGACGCAATGCTTTGCAACACTGCCGCAGTTTTATGTTTATGAATTCACTCTTTATTTTATTTATCCCATCTAGCAGCATAGATCTTACCACTTTCTTTAAACTTCATGTTTTGTGCCACGGAAAAAGGACGTCACATTAACGAAGTGAAATAATTACGACAACACGATACAGTTGCGAGAGGACATTTTTTGTTTATTTTTGTGCAAAAGACAAAAAGAAATTAACTTAGAGGTATTGAAAACAGGCCAAGAGTAGAAAAAATGTATTCGAGTAAGAGAGATTTTTGAATTAGAGTGAGTTCAACTCAGAGGATGGGTTTTGTATAGAAAATTGAGAAGAATGCTAAAATATGGCGAATAAATTCGAGTTAGAAAGAGATTCGACTTAGGGAGAGTTTGACTTACAAAGAGAGGGCACGAACTTGAGGTCACCGATTCTTACGAAATGTTTGATAATGATAGCTCCCCTATGGGACATTAATTTCATAAAGCGGAAGAACGCAAAACCCCCTTTTTCGAGAAAAACGCCAACAAAGTTTTCCCAATCGCTTTTTATTTCAAATTAGAACAACTTAATTCTACAAGATTGTTTTTTCAAATTTCGCAAGTCCATCAAAATTTTACTAGAATTATCAAGCAAACCATAAAAATAAAAAAATAGCGTAACAGCGCATAAAAGCAAACCATAGAGCATCTTTTTTTTCATGTTGCGTATGGCGTCATTTTGTATACAGTCAGTCGCAAAAGTATGAAGAGTGATTTGTAATCTCGAAAAAACAAGCTTAAAATAGTATTCACGAAAAAACCTTAAACGCGGTTTTATTTGAAAATTCAAAGCTTAGTCGATCGGACTATAGCTGTAAAAAGTGTGTAGCAAAAACAAAAAAACAAAGTTAAAATTTACATCACAAAAGTAAGTAAGCAGGAGCTAGTAGTCGGCCACTTAACTTTTTTTCTTACGTTTGATTTGCTCTTAAGAATTGGTGTTTATAGTAAAGAATAAGCTATTCATCATTTCCAATTTATTAAAATGTTTGAATTATAAAAATAAGGTCATTTTTTGGATATTTACTACCGAAAACAAGTTATTCACAAAAATGTATATGAAAATGCCATTCGTGAGTAGTCGGCCCCCTTTACCTCAGAAGTCGGCCAGTCAAGAAATCAGTAGTCGGCCCCTGTTTTTACATCCAGAAAAAAAACCAGCAACTTTTTTAATATAAAATATTGACGGCCGACTTAACAAGACCTGTCTCCTAAAGCCGAATCTTCAGTAGTCGGCCGGGGCGGCCGATCTTAGAAGAATTATTGAAAAAATGTCTTCTTACGACGGCCTCCCCAGTTTCTATTTAAAATATTTTTTTTTTATTTTTTTTCAACATTAAGTAAAAAGAATCTATTAATAAAACAAATACAATAATATAACGTATCTACCGGCAATATTTTACTGATTTTAAGATTTTTTTTTAAAATCACTTCCACTATTTTTTTTTACACCAAAAACCAGACATTTCATTTTCGATGAAAACTTGAATCAAACTGGCAATTTCAATTAAGAAACTAACAACTGCTTTGCAACAACCTTTTACTCTCATTGTCAGATAGGAAAATAGTTATCCTTTATAGCGAAAAAAAAAAATAGCAAGTGTGTATTACAAACGGCTTAACTATTACGCATCGTTTTGTGACGCAGCGGCCGACTACTGGAGGTGGCCGACTTCACATGCCATCACCCTATATGAAATTTAATAATTTTGCGCAGCATAAATTAAATTTAAATTCTGTAGAAAACTCTTGTAATTTCTTAACAACAAACAAATGAAATGGAATCGAATTCAACATGACAACTTCCGATTTTATTGGATCTTCTATTATAATCTAACAGCCCATACAGGGCCAGAGCGTAGCTTTGTTCGGTCCAAATGTTTCCAAAAACGTCCAATGGCATTTAAATAGGTTTGATTTCAATTGATTAAGATATTTTTGAGTTTTAGTAGAGTTTTGAATTGTCTTCGTGCATGATAAAGCAACCATTCGTTAACTAAAAACCTAACTTGGTTAAAATCATTATCGTTCTGGTGAATGAATAACCTTTCCACGCCGAAATTGCTAACATTTTCATGCTGGTTAGCCTTGAGGAAGTTCAAATTATCAAATCACTCCATTTTCTCATCCATGGACATGCTTGCTACATTACCCTATACCATTACATATCCCACTCCAATGCAGCATTAAAATTGGACATCAAAATATGGCGTCTTTGAGCGTTAATGTTTTCAATCGTTTAGAGTCACTTGTTTTCTGCATTCTTTTGCATTTTAAGGGAATAAATTTCATTATATGTTTGTTGAAAGCAATACCAATATCTTTTGTTTTGTTTTATGTTTCCTTTCTTAGTGTACTAGTACCATGTACATTCTTTTCGCATTATATAACTTTAAATTTTTTTTGACATTTCTTAATTTGAAGAAGGCACACTCTAAGTGTAACTGCCAAGCAGAATGGACGTCGTCGGAGAAGAATAAAATTAAAAAAACAAATAATTTTTTTACTGTGCCTATTACAGCATTCAATTTTTTTCAAACATTAACAAGCAAGTGGTTGTAAGTTTTAGACAACATTCAATTAATGATTCGGGAGAAAATTTATTGCAATCATCTAAATACCAACGAATAGTGGTTCCAAAAATTAATTTTCAAAATCAAACTTTTTAATAAATTCAGCAATAAATAGCTGGTGATTAGATTCACAATGATTGCATTTGTTTACAGCTTTGACACTCATCCTCATGACTGTTCACAGTATTGGCAGTTAATATTCATGATGACAACGTATGCTCGTGGTGCACTTAATGCAACGGAGTTCACCCAACTTTCCACAAGTTCAAGTCCACTGGGACTTAAGTTATTTAAGTCTTTAAACGTGCAGGTATTCTACCCCGCCCCAGGTCGAACTTCAACAAAAGTTTCGAAAGAGAAATTCTTCAGCTCACAAGACCGAAATTTGATGCAAGCGCTCTATTAGGCAAATGCTACAAAATTACTCAAATGTCGTACCCACACAAGTCCTTCGCAGAAATTCTCCCCACGTAAATGCATCGCAAGGCAAAACTCACTTGGCACACACAAAAACTTATCAATGTGCACTTGAAACCCGTTCACCTCTTCAACGTTATGATTGGCCCCGTGATCTTTGCTCAAAGTGCAAGGAAAAAGTAACTAAGGGCCCAGAGAAAGGACGAACATCACATATGCACACGCTGACACACCGGCACAGACATTGCTGAGGGTTTCCTGTTAAAAGGTATCAACTCCACTAAAATCCTTTCACAAGCTTCAAATGCATGGTAAATTAATTCATCAGCAGTTGTTGTGTCTGCAGCTGTGCTGGAGCCATCGTCCTTCTCCTTCTCCTCACGCACTCGACACATGTGTGTGTATTTATCTTTTAACCTATTTGCCACCATCACCACTCTCTCTCTCTCTCTCTGAACTTGTTTTCAAAGCCAAAAAGTACTTCACAGAGGAAAGGAGGATGGAGACAAGTTTCGAACTTTTAAGTCGTTCGCCCGCATATAGACACACACTCACCCTTGAAAATTGTTGGCAAAATTGAAAATTACCAACCAAACCTCCGTCGAAGTGCTCCACATGCGGCTTGAGGGCAGCGGGGAACTCCCGTAGTTCCCTTTTAGACAAAAGCCTTCGGCATGATCATTAAAAGTTAATATAAGCTGTCTTCCGTTCAATCAAAACTCCATCACGGCGGCAACATAAATCACAGACTGCCTTCTCATTCATTAAACCGACACGACTCCGTGACGGGGTGGGGGCGGGATGGAAGGCTGAAAAAGGATTCCCGCAGAATGACTGCAACCGACGTGTGTGTGTGAGCGTTGCGCTAATTTAAATTAATCCAATTAATTTATTTAATATTTGTTGTTGTGACAAGGACACACACACACATATAGTCCTGCTCCGGTTTCTTCTGCTCTGCTCAATTAAATTTAACCATTCCAAGTAGTTGTAACGATGCCAGTGAGTCTCGAAGCCTGAAAGCTGGCCTGCTGCAATAACGGAGTAAACAACGGCGTCATTAGGGTTGCTATGGGTGGAGTGGTGCGGGGGTGGTGGACACTTGGAGACAATAATGAAATTATATTTCTCTCTCTCTCACTTTTCAACTGTTGTTTTGGTCTTATTTCTGCCTTCTTGGAGGGGGTTGTTGTGTTCGGAGAAATTGAGAAAAAAATCTGTGACAAGTGACGTGATAGGGTGGGGGGTGGTGGGGGATGGAGGTGCTGCTGCTATTGCTCTCAAGTTCAGAATTGTTTTGCAAACTCGAGAGTAATTAATGAGAAGCGGAAAATTGAAAACTAATTAATTACACTTGTAAGCGCGCGCTGTAAATTTATGTAATTAAATTTCTCTCTCGAGACGTTTACGAGTGTGTTTTTGTGGGTGGCAGCTAGGCGGACTGACGGCGACGGCAACGGCGCTCACGGGGCAGAACGACGGGAGGTGATTAAGCATTTGCTATCGTTTCGTAGATTGTTTTCGATTTGGAGTCGGTGCAGCGTCTCTTCACATGCGAAACGCAAAGTAAGGTTGTTATACTTGAAGTTGGAAAACTTTGAAAAGGATCATAGTGAAGTTGGCGGCACTATGGAGTCAATCGGTTGGTGGTGCTAAAGTGGAGCTATGCTGACTTTAGGGAACACTAACTTTGATTTGTGGAATTGTATTCGTGTACCAATCGCGCCGACTATTTTATTCTTTATTTAGCTAGGTATTCTAAAGGGTTTTCCAATAAGTAGCTTGACAGATTTTTTTCAATAAAAAACAAACCACTTGAGATATAGTCGAATCCATCTAAGTCGAATTTTCACGGGACATCAAAACTAATTCGATTTAGCGGGAATTCGACTTAGAGGATGATTTTTGTATGGGAAAATTGGGAAGAGGAATGCCAAAATATGGTGAAAAAATTCGAGTTAGAGGAAGTTCGGCTTAGAGAGAGTCGACTGTATTTCAAAAACTTTATTATCGGCTTGAAGTACAATCAAAACATTTATTAATAGAACTCGACTTCGTTCATATGGCCACTGTGATCACGTTTGCAGCAGTTGATTCGTGGAACCCAATATTCTCTGACTTGGCCACATATTTCGGCGGAAACGGCCGATATTTCGCGTTCAATGTTGGCTCTAAGCTCTTCGAACGTCGTCGGCTTGTTCGCATAAACCAATGGCTTAACGTAACCTCAAAGAAAATAGTCTAGAGGCGTTAAGTCCCGCGAACGAGGCGGCCAATCGACTGGCCCATTTCTTGAAATAACACGCTCATTAAACTTTCTCTTCAATAAATTGATTCTAACATGATCTGTGTGGCTTGTGGGACTATTCTGTTGAAACCGTATATCGTCCAAGTCCATATCTTCCAATTTGGTTAAAAAAAAATCGATAATTATGGTGCGATATCGAATCCAGCTTGGGAAAAAAAACTCCACAAACATTTTTCACGGCCCCACCTCCAGCGAACGTCTGTCATGGAAAGCTTTCGCAATTCGTCGTTCGGGACCGGCATTCAACAGTAGGTCCCCACCACTTGCGTCAAATTATAAAAGGGCCCACAGACACTTCACTTGTTAACCGCATGTGTGAACACAAGTGTAGTGTCTGTGGGCCCTTTAACGCGCACAACGCAGTGGAGGCGCGATGAAGGTAGGCTCTGGCCCTATATAGGCGGTTTCACCGATTATTTATTTTAGTTTTATCATGGCGCGATAACTCTGGCCATTCACTATAACGTGACGATCGTTATCGTCGACAAAAAAATATGGCCCAATAACTCCGCCGGCATGCAAACCGCAACAAACAGTTATTTTTTGTGGACGAAGTGTGATTCATGAAGCACATTTGGATTTTCACCCGACCAATAACGCATATTTTGTTTATTGACGAACCTATTAAGCCAAAAATGAACTTCGAGTTTACCCTCTCAAAGTTTTGGTCACTGACTCCGAATTTCGGTAGAAAATTTGCATAATTTGCCGACGTTGCACATTCGTGTACTTTACCATGATGAAAATGTTGAGTTTAGTGAAAAAATTGACAATGACAGTTCAATGATTAGTGAAAGCGTGCGTCCACAAATTAAATTTAAAGTTGTCAAGTCCGAATTGGAAAACCTTTTATTTATCCATCAATCGCAATGGTCTTTCAAAGATGATGACGCTTCTAACACCAACTCCATTCCTTAAACACTATTTTTTTTACGCTGCTTCTAGGATAGTTTAGACCCCACCCTCGATGACTAACAGAGACAAAATTAGGGTTCATCAAATTCAGCGAGCGTTATTTTGGATAAAAAGTTTTTTTTTTTACATTATGAACCAATGTTACAGCTTTTTATTTCATTTCTGTTACTCTCAAATAAGGCCTTAACTTGACACCGACTACCTACACAATTCAAGCGAAAATCCTCTTCGAATTTGACTTGATCAAGTCTTAGGCGAGGTGCACACAAGCGCTTTTTTGACACTCGGTCCCGCTGCGGTGCCGCCATATTTATCATATTTCCTTAAATTTTTCAATTTCATTGATAAACAATTCTACACAGAATTGTTCTGAAATCGGCGTTAAAATGACGCTTGTTTGCACCGCTTCATAGAGTGGTTTTTGGTGCGGCGATGAAGCTGCGGTCTTGCTGAAACCTGCAAGCATTTTTTGCCGCCACGTCACCGCCGCCTCAAAAAACGCTTGTGTGCAACGAAGCTTAGGGAGTCTATTAAAAGGTTTCATGGTCTCCTTGGTCTGACCACAGTCTCTGCTGATTTTAGTGCTGTATCCTGTAAGCCAAGTCAATCCGACCTGCATAAAAAAAAAAAACTTACCAAATTATTGTGAAAATCACGTACCTGAATCTTGTTAACCCGCCCACCGCATAAGAATTAAACCAAATTTACGCGCTTCAAACGCACCAGCAACATTCACTTGAATCCATTTTACAAATCCGCATCTCATTCGTTTAATTGAAAAATAATGTTTGCACCGAAAATCGAAACGTGCCTGGTCGAGGTGGATTAGCCGAAAGGACCTTCAGCCGGCTAACGACTAGTCCCGTGCACACACACGTTTCGTCTCTTAAATACGTGATTTCAACAATTCCATCGTCCTTGGCGAAAGAAAAAAAAAATACAGAACAGAACACAAAACGAAACACAAACACAAGAAAAAAAAAAAAGAAAAGACCGACTAACTTGTAAGGGAATTTTCCGAAAACAAAACAGTATTCGGTCATTTGGTCCTTTTGGTGGCGTTCAATCCTATTTCGACGTCACGTCCTTTCCAGGTAATTTACGTGCGAACACACAGTTACCGAGTTTTTGAATGAGCACCCCCCGGTGGCTGGAAAAGTGCAAAATTCAACAAAAAGAAAAACACGCGACGGTACAAAACGGGACAACGTGACGTTTCGTTGGGGGAAATTTTCGGCAACACCTCTCGAGGGGAAGTGGCAGAAAGGAAAACGGCACAGAGCACGATAGGAATGCACTTTGCTTTCGCCCACGTACAAAAAGGACATCGGCCCCTTCCAGCTCCTGGCGCTCTGGCAGCTTAGCGGTGCAGTGACTGTAAACAGCACGACGCTGGGCGATACGTGACGTGGAGTGTTACGATTTTTTTCGAGTTTTTGTTTCGTTTGCTTTTTTTTTTTTGGTTTTGAAAGCGCAGAGGAGGAGTTCCTCTATTTACTGCTAAAGTCACAGGAGCAACTTTTTTTGTCCTCGGAAAATGGAACCGCTGAATCGGGAGCGATACCTCGCTGCACCTCCATCCGGAAATGCAGATTAGGTGGTCGTGTGGAGTTATTTGTTTGTTGACAGGCTCACTCCGCCGTGTGTCGATGGTCTCGATAGTTAGCTCTGTTCGCTGATGTTGTCGTAGCTGGTGTTGATTTTGTGTGCTGGTATCGAATGGAAAAGTTTTCCAGGTGACAGACGCTGGCGGTGGTAGCGTCGGGTGCTGGGATCGGACATGATTAGCATGGCAAAGTGGAATACATGGAAATCACTTCCGGATGACAGTGTGCGGTGGAGATGCCGAGTCAGCACGGATTTGGTGAGTTCGTGCTCGGGAATCGATGGCGATAGTTAATTACCGTTGTGTACGTTACTGGAGGCGATTGATGAGACTTCGAGCCCACGGAGATGGCAGCAAATTGCTGTCAGTGTTGACGGGTGTCATGTCGACGGAAGCAATTGAAGTCACAGATCACGGCGACTGCGAATTTCAATCGAAATTGAGTTCGAAGCGAGAGGAGATGATAAACAACGGGGCAAATTCTATGGAAATTCACTTGCGTGTTTATTTCGTCGTAAATTCCGCTTTTCTGACTCATAATGGCTTTATAACAAGGACATGCTCACATCATTTGTCCTAAAAGTAGTGAGACAGCATTAGAAAGAGAAAAGTAATACCCGATATTTGAAAAGCCTAGAATTGAGTGGTGCTTCAAAGTATAAGACGTCCAAGAATCTACTAGTGAAATATACAATTGCATACAATTTAAGCAGATCTAGACATTCTAGACAAAAATACGAGAAGACTTTTCAGTTTGCAAGGCTAAAGCTGCCTAAATATAAGATAACGTTACTTTTGAGCATTAAAAGGAAATGTAAATATTCCGCCCTAACCGCCAAACTATCGTAAGTGACAAAATGAAAAAATTTGCAGCAGAGACCTTGCTTTGTTTTTTGTCTGAACTAAAAAACGTGTAAATGTAGTTTACGATATAAATATTTTGTTTTCTCTGTTATTTACATATAACTGGAATGCTTCATTCAAAAATCAATGATGTAGACGTGCAATCGAATAAGTCAGCGAACTGCATCATTAACTCATTTTTGGTTAAAATGTCGCTTACGATAATTTGGCGGTTAGGGCGCGAAATGTATTACGCTTTACGTTGATTAAACTCGGTTTTTTTTTCAGCAGAAATAGTTATAAAGGGTGATTTTTTAGTTATTATCTTTTTGGCAACACTGGCTTAAACAGCTGACGCACGTTTCGTGTTTTGTTTCACTGTCAAACATCTTCAGTTTGGTCTTTAATTTAACCATGAATCGTCTTCCAAACGAACAACGCTTACAAATTATTGAATTTTATTATCAAAATGCGTGCTCTGTTAAGAAAGTTCAGAAAGTTAAGAAAGTGTTCAGCGACGTAGCTAATTTTTGGCTCGATGGGTACGTAAATAAGCAGGATTGTCGATTTTAGAGTGAATATCAGCCAGAAGCATTGCAAGAGCTACCAATGCATCCAGAAAAAGTCACAGTTTGGTGCGGTTTATGGGCTGGTGGCATCATTGGACCGTACTTCTTCAAAGATGATGCGAATCGCAACGCAACTGTGAATGGTGAGCGCTACCGTGAGATGATATCCAACTTTTTTTTGCCCAAAATGCAAGAGCTTGACTTGCATGACATGTGGTTTCAACAAGACGGTGCCACATGCCACACAGCACGCGCAACAATGGACTTATTGATAGGCGAGTTCGGTGAACATTTTATTTGACGTTCGGGACCGGTCAATTGGCCGCCTAGATCGTGCGATTTAACGCCTTTAGACTATTTTTTGTGGGGCTATGTTAAAGCTCATGTCTATACAGACAAGCCCGCTTCAATTGACGCATTGGAAGACAACATTGAAGCATTTATTCGTGAGATACCGGTCGAAATGTTGGAGAGAGTATGCCAAAATTGGACTAAGCGGATGGACCATTTGAGGCGCAGTCAAGGTCAACATTTGCATGAAATAATCTTCAAACATTAAATTATATGGACCGTACTATCGATTCAAATAAAGATTTCATGCATTTTTCTAAATTTTATTTGTTTTTTTTTTGAAAAACTTTCCTATAGCTGCTAAAAAATCACCCTTTATATCGATCCCTATGATTCGGAATAAGAAACGTAACTTAAAAAAAAATGTCCTGAAGTTTTTTTTTCTTAAATTTGGCGCTAAAAACGAGATAAGACAAATATTAATTTGAAAGTCTTGGAATAACGAATGACAACCCAACGATTGAAAGAAAACGGAATTTGGAAAAAGAGAGACTTAGTTTGAAAATTGTTAACCCCTTTTTCTTGTCAATTGTAAAATACTTTTACATTAATTTGTCGATCGCGGAAGGTTTGCTTATTACTTCAACAAATTTCAACTTTCAAAAATCAAAGAACAAACACTCATTCCTTATTTTGTGATAAATCATTTGCTTTCTTTAGTGATCATATTTAATGGTAGAAAAACCCACAGGCTCATTGTGATGCCTGAATCCATGGCGTTTGTAACATGAGAAAATTATTTTAAAGTCGTGAATCAGAATGGATGTTGAAAACGGACGGACCAAATTGGATACTTCCATTTGGAGTTCGTAATTGCTACATAAAAGTTTAGAAAATAAAAAAAAAAAAAAATGATGTGTATCTTGCAGATTTAAATTAAATACAATCATCTTCTATTCATTTTTAGATGTCAATAAAATGAATAGAGTTCAATGGAATTAATAGTTGATTTTATTCTATTTTCGCCATATACATTCATGAAAAAAAGTATTCACCACGTAACGCTTTCGTACTACGAATCATCGGAAAATGGTATCATGACTTTCCGTCGTAGAAAAAAATTTGCTACGAAATTCAGAGCTCGTGAAAAATAGTATCATCAGCCCCAAATATTATACAAGGCGGGGGGTTTGGGGCACACGGACAAAAAGTAAAAACAACAGACACGTCCTAACACGATGATGAGTTTATTACAACTGACTGTTAAATTTTTTTTCAAAACGTATCAGATTAGTTTACCTAAGATGATTTCACATAAGATAAGCTTACATATAATCTAGTTTACTTCGCATGTTAGAACTGCAAAAAATCATACGACTGTACAGGAATGAACGATTGAACTGTACTTTTACTTAACATAGTTTTTTTTGAAAATCATAATTTGTACATAATGCCATTTTTTGGAAATCGGTCAGAAACATTGTGGCCAGTAAGTGAAAGACAAAATTTACAAACATTTCGATGTCTTACAATTAAAAATAAAGAATAATAACAAAGAAAAAATGTAAGTTTTGATTGGTTACACAGTGCTGATTAAATTTTTAAAGGACAACTACAAAGTTCAGTACCAACGACAATTATTTAAAACAACATTGAAATTTGTAGATAAAGTAGATTGAGCCATTCCAATCCACCCTCTGAAATACATCTTCAAACGGCTGCTAAATTAGTGGTTGGTGTAATCGATGAAGAATACACACAGGATCTTAGATCGTTCTCCAACTAATGGAATAAATATTTAAATGTTGCGAGCCGAAAGCTCTTTATGAATCTACATAACATGTAGTAATTTTGAAAAATCGTTTTTTCTTTCCACATTTGACATAAAAGAACTGCCAAATGTGGACAACTGGTTCCGAAGTTCGAAAAAAAGTTTTCGTGTGCAGCAATGCTATTGTGATACCGTTCGGGAGCTCGAACACTTAGCTACGAGACGAATACTAATATTTTCGTATTCGTATTGTAGCTGAGTGTTCAGAATTTTACTCCGTCGGGCCTTTTGATAGGGGTGATTGGAACAGATGCGATTCTCAAAAATAAATGTTCGTTTTGCAGCGACGATAATTATGTTTTAGAGTTTTCTGAGAGACCTGAGAGTTTGTCTTTGATTTTCCCTATTCTTTAAGAAATTAATAAACAAATCTTTTTTTGGCAAAGACGTGAAATATAAATTTGGTAGTTTTAATACTGAAAGTACGTGACTCTGGATCAATCATTTTTTCCATGCGTGTACATATTGCACAGGATGAAGTCCCTCGGAACAACTAGGCTTACTATAAACTTGCGCTAATGTTTTACATGCGAATATATTTTTGTTTATGGTTTGCGTGAATGAATGTGAAATCTTTATAAGATACTAGCAACCCGTGTTACTAGCATGCACGATTCGCGGGATATTATTCTCTTTTTTCCTCATGCCCACGTCCAAAACCACACCTCCGCACTCATCAACAACTCTCCCCGTGGAACTGCTATTAGGTATGACTTCGCGCGGCTGGTTAGATTTTAAGCTCTATTTACATAAAAATATGTGAATGGACGTTCTTGCAAGGACCATGTTCTGCATATACTAAGCTCGACTGAGTTTTGAATGCATGCTATTCGTTAGTAAGTAAGTGTACCGCTTTTTGGAATCTGTATTCATTTACGAAGGCCATTGCGCATCAAACCGCCTGTTTTCCAATTTCGATACCCCATCCCAATCATCAATCACTTTGAAAGCCCTTCCTCAGCCGATGAATCGATTAACGTCCCATCCTCACATTGACCTTGTCCCCAAATTTGAAAAACCTCTATTCCCCCCTTGGAAACAATCAATCACAGTATTCCAAAATAAAATAGTTTTTCTCACAAAAAAAAAAAAAAAAAGAACGACAAACTTCAAAAGAGCACCACATGTTCCCATCAGATGTCCTTTTAATTATCACCGAGCACTTTCCCCGTACCAGCGTCGTTACAAGGACCCGCAAGGATCAACAAAAGAGTTTTGCGAAAAGTTTGCCATCACGTCTAAAGCACCGACTGGCTGAGTCGGTTAGAAAGAAGTTTAATTTTATTTCGTCATCCTCATTAGGAGTATTAGCAAAATTTAATTTCCAACTCTTCGCCGTCGTCCTGCGTTGGAACAATTTAATTCCCCGCATGTGTATCGAAGGAGTAATTCGTCCGCCTCACCCCCACCCACACTCTGCTGGAAAAATAAAATAAAAACTTTTGTTTTAGTTTGTTTTTGTTTTTTTGTTTTGTTCGTTTCAAAAATTTGTAATCCTTAGAGTTTTTACTTTGAACTTTCCGCACAGTTATTGTGTTCTCCTCTCCGACTCTGGCGGTGCGGTGATCCTGTGCCCGATGTCCCGCGCTGATGCACGGAACTAAAACAAACCGAGTGACAGTAGACTTAAAAAAAAAAAAAGTGTTCACGAAAGTTTTTTTTTTGTTTTGAATTCTCGGTCCCATTGCTGTGTCTGTGGGGGGTTCTTTTGTTTATATTTCGCCGTGAAGATTGGTGAGGGCAAGAGAACGCGGTGAGGATCCCTTAAGGGAGAGGCAACGGAAAAGTTTCTGCCAACTTTCCGGATATTTAGCTTCTGACAGGATTTAATTTTGCCCCACGAAATCAATAAATTCAGTTTCAATGCAACCGTCATCATTTTGTCTTTTAGTGTGTCCTGGGTGCTGGCGGGACGATTCTTTTTTTTTCAGTCCACCACTCCAAGTCGGAGGCAAAACAGAAAAAAAAAAAAAAAAAACAATAACACAGGAGGAAGTTTTCGGATGGGATTTTCTTTTATATCCTTTTCGCTGGGATTCGAAAGTTTCAGTCAACCAGGCCCTAGGGGGTCTCGCTGCTGAGTGTCAAAGTGTTATCGAGAAGGAAGGATATCATTACTGATGAGTTGAAAGTTTTCGTTTTGATTAAGGACGAGGATTATCATTTCCGCTATTTTTTTTTTTTGGGTTCATTTGTTGTCTTCCGGTCTCCGGGAATTGGCATTCATTTGGTTGCGCATTCAATCAGCGGAAGTGGGTGGCTTGTCTTTGGATGGGTGGGAAAGGATTTAAGGTCAGGACGTGACTGACGTGTGCAGTCGGTTTGATTGCGCGGTGGTTGATGAAAAGCACGTGGATTCATCTCGTGATTTGCGTGACAGACGACGGTGTAGGTTTCCGTGCATATCGTATGTCCCCAGATGAAAAGCCACGCGGCACAAAATTGATTCTTACTGTGATGTTTTGTCGAAATGATTTTAAAATGCAACGAACGTAAGATAATTGAAGTGTCTCCTTGAAAATATTCAGACGGCAGATTTCAATTTCAATTTCAAGTCAAATCTATATATGAGCCGCTCAGTGCACAGATTGATTAACACCACTTTTTGAAAAATTTTAGATCTAAGTGTCAAAGCACTTGGTGTAGTCATACTGGGCTTTCCAATAAGAGGTGGTCTTTATGCAAAATACGGTGTAATAACGTTTGTGGAATGCCCAACTCCAAAGAACTACGATGAATGGACAAACCTTGGTTTTCTTCAACACTTTGGGCTACAGCAGCAATATTCTCAATTGTTCTTGAGCGACGTGCACGTCGCTTCTTCACATCACTAACTTGTCTCAACAGCTCGAGTTTTCTGTATTGCGGTCCGACAAGGTGCTTCACGACGACCCAAAAATGTTTTAGTTTTACGAACCGTCTCTGCCAAATTTTTAGCATGTTTTTTGTGGGCTTAGTGCGTCGGACTGTTAAGCGAGAGTACCCGGTGTCGAATACGACGAACAATTTTCACGGCCCCATCTCTAGCAAACGACTGACAGTCCTCCTGAAGTACTTCTGTCACGGAAAGCTTTCGCAATTCGCCGTTCCGAACCAACACAATGGAGGTGCGAAAAGCTAGGCTCTGGCCCTTTGTGGGCTGTTATGCCGCTAATGATGATGGTTATAGTGAATTTTAATAAATTTCAATGCGTTGTTGAACCGAGTGTCGTTCCATTTTTATTAATGTCAAATGTCAAATGTCAAAAATAACAGCTTCAAAAGTGACATCTACCGAAATAGCGGCCTATTCAAAATAACACCTCTTATTGGAAAACCCTATAACTTCTTACAATAATAAAGACTACCACCATTAATTGGTATTTATTTGAATAACACGTAGTGTATTTCAGAGGAGAATGTAAATTATTTCATCGTTTTTCTAGAATGTTTGTTTTATGGAGTTATTCGATGTGTGCTCTGAACTGCTCATATGATGACCAAAAAAAATTAATTCTGATGAGATTACAAGCAGTTGTCCGAGATTGAAAGATTATTTGAAATCGGCCGTGTTTAACTGACAAAAGGTCTTCGCTGAATCGGAACCAAGATCATCTGGGAGCACAGCCATCTTGGTCTAGGCAGTAGTTGTCAAATCTGTCTTCATGGCACGGTTTCACGATTAACTCTTTCATGCCCAGTGCTGTTCGTAAACAACATGAATTTCCTCCGCCAACAACTCAAAAATATTAGCGTAATTGCAGCAAAATTGTCTTAATTTCATTCTAAAGCCGAGTTTTAGTTTACTTATTCCCGCTTTAGAGATTTCTTTATGCAAAAATAACATTCGAGATTTCTTACTTCGTTTTTGATGGAGTGTAAAAAAATATTTTTCCTGCGGCTGGAATTAAATACAGTCAGAAACGGGTTAAGCAGTATATCCAAACTAGGAAACTTAATTTTCAAAATGGTCCAATAAGAAGTGACTAATAGACAAGATGGACGGAAATGTTAGACCCAACTGGTGACTATCATTAACGAATCACCAAAAAAGTTATGCAGATGTTTTTTGACACACAAACACTTTGCACATCTAGGATCAGTTGAAGTTTGTCGAGGTTTTTACGTTCGCCGCATAAAACAAATCTAACGACGAGTTTGTAACCAAATAATTTTAAGATTTCAACGAATTAATTCGAGCAGTATCTAGTGGCACAGAAGTTTCTTATTGGACAAGAAAATCAGATTTTTCACTAATTGTTTAAACAATAGCGTGTCAAGAAATGCTTAGGAAATCTGGCGATATAGCGCTTATAATATCGCTAACGGTATGTTTTTAGGAAGCGTTATTTCTCGCTACCATCGGTTAACGTTTCAGCCATATTCATTCAGAACTCCCGTTTACTGTCAGCTAAAAAGAGCAAGATTTGTTCATTGAAAAAAGGCAAGAAAATAAATTTAAAAAATGTAATAACTAAAAATAAACTGGCTTTTATTAAATTGTTATTAGGTGTACAACTTTCCTTCCACCGTCTTTTTTTTCCGAAATTCAAGGCCTCATTGTAACAAACTGGTTATACATTTATGATTTGTTTTGCGTTTAATTCGATTGCGTTTGACCCGAGTCTTGATCAAGTAATGCCTCTAATTCTGCATCTTCGCAAACTTTCTCCCTTCCACAGCCATGCCGGTCTTCGACGTCAAAATCTCCGTTTTTGAAGGGTTGAAACCACTTTCGGCACGTTCTTTCACCATAGGTATTTGAGAGCATTCGATGAGCCTCAGCCGCAGATTTCTTCATGTTAAAGCAGAAAATTAAAACCTCCCGCAAACGACGAGAATTCGGCTTGTAACCTGACATGTTTCATCGAGAATAATTTTATGATGCAGACACAAATCGACTAATATTTCGATGGCGTTATGTTTATAAATACCGACTACCACTTACCGCTACAGCCATCTCTTGCAAAACGGCGGAAGCTAAGTTGTACACCTAATAATTCAAGCCAGTTAGGTCTTAAACTACTTAACACATTTAAAAGGAAGCTTGCTGTTTATTTTCGAATTCAAAATAAAATTGTTTAAATTTAATATTTCGTACAACCGGTCGTAGCCCTCCATTCAGCCCATGGAACGCACTTGGTTAGACCATTGCTGGGCAAGGCACCGGTTCCATCCGGGCATGGTTCATACCAAACGGTGTATCCATTTTCGTCACACAAGTATACGTATTTTGGATTTTCCGTCGGATACATATCTCCGAAAGTATTGGCAGTACCATCACAACCAGGAAGTACATATTCCTTCTGTGCGCATCCGTCTGGCCATTCCCACCATGGAATGCATCCGGAATAAGTGCCATTTCTTATAAAGCCTGCATATGATACACAGTTCAACGTCAAAGCCGTTTTCGAGACAGGATCACAAAAATGAAACAACGTTGGATCTATGTCACCCCACAATTGAGTCTCGTAGAGACATTTTTCAGCCACCTGAGCGAATGTAGGACTGATTTGGAAAACGACGAAACCGGTGACAAGCACGATGGAGCCCAAAAATGCGAGTAGACGATTGCTGATTGAAGCTAAAAAGAAAACAGAACGTAAAGAGAGCATGGGTGATAGGACACAGAGGGCTTACCCATGTTTGTTGCTGAGGTAGCTCTAGAGCACTGCTTGTGAACTAACCCCTGTCCGTCCGCATTGCATGGCTTTATAGTCAGCTCCTATCGGTGGCTATGCATCGTAATCAATTTGTTAATTTCCGCAGGGGCGAAGCTGATTGTGTTCGTATTTTAGATATCATTGGAGATACTGACGAGGTACTGATTATCGCCGCGGAGAAGCGACTTTTAATCGCTAATTAAAGGAAGTTCGATCTAGTCTTCGTCGGCATGCGACGTATAGGATGTCTACGCTTCGAATTTAGGTGACGCCGAGAAAAACACTTCGAAAGACACATACACCGCTTTCAGTGAAGAGATGTTAGAAAAATGACAAAAACTTCGCCTTCAAGTTTTTTCAGTGCACAAATATATCTCCCTCTAACCGCCAAATTATCGTCAACGACATTCTAAGCAAAATATTATTTTATGATACAGTTCGATAATTTATTCGATTGCGCGTCTTTCCGCATCATTGATTTTTTAAAGAAAGCATTCCAGTTATAAACAACAGGAAAAACAAAATTTATCGTAAGCGACATTTACACGTTTTTAAGCTCAGACAAAAAATCAAAAATAGCCTCTCCTGTAAAATGTTTTTTTTGTCGCTTACGATAATTTGGCGGTTAGGGCGGGACATAGTCACCGGTCTTCTGAATGAATAATCTTTTGAACTATGAATTGTCAATCTGGTAGACGGTCTTGGGCTTAACCATCTTAAGCTTAAATATACAAAATTGTAATAGTAATTTATATTTTTGTTGTTAAATAAAGTTTAATACTGCTACTACTACTAATCACCGGTCGTTATTCACTTTTTTCAACTTATTTTCCAAGCAACAACGCTTTAGAAACAGTACGTACCGTAGTGAGGACCAATACTTACAGACAACGAGCGTCTGTTGGATCTACGAAGAGCTTATTGCTCCTAACTCCTAAACAAAACAACATTTTCATTCTGACCTTCCCTTTACGCGTTGTTCGTTCCCTGTTTTCCCAAACTATGTATATTCGAGTATTCCAAAAGCACAGTGGTTTCAGACTAAGTGAAATTGGGTTGTGGGCTTTACCACCCCCGGCTCATGTTCACAACCCCTCTCGAACCTTATTATTTCGCTGTCATTACAACTGACAACATCCAGAAACATGTGGATTTTCTCTTCCGGCAGCATTCCCATAATCGGCTTTTGAATCCCCCACGTGTGTGAACCCGTCGTGTCCCGTCAAATCAAATCGGCAATTCCGATCTTTTGCGCCATAATTCGAAATTACAGCGCGACCCAAGCGGCATGGCAACCTCATCCCACTGTCCGCCGGGTTACCAATCAACTTTTATCATCGCCAATTATTCACGTCCCATATCGGCCATAACGGCCATCAAAACAAACTTCACAACACATTTGTGCGGCAATAAATAAGCCCGCAATTATTATTCCCGCTATCACATGTGGGATTTATTCGAAATACAAAAAGTTGGATATAATCAAGTTATCGATCGACTCCCGGCCGGGCCAAGTTTCTGGTTGACACCCAGCCAACCCCCCTGTCAAACTTTCCAAGTTATCCTGATACGCGGCTATGAGGCTTTGGGGGAAAACGGATCCAAAAAAAAAAAAAAAACAAAATGATTAGCTTAAGTCCCCCACCACCCTCATACGAATTTCTTTTGCTTTTTTGGTTTTTTTTTTTTTTTTTTTCGGGGGCACTTGGACAGTTTTCTGTTTTAATTGCCTCTGGAGTGGGGCAGCGACGAAACTGACAAAACGTTAATCGGCTTCTAGATTTGGAAGAGCCTCACGACCGCCTTTGGCCAAGACCTGCTCCGCCGAGGCTGGACGACCATCGCCGGAGCGTATGCAAATCACCCGCGCGGTACGTGAGCGCGGTACCAAGTGACGCCCTACGTAACGCGCCTTTAGAGCAGACTCGAAAATATGAAATTCCACTTCGACAGTTAATCGGTGCGCGTTGGCCAAGAGTCATCTGGCCAGAGTCGCCGCGGGCAAATTCTTAGCCAGTGGTCGTCAAACTGCTGGACAGAGTGACTTGCTTCGTGATTTGATTTTGTTATTTCGCCAGCGGGCGTCGGGGAGGCGTGCACACTGACAAGTGGGAAATGTCGTCAGATCGTATCTGTCTTGCCCTGTAGGCTATTGCGCTGTGATGGATTTATAGCTTAAATGGTAAGACAGATGTAGTTTGATGGCGCAGCATCATCATCATCGTCATCAACGTTGTCGTTGTCGTCGGTGGCGGGAAAGTGCGTCCTCGGGGATTATTGGTGGTCATGTGTGAGATTTGTGGCAGCAGAAGAGATGAAAATAAACGAGTCTGGAGTGTGCGTGAAAAATGAAAACGTGTTTTTCTTTTATTGTTTTGTTTTTTTGTGGTAGGATGAATCGAATTTAATGGTCGTCTGTTGACACGCTGACGCATTTGCAGTTGTCCCTGGAAGTGGGAGTTCATCTCTCCTCGAAAGTTTGGTGTTTATTTGTCGAGATTGGTTCAGATTCGAGACTGGAATTGGATTTTTAGCGAAAAATAACCAAAGTGATAAAAAAAGCAGATCAAAAAAAGTTGATCGATTATGTAGCTGCGATCCTCGATCATATAATACTCTCTGGGTAAAGGTGGAGTCGTTAGCTGATTTCATGTGACTGAACATTTTGACGTCAGAAAGAACACAAGTTCCTCAGTCTGGACAAATCTGTACCCAGCCAACCGTGACACAATTGTTTTTAAAACATGTTCTTCAGATATCCCCTCCATCTTCTTAAGACTTGGCATAACTTTCTCTAGACTAGATTAAACTTCACATTTGCAGGTAACGATTTGCAGGTTTACGGCTCCTAAGATGAACCAAAGAGAAGATTTTGAAACGCCTTGTGAAAAGTCTCAATACCGCCACTGGATTTTGGACGGTAAAACGTAAAATACGTAATGGTCACAAAATCTGAAATTCACTTTTCGTAAACATACATTCCTTTGATTCAGGCACTAGCATTATTTTTGGTTTTGGCTCAGAACAATACAATTGACTGTTTCTTCGTGCGACTTCTAGGAGCAACAAATAGCCAGAAAGCCGTTTTCTACATCATTTCACTTTTGTACTTGCGTCACAATTGATGTACAACCATATTTTCTTTGATTTCAATTCCAAAATTTTGCTAGCTTCCCATTCTTACTTTCAATCGCACCGATTGAATTGTGAATTTTGGAGATCTTTAATTTTTGAGTGTTCCTTCTCGCTGATTTGCCTTTTCCGATGGTGAGACTGTTGAAACAGAGTCCCTTCAGAACTTCCGTAATCGGGAAGTGAATACAAATCCAATCCAAATTGTGTCGTTGACCACTTTTCAAAAACATCGTCACCGAAATTTTTCGTTTCCCATATTCTTATTTCAAAATCGTACCCATTTTGATGTGTGAGCTAATAAATTCATATCACGTAGAAAGTTGGAGCTAAATTGTGAAGTTTTCTGTTTTTTTTTTTTTACGTTACGACTGCAACGAATTGTTAAACACAGAACACTATTTTTCTCTTCTTTCGGGTGACATACAAACGATAAATGTCTTGGAATGCAATTACCGAATCGAAACATTTTTAAAATTTACTCAAAACTATACAGGAAAAAGTAAGGATCAGAAGACGGCTGCTTTTTAATATGGCGGTTAGAGTGAGTTGTCTGATTTTAATACCAACTAAATTTTATGGGATAAAAAAAACTGACAAATTAACTTTGTTCTTCTTCTCCTTCTTTTCTTTGCCCGCATGTTCCACTAGAGGGGTTACGGGGGCAGTGCACGCAAAAGAGATCTCCAGGCATCCCGATCCTCCGCCGCCGACTCTAACTCCTCGGCGGGTATGCCCAAGCGTAACCAGGCGAGCTTTTGGACTTGATCCAACCATCTCATCCTGGGTCTACCGAGCGGTCGCCTACCTGGCGAAGTAGCATTCAAGGCACGCCTCGGAAGTCGTACTGCAGGGGACATTCGTGCCACGTGGCCAAACCATCGAAGTATGGATCTTTCCGTTCGGAGAAGAAGCTGCTCAACGTTTAGCTCTCCCCGTACTGTCGTGTTTCTCACCCTATTTCGGCGAGTAACTCCTACAACAGCACGCAGAAATCTCATCTCGGCAGCTTGTATTCGGGATCTTATTCTTTCGGTCATTACCCAAATTTCATGACCATAGGTGAGAGTTGGAACAAATACCGAATTGAACACCGATAACTTGGCCTTCACCCCAAGCTCGGCCTTCCTGATGACAGACCTTCCAAGCTGTTTCAAAATCGACCTAGCTTGGCCAATCCTACATGAAAGCTCAGTATTGCTCCTTCCATCACTCGTGAAAAAGACCCTGAGATACTTGAACTTCACAAATTACCTTTTGCTAGCCTAATGACCGTTTTTCTTTTGCCAAACACGTGAGCAGACGATTGATTGGATTTGCCTTGATAATTAATTTAGCCTCAAATTTTAAATTGTTTTTCTTTAAATTGTTTTCAAAAATCAACTTGAATTTTCTACAGTCGTTCGATAAGTTTGATGTGCCAAATTGTGGTGGTTAGAAATGGAAAAAATATCTCTTCATAAATGCTTTTTACTAGTCTCAGATTCTCAGATTATCAGCATCAACAGCAGTTTTTATTTCACATACAAAATCCTTCTATGATCAAAGTTTAGAAAATATCAGAATCTTAAAAATATTAAACAGAAGCTAAAGTTTTCCAAATCCAATTCACTAATCGCCACTGCA
The DNA here is from genome assembly GCA_905187475.1 of Syritta pipiens. NCBI lineage: Eukaryota > Metazoa > Arthropoda > Insecta > Diptera > Syrphidae > Syritta > Syritta pipiens. The sequence continues at coordinate 26,734,279 of LR994572.1, read as the reverse complement.
ACGATCGAAGAATCTGGCATGGACACATAGTTTTCTTTCTTTCAAAATGATTGCTTGAAATAATATTTGTGTTGACGACTCATTTAGAAGACTTATTGATATTAACAATTTATCTCAAGGTCTCTGTATTATTTACAAAAATATTGCAACCCTAAACAAAGAGAACTGCCTTAAGCTCCCAAATTCAACGTAAGATATAAAAAAACTTTAACCTTAAGACGACCCAAGCTCTGTTGCTTCCTCATTTCTTTAAATCTCCGTCAAGTTTTTTGTTTAGTTGTCTCAAGAAAGTGACTTAGTCATTCATTTAGTTTAAGAAACTTGGCTGCAAATCTTGGAGTTTAAATCTACGACTGCAAATACGATGAGCTGAGTTAGAGCTGTTGTACAAAAAAAAAACAAGAATCCGGTCAAGTTTGATGGCTCCGTTCTGCTCCAAAGAGATTAGTACTTAAGACTTAATATAAGTTAAAAAAAGTAACAAATCAAAATAGCTGCGATAAAATTTTCTTTTCATTTCGAATGAAAAGAAAATCTGTCCCCGTTTGGTGATTGAGCCAGCCGTGTGAAAATTGCTTTAGCGCACTTAAATACTTAAATTTGTACAAGGGGATCTGCTCAGACTATCGCCACTTTACCTTTTCAGCAAAAAAATGTAAATCGCTAGAGTCCGAGTATTGGAAGCAATCCGAAAGTATGGCAGCAAAATGGGCCAACAAATGGTCTACGTGAACCTGCGTTAAATCGCGGCTGTCACTAAGCCCTAAGACCTAAATTCTTATTATGTCAAAAATTGACAGAAAATATAACTTTTTTATAACTTTTTTTTTTATTTTTCGCTGAGATCTATAAAGAGGCGTTTTCGAATTTTCGGAATACGATTGCTATCGTTTTTTTTTTTTGTTTTGGCCAATATCTCGAAAACTATTGAAGCTAGAATGCTAAAACTGATTTTAAACTAAAGATTACCCCAAGGCCCACAGTCAAGACTTTTTTTTATAGATTGATTGATTGTGAAAATTAACACATTTTTTCAACTTTGAATCTTAATATCTCGAAAACGGAACTTCTAAGCAAAAAGTTCAAAATAAAAACTCTACTCTATCGATATCTCACTTTAGATTCCAGTAATTTATTTTTTGTTGAATTGTAGTTATTAATTTATTTCAGTATAAATAAAAAATCGTTTTAGATTTTTGAGTACTTTTGGGATATTGCTATGAGGTGCCTCATAACTCCATTTCTTTTTTCATATTTTTTGGCCCAATATTTTAGAAAATAAGGTGTGGACGCGGTACACAAGTCCTTTTTTGATAGTTTTTTTTCAGACACAGTAAGATGGATTTCACATGTGTCAAAATTATATTGCGCACAACACAGTGGAGGCGCGAAAAGCTAGGCTCTGGCCCTTTGTGGGCTGCTACACCACTAATAACGATAAAGATGGAAGATTTTAAAAGTAAGATGGTTACTGTAATGTAATTTTTTGACCTAGTTATCATCCATTTCCTAACCATATCAAAAATCTAAAAAAATTATTTTGCTTTTCAAGTTAGTGTCAGTACTGAATTTTTTTTTTAAAGAGATGGAAAAATCGACCTTTATGAGCGACATGTCGTTGTTAGCGATGTCAGTATAAGCGGTTTTGACTGCGGTTCCGAAAAAAATGCACTATTCAGTCCAAATTGCATCCCTTAACAACTAAGAAGCAGCGACGGACAGACAGGCGGACTCCGAGGTCTGTAAGGCTGTCGTTATTCCTTTGAAATGAAGCACTAAAAACTCAAATTCGAGTTTTTTTTATATAAGTAGCACCTGGCAAATAGTCTCTTTAATTACACTTTTGTCGCTCAACAGCCACCAAGCAAATAAGATTATGGACGAACTTTAAAAAACTAACGAACTAAAAAAAAAATAAGAATTAATTAATTAATTAATCCTAATGAACAATTGCCTTCGGACTGACTAAAAAAAGATCGAAAAAATCACCAGCCTCAAATAGTGTACTTAAATACGACACTTATTAATACGATAAGCGAGAAAGTCGCTCTTAATTTATTCCATTCAGAACAAAATTCGGTATTTGAGAACGAAATCTAATTAACCACGAGGAACAACGCTAAATCCAAAAAAACTCAGACTGAGTCTTAGTTCTGAAGCCCTCCATGTGTTCGCAAAAACTCGACTGAGCACCGATTTTTCTTTTAAGAAATTCTCCATCCATTCGGTTCCCTTGACGCTCATTCGCAGAATCCAGCATCGTCCTCATGTGTTGAAAGCAGCCTTCAAAAATCTCAAAAAAGTCGGAAATGATACTCGTAGGTTTCTCAAGAATTCAATAGACTGCCACTATAGGTGACCGTGAACCGCCGCGAGGTTCCCAAAATATCATGTCACCAGCACCTATTTTTAGAATTCTCTTGTCAAAACCAAATGAATTATGACATGTGTTCGAAATATGCCAGCGCAGCGTGTTCCAACGGAAAAGCAATAAAAATCTCCGTTGAACTTCAACCCCACGACACGTCGTGCCCATTTGGTGTCGTGGACATCTAAATCGAGCCCCAATTACCGCCACCACACGTCAACCCGAAACAGACACAAAAGCAACAGTCAAATCGTCAACAATCACACCCCAGTCCACTAATCCCTAATACCCCCGTAAACGTCAGGTGCTAATAACTTATCCCACTTAACGACGAAACAAATTCATTATCGACCGATCTTAAATTGACTATCCCCGATTCCCGATCCTGCCTACAAAACGACTCAATCACGTTTTGTTTTCCCGGGTCTGGGCCATGTGCGTGTCGTAAAATTATCCTCCTCGATCTGTTTCATGTTTCCTGCGGCAGGTAGTCGCGTCGCTGCGGGTAATTCTGTGGGAAAAGTCAACTTGGCCGTCACATGTCCGGCGAATGTTGGTTTAGTGTTCGATTTGTTTCTTTTGTTTCTCGGTACATGGGGTTGGAATAATTTCGCGCACGAATGTGGTAGTGAAAAGTACGAAGAGTAGTGTGTAGCTCGCATGAGAGTGAAGTGTCAGAGCGGGGAATTTGGTAGATTTCGTGAACAAACGCAGAACATCGCCGCGCGACGCATGACAACAACCTGCTCTCTGAGTGCACTTGTGGAGGAACACTGTTTCCTGAGGGAAGTAAACAAAACAGACAACCGGCGATTGGAGCAACAATTGTGACGTGGAATTGTTGTTGGGAACAGCGAACGATAGACGTGTTGGGGCAGAGTCATGAACTGGGGAAAAACAGCAGTGTTGCCGGTGGTTGGATTGTGGGGAGGAAAATTGTTGGGCAGTTCTGACTTCAATGGGGGTAGAGAAGTTTGTGACTACTCAGAAAGTCAGGACACAGAGTGGGTTGAAGCTGTTGTGAAAGTATAATTTCACACCGGATGAATACTTATCCCTTAGTTTGGGTGTGGAAAATCCTTGAAATTTGAAATGCAGGAATGAAATGACAATATCAAATGGTTATTTCCGGTTCCCCGAAATTTCGAGAAAGCAAATCTTCTCGAAAAAAATCTCTTCTTACAAAAATATTTCTCCCATAAACATTGTTATTTCCTATTTATGCTAGTTGTTAATTGCATTTTGTTTAAAGAGGAATAAACTTGAAATCTATGTTGTATTCACAGGAGTGACCAAGGTGAAACATTGACAGAAACGACTTGTAACTGTGCTAAACTTGAATAATTATTTCATTTGACTTCAACACAGGAACACCGGAAGACTACGAAGCTAACGAGATCATCAGTTATGAAGCATTCTTTTTGTTGCAATCAAACTTACCATCTTTCTTACCATCAGAAGTCGATACAAATGGGCATCGGTCAGAAGTGGACACAATAAACCTCCTGTAGGAAGGTTTATTTAGTTTTCGAGAGGAAAACTAAATTTCCCCGCATACAACATTTTTTCAAGTTGCACAGATGAAGAGATGAAAATAAGAATAACTTCTCATTTGCTTGTGCGATAAGCTGGCTCACTGGCAGCATTGTCTACGATTTCATTTTTTTTTTGATAAAAACATAGCCCTACAACTTTTACAAAACTGAACTGAACTGAAATTACAACTCATATGGTGAAGGGAAATTATTAATATTATTACTTTATTTTTTTTTTTAAATGAGTAGCACCTCTAGTCAGTAAACCAAACCTTACAAAAACAACACTCCGCAATAATTCAACATAGAACTTTTAGAACAATCTAAAAAAACGTTACCGCTTTAAAAAGCAAATTCTCTATCCATCTACTAAAGATGGTTGTGGCTAATCTTGGAAGCGATTACCCACTTCATTGGAAAGGTGTGCCATTTGTTAGCAATAATTAGTGTGCATCAGCGTCTGTTTTCAACAACATTGTTTTTTTCCTCTTTGAAAATGTCCGGATTTGTCTTAAATAAACAGCATTTGGGGGAAGTTTTGATTTTCTTTTCCAATTGGAAGAATAGTGCAACTGAAGCACACCGAATGCTTGCAGAAGTTTATGGTGAATCTGCTCCGAGCGATAATTCATGCAGCGAGTGGTTTTGTCGCTTCAAAAGTGGTGATTTTAGCGTCGAAGACGAAGAGCGTTTTGGGCAGCCCAAAAAGTTTGAAGATGGTGAATCGGAGGCTTTACTGGATTAAGATCTGTGCCAAACACAAAGCGCAGAGTACTTGTAAAATCGTTGGGAGTGACTCAGCAAACAATTTCTGTTCGGTTAAAGAAATTTGGAATTATTCAAAAGCAAGGAAATTGAGTGCCGTACGGGTTGAAACCAAGAGATGTCGAAAGGCGATTTTTAACCTCGGTACTTCTTCTTGAAAGTCTTCAAAGGAAGGGATTTTGCACTGGATCGTGACTTTAGATCAAAAGTGGATATACTACGATAAACCCAAGAAGAAAAAATACTGTGCATAGCCTGGTGAACCCGTTCCATCATCGTCTACATCGACTCCAAAGAAAAAGATCTACGGTTCAAAGGTCGGGCTTTGCATATGGTGGGAGCAGACGGGTGTGCTGCTAAAACCAGGCGAAATCATTGATGGGAGACGTTATCGACTACAACTAATGCGTTTGAACAGTGCATTGCATGAAAGGCGGCCAGAAACGACCGAATGGCATGACAAGGTTTCTTGCAACATGATAACGCTCGACCCCACGTGGCTGTAGCGGTCAAAAAAGTACACTCATCCCTCGCTTTTGCGCGGGATGAGTGTACTTGTGCGCGTTTCGTGCAAACCGAAACCACGCAAAACGAATTTGGGTAGATATTTGAAACTCGCGCAAAGGTGAAACCGCTTATAACGAGATCACGCAAAACAAGGGATGAGTGTACCTGGAAACGCTGAAATGGAAGGTCTTACCCAACGCGACGGTATTCTCCAGACCTTGCCCCTTCCGACTACTGTCTTTTTCGACGGATGCAAAACAATTTGGATTGTCACCGCTTCGGATCTTTTGAAGAAATCGAAGAATGAGCCAATGATTGGATCGATGCCAGAGAGGACTCATTTTTTAAGGACGGTATTTGAAAATTACCAAAGAGATGGGAAGAAGTAGTCGCTTCCGTCGGACAATACTTTGAGTGATGTATTTTTTATGTTTTTTTCAATAAAAATAATTGTTGTACACTAAAAAACGGACCGAATTAATTTGTACTTCCAAAAATTTTTAGGGTACAAAAAAAAAATGTGTACATCCCCCACCGAGGGTTTCGTTCTTTCGTCAACATGTTCGTCAGCATATTAGCAAATCTAATATAAGCTAAAGAAATTAACAATTGCAAATTGCTTTACTTAGATTCTTTATGTCTTCTTCAAGAACAAAAGAAAATCCTTAGCTAATTGTTGATCGTGCCAGCCAGAAAATTGTTTTGCCGAATTTAATTGATAAAATGGTTGCAGACTGGTCAACTCAGTCAATCAAATGACTGTTCATCACTTTTAGCAGAAAACTAAATCGTTGATATCTACAAATCGGTACTGAAATCAAATTTTACTTTTTAAATTTTTTGTTATTCTTTCGCGGGTGTTTTCGAAATTCGAATGTTGTTGCTTTAACGGTTTTGGTTAATAACTCGAAAAGTATTAAAGCCAGAATGCTCAAACCAATTTGAAAGTACAAATTACATCGAGCCCAACATTTCAGATTTTTTGAAGTTACAACAGTGTGGTGGCTTTGAAACCAAATAACTCTAAAACAGGACTTTTAAGTAAAAAGTTGAATATAAAACCATTTTTTTCATTTTAAAAAATCTATCGATTATTTGATTAGCTGTAATAAAAAATATTTGACAAAATTTGGTATTCATTTTTTTCTAGTATGTAGTTTTTTTTTTCAATTTTTTTTTCGGAACTATTAGGTTGTCAAATATCTCCCTTCCGCCTTTTAGTCTTTTGAATTTTCCGGCTATGTACAAAGATAAAAAGATACTAAAATTGTAACTTAAGGACGGACAAACAGACGTTTTCTAGGCACCACAGCCTTTAAAATGACGTGCATATCGAACGTCTAGGCAAGAAGTTTCGACAGTTAGTATCAGTACTAACTTTGCCTTTAATTTACGACCAATTCTGAAAAAAAAAACTCAGTCTATTTTTGGGTTGCCCAGAAACATCCCTAGTCCAAATTTTACCTCCTTAATCTTAAACGAGAAATTACAGGCAGGTATGTAAAAGAGGACATGCAGACATCGAAGTATTTCTATAAGGATTTAGTTATACCTTTGGAATGAAACCCGAAAGTGATAAAAAAAACTGTCCGTTTATAGACAATGAAAAAACTAAAAGGCTGGAGACTGCTAACTCCGCGTTTGATTACATTTCAGCCTAGAAATCACCTGCACACAAAATTCCCTACAAGCACTACCCCACTGTGTCACGGCAACACCAACCACCACGAAACACAACCACGCATGACAGAGTCCCGCTCCGGAGAGTGCTGCCAACAGTGGTGTCGACGAAAACAAAACCTCGCTCGCATCGCATCGACGACCTCTCCCTCCTGCACCTCGCCCGTCTGCCTCACATATTCCCCTTTGTTATGCGTCGCCTTGCGGAATTAACACCGAGCCACCAACTTGCGTTGCTCTCCGTCCGTGCATCAGTTTTATTCGGGTCGTCGCTGAGAGTGAATGTGACGTGCGACACAAGAAAATATCTCTCAGCCGAGAAGAAGAATTTTGTAATCTCCTCTCAACCGGTTTTGCGTGTTGTTTTTTTTTTTGTGTTTCGTTGTGTTTTGTTTTTTGCCTTTTCACAGTTTTATCAACATTCAACGAATTGAAGAAAATACTAAAACGTGACTTGCTCCGTCCCGTCACTGCTAAATCAACTTAAATTTCCGTAAATTAAACGCGCGAATAATTCTCTCGAACTGATTAACAGATCGAGCTCATGCTCCGCGGTAGTGTTCAGCGCGGCATTAATTAAACTTGGCAAAGTGTTGCTTACGAGACTGGCGATTACGTCGGTTTTTGTGACGAATACTAAAATCCTCGGCAACACTGGGGACAAGGTCCTTAGCTTTGACAAGTGTCATGCGATTTTGGCAAAGTTTCCCGCCTTTTGTAAACGTGTCCCTCTCTAAGCCCCCGATCCAGACCAAGTTAACAAGTGAATTGTGAAAATTTCTGTGTGGCTAACAAGGAAATTCTTATCTTCAAGTAAACAACGAATTAAATAAAAACTGCGACCTAAGTCTTGTTGGCACAGATTAAAGACCGTGCATATTTTTAAGGCCTTATCGCGAAGTTTTGTGTTTTTTTTCCTGCTCGTTGACAGCTCTTTGATAGCCCACGGGTCTGTCAAAGTCACTCCCCTCTACCAACAAATCGCGTATGCAAATTTGATTCACCCATACGACAACGATCGCAGCTGGCAGTGTGTGTTTGTGAGAGATCTTTTTGGCGAATTCCGCTGTGTTATTGTTGTCTGCTTTGTGTTTGCTTTCATGAATAAATAAAAAAAAGTGTTCGTCGCCTTCTTTTTCGGAAATTCCTAATCACAGAGTGTTGTTTGGCTTCTGCTTTTGGATATTTTGGAGAGCTCTCGCTTCCATTCGGACCAGTCTCAAAAAACCGAAAAAATAAACAGGTAAGTCGTTTGATTATGTCTGGCTCTTTCTACGCCTGACTCATAACTGTTGCGGTTTTTGCAGTAAAACTGGAATTTCGGTTGTTGCCTGAATGTTAAATGTCTTTCTTTTTTTTAATTACCGCCAGAAGCTAATAATTCGCACGGTGGTTTACCATTTTTGAAAACAGCTAATGAGCCAGAAGCGACAAGTGTCAGAAAGTTGACGGAAGTTGGAGGAAAAGCTATGAGGGAAGGAATTTTGAATTTCCAGACGGAGGAAATGACAGAGCTAAAAATTATCGCTTCACATGCTGCGCTTAATTGCGACGCAAATTGGAGAGGGATGATTTTAATTCTGCTGTGGGCGGTCTGTGTTGGGATCAGAAGAGAGAGAAAGCTGTCGAAACCAATTGCGGGGTGGCATTTAGCAACGACGACTGAAGGCTATAAATATTAACACGTCGATTGTGGCTTTCAACAGTCTTTCGCAATGGTGAGAGTCTTCTAACGAATCAACTCGATTTGCAGGTCAAGGTAGAGTCGCTGTTAGGCGATTTTTTATTCAACGTAAGTGTTTGAGTCTACAGAGAAATTAGAGATGTCATCGAAAAGATCATCCGAGGGTTTAAATTTGTAAAAAAAAAAAGGTCACCAGACCAATATTGAGTACTAAGACTGAAGCCTTAGAGTTGGCCGTAAGGTTAAAGATGCGATCTACAGTCTAACTATTTGTTAGTCCGACTTGCTGCAGGTTTCAATTGTTATTTTACCGAATGCCACACGATCAATGAAAATATCATCTTTTGTAAATCATCCTTGCGACCACATCTTCAATAATTTTAGCACAATCTTGTTGAAAGTTTAACGTTTTTTTTTTTCCCGAGCTGGATATGAACCTCGCTCAACAGTCCGACGCACTAACCGATCGCGCCAACGGCGCCCACAAAGTTAACATTAGTACGTCTAAAATAATTTGTCGTCAGCCACACGGACCTTGGAAATTTAAGGACCATTGAAGCTCTTCTTTTCACACATCAAAACGTTTAATTCTCGACAAGCTATTGAAAGTTTTCAGACGAAAGAATTACGTTCACTTTCCTCGTGTTAACTTACAAAAATTGTTCGAGGTTATGGCTTTTGTTGCGATGGTTGTTGCGTTTGCAAAGCCAACAAAGGCTGAAGTACTCTTTAGAGACTTTTTTTTACACAGTTTCTAGCACTGTGCCTAGAAACCTGAAATATCTTTCCTTAGCAGAGGTGAAGAACTAATTTCTCCGAGGTGATCTGTACACTTTCGTCCGTAGGCGCCGTAGCTTAATCACTAGTATATCGGACTTTTAAGCAAAAGTACATGGGTTCGAATCCAGCACGGGGAACAAAAAAAAAAATAACACTATAAAACCACCTCCTTCTAGCTGGAGGTGGCAACAGTGTACTTCTGTCACGGAAAGCCTTCGTAGGTTGCCGTTCGGAACTAGTATCAAACCGTAGGTCCTATCCAAATGTCAAATTGTAACGTGCACAACACAGTGGAGGTGCGAAAAAAGCTATTCTCTGGCCCTCCACTGGCTGTTACGCCATCAATGATGATGATGATATAGTTTTGTCACAGTCCCCAATTCTGATTCAACTTTTTAAGTTCACACAGTACACAGTTCGCACGAAATTCTCACTAAATTCATGTTTGGGGCACGACTGGGAAAGCCTGTGACGTTTAAAAAAATATATATTCGGAGAAAATCGAGTGTTTAAACGTTTAGTGGAGGTTATTTATTGAATTCAGGAAACTATTTTGAACGAAAAACATATTAAATATGAAGAGGATATTATCAGTGCAGTAGTTACCGTTAATAGTGTATGCACTGTTATAGTATGTTACGGCAACCGCTTATCTCTTTTACGGTTACACACATTCATTGCTCTATTACTCATAGTTCTTTTTCTTGAATATTAAAATGATGTAGCACAATGTTTACAAAAGTTTCTTTTTCTCGTATCTGTTTTCAACCATCAAATAAACAAATTTAACTTGCAAAGAATGTGTCAAATATTTACAGTGCTGAGCATAAAGGAGGAATTTCTTGAAAAAAGTTATAAATTAATTTGATCTATTAAGGTTTTGATTGGTTTTTGTTAATTCCCGTTGATTGAGAATGTACGCCCTTCTATTGGCAACAAAACAAAAAAAAATCAGAAAAAAATGAGTTAGATGCAGGTTTTCAAAAATGCACTCAAATTTCATTTAATGGTCGTACCCCCTAGATTCCTGATCACAGTCATTTAATTTTTCGTAGAAGTCGTACAGCGATCATAGTTATTTTTAAGGATTATTTTTTTAAAAGATAAACTTTCCAAATAAGTAGAAATTCGTTGAAGTTTTCCTGCTATTAGATTTTCTTTATATTTGTTGCATATAGGCCCTTCTTACACTTGCTCGTTCAATAACCAACTCTAGAGAGCAGCAAAAGTGAAAGCAACCATACATATGTACATACAGGAGCTCACAGCTTATTTGACCAACTCCATATTTACAACTTTAAATGAGCATAGTTCGAAAACGAAAAAACCTAGCAAACAAGTAAAAACGTTTTTGCGACTTCATTGCAGCCATTACAAAGCAAATCTTACCGATTTTGGTGAAATCGTAAGCAGATCCAAATCATCTACCCAAAAATTAGGAAATCGTTTCAAAAAAATAGAATTAGAAAAAGAACACAGGCCAGGTCATAAGCTCAATAATAGAGAAAAAAAGCAGGTTGCACTGTATTTTGTGAAAACTTTTTATTTATTCATCTAGTTTAAGTTAGTAATTTCAATTTGCTATTTCTATTTGCTTTCCAAAGTGATTTAAATTTCGCTTACAATTAACGTTTCGCAATTAAAATTTTTTTGTTTGAAAACTAGAACTGCATACGAGCTGCTGGCTTTTTAAATTTAGACAAAGTCGAAAATCAAAGTCATTCGTATTCCCGAAACTTCGTCGCTGACTATTTTGATTGTGTTCCTTTTTTCAAATGGCAAATACACGAAGAAATTTCAATAATGAACAATTTCTTTAAGCACTTAGGCCTTAATATCGTTTCATTGGGTAATTTTTTTCATTCTGATAATTAGCTGACATAAGTTTTGAAACGATTTTCCACCCTTTTTGCGGTTTAGTTGAATTTCGATCAGGATTCAGTTTAAGGATTCCTTTTCTCTTCTTGGAGCAAGTCTCGTTCTTTGAGCCCTAACTTTTGTTTTTTTTATATGCTTTGTTGGTTGAGACTCAAAATAGTTAGCCTAACCCAAAAGATGATTGGCAGCACAGTGGCCTAGCTTTGGCCTAAGTGTGTCAAATTTGAAAAATGTGTTTAATAAAACTAAAAAAAAGTGGTTAATCAAAGTATGGTTGAGTTTGAGTTAGTTAGCTAGTTATAGTTTATTTTCATTTCATATTTTATGCATTTTACATTTCTTTTTCATGAAATAAATAAGTTTATCTGTAGTTTAAATAGTCTGCTTGATGCCATTTATATTATTATATAGAAGTTGTATTGTTTATTTGCTTAACAAAAATTCAAAACATTCGCTTTGGTCCGCTTGTGGCAATTTCTTTACAAACAGTCTTGAGCCTGTTCTTTTATTTTTTGACTTGAAAGAGGGTTTTTAACACACGAGGATGTTACAACTTTTTCTTGTTGAGAGATGTGTTGTTGTTAGAGATGTATGGATATCTTAGGGAAAAAAATAATAATAGTTCTGCCTTTGCTGCGGATGAAAAACGATGACAGACGTGAAGCCCTATATTGTCATTCTTGGCCACATTCCTTTACTTGGAAACTAAAGTTTAAAAATGTGCTCATAGCATAAAACAAAATTCTAAAAAGAAAAGTAAATTTAGAAGAAAATGCTAGCATGCTGACTTAATCGAAGCAGCCTACTTATTTTCGTCGATTAGTTTTGAGGTTTGGTTTGGGGCATCTTTCGACGAACAATGGCTTATGTGGTTAAAATGTGCAATGTCGTTTTGTTTTTTAACAGCAGAGCATGCGTCTTTTTAATTTTTGTGACTGTTACTCCAGATTCTGTGTGACGCTCCCACTATACGTAAATGTGATCAGCAAACCTTATTTCTAGTTCTAAAAAACAAAGAAAACGCGTCGTCAAAGACCCCGTAAACAACTGCAAGGGTGTCATTAAAAAAAAGTCTGGAAAATTTACTCAAAATTAATTCAAAACACCGTCAAACTCTTCCAATGCTTTGTGCGGTGGTTAGGGGAAGGAAAAGTTTCGTTCAAACCGAAACCGTGTAAAACGATTCATGAGTGTATATTGATGTATTTTGAACAGAAAAACTACAGTGGGCCAACATTTCCTGAAGATAAAACGTTTCCCGCAAGCAAAGTCGCACAAATCAAGTTTGGATAGATATTTGACAATACGCGCTTAGGTGAAAGCGCACAAAACGAGGGATGAGTATACTATCACGACAACAAGGTCTGGAGAAACCATGAGAGCATTAAAAACTCTAAGAAATTCATGAGTTTAAGGCACAACCCTAAACGAGGCAAAGAGGCTCTGAAATTACAGGTGGCTCAATTCAATATGTCCGCAATTTCTTCTATTCAATATGTCATGACGGAGCAGGACACTGAACCTAAACTCCAAATCGACGACAAGTCTCAGCTACAGTCATGTCCTCCCTATTGAAACTAGACCAACCTGCAATTTTACCGCTCATCGTCGCCGTCGCCTTTGCCATTGCCCCCGAGGGAATCTCATCGTCATCCGATGAATCACTTTAATTCCCTTTAATTACAATTCACCCCGAGCAAATTTACTGCTTCCACTTCCACTTCATAATCCGTTGAATTACCTCCTCGTGACCCTTTTCTTTTTCGGGCGCCTCTCGCTGCCGCTTGTTTATCGCCGCCCGTCCGTAGAGACTTCCTCAAGCAATTAATCCGCTTGTCTCGTTGGGATTAGGTTTGCTGCCATTAGACAATTCGCTGCGTCTTCCGAAAGACGTTGAGATCCGCTGTGGCATTCCCAGCCATTCTCCACGATGCCACGAACCATAACTCTTGCATGGGAGTTGGGGAGTTAGGCTAAGGACGTGAGGTAAGAAACGCCATTCTTTACGAGTCACTACGCGCAAAATGACAACAAACGGAAGGGAGACATTTCTGGTTGACCCAGTCGGGGAGACGCATTCGACAAAAAAAAAAAAAAATTAACGCGTCTCATCGGTTGTTACGCAACCAAAGTTTTCAGTCGCGATGAAAGTTGCACTCTGCTTGGGCTCGTAATTGAGTTAACAAGTGTTTATAAAGCAGCTTTACGGTGCAACGGCAACAGCAGTGTATTCGCATTTACATTTCTCGTCAATCGGCGCTAATGACGTGTAGCCAGCAGTTGCAGGCTCAATTAAGGGAAAATTACAAGTGTTGGGTTGAATGGTTTGCATGCCTCAGCCCGCTGCTGTGCGGGCTTCCGTGGGTTTTTCTAATTGAACATTGAAAATTATTAATTTCATACTTCAGACGGGTTTTTTTTTTTTTTTTGTTGCATTTTGTGTGATAAAGAGGAAAAGCTTTTCACTTTTGAAACGATGTGGCATCGAACGAGGTCGTGACAAGTCATGGGCGGAGACTTCTGAGGCAACCATGAGGTTGCGCTTTTGTATTTTTAGTAAGCCGTCTCGTGGTTGTTGATAATAGGTCGGGGAAAAGAGTCAAAGACTTGACGAGATTAAGTTTCGAAGTCAGCGGGGATAAGCTAGATAATGGTGAAACTACGAAATAATCGACTTTACCAGACATTTTGAAACCTACGGCTTCAGAAACAACTGGCCCCAAAAAAAAAGTATTTCTGCTCATGAATTGATGATGTCGTTACGTAACTCGAACAATTTTCGAACATTGAAGAGGAAACGTAGAAAAATGTTGGGCCTACAAAACCAAAACAAACATTGAGTACGTAACAGCCCGTTGAAGTCCAGAGCTTAGGTTTTCGTTAAAAAAAATCTCGTCATTTATTGAATTTCAATTTGAAGTTTCATCTCAGGAGATATTTGTTAAGGAGAATGTGTCTTACATCCACGTACGTTTTTTAATCGGACCTTCTTCTCTTATCTTTTTGGTATAAAATTTTTAAAAGAATTTTGAAATAATGTCGAATTCAGTAAAGCGCTTCGAAATCATTTATTCATTCGATTTAAGCTCTAATTCTTTCCCCAGTAGCTTAAATTTTTTCTTACATGATCACGGGCCTTTGTAACGATCAATTCAGGATCAACTTTAAGTCTTCATTTCATGCGAATAAACAGGGCCCTTCGGCTTTGCAGATAAACATTTGTAAACAAATTTAAAATGAATAAAAAAAAATATAAAATGAAATAAAAATAAAATGTATTCAACGTCCTGGAATCTCAACAATACCCAGACAAAAAGGATGGTTCTAGTATTTGCTTTTGATCTTCCTTCTACATCGTCTAGGACAAGGCTGTTCAAGCTGCATACCTTTACGAGGTGCTTAAATTCATTACAAAATCTAGAGGGCCACAGAAAAAAAAATATTTGCAGTTTTCAAACAAAAATCAAATTTAGATTGCACCCTAGCTGCCAAATTATAGTAAACGACATTTTAACCAAAAATGAGTTACGTTGAACGCCATGGGGGTCACCGGTGACCGGCACTAAGTTTGGTCGTAAATGACGTGGCAGTCAATGTGTTTGTTAAAGCCCAGTCAAAAAAAAAAACCAAAACAGCCACTTTAGAGTGGAAAACCAAATGAAAAAAAAAAAAAAAACACTCCTTCCATCGCTCCTTCCAAGTCAAAATTCTTTTAAAAAACAGCAAAGCTCCCTAACAAGTTCGATACAATGTTAATTATGCAGATCGATAGTTTATTTGATTACGCGTCTTTCTGCATCATTTTAAGAAAGCAATCCAGTTATAAATAACGGAAAAAACTAAATTTATCGCAAGTGACATTTATACTTAGCTCGGACTCAAAAAAAAAAAACCTCTCCTGTAAAATTTTCATTTTCTCGCTTAAGATAATTTTTTTTTTGGCGGTAAGGACACGACTAACTTGCCGTCAATTTCAAACTCAAACGTGACATTTGGAAAATTTTCTGAAGACTGATTTTGCATTCGGTGTCCTAATTTTCATGCACCAGAACAATTCACATGAAAAGTCACTTATATTAATTCTACAAGCAAAGACGAGCATTCATTTCCTAATTCGGTCAAAATCGTGCCAAGAGTCATGGTAAAGCGTGTGGATTTTCCAAACTCTGAAATTCACTCCATCAACTCTGCACAGTTTGTAATGAAGGAGATTTGAATAGTCAGACTAATTCCAGAAGTCTGTCATCTCTGTTGACATCGTTCGAACAAAGAAACACAGATTCCGCTGATAACACACGCGACTGTTCTCGGCACAAGAAAGCGCTTAAAACAAAAGGCCTAAGACCGCCGCGTTATCATTTCAGACTTTTGCTGATAAAAATTAGTAATGTTGAATGTTTATCAAATATTTGCGTTGTTCGCACCCAATCAAGTAGCCAAGCAACCAACAAATGATGCAATCTTCTTAGTCCTCGTCTATTTTCGAATATCTGATTCACGATTAGAAGTGTCAACTCGTTGAGTTAAAATTTCTCGCATTCCGAGATGCAATTTCCTTTATCGGATGCTACTGAACGGTTTATCCCCGTCGAGAAATGTCACTTCATTTGTTTTTTCTGTTATAAACAAATTTTATTGACCTCATAAAATCCAATCTACAGATTTTTTTTGAAAAAAAAGAAAAAAAACCCACAGCCGATGCGCCGCCATCCTTCTAATGATGGGTTTTGCCCTAAACGATTCGATTTCGGGGAATTGTTTATTTTTTTTTTTATTTTTGGACTCTGAAAGTAAATAAATGACACAAAAGAACGCATGTAAATAATTTGCTTCGATAAGAGAGAGGCGCAAAGGTCTCAAAAAAGGTCGAGAACCTTTTGAAATTTTATCACGTCGTCGTCGTAGAGTGCAGGCGCAGACGCAGACAACTGGCAACTTTGTTGTTGTCGGTGAAAAAAAAAAGTCGTTTTACGAGTTTTGTATTTTGATTTATTGAAAATTGATGTTTACTGGTTTGTTATGGAATGGATCTGCTTTAATGGGTGATAGGGACGATGAAAGCGGAAAACATACGACAGTTGCAGTCGAATTATGAACCTGTTGCACATTGTTTACGATAACCACGTTGCTCTGAAGTGGGAACGTGGAAAACAGAATTAATGTCAGTGGGTTGCTTTGGATGCATTTGTGAAGCGTTTTGTGGGATTTACACGTCTGCTGGCATTGGTGGGGGTCTGAAAATTGTTTGAGTAAAAGTTGATTCTACGTTTGAGGCTTCAATCTTGCCACCAAATCGTTTATTTAGTATTTTCTAATAATGACAGTATGCACCGGCCATGTTGTTTTAACAGCGGTTGCCAAATTGATTGTTTATTATTCAATCATTGATGCCAAATCACGATGACAAATTGTGGGATTGGAGATCACGTCTAAACAATAAAACTTTATTATTCAGTTAAGTGTTTGTTAGTACGAACGTTACGCTGACAGCAGAATAATGCACTCTAATATTTAGCAATACAAAAATTAATCCATCTATCCTTAATTTTTTTAATTGGAGTGACACCACGTCGCGGCATTTTATGCGAATCAAGCACTGTCATGCTTGAGCGTTGCACGGAATGTACCTAGGGAGAAATTCCTTTGACGTAGGATGGCTTTATTGTTAGAAGAGGTTGTACTTGTTTTAGTTTCATCACTAAGTAGAAGATGTTACAATGGATGGAGATCCAGTGCCTCTATTTGCGAGCGAACTCCCCAATCTTTTACATACGATTCTGCTGACTTCTGACTTCTTTTTCTTTTGCAGTACGCGTCTAAAAAAGGCTGTGTTGTTAAAACTTCGCCTTAAAGACTCTATGGACGGCCCCCTATCAATTATATTTGCACCAATTTCCGTAAAATGCAGAAACTTTTTGCTACGGCGCACAGTGGTTTCACTTGTATGGGGCGATGGAAAAAAATCTGTTAAATGAGAACCCATGGACCGATTTAGATGAAATTTGGCATGTGTGCTGCGAGTTCTTTAAGTGGTCCAAATTTCATATACACAGCTTACGTATTTACAGAGTAATCGTAGGTCGAATAATTAAAAAAAGGTAGTGTATTGGTTTTGGCTTAGAAAATAAGTGTCTTATTATTTTTAATATTGCTAAATTTAGTTTAAGGACTTAGTTTTAATGCTAATATACATAAAAAAGTTAAGTATAAACGAAATTACAAACTATAGTGGAAATATACGCAAATTATCGGTAGTACCTATATGCTTTATTTCTGATGTCTTGCTCTTCTTCGGAGAGGAAATAATCTCTGCTCCATGAAATAAAATCTTATGTACTGTCACCGGCATACAATACCAAGGATATAGATTTGTTCCTGGCCATAAGCTCATTTGATTCCTCGATTCTACATTTTTTTATTTTGGCACAGCAGTCTTCAAATTATTTGCATGGTTGTTCTGTTTGATACTTCATTTTTATCTTTCTAAAAAATTACTGAAAACTTCCCTTTAGCCCATTCACTTTATTTAGTTAAAACAATTTCCTTTTTATACCGAACTGCTTTGTATCTTTCGTAAAAATAAGACAAGAACCTTCTTTTCACCTCTATCACTATTTCATTATTTCGACATGGGGTCAAGTCTCTATAATTCGCTAACAAACATTTTGAGAAATTGCAAATACTTCCATTTAGGAAATAAGCACAAAGAACTTATATCCAATTTCAAAACTAGCGATCGTAAAAGTATGAATAGTAACGAAATAATAAAAGAAACAAGGAAACGAATAATAAAAAAAACACGATCAAGTAACAAAATAACGAACAAGTAACAAAGTAACGCAATAACAAAATTACAATATATTTATTAAGATCAAAATGAAGAAAACGAAGAAGTGTATGAAACATGTAAACTGTATAAGAAACACAAAAGTCAAACCACTCTTCGTTCTCAAACACAAGAAAGTAATTTGCGGTTGCCCCAAAACAATATTTCACGCGAAACTGCTTTGCAAAATATTTTTACAGAATTTATTTCGGTTAAAATTGTACTAGAATTTCAGACATCGTTACCATAAACGCTTCGTTCTCCCAAAGTGATTAAAAGTGACTTTTAGTTTTTGCACTATCGAAAGAGGATACTTCAAGCTTTCAGAAAACGTAGGTCTCCCGTTGGGGCCTCTTGGATCACTTTTTTTATGAACCAACAAACATTGGGATACCCCTCTAAAAAAGTGTCCTCAGTCAAGAGCCTAATTTGTGAGATCGGTAAGGAATATGAAAAAAATGTTGAAAGGTAAAAATGTACCCTTCAAAATGAATATAAACTTTTTTCTGTGTTCATGATATGTCCAAAGATATTTAGCGTCAAAAATGCTTAAAAAAATTCATATTTTTCCATGCATTTTAAAATCTCAATTTTGAGCTAACGGTATAATCGAACGGAATATCCAAGCTCCACAATTCTGGCTTTCTAGGTTCTCATATATGTAGAATCCAAAAACCATATCGGTTTTCCAAACAAAAACAAAAAATTTTATGATTTTTTTTCACTAGCGCACCACTGTGCGGCGGCCTATGCTTGTTTTTTCGCGGTAGGATTGTCTTAGCCGTGAGCTTGCGAGAGGCTTTTTTTACACTTTAATTCTTTTTAAAAGTACTGCCCTGCATTTTTTAATGCACTTTGGTATTTTGCACAAAATATCAAAGTTTAATAAGCGTTTTGTGAAAAAAGTTATCGATTTCCAATGAAAACCTCATTGTTTCTAATTATATGCACGAGCTATACTACGCCTTTGCTTTGCTTAGCTACGTGCACTTCTGATGGTCAAACGCCTAAGATTTCTTGTACTTGATATAAAAACCCAAGATTTTTCTAATAGATTTAATCTGTAGCTACAAAAAAAAAAAACAAATCGGTGAAAAGGAAAAGATCATTTCAGTGTGTCACGGCACAGTATAAGCAATTATTACTTTCATAAATTTTTCTAAGTAAGCTTTAAACAACTAAAAGGATCGGTAATGAAAAACAAGTGACTAATTATGTTTTTTTTATGTGCCGCCTTTGATGTAAGAATCTCTCTTTTTTTAATCAAAAGGTTTCAATGTCCCGCTTTGGCCGAAAAAAAATCTGACAACGTCGTCTGCAGCGAAGAGGTACATTTTTGGATTAATGTCTAATGGGATACCCTATATCTTCAGTCAACCCAAATTATACGCAGTAAACCAAATTTAATCAAAATCAGTTTATTAGTTCCGGAGATTACCCCGCACAAACTTTGTAGTACGAGATTTCTACGCACAAAGTTTACCACTCAAGAAGAAATGTCGAAGAAATTTAAAAAGCGCCGTTATTGAACTAGCTCAATTCATAATTTGATGCAAAAATTAGTGAGTAGATACAAAGGCCATCAAAAACACTCCCACAAAGTGCACACAAAGACTCGTTTCACACAGCTTAGCTTCTGCTTCAGCTGTTTAGTGTGCACCCTCCACGTTTATCTTGACTGTATCCAAACGTCAGAAAAATACAGACGAATGGCTTTAAGTAAACCACTTTAAAGGCAGCGGGTGAGTTCATAAAAGCAACACTGCTGCAACCCTGCAAACGAAATGCTTTGCAGGACCGCCGTTGCTTTTATAAACTCACCCACCATATTACAGAGAATTCAAACCTATTTCTACTCGATTTCAAGCTTTTTCCGTGTCCCTTAAATTACAACCCCCAGCTCAGCTTTAAGTTCACTCGTCTTCGAAATCCCGACTGCTGTCTCCGAGGACAAAAACCCAACCATCCCCACAGACCCATCACTTCTGCATCGCCTCCGCCACGGGCACATGCACCACTGCTGACACTGAGTTTTCATTTCCCATTTGACTCCAGACCATGACAGCACTCAAGATAATTACACATCATAAGATACTTAACAAGTAGCCTCCGCGCCTCACCACCAAATCGAACAACAACGTCGACGTAAACACCTTAATTCCCCTCCCTGTGGAAATAATCGAATACATTTCCCCCCCGTCTCGAGAGAGCGGAGCAGAGTTCCCAAATTCATTCCTAAATCGATTATACCTCCCAACAGGCATCAAAGACGCAGCCTCCAAGATGCTCCGTGTCTTTGCTTTAAATTAAATTCTCTTTATTCATGGCCCGCTCATAGCCCATTTCAAGGGTCGTTCGCTGGGGTAAAATTAAATTAAAAAAAAAAAGGAACGATGAAAAAACGAGGGCGCACAGAAGAAACACACAAAGATGAGTAACGACGTGAAAGTCTCTCTACTTATGTGCCTACAACACCGTGATAAGCGACAACTTAAGTCAAAGTACGTGTACACGTACGTGCACACACGTCCTCCTTCGCGTCGATTCCGCTTCCAAAGATAAAGTAAATAGCGACAGAGCTCACCCTCGCCTTCGCCCTTGCCATCGTCCTTATTACACACACCCGGTTGGCGGTGCCCTTCCGAAACTCAAAAGTATAAATAATAATTTCGAATTATTTAACTTTGAGCCAGCAAGCGCGCGAACTTCTTCGATGCCGTCATCGGAGTCGCAACGAATGGGACGGGGATCACCCGCCCACAGGGGCGACAGGGACAAGGTGCTGTGGCCGGGTTACGTAAAACTTCTCCTGACATCCGTGCCGGGGAAAATTTAATTGGCAGCCGGGAAAAAGTTTTAGTTTTCCTTTTTTTTTTTTCGAAATTCCTCTACACCCTTTCATCAAAAATGACGACGTTAAAAAAAAGTTTATTTGATTCATCCAAAAGCGCCACAGACGGTAAAATTTTGAATCAAATTTTCTTTTTTTGGTGTGTGTATGTGTGTTAAATCAAACAGATTGCAATGAATTTATAAATTTTGTGGCACCTGTTGTGACAGGTGAAAAGCAAAAAAAAATAAAAAAAAGGAAAAAAGTTCTGGCGCGACGAACCACGCAGAGGAATGACATTTCACCGGCGAAAGAGGAAGATTCAAGGAGCAAGGACTACTTCTGCTGAAGTTAATTTACGATTGAAACTTCAGAGGTGTTTTCATTTTTCCTCCCACACCTCGATAGGATCCTTCTAATTTTTGTTCGTGCCTTTTTTTTTTCGTATTCAACTAAAGGCAGATGAATTTTTATTGCGATGCCATTTTTATGAGAGCGAATAAAAATTGAAAAGAATCCTTTTAGCGGAAATTGAAATTGAAAACATTTTATTGGTCGCCATGGTATGCGAGTCCTGGCCGGGTTTCTTGCGATGCTGAGGAGCCAAAGTCAAAATAGGAAAGGAGAGTGTTCTGTTGTCGTAAACTGCAAATTACCGAGTGCCAAAGGAATGCGGGCGTGTATTTTATGCGGTCGTCTGTCGTTTTCCTTTTTTTTTTTGCAATTGACATTTGTTTAGGGGGTTTGTTGTTAGTTTTGTGTTACGTATCGGTTTTTGGCGAAGTTTGTACGAGGAAGTACTTCATTGTTGCAGCGATTGAATATTTTTTATTTCCGGAATTTTCATTTACCTCTCTCCTCTTTCGAAAGACATGAAGCATTCTGCTGGTGGGCATTTGCAACAAATAGCAACGATCCCCATTATTCCTCCTCTGGTTTATCTTCTTAAGGGAAATTTTTTATCTCATTCGTTGCGGTTTAAAAAAATTTTCATTCCAAGGATGCTTTTGGAACAACCACAATGTTACACACTAAAACTCAGTTGAGTACAGCAGGTGATTTTTCTGCAGTTTAAAGAAGTTTCTGGGAAGACTCAAAATGTCGTCTAAAAAAGAATTTTAAATCTGGAGCATCTATGGGAGACGTTGGCAGTGCCTGGAAAGGAGCGAGTAGCACAAACAGAATTCGGTATGTGAAAAAATGTCCATACATGTTCTTCTACTTAAAACTTTGAATTTCAAAAACTGCCCAAAATATTTGATAACACCTAGATGTCAAAGGCTGTTAAATAAAATTTTAACAAAAATCAAAGGTCTTTAGTAATTTTAAGATTTCGAGGTCTGACGTTTAAAAAAAGTACTAAGCTCGAATCGAGCGGTATTTTTAAGCAAAAAAATAGATGTCTCTAGCGTTTGCGGTGAAGTGTAAGCATACAAAAAATTCCTGAAACTCATAACTCTATTTAAGACAGTTGAAGAGTCGGAAAAAGAAGTTGCGGAGGTCTTTAATTCAAGTCTTTAGAGAATAGGACCACTTAGCGGCAGAAAACCCATATCTCCTAACTATTCAAAAGCGTTCCCTTTATGGCACCACCACAATTGATTCCAATTGCCGATGACTGGGCCATTTCGAAGCCGCAATAACCGTGTGAACGTCCCCAAGTAAACTTCAAAGCACAATTTTATTGCTCTCAGCACTACCGAAAAGACTCCATGAATTCGGCACTTATTTCTTTTTTTTTTCTTTGTTGGCCAGACTACAACCAGCCAGGACCCCATTATTTATTCGTTCACATAAACGCCACTTAAATGCCGTCTTTATCCTCTGCAAACAGCATAACAACCCATAAAAAAATATGATACTAAGCTGCCCGCACACATATTACACCCCATCCTGGTCATTTTCTGTTATTGCAGGACATGCTCACCCCCACCGGCAAACAGTAAGCAAAACTAGCAAAATTCCTTCATGCGGCACACTTCTCACCTTACCACCCCAACCCGCGCAATATAAATAAATCATAAAAGAAAAGCATTAAACCTGTCTTCGCCCTCGTGCGGCTATTTCCTCTCTATTCCCCAGTGGCGCCGGAGGGTGAGGGTTTACCCACACGGCGCGGCAGCCACATTCCAACGCATTATCGCTGGACATGTGCAGAAATTTATGACCACTGCAAACGCAACGCTAGCGAACTGCCACGCTTCACCTCTGCGCCACTTAACGGATTAAAGAAACACTTAAACGGAATCGCATTACGTCGTCCTTCATCCCTTGCAGAGCAGCAGCTAACCCGTTTGCCATTCAAAAGGAATGAATTAGGATTTATGACTTCGGCCGGGCTCCTTGTAGCAGAAACACCACAACCACCACCACCGCGGTGTCCTTGCACCCCCATGGCCAACAATGGCCGAGAGAAAATAATGATTTAATGAGCAACTCTCTCACGGGGCGGTCTCACCGGGTGCATTCAGCACCCACCACCCGCCTGGGGCTTGTGAGAAACCACTGACCATGCGGTTTTGTTTATCTCCCCGGCGCGGCGTTTCCTCAAAATGAGTTCGGGAAAAAAAAAAGGATCTACGGGTAAAGACAAAACTCCATGACGCGTCATCCATCACGTTCAACGCCTGAACGCTGCAACTCCACCACCCCCGAATAAGTTGCTTTACCCCAGTTTAATTTCGTTTTTACTGCTCAACAATGGAGATGGAGATGGAGCGGGGGAGAACAACAGCATGAGGGATATCCTCGAGCCCTGCTTTTATTTCCGGTTCCTGTGGCGGCTCCCGTTTGTTTTTGTTTACGTCTGCTCGCTGGTATTTGGCCAGCACTTTGAATTAAAGTTTGTTGATTCATAGAAGCGTTTTAGAGTAAACACAGTTAAATTGCATAAGCATCCAATTTATTTTCACCCCCCCTCTTTCTCTTTGGTATCACAGTCTGCGTGTTTGGGTGGTGCTCGTTTTTCGTTTGGTTTTTATTTTTGGGGGGTCGAATTTTCCGGAGGGAAAGAAGACGTCAAACGCATCGTTGCGGAAAATGGGAAAAAACTCCCACGGACTCACGGTTGGCTGGCCAAAAATGACAGACGGGGTTGGGGGTGCTTTTAATTAATTACGATACCCTCCACCAAATGGGCACTTTTCAGTCGCATGTAGTGACGCGAGGGAGGCAGACAACGGCATGACCACAAATTGCATTACGTTGACGATGACGGCGACGACGGTGACGTGGACCGGGACGTCGTGTTATGACGGGGCGCATGATAGGCGGTCATGGCTGGTTTCATGTGGCGGAGAGGCGTTTGTGACACAACAGCAGACGTGTTTTGTTTTCCTGTTTTTTAAACGATCTGCTTTCATAAAGCCTGACACATCTCTAATGGGTTTTTTGTTACGGGTGGTCGGTGAAGGGTGGTGGGCCAGTCGGCAGCCGGAATTGCAAGCAGTTTGGCCGAAATTTCGGGTTCCTCAGATTGGTCGGGAGCGTCCTGGCGATTTAATGAAATTTCCGGGTGGGTCAATTCTGTGGTGGGTTGTGGTGATTTTTGCAGTGTCATGGGCCGATGGATGTGGGTGGGTGTTGTGGAGAGTTACTTTAAAGCAAACTGACTGCTTGAGGAAGGAATTTGTTAATAGAAATAGAGAATAGAAATCGTTTTGTAACTTTGAGCATTTCATATATGTAGAACTAGATTGACACAAAATGTGCTGTCGAGCGATTTTTTGAAACGTTTTTTTTCGTCAATGACCACGGTTACTTGCCACGGTCGCTGCGTTTGCCGAACCACCCGAAGCCTCAAATTTTACAAAAAATTCTACAATTGAGACCAAGAAAGTAACGAAAATCATTCAAACGCCTAAGAACGAAGTTTGCCTTGTAAAATCTATTTGCGACTAAGACCGCCTTCTCTGTTTTTTTTTACGTAAAACACGAATTGTAAGTCAAAAATTGCCTTTCAAAGATTTTTACTCGCGGTTGATGGCCGACTTTGATTCCAACAGTGATTAAAAATGTCCAAAAATATTAAAAATATATATAGGAAAACTGTTGAACACGTTCCGTGACCGACTTTGATTCACTCACGGATCATAAAAGGTCAAATATGTAAAATAGGAAGTCTAGAAAGAAAGAAAAAAAAAGAAGAATTCGAATAGTCTTTTAGCGACCTCAGAACATAAAAATGAACAGTTTACTTGTTGTCAATTCTCAAAAAAAAACACAAAAATTAAAAACGTCCATCTAGGTTCTTTTTGTTTACAATAAAATTTTCAGAAAACGTCTTTGCGACTTTTAACTCTTTTTAAAAATGCACAGAGTTGAAAATTCGTTAACAGAAGTTTTCTGTAGTCTTCTAGGCTCAATTGAAATCCCAAAAATCTTTGTTCAGAAGGCAAAGCATATCATTGCAATTTTCAACAGATTTTCTGAGTTTAAAAATTCACCGTTACAAATTTGTTTAATCAGAACAAAATAAAAAAAAATGTGTTCGTAAGAGGACAGAGCCTTCCATCGTTGGCGTGAATTTAAATCTTCAATATCAGAAACCCCTGTAAATGGTTTTTAATTCAAACAACAACTAAATGAAGGAAAGTTTAAAGCAAACTGACTGCTTGAGAGATGATTTTGTTAATAGGAAACGATTGTCCATATGGAATGAGATTCACACAAAATGTGGTGTCGCATAATTTTCTGACACGTTTTCTCGGTCAATGACCATCGGAAATCAATTTATTCGAATTCAAAAATTTTGAAGCTAAAACATTTTTTTTTGTTTATGATGAAGATATTCTAAGGAGCCTAAGACCCATCAATGGACCTCTTCAATCGTTTTCAGAGGTCGAGAAAATTTAAGCCGTGAAAAGGATAATTAAAACTTGCGTGAGAAAAACTTGTACTAATTTTTAGAAGTTACAGATCACGAAATTCTTCCTTAGGTCTTTTCGCTTCGTAGCGGATTTTTAAAATAAAATAAAACAACAATAATTGTTCGTTTAATCGCGATCAACAATGTATTTTATTTGCTTCCAAATGTGGTAAATATTCAGGTTGTGTTTTTGGTCAGACAATTGAATGCGCATATTAAAAATCGGCTAATTAACTGGAACCAAAATGTCTCTAATATGGTTGTACACAAAAGTGTTCGTTCGAATTTGCCTAAAAAAAAAAGTCTTTAGTCGTTTTAAGAGCTTCGAAACTTCAAAAATCGTTATTACGGCATTAAGATAGTCTTCGACTCTGTTCTCTGGACCTTGAAAGCTGTTGAAAGTGAAATTAAAAACATTTACGAAGAAGTACTCAATGTTTTTCAGTCGTTTTTGACTTGAAAAATTTGTAAAAAAATTTGCGCCTTAAGTAGTTTATAAAAAGTCTTTTGCTCTTCTTCGGAGCTTGCTGTCATCTCATTAGGATCTCTCATCGACATTGAAAAGCCAAATATGTTCTTTTAGAAGCTAAACCCTGCCGTGGTTGCGTCTGAGTCTTTAGTAGATGATTTTTTATCTCTTCGAAATGGACTTCATTCAAATCTTTCTAGAAGTCACTCTTCTCCGTTTCCACCACAAAAACTGTCTCCAAACAAAAATTCTATCTTCAAATTTCAAAAAAAAAAACCTCGCCTAGACCACACTCAGTCGAGTCTGCTTACTCGAAATTCCTCCGCCCACCTCCTCGGCTTAGAACTTTGCATTTAAATGAACCCGATACCTGCGCTGAGCTTATAACTTATGTCCACGATAAAGGCGACCAGCGGAGATTACATTCCCATTCCTCCGCTCATCTCGCCTGCCTTTGTCTGCTCCGACGAAGGCGGCATAACTCTGCGTCTAGATCTCAAAATTAAGTAATCCTATCCCTTATCTCAGCACCTCTCTTAAGGAATGCCCAGGTAACGTGAGACAGAAGAAAGATAAACTCAACCCACACGCGACAACGCGACCTCCCCCAAGCCCATAATCCGACCTCAGCCACCCACGACGACGCTGACAACAACGTCTGTCAAACAATCTCGTCCAAACAACCCAAACAAGTCGAATCAATAAAAGATACACCACGACGCAGGCGAGTTCATAAAAGAGATAAAAAAAAAAATTATACACCCCACGCCAAGAAGTCCACGTTGAAATCCTTTGGCCTTCCCAAGGATCAAAATCCATTCAATGGGATACTGGAAATCTCATAATTAACGTGCTCCATTGTCACCGGCGCGAGGGTGTCCCGTGGTCCCCGACTGGTAAAGAACAAAAAAAAAGATACTCTTCTGAATCCCAGACGATGGCTAAATTGAGATACACGAGGTCCACGTACACGCCATGACGACAGCAAGCGACACACTTTTGTTTCATCTTCTTTCGTCCTTCTCGCCGGAGCAGAGTGCCGAAGGTCGGTGTCGTTAGCGAACTCGACCGCAGGTCCTTTTTTTTTCTGCTGCTTTGTTTTTTTTTTCTTTTTCTTTTAAGTCAACCTTATCAGAGTTTTCATATTCGTTCTCCGTTTTGGACACTTTCGGTTTCTATGGTGGGTGAAGAGGAGGAGTGTGGAGGAGTGAGGATGTCTATTTGACTTTGAAAGGATGAATAAATATGTTTGATCATCCCATTTAAAGGTCCTTGTTTACTTTTCCCATTAGAGGGTGTGTGTTTTTTTTTTCTTCCTGGAGCGACAATGTAGGAGAGATGAAGCCACACTGCCGTGAAAATGAAATGTCTCATCATTAAAAGACAGCAAACTAACAAGGACGTGGATGCTCACACAGATACACCCGCACCTGCCGAGGATGTAATTACATTCACCGTGTTTTTTGTTTTGTCGGTTCTTGACTTTTCCCGTCTCTCTTTTAAAAGAAAAACCGACGAGGGGTCCCTGTCCTCGTGTGTAAAAGAATTCGAGTCTCGAAAGAGTTTTTGGTTTTCTTCTTTTTCTTTTTTCATTCTTCTTCGAGATAAGAACTTCAGGAATTTATGTAGAGCCTTCTCCTGCCGTGGGATCAGATAGGAAAATGCGTACTTTCGAGATACACAGACAAACGTTTGTGTTTGTTGTTTCGCGGGTCATTGTTTTGTGTGTTCTCCTGACTCCTTCCACCGTCCATCCGCACTCAGTTCCGTTGAGTAATTCAAAAACTACGTGTGTTTTTTTTGTAGTTGATTTGTAGCACTTTCTTCTTTTTTCGTTTTTTTATTTGGATAGTTTTAAAGCACCTAAATGAAGTGCCGCAGGGGAGGCATTAAAGGCCGCGTTTATAGCGATAAATCTGTGGCATGGCTTTCCGCTTCGTTACACCGTTTTTTCTTTTTTTTTTTTTGTCTGTCTGTTTTCTATTCTCCGTTTGTAAATCTCGATAAGAGAAGACAGAGAAAGGGCGGAGAAATAGGTTAACATTTTGTATTCCTTTAGCGGATGTGACAAAAATTCGGGAAGCATCCAAAAGAAAAAAAATAGCATCGTTGAGGGGTTTTTATGGAGGAGGGATATCTTCTTTATGGCGATGTGTGACATGAGATATGCGTTTGCGTATGCAGTAAAATGGTTTATTATTAATTTGTCCCGTAGGCTGATATCCTTTGCGGTGTTGACTGGGCGCGGTTTTTATGGTGGAGTCTTTTTTTTATGGATTGGCAAATGCATGGCGGGTACAAAATGCACACATGTAAAGGATTTTGATGGCGTGATGGTGGCTGTTGTTGTTCTAGATAAGAAGATTCATTCCTTCAGTGGGATGGTTTTTGATACCCTTTTTTGATGAGCGCACTAAGTTTAGTTGATTTACGTGCGGACGATACGTTCGCTTTTTGTTAGAAGAGGTACAACATAACTTAGGCTAGAAGTGAAAGCTTTGAATCATCATATAACCAAGGTTGGTCCATATTTTACAACTTAATGCAAGACTTCGATAGAGGCTGAGTCATGGGTAGTTTTATACGCCTCCAATGTGATCTCCTTTCTCCAACGTGACGTGTTTGTCTTACTTGCCATTTTTCTCAAAGAATGTCATAAGCAATAGTTTCTGCTGTAGTCGTTTCAACCTTTAAAATTTAATTTATCGGTATGAACTTGGTGTTTCTTTTTACTTATTAGATGTCTGAATTGGACTTAAATTGCTTTTGGGTTCGATAAGTTGCGATGCTTTCTGAAATTTCAAGTGAAACCATTTTTTTTTTTTGCTTATTTATCCACTTAATCTCTTATGAGCCGTGGCTTAATCGTAAGTGCGTCGGACTGTTAAGTGAGAGTACCCGGGAGAAAAACAATAAAAACAATTTTCACGACCCCACCTCCAGCGAATGATTGACAATCCTCCTGGAGTACTTCTGTCACGGAAAGCTTTCGCAATTCGCCGTTCGGAACCGGCATTAAACAGTAGGTCACTTGTGTCAAAATTGCAACGCGCACAACACAGTGGAGGTGGCTTTTCGTCCATTTAGAAAACCATAAAAACGATTATTGTTAGTCTACCTTCAAACATAGACTCGCGGACTTTTTTTTTTAAAAACTTTTGAAGACGGTCAATTGCCCCACACATTATTTTTTCATATCTAAAACTATTTAGGCAACACTCGTCTTAGAATCTTGCTACTTTTCAACTTTATTCACAAATCTCATTATACCGTTAACTTGTTGTGTCAAAATGTTCAAAGAATGTAGCCTTAAGACTTCGCAAAAAGTCTACAATACTACTGGTGAATATCGCATGAAAATCCTTTCAGTATTTCCTTAGATTAACACGTTCAGATAAACAAACTCTTTACTTTCATAATATTAGTATAAAGATAATTTATTTCAAACTCAGCTCTTTTAACGACTACAAAAATTTGTTTCTAGAGCTGACTTTTATTGTTTATCAAAATTTGGCTGACGGTAGTTAGAATTGAAAAGAATGGCGTGGAATACTGCAAGCCAAGAACTCTGAAACTTTTTTTTTATAGGGCGAGTCAGAGAGATGAGAACTTCAAGACTTCTGCCTCTTTTTAAAGATTTAAATTCGTTTCTCAACACCGCAAAATTGTACTAATTTCCAATCTAATCTACTTTCAACTGTCCAGAGCTGTGGCAGCAAAACGGCACTTAGTGCTAATTGAGTTCTCTAAGAACCACAATCTTAAACATACACACACTCAACCTCTGTTCACTTACATTCATTCATATTGAAAGCTCTAAACTTAAACGTCAAATATAAGTCTTTTCTTGTAGCTCATTTGACAGCTACTTGACACAGTTGTCAAAAGAAGCGCTAAGGCAATTTTAACACAACCTTTTCAAACACTTTTTGTTCTCTAAATTATTGGCTTTAGTTGAGAAAACAAATTACTAGCGAAAAATCTTATGGACACGAATTATTAAGAAACTTAACATCACACTAGTTAGCATTTCTCTAACCTTAAAGCCGGTTGTTAAATTTGTTTCTATTTATAGTTCACTGCTTTTATCACCAGTGTCTATTTACACCAGTGATTCAGTTAATAAGTGAATCAATATGGTTGGAAAAAAGATATGAAACTTCAAAAATTGCAAATATAAGAACAATGACATCTTCATTTCTCACAAGCTAATATTGAAAATTCTTAATCAGTAAACTCTCGATCGTTGGAACCTCTATAATCCCCTGAAACTTCTGTAAATCAAAGAAAGCTCGTGAAATTTGGTCACCCCGTTAATTCGAATTTATTTTTGTGCAAAACAACATGAAATCCTCAATAATTTTAAAATGATGGCTGTGGGGTAAACTCTTTTGTTCGAAGGCAAGTTTATTTCTTTTTCTTTAACAATCTTTAATTGAAATGTGAACGTTACGAAAGTGACCCTTCTTTTTACTGAAACCCTCGTAATTCGAAAACTTCTGTAGTTCGAAGTTTTTTCCTGGTCCCATGAAGTTCAAATTATCGAGAGTTTACTGTATAAAATTGTTGCCCCTAGCGACAAAGATTATTGAGAAAAATTGGCATTTACTGCGATCACTTTAACAATTTGTCAGAGGTCAAAAACCTTCAAATTTAGCATAGAAAAACTCTTTTACAATTTTATTTGTCTAAGACCTGATCTTAAAACAACAAAAAATACTAAAAAAAACTAAACCACAAGTGCGTCTATGCCTTTTGAAATTTAAACAAACTTTTAATAATTTGTCTCTATATCCCATGATCTCATGCTTAGAAAACTGCTCTAAGACCACATCGGGGACTTCCAAAAACCACAAATCACCGCAAAAGTCCATTCACATGTTATAACACCAAAGAGGTCAAAGATTCTGAGGCCCAAAAATGCGTGTTAGAGATTCCTTCGTCGACTTTAAGACGATCACAACGACACAGCAACTTTAAGCCGATTATTGAATTGATTGACACGGCAAAACAGGTTCCTCTTCTCAAAAAAAAAAAAAAAAAACGCCTCCAGGTCCCCCCCCGCGCGCACTGAGCATCTTATTATTTATCGAATCCCATGAGACTTGCGGTGACACCTTTTCCCCGAAGAGCGAGTAACAAGCTCCCCGGGGGGTGCCACGTGGAATAAAAACAAAAAAAATTATTGCGATTTCAAAGAAAAGAAAAATTAATGCATTTGTAGAAAGTTCTAGACGTCAATTACAACAAATTGCCGCTTCAAGTTGACCCATAAATATTCAGAATCACAGATCGTCAAAGTCTCCAAACGCGCTCTTTGGCTTCTCTCCAAATCACCCAAACACCTAAACACTGAGCACACCTGGTGATTGATTGCAAAACTCCAGCTTTGTTTACCTTTCAGAAAGCGTCTGTTGTAGTTTTACACGCCATAAAACCGCGCGTGTGTGCGACAGAGACCATCACACGGCTGTGGCATTGAAGTGAAACTTCAAATCAAACACAACGCTACTGCGAAACTCTCTGGGTGTGCGTGCGCGTTGAAATTCGCACGACGAACAGTGAATCTGATTGTATCTATTCGATCGCTTTTGTATCTAGCTTCAGTGTTCCTGTGTGGTTGTGTGGAAACTCTCTGCCTCTGGGGAGCGCAAGCAATGGCTGCAACATTGTCGTAATTACCCAAGTTGGATGGTAAACAGAAAAAGAAATATTAATCACGTAACTAGATGAGAATGTAAACGTAAGTGGACAAGGTAAAAATTGAAAATACAAAAACACGGTACATGGTGACGTTTGCTTTGTGTTGGTCACGTAAGGCTGCCGTAACGTGATTTCGTCAACGGGCCCTTGACGGAAGGAAAGTTAACAAAAGCCCTGTAGTGGCGGGCGATGCACCCAGACGTGAGTGCTACGTGCCCTTTGCCGAGGGTTTGCTGAAGTTTACTGCGCCCACGCGTTAGATACTCGGCCTACACACAACGAGCGTCATTCTTTCGATGGATGAGTCGCGTCGCCGGAGGTGCTGACCCACATCCACATCGACTTGACTTCAAGAATTCACGGGAACACTCAGGCAGACGGGCGGAACTTCAATCGAATTTTTTTCGGGGCACCTCTTGAGCGACGACGTGGATATCTCGAAGCCCTTTCGTTCCCATCGGCGGCGTTACATCTCGCTGAGCACACTTCTCGGGGAAAACAAATAAAATTCCACCCACTCGGGGCCATCTTCCCGTCCACTTCCAAATGCATCGTCGGGGCGCCGATGCAGTCCAATGACCCCATTCTTGGCCGACTTGGCCTGACCTGGTGGCGGGACTCTCTCCTCTCTCGTGACTAATTTAGCATCTCAAACTTCTGGCAGAAGAAATTCAAATTCAAATTGAAGTGCCGCCTAATGGACGTGTGTTTCCTGATTGCGGCTGATGAATGGCTCGGGAGGTGGCTGAAGTAAAAGGCTTTAAATGTCATGTTAGCCCGTTGGGCGATAAATCTCAGCTGCCGCCGTGTCATTGGCATGTGGCTGTGTTCCTTCGCGTGTGTGTTTGTGTTGGTGATGATGAATGAAGCACACGTATCAGAATGCGGCAGTGGACTGTGTTTGGGTGTCATGTCTCACGCAATGACAGCGACGGTGGCTTACTGGAGACAGGCTTACACTTGGATGGGTCGTGTTTTTCCTCTTTTAGTGCTACGTTACGAAATGGGCGATTAGGTAAGCGCGTTGCGGAATATTACTTCTGCTTGAGCACGGTTTTGGCGACCGCGCTGAGGCGAGTGATTTACGAAGAGACCCCGCGGTGAGTTGCTTTTTTTTCCACTCACTCGAAGCACTTTGGACTAGCGAGTTTCATCAACAGGTCGATGTAAGTTGGGAACTCGACGGTTCCCAGGTGTGATAGAGGTGAATATAGCTTGTTTTTGGAATACCTGCTTTTTGAAAATGTTTGTTTTTGGTAAGAAGCCGCATGAATCTGTTCGTAGAAAAGAAAACAGCAAAAATATGCTCAGGGGAAATAGAAAACTTTATAGCGAGACAACTTGAATTAAATCGTGTTGCT
This sequence comes from Syritta pipiens, assembly GCA_905187475.1. NCBI lineage: Eukaryota > Metazoa > Arthropoda > Insecta > Diptera > Syrphidae > Syritta > Syritta pipiens. The sequence goes on along the minus strand of LR994572.1, from coordinate 26,701,026 downwards.
TGTTAGGTTCTTTTAAAGTTGCTGGCCGCAGAAGGCTCGAAGCCTCACTTAAGCGTCTTATAATGCGTTGCCACGAAGACCAAGCTCTTTTACCCAGTTTTAAGGTAAAAAAAACTCAAGAAAATGTTTTATATTCTGTGACCCAAAATGGCTATACAAAAATAAATTGTCTGCGGGACAGAGTTTAGCTTGTTCGCGAACGACTGACAATCCTTCTGGAATAACCTCTGTTTGCAAATACGCCGTTTGGAACCGGCATTAAGCAGTAGGTACCCTTCACTCGTGTCAAATTATATCGTGCACAACATAGTGAAGGCGCGAAAAGCTAAGCTCCAAAATGGCTTTAAGTTCTCCTTACTTAGAGCGTCATGTACATTGACTTTGAAGATAGTCTTCTCCGCTATCAACTATGCATTAAAACCGACTTTGGCACAAAATTTGGTGTCACATTAAATGTAATTGGCCTCATTAAAACCAAAGCTTAGTCAGCTGCTAAATTATTGCTTAGCCTTTTCAGTACAACGTTACCATATGGTAACACTTTTTTAAACTCGCCAAACTCCGACCTAGATCTAAAATGTCCATACAAAACGATACTGACGGTTACCATATGGTAACATTCTGAAACTCAATTTTAAAATATTTTTTTTTAAAAGCAGAAATGCAGTTCAAGCAGCCTAAATACGAAAATTCAGATTTTTCTAACATCAATATCTACTTAATTTTGTACTGAAAGAAACGAAATTTTGTTAAGAAACGGCTTTGAAACTAGCTATATGCCCCTATTCTGGTCGTGATGTATCCATAACTCATAAATATCAGTGAGAGAAAAATTGTGATGATACGCAATCTTGCATTTTTGCTGTTGTGAACATCAAATGGCCTGCTCAATGGCAGATCACAATTTTGACAGTTTTGGGTTAGAATACGAAAACTTTTCAAGTTGTGAATTCACTACACTCTGGTGAGGTTGCTGTGACATATGCGGCATCACTGAGGTATGCCAGAATAGGTCTAATAGACGCAGCTTATCTGCATTCTTTGTTTGGCATTTAATGCATTCGGTCAGAGGGCTGCGAAGGTATGCATTCTTTTGAATGTATAAACAAGTGTCAGCATCTTAATAGCTTACTGGTTGTAAATACCAGTTCAAACTCTTCTCAAGCATTGACAAGTTTTTCCGGCTTCAAAAGTTAGCTTAAAAGTGTGTTTAAAGTAAGTCAGTGCGGGACTGATGCACTGCGTTATTATCAGCAGTAACTTGGAATGAAAAAATATAAATGTAGCTGAATGAAATAATTTTATGGACCAGGCTTATCGATTTTTTTGATCTTCTCTATCAATCTCTAACTTCAAATAGCCCTTATGCGGATTCTCTTTTGATTCTTTTATAAATTTCTCTACAGTTTTGACACAAAAATAATCATATGTTGATGTCTGTAAATCTATTCCAATATATTAATTTTCTTTATTAACTTTATTTCAAACAAAAAAGTTGCTAACAAAATTGTGATAACATTATGAATTTAGAATTCTTTGTATGAAATAGTGTAAGATACATTCATTTGTAAGGACGTAAGTGGCGAATGTATCTATTTGATAACAATAAAGACAATAAAACGAAGCAGTTGAAGCAGTTACCTGTCGGTGCCGCAATACGGCCATTAGACAGACACTAAACACCAACAAAGCAAATGTCCAGATAATAAAAAAATCTATCGTCTAGCATGCATAACTTTGTTTAGACCAACTTAACATTCCTTTTTCACATCTAGAAACCAACCAAAGATTACCGAGTTTTTTCCCATTTTCTGGCCACTAAAAGTACGGATTTATTTTTGTAATAAACGAGTAAATCGTCAATGGTTGAGAAGAGTTCGAACTGGTAGTCACAACCAGTAAGTTATTAAGATGCCGACACTTTTTTATGTAAAGGGTGATTTTTTAGCTATTATCTTTTTGGCAACACTGGTTTGAACAGCTGACGCACGTTTCGTGTTTTGTTTCACTGTCATACATCTTCAGTTTGGTCTATAATTTAACCATGAATCGTCTTACAAACGAACAACGCTTGCAAATTATTGAATTTTATTATCAAAATGCGTGCTCTGTTAAGAAAGTTTAGAAAGTTAAAAAAGTGTTCAGCGCCGAAGCTAATTTTTGGCTCAATGGGTACGTAAATAAGCAGAATTGTCGATTTTGGAGTGAATATCAGCCAGAAGCATTGCAAGAGCTACCAATGAATCCAGAAAAAGTCACAGTTTGGTGCGGTTTATGGGCTGGTGGCATCATTGGACCGTACTTCTTCAAAAATGATGCGAATCGTAACGTAACTGTGAATGGTGAGCGCTACCGTGAGATGATATCCAAATTTTTTTGCCAAAATGCAAGAGCTTGACTTGCATGACATGTGGTTTCAACAAGACGGTGCCACATGCCACATGCCACACAGCACGCGCAACAATGGACTTATTAAGAGGCGAGTTCGGTGAACATTTTATTTCACGTTCGGGACCGGTCAATTGGCCGCCTAGATCGTGCGATTTAACGCCTTTAGACTATTTTTTGTGGGGCTATGTTAAAGTTCATGTCTATACAAACAAGCCCGCTTCAATTGACGCATTGGAAGACAACATTGAAGCATTTATTCATGATATACCGGCCGAAATGTTGGAAAGAGTATGCCAAATTTGGACTAAGCGGATGGACCATTTGAGGCGCAGTCAAGGTCAACATTTGCATGAAATAATCTTCAAACATTAAATTACTATTCGTACTATCGATTCAAATAAAGATTTCATGCATTTTTCTGAATTGTATGTGTTTTTTTTTTTTAAACTTTCCTATAGCTTTTACAAAATCACCTTTTATTTAAAAGAAACCATTCGCAGCCCTCTGGCCGGTCCAGGCCTCCTGCAGCAAGCAATTTCACCTATTCCGATCGCTTTGCCGTCGCCATTCAATTAGGCATAGCACTCGGAGTAATTAGTTTCTCTTAAGGATTCGCGAAAAACAAAACTTGTTATAAAAACGGTGTCGACGTGTCAAATCATGAGCATGGGCCAGAGACAAATGTGGAAAATGCCTATTAATGAACATAATTCACCTATAGTCTCCTAGAACATGTTACAGAGGTCTAAGTAAAAAAATGTACACACAACCGTTTGCAAAAATTCTTGTATTTAAATCCTTTCAGATAATTGGAATAGAAGGTATGGCTCTAAAATTCTTCCGTTGCTGATCTGGAACAATCCTAAAAAGTTGAATAAATTAAGAAAAAAAGAAAATCAGAAGATTTGAGGTAATGACCTCTCTCACTAATAAGAAAAGAAATAAACGGTCCCTTTATAGGCACAAGTCCTTTTAGGTACTTTCATTTACTAGTACGACAAGATGATCAAGTATAAAAAAGATAGTTTTGAATATATGTACTCTTTGAAGTGAATACAATGCTCTTCATAAGCACTTTCTTTCTTCTTTTGCGAGCGCTACAGTCCGGAGTGGATCTGGACCTCACTACGCAGCGCGGCTTTGGGCTAGGCGCCTCCATAAACAGAGAACTTCTAAATCATCGACTTTTAAATGCTTCGTGTGTCATTAAAGATTGAAAAACAATCTTAAAAAGATTGGTCAATTTGGTCTGAACGAAGAAAACAAATCGGAATTTGCTTAGCTACTTCCCGTCTATGAAGACTACCTTTGTCTGAGATCGGATTAACAAAAGATGGACTTAGAATTAAGACAAAAACCTTCCCTTTCAGCACGTTGGACGTCATTAATTTCTTATACATTTTAATGTGAATAATGAGTGAATTTGAAAGAATAAAAATATGTTTAGAATTTCATGAATTTCTAAGCTTTTTTTTTTTCAAGAAACCATGGACAGGTTATGAATGTCGCAGTTTTTGACAATAACAAAAAATCAAGTAATTCGTTCTCGTTCGTTGGATGTACGGTTGCTTAGCAGTGGAAACAAATCAAAAATAAAAGCCTCGAATCTACAGAAAACTCAGAAAATTGTTTCAAACTCATAAATCAAGAACAAAGAATTGCGTGAATTAAAATAAACTATTCACATTGCTTTCAGCTCGGCTTCACGTAACACTTTCCGAAATTTTGTTATATTAAAATTTTAAAATTTCCGTCTGTCAAAAGCAATTCTTGAAAATTTTCCGTAAAACCCCTTACCACAAAAACGTAAATTCACCCGCGTACTGACGCTGTTGGTCTGCCTCAACAATCTTCCTTTATGGTTAATTCCCAAGCCACTCGCCACTATCTGAAGGGCTTACTCATTCATAACAAATTAATGCACACGAACGAAACAAAAAGAAAGAATCGAAAAAAACCGAAATTAAAAATCCGCCCCCTTAGAGAATATCTAACGAAGTAAAATTTATGGAATAATAATCCCAGGGGGTTCGGTTTTTGTGTGAAAATCGGCTGAGGATCGAGTGCCAACTTTTGTTGTTATTCACAGTATTTCCCGTATGCATTGAAGCGATGAAACAGCATTGAAAAGCACTTCATCAATCGTTCTCCTCTTCGTTTTTTTTTTCTGTTTTCCTCCCACCACGATTAAGCCACCGATAGATTTGTTGCAAAACAATCTACTGCCTCAGAGCCAACAATGGAAAGTATACAAAAAGCAACTAAAAAACGAAAACAGACAAAACGACGTCGACGGTATAAAACAATTACCCTAACCCGTTGGGTGGAGTGTGCCATCTGCAATTTTCAAATCACCACCCACAGGAGGCGGCGCGGTGCATTACCCGACTGCTAAGTGGCGCTCTTAGTCGCATCTCTCGACGGTCGTCTGTCGTACACAGAGAGTGCCTTCTGCCGATATCGCTGCGATAATTCCCATAAGCAGAAGTTGACAGAGATACTTTATGCGCCATGTATCTGTGTAATCCGTTAGCAGCAAATAATGTTCATGCTGCTGTTGCCTGCTGGCTGCCTGCCTCACTGTCTCCTGCCTCTCCCGCACAAGAAGCTTTCAATTTTTGATTAATACGCCCGTTGACCACCTACCCACCACCGCTGTATGGATACACAAAACACACATACCCACAGAGAGGGAGATTTTGTCGCATGTATCTACGTGCAACCATTTGCTTTCCATAATTCTATTTAATAACATAGACATATCCTTGGTGATGCATCCCTTTTTGTAGGACTTCCCGTCCCCCCATCTTTGTCCTGTCCTGGTCGTTGCTCGTTTGTTCGATTGTTTGTTGAAATTTTAGTATCTGCAGCATGCCACTCGTATTATCACCCCCGTTCGGCTGCCTTCTATGGGAATAAATGGCGGGTACTTAAATGTGTCCCGCACACAGAATGGCACCCTGACTTGGCATACAGATAAACAGGGTGTGTCGACGACTATGAATCGGGAGATTTCAACGGAGATAAACTTGCTGGAGGACTGGAGATGCTTTGCAACTTTTTCGCTGACATTTGTTTTGTGGATTAAGGCCAACGAGTGGTCGGTTTTAGGGTTTCAAATTGTTTTTTTTTTTTAATTTCAGAATGAATTTCAACTGAAAAGTTCGAAACTTTACAACATTAAAGCTACTTCCAAATTCAGCCATCTGCGTTCGAAATGTATTTACTTTTTACGGTAAACTCGTGCTTGAGCATAGTAATGGCGTTCATAACCCCTAAAATACAGATAATACACTTCGTTTCATAATGATCATATATAGCCAGCCTAAAATTGCGGTCTAAGTCGCTAAGCCGGGTAAAACAGCTGTGATTTGTTTTTAGAGTGTAAGGAATTTAAGTAAAGCCAATGCTTTTAGCTGTTTAAGGAAACTCTTCAAAATATATCAGTTTTTGCGTTTTTGCTTTTTTGATAACGTTTTTCGTTGAGGGCTTTAACTTCGTGGAAGTTGCAAATACATATGTGTTGGGTCAAATAAGCTGGGAAGTTTGCATGCCCAAATGAAAACAAATCCTTAATCAGAATCAGTGAAAAGGTTAGAAAAGAAACTTGATAAAGCAACTTTACAAAAGAATAAAAATTAACTAAATGAGATAACAAAGACTCCGGCGTCTCTGAACGACTTTAAAATGGTTTAATGACTTCACACGCAGTGGAGGCACAAAAAGCTAAGCTCTGGTCCTCCGCGGGCTATTACGCCACCAATGGATGACTCCGTTCAAGCTCCAACCTTATCATCGATTGTCTTGAAGATGCCTTAACGAGGTTATTCAAGCTTTAACCTTGCATTCGATGGTACTTAGAACCTTTTAATAATTACCTTCAAGTTTCAAACATGCAGTCGGCAGTCTTTAAGACGTTTTAACGACAACACTCAATCAGTGGTATTTAAGACGTTTTAATCACAACGATCAGACTTATGTCTTGGCTTAAAGATTCAAATCAGGACAAATCCGCACCACGCGGTTCATATCTGATGACATCTCATTGGATTTTGTACGTAGACATTTTAGGAGCTCGTTAAGAAATTTCCAATTAATGCTGTAGAGGTTTTCGACAAATTAAAAGAACTATTTGAAAACTAAAAGTGTGAGTTTTACTCTCTCGCCAAGGATTTTGTTCTGCCACAAATAGATTAATACTTATTGATTTAATAATTTTAATAGTTATTGACTTAATAAGTCAAAGAAATTAACAAATCAAAATAGCTTCAATAAAGTTCTTCTTTTCATTTCGAATGAAGTTCAACAAAAGAAAATACTTTCCAATTAGCGGATCGGATCAGTCTTGTGAAAATTGGTTCGGTGCTCCTTAGGGATGAAATGCCCACACGCGACACTCAAAGTTTCGTCAGTGCCTACATCGTTTTTAGGAAGAAATTGATCTGATTATAATCGTTAGTATCTCGAAAAACTATGTGAAAATAATTTTGTTTTATGAAAATTCTTTTTATTCTTTAATCGAGATCTATAAAACTGCGTTTTCGAATCGTCGAAATTCGCATGTCGTTGTTTTTTGGTTTTTGGCCGCCAATAAGTCGAAAACTATTTGAGCCAGAGTGCTTAAACCAATTTTAAACAAAAGCTTATAGCCCACATTCTAGATTTTTTTTTTCAGATTTGTAGACCTATGGCTGTAAAAATTAGAGGGGGGCTATTTTACAAAACTTGTTTAACGATACGATAAAAAGTCAGTAATTAATTATTTTTTTGTATGAATAAAAAATCATACATAATTTTTGGTTAATTTTGGGGTATTGCGATTAGTTGCCCCATAATTTTTTTAATTTTTTTCAGATATTTTTGTCAAATATTCTAAAAAATAAGGTGGGGGACACGGTACACAAGTCGGTTTTTTTTTTGGCAGTTTGTTGGCTAATAACTTCTTACCAATAAGAGTGAGGTGATTACCGTACAACTTTTGGATCTAAGTGTCATTCTCTTTTCATCAGAACTCGCTTTGCTCAGTTGAAATACATCTATTGGCTGAATTTCATTTCTTAATTGCAAGTGGTTCGCCAGTTAACAAGATTAAAACGTCATGACAGAGGGACAGACATTTTCACAATTAGGGTACTGCCCCCTTTCCAAGGACACCCACATCGACCATCAAAGTTGATACAAGTTTTTTTGAGCATTAGTATTCATACTAACATTTTCTTTAATCTTTGTCTAATTCCGGGAGGTGGGCACCGTGGCTTAGTCGGTTAGTGCGTCGGACTGTTAAGGGAGAGTACCCGGGTTCAAATCCAGTTCGGGAAAAAAAAAAAAACACCACAAACATTTTCCACAACCTCCAACGAACGACTGACAATCATCCTGGAGTACTTCTGTCACGGAAAGTTTTCGCAATTCGCCATTCGGAACCAACAATAAGCTGTAGGTCCCCTCCACATGTGTCAATATTATAACACGCACAACACAGTGGAGGCGCGAAAAGCTAAGCTCTTAGTGCGCTGTCACACCACTAATGATGATAACTTCCAGGAGAAATTACGATTTATTTTTTGGTTGCCTAGATACACCTTATCTCCGAATTTCATCTCTTAACTGCCAAAGATTTCGAAGTTAGAAATATGTAAAAGACGACAGACAGACACCAAAGTGATTCAAATGAAACCCTAAAAACAAAATTTGTCCGCACTTTGCAGTTAACTAACGACGAATTGAAGCACTTTCTTAGACGAACAATTACAATCAGCAGTTGATGCTGCGATCATTTATTAATTCAACACAGTTAATAGAATTTGAAGTCTTCTTAGTGTACATTGTTGCAATTTTCACATAAATATTAAGATCAAAAACTTTAAAGTCTTTTAGTCACTTCTCCTATAAGGCTCTAAATAATAGTCAAATTATGACCCAAACGCATTGTCAAATTACATTAGTCAATTCGAAAAATTGCATAAGTGGGCAGTACAGTCGTGGGATTCAAAAGGATTCATTGGATCCACAAATAATGATTAAATGGAAGTGGTCTTCAGGCAGGATCGTAATAAATCGTTCACTAAATGATCTACCAATCACGCAGTCTAGGAAAGTTGTTCATATTATCGGTTCAGCATTGTTGCAATTGTTTGGTATCTATTGCTGTCAACAAGCCAAGTATTAGAAGTCTACAGTAGAGTTGGGTCGTTCCGGGCATGTGTGATTCCAGGAACCAGTTCCTCAATCGGAACCCGTTCCGTTCGTTCCGCAGACGAAACAAAAACATGTCCATCGTTTCGGACTCGAAACATGCCCATAGTCAAAAATTGAAATTGTTTCTTGTTAAGTAAACAAATCTAATTGAAAATTTACCAATCATCTGTGAAGAAAATCTTATGCAAATTTTAAATGCGATGATCTTAGACAGCCTTCCATTCGTCCTGCACGCCTTAAAAAGAGCTTCGTTAAACAGACAGCAAGCAGGGCGGGTCACTGCTTGCCTCACTCTGTTTGACTTAAATCAGACGCTTCCTTAGAAATTCTTCAAGAGTTTATAACTAAAAGAAGAATTAATTAACAAACACAGGAAACTTCAGAGAGTTTTAATCCTAAGCTTAGTTAGAAGAAAAAACCAAGAAATAAACACTTTGAAGTGCTGCTGCTCACAGAGATTGTAAACAGACGCAAAATAGATGTCAAAACACTCTTAGTAATTAGTTTTTTACGTGGGACGTTTACTTCCAACCCTTTTGACTTCTCTGAGTTTCTAATCTCGCTACGAGCTGCTTATAGCAAATCTCCCATTTCAATCATCCATCAGTTATGACCCGACTGCGATCTCATTACGTAATTGAAAAACGACTGCATAATGATTCTTTCGACCTCGAGCATCGAGAGGGAAACAAATGGGAATAAATAAGCGCGATAAGACCGCGGCTATCAGCGCAAAAAAAAAAAAAAAAGTTGGAAAATTTTCTGTTGACTCACGTGTGGTACATGGCTGATAAAATTAAAAAACAAATGACCCTTCTGCATCACCCTGTAAAAAGGGAATAAGACAAAGCGCACAGAGATTTGCGATTCTGATTTTTTTTTTCTCAAGAATAGAACGACTAAAAATTTAATATTCCTCCCCGGACAGACTTAAGCGCCATCTCACTCTGCTCTGTGTTGCATTTCTGTCACTTTACCGATAAGTGGCAACCATTAATAACGGGTGCTGATCGATTAAAGTATCTACGAGAAGCAAATTGAGTCGTAAAATGTGGTTGACACCTGCAGCAGGACACCCGAAGCTGTGGGGAGACAAAGTGAATGAGAGAGAGAGAGAGAGAGAGAGAGAGAGAGCAAGTTACTGTAGTAAAACCGAAAAGCAATATAAAGCAACGAGGGACGTTCAGTGCAACACAATGTCGTCCTTTTGGAAGGACGAGGAGGATGATGGCCATGTCCTGTGTTACAAGAGCAGATGGCTGCTAAACGGGTCGATGAAAGAGGCTTGGAAATGGGGTGGGCTGAGAGGTTTTTGGGGCGACAATGCAACAACCCATAAACTAGTCCTTAATTCGGAAAGGGAATAGAAATTGTCAGACAGCCACTGGGAGACAGACAGGCCAGAGAGAAACTGAAACTGAACACCGACGACGATTCAGTAGAACGGGTGAGAGACCAAAAGGACGCTCGTAATGTAATTTCAGGATAATTGAAGTGAATAGTCAACGACGCACACCACCACCGACACACAGACAATAAATGAACCGACCGACGAACAGGACTCGTGTCGTCGTGCTATAAATTTTGCTGATTATAAATTGAATATTAAAGGATTAGGCAGGGATTTTGATGGAATAATAATTCAGCTTGTAGATAACGGTGTGCTCAAGGATCATTTATACTTAAAAAAGAAAAAAAGAGACAAAAGTGCTTTGCAGACGATTGATGGATTAATTCTTATCTCTTTCTCTTTTCTTTTCAGGTACGTGTGGAAGAGACTTATTTTGGTAGCAAAAGGTCTTTCGTCTGAGTTGAAGTCATCGGTTGGGGACAAGCTATGAGAGAGGTAAATGAAAAATGAATGCAAAATTTAAGCTGTTCACAGGACTTGGTCTATCTTTTAAGCCGATTTTTATCGTTGGGTCAGCTTTAATTTGGGGAGATCATCTTGAAAGAATTATCCTCAGATGTACCAGAACCGGCCATTGTTTGAATTCAGGGTAAAACCAAATTAATCGACTTTAAGTTTTCTCTGTTTTAAATGAATTTGAAATTTGAAAAGCAGGTCATCTAAAATCAAACCTAATGCTGCAAATTCAGGTTTTCGAAGGAAGCGGACCTCTTAAGCCTCTTAAGTGCAAAAGGAATACCCTCTCCACTTTTCATGGAGTTTTGGTGATTGCTAAAAGGCTTACCGACTTCTTGTGGTCGTAATCAGATCATCAGACAGTTTGTCTGTTAAATTATTTTTCCAACGCGTCGTCCTAAGACAAAAATAAATTCCACGCTAGTTTTCGGTACAGCCAAGGACGGCCAGAACAGGGTGGCTAAAGTCTAGTGATCTAATCTCGTTTACAGCAGAAAAAAGAACTTTGAATTCTGCTGCCAAACATTTCAATCAATCTCGTGGTTTTTAAAACTGTTTCTTGATGTCGATTCGAATAAGTTCAATCAGAATTGTAGCCTACTAGGGTTACGCGCATGAAATGTGGCTTTTAGACAACCAATTGCAAGCGAAATAAAAGTTGGTGACTTCGATGTTGCAAATAACAAATATGGAAAACGTCAAAAAATATGAAAATGTGGATGTGATCCTGTTTTCTGAGCCCGTAAAAACGGATGATTCTAAGCGTTTGATTGTGATAGTGATTGATCAATTTGACTTACTTTTTTGTTGATAAAAGACCATCAATAGTAGTAATTTTGCTATCGGCAATATTCTTATAAGAACGATGGAGAATTATCTTCGAAAGATCTAAATCTCCAAAAATATTGACTTCGATTTTAGCCGGTCACATTTTCGTCGTGTATATCATGGAAAAAAATTATTGCTTTCAAGAGGCAGAAGAAGTTTAAAATCTACATATTTAAATTTCTTTTCCTTCCACACAATGCCAAAAACGGAAATTTGACATCAATTTAATCTCTTTTTTCGATCTTTATTGTTGCGTCAAGAGACCTCAAATTGGCTTACGATATCAGTTGAACAAATTTTCCTTTCTCAATTCCCAAACCTTTACCTGCCACCAGCCACCTCCAGCTTTCAGCTTAATGCATTCACTCCACTTGAGTAATTGAATTTCGTTTTTGGAAATTTTCACGAGCCATTGATTCACATAAAAACCCCTTCATAGATCTGAATATTTCAAATTAGCCAACAGTAAAAAACCCTTCGTCCTTTTTATTTACAAAGACCCCACAAATCCCTCCGTCAGCAGTAAGCTAGAAGTGATAATAATTTGAATGAAAGCCATTCGCCCACTCAGCCCAACTAAACCATACACCATCCCTAAATAAATGCTCATCCTTTTCTCTAAAAAAAAAAAGGACACACCACTCATATGCATGCATGCACCTCGAATAAATAAAAATCCCAAAACTCTAATCCTTTTATAATTCGAGAGCAAAAAAAAAAAAATTATTTGCCCGAAAATCCTCGCTAACCAAAAACTCCTTGCCCAACAAAAAAACAAACGGCCGGACAGACAGGACTCAATTTTATTCATGAGCCAAAGCTTTTATCCCCAAACCGAGTGCGGCACGGCGGGGGAGATCACATAAAAATGTGCCAAAACAGAGTCGTAGATGAAAAATTTATCCCTGCTACCTGGCGTGGTTTTGCAGCGGATATCATGCCGCTCTTTTCCTGTCCCGGACCCTGTTCGTATGTTTCACACTCCTTTTCTGGGAGGAAGGGGCAAGGATATCCATGTGCGGATGTGATATACGTGTGCATGAGGACTTTGCCGGACAAAGGGGAAAAAAAAGGACGCTATGAAGTGAATACGATATCATGGCCCGGCCGGGCTGACCATGCTACGGTGTTATTTTTTGAAAAGTTGAATAGGACGGCCTTAAGGCATGGGAAAATATAAAATAATGATTAGGAATATTTTGGTCCGGTTTGGGAGCTTTATTTTCCTTGAACAGGACAGCAGTGATTTAATTGGCATGAAAAAGTTTATTGAGGCTAAAAATGGAGAAAGAGTGAGGTCAAGAAACCTGTTGGAGGGCTGGAAATAAAAAGAAAGAACATTTTACGAAAAAAAAAAGTAAAAAGAGGCGCAGACTTGAATTTTATTTTTAATTTGACGGCCTTTGCACGTGAAACCCTCATTTTTTAGTTCTGTTCATCCTTAGCATCGTATTAGAGACGAAATGAATATATTTTTCAAAGCTCCATTCAAGATCTAAATTTGAATGGTATGACTAATAATTAGCAACCTTCGGTTTAACAAAGCCCCTCCATGGCATTGTATCAAGATCAAGTTCAACAAAGTTAAGTGGGACAATTATGCAGCAAACATTTTTTTTGAAACATCTTTTAAACCTCTGTTCAAATAAAGGTTAGATAAGTTCGACTAGCAGGAAGAAAACTTTGTTTTTTGATTTGTTCCGAATGGACGTGGGTTGCAACTTCAGAAAGATGTAAATAAACAAAAAAGAGAGAAAAGCATTCATGTGAGTTTTTTTACAGTCTGTCTAAGAGATATTTTCATGCTTTCATATTTACGTAGTCACTACCGATTTTTTGCTTAAATTTCTCCATGTTCAACGAGACAGTGTGCTAGATTTGAGAACCTGGCTTAAACCTTTACTGCTCTCCTTTATGAGCTTAAGATGAATAATTGTTGTGAGCGAATTTGAATGGAAATGATTTGTTTGCTTTTTTTAATTTTCGTGAGTTAAAGGGTTTGGGACTACCCTTAAGTGTTCAGTTTAAGTTAGACCACGTGCCGAATGTACCGAGGGAGAGATTGAGAGGAGCAGCTTCTTGCCTCAAACCAGGTAACCGAAAATCTTTAAGCCACGCTTCTTGTACTGCATAAGAAAGGCTGTAAAGAGAAGAGTTCCTAAACACTATTTGCGTTCGTTAAAGCCACTAGGAATACAGTCGTAGCTAACATTTATATACAAACAATTGTAGGATGTCGTTTGTTGATTCGTTGGGCTAAGGCACGGTGCATACAAGCGCGGCTGGACCACTTAAGCGTCATTCGATACTCGTAAATCAATTGAGTGGTAGAAAAAAACTGGCGAGGACCTCAATTGATTTCTAAGTGTTAAATGATGCCCAAGCGGCAACACCGCGTCAAAAAATCGCTTGTGAACACTGGGCCTACAATTATGAGTGGCATTTGTTAAAGACCCAGAGCCCAACTTCATTGGAACAAAATCATGTTCGATTTTTTTATTTGTGGTAGAGACCTGCTGATAATTTTATATTCCGTACGTCGAATTCAAAATTTAGCCATTTCCAAGCAATGGGGCCTTAATAATTGTCTCGTGTGGCCTCGAGCTTTGGTACGAGGTATGTTAAAAAATAGGGTACATTTTAATTTTTCTCAAAAAATGATCAATTCTATTTTGTCCCCCTCAAAGTCGTCCGCCTTAGATATAATACAGTACTTGTGCCAGCGTTTTTTTTTCAATCCTCGAAGCAGTTCTGACATGCACTTTTTGGTATGCCCTTGAGCTCTCTCAGCGATTCTGTTTGTATCTCCTCAATCGTCGCAAAATGCCGTCCTTTCATGAGTCTCTGCAATCTTGGGAACAAGAAAAAGTCGCAGGGGGTCAAATCTGGTGAATACGGTGGCTGAGGCATGATATGGTGTTGCTTTTGGCCAATAAATTACGAACAATCAACAGTTTTTTTTGTTCAAAATTCAGCAATTTTGGAAAGAACTTCGCTGCCACACGCTTCATGCCCAAAATTTCTGAAAAAATTGCATGGCATGAGCCAACCGATATGCCGACATCTTCAACAACTTCTCTAATAGTGATTCGACGATTCTCCAGAACAATTTTCTTCACTTTCTAAACATTTTCATCGGTTGTTGATGTGCTAGGGCGTCCAGGGCGAGCGTCGTCATTCACATCGTCTCGCCCTTCTTTGAAAAGCTTGTACCATTTGTAAAAATTTTTTTGGCTCAGACTCGAAGTACACTCACCGTATGCCACTGTCAACATTTCAAGTGTTTTTGAGCACTGAATTCCATTTTTCACACAAAATTGAATGCAAATTCTTTGATCCATTTTTTTCGACAGCAAAAAATCGCCGAACACGCAAAACACGTTTAACTTTTATGACTCTCACAAGCAAAATAAAAATCGATAATCGAATGTGCGTAGCCCGTGAAATTTGAAAATTCACCTAATTTTTTGAACAGACCTCGTAGCTCGTTCAATAGTCCAAAACTATTCAAGCATCAGTTTGATTTGGCACACAACGATTCCTATTTTCTTCTCTATAGGAAGAGGAGATGGAATTTGGAATGAAGATTAAGTTACTGACTATTAACTGAACCTTTTACCTAATTAATCTCAAAATTAGGGATCATTGGCAAGAGGTCAAACTCGCCGACTTTCAAGCTTATTTTCAATTCAATTCCGATGATATTCGTAATTTGTATTTATTGTTAGCCAATGGTCGTTATAATCGAACATAGTTCCGTTCCGCCGATGTTAGTTTTATCGGCTGTCGTTTTCGCCGAAGATTTTTTGCTCTAAAGTTTCAACTTTAGTTTGGTAAAGAAAGAAAATTAAGTAGATTGGGGATTGCCTTGAAAACCAATCGTTCCTGCCCAAATGTCTCAAAAACCAAGTCCATCACAACACCAAGGCATTGAAAACCTCAACTTAGCAACAGTTGTGGTTCGCAAAAATGCCCCACATTGAACCAAGAAAACGGACCGAGTCCAAATTGAAAACTGACACCCCCGTCTGTGTCAAAACTGACGACCAAATGCTCCCCATTGCGGATATAATCCGAAATCCAAGTAATCACTCGTAAGTACATCCGCAGAGCTCCATCTGTAGCACTCCATTAACCGCACTCTTATCTAACACCACTGTGGAAAAAAAAAAACAAATCAAGCCAACGGTTATGTAAATTGATGCTCCCATAGCCAAAAAAAAAAATTCTCTTAAAAATGTCTTCAAGTGTCCCGCAGAAAATCCATTCATCATCATCGCACAGCAGGACAAATTAAACTCCTCACTCCCCGCAGATATACACACAGACTTGAGGCCAAAAGAGTGTTTTAGCTTATTTACTTAAATTATCATGGGCCATCATAATTTACGTCGTTTTGGCAGCCACTGCCCCCCACCAGAGAGCCATCGTAAAAAGTTCAAATGAAGTCCTTTTCACATCCTCCTCTTTGGTTTCATTTTTTTTTGTCGTGTTCATCCGAAAGGACAATCTCATGCCAGGAACATATGCCAGAGAGAAAGAGGGAGATGGAAAAAATAGTCCTGCGTCCTGCTGTCCCGGTCATGGGGACAACACAGAAAAGCACAGAAAGGAAGGATCTCCCACTGGGCATCCTTCTGGCTTACAAATAACCGGAAAACAGGATACGACGACGATACACAAAATACTGCCATCGCTGGTCTCGAGTTCAAAGGACACTTACTTCCCATGGAAAATCTGAAAACAACAACTCGCCATCGCCGTTTGTGTGTGGCGGTGGACGGGAGGATACCCGTCTAGACAAAACACTGTACGGATTTCGGGTCAATTCAATATCCTTTGGCTCCTTGGGGAGCACACGGGCAACAACAAGAACAACAGCACACCGAGAGAGAGGGACGACAAAAATGCGAACAGAAAACAATCCCATTTCTTGGGTCATTTGTTTGCCTCATTGGAGGGACCAAGACCGAGACCGGAACCAGGACCCCCGAAGGGATTTAATCAGAAAGTTAATATTTCGTCGTCGTTGTGTGGGACCATTTTCAAATCCATTGATTGGTCAGGAGCCGGGGGCCACCATAACTGTCGGAAGGAGTCAAATTGGATGTATCACAGGATTTGACGAGGACCCGCCGTGGACCATCGATCAAACGTGCCGCTCCAAATTGGGACATTTTTATGGCCAACAAAAAAAAAAAAAACGATGAAGACGAAGACGTTTAAGTGAAAGGTTGGTCTGTGCCAAGCGTCCCCTTCCGGTTGTGTCATGCATTATTAAGCCAAAATGTATTCCTAATCCACCCCTGGATGGGTCTCTTTTGAAGACGTCGTCCGTGTGCGGTGTCCTCTGCCCTCTGAATCACAGCTAGATCAATTGATTGGCCATTTTGGAAGCCGTTTTTATAGTTTTCCCTCTGGAGCCTCTGTGTTTATTGGAATTTTATGGGCCATTTCCTCCTTTAGACAGAGATTGAGTTATTTATAGCCACCACCGCCCCCAACGGAGATGTCCTTCTTTTAAGGAGCCAACCGAAGTATCGCTTGTGATCCTGATTAAGTCAACAGCAGATGGGGGAAAAATTAATTACAAGGACCTTCCGCAACAGTCGTCCTGTTGATGGCGATGGTAGAGAGAAAAAAGAAAAAACTTTGCGTCGAAATTGTAGTAGATTAATGTTGTCGTCCAGGGATGAGCTCATTGCATCGCGTATGGGATTCGACAGAAAAAGAGCTTCTTTCTGCGCGTTGATTTGACGTTAAATAATAGAGAAGCAAAAACAGACGACGAGCGCAGAGTGAAGCCGAGATTAATGGTCGTGGTCGCCGTCTTCGTCTTCGGGATCAAACATCGCTGGCCAGGCCAGTACCGTCCCCGTCCGCGGCAGCGGTCAAGAGCACGGTCAAGAGATTAACGACCTCTGGAGTCATTTATTATTGTTGTTGCTGTTGGTCATTATTTTACGCTGAATTGCTTTTTAGTTTTAATTATCTAATGCAATTTTTGAGCGAGGCCAGTGTGCTTCCCATAAATCATTTTGGTGGGCGAGGAGACGGGGGCAAATGAAGAACCGTTTAAGTTAATTGGTTTTGGGCAAAATTGTTAAGGGCACCAATCTGCACAGCTGCGCAGAGTTGGAAACACGTGAATAAAATTGGGTTTGTTCGTTTTGATGGGCGATAAAAGAAACGTTGGGGGCATTTAAATATGTTCCTTGGTGCTCTGAGTTTTATCTTGTTTTATGGTCTCCTGGAATTGGTTTTTATGCGCGAATAGGAAAAGGGAGCATGAACTATGACTGGGGCGTGTTGGGCATTTTATAAGCGGCACCTTTCACCGGCAGCATGTTCTTGAGGCCGAGCACATGGAATCTACTCTCGAAGCTGTAGAGGATTTTGGGAACACTTGAACACACCCTAACATGGAGCTCATTAGTGTGATCAACAGGAGGAATTTAATTTAGCGAATTTGCTCTGTACTGACTTAGAGACCCTAAGGTCCTCTCAGTGTTTCAACGAATCTCTGGCAGGGTGATGAAAATTATGGTGGTCAGTTTTCCAACAGATGGTCATGAGCGAAGATGTCGTTTTCTTGTCTGCATTTCCACGTTCCAAATTTATTACGATTTGTGTTAATCTCGAAGTTGATTTGCACCTTTATTCGACGATTCTTTTAATAAACGCTCCAAAATTTTACTGCGTTACAGGTTGGGATTCCATCTACCTTTGAATTTTCCCTAGATCCACTTTATTCAATTTTCTAGCAAGTAAAGGGTAAAGGTTTCTTCTTAAATCAAAGGTTATTTTGACAAAGGCAGACAGTTCTCGCTCGAAATCTTGAAAGAAAGCAGTTTTACACCTCCACGGAACAAAATGAGTTGCTTTACGCTGTAACAACGTTGGGAAATATTGAAAACTTATAAAACTTAAACAACGTGAATTCAGCGTAACCCAAGCAGTGCGTTTAAAAGAAATCGTGTCCTGGAGCGAAGCGGCGATTTGACCCCTTTGGACTTTTTTTTTGTGTGGGGAACCTCGAATGATCGATGTTATGCTAATAATTCGGACTCGATTCAAGCATTTAAGGCCAAAATCATACAAGTAAACGGCGAGCTTCAGCCCGAAACCATCAACAAGGTCTTGGAAAATTTGAGTAACAGAATGAGCGACTGTGAAGTCAGCCAAGACAAGCACTTCACCGACGTTGTGTTTCATATTTAATGGGAATGTTTGCTTTTACTAATAAAGTAATATTACATGCATAAAATCTAATTTTATTGCATTTTTCAAGAGAAACTTGTAATTGGCCTACCCTGTAAAAGTGGAATTTCTTTTTTTTTGTTAAATGCAACGTTCTTTTTTTTGTTTTTTATTTCGTTCAAAGAATTACAACCAGCTATCGGACAATTTACAATGGTTATTAATATATGATATATTAATATATGATATATCTTTCGACTGAGTAATTTAATTATTGTTTTAACCAGCAACAATGTCTTGGATCCACAGAAATTTATGGGTTTTTGTACGTTTTGACAACGATTTGCAAATGGAAATTGGATCCATGGAAATACTTGCGCCCACTCATATGGCGTAATATTTAATTACAAAATTAGTTTTTTTTTTTAATTATTGCGTTTTGGCAGCTATCAAAGTTGAATAGCAAACAATACCGTTCAGTTGTCTAAGTTTTCAGTAAGATTTGCACAAAACTGTCGAAAATTGTTTTCTTAGAACTAGAAATTCTTTTTACTAAAGCTAATACAGTAAACTCTCGATAATTCGATAGTTTTTTGTGACCAGGAAAAAACTTCGCACAGAGGTTCTCGAATTACGGAGGCTTCAGAATATAATAATATTTCTCACTTTCGTCACGTACGCATTTCAACTAATGGTTGTTGAAGAAAAAGAAGTAAAATTGACTTCGTTTTAAAGAGGTAAACGTGGGCGCCGTTGATTCAATCGGTTAGTGCGTTGGACTGATGAGCGAGAGTATCCGGGTTCGAATCCAGCCCGGGGAAAGAACACCACGAACAATTTTCACGTCCTTACCTCCAGCGAATGACTGACAAGTAGAGTTCTGGAGTATTTCTTTACTTACTTCTTTTTCGAAACCAGCATTAAACAGTAGGTCCCCTCCACATGTGTCTCAAAATATAAGGTGGAGGCGCAAAAAAGCTAGACTCTGGCTCTCAACCGGCTGTTACGCCACCCAATGCAATATGAAATAGGTAAACAAGCCATCCTTTTCGAATTACATTTTTTTTATGTTTTTTTGGTAAAATAAATTCGAATTAACGTGGGGACCAAATTGCATAGGTTTTCTTCAATTTACTGAGGCTTTTTTAGGGGACTGTGAAAATTCTTCTGTTACTGTATATTAGATGACGAGGAAAAAGGTATTTTTGACGAAATTTTTTCTGCTCTTGAAGAGGATTATTCGTTGTTTACTGAGTATAAAATAAATCAAAACTCTTTTGACATAAATTCATATTTCAAATGTGTACATCTTGTCTATCGACGTCTTTCATCCTTAAAAAAACGAAATCTACCAAGCTAATCTGTCACTTCGGTATCGTACTTATAGTTTTTCAGAAGTTCTATTGGGATTCTTTAAGAGTGGAAATTAATATTACACCCTAAAGTCATGTTATTTACTCGCTGTTTACTTACACCAAAAGTTAAACACATTCGCCCATCTCACATGTCTCTGTTTGCAGAAGTTGACCCAATCTGATAACCTTTTCTTCTGCTTAAAACAAACAACAAGCAAACACGCTCTACACACACCCACTCTAAAGATCATTTCAATTAGAACGGTCGCAGGATATCAGAACTCATTTTGACACATTGCTAGTCAATTGCCAGAGAGAGATCCCTTCTGATGATTTCAACAAATTTCCAACACAGCGAGGCTACACAACACTTTTAGCACTTTCTTATCGTCTGTCATCTGTTGACCTATTCCCTGACAGGAGAGTGAGGCATCAGCGGGGCAGTCCAACACAGTCCCATCGGCCCAGTTGGAACAGCCATCCAACCGGCTGCACCGAAAAGCAAGAAACGAGAGCACTTCTATTTGAATAGCTTTCAGATTGCGATTGCGATTGCAGATTACTCGGACGACTTCCAGCTACGTAAACAGTAATGAATCACCGAGTTGGTTCAATGAGAGAAATGAAAAGCAGCAACTCATCTGCAGTTTATGTCCTGCAAGGACTTTTAATAAATCTCTCACATCTTCTCCACCGCCCGGAGGGGTGGAAAAAAAGGAAAAAAAAACGAGCCCCGATGGATGGAAAGATGCGCTGGGAAGACGACAACGACGCAAAGTTTGCCAAGCAAAATGCCAGATATAATTTTGTCGTTTCCGGCTGAAGAGAGTCCTTTGTGCAAGCGAATCGAGAACCTGTCTGTCATCCATTGAAAAACCCATTTAAGTTTGTTTTTATCCCGCTCACAATACGCACACACACAAACTTGAAAAAAAAAAACGAATTTTGTGGGTTCTCACTGTTCATTCAAAAAGGATGTCTTTGCCGCCCTGCGACTTTGCTTTTAATTCTTTTCGTCCCTTTGTACCCCTGTCAGGCTTTTGTTCAATTTTCTGCGAATGAAAAGAAATCCTCATTCGCATTTGAACTTTTGTGTTATTACATCCGCCCCGCCCCGTGTGTGCGTGTGAATTTGGTGGGAAATTTGATTTGAAATAAAATTCCAAAATCAGATGTCATCATCTCCCTAGGTGTGTGTGAAATTGAATTCGTTTTTTTTTTCTTTTTTTCATTTTCTGTTCACAAATCCTTAACGCGAAAGTGTAAACATGGCGGAAGGTGCTCTCTGGAATTGAATCGTTGGCGGTTTCAAAGGGACGCTGGCGGTTTAGGGGGAACGTAGTTCACCTGAAAAGTGAGTGAATGAAGTTCGGCGAAGCGAAAAAGCGAGTTGCCTCTCGTAAAACAAGTGAAACAAAATGAAATCGATTGAAATAAGTGAGACGAATTGAGCCGAATTAATAGGTGGGCGTCTAGGCGAAGGATATGCAGGGGAGGTGGAGTTGGTTCACCCAGGTGAACTGAAATAAGTGGAACCCGCTCTCATCGTCGAATTTTTTTTAGAGAAGGGGGCCATGGATGATCGGATATGGAAGTGAGTTCAAGGAAATCGGTGAATCCAGGCAATCAAGTGGCTTAGACAAAGTTCGAGTGCCCTCCGACTGCGTGTGTATGGAAAAGTTAACAGAATGAGGGCTTACTTGGAGGCTATTTTGTGGGTTACGTTAGGGGCTTATCAAATATTTTTTTGGGAGGAAGTAAAAAGAAAACTTTGTGGGAGGATGTTAATTGGGAGATGGATGTCGGTCAGTGGGCTTGGATATTCACGGAAGACGGCTATTTCTGTTTCACATGCGGTCAGTGGGTTTTAAAGTACTAATAGGTGGATATTTTCGGATTCAATTTCACGTAGACCACGTTTTCCAGGAGTTCAATAGCCGTGGGAATGAAAACCGAGACCAAATCAATGGCTGAACTTTGGGATTTCTGCATTTTGCAAAGACCGAGTGTGGTTTTTCTTGGCGTACAATGACTTCGGTGCTGTCCTATTTTCTTTTTATTTCACTTTGCGTTATGCAGAATGGTTTATCTGTATAAAAGTTAATAGTAACTCATTTAATGAATTAACCTATTCAAAAACTATTCCTTGTGGCTCAAATCACTGTGTCAGTAAATTAGGACAGACAGAGGATTAGGAATAAGAAACAATATATCGACTACTTTCGGAATCAACTTAAAAATAAAATAAAAAATGATCAAAGGAAAAAACCACCACATACATTTAACAACAAAATTGTGATCAATTTTAAGCACCGCGACTTTGAGGCTCTTTACCAGGAAATGCTTGTTCAGCATGTATATGGCGGTGTTGTTATCGGTCATAAATATAAACTGCGAACCGATATAGTTTGTAAATTTGCGTCTGTAATATGTCGTGGGCGCCGTGACTTAATGGTTAGTGCGTCGGACTGTTAAGCGAGAGTACCCGGGTTCGAATACAGCTCGGGGAAAAAACACCACAAACAATTTTCACGGCTCCACCTCCAGCGAACGATTGACAATCCTTCTTGAGTACTTCTGTCACTTCATTCGAAACCGGCAATAAACCCCTTCATATGTGTAAAATTATAACGCGCAAAACACACAGTGGAGGCGCGAAAAACTAGGCTCTGGCCCTTCGTGGCCTGTTCCCACAGTTAAAATATTAATGACAGTTGTAATTGACAAAATTATGTTGTCTAACCTTGTCGTAGATTTCTACTCATATGTAAACACAATTCATTAAATTAATAATTAAAAGCCATTTGCATTCTCAAGTTAATTTATTGCATATATTTCTTAAATGAATGAATCAGTTGTTGGAGGCGAAAATATGGATCCACCGCCCATTTCGAGGGATAGTGGCAACTATATTTGTTTCATTTAAGCTTCTAACGAACCTAAGCAAGCGATGCAGCTAAGTAACGTCGAATGTGATCTTTGCTGGTTATCAATTATTTATTTATTATTTTGGAATGGTTTTTTTTATTAATTGCATATTCCAGAGTTGTGCAACCATTTTTTTTTCTTTTATGAATGCAATTGTTTGATTGCAATTTTTCGCTGCTAATTGAATGGGATTGCATTCTTTTTTTTGAAGTCATAAATGATTGCAATCAAGAAATTTCATCCTTTGAATGATTTTTAAAGAATGCAATCCATAATGATTGCATTATTTTACAACTTTGGCATATTCAATTCCAAATATATAAAATTAAGGAGTCATGTGAATAAAAATAACTTTAAAATGGCGTCAGTACTTTAAGGATGTCTTCAAACAATGCGGTGAAATCATAATTGATTGCATTCATTTAATGCAATCTTTGATTGAAACGAAATTGATTATATCAAATGATTTCAAAAGATAAATTGTGATTTCAAATTTGATGCTAAAGTCGTAGTTCCGTTTGCGAATTGAATTATTTCGAAAACAAAATTTTTATTTAATAAATAGCCTCTCGAAAAGTTCGCCAGGTTACGCTTTGGCATACCTTCTGATGAATTAGAGTCGACGGCGGAGGATTTAGTTGCCTGGAGAGCTCATCAGCGTGCAATGCGCCCGCGCTCTGTTACTTAAACATGCGACCAAAATGATGATGATGATGACGAAATCAAACTAAAATGACCTATTTGCTAAAATGATGGCAACATCTTACAACACAAAAGGCGCTATTACGGATTGCTGAAAGTTCGTTTGACTAAGTCATTAATTCAAGGCACAAAACATTATATCTTAAGCATAGCAATTCTTTAGGAATTATAAATACTTAGGGAATTGACGAATACTTGGGGAATTGAAAAGTAATTTTAAAGTACTTTTTGGAATTGTGAGAAGAATTGCAAGTACATTTCAATTCTTTGTATTGGTACTCGATTTTTTAAGTATAAGTACAAAATCCGGTTCGCGCTGTGGCTGCGTTTATGGTCAAGCGAAACCGCATCGCGCGACACTGACATATTAAATTTGTTTTTCACTCATTCACTCCGCCATAAACACCTTCATATATAAACATGTAATTGATTGCTATTAGCGAATCGCTTTGAATCGGGCGACGCGAATTCGCTTGACCATAAACGCAGCCTTAAGCGAACGTACCCGGGTTCGAATCCAGCCCGGGGAAAAACCAATTTACCAAATTGGACTTGAACATCTGAAAGTGGGAGTACAACAAATTGATCTTGTACTTGTGCTTGCATTTTACAGGTCTTGTTATAAAAACCCTTAGTCCTGACGACTACACTGATTAATATAATCCTTTTACATTTTGTAATTGTGACTTATCCAGACACACAAGACAGCACATTCAAACGAGAGCACTTACAGAACACTTAAATCCCCATCAACGTTGCAAAAGGGATTAATTGTTATACAATTGTTTGGCATGCTAAGGTAAGCGTTTGCCGTCCAACAGACACACACACACGGAAACACTCAATGACCTACTTAATGAATTTTGCATATTGAGTGTAATGAGCTCGCCTCGGGTCTGTGTGTGTGTGGCTGTGTGTTTGTCTTCATTGGACTGAGACGCTTTCAGTTCAAGGAGAGAAAGTGGACACAGATGGGAGGTTTATATTGTGCCCCTTTCACGTAAACGGATATCTGATATCCGCAAAGTGGTCAGCTACATCGTAGATGATGTTCTTCGAAGACAAGCATCTTCGAGAGCTCTATGTGTTCATCCAGGTATGACCAGTGTGTTGTAAGGCGTCTAATTGAATGGCGAGTGTGTTGATGGGGTGAAAGGGAAGCCAGACGACGTGGACTTAAGGGGTTATGTTGTTGAGCTGTGCTTTAGGTGATGTGATGAGAGAGATATTTCTAATCTAAGGGGAGGCAATTCTGCTCGTTTCCATTTTTAAAGGCGATTTAGGTTGAGGAGTCAAAATGCGGTTTGGAAGGAACTTTATTGTTTTCACCTAAGACTGCCTCTTGACAGGCTCCCATGAAACGAAATCTTCACTGAAAATCAAATGTTTGTTTGTACTGTTTCCGATTTGCAAAGACTTTTAACAAATTGAGTGCCACGCCATTTACTAACAAACTTAGTGCCGGTCACCGGTGACCCCGCATCAACGTGTTAAATAAAAACAAACATCAAGTCGTATAAGACTTCGAATTAAGTTCATGAATTCTTTTTTAAAAGCTTGAAATCAGTCTTGGAAACTGGATTGAGAGTTGAAAATATTCTAAGTTTTAAGTCAAAATCTCAGCCGTATTAATGAGTCGTAAAAAACAGCCGTTTTTTGAATCAAAACTCGATAAAGCGTCCGATCTATTCAACTCAGCGTTTGATGTCTAAAATTTGACGATTTTCGAACACCTACTAACGTTCAACCGAAAAGCAGATCATGCGTTCTAGAGCCTAAAATGAGTTCCTGACCAACGCCATTCACAGTCCTTCGAATGTGGCATAGGAAGTGTCCAGAAAATAGACAGGTTCACTTAAGTTTTCGATAGTCCACTGATAATTCTCACGAGACAAAGAAATAGAGGCGTAGGTTTTTTATGACCTTTAGTAGACTTTTTTCGATTTTGTTTAAATTTGACCTTGTCCGGATATGATTCGTAGCGCATATAACACTAAATGCCTTAAAGCGCAGCTTGAAAAAAAATCAAATTCCAACAACCGCTGCTTTTTTAAAAGCCAAATTTACTTCCCCATAATCGCAGCCTTAAAACAAACAAAAAAAAAAGGACTCATTCCAACAACCGCCCATCTCTAAAGGACATGGTTTAAAAGCGATTAAAAGAGTAAACTCTTTAACGACCGCCTCACAAACAAAGGAAGCTCCTTAATTTTTTTTACTGGTATCATTCGTACCCGCTTAAATAATCGAGGCCACTTAAAAACTGTATAAGCCAAAAATTTATGAGCTCATTAATTAAATCATTCGCCTTAAATTACGTTGAAAAAAAAAAGTAAAGAGCTTTGCCTTTTCCTTCGGTCCTTGACAAAAGTTTTTCATTAATCCTTCGGCACCAAGCAAAAGCAGTTAACACCCAATGACCCGCCCCGTCTTCATCCGAAAGATACAATTTTCCCACTTTGAAACAGATCAGTACGTTATTAAGTGTTAAAAAGATAAACAGAAATTTCCTTTTAAATGCCTTTTTCATTGCTTTGGAACGACCCCCCGGTGGAGGCTGAGGATTCTTAAAATCCTCCCCCATCCACCCACACAAAAAAAAGGTAAACAAAAGAAAATTAAACGAAAATCAACGAAACGTTAAACAACGAAGCAATAAAAACGAATACACGTCGACAATGGAACGACTCCGGATTAAGGACTCAAGGTGCGAAAGGAATAAATCACCGAGCCTGAATGTTCAACAAATGTGTTTTCATCCTAAACAGGACAGAAAAAACGTTGCTCCTGCGGTACTACGTGAGTCACTTAATAAATCAAAAAGCGAACAAAAAATTCCCATTCCCGGCTGTCATTAAAAGCCGATGCCGCTCTGCAGGAAATATCAATCGGCCATAAATTCCCATGCCCCTTGGGACCGGGATTTTTTTCGTCCCCTCGAAGGACACTCTCTATTCACGGTGGCGTCGTAATGACGATTTTACAATGGTAATTCCTGGATATTATGCCGCTAATCCTTTTCTCAAGGCGGACTTATTACGGTGCAAAGCGAAAATCCTTACGACGATTTGAATTCATTAAAAGGACGCGAATCCCCTCAAGATACCTCAAGATAAAGAGGACGTTCGCGAGAGAAAGAGAAAGGAGAAGTTAGAAATTATGTTTCATCACGATTTCGAGAGAACTCCTCCGTCCCCGTACCGCAGCGCCAAAGGAACAAAGGCACAAACGAACAATTATCCTTCCGCCGCAACATTTGAATGGTAAATTGCTCCAATTAAAAGACGCGCAAGGATTCCTCTCTCCTGGCAAACGGTGAATAAGAATAAAACAATTCAGGACAGAGAGGGAGCGGATATTACGAGGTAATAATCGATTGTTGTAGAAGCGGGCAGGACCTTTCGCGACGTCAGTTATCTTATCATGTGCTACAGGAGAGCTGCTCAAGCTTAAGGATTATTGCATAAAGGGAAGTTGAAGCTGAATCGCTTTTTCTGTGCCGCCCAATCCAGGGCTTCCTTTGCCACCATTTTCTTTTTGTGCGTTCCGCCGCAGGAACGACGACGGAGGAGCATTACAAAAGGCGGATAGAAGATATAAATAGAAAAGGAAGAATAAATCATTGGATTTCCATCGCAATTAACGAAACGCTATCCTCTTGGGTCGGGGGATTGCTGGACAGACAACGGATCGTATCGGATGGATGGATGGCAGAGTAGCGCAGGACAGGCAACCAACAGAAGAAAAAAAAAAAAATTAACAGAGACCCACAAAAGACTCCCGATGCCACGATGTCGATGGCAGCAAAGTCATTGCGAGAGGTTTTCGATTAAGAGTGCAAATTCAATTACCATGACGACCTAAGCGACGGTCGGATGAGATGGGGTCGAACAAAAAGGGATTCTCTGATGGATTTTATCGTATCCTTCGGCGAGACGTGATGGTTACCTTCTCTTTACTTTTTTTTTGTCTGTTCAATTTCAAAGGAACAAGGGGGAATAATAATGAGTGAGGCTTCAGGTTTTCCGTCTTCTTTTTGTGCCTTAAATTAATTTCAAATGGTTTTAAGTTTAAATACTGAAAGGAGGGAAGGTGTGCTAATGATTTGGAGACGTTCGCGGCTGCCACAAAAAAAAGCTGTCGGTTTTGATGATAGACGCGAGCGGGTTGTGGGGTTAATATCTTTTTAATTCGTTCCTGTTTTAGTCCCTCAGTGGTTCATTAGGAGGCATCAGAGATTCAAATAGTGGCACTATTCTGAAGCCCACGGCGGAATATTGATGATGGTGAAATATTGGCCGCAGATGGGGCTTGAAATTATTAATTTACGCCACTTTAGGCTTTCTGATTTACAGATTCTTAAAGTTTGACTGCAGTTAAAGGACCTCACCGCTTTTTGGAATAAAATTGCGCCTATGGGCTCAACGTTAGCTGCATACGAAGACTCTCTTTGCCATAATTTAATGAAGGTTAAGAGTGCGCTGTTACTTGAATGTTTTAACCTGCTACAACGGACTTTGAGTAAAATTTTTGGAT
This sequence comes from Syritta pipiens, assembly GCA_905187475.1. Lineage (NCBI taxonomy): Eukaryota > Metazoa > Arthropoda > Insecta > Diptera > Syrphidae > Syritta > Syritta pipiens. The sequence goes on along the minus strand of LR994572.1, from coordinate 26,673,021 downwards.
TCAACACATCTTACTTGACAGACAAATATTTACGCGGGTTTTTTTAGCGTCAAACAATTCTCTAAAACAATTTAGCTAGTTTTTCGAATATTTTAATTTCAATACTTTCGATTTTTTAATACTTTCAAAGATGCTTAAAGAGATTTTTAGTAATCGTTGCAGCTGCCATCAACTTACGAATTTTGATTCTTGAATTCATGGCTGCCCTGTCCGCTGGTGTAATAGCAAGAAAGTTAAAAATTTGTCATTTCAATTCTCAGACTGTTGAAGCTTTCAAGTGTTTTCAACATTTAAATGTCTTTGTAGCAGAATACATAATAAACTTAGCCCTTTGTAAACTGAACGAGTACGAGTAAAACCCGAGCAAAAATCAATAAGTGTCGGACCACCTTAACCCATTAGAAGTCACTGTACTCGTTCTTCATAAGTGTCAATTAAAAATCTTGTATTTTGTGTTGGTTTATTTTTATTCTCAAATGAAAATTAAGAAAATCTAAAAAAAAAATGAAATTTTTAATCAATGCTGCTTATACACATTCTGCTCTCCCAATTGGACCTTAAAGGTAACTTTGAAAGCCTTAACCATAAACTTTGAAACATCTAGAACTAAATAGAACCATAAGTCGATGAACTGAACTAGAGTTACTTTCTAACAGAAGTTACAACTAATCAACCAATCCAACAAATTTTGAGAAATATTGACACATTAATTTGAAACACACTAACACAACACCGCACTGCGTAAATCGTATGGAGTAAAATGATAAATCGAAATTTTCTCAATCACGATAATGACCGAATATTGCGCCATGGGATTTCTTCTTATTCCAATCGGTATAACACTTTCAAAGTGGCAAATAAATTCAATATTTGGATGGTGTCCAAAAAGATTTAAGAATCAATTGATTTTTATCGACCAACATTTAAAAATTTGCGAAGTATATGGCACAGCAATGAGAAAAGTTAATGAACTTATCCAATAAAGTCTGTTCGATGTTAAAATGGAATAAAGCAGGCTGTGCTTATTGACGGAAGGTACAGTGAGGTACAGAAATGAGTGCATGTTTGTTCTAAGTGTAATTAACATTGCATGAAAAAAAACGGAATAAAATTAGCTCAAAATATTTTTTGCACTTTATTACTATGTTTGAAGACGAACAAAACGGTATATAATACAAGACGGAAAACATAAAAATTTATGAAAAAACGAGCAAAACGAAAAACAATCCGCATGCATTCTATTTTGCACCCAAGTATTTTTCGATGTTTTAGCAAAAAAAAAACTCAAAGATGTACAATTATGATTAAGTTTTTGGCTTGTTCCTTTGTTTTATATTTTTTTTTTTTTATTTGTGGGATTGTATTGTGGACACTTTATCCTTCAAATTTAAAAATGTCATTTATTTCAAAAGATTTTTAAAAAATGTTGAAACCATCACAATATATCGTAGATAGAGCTCTAGGTATGACAAAAAGTGGCTTACTGACGCGAACAAAAGACAAACGAAGTTGTTACCACTGGAATTTAGAAAGGCGAGAAACTGCATCTAAACCATAATCTAGAGCTTGTAAAGGGACAGACCTACGTCTTATGCTGATACAAGTGAAAACAAACATGTGCTTAACACAGAAAGATGTTCTTAGAGCCATGAATATGCCTATTAATCGATGGTCGACTGCCAGCAGAGCTCTCTGACTACGTTTTTGGGGTAAACAAGAAAAGCCTGCATAGTTGGTGATGTTTGTATGATGATAATGTAAATCTCGACACGAAATTGTTAAGGTTGAATAAAGCTCGCCAAAAGCTAGGCTCTGACTCTGAACGGTCTGTTACACCACTCAATGTAATGTATATATGTGTGTATATATGAATAAAGTCCACGAAAGGTAGAAATCTTGTATTGCCTACCTAGCGTCTGTACAATCTCACAGACAGCGATGCTTTACAATAAATCCGACATCAATGTTTGGAAAAATTTTGCCCTAAAAGCCCACCGCTTAAACCCAAATGGCAATGGCGCATTCGGCGCAACAGTGCATTCGGTCAGTCGGACTGTGACATTTAAAGTAGAATACACGTAAAAGCATTGTACAAATCGGAATACCGCGGGCGTTGCATCTTCGTAGACCATAGTATCGTAAGTCCGACCGACTGGGTCTACTTTCTACTGACTCGGCCGCTTTGACAGATCTGTATATCATTATTCGATTTTTATTTATTTCGTCATAAAGGTTACAGTAGTTGTCTCAATTTATATAAAAAAGTACAGAGATATGATTTGTAATTTCAATCTTTCTACTGAAGAACAATTTTTTGATAATTTATAAAAAAGGATAGATGTGTATGTAATTTTTTTTTTAATTTACGTATGAAATTCGGATGAGAAAGGGCGATTATTTGAATAAGTAAGAATTGTCTTTGATTTTATTTTCAAAATCAATTAGTTTTCTTACAGAACGTATTTCAGGGGATAGAAAATTTCGAGGATAAGCTGATTTAAGGAAAGCTGACGCACGAGCTCCATTCCTATTTTAAAAATTGAGTGAGATGCACGTTGACATTCTTTTTCGTAAAGCCGATAAAACGCATACCAACGCCTGTCAAGTCCGACCGACCGAATGCGCTGTTGCGATTTGGGCTTTAAAGTGGTACAAAATAAGCGCAACGACGAATATCGAATTTTATCGTTTGTGTTCACTCAACTGTGGTCGCTTTATGCATTTTTTAAATGATTCGCTTCCGACATTTAATTAACCTGCCCATCAAATAAACTTTGACCGTGAACGCTATTTGTCAAAAATCTGCCTAACTTTTATTCTAAAACACTTCCAACTTAACACGAGCAACTAAATACTTCGTAATTTTTCCGCCAAACTTTTAATAACTCACACATTTTCCCTCCGACAGAACAACCACTCACTTAGAGTTAATTCCAGTTCATGTTTACTCCTTTCTCCTCAACCAGTCACAACCTTTTTAAAACCTCTTCAACGAAGCACTCATCATGTCAGAGGTCCGATTATCCTTCCTCCCGCACCAACAACACGACACCTCTCCGTGAAGTTTCTGCAAAACTTTTACTTGGTCTTTTGAAAACTCAAGTCCGTCACGTGCTGCCTTTCTCCTTCTCTTGAGCAAAGAACGCTTTTGAATAATCGTTCTCTCTCTCTCTCCCATTTCACACCCCAGCAGGTTTTAATGGAAACCCAAAACACCAATTACCCAGTCACACCTCGAGAGATCGGTCCGCCTCTCAAGAGAAAACTTTCTCAAAAACTCATTATAAAAAAAAAACACCCCTTCAAACAGCAAACCGAGAAAAAAAATGGAAAAAGATGGCAAATCCTAGACAAGGATCAAAAAAAAAAAAAAAAACACACATTCCTCACAAAAAAAAGGAAAACAAACAGGAAAAACACTCGTCTCTTGATGAAATCTGCAATAAAATTTTCTCCTCACAACAAACAACTCGAAACAACACTTCATCTATTTTATTTTGAAACTATTTTATGAATTCAATTGAAAAGTTTAACATCCGCAATTTATTTTCCATAAGTACAAGTTTAGCAAATCTATTCAGGCACAGGCAACCGCCACCGCTGCCAGGATCTCCCTGCAGCAGTATTCCTTCTGGTGACCAGAGAAGTGTGCTCCAAACTCAGGCTCTTTGCCCACACACAGAGGGAGGTAAAAGTTGTATCAGGATTTTATTTTTCGCTCGTCTAGTGGGTGAATCCTTTCTCCAGGATGAGAGAGCATTAAAGTTAATCACACAGCCAGCAAACTTTTGAATAACAATGACCGCGGGCGGAGAGGATTGTAATTCACACGCACACACATGAAACACACAGGGAGATGTCCTCGCTTTCAGGGAATTCGCCTGGCGAATTTATTCTTCTTTATTGTTCCGTGTCGTGGTGACACCGATGCCGTGGAAAGGATAAATAAAAATAGGAAATTGATGAGATAAATGGAAGTAGGATACACTTTCAATTACGAAGTGGAAAAGGGATATTCAAAGATAGTTGGAGTGCTCGCATTTGGAGAGTCAGAAAAGAAAAAAAAAAAGCCGTTCGTCCTTCACAGAGCAGATAAAATGCCGAAGGTACTTCAAGGGTATTAGGTGCATGTAGAGAGAGTAAAATTGCTTAAAAGGATGTTTCCTTTGACAAATGCATCGTCATCGTCGTTAGCTTTCACACGAAATTGGCTGCTGCGAATAGTTTCCACGAAGTGAAATGTCCTTTGTAAACGTGGATCTCGATGAATTCAATCACATTACCATTAATCGAAGTATTGATAGCTGCGTTTGAGAATTTGAAATTTTAAGGGGCTTTTAAATTGAATTTTAGCCTTGTTTACGCCACTTTTGGACTTTGTCTTCTGTTTGGAGACGTTAGTCGGGGCTGTTCTAATTTGTTTTTGATTCGCTAACGCCTGTAAATATCACCTGGGAAATGGGGTGATCCTGAAAGAAAAGTTTGGAGAGTTATAATAATCATAATAATTGGGTGGCGTTACAGCCCGTTGAGAGCCGGAGATTAGCTTTACGCTTTACGTGAAAAGAGAATACCTTTAACCAAAAGAAATATTATTAGCGTGTTAAGGTTTCAAATAGTGTTCTGTATATGACTCTGCCTTAGCTGAGATCCTGGGCCTGTCATTGGCTCAAGCAGAAACAAAAAACGGGCTTTAGCTCCCGCGTTGGCTCTGTCTTTAGTTCATCTTCAGATATTTTTAGTTCCATAATTAAATGGAATTTAAAAAAAAACGCAATATTTTTTGTAAAAATTATTTACTTATTACTGGAACCCCAATAGACTTTCTTAACCTTTGGAGCCTCTCCTTAGCCTACTGAGCCTTTTTTTATGCCTGCTCCTGTTTGAGCGACATTTTGTGCCAACTTCAAAGGGGGAACTTTCCCAGCTGTAGGTCTTTTTTGTCCCCGTTTTCCTTTTCTCCCTCAAAGTCCTCTCGCACCCAGCTCGACGCACTGTTGGAATTTTTCAAAGGACTACGAAAACACTCCCTCCCCTCCGCTCCTATGTTCGGTGTTTCCCTCAACACAAACACCAACCATTTGTCAGCATTTAATCGCCACTCGAAAAATTAACCCCAGAATTGTTCAATTCAAGCAACAGCAGCGGCAACGGTAACGGCAACGGCAACGGTTACGTTTTACTGCCTAGCGGCACGTTGCACTGACAGGAATTGGCTTAAACTGAAAAATTATTTGCCCAAGCAGAAGCCATAAAGTCAACTCCTTTACCGCCGCCGTCGACCTACTTCAAATGTCACCACCCACCCAAACCCGCCTGGTCAAAGTGACTTATTGCTCAGCCGGGCAAACACCGTACCGCACAACCCTTTCCGCCCGGTTTGACCATCTTAAGTGCAAAACTGAGTACAATCTGAGTTCCGTCTCTCCCCCGCTCGTCGGTTTTGTCCTTCCTACGGTTCCTTTCTTTGCCTTTCACCTTTTTAAGTGGCAAAGAAAATTTCTCTGAAATTAATTCAATCCCCTTGCTGTGCTCAAGACCCACCCCTTACGTTGGTGGGCGTTTGTGGAGGCCAACATATAATAATTATTGTTCCAAGTACCCAAACAGAAGTTTACTGGCTGAGAAAATATTTATTGCCACTTAAGGACGATAAGCACCACACACACATACACAATGAGGGAGGCACTCTCGCACATGAACATTGCAATTTACACCTAACCACCCAACCACCCACCGCCCATCAAACCGTGGCAAAATTACCTGGTTTTTTCTGTGTGCTTACGCTCCAGAGAGGTGTAAATATTTCACAGAACGTTTACGGTGCGCGTTTGTATCTTCACGTTTCATTTAACTCGCGTAAATGTGGTCGCGGCACCCTGAAAATTGGGGTTGCAACCGTCTTGTGACATTTAAGCTGGGATTTTTTTTTGTCACTTTTCCTCCCTCCTCATAGTCGTTTGCAATTTCATCGGTGCCACCTTCGTCCTCCTGTTCTTCTTCGGTTTATTTTCGCATTTTCTTTAGTGGCATCTGGAGTCATCTTGAAGTGAATTTGGAATTTGAGATATGAGCGGGGAAAACTCGTTTGGCAGATCGTATACCAACCAACCACCCCCTCCGATTGGGGCTGTTGGGCGACATAACTCATATCCCCGTTCTCGTGGGGAAGTAATTTTCCATGTGAGGGAGTTTTTGATCGCAGCAGATTCGCTTTTTTTTAACCTCACATTTGGGACTTTGATTTGGTTTTTTACGATTATCTCTAGGTTATTTTTTTTTTTTGTTTCGAAAGAGAGGGAGATTTGCGGTGGGGGATTTTAGAAGAAAAAATTTAAATTGATTGGATGAGTCTTTGGGGTTTTTCTCCATCGTCGTCGTTGTCGACTTAATTAGAGGATCTGGTAATTTAATTGCGTGAATGACAAACAAATTTATTTGCGGTTGGCTAGAGAGTTGCATCGGATCTAATTAATTTGTTTTGTTTTTCTTTTCAGGATAATTTGTGAAACGGACATTCGGTTGGATACGCTCACCCACCACATGTAAGTTCGGGAAGCTGGAGATTTCACGGGGTAATTTTTCTGATCTGATCTGATGACTTACAGGGTCTTCGAAATTGTTTATTTTTGATTGTCTGAAATTCCAGTTGAGTTCAACGGCAGTACCCAGCATCAATCACGTACGCAGATCGTCGGAGATCGTCTTTAGTTCGGTGAGGAGAGTCGATCGATTTACACGGTTTCGGAATTTCGTATTTTTGCAAAAAAAAGAGTATTTTGGTAGTTTATAGTTGTGATACGAGTTTTATTTATATTTTTAATTTTTTTTGGAAGTGAAAAACTTAAAGTGCTATTGAAATCTTAAATTTACTCCCTCTAAGCAGATAAGAAGCCAAAAGTGTAGATTTGTTTAACGACTTCAATGTGCTTGTTGTAGACAGTTTTCCAGTTTGCTGTCATCTGCAGTTTAGTTCATGATCAACAAAATAATTAGCGGTTATCTGAAAATCCCGTCTAGTCTCGCCGATTTCTTATCTTCTTATCGCAGAAACGCGGTTTTCTGAAGCTTAAGTTACAGTTTTTTTAAAGTTAACAAAATGTAAAATTAACAATTTTTCAAAACTAACAAAAAGCGTGTACAAGAAAGACAAGTTTTAACATAATCATTGGTGGCGTAACAGCCCACGAAGGGCCAGAGCCTAGCTTTTCGCGCCTTCACTGTGTTGTACGCGTCATAATTTTTACGGGCTGAAGGTCCCAGCAGCCACAGCTCTATATATTACCTTGTAATTTATCTGTTAACAAGCAATAAATAAATAAAATAATTTTGAAAAATGTGAGTGGGACCTACACTTTAGGGGATAAGTTTTAACGCCATCGTTTTATGCTTGGTGGACGTATGAATATTAAGAAAATAGGAAATTCGAGTCCTCTATAGTGACGCTTAAATAAAATAATTTTGAAAAATGTGAGTGGGACCTACACTTTAGGGGATAAGTTTTAACGCCATCGTTTTATGCTTGGTGGACGTATGAATATTAAGAAAATAGGAAATTCGAGTCCTCTATAGTGACGCTTAAGATTCTTTAAGTACGAGCTCTGTTTCCAAACTTTTCACTCGGAATGACACCATATCCTCCAAATTAAAAAAAAAATCATATTTAAAAATCACACTGTCCTTCTGTCGTATTGGAAAACGCGTGTATGATGAAAGAACTAATCGGATATTATTATTATTATTATTTTTTTTTTTTGAAATAAACGATTCGAATTATAAACCCACTCAATTTTTGATGAATGAACACACTTGCGATCAAACAATGAAACAAAACGCAAAAACTGTCTACAAAACCGTAGCACTGATTAACACACAACAAAAAAACCATTTCAAAAACTCTATTCAAAATACATTTCCCGTCAATAATTTTCAATTATTCGCATTGCCGGCCAGCAATTCATTTGTCCAACAACTGAGAACCAACAAAATTACCAAAAACAAACAGCACCATGGGTGTGAGGTGGAATCATCCTTAATCCCCCACTTACGGGTGTTTATTAAAACTTTCCGGTTTTCCCAATTGAATTCGATTGCAATTTCAATACAATTACCAAATTTATTTAATTTCATCCCCCCAATGGGCACCCTCAAAAAACGACGAGTGTGGGTGTGTTTGTTTTTAATCCCCCAAATACAACACAATAATTCATCACAAAAGAAATAATATTTATTCCACACTTTTGCCGTTAATTTCGTTGATATAAAATATTTGCACAAAACTTATTAACGTTTGCGATACATTCTCTGGAATGTGATGGTGGGTTGTGGATGATAATTAAATGTCCGGCGCTTTTGCTTTCCACTCGAATGACGTTCGTCCACCACCACCCACCCCAGCCGTAAAAGGCTCCGCTGGGGATTGTGTCGAGTTCTTTAGTGTTCCTCTGAGTATTTGTGTTTCATTTATGTTCAACGAAAAAAAAAGAGAAAATTATTTATTTTTATGCGCATTTTTTTTTTAATTATCGCTTCCATTCATCGAACTTTTGATCAATGACCCATCGGCAAGTGTGCATCGGTGTGTGTGTGTGTGTGAGAGGAGAACACCACACAGAGGGGTGTATTTCCGATTTTGTGCGACCGATTAAACAACGACATAAGGACATTTATGCGGAAGAAGGATACGGTGACTCAAAGTAAATGAAAATTGTGATTAAATTATCCGGAAAAAAAATATCCTTGCGCACATGCAGAGACACAGTTTATTTCGCTTTTATAACGAGGACAGGATAAAATTACTGATATCACCCGCTGCTCGGTTGTATGTGGGAGTACTTTGCGTGTGGCTGCGTGTTTCTCTGTTGGGAAAGGACGAAAACACAGCAACGACAAATGGTGAATACTTTTTTAATTGAGTTAATGAATCACTTTGTTTTTTCGATGAAAAATACGAGAAGTGGTGTCGATGTGGGAGGAGAATGGAGACAGGAAGCGGACGTCTTTTCAATTTGTATCTCCAGCCATCAGTTGGCGGGGGGAGTGAAACGATTCTGGAAAATTATAAGAGAGGAAAAAATGTTACTCTTTTTATCATGAGCTTAACTGGCGCTCAGTGTAGGAGTGGGTTTGCTTCTGATTACTTTTTTTTGTGTGATTTTGAAATGAATGTAAGATACATTTTTTGTTTTTATTTTGTAGCTGCTTTAGTCGTGCGGCATGTAGTTGAATTTTCAATTATTCACAACTATGAGCATTGTTGGTTCTCGAAAAAATATTCTCTTAACTCAACCAGATGTAAAAATGGGCAATGATGCAAAAGTAATTTTCGTCAAGGAGAAGTTTGATTTTCAAAAACTCATTATTGCAGCAATTGTAGTAGGAAAAACATCCGTGGCAAAACTCTTGGTTACAATCTTCGGCTCTGATAATCAAGTTATCGACAATTTTTCAATGATGAAGTAACTTCAAAAGCCAGAGCTTCTGACAACGTGAGTTATGACCGAATTTCTGGCAAGTGTAAAGCATCCGTTGCTTACTTTTTATTTTAATTCGACCTTGTGCAAAGCTTAGACCTAATCTATTGGGTATATAACTGATTTCGTGCTTTTTTTTTTTTAATTTGAACGTTTATTTAAGAAAAGCATGTACAATAGTATTATGCAAAGTATTGCCCATCTGAAGCTATGACTTTTTCCCATCTTTTTTGCAATTTGTGGATCCCATCCCAAAAGAACTGCGCCGGCTTGGCAGCCAAGAATGAATCAAGCCAATTTTTGATATTCTGCTTTGATGTGAACTGTATTTCAATGAGGGCGTTCTGCATCTACCGGAACAAATTGTAGTCAGAAGGGGCAAGGTCGGGGTTTTACGCGGGTGGGGTAAAACTTCCCATTCACTGTTTTCCAAATAGTTCTTAACCGGAATAGCAACGTGGGGCCGAGCGTTGTCATTATGGAAAATTATTGCCTCGTGTCTGGTCGCATATTCCGGGCGTTTTTAGACTACTGCTCTCTTCAAACGGATTAATTGGGTTCGGTAGCGTTCTCCATTGATGGTTTCACCCGGTTTTATCAGCTCATAATACAGTACACCCTTCTGATCCCACCAAATACAGAGCATTACCATCGCGCCATGGATATTCGGCTTTGCCGTTGATTTGGCTGGTTGGCTGGGTTTCACATATGATTTTTGCGGTTTGGGTTGTCGCAATGGTTCCATTTTTCATCACCAGTAACAATCTGATGCAAAAATGACTTCCTTCTGTGGTGTTCCAGCAGCATTTCGAACATGCAAAACCGCCTTTCGACGTCTCTCAGCTTGAGTTCATGTGGAACCCAATTTCCTTGCTTTTGAATATATCCAGCTACTTTTAATCGTTTTCAAATGGCTGCTTGAGTGACACCCAAAGATTCTGCGAGCTCTTCTTGTGTTTGGCGATAATCTTCCAGTTCTTTATCTTCAAACTTTTTTGGCTGCCAGGAGGTGCATCGCCTTCCAAGCCAAAATCACCATCACTTTTAAATCGTGCAAACCACTTTTGGCATGTTCGCTCAGCTAGCGCATGTTCACCATAAACTTCCACCAAAATAAATTGTTGTTTACGCTTCAAATGACATATACTGAAATGACGTACAATGACAGCAGCTTTCCAACGCATGTTCTAATGCAATAATACAAGTTACGCCATCTTTTAGTAATCCGCATGAATTAAGTTATAGATCCATTAGTAGAAAATAATCAAGTGATGTTAAGTCGCATGCAAATAGATGAATGCTCGCCGTGATGTAACACAATCGCCTACGTTGCAGCCCGGAATTGATATTTTCGGAATCTTGCCAGAAAGTCGGTTAACGCTCTACACCTGAGACGATAAAGTCCAACAGTGTCGGCGTACCTTAAACCGCACCAAACTGCCAGTCTTTGTGGATGCGTTGATGCTTAGTTGAATACCGACTCCGCTTCACTGAAACACCGATTTGCCACACATTTTTTTCAGCAAAGCGGAATTTCCTGTTAAGCGAACTTTGGATAACTGAAAAAAATTGCATTTAACCGGAGTTCGGATAATTGAAAAATAATTTCACTTATCCATCCTGTAAATTCAAAAAAAAAGTTCTAACTTGTGTTGTTATTTATTTTGAATATATAAATATTTTATTAAAAAAAAGGAGCTCGAAACAAAGCAAAACTTCGATAACGTACAAATAAGGAAAAACGAAAAAAGGAAAATTAAATAAGGTCATTTTCAATTGCATACATGTATTTCATGTATTTCATTTATGCGGAGTAGTTTGAGTATAAATTAATAATTTTTGTTGCACATTTTTTTTTCAGCTAACCAAGTTTTTCAGTTAAGCGGATTTCAACAAAGCGAAGTAATTTGTATACAGATTGTGAAAAAATGCTTCGTGACAAGATTTGTGTTTCTGTTAACCGATTTTTTCAGTGAAACGTAGTTCAAATAATCGGAGTCGACTGTACTTAAAATTTAAATGGAAACCCTAATTTCAAAAAAAAAACTGACAGAGCTATTTGTGGCTATCTGGGTTAATCCATTTATTACTGATAGACCTTTAAAGCTAAAATTTTAATACTTTTATAAGTAATAATAATTTTAAAATTCCTTTATTAAATACCACAAGATAACATTTAAAATTTTTTTGTTAAACGGACGAACAATATTTTTTTTTACGTTATACCCAATCAGGTACAATGGGAAAATATAGATGGTACTTTGTTACATGAAACCTAATGACTCTCTCTAACTCTTTCAACACTCAAAGCTACGGTACAGAACTCGAAAATCTATCGGACATGCATATGAAATAAGTTGCATCTAAAAGACTTTTCCTATTCTTTTCTGAGAATAGGGTCCTTCAATATAAGCAATACAGATAAGGCGTTTTGTTGGTGTAGTTTGGAGAGTTGTTTATCTTCTCAGATAATGCCGAGAAATATTTCTTTGAAAGGACAGCTCCTACTGCGTCTAGTGATATGATTGCAATGTCAAATACAAAGTTTCGACTATCTTCTTCGTTGCATTGCATTTGGAAGCAATTTTTCTTTGGAACGATAAGTCTTGATCTGTATTGAAATCTGCATTCAGTACTATAATTGAAATATCAAAGTACACTAATCTTCTTTCATAAAAGAATGGTGAGAATGCTTTGAAATTGGTGATGTTTTCCCATTATAACGTATTAATGTTGCTCAATTTTATTCAGTGTTCACGACAAAGAGCCTGAGTAAGTAAAAAGCAAACTATTAAAATATTATCCAGGTGACACTTTTTTTTTCTGGGGAACCGTAAAGGATAGATATTATGAAAATATTCCAAAAAGAATTCAATCACTTAGCGCCAATATTATCTAAGCAATCAGTGAGCTATAGTTCGTAACCATGAACAAGGTCGTGGAAAATTTGAGTTGTCGGTCGTTCGCTGGAGGTGGGGCCGTGAAAATTGTTTGTGGTGTTTTTCCCCGAACTGTATTCGAACCCTGGTACTCTCGCTTAACTCCTCCGACGCGCTAACGATTAAGCCACGGCGCCCACCTGAACGACATTGTGCTCCTTAATTAATGCCAATGTTTTCTATTCCCAATAAATCCATAATACGTGGTAAAATTTTAATTTTGCTAATTTTATTGCATTTTGAAAAAGAAACTTATATTTGGCCCTTGAAATACACTTTAAGTGCTCGCGGATCGATTGCAATCCTGGACATTTGTTAATGTTTGGTCTAAAATGGACTCCGATAAAACGAAAAACAAAGCTTTCGAGTGTCTAGAATTCAGTTAAAATCCTAGCTCAAATCATTGTATACACAAAATCGGGAATAAATGACTACTCGCCCTCCGACTGCAACAACCACTCAAAGCCAAACGTGTGGAAATGGCAAGAAATTCTTTAAATTCTATAATAAGCGGCATGACCTATTGCCGCAGGCCGATGAATATTTGCAAACCAAAAATAGGTAGACCCCATTTCGCTGATTTAATTCACAATCACTCTTTCCCCGGAAGGACGACCCCGACCCTTCGGCCCCTTTAAAAATTCATAACTTCCCAATATGACCCGAGAGCTCTTAAAAGTAAAATACACTCCCCTAATACAATTGAAATTGACACGTCTAATTGGAAAATTTATTCGGGCACGTAAGTCTATTCAACAGAAAGGACCACTCCCGTCCCTAAAGGCATCCCCATAAATAATTCAATTCGCGTAAAAAGATTTGTCGTGGCACAAACAAAAACTTTTACCCAAACACCAATCAAACCTTTGTCTAAACTGCCCACCCTCCCTCCTTCTGTTTGAAAAGTTCGAATTTTTAGACCCCCTAAGCGGACTGAAATTCGCCTCCTTCGGCCTCACAAATGTAAAATTGTGTTGCGCCAAAGAGTATTGTGTCCTTTACCGTTGCCGTCGACATAAATTATCGATTTGCTCCCCACTTCCCCCCGCCAATTCTTCACACAGTTCATGTGTAACTGAAACTTACAAAGGCAACAACAACAGAGAGTCCTTTTTATGCCATACGCGCTCGCTTATAGCCGAAGGACACTCATCGACTCGTTTTTGTTGATTTTCCAAACACCAATCAAACCTTTGTCTAAACTGCCCACCCTCCCTCCTTCTGTTTGAAAAGTTCGAATTTTTAGACCCCCTAAGCGGACTGAAATTCGCCTCCTTCGGCCTCACAAATGTAAAATTGTGTTGCGCCAAAGAGTATTGTGTCCTTTACCGTTGCCGTCGACATAAATTATCGATTTGCTCCCCACTTCCCCCCGCCAATTCTTCACACAGTTCATGTGTAACTGAAACTTACAAAGGCAACAACAACAGAGAGTCCTTTTTATGCCATACGCGCTCGCTTATAGCCGAAGGACACTCATCGACTCGTTTTTGTTGATTTTCAGGCCTGTGTTTCTAAAGTTGTTGCTGATGACGACACAACGGCACAACGGCGATGATGATGACGATGCTGATGACTTATGATATTTTTGAAACACGTTAATCCTGAGATGTCCCTGCACGAGGACTTATGAATTATTAATGACAGCCGAATCGGGCGTGGGGCGGGACAAACAAAGACGAAGAGTGCTGGCAAAACACAGCAAACAAAAGGCACAAACCCTCCCCCTCTGTAACCCTTGGCAAAGACTGGATGAGCTCGAGCTCCGGCCGGCTATGAAAAGCCAATGCGACACAATGACGGAGGCCCGATAAACGGGATTTCATTTTTCGTCGGAATTGTGTGAAGGTCGACCGGAGGAACGGCGGGTGGCGTTGAGCCAGCCGACAAGCTGAAATTAATTTTGTCATTTATCATTCTAATTGAATTTCAATTGAGGGCCAGAGTTCAGAGCGAAACAAGAGCAAGGGCGCTGCAATCGACAGCGATAGTGGGTGGTGTCTTCCTTAGGTAGTGGTCCGTGAAAGTGGTTTGCCCCAAGTGGGAAAACTTTTGAGAAATAAAATTTATGACACTCGCTGAAAATTGACATTTGATTTGAAGTATGACGCGTGTTACGGTCACCGGGTGCATGAAAAATGTAGACGTATCAATAGAACAGGCAAAAAAACTGGCCTGATGAAGTCAAAAGTAAAAGAAAGTGACTTAATCCTGAAGAACGTTCACCACGTTTTAGCTCCATGCAATTAAGTGACCACCACCCGCCGCAAATTGAAGCTCCTTCCCATCTAACCAAAGGTTTTCGCCGACAATTGTCCTTGACACGAACTTAAAACTAGTACATGAATTGCATTTTAATAATATTCCAATTTTACTTTTTACTTTAAAAACTAAATAACCTCGAATACAACCGAAAAAATCAGATCCTGTTCGAAACCAGCTCGAAATGCAACTGCATTTTTCAACCCTTCACTGCACCGCAAACACTTGAACAAAATATAACATACCAGGATTGGCATAGAGGAGAGGAAAAATATAATAATACATACAAACATAAAAACAATAAATTGAAGTAGACAGCGATCAATGAAGTTTTAATGAAGTCGTCTCTCACAGGACACAAAACTGGCTTTCGACTAAAAATATGAAAAACCAATATTGACTTTCAACTCATTAATATGAGTAATTTCACTTTTTTTGGGTTTTATTTTTATAATTTTCATCTCGAATATCCCCGGAAAATTAGTAAATTTTGCAGGAATAAACAGATGCAAAAGGAAGAGTTCTGTCACGGAAAGCTTTCGCAATTCTCCATTCGGAACCAGCAATAAAACTGTAGGTCTCCTCCAATTGTGTCAAAATTATTACGCGCACAACACAATGGAGGCGCGAAAAGCTAGGCTCTGGTCCTTCGTGGGCTGTAACGCCATTAATGATGATGAAAAGGAAGAGTTCGTAGGCGATGGCGGCGAAATAGGTTTGCTCTCGAGAGGATGGGTAAATGGGTGGTGAGCAAATGAACTTTTATCGTGAAATTTGACGAGACCTAAATTTTGGCAACGTAATGGAGCCTGTGTCATTAGTTGATGTGAGTATTTTAATGGTTTCTGTTTTTTGAACGAAAGTAGGAAATGTTTTGAAAGAAAGATAACCATGCACAAAATCCAATTGGTGACAATTTTCGAGCACGTTTTTATAGGTTATTCGATTTTGAAAGCAATTTTACGTGATAGAAAAAAGATAAAAAAGAAACAAGTTAAAGATTTAATTTTCGTGAATAAGAGAGCCTACTCTAAACCTAAAATAGCTGTAAAGTGGTTGATAAATGACAAAAAATATATCAACACGCACATAAATGACAAAACTATTCTATCTCCTAAAATTTGCTTACAAAATCGAATAACCTATTAAAAATGTGCTCGAAAATTGTCGCCAATTTAACTTTGTGCATGGTTTTCCTCCTTTTGAAACATTTCCTACTCTCTTGTTCAAAAGCCATTCTCTGTCTAAAATTATCTCATTTGTTTCTTTATGACATAACTCGATAGGTGCTCTAAAGTGTCATTAAAATTTAGTTTGATTTTATCGATTTTAGGATTCATATTTCCCTTACTCGAATAGGAAACTTCTCTGGAATCGAATTCAGGTCATTTTAATTGGTTATAAACATTTTGAGTAACAGTAAATTCTCACAATTCAAACGATGTCTTCCATATTCATCGAAACTACATACCGATTTATTTCATTTCTTCCATAAAAGGAAGAAATATAAAAATGGTTATTAATGCTAAAACGTTGACAATACTTGAATTCCAAAGTCTTAAGTTTAAACATCACTTGGTATGACGTGACACTGAGATCGTCTTAAAAGGGGACTTTCGGCTTGTAAGGAAAACAATGAAAAATGTTCAGAGGTGTGAAATGATGTAAGCATATTGGCAAAATAGAAGTTATGCCCAAGTACAAACATACATTCCAAAAGCCCATTGAAGGACAAAGCCTTTAATAAACTGAGTTTTATAAGACAAAAATAGCTTCAAAGTTGCAATTTACAGTGACAGGTGAATTTTGACATTGTTATGCGGACCTCAATCTGAGAGTTTATTTTAACTTAACTCAGCGTCTCCATTGGCAATTTTCAATTCAATAAATTAAAACATATATTGCTACTGCCTCGGATATGGACAATGTAGATCCGGTGGCAATGGTAATAGCAATATTGACCGGCCCTTGCCAGGCATTTCAATGATGAAAGCAATGGATTTGACAGTTCCTTTTCAAATACAGGAAAAGTAATATCGCATAGGAAAGATGATTGGTTGAGAATAACAAGCATGTCGGAGCTACGGTCGAATTCAAATTTTACTACACACTGAATTGCTATTACAGCACGGTTGTCCGTGCTGTTGTATACCATTTTGACAGTTCACAAATGAAACTGCCTAGCAATGAAATGCCCTCTATTCTTTGAAATCGTCATTGCTATTGACATTGACTCAAAAAATGCTAATGGAGATGCAACGTTAGAGAAACCAGAACACTTTTGAAGTCATGGATTTTGGATTTTCTGAAATTATGACTACGATTTTAGATGGCGTCTTATGAAGTTCGGGCATTTAAGAGGAAATATGAGACTATAGACGGCGCGCAGCTATTAACAGAAACCAAATGCTAATACACTCATCCCTCGTTTGGCCTGTTTCTTTTTACGCGGTTTCACTTTTGCGCGATTTTCAATTATCTATCCAAATTCGATTTGCGCGACTTTGCTTTGCCCGAAATAACGTTTTTTCTTGGACAAATCGTGGCCCACTATGATTTTTCTGTTCAATATCCATCGATGTACGCTCGTAAATCGTTTTGCGCGGTTTCGGTTAGCACGAAACTTTTTATTCCCCTAACGCCCGCGCCAAGCCATGGTAAAAGCTTCACATTAGCCATGGTAAAAGCTTCACATAGTAGCAAATTGAAGGCTACTATAACTCGTCAGTCAGTGAAGCTCGATTCAGCCTTTAAAGCGATTACCAATTTTTTCTTTCAACTCTCACGCGTTAAAACTCACTTTAAATTATTCAAAAACATCCTGAGAATCTTAACACTCCCACACTTTTTCAATCACTCAAAAATCTGTCTACTGAAAAAATTCTCATTCCACTTCACACCCACCAGCAAAAAAAAAAAAAAACCTAAATTACACTCCTTACAGGAAATTAAACTCAACACTGATACAGGATGTGTGATTACTTAGCAGGATATTAGAACTCGATAGACGAGTTTACACTCCCACAGGATGCATAATCCTAATCGGAAACTCATAAGTCTCATGACTCAATATGCTTGACGTTCAAACACAGCACAGAAATTGGCTCGTCAACGGCTTCTTCGTTGCCCGGCTATTGGGTGCGGTGAGACTCTGCAGCTCGAGATGTCACTTAATTGCCACTTCAAATTAGAGCGCCTTTGTTAGTGGGTAGTTGTTGACTGATGGTGACAAGGCGCAGGGATAAACCAGGACACAATGTGACTAGAGTAGAGTGGGCTGTCGGATAAGAGGCAAGTGGATGGACTGGAAACAAGCAACGCACATTGTTAGGGGAATTGTAATAGTGGAGGGTTGGGCAAAGGAACTTTTTTTTTTAAGTTGGGAGTAGGGATTTTAATCATTTTGCACCGCGAACTGGGTCCTCAATCACACTTTTTTGTGGACCACTTCTTAGTGACTTTGAATTCAAAATGTAAAGCAGCCAAGAAATTTAAAATTTTTATTTGTAAGATTGCAGAGATCGAGAACTTTTTTTGTGTAGTTTCCAAATAAAAGTACAGTCGACTCCCTCTAAGTCGAATTTTCCGAAAAAACAAGTCTTGACTTAAGTCACGTTGTGAATTCACAAATTTCAATTTTCTGTTGAGCTGTCAATTGAATTGTCAACTGGCAAGTGTCAACTATCAAGTGTCAGATGTAAATGCCAATTGTTATCCGATTTGAGAGTTTACGCAACTTTACACAACTACAGCGACTTGATAGGTTTCATTAAGCTTAAAAACCGTTTAATACCAGTCCCCATTTCCCTTTCGAACACAAATTCCTACGCAATCCCCTCCCAAAACAGATCGTTCAATCCAGGACTCTGACTCTCTGCGCTTCACAAAAATAGCTCCTGAAAAAAAAATCCGTTTCCCTTTATAATTGCTGTTCTGAAAAAAAGAGCAACCATTAAGTCCTTCTCGGAAGTCCGAGTTGGGGGTCAATCAAAACGGAAATTTATGTCATAGGATTCCCGGGAATCGGACCACATACATATACCCACTCAACATCCTTTCTCCCTGACTGGCTGCGTTCACAAATATTGCTTTTCAAGTTCAAACATAATTGATGAAAACAGAGTCCATTTTTGTGATATTCTTTAAAAGAAGTCTCGAATTTATGTGCTGCATGTGTTCTGAGTCGTTGGCGTTGCCTGGAAATCATTTTTCAAAGGGCGTTTATCTACCACCCCCGCAAGCACACACGTGCGCTTCGCGAGGACTTTGTCGAAATCTAATATCCGTTTTCAGTAAAAGAGCACTTCCACGGCGTCCAGTGTAATTGAATGAGCAGTTGCTCATCGCGTCCTTGTTATTTGCCATTTCGTTTGAATTTGTTTTTGTTTTTTTTGCTGTGGTCTCCTTTTTTCGCTACCAACGCGTACAGCGCGGCACGGCATGGCGAAGTGAAAATTGCAATCTCGTGTCCTTTTTTCGAGAGGACGTATGCAGTTGACTACCGAACGTGCTCGCATTCTCTTCCTTCATCAAGCCACGGTATTTTCTGCGTGCAAGGATCGTCGGGGACGTGTTTTTTTTTTCAGCGCCCCCCTCGACAGGGAAAAGAAAGAAAAACGACCTCGAATCAGTAAATTTTGTCCCTTTTATAACGGAAATGCATTTATTCGATGAATTTTGAGCTTAAAATTGCATAAAGTTTGCATATCCTGGCTGACCAGGGGACCTAGTCGTTGTTCTCGTCGTTGCTGCTGCATGCGAGTGACTGACTCAGTCAAATAGGATTCTGTGGTGTCCTTTCATTTTGAACCAAGGACTTGGGGTGGGCGCAGGGGTGGGACTGGCTGAGACTAAAGCGAGAGTGAACGTTTTGTTATTTTATGCATGTCGGATGGCGTTCCTCGGAACCAGACAAGCGTTGCCGTGTAAAACAGGTGGACGTTGTGTATGTGTGTGTGTGTGTTTGGTATGGTGTGGTCCAGTACTTGGATCTTTGCCAGGTGATGCTGCTGGACACAGGAGGGCGTCGGTGGCGGTGTCCTCGTCGTGGTCACAACGAAGCAACAGCATCAAGTGGAAAATTTATTCATGAGGAAAAATAAAATTTGTGTTGTGCAGTTTTGTCGGCGTTCTCTCTTGCAACGATGAAAATTGATTGTCAACCACATTAAGGTGGCTCTGGCATGATGCGGGTCATACACATACAGACAAACACACGCGTGAACGCTTCGGGTCAGTTGCTTTGCGAAAAGAAAGTTGTTATGCTTGTTGTCGTAATAAGCTGGTGTCGTTAATGGTTTTCAACGGTCGAGAGGACTCTCGGGATAATGAATTCTCTCTTGAAGCGGAATGTGGACGACAGTGTGGAACCTATTTGAATCATAATTTTAAGCGGCGGAACTTGCGGGGTTCATTATTTTGCATATTTGCAGTGCTTTGATGAGAGAAGGCTGTTCGTGTCCTTAATCGGGATGAAATTGACAGGAGATTAATAACCTTGTGGAAGGACCTTTTTGATGGACTCAATTTTCGAATCTGTCAAATCGAGCTCTTGATAAACCCACACAAACCGTAATGTGCCGTATTTTAGCGCTCAATGGGACGAATGTAAATTTTCTGGCAAGGCATGTTTTTGAATTTTGGTATCTGTTTGATTTTTTCGAGTATTTTAAACACTGAATAGCGCGCTAAGAGCATCTACATAGTTTTTCCGTGATTAGGCAAAGCTGTACAAGAGACTTGGATTCGACTTCAAAACTCCTTTGACTAAAACTTTGGCTAAAAACTTTCATCGATGTTGAAAAAACAACTGTGTTCCTAGGCTGCCTGTTAAATGCAAGGAAGTTGAAAATGTGCATCATTTCTAGAACAGCAACTTGACAAAGATCAAAACTGAAACCTTTCCTTCAAAGTCAAAAAGACTAACATTTCCACCAAAAAATTTCCTAAACAGACATTTCTCTGCCTTAGATGTCAAATGGATCTTCTGTTGCATTCACGACTCACCTAGCTAACAACATCTTCGAAATTGTACGAAATAATTTTGAGTGTCAAGCAAACATTAAACTTCCACATCGATCTACCGAAGCGAGGTCACAAAAGTCGAAAAACTCGTAGTCTCTTTTGGCCGACACTGCTCACCTCAAAATTGACCACCCGTAGGCAAAGAACAACTTTAAACTTATTGAAAACTCCATGACCCCTAGTCACCTCTGAATCGATTTATCTGCGAGAACAAACTTGCATCACCTTTCAGCCGCCTTCCTGACACCGACTGAATCCATTCATTTAAACGCACTCAAACTTTTGCAACAGCCACTGTCCCGACCGAAAAAAAAGGAAACGAATTTAAGGATATTGCTCCGTCCCAAAAGCTACAGAGCCACTCCATTTTCCTTTTGCACGCTAGTCACGTGCAAAGAAAGCAAAAAAAAAAGGACGAAACAAAAATGAAACGTCCAACAAAATCCATGCACGGACTCATGAATCTTTCTCTTCGAGCGATGCATCTCGACAGTGGCATGCGAATGCCGCTCGTTTTTTTAGATTGAAAAAAAAAAACGCATTCCTTTTGCGTTTTTCCACCACCCGCCCTTGCTGGGACAAAAGCTAATACGATTTTTTGACTTTTGATGAAAGGCAAAGGACACCAAGCCCGGGGCTGTGTGAAACTCTGAATTAGGAGAACTCACTTAGAGCGTTTGTGAGCAGAGGACTTTGTCCTCCTCTGTATCTAGCAGCGAAATGAAACTCTTCATCAAGTCGATTGTAGTTATTTTGGCATCCAAGTTTTTTTTTTTTTTTTTTTTCGTTAACCTCTCAGCCGATTCATGGCCCTTCCTCAGCGTGCGTGTCCTGCATGCCGGATGTAAGGCAATTAAAATTTGAAGTCCTTCAAGGAAGATTATTCGACGTTGTGTTCGTTTTTGCGTGGCGCTTTGTGAGCACGTTTCTTAGAAGTGCAATCGCAGTTGGAAAAATTCCCATTCAGGTGTGGCTCCATAAATTCTTTACCTCTGTTCAGTCCGCTGCCGGAACAAACACGGCAAAGGATATCCGGACATGTGTTGGTTGGTTTTATGTTCACTTCGTTCGGTTGCCTTTCTTTTCGTTTTTTTTTTTTTGCTCGCGCATGAATCTATGCTGCATTTCTGTATCCTATCCCTCTTGCTTCCTCTCTTTCGTATCTTTAGCTAATAAATTGTATCTTCCTTTTCAGATTTCCTCGTCGTCACATTATCAGAGAGATCGGGAATAGTCGAGCGAGTCAGAAGATACTTTAATTGTGCTTGTGTTTGGTAAGTTAATTAATTTTCCCGCTTCACTTCCGGAGCGAAATTATAATTGGCTCTGAGAGTGGAATCATCTTGTGGGGCCTTCAGGTGAGGGCGGGTGAGGAGCGCCTAATAGACTCGTTCATCAAAGCTCTTCTAATAGTTGCACCAAATGAGAAAGAAGGCCTCAAGTTATTCGCCACTGAGTGGATTATATGTGTGCCTTTCAATTATGCTCCTTGTCGGGATGAAACTGGAGATGGAAAGGGCTCCGGAGCATGTGTGAGGAGATGACGGTTGTTGTGGCTTTGGCGGTCTTTTGAAAAAGGCCGAAGTAGGAAGCGAGGAATGCTTGCATGCAACTCAAGCTGCAGAGAAGCGAACAATGATCAGGATTGTTTGCAATTTCAAGTTGAGTGAATGCTTCAGGAAGTATTATAATCTAATTTTTACATCTGTTTAAGCGTCGGAGGGAGATTTTCTTTTCCGGGAGTGAAGTTGTAGTGTTTGGTAACTGAAATCAACTGTTCTTCTTTTTTCGGATTGAATGGATCTTTTTCGTAGTTTCTTTTTTTTTATTCACACAAACGATATTTTCTATATTAGAAGATGTCTAGTGACTTAAATCACTTAAGCAGCAAAAAAAAAAGACGATGCCCATTTTCCTAGTTTTTTTTTTTAGATTCTAAGATATAAAGCAACTCCCTGTTTTAGTGCAGCTTTGTACACATTCAGAAAAAGGCGATGAAAGAAGATTTATTTCTCATGCTACTAATAAAGACTTACACCCAATTTCAGAGTGCTAGTTTAATTTTCTACTTAGCTAAACTTAGGATTCATTGCATTGAGTGGCTTAACAGCCCGTTAAGAGCCAAATCAATTCAATCGTAAAAAAAATTGATACACGGAAAAGGGACCGCCAGTTCCGAACGGCGATTTGCAAAAGCTTTTAAACAAAAGTACTTTAGGAGGATAGTCAGTCGGTTGCTAGAGTTGGGGCTGCAAAATTTATTTGAGGTGTTTTTTCCCTCGAACCTGGGTACTCTCGCTCAACAGTCCGACGCACTAATCGATCGAGCCAATGGCGCCCACTAAACTTAGGATTCACTTTGAGTAAAGTTCATTAATTTTTCGATTTCATAGCCGTCATTTGAGGACTGCTTAGTTAAGGGGAGAACCGAATGTTATCGTAAATCATTTCTAGTTTTCTTTTCATACATGTACATATAAAAAAATAAAGGCGAAACGTCAAAAAACGTCGTTATATGCTCGATGGAAGGTCGTGTTTGCTCCAATATACAGACCCCGAATTTAACATCTAAAATCTTCTGTAACAATGAACATCATTAAAACGGTTTACTCACATTCTCCTGGTCAGAGTTTTTTAGCTCCATTCATTCAACATTATTCCTTTTAACCATTTCGGGAGATAATCGAAAACGTCAATGAGAAAATAATTTACCAGTTGATTTAAATATGACTTTTATACAAAAGCCATCAAAATTGGCTGCTTAGGCTTAACGATAATTTGAGGAGAGTGACACTGTGAAAACCGAATATTTTTTGATCCTGAACTTAAGTTCTAATTGTTACTTAAGCTGGTTGTGTGAAAACGGGCATTAAAGATTTGAAATCAACAAATTTGAAACACTGCTCCCGCAACTCCTTTAATGGAACATTCGGACACAGAAAATGTATGTACAGCTGCGGTCAAAATAGTAGTAATAGTGTGAGAGAAAATTTTTTCTTGTAGACTTTGGAAATTTTCTTCTACTTTAGAACAATGAAAGAAGTAAACGATTTTTCAATTACTGAAATCACTAGCATGATATTACTCAAGTTTTAAAAAGGTATCCTTCAGCTAGCACTGCTAGCATTTTGACCGCAACTGTATTTTTACAATGAGAATTAACACCAGGAAAACCTTCCTCTTTGGAGTGCCAGTTCTAGATTTGGTATATTAATTGGTTGGAAAACTTTGACCGGCTCAAACTTAAAACCTTATCTCAACTCAATTGAATTGTTACAATATTTAAGGAGATGGAAGCCGAAAGGATATCTAAGCCGAAAAAAAAAAAAATTTACGAGTCTACCATAACAATGGGTCAAGACCGATCGGTTTCAGATGCATTTTACCTCTGGCAGTTTTGTGCTAATGTTTCCGGAACTTTTTATTTTTTCAACAGAAAAAAAAACAAGTATATACTGCGTCTACTTCGTCCAAACAGGAACAAAATGAGTTCGCACAGTATTTTAAAATATATACATACGAAAACAATCATACCAACCAATTCCTAATCTTATTCTTAATCTTGTTAATCTTAACCCTAACTTATCGTGCTAAGTACATGCAATTGAAAAATATTCGTAAAAAACCCAAAAATGACAAAAGATCTCGTCACATATCCGATGTGACCAATTACTTTTTCTGCTTTCATTATCAATTGTCCACATAACAAAAAACCGAAAAAAACTGGCTCTACGAATTTTGTTTGACGCGGCATCTCTTCCACAATTTCCCCACAGAAAAAAAAAACTTAATTGCTATGTGAATACTTTTGTGAGGGAATAGTCTACTCGACGGTTCTATTAGCAGTGTTAACCAATTTTTTTTACTGGCGTTTTTAAATAAAATTGACGACCTCTTAGTTTTTTTCCAACCAAAACAATTTCTCCAACAATTTTTTTCTCTCAGTAAATCGGCTTCAATTTTCTTGGTTAGGGAGAATCGTTAGTTGAAACAAAAAAAAACTTTTAACAATGCAAAATTACTTCAATCGATATTTTAAATCGCTGTTAACCCTTTCATGCACTAATTAAAAATGCCTTTAACCTTGCACAATATATCAAGCTTTTTTTGACAAAAATAAACCCCCTTAAAGAAAAATCAAAATTACGGGAAAAAGCTCAAATATGTAATGTTGCCTATAGAAAACATCGGAAATTACAGGGTTAAACAAATAATATCTCTGTATTATAAAAGAAAGTTGTGACGTCAGAATAATTTTTGAATTCCTGAAGATTTGCTATTTGTCTGAAACTATGCAACCAGTCCAGTTGTTGGGGCTTGTCCAAGAGTAGTTTTAAAAAATACAAATGCTTTTAAATATTTTAAGAAGCATTTTTGCAATTGTCTTCACTCAATTGGCTTCACTTTTATGAATTTAAATGAAAACTTCATTTTACTGTTTTTCTTTAACGGAAAAAATATATGTCGAATGAATTTTGGTTCAAAGGAAAGTTTGCGTTGTCAGATTCTGGGTGGGAATCGTAGATCGAATTATTGAATTTTCTCAGTTGTTATATGTTTCTCCGACTCAATGAAATCACTTACAAGTTAAGCTACAAATCTGTTCTTTGTTGCACTCGAACATTTCAGAATAGCCGAGGTTTTGATGAAAATCAGATGCCGTATAACTGAAATCTTCATTAAGTATCCCCAAAACTTCTCTCTCAACCGTTAATATAATTAAATGCATAGAAAATTTATGTCGAACCAACAGGTCAAATATACTCCAACCGCCTCAAGAGCGCCTTTGATAAGGTCTCCCTGTCCCAAGTAATCCCAACACCGCAGACTAAGCGGCTTTTCTTGCCTTTGTTACCATCAAAGCGCCTTTCTTTCACCCCGGCCAAAGATCCAGTGTCAACAACAATCCCAGAACTCTATGTCATCTTTCACGTAAAGGATTGCCAATATTCTCCATCCTACAAGTTCCTCTCCAACCGATCCAGGCCACCCGTTCGAGTGCAGCAAAAGAGGAGAACATAACAACATCTCATCGGCAAACAAACTTATTAAGCCCACACACAGATCCCTTTCTCTCCTGTGTCTTCGTCTTGTTTCCATTTGTGAGCACCCCTGAGGTCTTAGCGCATGCAAAAAACCAGAACACCACTCACAATGCATTACGAATGTCCTCCAATAAAAGTCACACCCCACTATGGCCCAGAAGAAAAAGCGGAAGAACACACAAAAGGACGAAAGGACGAAAGACGAGGACTTCCACAAAAGTCTTCGCCTTTTATGCCTGCAGCCGTGTAAACCCCTGATAACATCATGTTACACAGCTCAACAATGTCACTTGTGATTTGCTGGCCTCGTTTTACCCTTTTGTTGTTGTATATTATCCTTGGCACTTTTTCTCGTTTTTTTTTTTTTTCGCCTGCGTCTTTCTTTGTCCGCCTCCTCTCCCCGGCGCCGGATGCAAGCGCAGGGAAAGACTTCGACTTGAAAAAAAAAAGTGGTCCTCTGTTTTTTGGGTCAGAATTTTAATTATTCCACATTACGACTGCCGCTCGGGGGTCGGTAATGAGTTTGAGACGTTATTAAAAATATAAACAGTTGTTGTGGTAGTTTTGGGGTAGTGGGCCAATCAAAGGACATCCTCGGCAATATCCAACGTCGAGCTGAGGACTCGGAAAAAGTCCTTGATGAATGGCGGAGAACTTTCTCCTGGGTATTGTTGGCTCTTCTTGTTTGTGTTTACACATCATCTCCATCCGGTTCCGGCGGCGACGATGGGGTGGATGGGTCGCTCAATGCATCCATCGTCCTGCAGGACATCGTTGCATTCTTTTTTATTGGTCGCGTTCGTTTTCAAAAGTTTTCTCATTAAGTGAATACTCTTCTCGTTTTTTTTTATGGATTCACTTTTTTTGTGTTTCGAGAGTTTGCCCGGAAGTCTGGACATTACTCTTTGCGTTTATCTTTGTGGTGCTGGGCGGTTGGGTGGCTGGATGGTGTCCTCCTATCATAACATTGCATTTAAATTGAAT
The DNA here is from genome assembly GCA_905187475.1 of Syritta pipiens. Classification (NCBI taxonomy): domain Eukaryota; kingdom Metazoa; phylum Arthropoda; class Insecta; order Diptera; family Syrphidae; genus Syritta; species Syritta pipiens. Next base: position 26,646,294 of record LR994572.1, on the reverse strand, counting down.
TCATTACCGGAACAGTCAAATCGTTAGGGAGCGAGAGCGCCACGCAATGGAGGTGGCCCTGAGCTCGTGGGAGCCATCGTTGGAATGCATAAAGGAAAGGACTCGCTTAATCCTATCGCATTGTGTTCCGGGGTGGATTTTCAGAATGTTCTATGCGAACAATGGCTTTTGGGGAATTATGATTGTGGACACCTTTCTTCGTTGTTGTTTGGTTGGATGTGTGAGGACCGAATGTGGCAGCCTACGAAAACGACAGCAATTTTCAAGACAAAGGCGACGTAGTAAATGTCAGAGTTTCATGCCGAGAAAACGGACCATAAATACGTCTGATTTTAGGAAGTTGAGTGCACGATGTGGTTCCTTCTCCGATTAAATTTACTGCATCGAAAACGAGAAAAGGAAGCCTTTTTAAGGTGTCAAATACATGTCTCGCTCTTTGTAGAGTTCACAAAACCATCAAAATATTCAACAAGGTAATTTGACCCCAAATTGACGTGATTGAAAAGTGTTCAAAACAGAAGAAGTTCAGTAGTAAGATAAATTGTTATCATATCTCTGTGCAAGCTGATTTCAAAATAAATTTGTAATATCTATGTTATTCAATGAAAATAAATGTAACTACTACTACTACTAGAAGAAGTATTCGAAGGGTGCCAACTTGACAGCTGCTTCACATCAAACTTAAAAAAGCTTCCCAATTTGGATGCCATGAACATGATTTGCATTGATTTTCCAGCGGTAGAGCACAGACATCTTTTAAATCTCCAGAAAAGTGATTTACGTTGGCTCTTTGTCAAGGTATTTGTGCACGGGGGTTTCAATGCGTGACATTTCACTGTAGATGGCGACTAAAAAAGGAACAAAGTCGATTTTTTTCATTTTGTTATGTTGGTACACTCGTCTCGAACATATGTTTCTAGTTTCAGCAACATAGCATATGGTTACAGAACAGTTTTCTGGATTTAAAAACTGATATGGTGCTTTATTGTAAGTGTTGTTGTAAGCTTATTGAGAGGCGAGTTCAGTGAACATTTTATTTCACGTTCGGGACCGGTCAATTGGCCGCCTAGATCATGCGATTTAACGCCTTTAGACTAATTTTTGTGGGGCTATGTTAAAGCTCATGTCTATACAGACAAGCCCGCTTGAATTGACGCATTGGAAGACAACATTGAAGCATTTATTCGTGAGATACCGGCCGAAATGTTGGAAAGAGTATGCCAAAATTGGACTAAGCGGATGGACCATTTGAGGCGCAGTCAAGGTCAACATTTGCATGAAATAATTTTCAAACATTAAATTATATGGACCGTACTATCGATTCAAATAAAGATTTCATGCATTTTTCTGAATTTGTGTTTTTTTTTTTGAAAAAATTTCCTATAGCTTTTAAAAAATCACCCTTTATTTTAATAATTTTTTTATTATGTCAATTAATTCTTTTTTTTCAAATTGCCCCTGCCTCGTAAGCGGGGCGAGGTAGATCCCCCTCCCATAGTAAAAAATGCTTGCTTTCGACCCCTCTACAAAAGCCCATTATCAGTTTTTGACGCCAGAGTTATCGTACTGTCCCCGACACTTTTTTCATATGAAAATATGTATCAAAATATTTAGCTTTTCTTTAAAAAGTATTTTTTGATCGAACCCATCGAAATCCTAACTTGAAAGTTGGAATGAAGATGGGTAAAATATTGTTTTCCAACATATAAAAAAAATTTGGAAAATTAAAATACCATTTTTTGAGATATTCAAGGATATGCGCCAAAAGGGACAATTTTAACTATCCTTCGTCCTTGCAAATAAAAATTGTATAGGTTACTTAAAAGTTCAAATTTTTCTGAATTCAATAAGATATAATTTACAAAATTCTGATAAGCAAAACTAAAGTTATGATTTTTTTAAATTTAAAAGAAATCTTGAATTTTGACTTTTTACCAACATTTGAACCTTCGTTACTCGCAAACTATATCGAGTTGAGCAAACATTTTTTGTCCCATTACTTGAACCACATCAATAAACCTGCTTAGCAAATAAAAATTATTCTAGTGGGCCAAGACAAATATCGTCATAGTTCACAGTTCAGACACACTCTTTTTAGAAAACGAATCGTTTCATGCAAAACCACTCAACGACAACATTAGAAAACCTTACAGTGACATGAGTTTCTATCATGAGTCTGGAATTTTAACTGAAGTTTGCCTCAAGATTCGTAAGAGCTCCAAGAAGACCCTTTCAAACACATTGAACCCCTTAAAGAGACCGTTGTAATCGATCCCTCTCCAAATTGGCCAAATTGGCAAAATGACGTCGTCTCCCACTGCCGACCGCCATTTCCATCTTTCCACACCATTCACCTCAATGGGGGTTCGTTGAATCCCAATTTCTCTAGACCCCCAAAAGAAAAAGAAACAAAAGCAACTTTAATAAAGCAAACGGCTTAAATTATAAAGCACTGACCCCACCACTTCTAGTGAATTTCTCCCCTTCCTGCCGACATCTCCCACACTCGAGGGGTAGGTTTCAACAGTCCCCGGCAGTTAAGAGAACGAAAGAGATGAAACAATAGCACAACCGATATCAGCTCAACTGCCCTCAATTACCGCTGCCTCAGGCCGGTGGGTGGTTGGTCGTTTGCCTTATTTCAAGAAGGCCAGAAACGAGTAGGGGTTCCAGGTCGTGCGGCAACACCAACCATCACTTAGCCCAACCCGGTCGGCTTTTTTTTTCGGGGGTTGAGGAGATCTGGGGGTGGTGCTCTCTAACACCGTCGACGGCAGCAGACAATAACATGCCATACGGCCATTCTTAATGTCTTAATTTATTTTATGCTGCCCTGCCCTTTCGTGGTTAGCCACCAACCCATCCACCGACGACCGACGTCCGACCGGCCTCGGCATGCATGCCTATAAGTTAACGCTCAATTTGTGTTTCATTGCCTCGCAGGGGTTAACAAACTGCAACTTAGTCGTAAAGCGCTAGCTCGCTCGTTTAGCCGGTTGAAGGTGGAAGGTGGGAGGCGGTTTTCCGCGCAAACATTTAATTTCTCAATCAGCAGTGGGTAAACTATCGCCGCCGAATGCGCGAAAATGCACATTTGCATGCCACCGCACTCCGGAGTGACACCCTTCGTGTGTTCCGTGCAAATTGAAGGGTGGCAAAATGCGCTCCCTCAAAGATCTCGTACCTTGATATGAATTTATGAGTGTAAATGGAAATTAGGATTGCGTAGAGCGAGAGAAGGAGCCCGCATCGTTGCCCGATCCTGAATGCGGGTCGCGTCAGGTGAGCTCCCGGTTGCATGGCACTGCACTCCTCTGACAGGTTTTCGTGCATTGATTTGTCATGTGTATCCTAGTGAAAATTCCATTGGGAGAATAAAAAGGCTCTCGGGGTGGGTGGCAGACTGGAGCGACGTCATTGCAGCTCCGCCACTGCAGCTCCGTATATGCGGGTCGAAATAATTAAGTCTAATCGGTTTTTAATTGCTGTTCCCAGCGCGGCGCTCCCGCCCACCCGTCCGGGCGGGGATTTCGTGCAATTTGTCCGCTCGTTTGTCCATACAGGCGGCAACGGATGACACTCCCTGTTTTAAACAAAGATGAATGAGACTGACGCGCCACTCGGTTGTTGGGCTTCGTCCTGTTTCTGTTTTTTTTTTTTTTGCCGCATATCCTTCGGCTCAGTTGCCTCCCCTTCTCCGATAGGTGTCAACAATGCCGGAGCAATTTACTGCTGCTGCTGGAGCGATTTCGAACATTTTTCATGTAGCACACAATTAATTACGTTTTTATTTGCGAACGGTTTTTAAGGGCCTGACTGTGGTGGTTGGCGTTTGTTTCGCCGTGAAAAATTACGGTAATTATCGGAAAAATGATGACAATAAGTGCGCGGTGTGAAATCGCTCTGTGGTATAAATCGATCTCTGCGCTTTTGTTGTTGGCCAGGGGCAGATGCAGGGAAGGACGATGCAGCAAACATTCGATCAGATTGAAATTGAATAAATTTTCGTTTGTCGATGGTGATGAGTTTTTTTGCGGGCGCTTTAAATGAGAATTAAATGACTTTCTGGAACCCGTGAGAGGACAAAAGTTTTCACGTGTTAAGGATAACTACGATACTGACGCATGTTTTAAGTGGAGTGGAAGTGCAAGTGTTATAAGTTGAAAGGATGCGTTGCTTAATGTATTCGCAGAAAGTGGGATTGTCGGATAAAAAGCTGAGCCAGAAGTGCAAACTACTTCTGGCTCAGAGATCGTTGAAAAACGGCCGTTACACTTCAATTTGAAGTGTTGCAATCTTCAGGAATTGAAGGAGAGCGGTTATATAATTACATGGATCATAGTGCTCATGATCAACTCAGAGCCAACGAGTCTCTGCTCTTACAACCATTGACATTGCTTAGACAGAAGGACTTAGACGTCTAACTAAAGGATTACATACAGAATATGTTGATGTTTAGATCGAATGCTGTCCACGTCTAAACTAGCGATATTTGACGTTTGCTAGGATCAGAGTACATTTTGAGTAACTAGGAGGGTTCTATTAAAAACTAAAAACTTAATACGTTTAAATTCCTGCAGAAACTTATTTTCCTCTGCGATTCACCTAATTTTTTTTTTCAAATTCACTTTGGCTTAGCCTTTTGACTTAAACTTCCTTCTGAATTCTGCTATGCTTCAACCCATTGTAATTTTTTTTTTACCCTGCATGGAAAAAGCTCTAAAGATCTTCTCTTAAAGTCTTATTTATCTATCAAATGTAAAACAAGGTAGTGTGGAAAATTGGATTTAAAAATTTTTTTAGTTCTTTTGGCAACGATATTCAGACCGTCCTCGGCCTTACTTTAGTGAAAGCACTAGAGTCTGTTTCGGTACAATTGAGAGATTTTTTTAGGATTTAGCAAGTAAACTTACAAACAGTAATCCAAAATTTTTGTTAGTTTTGGTATAATTTCTTTCCCTATAAAGCTAAGCAAATGTTTCTCTGTCAGGAATCATAGATCTGCAGATCTGTTAAAGTTGACGTGATTGCAACACAACACAAAAATGTTGGTGCTTCTCAACAGCTGCTCCAACTCCGTCTGGGAAAGTTGATTGAAATACTGTCAAGAAAGATACTGAACATCTCTTCAGGTAATGACTAAATATCAAACGTGTTTTTAGACGTAGTGAGCGAAGGCTTTCGAGGTTTCCAGGTAGTAAAAAATGCAAAATGCTCTGCCGTCAATACGATTTTAGTTGGGAAAATATTATATCTTTTGTAGTATTGGGAGTACAACTTGAAAGACGCGCATTGTTACTAACTTCATATATTAGGTTGTCAAATATCTCCCTTCCGCCTTTGTGTCTTTTGAATTTTCCGGCTATGTACAATTTTTTGACAGTGACAGCTATTGTATGTTAAAGAGCGTCGAAAAATCTAGTTAATTCCATCTCTTACTTACACAAGTTTTGTTTTGCGTTTAAAATGTCGAATTTTGTGCCTTCAAAACAACATCTGCGTGAAGTTTTAATTCACTGCTTTCATTTGAAGAAAAGTGCAGCAGATGCGCAACGTTTACTCATTGAAGCTTACCCTGACTATTCTGTAAGTGTCAGAATGTGTCACGAATGGTTTGCACGCTTTAAAAGTGGTGATTTTGACGTTGAAGACAAGGAACGTCCTGGCCAAGTGAAAAAGTTTGTAGATGCAGAATTGGAGGCATTACTGGAAGAAGATTCATGTCAAACTCAAGAGGAGCTTGCGAAATCATTGGGAGTTACCCAGCAAGCAATTTCCAAACGTTTCAAAGCATTGGGAATGATCCAAAAGCAAGGAAATTGGGTGCCGTATGAATTGAAGCCGATAGACGTTGAACGCCGATTTTGCATGATGACAATGCTCGGCCACATCACACTCAACGGGTTAAAAAATACGTGGAAAATGTTGGATGGGAATCGCTACCCCACCCGCCGTATAGCCCAGACCTGGCCCCTTCCGATTACCATTTGTTCAGGTCCATGCAGAATGCCCTGGCTGGAATACGCTTCACTTCAGTTGACGGTATCAAAAATTGGCTCGATTCATTCTTGGCCGCCAAGCTGGAGCAGTTCTTTTGGGACGGAATCCACAAATTGCCAGAAAGATGGGAAAAAGTTGTGGCTAGCGATGGGCAATAGATTGTAAAATGTTAGTATGAACGTCAGCAAGTTTTACAGCTGCGACAAGGCTCTATTCCGATTCCATGCGGCGATCATATGCCGGCCTGTCAAATTTGGTCTTGTGTAGTAATAGTAAAAATAAGACTGAGTAAGTGTCCGCACTTCAGTTCAGTTGAGTCCAGTTGAGTTTAGTTAAGTGAAGTTGTGACTTGTGCTATATAAAATATTTGAAAAAAGTTGACGATTTTACACTTTTTACTCGTTTGACTCATTTTCCTACGTTCTGTTTTTGATAGTGCTGAAACAATCGAATCCTTTTCGCCTCACCCTTGTTTTGGTCTTTCCTTGTGAAATTAATATCCCATTAGATGTACAAATTTGCTTCCGTCGTTTTTTTCCGAAATTCGAGGCTTCATTATAATAAACTGTTTATACATTTATTAATCGTTTTGTGTTTGATTCGATTGCGTTTGACACGAGTCTCGATCGAGTAATGCCTCCAATTCTGCATATTCGAAAATCTTCTCTCTTCCACCGCCATGCCGGTCTTCGAAGTCAAAATCACCGTTCTTGAAGCGTTGAAATCACTCTCGGCACATTCTTTCACTAATAGCGGCCTCACCATAGGGATTTGTGAGCATTCGATGAGCCTCAGCCGCAGACTTCTTCATATTAAAGCAGGAAATTAAAAACTCAAGCAAATGACGAGAATTTGGTTCGTAAGCTGACATATTTAATCGAGAATAACTTTATGATGCAAACACAAATCGACTAGTATTTCAATGGCGTTAAGTTTACAAAAACCTAAGCTTATTGTATGACATCTACAATCTATTTATTTCGACTACTACTTACCTCTACAGCCATCTATGGCAAACTTGTACACCTAATATATGCAGGAAAGCTACAACCATGCCAAATGTATCTAAAATCTGTGACCCCAATGTCGTGCAGCCCTCTTGTTAGCGAACAAAACGGAAATATAGAGTAGCTTCTATTTTCGCACTCCTGTAACTTTTTCTCATCTATTTTGAGTTACGTGTCCTTTGGTTTTAATTTAATTAAAATTGAAATTGTTTCATTAGTTGAACGTTATCATTGTAAAAGTTTGCTTAAGCCACTGACTCGTTAAGATTCTAATAGTAAGCTAAAAATTTTATGTCTGATGTTGCCAACATTGTATGTTTGAACTTCTTCCCGTATCTTTAATTTTTTCGCTAATGCTCAGTCTCGCAGTTGGACTTTAACTAATCTTTGGGTTTAAACTTCTGTTAAAAAAAAATTTCGAAATTTGTTCCCGTTCAAACGAAAAGTAGAGTTCATTTCGAGGTTTGACTGCGCAGCGTAGCAAATCTGATACAACTTAATTCTTAGTTCTTTCATAAACTATGGATCACAATTTTACTCTGTTGAGCTTTGTAGATGCTTTATATATTTTGAAGGGAATAATCATGCCAATTTACGTAGACTAAGGGTGTTTTTCTTAAAAAATTATTTTAAGGGTGTTTTTTTTTTATTATTCTGGTATTTTACCCATAAATTCTATAATTTTTTTTTTCCTTTAGTTTAAATAAAAGACGCGCAGTGTACAGCGCATTGTACAACAGAACTCTGCCGACAAGATACTAATCATAACTTTTTATATTTACTATAACTTTCCTGAATAATAAAAATTGATAACACTAAACGACAATTGTTTGAAAAAAAAAACGTAGTGTTTTTAAAGGCAGATGTAAATTATTTCCTTGCTTTTCTCAAATTTTAACATTACGGAGCTAATCGATGTGTTCTCTGAATGGCTCATATTCGTATCTCTCCAAAATAAAGTTTTGTTTATTAATCTTTTGAAGAATAAAAGAAAACAAAAATGTTCCTCAGGTCTCTCTGAAAAATCTAAAACAATCATGGTGGTTTTAAAACTAACAACATTTGTTTTCGAGAATCGCCTTTGTGCCATTGCTCCAATATTTTTTCTATGCGTGTAAGTTATGCTGATGTGAAAGCTTAACCAACCCTTAATCCTTTTATGTCCAATTAATTCAGGCCACCATAACTTCGTCCAAACGTTTAATTTATTGATTATCTTCGATATCTAAGGGAACTGAGATCTATTTATTTTTTCCATTTGATTCTCGATGCATGCTTCATCAGCAGTCGATTAAAACTTACTTGCTAGACAAATATGATTAGGTCCATCTTAACCTTGTCTTAATTTTCTGATTTCTCAAACTTTCCTCTCGGTTTCTTCTCCTCGCCTGCCCTCATCAATTTTCGGAACGTCTGTCAATAACCTTACCGATGATTACCCATCCACTCGACCTTGTAACAATGCTTATCGAAGTGCGTCATTACGAAGGTCAAAAAAAGTTCGAAGGAACACTCAAACAACAACGAAAACTCCCCACAATCCCCGCCAAAGTGTGTTCGATGAATCCTGCTTAGCCGAAATCTATCGCACATCTTATTTCATACGCCAGCCGGAGGGAGAGTTAGAAAAATATCTAAACACAAACCTGACGGACCTGATCTCATTCGCTGCGTGTGGGTGCGTGTGCTTGGACCTAAGGGCACCTCCTTAATAATCACTTGATACCGAAAGAAATCTCTTCGTGTTATCCTTTGCAGTACCTTGAGTCACACACAACTGTCATAATAAAGAATCATCCGACTGAGCTATTCCATCGGCTTATCCGTATGATACGTGAACACGTCTCCCACCCTGGTGCGCCTTTCGTTGCGTGCTGCTGGTTACTTATTATCTCTTCAGTTTCGTACGTATCTATAAATACACGATTTCCCTTTCTCTCGCAGATATTTACGCATATTAACTCGAGCACAGTTCAAGTGCAAGGAGAGGAGGAGGAAGGACATGTGAGCTAGAAAGATATCCCAACAAAAGGCGGCCTCCCAAAAAAAAAAAAGTAAAATAATTGGGTGCCACGAGAATGGAATTTCTTTATTTTTCTTTTCCTTTGCTTTGCCTTCTTTGGTTGTGTTCTTCTTTTTTTTTCTTCCTACTTTATGAATAACTTGAAATTTTCTGTTTTTTTTTTTTTTTTCGACCATGTGAGTGGGGGTGGTACTCACCCCGGGCGGGCCTTCTTTAGGCACGCTGGCACACTGAATTAATTTCCAATCGAATGAACGGCTCTCGTCGGAACGTTTATTTTGAGAGAAATTGAGAAATTTATGAATTTGATTGCTTCCGACGATGTGGCATTGATTACAGTGGGGTGGGAGGGAAAGTTTTATGAACTTTTATTGCTAATATACGGCCTTTGAGATATGTGCCTTTGTAGGGGACGCATAGACGAGTGTGTAGGTTTTTTTTTTTTTTTATTGGCTCTTAGGCACATCGGCACATTATGGAAATTGGGATGGAAATGGGTATGAAGTTTTATTAAGAGAAGGACTTAGTCGTTATTTTGATTAAGTAGTCCGTGTGGGAGAGCATTTTAATCGACGGGGGAGGAAGTGCCTAGTTTTAGAAGTTAAGTGGCACACATTTTGGAAAACATGTACACTTGACACGCAAACATTTTGAGTCCAATTACTTCCTGCACTGAGGTTCGTCGATGAAGAGATGGTGAATTCATGCCCAGGTTATTATGCGCAGGCTTTCATATTTTGATTGATGTTTTAGTGCTTCAGCAGCAGGCTGCGTCATATTCTTAGACTCCAAACATGTTCTTTTAGGCGTTCCATAACTTTCCGACTTCCGCCATATACTTGTACTCCAAAATTATTTTTTATACGATCCATCCGTTTAAGGTAGTCAAAAACGGAGAGTCCTTCAAAAGATCGTTAAAAAATATAAAGATGAGCTTAAGGCCCTTTTTCTTTATAATTTATAGTTTCAAGTCCTTCTTTGAGTCGACTACTGCTGAAAAACCTCAGAGTCTTTAGTTTCAAAGTTAAAGCCGACTCAAGTTCCACTCGAATTCGATCAAAAGAAGTCAGAAACAAAGAGATTTCCCAAACGTCGTTCTTCTTTACAATTTTCTGGCGGGCCCCAGTTCCGCTCCCTGGCTACTTCAAGGATTCATAGATAAAGACGTAATTTTTTTTTCACAGCTTTACGATTCCTACATCAGGAAAGTTGTAAAATTTGATTTAAGAAGAATTCGTTGTGAGACCCATCGAAAAAATTTCACTGTCCCTTGGCCTAGTCCTGGAATTCCAATAAGCAACCAAAGCTCTTCCACCCGTTCGAAAGGACATCCGTCTTTCCGACACAAGACAAATATCAATCAGGACGACAAAAAAACAAGTTTCCTCAGTTCTAATCAAATTCGGAATCCTTTTTTTTTCTCAAAAATTCAAAACCAGGAACCAGGACACGGCAAAATAAAATCCCAAACAAGCTGCAGGAGAGCAAACTTCCTCACAACATTCTTCGTCCCTTCGTTAGCAGTAGGGCGGCAAAGAGCAATGAGAAAATTCCCACCGGATTCTCTGTTCAGAAATAAATCCAATTGATGAAAGGAATACACATACATCCAGTTTTATGTCCGGCTCTTCTTTGAGCCGCTGGTGGAGGCGTCTGTGAGCAGGCAACATGCCACAAGGACTCAGATGAAAGGCAAATCTTTTGATTTAATTGGATCGCAAAATGATTCATTCATTCACTCTCTGCCCACTCAGAATGCTTAGAACCTCCTGTAATTCAAAAGAGGGGGCCTTATGAATAAATATCCGGCAGCACATATGTGGGTGTGGCTGCCATCCCAAAAAGAGGCACACCGCCAACTCCTCAGGGATCGAGAAAGGCCAGGAGCAGCTAAGTGCATCATAAAGGATTTGTTGCTCATCAAATGGATAAAGTTAACTACATGCATGCCGCCACACCCCTGGAGGAAGCCCACCCGAGGTGAAGTTTTCCTGCATCCTGTGGATGGTCATGCCGCTGCTGGAATTTCGACTTGAGGCCTAGAACTTAAAATTATAAATGGAGGGTCTTGGGAGGAGCTTTTGCATATTCCTTCCAAGATAACGGCAAAGAAAATTACTTCAGATTGATGCTAATGGTCTTTCTGGGGCACAGGCACAGTCTTTGCCGGCATCCTTGTGAGAGTCCTGCGAAGATGACGACGAGTGTCCGGATGTATTATGGGCTCCTTATGGAAATCGCTTTAATCCCAGGCAGTGGTTTCTTGGTGCGATAATTCTCGTATGTTTTATTTATTCGGGACGGAGAGGCACGAATCTAGTGAATCAATTCAGGACTGGTACCGAATTTATATGGACCAGCATAAGGATGGGAATCCCTTTTGAGAGGATTAATTTGAAGTGATTCTCGGAGGATTTGTTCCATATTTGCAAGTGCTGCCGTGTGTGTGTGAGTTGATAAATATTTGCATGTGTTCAGTTTTTTTTTTTCTTTGTTTTGTCCGGACAGAGGGACGGGTGTTTATTTTCACTTGTCGAGTCATGTGGACGTAATCTGGTAAGATCCTGGACTGAAAAACAAACGTTATCCAGGCACATTGTCACTTAAACATTGATGAGTTGTGAGTGTTGGGAGAGAGTCTATTTGGGGTTTGATAAGATTTTCGGGGGTCCTGGGAAGGATGTGGTTGACTTTTATGGGTGAATATATTTTCGAGTGGTCGGATGTTGTCTTTGTTGGGATAATTTTCGGTAACAAATTGAAAGGGTTTGGGTTTTCAGTTGGAAGCACGACGGGCAGGAAGGGGTTGGTTTCTCTCATAAACGTTTTAGAGTGAAAATGATTGGACTCAGACAAAAGATTGAGGTCTTAGGAGTTTGTTAAAGGGCATGATTGCATTTTAAATGGAAATGTGAAACGTCTATATGAGAAAATGTTTTGTGCATCATTTCCGGATAAGCTCTTATGATTATTGATTGAATCTTACAGCTTTAACAACTAAAAAAAAATGAATTGAAGTAAAATTAAGTAAATGAACGATTAACATGCAAAGAACGCTAAGGAAAGACGTCAATTGTCAGTTTAGAATCGTTTCAGAGCCTTTTTTGTAACCTTAAAAAGATGATAAATAATTAAGAACTTTGAAAACTTGCCGATTTTTTTCGGAGTATAGACTTTTCATTGAATAAACAATTCACAATAATCTCGCCAATAGTAAGCATTACAGTAAGAAAACTAATAAGGAACTCTTAGTTCGCAAGTTTCAACTTCTTTCACTTTGTATACAAATAAGAGAATATGAGACAAATAAAATAATATAAAACGATTTTTATATACACTCAGCAAATTTCAATTTAAGGCAACGTATTTTTCTTTGAAATAGAACAAATTTGGTTTAGGCATAATTCTATAAAAAGATCTTTTTTGTTACACCCCAGTGACTTATTTAATCAAACAGAAATTACTTAATTATAAATAAACATTTTTTTAATTAGATAAACTAAAAAAAAAACTCAATGGGTACGGCGAAATTCAAGTAACTGCAGTCAAAGTAAAGTGAAAACTGAGATAATTCCTGTATTACAAATGATGTAACACTATACATTATAATGAGTCCAGTCCACGTTTTAGGGAGCGGCTACGCAATTAGCGACGAGCGGCTGAGCGATTAAGAGACGAACGATTGAGCGACGCGAAAAAATTAAAACATATGAAATTGTATGGAGATGGCCACGAGCGATTAGCAATTTTTCTGAGCTACACAGCGACGCCACAGTGGAAAAAATTAGAAACGAGTCTTTTCTATGTTTCTGTGGCAATAAATCGGAGTAGCTTATGCCGAAAAAAGTGATTTCGAGAAAAATTGATTTTTGTAATATTGGTTTGTATAGCCGGGGGTAAGATAGAAATGTGGATTTCAAAGTACCAATGAATATCCATTGAAAAACAGAAAAATCGCTTATATCGACATATGGTACTCTGTCTTATTGCCACAGGTTTAAAAGCCTGGACCACCATTTTCATTTTTTTTTGGCAATAATTGATAATTTTCAAAAAGTCGCTGATTTGTCGAACAGATTTCGTAGTTCCGTTTGTCGTAAAAAAAACTGTTCCACACCTGAGCTGGAAGATGTTTTCAGGGTTTTGAAGATTTGCGAATCCATTGCAAGCCTTGAAAAATTATACTTAAAACGTACCATACGACAATATTATTTTATACCTTAGATCTAATAACCCTTTTCTTTAAGACGGGTAGCTCTAGATGATTCTGAATTGTGTATGTCTGTATTCCTTACGTCGCGACATCCATCGGAAATAAATTCTGTTTTAATTTATTTGAAAATCACTGAGCGACGCAATACTAAAATCAAATTCATTTTGAATGCAGAAACGCTTAACACAGCTCTCAGCTATATAAAGCTGCCCAGTTTTGGCCACCATGATTATAAAAAATTAAAATGTCACTGTAAGCCAGTGGAGTGAAGTTGGAATTCTTGTCAGTATCATCCACGGCTGCAGTACAATAGAAAAATAGTGTAGGTAATTGAAATAATGGGAGCCAAAATTTGATGAGTACTGAGTTTAGCAGTGTTTGCCAATTCTACCATTTTGAAGGTGGTCGGTCGATGGTATAGACATACTATATTCGTCTACAAGTTGTTCCCAAATGATAGTAATTGCAAAAATGGCTTTTTCACAATTAATCGCTTCGACTCCGAACCTATGGGACAACGCAACAGAGGACGCCCGTGTCTAAGGTGACGTACACAGGTAGAAAAGGACCTCAACCATCTCGGTGTGCGTCACTGAAAGCAGCTGGCACGGGATCGTGCTGGATGGAGGAGGTTGGTAAAGGAGGCCCAGATCCACCTTGGACTGTAGCGCCGCATAAAGAAGAAGAAGAAGACGACGCACAGTACACGACCACCAATCGCTCAGACTCGTCACTCAGTTGCTCGTTGCTCGTCGCTCATTGCGTGGCCGCAGCCTTATGTGATTATTCCCGCCGAATTGCAGCTTAATTACGTATACCTTCCATTCACCGTCATCTTAGTTAAGTTAAGTAGATCTCGGTTTTGCATAGTGAAACTCAGACCGGCCTTAAAGCAATTGCCCTTAGAGCCGAGTAGGAGTCAAACTCTGTCAAAATTTTTCCAGACTCTCGTAAGCTAAGGTGCAATAGATGTGCAATAATTTCAACAAATTGGCTGTCCCAAATATCCTGACCCAAACAATCCATTTACCCAGTCCACCAATGCTTGGAGTGTACATCTATCAACCCTCCCTCATACACCACCACCAAAAAACCAACCCCCACCTGACCTCCATAACTCATGCGAGTGCAAACAAAAAGTGCATCTGTCCCGATATTTTATCAACGCGAAACCACAATAAATATGAATTAATGGTGTGAACGAATTACTATCGCAGACGACACCGAGAATGAAACATAACAGTCCCCCAAGGTCCATATGTCCTGTCGCCAAAGCTCCTGGCTCCTGGCTGCGAACTCCGATCTGCGACTGTGAAAAGCCAAATTCCATTAATTATTACCACGGATGGCGGATGGCAGGCGAACGCCATCCATTTTGTATCTCCACACAGGCAGGTGGCATCCGCCCTCGCGCTCGCCCGGTCATGACGGAAGTCCAAATCCAATCCAATCTAAAATGAAAAATAATATCGTATTTCCAGTCTCGTTCACACATGATCAAAAATGCAAATGCACAAGCGAATAAACAGAATCCCAGGACGCAGGACGCAGAACATAGGATGACACACAGGATGCACACCCCACACACAGACACAGCGCATTGTGAGACCATAAATCGGAATGTCTTACCTGAATTATGGGTCCTGGAGCGAAGTAATTACACCCGTTCGTCTACAGGTTGCTGCGAGAGGACATGGCCACGGGGACACAATCTCAGATTCAATCTGAAACGTCATGCAGTGGAGGGGTGGCTGCCGCTGTCTATTCGCATTGTAATTCAATCCGATTGGGAATTGGATCAGGGAGCAAGGTTATTCCGCGTCGTCGGAGATAATGATGACGAAGTGGAAGTGGTGAAGTCGGTCGGTGGTGCACGTCTTCGGCTGATTGGCTGCGTGTATGTGGGAATAATGCCAACCCCAGCTCATCTCGAAGATGTAATGCTTGAGCTAATAACATTAGCCGCAGATGGTAATGAACGCTGCTCCTCCGGCTCGGTGCGGGGCCTGTGAGTGTGGCGTCTCCTGCTCCCTGCACAGGCTAACGACACCCATTAATCCATGGTAACGATGATGATAGTGATGCTGCTGCTACTGCTGCTGCCACTTCTTCAATAAGTGGTGGCTTACACTTACGGTTTACGGGATTAAATAATCTTTTCGATTATCGCGCCAAACTCGGGCGTTCGGAACGGAAGGGGCGGCTTCTGTGCGATTCTCATGTGGGGTAATTGGAAGCGTAATTTACACAGGGGTTACACTAATTGGATGTTAGTCAATTAGGCGGGTGTTAACGATGAGAGGTGTTGGTTTAAGCACAGTAAATATTATTAACGGGGTTGCTGCTGTTGCTGCTTCTGGTGCGGTTTTCTTCGACGCAAAACTGCTTGCGTTGAATCTGCGATGAGCATATGGTCAACGATGAGTGGGAGACGCGTGTGGTTTGCGGATGAGTTTTGGGTGAATGTTTTCCTTATGCAAAATGACGCGACGTCTTAAAGGCGGTGATTTAAAGTGTTTGAGTTGTCGTTTATCGTTTGTGGAAAAAAGATTTTAATATGGAATCGTTGGTCGATCGATTGGTGTGTCACAAAAAGATCACGCCAATTAAAGGGTCTACTTTGCTCTACATGCCGCCAAAGGTTGGACAGTTGAGCAGGTCTACACATCTGATTCCTGGTTCCTTTTAAGCAGATTTTGCGCGGTATATAATGACAGGAAAGACCTTGAACCACGCGCTTTCCAAGGGTGTAGATCTATTGGGAGAGGCAGGCTTAAACCTTCAATAAAAAGGTGTCTAGAAAAAGAAATGGCACTAGAAGAAAAAGAGTATGGCGAGAGCAACTCCTTCCAACATACTGTTGAATATTTTGCTTTGCTTTAAATTAATGAAAAGCTTGATTCTTAATTTGTAAGCCCTTCCATTTTTACTTTACTTTTATGTCCCAATTGAATTTGACGCAAATTCGAAAGGTGAATTAGCCCAAATGACACAAAATTCTCGAAAGTGCAATCTGAAGTTAAAAGCTTTTCAAAGAATGCAACCCTAAATTATTGCATTTTTTTTTTTGCTGCTCTGTTCTATTCAATTGTTGTTTAGATAACTCAAAAGAAGTTCTCACCTTGCCAGAATCCTATTTCTTTTTGTTCAACGCTCATTACCGTGATCTACCGACAGAGAAGGGTTTCTTTTAATATGAGTACCTTGGCAGAAAAACTTCACCCGAAAAACTGACTTTATTGCTCCTTCTCAGAACTACATCATTAAAATTGCTTTCCTGGTAGCTCATTCTTGTTTCCAACTTATTTTCAAAAAAAGGTTAACAATTTCCTTATTCAAGGTTCGTGGAACAGATTGCAAAGAACATCGACTGTTGAGGGGGTTTCAACGCAATAAGACACACCCGTGCACTTGCAGAAGCATAAAAGTGTCAATTTCAGGAAACAGCATCCACAAAATTACTCCTCTCCACATCCGGTCATGACAAACACAATGATTCCTTTGAATCTCATTTATCCTCATAAATCCTGGCAGGAAAATTACTTTCCAAAGAAGTTAACTTAAGACAATGCTGCCACTCAGCGATGACACGAACACAAGCCCACAAAAAACCAAACAAAAGGTCCACCAACCCGCCCGCCCACTAATGCGCCCTTATGTTCTCGTTTCCGTCGCGTCGGAGGGCAAAAAAGACAAAACGGAACAAACCGCCACCCCCGACCACACGTTCGTCACCATTCATCCCCATTACCGTGGCAGATACTTATGCGCAGAATTTATGACTGCAGTGGCAGTAACATTTCCTCTTCTTCCACTGTACAGTTGATTTATTTCTGTGTGACAGTTATGCATAAAAACGCAAAGAAAGAAAACAACACACACACGCAAAGATGGGAAGAAGAAACAAAAGTGTGGAGGGCGAATGATAAAAGAACTCTCGCTCTCTCGCTGGCTCCTCCTCGGGAGCGTAACGAACAGCAAAATGATATGCTTCCCTTAATTTTTTTTTGTTTTATCTTTTTTGGATGAGTTTTGGTCGTCGTTTTTTTTTTTGTTTAGCTTCTGTCTTTCCGGGTCCTTTCACGAGTCTGGGAGTGCGCGTTCGTAGCAAAGACAATGGTAACAGCAGCAGTTCTTGCGGCCGCAACATAGAAATGGACAATGGCGACAAAGCGCAGATCTGGGACATTCGGATGCTGATATTAACGGTCGACTGGTGGAGGAAAAAGCAGGAAAAAAAAACCAAAAAACAAATTCAAAAGGAATTTTCCACGTTTTGTGGAGTGAAAAATGAAAGCGGGACAGTGCGATTAGAATGGGGAGCGGCAGGGCGAATTTGCATCGACAGTCGACAGAGTGGCAGCAATTGACTGTAGATTGAACGGGGACTGGACTCGTAATGAGATGCAGCTATCGGATGTGCCACCGCCACCGCAACGGCCAACCGTTGGCGGGCATGTGAATAACTCGGACTGGCGGGTGAGGTATCCAGTGCGATTTTGAAGATTCAAATGGGAGAGCCCGACACATGAAAAGCGACTGCGTTTTCAGAAGAGCCTGATTGACTTGTATGTGCTTGGATCGGAACTCGAATTTGTATTTTTCTAGGCTTTCAAAACTGTATTTCGAGATCCTCGTGTTAAGCCTTTCATGCCCAGTGTGACATGTTCGTGAACAACATGAACTTCACTTGCCGATAACCCAAACAAATTGCAGTAAAAGTGCCTGAAGTTCATTCTGAAACCCAATTTCAGACCATTTATTTCTGCATCATACGTCCCTTAGTGCAATAATCTTTCACTTCATTTTTTAAAATAAATCACTTTATACTTGAAAACATTGAAAAGTAAGTGCTGTAAAGCTAAAACAGTGCATTTTTGGAAAAAAAAATTTAAAATGAAGCACGTAGCCAAGTTTGTGTAAAAAATTTATGAGAATGGCATGCTAATGGACAACAATCATGATCCTTCTCGTCGTACAGACAACAACGTGGCTGCTGTAACCGAAAATGTGAGACTCAACAGAAACTCAACAGCTCAACACATCACGCCCCAACCTGAGTACAATTCAGTACAAAGATTTGCGATTATTCGCTGTAGCGTTCAATTGATTCAGCATTTTTGCATTTTTATCATGGCGGCTACGTTCAGGAACAAAATTGCCACAACTGACTCGGAAACCTCGCACGTCGTTGTCTAGAAACCAATGCATTCACAGTTTGATGCTGATTGTGGAGTGTTGACATTATTGCACCAATTTTCTTTGACAATGAATCTCAGAACAGCATTACAGGGCGTTACAGGTCCATATTAACCGACTTTTTTTCTGAAATTGCTGACATGGATTTGAACGACCTTTGGTTCATGCAGAATGACGCGTCACAGCATATCAATCTTTTGCCCATCAAATTCTAAAATCGTCTTAGTGATGTCAATTGGCCACCTTGGTGCTTCGATTTGACCCCTTTGAACTATTTTTTTGGACTGATGTTTTGTCAACAATCCCGAAACGATTCAAGCAATAAAGGCGAATAATCACAGAAATTCATGAAACTATTAACAAGGTCTTAAAAAATTGAAGTGATTGAATGCACTATTGCGAATCCAGTTTAGGCAGGAACTTGAACAACGTTGCGTTTCGTATTTACATGAAACAAATTTATTTTTGTTCATTTTACTGCATTTTTAAAAAGAAACTTATATTTGACCTGCCTTATATAGAAATGTTCGCATGCGAATTGCAAAGTCCATGTGATTTCGGTGATCTTATTTCTTTTCGAAAACGAGACAGGATCAAAGCTCTGAAATTCAACATTTTGCTTGGCCTTATTTCTTCTCACTGATTTCATACGCCTCCGTTCAAGCCTTTGGTTGATTTAATAGTTCCCAAGGTATACGAAACTTGGTGTCTAGACTGAGTTTACTACTCTTTTTTTTTTTTTTGTGTCACAGAAAATCGTTGTACGCTGTCGAAGAGAAGATAATATCTTCGACAAAAATTAATGCGGAAGTTTATGTTAAATTTGTAATTAATGGAACATTCAAATCATCCCTTTCGATGTAAGGTGAGAGTGAATAATTTTAATAATAAGAAGATGAATTGTAAACAAGTGAAAAGAAAAAAAAATTGGAAAATATCTTAATTCTTTCTTTACCTATGCCTGAACGCTGTGTTGAACTGGGAGGATCAACAACAGCTCTAACGCTATTTTTAGTTCAAGTTTGAGCAAATTCTGTTGGATGGTTTTCAAGAATCGTGCCAGAGACCAACTTAAACCCCCTATAGTTCCATTCAGGACGATCCTATGGTTATGATCAAATTTAATGATCTGTAGAACATCAAGCTCTGTTGAATCAAATTTCTCAAAGTTCTGTTTGAGAGGTTTTGTTTCTTATAAAAATTAACGCCATTACTTTTTTTTACTTCTTTAGCCCTCCGTGATCTCGAACAAGAACCTGCGGTCCCCGAGTTAGTCCCGCGAAATTCCCATAATTTATTGCGGAGTTTCCACTCTTGTCTTGAAGGATCTTTTCCCATCTCAGAGAGTTGAAGGAATTTTTGACATCTAAAAAGAACCCTTTCGTCTCTTAGGACTTAGATGCAACCTATGTAAATGTGTCAACTTAAAATGCGGAAGGTCGGGAATTCGAACATTGACTTTGAATGACAGAAATTTTCTCATGCAAATGCTTTGTGACTTCACAAGAATACCAGTTCTGTTCCAAATCCCTGCGCAGCTTCCGCTATTACCACCTAAATCTAGCTGGTTCGATTCGGAGGAATGTTTGATGACTTCCGCTTGACGTCAGTTCCAATTGAGGAACTCTCCTCTGTTCAGTTTTCAAAGAATTTTCCGATCCCGTCGTAATCAACTTTGAAGACTGTCGAACAAAAGCTGATTCTGTAAATCACTTTACCGGCATCAAGCACACCAGCATTGAGTCCTTGCACCGCACTCCTTCCTGGTGCGCTTATGACACGTTACGCCATCCTCACACCACATTTTGAGTGCTTGCGTTGTAGACACGCAACCTGCACAAACACCTAACCCCATTAACCTCCCCCTTCAGAATTTCTTCGAAAAAAAAAACTTTTCTAATTCGCCACTGCTTGCCATATGCAAGCTGCGAATTGGATCGCTTCGGGGGGCCATCACATAAACTCCCCGCCTGCACCGCTCGCCCACAACGTCATCATCATTATCAGATGGTTAAGCATGAAACCTTTAAATGTTTTCTCAACTTTTCCTTTTTTTTTCGTCTCTCTCGTCTTTTTTTTTGTTTTTTGAAAAGAAAAACTTAAATTCATGCAAACTGTTGTTATTAGAAGTGGCAGGCAAATCTACACACCACCCCATCGGCTGCAATGTAGCTGAGCAAAAGATCCAAATAGACGACGACGAGGACGAAAGGAAGAGGGAGAGAAACTTTTTAATGAAAACTGTTTTTAAATGAATCTATTTATCATACAAATTATTATAGCAGAGAAAGACCGACCAACCCACCGTTGAGAGAGTTATCTCGGATCCACTGATGCGACTCGTTTGCAATTTTTTTTTTCTAGTGTAATCGGGCAACTTCCAACAGGAGGGAGGAGGACCGATGAGGAGAATGAGTATCTCGTTCCTTTTTTTTATCGTTACCCCTTTATGCGAGGCAAAAGAGATATCTCCTCGATTCGCATAAATGGCAGTGGTGGTTGTTCGTGCTCGTTGCGAAGAATGAATCGAAATAGAAATTCAGAATTTGGTTTTTTTTTGCTTTTCTTTTGGCTTAATTACCATTTTCCACGCTTCGTTTAAAATTTTAGCAGAACGAGAAAACTGCAACTAGAAGTATTCAAATCTGATGCTGGATCAAGTCTGAGTGTCGGAGTGTTTCAGGCGAATGATGCAATTAATTTGAGTGTTTGGGGGAAGTGCATTGTGCTGCTGGGGCTTTGGGGGTTGTCTGAGAAGGAGCCACTCGTTCCATTTTGTTGAGTTTAATGGGTTCATTTCGAGGTGAACTGTTTCATAAATGTGTGGGGTCTCAAATTGGGGATCGGAGACAGTTGGGCTCGGTAATCTTGTTGAAGTCACAAGAGAAAAATGTATTTTTTTGTAGATTTCTTTGTATTTTATTCGATTGCTTGGCTCATTACAACCCACAAACAAGGAAGCCGCTTCTCCATCGTCGATCACTCGAAATGACGTGGTTCAATTCACGAATCAGTTGACCACAGCGGTGACTCGAAGTGGCGAAGAAATTGAAACATCGTCGAATTGCGAAAATATTGAGACTTTTCTGTCTAAATCTGAGGTGATTCTCACGCACCAGTTAACCGTCGAAATTATTGGTGTTAAGTGTTTATGTTGCCTCTTGCTTCGAAAACAAAAGCATTGAAATCACAATACTTTTTTTTTAACGAACAAAAGTATGGAAATGGATTTCCACGCAAAGTTGGTTCGTGCTTCGAAACCGAAATGTTACGATCAATCAGTATTTTTTTTTTTAAAGAAATATGTAGGAGAAGATTTCCACAGCAAAACTACTCGTGAACGGAAACATGAAGATCAAGCCTTGAAATCACAATTTTTTTTGAACGTCTTATTGACATGGGGCTGTTTATTTTTTTCTTTTTTCTCATTGACATTCAACAGTCTCGGTTATGCATTTTCTCAAAGAGTTTTATGGCTGATTGGGCTTTTGCCTAAACTTATACCATGTTTTTTTTTATCACGAGGGTTAGGGGCCCTTGCTGGTCAGTTAGATGTGACGAATCGCCTTGGCCTGATGGTTGTAGGACTTACTCCAGTTCTGAAGGGCTCAGGTTCGAGTCCTAAATCAAGCAACTGGATGAACTTTTTTTTCCTTTTCTCTATACGCCAAATTATCGAATAATGTTTTCATTACATGATTTCGCCATAGGGAAAAGAAAATCTGTAAGTCTCCAAAGAGCATGGTATGGCATTCGATCTGAGGCAGGAAGATCTCAAGGGCACTTTGCCTCTAAAAGTCAAGTGGAACAGCGCTCTCCGCAGTCATAAGAATAGTGCAAAAGAAGTGTACAGTAAAAAGGTGAGGTTGTGTTTTTTTTTTTTGTGAATCGTATATAAACATAACATACGGTGAGTTTTTTTTTTGGAATTTGAAAAAAAGATCAATTGTTGAAGGGCCTTTCTTCAATAATGATACGAGGTTCCCGCGGTAGTCGAGTAAATACAAGTAAAGCATCAGCAGCCAGCGTGGGGACAGAAAGCCGTCAAAGCCGAGAACCCATCCTGCAGATCACGAACGATATTTGATAATTCGATTAACTATCCACAAGATCATTGGACGCTTGGAACAGAAGAACCGCAAGTAGTGTGCACAGCTATTTATTTATTTTTTTTATTAAAACGTAAATAATTTAAAAAAAAAATGGGACGTTTAGTTATCTTGTTCGAAGTTAAATTGTTAAGTCGCTCGGTAGCGCTGGGTGTTGCCGTGCTGGCATTTGACGACGAGCGTGGTCCTCGGTTCGAAGCCTATCGGGGTGAAATTCCATTCTTTTTTTTTTTTTTTTCCATTCTTTTTATTTTATTTTTATTTTTTATTGTGAACCGAGGTTCAAATCTCAGAATGCGAACTTGACACCTTTTTTTTTTTTACGTCCGTGGGTGTAGACCACGACGATGATTTTTGCGGGTTCGCAAGCTAGGTTCATTGTGATGTGAGAAACGAGATGGTAACTGGCCGATATGAGATGGTAACTAATTTCTAAGTTAATATATTAAAGATCTTTTCATGTAAAGTGCAAGGTCTTAGGTCTTAGGTATTTGTGACTGCCTGCGCTAAAACGCAGGCTCACGTAGGCCATTTGTTTTCCCGATGTGTTGTCACGCCTCCGCATTGTTTCCAATGCTCGGACTCGCTGTCTAAAGAGTTCCTGCAAATATACCAAACCACAAAATATTAGCAGGCATGTCATACTATATGTTTGACGCGCAAAGTTAGTAGTCTGATATCCTTGGATCTGTTCATAAAACCGCTGATGCGCCTTACATCCAAGCTAGCGAGTTGGCTTAAATTCTTAAAGAAGTATGCACCTAGAGTGCGTTTCTTAGTGCGTGCGAGTGCTGGGCATGCTCCTAGAAGATGTAACGTGCAAAGAGAACATAATTTTTTTTATCGCGTTTAAAAAAATGCAAGCATTCGATCGGAAGGGTGGCCCCGTCCAACCACACACATTCATCTCAAGGATTGTCTAGGCAACCTTTGTGGTCGAAGTCGCGCACGGAAGAAAAACCGATGGTAGCATGATCGTAATCTTTGTTTCTCAAAGTGGAAGGAACTTCAATAATAAACTGAATCAACCAGAAAAACCCTTGGGTCTAAGCTAGAAGTGACTGCCACGAAGATTCGCTACTCATGTAGGCCATAGGTAGCTCCATTGTGTTAGGAAGAACTCTTAAAAATCGTTTTCTTGACTCGAATATTGCCAAAAGTTTCATCGACCAAAGACATCGTTGGTGGCCAATCTCTTTCCACGACTCACAAATTATAGTACTTTGAAGCTATCCGAAATAGAAATCCTACGAGCGCAGACCGCAACGCATTTTGGTTATAAAAAGCAGCAGTAGAAAAAAAAAACTTGACTCACGTAAGTAGTCCCTCCATAACCACCTCCACAACCACCTTACTGCTCAGTAAATCGCATCGCCGCTCTCAGATTCAAATCTCCACCAAACATTTACTCCATCTTCGAATGCCATTGTTACCAATCGTTACCGAACCGAAAATTACGACACTACTTGTGCGGGGGGAATTTAAAAAGAAAAAAAAAACCCAAAACGAAACCGAAATCACCGCGCCAACATCTGCCAACACCACAAGTCCATTAAACCAGAACTTCAGACTTCCAATTCGGTTGTTGAAAATCAATTGATTCTAAAATAAAAATAAAAAAAAAAATAAACCACGAGAGAGAGTCTTACGGATGTGGATCAAGTAGTCGCCGCACGTATCAAAGCTGAAAGTTTCTCAACCTCAGAAATGTTCTGATTTTTTTGCTTAAAAATAGGTTACGGATCTGCAGATGTTGACCCATACCTCAATTTTGCAATCATCGTCACAAGATAGATGCAGAAAAATAAAAAAATTATATCTAGAACAAAAGATTGTTGCACAGTGGCCGATGTGATGACATGTATCTAGCCGCGCGATAGAATTGTAAACAAAAGTAGGCAACAATCGGAGAACCCTCGTCTCCGAATGACTTAATTACCCATGGGTGTGTGTGTGTGGGGCGGTAGCCGGCGCATTTTGCTCAGCGAAGCATTGCATTGCATGTATCTTGTGCTCCAGACATCAATTACTTTGCGGAGAATTGTTCTTCTCCTCGTCATGAATGGAAATCATCGTTCCACTAACCCGATGGCTTTAATCTCAATTCATTTCATTCTTTTTTTTTTTTGTATCTGCTTTTTGTGGGAACAGTCAGTGGGTGTCTTTTTCAGTCACTATCTTGGATTACAGTCCAGCCGGGGGCTGAGACAGCAGTTTGGTGGATGGAAATCGGATGTGGGCGCAGTCGGCTTAAAAAAGGAGCAAACAAGTTAATGACGAAGTTGGGCCGTGTGGTGTTTTCGACAAACAACTGAGTGGTTTTTTGTTGACACGTTTAAAAAGCATCAGTGGAAACTGATGAATACAAATGTCCTTTCAAAATCGTTTCCGATTTTCAACGTTTTTTTTTTTAAAACACCTTCTCATAATCACTTCAGAGTACATCCATTTTTACATATTTTCTTGCTTCTAATCAGGAGATTAGATGTGTTCTTTCAAACGAAATCAATCAAATGGCTTAGCTAACATTTATACCTAGAGCCATATGGAAGTCATTTTGCTAGAGTAACAATATTGTTTAGAGTTTCAAGCTAAAGTCCGTCAAGTTTGAGTTTCAAAGGAAGAACTAAATTACATATACGTATGTGTATAGGCTTTAAGTGAGATAGGTGAGATTTTTCTGTATTAGATCGTTGGGTTGTGTCCTTTTTAATCTTCTTCGCCCAGACATTTTTTGGGTTGGGATCGTTTTGACTTGATTGTTTTTATGTAGCAATCCGCCTTTTTGTCTTTTGAATTTTCCGGCTATGTACAAAGCGCTACAGAGCTCGTATCTGGCAATACATCATTTGAAAGGTCTTGACATAACCTACAAAACGACGCTATGCATGATTAGCTTGGATACGAGCTCTGTAGCGCTTTGTACATAGCCGGAAAATTCAAAAGACAAAAAGGCGGAAGGGAGATATTTGACAACCTAATATTTTATATATAATGTACGTGTCGTTAAGTAACTCATCAAATATAAATTGTAAAGCACTTTGAGGACTATGAAGACTACAGACTATTAATGTCCCAATTTGTCCATAATACACCAGGTTCACGTCAATTATTATGAGGTTTTTGTGTCCAAAAAGTTTTGACTTTCATTGTCAGTTGTCTTTTAATAATACACACAAACAATTTTAAAATCATGACAAATTCTTAAATTCAGTTTCCAGATTTATGCAGAAATAAGTGTAAACTAATTGAAAACTATTGACCATTTCGTTTTCGAAAATCTTTTCTTGCAGTACAGGTACTGTGGAAATTTGTTCCTTTGATTTTTGTTGGTTAACAAACTAGTAGTGATGTCTTGTAATAAACAATTTACATTGAAATACTTTAAATTCATTCGATCGACCGAACTACGACACGAGTTGACGACGATCCACTAAAAGCCATTCGCTTGCAGGTTACTAGTCCTCGCAAGCCGATCTTTTTAATGTAAAAAGGTCTTACAGCTTTTGTTTTCTTATTCTTTCCCTTTTCCATCAACTTGGATACTGGAAAAACTTTTTTTGCAGAATTCATCTCTTAAACTGAAGCAAAAGATTTAGTTCATGACTCAGAGGAACCTCTTCAATTTTTGTTTTTTGATCAAGAAACTTACGTTGTCAATCACTTGAACCCATCCCAACAGAAACTTACCGAAAATCCCCTTAAGTTCAATAGATTTCAAAAATCTGCCCCCAGCCTCTCACCTGAAAACTCGTAAGTTTCTTAATTCAATTAAAAACTCAACTATCCCCTTGCCATGATGAAACTTTTTCAAATCGTTTTCTCAAAATCACCACCCCGCTCCGCCCCGAGGGAATGCATCTCCATCTCAAAGCGGATATTCAATTCACTTGTGGAATCTTTCAAAAGCCAAATTCCAATGGCATCGTGTCCATTGAGTTATTGAATCTCTCTGTCTCCTCTGTTGACGGAGCAGAGGGAGGTCGAAAAGAATCCTCAACTCAACTTCAACAATAGTCTTGAACTTGAGAAACTATTTGGGTAGAAGTTTTCAACTCGGCCACCCATTTTCTCAGCAAAAACCACATCAATTATTCGAGGGAATATACAATTTGAACTCGAATTTCCATTACACTTGCGCTTAGCTGAGAGCAGGCAGGCGAGACTCTGTCGAGTGGCAAGGAGTCTTCGTCCACCTCCAACTCATCGCTATACAACGCTTTTGGGTAATTGAATGAGAAATTTTCTCCTTTCATAAGCAATTCCTTTGCATTTCTGATTAAATTCTGATTTATTTGAATTACGCGAAGAAGTCTTTTCTCGTTGCTGCTCCGGCCTATGAATATGCAACAAAAAATAAAAAGAAGACACAAGAATGCTCCGAAAGAATGTCCTGTGAAATGCTTCTTTTGAAGAAACATGTGGTCGTCCGAAGGAGGGAGGGGAGCCAAGAAAGTTCTCCGTCTTAATTAAGAATATCACATAATCGAAAATCTTTTAGTCCTGCCAGAGAACCCGGACAGGGGACATAAGGACTTTGCCTCTTTCTGCCTTTCTGCTGCACACAGGTGAAACTTTAATTGGAATTGTCTGCAACGGGGCGCCAGGAGTGGTGTGTGTACCTTTGGCTTTCAATCACTCCCGCCCCCGTCCTCCGATCCGATTCCGTTCACAAGGAAACTTGTGTAAGACTATCGCCTGGAGTCATAACTAAATTATAAAACGCCCTTTCAAAGAGTGCGAGGGTCGGTTCTCTGCCTCTCTCTCTCTCTCTCTTGCATTAATATTAAACTTGTTCCTAGGACACGAGTTGAATTAATGAAGACGTCGTTGGTGGGTGACTAGGTGGGTGTCAACAACGGATCCAATGGTTCTAAGGGAATTATTCTATAATTGCAAAATTTTACAATGTTACTGAACGTTACTGTGCCCGGTCGTCCTTTACGAAGGAAGAGACAGACAGGGAGCATGAGGTGAGGGGATGAATTGAAAATTCTTCTCTCCTTTTGTCTGAGCGACGGTGCGTCCTTCCAATTTCGAGTGGAATTTTCATGCGAAGCACTCGGTCTCGGTCCGAGTGAGAAGTTGTAAACTTAATTTGGGAAATTTGTCATCAAATGATGTTCAAGGACTGACTGCAGGCATAAGGTCGGAGTGCGAACTCGGCTTTCGATTCTGCCCTTGGGGGGGTTATTTAAGAAACGTTTTCAAAATAAATTGCCTCCGAGATGAGAAGGTGTTAATGTTATTGAATTTGTGTTTACAGCATGATTTGGGAGGATGTCTTTCGATTGCAAAATTGTCCCCGGAGGTCTGAGGCAATTATAAGGGAATGAATGGTCTTGCTTCGCCTTTGAGGTAGGGCAGATTTGAGTTGAGACTTTAATGGGACGGGAGAGGAGAGCTTGAAAATACAGAACTGTTAATTTTCCATTTTGATTTTATTTATTTTAGCAAAAATACACGGGGGCTGATTCTGAAGCTCTTGATGAGAAACTCACTGAGCGACCAAAATCCACCAAAACGTAGCCAATTACCGCGTTTTAAAATTTTTTTCTTTTTCGTTCCCACATTGAAGGTCCTAGTTCAATTAAATCAGTTCACTGAACTTCCGCAATTTCAAAACATACCCGGTTACATCCGCACTACCACGACCTTTCGAAAATTCGACATGGCATCACATATCTTTTGGATTTTTGCACCTAAAGCTTAACATTCCATAAAATCCTCAAATGTGGTAAAAAAAAAAAGTAAACCCACGTTCGACGTTTCATGCGCTCGTTTGAGTACAAATAACATCGCTCGAGTACTGGAATCTATGGAAACACGCGTTTTTCATAACAATCCGATTCCGATATCCGGGAAGAAAATCTCAAACTTTTTTTTCTCAAACAGCCACCCTTACTCTGTTTGTTTGAAAGCTCGGGTTTCATCCGTAGCAGGTGGTCCTGATGAGGAATGAGGCACGAAATTGAATCGGCCACGTGTGTAGAGTTATTATTTTTTTTTTCAGCTCTTGTACAACGACGAGAAGAGGCAGCAGTTTCTATTTTTGGAAAAGGAGTATTTCAAGTGAATTATTGTTTTTTATTTGAAATTTGCAGAGAGGAACGGAGATGAAAATAGCGGCTGCCTGCGAAAGGATTCTTTATCCGCTTTGAGACTTCGTTAATTTATGGCGGAGTTTTTAAAACACTGTGAAGAAGTATTTTCGAAATTCAGATGAAAAACGACTTATTGATTTTAGGACTCTGGATCTGGGAAATATCCTGTCAAGCACGTCCTTGATTATAGTTTCATTTGTTTAAGCATTTACTTCGTAGCCCAGTATTTAAAAACAAAAAAACAACTACTTTAGAGTGGAAAACAAAGTAAGAAAAAAAACATTTTTATTGTTTGAACTCCTTACTCTATCGCCGAGTACAAATTTAAGACCAAAAACAAACCCTTCACAACATAACTAGACGTTAAAACCTAAGCAATCACTATTTGACTTAGAGGATTCCCAAATTGGTTTGTTCATTAAAGATTGCCTATGCCTAACACCATTAACTTTATCAGGATTTGCAACAATTCGGAGACAGTAAGAATTATGTTTTTCAAATATAATTCGAAATCAGTAGAACATATTTCAACAATTCTTGGCAGGACAAACCTGCAGAGCTTAATCGTTTGCTTTATTTCGCTATTTTGTTTAAAATTCGGTTTACTTGGCTTTTAAAGAAACTACAAGGAACGATTTTTTTATTATATTTACTCAGAGTTTGCTCTTCGATGAATTTTAAATTTGTAACAAATTTCAAAGTTTTATTTTTCAGTTCTTTTCGCCAAAAAGTCTTAATTCCTAAATATTAATGGCGATTATAGCAGTTTAAGAGTCTAATAACGCTGCAGCTAATTGCGTTAAATCATACAACAGCGTACTCCATACGGTTGAAATTATTTTAGTCTCTTTTTTTCCAAATGTCTGTCACAACTTAACCTTTCCTGAAAATTATGTTCCGTTCATAAGTAACAAAATGTAATCACCACAATTTCAAAAATCCAAAACGTTCACCTCAATTTCTTTAAGATATAAATAGCTTTATCTTTCGTAAAAGATAGTGTCCACAAAAAAGGTCAGAACCCAGAGTTAGCAAAAACTTTACAAATTTTTTAAATCGAATTTACGGAAAATATCCATAGACACAAAATTTCCCTCAAATGAATTCACTCTAAAACGTTGATGTTTAGCTAAGAATTTCTGAGCAACAATCAGAGCCAGGGTTGTAAAAATTGATCATAACTTGATTTTATTAAGTATTTCTGTTTTGCTTTTTTTTGCGGCTAGCTCAGATATCTGTAATACTAATTTAAAGCTTTTCAAACAAATTTGAAACAACGTTCACTTTCACTGTCTTAGGAAATGAGTAATTTCTTAGTTGTCATTGAAATTGATTGAAATTTAGTTGATTAACATAAAGTCCGAGAAAGCGGGTTGAAACATCCCCTTGATTTTGAGCTTTCTTAGCAATCAACACCTCTTAATAAACTGTGCTAATTTCTATTTAAATTCTTGGAATTAAAAGCCAAATGCTTCCCGTCATCTCCTGCAAATTTGCATTTATCTTAATCGACCATGACAACTGTTTGAGGCAGTCTTGTAAATTTTATAATTTAAAGCAATATTTGGATTTTTGTGTAAGAGGTTTATGTTTTTAATAATTAGTACTTGCTCAATTATTGCGTACAACCTCTATCGTTCTTGACGAGAAGGATTTAATGAACTTTCTGATACATACAGATAATTGCACTTTTTTCTAATAACCTTTTTTTTTTTAAATAAATCGCTAAAAACTACTATTAAGTTAAACTGTAAGCAGCTTCTGAAGTAAAATAATTTTTAAATTGTCTCAACCTGTTTTTGCGGTCTATTAAGGAAAAATTTACAGTAGATGACGGGAAGCATTCGATTTGCAATTGTAAGAATTTAGATAAAAACTAAGCCCTGATTATTAGACAGTAAAATCTGTTGCAGATGCTGAACAAATTTATTAAAAAAACTCGAGATAGGCGGGGGTGTCTCAACCGGTTGTCGCGGAGTTTATTTTATTTCAGATAACGTTCTGAAAATGATTAATGCATATAAATTCTTGGCAATTGTTCAGCAACATGGATCAAACCAAAAAATTATTTTTTTTGCGATAGTTGGGAACCTTTAAATCTTGCTTAAGTGTGCACTTAGTTATGTATCTCTCATTCGATCTCATTTGCTACCCCATTCCAATTTGGCTATTTGTTGACTTTTTCAGACTTAGCTTATGCAAAGTCCATGTCAGTTTTCAGTCAACATTTCAATCAATGTCATTAGTGACTCAAACAGGCAAATTATCTTGGCCCTATAACGACGTTGCATGTCAGCATAAGGGCAGCTTTGTAAGTGCGTGCAAAATGTAACGCGAACATGTAAATAAGAGAACATGTTATGGAGAAAACCCCTTTCTTGGAAGTGAATAAAAAAACGAATAAACAAACTCGTAAGTGTTGAAGCATTTGCCATGTTTACCTCAACAGCTATGCTGCCGCCGGTAAACGACTCTTGAATTCTTCAAATTTAAATAGTGTTTTGAAAATAACTCTATAGCTAATACGATTTATGATATCGATAATTCGAAACTCTATAATTCGAAAATTTCTGTAAATAGAAGCATTCTCACAGTCCGCTGAAAAGACTTCTATAAATCGAAGAAAGCCTCCACTGTGTTGTACGCGTTATAATTTTTGACCCATGTGGAAGGGACCTACAGTTTATTGCCGGTTCCGAGCGGCGAATTGCGAAAGCTTTCCGTGACAGGAGTACTCCAGGAGGATTGTCGTTCGCTGGAGGTGGGGCCGTGAAAATTATTTATGGTGTTTCAGAAATACTCAGGATATCCGTCGAAATGTTCACTGTGTATGTTCTTGTGATGACACGAAAAGCTACTTTCACAAGATTGACTATAAATTAGGCAATCTTATGAAAACAGCCTTAGATCTGCATTACTTATCCCTTGCCCAATGATCCTCGAAGCTTATGAAAACCACACAATTTTCTACTTCAGTGAAGTCGAAGGCATCGAACTCACTAAATAGTTGCAGATAACCACTCCAGGAAACAACAAAAATCAATATTGCTAGAAAAAAAACAATTCTACGTAAATCTATGCAAACACCAATTTTTGATTCCCAGCTTAGTTCCAATAGAAATAACTTTCAACTCCAATAATCCTTTCTCCTACGTTCATTAAAAAGCACACGTTTCTCATTTCTAACCATTTGTTTTCATTTTTCCAGGCCATTCACTCACCAGTCCACAATAAAAAAAAGGAACGAACCATTTGGAGAATGCGATGAATAGGATCCACTGAAAAGCCAACCAAAAAGGTAAATACCAAAAAAAAGAATCTAAATGCACACACACGGGCGTCAAGTTCCGCTCAACAATTTATTATTTGGCAAACAGAAAATCCCCTGCCCCCAGAAGACCATTACAACCCGGTTATTCACCAGAGCGCAACGTGTACACACTCTACGTACCGCTAAATTCGATTTCCTAATTCTTCCGGTGCTCACTTCGCACACAAAACAAAAAAAAAAAAAGAAAAGAACCAAAGTGATAGCCAAACGTCACCCTGACCAAAAACCATTTAACCAAAAGCAATTTCTGGCTAAATACACACAGGAAAAAAAGATCCACTCGGACACAATTTTCATCACCGAAAAAAATAAAAGGGAAATTAATGTGGGATCCGGGGCACATGTGTTGCATATTCAAATCCGCGCAGCGGATAGATACGTATCCGTTCGCGCTCTCTAATATTTGAATTTCCAAACGAACACAAAAAAAAAATGGCTGAAAACAAAAAAAGAACACTTCCTCTGTCTGCGGAAGTAGCTCCTCTGTTGCAGAACATATCGCATTCCGGCAAAGAGGAAACGTTGGAAATAAAATTAAATTTACGCCTCCGTGCGTCGAATGTAGTAACTCTTGTTGTGTAGCGCGTGCTCACCGCCTCTCCTCCGAACATTTCAAATAATATTAATTTTTGTCGTCTACAATGTCAGCCCTTTTATTCTGGTTACCATTCCGCATCCTTTTTTCTGTTTTTGCGGGTGTTCAACATTCTGTTGGGCGTCGTCGTGTGTGTGCGATGCATCCGAAATTATCTCTCGTGTTGCACACTGAGATACAAAATATACTCGAAACACGGTTGTGTTTAGTTTTGATGAAATGGGAGGGAAGCCCCGTCCTGATCCGCACGTTTTGTAATTAAACTCGGAATCGCCGCCACCGCCCTCCGCCACCCGCACACGAATTCAAATCATCAAAAACATGGCGTGCTTCAGCGTGTGTTTAACTACAAAATTTGCGCGCAAATGTTTTAACCGTTCTTTCCTGCTGTAGAGTCAGAGTTGGAGTCCTTGCCATCGTCCCCGTCCTCATTGTGTTCCGTCTGTCTCTCGGAGGATCCATCTGGGTTTTAGTAGCTTTTTTTTTTCGCTGGTAACATTTTTTGTTGGTTTAGTTTTCGGTGAATTTTAATAATGCCAAAAGAGAGGGAGGAGGGTGCGCTGCAGCAGGATTTGTTTTTTGTGTTTTTTTGCGATTACAGATGATACGGGGAGCAACTCTAATTGGATCGCATTGTGTTAGTTAATTTAGTTTGTGGATTATATGTTGAGTTAATTCTACAGATGGATTTGTTAACTTGTACACCACTCACACACACTCGTCCCTAGAGAAAGAGGAGTGCATCTCTTCTCTTGTGTACATTTTTAATTGTCCGGGCACTTAAAAGTTTTTATGTGCCGCGAGGGTTGGTAAGTGTAATTTGTTTGAGTTTTCTAAGCAATTTTTGAATGGAGTTTTTTTTTTTGATACTCGCACACACACTTGATGTTAGTAGAGAGAATAGGTGAATAAGTTGGTGCAGTGTTTTCCAATTGCTCTGAGCTTTGGGAGTCTGTCGTCTGGAAATGATGGTCGACAAGGCACAGTTTTATATTTCAAAAGTTTGTTTTTGCACGATTACTGTAGTTGCTGGAAGTTAAATTTGTTGTGCCCGATCATATGGGAGACGAGTAATTTATAGTGGATTTTGAAATTGAGATGGCACAATGAATTCTGCTAAATTAAATTTTTATTTATTTATTTAGCCAAAATCAGGTCATTCAATATGTAATACAAATATGTAAAGGCGACAGACACCGAAGAGATTCTATAAGGGTTTCGTTATACCTTTGGAACGAAACCCTAAAAATCCTGAAAGGTTTTCGTTTTTATCTGGAAATGTTGACTAGTGTAGGTAGTTTTTTTTAGAGGTGTAGATTATAATTTAAATATGTTTAACAGATGACCGCCACGGCTGACTCGGACGTAGTCTAATCTGCAGGTCCAATTTCCGATGACTTTTTCCAACATTTGTGGCCGTATATCGGCAATAACGTGGCGAATGTTGTCCTCCAAGTGGTCAAATCAATTTCGGGCTTATCAGCGTAGACTAACGACTCTACATATCCCTACAAATAACATTTAAGCGGCGCTAAATCGCATGATCTTGCGCCTACTAAAATTTTCCTTCAATAAATCAATTGTGTCACAAACTGTGTGACATGTTGCGGAAGCATTGTTAAGCCGTCAGTCTATTCATGTTGAAATGCCAAACCAAACTAAAAATAAATTACTTGATAGCTGACAAAATGGCCGCCAGTTAAAATAATGTTGCCAACTGAATGGCATGCCTCTAAAAAAAAAACACCCTACTTTTATAGCCCTTCCTTGAACTCTTATTGCAGATATGAATTACCTCAATATGCTTTCTGCCTCTACATATTTTCAGCTCATGTTTTGTACAAAAATTTTTTATAAATAATCTGCCGGGCAGAGCCTAGCTCAGTACAAGATACCTAGCCCAGCCTAACCTAGTGCGGGATATAATTTGACACATGTGGAGGGGATTTACTGTTTAATGGCAGTTCCGAATGGCGAATTACGAAACTTTACAGACAGAAGTACAGATTGTTCGTTGTTCGCTGCAGTGGAGGACGTGAAAATTGCTTGCGCCGTTTTCTTCTCGGGCTGGAATCGAGCCCGGGTACGCTCGCTTAGTAATCTAACTCACTAACCACTAAGTTCACCCAAACAAAAAATTTCCTACCGTCGTTTAAGCCTTTGGTTCGTTATTTACATACTGCTGTTGTTAAGTGTAGGTGAAACTTCGAAACGCCTAGTGCTAGTTCCACGCATCTTGGCCTTGAATAAAGAACCCTTCAGTTTCTCTTAGTTAACTAACTTACATTCTCTCCTCTATAAGATGATTATAAAAACCGAAAGGCTTCATTTTCTAAAGCCCCCCTTACGTTCAATGCAAAAATAACATTTTCGTGTTTATTTTTTAGACGAATTATCGTACATCACTGAAACCTGTTAAAAATCGTAACTACTAACGACTGAAAACAGTGGAGGGTTGCTTCACCTTTGCAATTCAAAAATGAAAACTGAAAAACAAAGGAAATTTGAAAAAATTGTGCAAAATTTCAATTCGAGATAATAAAAAACTGCATGTTACTCACTTAAAATTTTTTTTTTAAATGTTGATCCCAACTGCGTTCCAAGTTGTCCATACAAGGAGCTCAAATTTGAGCTTCTTTTTTCGAAAAAACAAACATTTTGCTGACGACACTTGTTAAATTGTTTGTAAACAGCCTGCGAAAGGATTTATTAGCCAGTGTTAAGGTTTATTTATAAAATAGGTGAATAATTCGACATGTGCTATTTATTTATCAGCCTTTCTGGCGTTTATCATTATCATATCGTTTTATTTTTAATAAGAGATTTAAGAACAACTTCTACTTCGTCCCAGAGTTTGCTAAACACTAAGAACTGAGTTCTACAAAATCGTTCATCCATTTTTTTCTGCAACATTTTTTTCTTCAAACTAGAATAGTGTACTGTTATTCAATGACTCTTTGCCTTTTTCTCTTAAACGAATTTGCAGACCTTAAAAAAATCGATGGTTCCAATATTACCACAGTTTAGCTTGATTCAGCTGATATAGATAAAAGCACTGATAAGGGTGCATGAAATATGAAGCATAACAGTATTTTTTCCGCTTGCAATTCTCAAATTCCAATCACCTCATCACAATTAAATCCCCTTCCTTACACCACATTCCCTTTGACGTATAAATTCATTGGACTCTCCAACCCAAAAAAAGGATCACCAACACTCCATCGGCCCGTCGACCACAGCGCAATTTTGAACATTTTCTGAAGCGCAAAAATCCACTCAAAGCGCTCTTACTCAATTTTCCGCACACGATGATTTGCAAAAGGACGCGCCACAATCCACGTCGACGTCATAAACAACTGTGGCAATGAGTTTCATACAAATTACTTTGCCCGCCCACCCTCCGGCCTCTTTTGCAGATGATAACTCTTTCGCATGAATCGACCACAATGCCCCTAAGCCCTGGCCCGAAGGGAGGTGGCTGTCCATCCTTTCCAACTCTGCGCCACAACATTTCAACACTCACAAATCCAAGCGTCGCCCACCCGTCCACTCAGGCAAGGACGTTGTAATTCAGTGATAATTTGCTCTGTCAATTTTCGGGTGCATCGCTCGTTCAAAGCGAGTCCTTGTCGTGAGTTGCGTCCCTTGCCGGGCCACATAAATCGAGTCCCGTGCACCAAATCAGCAATTCAAATGCGAATTTATTGACCCAACGAGCCGCACACACGCAGAACGCAGCAATTGAATTCCACACGCCAGCAGCAGAAGTGCTAAGGCTGCTGCGTTCCGGGACGCTGGCTTTCACGTGGCCTTCCCACGGCGATGAATGCGTTAGAAAAACACGGTTTCTCCGCAAAGGTTCCTCGTGTCCCGTCGGGCCACGCTGCTGTAATTGGCCGAGGGTCGTCGGTAATTTAAGGCAAAGTCTCCAGCTAACTGTAATGAGTTCAATCACCGGGGTCCTACAGATTACTACCGTTCGTCCTCGCGAGCCTGAAATATTGCCCAACGGGCTGGAAATCGCCGCCCTCTCCGTGTGGGGAGGCCATGGTTGAAATAATAACTGAAGCACACTCATACACGGCGGTGCATCCGTAGGTCGTCCTTTTTTTTTTTGCCGTGTCGCATTTTGACAGTCGGAAATGTATCTCTTGCTTTTTGGCTCGAACCTTATCAACTGGTCGGTCCGCGGAATCGTGTTCGCTTTTTAACTTTTCCAATTTCTGATCAGGAAGTGTGCGTTTCCGATGCCGGGATGTGAATGAAAACGACGTCCAGGACACCGGATCCTGCGGCTAACTGTTTCGGAGTCATGAAAAAAAAGAGAACACACACATGAATGGAGTGGATAGGGATATAATTTTGCTCTTTGTAGTCCTTTTTTTGCTGTTGGAGAAATTGCAGAACAGACAAAAGGATTAATTTTACTGTGGGCGGAGGAGCAGGCAGGCGCACACACTTACACCCGGAAAACCATATCAGCACGTATGACATTTTTGAATTGTACGTGCGTGAATGCGTTTGACAGACATTTTGCCGTTATTTAAGATGAATGGTAAAACATAAATTCACCCTCGTCCCTCCCGAGAGGGAGAGGAACTGTCTCGTCCTTGCTGTTTCTCTCTGTGTGTGTGATGTCAAATGAAATTTATCGTTATTGTTAAGTCAATTTTATGACAACGCGACGCGATGGGCGGTGCGGGCGACGGTGAATGGCAGCAGACGTATCCTTTAATAATGCGAATCAACACATGGGTGTGAGGAGGCGGATGGTTGTAATGCGAAATTCATTTTCAGTTGAATTTTGATTTATAATTCAGCAGTGAATGGATTGAAAATTGGATGGGAGGGTTATACGTCCTTCGTGACAATGACGCGAAGAGTTAAATTTTTAATGAAGTACGCGTTTGGAGGATGAAGGCCATGCGTTTACATAGAAAAAGGGATGGAATTGGGGGCTGGCATTTGGAAACGCATAGTGGGCGGACAATATGCCCAAATTTTTAATCAAAACATTAGACATTTTGGGTTATGTTGTGCTTCGCCGCATGAATGTTTAGAGAAAATTTGCGAAAGACATTTTCTTGTGGCATGTTCTTCAGCCGTAGATTACACAGTGTATCAACATTTAAAAAAAATGTTTGTTTATCTGCATTCTTGCTTTGTTTATGATTGGAGTATGTCAGGACATTTCAAAAACACCTCTTAAGTGTCAAAATTCGATCTCAAAGCTCATGTTTTCCAGCAGTAACGCATTTTCATCAATCCAAAAATAATATAAATTTTCTTGTTTTTCTGTTAGGCTGCTGATTTTTTTCTTTTTATACCCCAAACGAAGTCTCCCCTCATATCGACATGCCATTTTACTATGAGGAGCTTTGCTGTAGATTTTCGCCTAAACTTACAGAACCTCCCATTCCCACACAGCAAGCTGCTGAAGATACGCAACACCCCATAACAACTAATCACGGGTTTGCCTTTCTGCGGCGTGTTCCCCGGTTTCGAACCTGTTGCACTTT
Organism: Syritta pipiens; assembly: GCA_905187475.1. Taxonomy (NCBI): domain Eukaryota; kingdom Metazoa; phylum Arthropoda; class Insecta; order Diptera; family Syrphidae; genus Syritta; species Syritta pipiens. Next base: position 26,608,194 of record LR994572.1, on the reverse strand, counting down.
GTAGATGATCTGCTTCATATATTTTAAAGGAAATAAGCATGCTGTCTACACACAGTAATTATGGTTTTGTTAATATTTTTTTTCTTAAATTTAGATTTTCGTTATCCTTACTCTTACAACTGTGACTGTCAATGAAATGATAGGCACTTTTTGGCCACGAAATCAATCTTTCACAAGACTCGCTCTTTGGTTTCTATTTATGTTTTGGAAGTGTCATAGGAGGGGTATGTTTGCCACGAAAAATGCAACCATGACATTTCCTATAATTGCCCTATATCAATATTTTGTCCTGGTATCATTAATACGAAATATATAAGGCCGAAACCAAATCACGAAAAATAGCTTTATATTATGATATTTCGCCTCCATGTTTTTCAGTTTTTTTGGTCTAGCGTTTTGGGTGTTTCTTTCCTTTTGCTTTCTTCTGCTAACGCTTCGTTCAGAGTCCGAAGAGAAGAAATTAATTTTACTTTCGTCACTCCAAAGGATGTTAAGCCATTTTTTTTTACTCCTTCAGGTCCGTTCCAACTTTGATGATCACGATTTTTTTTTTATTTTTCTAGTATTTACAATTAAAAATTATATCAGAAAATGTTTAAAAAAAAAAAAAAAAATCGCGCAATGTAGATTTAAGTGAGGAAGCGGATGAGCTGGTCAAACAAGGAGCTGCCCTTCACAGCTCGTCAGCTTTGGAGGTACACGTTCCACTAGAGCTAGCCAAGACACGAATTTCAACTCACTTCTTGGAAATGGCTAACTTCAGATGGTCTCAGTTGACCAGTTGAGTCATTGGTCGATAGGGGATCATGAAGCCAGACTAGGGATCCCTTATCGCACACATTGCCGTAGCTGCAATAACACGGCAGAATCAGAATCTCTGACACACTTCCTCTGCTTCTGTCCAGCGCTTACCATAGCAAGGTTACGGACACTGGGCAAACGCTTCCCTGAATCTCTAGTCGAGGTTTCCCGGGTGAATATTAAAGGTTTGATTTCATTCCTAGCGATCTTTTCTCAATTTGTTGACTTAACATTTGTAATCTTATTATAATAAAATTGTTCTGAAAACCCATGAGCCACTCATTGCACAGATTTATTTATTTGAAAAACCGTAAATTAAAGTCTCAAAGCACTAGCTATACAAAAACTTCCCGGAATAGTACAAATTAACACCATTAAATGCAAAAATTTGCATAAAACGAATTGTATTTTCGAGGCGAATGCAAAGTATTTCATCGCCTTTTTAAAATTTGTATTTAATGGAGTTAATCGATTTGTGTAGCTCATATATAGACCCGTGCGGAAAGTATGCGTACGCTGCAGCAGTGCGAAGAAGTGAGATGGCATGTACCACACAATCGCCTTAAACCAAAGCCTCTTATTAGTCATTATTCTGCGACTAGTCCATCTCCTCTAAATATTAGAGGAATATTTCACCTGCACTTTAGATTGATAATGCTGAAATTCCCCACGGGTTTTTTGGCCTTATTTCATTAAACAAAACCTAATTGCTCATCACCCCTCGACTAAAATGCAGGTCCCCTTTGGAATTTGCAACGGCAGCAAGGAAATTAGGAAACCGCTGCCCCCATTGTGCATCCCGCTCTTCCTGTGGCCGACTTCCTCTGTTTACCACAACGCATCAACAGGCCACTCTCTCCCACGCCGAACAATCAACGCACACTCGAAACCCATCAAAACTAATTAACGCACTTTAATTCGTTAAGCGCCGTCCAATTCAAAATAAACGCACAGAAGCAACCATGTCTCATGTGTCTGTGTGTGTGTGGGTCTGGCTGGCCCTCTCCGCGGCCGAGTGATTTCTGCCATCGTTGCGCCTCGATTCTCTCCACTTACTCGCCGCTGCCGTCATCGTCATCGTCGGCGGCCGTGTGATATCAAATTTAAGTCAGCGAAAGGCACAAAACACAAAAAACAATTATGTAAAGGAAAACAACGCATATATCTGTCGATCTTTGTGTACCTGTGTATTTGTGGGCGAACAGCATATTTTCGTTTCGTCATCTTGTCGGATTGCGAATGGAAACAGAACCGCCTCACCACCCCAGCACACCCCTGCGGGCGGTGAATGTGAAAACTCACAATCCGATTCCAAATCCGACCCCGAGCCAATGGTATCCAGTGTCGAGTTGCAACCTGAAGCTTCCAAGTGGATTTTTTTTCTTTCACTCTTTGTTTCTGTTTTTTGGTACACGGACGCGTGGTACCTGGCATATTTTATGTCACGGTTCGATTCGCGGAACAGCAAAAAGCACACAAAATAAAAAGATACTCTTGCTTTCCTTGCTGCGACGACGCTGCGAGTGGTAGACATAAATCCTGCAGATAAACAGCAGCATTTGGTAGCATTTGGCTGGCGTTCCAATGGCCGGAGATTATCTCCCCTCTGATATCTAGAACCGAGCAAAACGGTTCGCTAGGAATATCTTAATTAAGATAATTTGCACAATAGGCGGTGTGCTGTGCTGCGCTGCTCTGTGGTGCACTGTGGTGCACTGTGGTCCGCTGGCCAGTGTCTACGAAGTCAGTCAGTTTCCTCGCATAATGCATGAGCACCACTTCGGTGGAAAACATTAATTTCCCGGTGTTGCTTCGGAAGGTGGAGAAGGAGGCGTCCTGGCACCGACGACCGGCCTCTTTTGTCTCCTTTTTGTGCTTCTCTGTTGTTTTACCGAATAAATTAAAATAAAATAAAACTGGAAACCTCAACTAGCAACAAATGAGACAAAAGAGAGAATGAAAAGTTGAATGCTCAGGAAAAAAGAATTAAGAGGGAAGAAGAAGCGCCCTTCCGTTTTTCGTTTCATGTTTTTATCTTCTTTTTTTGTCTTTTTTGTGTTGCACTTTTGTAACTCTCGACGCTGAACGGTGAACACCGGTGTTGTATTGAGTATTGCCATTGAGTTGAGTCGAGTACTCTCGGCAAGTCTGCGTTTTCAGAGGCAGGACTCTGTGGATATTAATTTGTGGGTGAAAGTTAAAGTGCATTGTCAGCTGGGGAAAAATGTCTGAGAGGCTTAAAACATATTCGCAAATTTTCTTTCAATATCTACTAAGAAGATAACATAACTTAGAGCAGGCTCATTAGACTCAGTCCGTTCGGTTCGAAAACAAAAAGTAAAATTTTCTGTTAAAACAACTTAAAGTCAAAAACCGTGGGCGCCGTGGCTTAATCGTTAGTATGTCGGACTGTTAAGCGAGAGTACCCGAGTTTGAATCCAGCTCCAGGGGAAAAAACACCACAAACAATTTTCACGGCACCACCACGGCGAACGACTGACAATCCTCCTGGAGTACTCCTGTCACGGAAAGCTTTCGCAATTCGTCATTCGCAACCGGCAATAAACTGTAGGTTCCCTCCACATGTGTCAAAATTATAACGCGCACAAGACAGTGGAGGCGCGTAAAGCTAGGCTCTGGCCCTTAGCGGGCTGTTACGCCCCTTATGACTATGAAAGTCAAAAACCGCCGCCAAAGCACTCCTTTCAGCACAAACAAAAATTATTGCTACTTCTATTTATTGTCAGACCTTTGCGCAATTTCTAGGGCTGACAGCTTCTTTTCGATGTTAACCCTTTAGATGAAAGCCGTTTTAAACCACAAAAAAAGTTTAAAGTCAATGAATTAAAGGAAAGAAGATATCACTTCTCTGAAAATTTTGATTTATGGACTTAATCGATCTGTGCACTGAACGGTTCATTTATGACTTTTTTGGTTTTCAAACAAAAAAAAAAGTTGTTTTTGTATTTTGATGCTACTACTTTTAAATCAATCTCTAATATTTATAGAATACCGAGAATTTATTTTATTTTTTTTAAATTAGTGCAAAATATATTTTTTCCAGTCTTTTAAGACCAACAAGCAAAACACATTCCTTACTTTTAAAAAAAAGTCCTACCTACCTTTCAGCGATTAGTACTCTAAACCTACGACCTCCAATGCCTTAAAAGTTTAGCAACTTGAAGAGAAATTTTTTTCTTCTGTTAAGTAAGACTTGAAAATTCACTTTTGCATTTTGAGCATGCTCAAAGTGTGCGTCGTTTTTATTTCTGTTTGTCTTGTTTATATGGGAATCGTTAATTCGATTTGCATCTTTTCGATTTGTGTCGTGTCTTTTTCTTCCCCATACGAGGCGAGACATTGGTGTACAGTGTACAGTATATTCTTGCGTTCTGGATCTCAAAAATTATTCGTCTATTCAAAATTTGCTAATAATCAAAGACATCTGTGCTTCTCGACTCGGTATTGGTCTCATAGCTTCAGCACAATTGTGCTAAAAAAATGAGAATTTCAGCGTCTAAAGCAACATTCTTTCAGGTGCCTGACAACCGAACACTCGGCTTTTACTTTATTTCTATCAGATTCAAAAAATGTGAAGATGATGGGATGAATGATGTAAGAAAAAGTCAAGTGTAAAAAAGCAGAAAAATAATGCTCTGACTCTCTCTCGATTTGGCCCTGGACGACGAACACCTTTCATTTCATGTTGATATTTTAGTGCAACAACGCGGCAAACATAGAGCCCAAAGAAAATGAGAAAATCCAAAATATTCGCCAACAGTTCTCGAAGCACAATCCAGTTGGGTGAACACAATTGTCGTCTAGGGCCACATAATCGTCGTCTACACACAACCACAAATGAGCTATAGGTTATTTGTGCACACAACCGTGTGGCTCTGTATGAATAATTGCGCTACTTATTCATTGTGTTGATGGTTGGTTAGGTATCTGAGATGTTTTAAAGCTTCATTTATTGAATGCATTGAGAGTCCGGATAAGGTCCTTTTTTAAAGGGCTTCAGTCTCCAATTTTGAAGACTCAATCCAAAATTGCAAGCTTTTTTAAGTAATTTCCAGTGTTCTTTCCTTACATGTGTACTTTTTTGAATAAAATAAAGTTTTTTAAACAATAAAAAAATATTAATCCCTCTAACTCCACTTTTTCGAAAAATCCATCTAACTCGAATTAATTTCGATATCCGGTGAATATTCTACTTAGAGGGCTTTGATTGTATAAGTCAAGTTTTGTTTGAAAACAATCCAAAATAATTCAAAAATGTTGCCCCTGGTCTCAATTTTTGACAATATGCAATAACCATTCTTTTGTACACATTGCTGATTTTTTTATTGTAAAAAATGCTCTTGGGGATTTGCCAATTGTTCAAAGTCGCTCATCTATAAAACGACTTTTAATGTAAGTTTGGAAGTCCGTACTTACGTGCCACTTGTCTCACAGTGGCAACACTTTTCCCTGTCACCCCAAAAATAGACCCCATAGTTCATCTATTGCGGCAACGGATGGAAAACTGAGCGCAAACATTTCGCGGAGTGCATATTACTTTATAGCTTCCTTCCCGTTGCTCCCTTTGACTGTCTTCCTCGGTTCGTTTTTTCTTTTTTGTTACTCAAACAATCGCCTTTCACTGTCGGCTGTTGCTCGTGCAACTCCGGCTTCTGCCTTCCGCACTTTCGACCGCACTACTCCCCACTCGCCCTCTGGTGAGAAGGCACAAAAATAATAGCGGCCATTGTTAGACGACGTCCCAGACCCCACCAACTGCCACAACTGTCCGCTGCATTGCCATCGTTCGCTTCCGTTGAGTCTCCTTTGGCGAGTAGTAAATTTACTTAGACCACTCCACCAGACCCGGCCTCGTCATCGTCGTCGTCGTCGTGGTCGTGGTCGTAGTCGTCCTCCGAAGGATGTTATGATGGCTGCACACACAGCCTACAGTAGACAACGGCATCAATGCCAGAAGCCGACATCATTAGGTTCAAGGAACTAGAACTAATTCCAGAAGTCGTATAGATTAACGACTGCGAATCGAATGACATGCGGATAAATGGGTGGTTGCGGTTGTTCACCAGAGACTCACAGAAACAGAAAAAAAGAACTCAGAGAAAGAAAAAGAGCTCAGCTCAAGAACTGGATCTGTATCTTGGAATTGTTTACACCAACAAACTTGCCGGCATCCATAAACGCAAGCTGTAATGATGCCACATTATTGTGTCGTTGCTTGCGCCCGGCGCGGCGGTAGCCTCAAGTGTTGCCTTACGAAGGGACAGGCTCTGTCAGTGCGCTGATGTCGTGGTCTTGTTATCGTTCCATTTGGGATGTTCTGCGTTTTTTTTTTTTTTTTGCTGCCAGCAGTCGACTCCATTTACAGTCGGCTTGTCAGTTTGTCCTGTTCTCGTTGAAGTTTAGTTCCTACACGTCCGACGGAGGTTTTTTGTGCGATGTGACGAGGTGCCGTAGTTGGCGTTGATCTAGGAGCAGGTTTAAGGGCTACAAGCTTGTAGGCCTTATTCGAAGCGTCTCATGAATTTACAGCGATTAAGATTCAATCACAATCAGCGAGTGACTGGAAATTTTAATGAGCAGTCGTGAAAAGGACTCCTGCGGTGGATTTGTGAGTAGTACAGGTATCAGGAAATTTCTTTGAAACATCGAGAAACTTCGGGTCAGGTTTATTGGCATTTTTCTGTCGCAATCAACGCTTGATTGAAACTGATGCGAAAGCGGGAATTGCAACTTGTTATCTTACAACTCAGAACTTCAAGATTTTTGTGGACACGATTTCTCGAAATCACTTTTTTCGACATAAGCTACTCTGACTTATTGCCACAGAAACATAGAAAAAGACTCGTTAGGCTTAAATTTGAAGTTGAAGTTGAAATTTGATGAGTAATTCGTTAGAGAAAAAAGCTGGACAAGTTTAGATCTTTTCGCGCTAGTATTTCTGTTTCAATTTGAATTTCTTAATTGAAATACTGAATAAATTGTTGTCAGAATTGTCAGAATTAGATCTATCGATTTATACACGAATCGCGGAGCGTAAGCATTCGAGTCGACACTTTTCAGTCTAAAACACTTGTTACATTGCTCTTCCAATAGAAAATCATTCATGGCTTAGACTACTTATTAAAATATCCTTTTGGAAGCACTTATCGTGAAATAAAAATATAAAAGTGGTACATAAGACTGTCCACCGAAGAGTAGGCGCCATTCTTGTACCTGTACTCATATTTCTCACCCTTAGCAATTTACAGCGCATTGCCATCACTGTAAATTGAGCTTTTAGGCTATATAGAAGTTTACGATACTCCCTTATGTCCAATGATTGCTTTCACATGCAGTTTCATTATCCACAGTCAGTCAAAAAAAAATATTTCTGTTTCAAATGTATTTTTAAACGTTTGACAGTTTCTGAACTGTTGAAAACGTTTCAAAGATTTTAAAATTTCATCCGATCTATGAGCTAAGTCATGGCTCAGTCATGTCATTCATCATTTTGTCATTTGTACATCACTCATTAACCATCATAAGATAAATTTTCGATGCCTCACTAACTTAAACCTCCGTACCGTTGACATGTGCCTTCCATACGTCAATCATTGAACCATCTTAACGATCTAGATTCCGATTTTCGATAAAAAATCTACAAAATACACTCTTTTTTCTAACCAAAATCGCTCTACTTTAAGGCCAAAAAAAGTAACCAGCTCTTCCGTAAAACAGTGTACCGAATACTCCACCTTGTGGACCACCATCAGCCATCAGTCACCGTGAACGGCAGTCCCATTTTTGTCTTCCCATTCCCACGCAGCGTACCGTGACTGAGGCCGCGGTCACGTCACAGAGCCACCGCAATCGCTCATTGTCATGCACTTAAGCCGTCCCATTTCGGCGAAAGCCCACGCGATCTCACCCAGTGCTGCCAAATTGACTGAAATTTCAATTGAACTCAAAAAACAATCATGTCTTTCGTTGATTGCAAAAGTATTTCTCACACTCCGTACAGAGTCGTCAACCCCGTTTGTTGGAGGCCGTGGGGACACCATCCCCACTCACACACCCAGCACTCAGCTCCCGAGCGTCAAACAAAAAAAGTAATTATTTCCCAAGATTAACTGACAAGACAAGATGTCGCATTCTGCTCGCTCGCATTGTTATTTTTCGGCTTATTTACCAAAGCCAAGATAGATTTCTTTCATTTTCGTTTTTGTGCCGCTTGTTTTTGTTCTTTTTCTTCGTTTTTTTTCACTTTTCCTTTTCAATTTCCCTGACTGACGACTTGCTGACACTCACTTTGGGAGAGAGTGTGTTGTGTCTGTGTACGATGCTGCTGATGCTGCGTCAACGGTCACAACGAATTCCTGGGGCATCTCGTGCTGTTGACACAACCTTCTGTGCTTGTCTCTGGTGGTCGCTTATCAGATTTCTTTCATATTTTCCCTTCGTCGCATGCTGGCAAAATGGATTCCTTTCAAATAACACGCAGAGGAAATGAGAAATAATTTTCGCTCCTTCTTTGCTGCTGTCGTTGTCGGTGTCGGAGTTGGAGAGTCGAAGAGTCAGCGTCAGGGTCGGTGGGATTGCCTTTCATCGTCAGACCGAGCGTGTTTTGTTTCTCGAACATGCTTTCTAATTAAAATAATTCTTCCTGCGGACGATGTCTGTGTCCAACCTGAACGGAGGGAGGGTGACTCAAAAATCTAAATTAAAAAAAATAAAATCCTCTGCCCTGTGGATGGTCAGGAGGTTGGTGGCTGACCCCGGTATCAATAACACTCATGGTTTTCAATCTCTGACCTCACAAATTTTTCAAAGTTAACGAGGAGCATTTTTTCCCTCCCACACAGACGCGCAGCTGAAGTGACAGCTTGTACAATGATTTTGACGTGTCGGTAGTCAGGGAGGGCGCGCGCTTACACGCGATCCCTCATCCATCGGTCGGTGTATGTGGCTCATCTCATATCCGAGTGATTTATTGATTTTCAATTTGTTGAAATTTTATCTTCACCCGACAGACTGACGGACACACAACAAACACGGGGGTCAGACGATTGTTGTAATTAGAGCTGATGCTGTGATTTCAGAGGTTTCAACCCGTTCGATGGAGAAGAATTGGGTGGATGCATTAATCATGAGGATTCTCGAGACCAACAGGATATTGGCGTCCAATTAAGGCAACCAATGGAAGTTTTTTTTAAATTTAAGGATGTTGAACTTGAATCGCTGTGAATGAATTTCAACGACATTTGATATTTCTACGGGGCCATGTTGTGGCTTCTTGATATGGAAAGTAGTTGCTCGGAACGCAAAAGTTCGAGCAGTTTTACTTTTCGTTACTACGGAACTTTTGCGAATCTCAGAAAATGCACAGATAGTAAATATTAACTTTTACGTACTTTCTCGCAATCACTGAGTTGTGTATGTTCCTCATTTTTCACATACAGTATCCAAAGTAACAATGGAAAAAGCACAAATCTGGAACTTAATGCTTGGAACTCTTAGAAGTTGAAAAAAAAATTGAATATAGTTCGAAAGTGTACAGTACAAACATCGTAGAAATTCATCAACAAAAACCAAAAAATATTTCAAAACCCGATAGAGGTTCATGTTTCAGATAATTGTTTGTTCCATTATTACTTTGAGTTGTTGTATGTGGGAGGAGCTGTTTTGTTGCCGATTCCCAATGAAAAATATTTCGTAATAAAAATATTCATGGATGATTGTCAGTCGCTTGCAAGAACAGGTGCGGTGTATGTATGTATGTATTGTGCGGCGTAACAGCCCGTTGAGAGCCAGAGCCTAGCTTTTTCGCGCCTCCACTGTGTTGTGCGGCGTTATAATTTTGTCACATGTGGAGGGGACCTACTGTTTAATGCCGGTTCCGAACGGCGAATTGCGAAAGCTTTTCATGACAGAAGTACTCCAGGAAGGTTGTCAGTCGTTCGCTGGAGGTGGGGCCGTGAAAAATGTTTGTGGTGTTTTTTTTTTCCCCGAATTACGAAAGCTTTCCGTGACAGGAGTACTCCAGGAGGATTGTCAGTCGTTCGCTGGAGGTGGTGCCGTGAAAATTGTTTGTGGTGTTTTTTCGACAAGCTGTATTCGAACCCGGGTACTCTCGCTTAACAGTCCGACGCACTAACGACTAAGCCACGGCGCCCACAAGCCGGTTTTAGAAGCTCATAATACAGCACACCCTTCTGATCCCACCAAATACAGAGCATTACCTTCGCGCCATGGATATTCGGCTTTGCCATTGATTTGGCTGGTTGGCTGGGTTTCACATATGATTTTGCGGTTTGGGTTATCGTAATAGATCCATTTTTCATCACCAGTAACACTCCGATGCAAAAATGACTTCCTTTTGTGGTGTTCCAGCAGCATTTCGGACATGCAAAACCGCCTTTCGACGTCTCTCGGCTTGAGTTCATGTGGAACCCAATTTCCTTGCTTTTGAATATATCCAGCTACTTTTAAACGTTTTCAAATGGCTGCTTGAGTGACTCCAAAAGATTCTGCGAGCTCTTCTTGTATTTAGCAATAATCTTTATAGAGTAATGATTCCAGTTCTTCATCTTCAAACTTTTTTGCCTGCCCAGGAGGTGCATCGCCTTCCAAGACAAAATCACCACTTTTAAATCGTGCAAACCAGTTTTGGCACGTTCGCTCAGCTAACGTATGTTCACCATAAACTTCCACCAAAGTACGATGACTTTCGGCAGCAGTTTTCTTCATATTAAAGTAATGAAGAAGAACTCCCGCAAAAACACTTTTCAGGCACAAACTTAGACATATTGAAGTGAAAATAAAATATTGTTGTTTACGCTTCAAATGAATGACAAAACTGAAATGACGTACAATGCCAGTAGCTTTCCAACGCATGTTCCAATGGAATAATAACAACGGAATAATACAATTTACGCCATCTCTTAGCAAACCGCACGAGTTAAGTTATAAACCCAATATATAAGGTTGTCAAATATCTCCCTTCCACTTTTTTGCTGTTCATTCAATGCTTCATAAAAAGTGTTACAGTGATCGGATTTAGTTCAAATATGCGCCGTTTTCTTCGATAATCTGTTTCCATCTAGACGGCAACTTCATAATACCCCCCTCGTAGAAGAACCCCTCCTTATTTGCAAAGAACTCGGACAGCCACTTTTCACAAGCCTCTTTTGAGTTCAACTTCACACCACCAAGGGCGTTCGCCATTTACAAGACAAGGGGGTAATCACTTGGCGCTATATGGCGGATGCGATAAAACCTCCCATCCGAGCTCCCGTAGCTTCTGACGAGTCATCAACGAAGTGTGTGGTCTGGCGTTGTCCTGGTGGAACACTACACCCTTCCTGTTGGCCAATTCTGGACGCTTCTGGTCGATCGCCTGCTTCAAGCGGTCCAGTTGTTCGCAGTAGATGGTAAAATTAAGCGTCTGGCCATATGGGAGCAGCTCATAGTGGATGATTCCCTTCCAATCCCACCAAACACACAGCAAAACCTTCCTGGCCGTCAATCCCGGCTTGGCCAATGTTTGGGACAATTCACCGGCCTTCGGCCACGACCGTTTTCGCTTGATATTGTGTACCATTTTTCGTCGCCAGTCACCATCCGCTTCAAAAATGGGTCGAGTTCGTTCCGTTTCAGCAGCATATCGCAGTCCAGAAATTTTTTTTGCGTCAAATCATGCGGCACCCAAACATCAAGTTTTTTTTTGTATCCAGCCGTCTGCAGATGGTTTAAAATGGTTTGGTGACTAACTCCCATCTCCTGGGCGATGTCACGAGATGCCACATGCCGGTCTAACTCGATGTTTTCCCTAATTCGATCGGTATTCGTCGTCACAGGTCTTTCGCCGGCTGGCTTATCTAGCTTTTTCGTGTCGTTTTTACCGGCTCTGAATCGTCGAAAACATTCCCCCGCGGTTCGAAGTGATAGAGCAGCATCCCCCAAAACACCATTAATCTCACGGAACGTTTCTCTAGCGGATTTGCCTTTAACGAAGGAAAACTTTAAAATAGCGCGAATTTCGGCGTTGGTGAACTCCATGTTTACACGTCTATAACTGTTGAACGCAATATCCAAACTAATCATGCATAGCGTGTAGGTTATGTCAAGACCTTTCAAATGATGTATAGTATTGCCAGATACCAGCTCTGTAGCGCTTGTACATAGCCGGAAAATTCAAATGACAAAAAGGCGGAAGGGAGATATTTGACCAACTTATATTTACTTTACCCCCATGGTTGATTCCGTGCTATTAACAATTGGAAAGCCTTAAAGAAGCAATCTCAGATGAGGTCAACTTTGGCTAATGAAAAAATACTTCTTTTCAATCAGAGCAATGCTATGCCACACATATTCTTAAGCACCTTATAAATCGAGCGACGATTATGTGTAACACTTTCAATGTGTTATGACTTCTTTCATGCGTTTTGACAATCACGTGTTTGATACGACGAGAAAAGGATATCACGTTTTGGTATTTGTTTTTTACACTGCAGCACCATCAAGTCTCCAGCATGTTATTTTAAGGCAAAGGGTTTATCTCAAGCTCTGAAACTATCAATTTTCTACTTCGGGTTGAATACATTTATCCTATCCAAGGTGTCCAACTATTTTGGTGTTCAAATATTTGTTTCAAGAGTGAGTCGTAAGTCAGCAGTGTTTTTATTAAAGGCTGGAGTGGATATAACTTGAAAAAAACGGCAACAAGCCCAAACATCAATGTTCGAAAAATTCTAAGTAATCTAAATACAGCCCTCAGTTTCATACAAAAGTAATGAATTTCTTTTTGTTTAACTTAACAAACTGTTTGTTAGTAGTAGACTAAGAAAATAAAGTTTAAATTCAAGTACTTGTTCGGATTAATGCTTCACGTCTCACTCAATAAATGCCGAGTCATTTTTTCGAACCTCTGCCACTTCAAATCTAACACAAGAATTCCCTCTTCAAATTCCCTTACACAGATAAAAATCTCATGTGTGTCCTCACACCAAGAGCAAATAAAAAAAAAAAAAACACTCCTCCCTTATTCTTCCCCACACTTCTACTTAACCGTTTTTATGTTCACACCATTTGCACTCCATTCGCTTCAGCTCGTCAACATTGGTTAAGCCACAGATATCCGCTTCCCGAGATCCTTATAAACGGAATGTAAATTAATGTAGAGGGAAATGCAATAAATTCATCCACTCACCCCCTCGAAGCAAGTGACCTGTGTAAATTCCTCCTCCCCACACACACACATACACAACAAACGAAACATTCAATTTGTAGTAACTTATAATAAGCTCAATTGCACAACGTACTCGAAGTCGCTCCTCTTCACACGAGATTTTGCTGAGCAGCCAAGATCCTTTATCTTCCTCCTTTCACCACCAGTCTGTGAGTGTGCGTTTCACTTCATTCAATCCCTTCGACTTGTGTTCAATTAAGAAGACCATTAACACGGAAATTACAATTTCCTTAGCTAACACAAAACGTAACACACACCACTGCACAGACGGCATACACACACGTATCCTTGTGCTAGGATAAAACTTAATATTCCTAGCCAGACCGGTGGGTGGTGTTTCGTTGATATTGAAAGCAGATATTAGCACAGTGATTCCTATTTCTTGGCATCAGGATGGTGTAAAGCAAAAAAAAATCCAGGACCCAGGATCCTAGATTACGGTTACAGTCACCTTTGGAGGTGGAGGAGTTGCTTTTTAATCCTTCGACTCGCGTTTCCATTTCATTTACTTCAGCTCCTGGCAGTGCCGAGTCTTCTTCCTTCGCTTCGAAATTCAAAAGTTATCAAAAAAGGATCACGCTGCACAGGATACGTTAAGTGAATTGGAATTAGTTTGTTTCCAATGGGTGGTGCATTTTTTCTTTGGACTCGCCTGCCGGTGTCATTAAACCATCCACTCTTGCATATGGATCTTTGATTTCCTCATAGCAAAGACGACAATGATGACGACGACGAGGACGATGGTGAGGAGGAGTTGTAGTGCTCTCATTCCGAGGTCTCATCTGCTGGGTGTTCCCGGGTAATGGTTTCATTCCCATTTGGCCGGGACTTCTCCAAGACACCACGACTTCTCGAATGCGCCATGCAGAATGCTGCACAAATGATTATTTGCTCCCATTCGCTGGTTGTTTTCTTTTCTCATTTCGGTTGCCTTGACTCCTCCACCCGTCCTCCCCTTTGTTTGTGTGTCGAGGAACTCTGATGCTTCTTTGAATCCCTTCTCCCTTCAATTTCTTGGGGGTGTGTTTTTGAGAGTTTCTCCGTCGATGGTTTTAAAGTTTGTTTAGAAAATTGAGGAATTTCCCGGTCATGCGAACGAATGTTCAAATTCGGTGTTGTACTGGAGCGGCGAAGGGGAATGCGCTCTAAAAGTGAGGGACGCGTCGACGAACAAAGATGAGTAAAGTTTTGATTTAAGCTCGATCCTCGGTATTAGTTTTGTTTTGCTTTCGCAGTTTTCACGAAATAATAGCCGGAGGAGAGTTGCAAAGTTATCCGCAGGCACTAAAAGGCGCACTTTAGACGGTTTTGTGGGAGGGCGGTGTGTGTGAGAGTTAGTCGTGTGGAAGATGGTTTTCGTTTGAGTGGACCTGCATTGGGAGGGCATCCTTTGTTCTGAGGATGGTTGAGGATGTGTGGCAAGTTATCCTGGAATGCGGCGATAGTTTCGGATTTCGTTTACGACCAATTCACTGGTGCTCTTTGTAAACGCCCAACAAACTAAACTCATATTTTAACTTTTAAGTAGAAGCTGCGAAGTCAAATTGAGTTCAATCTTTAGCAAATCGCTTGAAAGTTGAGAGTTGTTAATCTCGTCCTTTGACTTATCTCCTTATTACGTCAGTTTCAGACGTCGGGATTTGTAGAAAATTACTCACAGTGTGTTACAATGAGGTGCTGAAATGTGCTTATGAGCAATTGAGCTCGTTGCTCATAAGGATGATTCAGCATCTCATTTTTGATTAGCTGCAGACCGGTTCTTGGTTTATTTTGAACTCTTGAATAGGAAAACTTCATGTTGACCCTGACAGTAAAACAGTTAAACTTTTTCTAGCTAATTTTTGCAAGAGTTCTTAGTGAAAGCAGTTCAGCTCGTATCCCAACCTTTCAAATGCACTGTACACAATGGCACATGGCAATGAGCCAAATAAACTTATCGAATAGACCTGATTTGATTTCAATCTATTCTATTGGATATAAGGTTCTATTGGAACGATCAGAAGAACAAAATTGTCTGACAATGTTAAGCATCGATTGCCTCAATTGGCCACTCAGTTTCTCTTACAAAGAGTGGCAATGTGACGAGTTAAAGTTTTCAGTTTCGTGTCTCACAGAGGAAAATTAGTTTCAACTCAGTTTTCAATAATTAAAAATAATTTCCGGTGAATTTTCAAATTAATTTTGGCTAATTGCTGTCTATGCCACGTTTCCAAAAAAAAGAATCCTCAATATCTTGTTCATTCTTCAACGACACTGAGTAAATTTTATTGAAATTATTTTTTTCTATTGATGATTGAAAAAGGATTCGCAGTACGCGATCACCACCACTTTTAGGAAAAAAAGGGAAAAACGAGAGAAGTCTTTTCTATAGATCTATTTACTGTGCGGGTTTCAACAAAAGTGATCTAATATAGTTTTAGCTAATTAGAAAAATAGATTTGCAAATTTGACGTTTAACAAATGTTCCGGAAATATAAGGTATCATATGTAATGTTTCTAATTAATTATGTAATGCACATGAGACAACCAAAATCACATAATTCAATCGTTATAAATTTATTCAATCTTTTTATTTGTCGAACATCCTCCACAGCCGTGAACGAAGTTCGCAATGTGAACCACCCATCAAGCGAAGGCTGCTGTCAGAATGTTGTCATCTGTATGCCAGTTCATGACTCGGCGGTCCGACATTGCTTCATTTTATATTTTAAGAAGAAAATAGAAAATTTGGAAAGAATCTACAAATCTATTCTGAAATCTGTAATATCTTTGACTTCTAACATTTAAAAACAAAAAAAACAGCACACCACAATGGTATCAATGTGGCTGCTTTGAGTTCATTTCAACCGTTTGTTTGTCCCTTTTCGGTCAAGTTCGAGTGCCAGAACAATAGCAATGCTCTATCTGGCACTTTTTGCAAACACATTTTCTATCAAATTCATACAATTGGGTTAACAAAATGTGGTTATTTTCATTTCAACGTCATATTTTATGACAGAGCAACTCACTTTTCTTAGACATATACGGGACGACAAATGGCTTCCACGAAAGTCAGAGAATAATTCAAATTGTTCACGATACTGCCATTTTCGTTTTTGATCACAGCTGAATGATGCAAAGTTTTAATTTCCCAAAATGCAAATCAAAAAATAAGTTGAACGGATGAGTGAATAATCACAGCATATTAATTAAAATAATTAAAAGAGTTGAGAAATGTTCAATGAAATTTCCACTTTACCAATCAAATGACATCAGTTGTGGTTGTGTGAGTCGTAATTGCAAATAAGCAGAATCAATCCATTTAATCAGACATTTCCCAATTTGCATAAAATGTCAAATGCAATCTGCAAGGTGTGAATTTTGTAAATTTTGATATTTATTTGCGATAATGAAGCTTTGCCATATGACGAACATTTGTAACAGAAATTGCTGTTTGACGAGGGTTTTCATTTCATAGGTTATTACTAAAATCGGTTGCTGAATAAGCGTCAATCATAAAAGTTGTGATTTGCGATAAATTCATAAAATTTTAATTTTCGTTCACATACACTAACATACACTAAAAAAGTATTGGCACAAATGCGATTGTCAAAAATAAATGTAGTGAGTCTTAAAGCAACGATGGTTATGTTTTAGATTCTTCTGAGAGGCCTGAGAGGTATTTTTATTTTTTTTGCTGTTCTCTAAAAACAATAAATATAAGTAAAATAAAAGGACGTGATGTATAAATTTAATGGTGTTGATGCTGGAAAAACTTGCTTATGAAAATAACATCTGTGCCAATACTTTTTTCCATGCGTGTAGATTTTCCTTTCATCAAATTTTACCATGATTCTTTTTCCCTGGCTGTTGAAATTGCTTTTGTGGTGTAAATTCGAAGATGAGAAAACTCTTAGACAGATTGCACCATAAATAGTTTTAATTAGACGAAAATCTGTGCAAATGATTACACTTCCTCGTTTCCTATTGTGAACCAATTAAAAAAAACACCTTTTAGCAAAAGAAAACAGAACACATAGAAAAAGGAGATGAAAAAGAATAACTAAGCCAGGGGTCTTAGTTATTGTTTAATATTTACCAAATGATTCTAATTGGTATTAGCCCTATTGTTAAGCCAAGTTTCAAAGAATTCTACTGCTCAGTTTTTAAAAATCGTTCCGGAAACTTTAAAGAAAGGTAAGCCCCCCTTTCTCCCCTTTGGAGCGGTCTACTTTGCTCGACTAGAACTTTTTTTTTAGCCGAATTTCGTCCTTGTAGCTCCAACGACTTACAATTGGTGGAGCTTTAACTTGAAAACAAATCTGCTTAATTTAAAATAATACCTATATCGACCATCAAAGGTAATTAATTTTTTTTCGGGCGTTAGTATCAGTATTATGAAAGATGGTACGTCTAATTATAATTTTATAATTTTTTATTTATAATTTTTGCTTACAAAATCCAACTTTTAATAATTTTAGATTTATTTGTTGTTTCTTAGAAATCATTCATTGAAAAGTTGAATAATAAACCCAAGTGTAAAATTTGCAGTGTTATTTTTCTATCGCTAAGCGTGGTTTTCTGGCCACGTTTATTTTCTATTCGTCGTTTTTTCGCGCAATCTTTTGGATTTTCCATAACAATATAAAAATTCTTAGAAAAAAAAATATCGCCAGATATTTCGACTCGAACAGTTATCAAGTTTTGTTTGTCTTATCAATACAGACGGACGTCGAATTACTTTTCAAAAAGATAAAAAAAAAATGCTGTAAAAAAAAGAAAAATAGGAATTTTTATGATGAACTGATCGGACACGAGTTTCCATCACTATTCGTGACTTCGGTTCGACAGCATATTTTAAACACCCAAGAAAAAAAAAACCTAAAATTGGCTCCTTTTATGATTATGAATACTTACGCATTTTGGAATATGAAAAATTATATTTGACAATTGTAAGAGATCGTATTGCTTGTAAATTTTGTTTTCCACTTACCGGCCGCACTGTTTCTGATCGATTTCCAAAAAAAATGTACACATACAAATTATGATTTTCAAAAAAAACTATGCTATGTAAAAGTACAGCTCAATTGTTCATTCCTGTATAGTCGTATGATTTTTTGCAGTTTTAACATGTGATACAAATTATATGTAAGCTTATCTTATGTGAACAAATCGTTGGTACTTTTTGAAAAAAATGTTAAGTCAGTTGTAATAAATTCATCATCGCGACAAGACGTGTCTATTGTTTTTTTAATTTTTGTCCGCGTGCCCCAAACCCCCCGCCTTATAACTCTCAGAAGTGGGATAAAGTACATGTTGTGTGTTAAGTTTTTGCGCCAGTTTAATTTTGAGTCTTTAGTTGTTGTCTGGAAAATTAAGTTTTTGTGTAATGGATGCTAATACGCGCGCTGTTAAATTCTTGCAAAATGCGACTGTGCCCGAACTGAAAAATAAGCTTGCGGAATTGGGTTTGGCCACGACCGGAATAAAAGCCACGTTGAGGATACGCCTGGACGAGGGAATAGCTGTACTTGATGATGGTCAAATGGAAGAACTTTTCCCACCCAGTGTTGAAGACACCACCTGTCGCGAAGGTAATAATGATGGTGAAAACAGTGCAGATTTAGAAGACGAAGAAAGTGTTGTTTCGCAAAGATTGGAGCAGTTGCGCGAAATTGTGAAGAAAAAGGAAGAAATTCTTTTGCTGCAAAAAAGACTAGCTGAGTTAAACCATCCACTTAGAGACAACCAACCATCGTATACGTTTCGTGATTTTGAAGACAGCATGCCGACTTTCTCTGGAGATGATAATTATCGCGTTACGAAATGGATCAGCTGTTTTGAAGACGCCAAATTGCTACACAAGTTGAGTGATCCAGAAAGCCTTGTATATGCCAGACGAATGCTGAGAGGAACAGCAAAATTGTTTCTACGATCTGCATCATGCCGTACTTGGGGTGAGTTGAAGGAAGCTTTGTTAACTGAGTTTCAAGAGCACGCTACCGCCACGGATGTTCATAACATGTTGCGAGGAAGAAGAAAACGCAACGATGAGACCTTCCAACTATATGTGCTTTCGATGCAGGAAACCGCTTCTTTAGCTGATATCGACGAATCAGATGTGATCAACTACATCATCAAGGGAATTCCTGACTCCATCTTTAACAAACAGATTTTGCTCACAGCGAACAATATCGGCGAGCTAAAGATCATGCTGAAGAAGTATGAAAAAATGAAGAGTGAGCGGCCTGCGCCTTCGGTGGCATATCAGAAACCACCCCCACAGGCGAAAACTTCATCAAGCACGAATAATAAAGCCACAACCAAATGCTTCAACTGTAACGATGTTGGTCACATTTCAACCAACTGCCCGAAACCCCGAAGAGAGAAAGGATCCTGTTTTCGCTGTGGACAAAAGGGACATGTGCTAAGGGACTGTCCGCAATCAACATCCGTACTTATGGTTCGGCAATCTGATCCACAAGCTGAAGATCATACATCTTTCCTGCGTGACTTTCAAGGTGTTCTCGGATACGACTTCCAAGATGACTCCGGAGCAACCAGTTTCACGATGCGTATGATGACAATGATTGACACCGGAAGCCCAATCAGCTTCGTGCAGCAGCGCTTCGTCCCGCTCTTCCTGATGACATCTGTACCACCCACCATGCAAGATTATGTAGGTATTAATAGCTCTAAGATGATTATGTTAGGAAAAGTATTTTGTAACGTTAAGATTAAAAGTAACTGTGTTGATTTATGTCTCTTTGTTGTAAAAAATGATACTATGAAAAACGCAATAGTTTTAGGACGTGATTTTTTACAAAAAACAAATATGAAACTTATTTTAGAAGAAGAAAAGAATGATTTAACAAAAGCTAACGATTTAGATGGCATGCAAAGTGAAGATTTTATAATTGAAGATTTTGAAAGTGAAATTTTGAATATAGATACATCAGATAACTGTGATAACTACGACAAATCGGTTTGTCTTAAAATTAATGAAAATTTAACTTACGATGATAAAAAATTAATAGAAAGTTTGATTATGCGAAGTATTTCTACGGAAAATGTTTATTCGGATGATTTTGAAATGAAAATTATACTTACAAACGAGAAAAGTGTTTTTAATTGTGTGCCACGGCGGTTACCATATGCTCATAAGCTAGAACTTCAAAAAATTCTTGACGATTTGCTCAAGAACAATATAATTCGCGAAAGCAATTCGCATTTTGCTTCACCAATTGTCTTAGCAAAGAAAAAGACAGGTGAATTACGTCTTTGCATAGATTTTCGTCAGTTAAATAAAGTGACTTTAAAGGATAATTTTCCCATTCCTCTAATCGAAGATCATTTGGATAGGTTACGGGGCAAGAAATATTTTTCACTTTTTGACCTGAAAAGTGGTTTCTTTCATGTAAAGATGTCAGACTGTTCCGTCAAGTACACTTCCTTTATAACACCTCTAGGCCAATTTGAGTATTTGCGCATGCCATTTGGGCTCAAAAATGCGCCATCGGTTTTTCAGCGATACATAAACACATTGTTTAAAAATTTAATAAGTTCTGGAAAACTACTCGTTTACATTGACGATTTACTTGTCGCAACCGAAACAAAAGACGAACATTTTCAAATTTTGAGGGAAGTAATGGATGTTATTATAAAGCATAATTTGCAACTGCGTTATGACAAGTGCCTCTTTATGTTTGAGAAGATAACATATCTAGGCTACGAAGTTTCTGGTGACGGTATTGGGCCGAATTTAAATGGTTTAAAAGCGGTTAGCGAATTTCCTATACCGACTAACATTAAAAGTTTGCATTCGTTCTTAGGATTAATGTCATATTTTCGAAAATTCATAAAGGACTTCTCGACATTTTCAAAGCCGTTGTATGATCTCTTAAAAAAGGACGCGAAGTTTAGCTTTGGGGAAAAAGAGCTTGAGGTTTTTGAGTCATTAAAAAACAAATTATTAGATGCGCCATTACTTTGCATTTATAATCCTAATGCTGAAACTGAACTACATTGCGACGCAAGCAGTTTAGGGTTTGGTGCAATTCTAATGCAGCGGCAGGAAGATAAACGTTTCCATCCAGTTTTCTTTTTCTCAAAACGCGCTACTGTACAGGAATCTAGATATCATTCCTACGAATTAGAAACCCTTGCAATAATATCTGCACTAAGAAGGTTTAGGATCTATCTTACAGGGATTCATTTTAAAATTATTACCGATTGTAGGGCACTCACTCTGACACTCAATAAAAAATTAATAAATCCGCGAATTTCGCGATGGGCCTTAGAGCTCCAGGACTACGATTATATCATCGAACATAGAGATAGTCAGAGGATGAGGCATGTCGATGCTCTTAGCAGGTGCCACAATATTTTAATCGTTGAACCGGATTCATTTGAACACGTACTCGCGGCTTCACAGCTTAGGGATCCAATAGTGAAAAAAATAGCTAAGATGCTTGAAGAAAGAGAGAGTCCAGCCTATGAACTAGTAAACGGTTTGGTATATCGCAAAATTAATGATAAGATTTATTTTTATGTCCCGTGTCAGATGGAAAGGAACGTTATACAAACACATCATGAAGCGTTATGTCATATCGGAGTAGATAAGTGTTACGATTTTTTGAAAACAACATATTGGTTTCCTTGCATGAAATCCAAAATAAAGAATTATATAACAAATTGCTTAAAGTGTGTGCATTTCTCTCCGCAGTATGGCAAAAAGGAAGCAGTCTTGCACTGTATTCCGAAAGGCGAAAAACCTTTCGACACACTTCACGTCGACCATTATGGTCCTTTACCATCTTCCGTGCGCAACTGCAGAAAGCACATATTTTTAATAGTTGACGGATTCTCGAAGTACACTAGACTCTTTGCAGTTAAAAGTACTAGTACCAAGGAAGTGATACAGTGTTTAGAATCTTATTTTGCATCATACAGCAAACCAAATCGCATAATCTCAGATAGGGGTAGTTGCTTTACTTCCGAAGAGTTTTCTTCGTTTTGTGAAAGACATTGTGTGCAACACATAAAGATTGCCACCAGTTCACCCCAGTCCAATGGACAGGTGGAACGCGTCAACAGGTGTCTCACTCCCATGTTAGCAAAAGAAAGTGGTGAAGAGCCGGGTGACTGGACGAAGCATGTACGCAAGGTGGAATTTGCTATTAATAATACTGCCAATAAAAGCACAGGTTCTAGCCCAAGTTTCCTTCTTTTCGGCGTTGCACAAAAGGGTGAAGTAAATGACAAGATAAAAGAGTATTTGGATCAAAACGTAGTTGCTCAAGAGCCGCGGAATCTGGAATCGCTAAGGCAACAAGCAAGTAAAAACACTATTCGCATGCAAGAAATTAATAAGGTCTACTATGATAAACATCACAAGAAACCTCGCGATTATAATGTTGGAGACTTTGTTATGGTTAAAAATACCATAAGCGCTCCGGGCATTAACAAAAAACTTTTAGCAAAATATAAAGGCCCGTTTGAGATAGTAAAAAAGTTGCGAAACGATCGTTATCTAATCAAAGACTTAGAAAACATTCAGCTTTCTCGTGTTCCTTACGAAGGGGTTGCATGTCCCGAAAACATGAAACCGTATGTTTCAGTTTAAATAAATCTGTCTAATGTATCTATGCATTCTAAAATATTTGCATGTGCCTATGTATTCCTTTTATTAGTTACAAAAAAAAAAAAAAAAACATTTTATTATTTTAAAAATTTGAATAAATATGTATAATTGCACCAATATCATACAGTACATTTTTGAAACCTATATACACATTGTTACGTAGATTATTTTCTTATACACTTTGTTAGTTATTATTTTATAAAAATTATTATGTTATCTGTAATATTAGATCAATCGAGGACGATTTTTATTTAGGATGGCCGAATTGTAAGAGATCGTATTGCTTGTAAATTTTGTTTTCCACTTACCGGCCGCACTGTTTCTGATCGATTTCCAAAAAAAATGTACACATACAAATTATGATTTTCAAAAAAAACTATGCTATGTAAAAGTACAGCTCAATTGTTCATTCCTGTATAGTCGTATGATTTTTTGCAGTTTTAACATGTGATACAAATTATATGTAAGCTTATCTTATGTGAACAAATCGTTGGTACTTTTTGAAAAAAATGTTAAGTCAGTTGTAATAAATTCATCATCGCGACAAGACGTGTCTATTGTTTTTTTAATTTTTGTCCGCGTGCCCCAAACCGCCCGCCTTATACAATATTTTTGCATAAATCACAGTCACAGAGCGTTCTTCACAGAAAGGCTGCTACCAAAGTTTTTTTTAATGTGCTTGTCTTAACGAATCCAAAATGCAATACCCAAAAAAATCGTATTGCCCTGTTTTTGTAGAATCATGTTTAGATATTTCAAAATTTTCATCAAATTTTTAAAGTCTTATTAGGTGTACAAATTTGCTTTCGCCGTTTTTTTTTCAGAATTCGAGGATTTATTGTAATAAACTGGATATACATTCGATTATGATTCATTTTGCATTTGATTCGATTGCGTTTGACACGAGTCTTGATTAAGTAATGCCTCCAACTTTGCATCTTCGAAAACCTTCTCTCTTCCACCGCCATGCCAGTCTTCGACGTCAATATCACCGTTCTTGAAGCATTGAAACCACTCTCAGCACATTCTTGCACTAATAGTGGCCTCACCATAGGTATTTGAGTGCATTCGATGAGCCTCAGCCGCAGATTTTTTCAAATTGAAGCAGAAAGTTAAATCCCCCCGCAAGCGACAAGAATTCGGCTCGTAAGCTGACATGTTTAATCGAGAATAACTTTATGATGCAAACACATATCGACTAATATTTCGATGGCGTTTTGTTTACAAATACCTAAGCTCGTTGTACTTTCTATTTATTTCGACTACCACTTACGGTGGAAGCAAATTTGTACACCTTATATAAAATTCACTTCAAAATATTGCATTGTCATTTTACCACTTACAAACTTGTTTTCCTTAATGTCGCCTTACCTAAACAGTATATTCCAACCAGGTGGAAAATAGTGTACTTAGTGGTTAAAATATTGCTGTTTACTTTGTCTTTTGAAGTTTTAAAGAAAAGTTGATTTCGACCCGAAAGAGTTTTCTTATATTTTCATGGAACAAAAAAAAATATTAGCTTCGTGTTGATTTGGAAAAATAAACGAGCAGAGAATTTAAAATTTTAACTACATATTTAAAAATATGTTTGACTTAGACTTACTCTACCATAATTTTGACCGAATTGCAATTATATCATAAAAAAAAAGGCGCCGTTACAGCCCGTTTAGTGACAGAGTCCAACTTTTTCGCTTCTTCACTGTGTTGTGACTGATGTCAATTATCGCACTGAAATCATAAATTTCAACCAATTCAAGCAATCGATTGCAGAATCACTAAAATTAAATTTCCAATCAATGACTTCAAAAGCAATGGTGAATTTATATTACGACGTCAATTTCCATAATGAAGTAAAATGATTGCAATCAAATGAACCCCCATTAATAAATTTCCACATTTCGTGGAAATTCATGAATTAAATCATGTCTCAAATAATTGTATTTTTTTTAAAACGTTCGTACAAAAAAAACACCAAAATTTGCTAACTTCAATTTGCTTCCAATCTCTTGCCTAGTTGTTCTTAGCAAAGAATGAGTAAAATTTGTCAAAAACTGTTCTTGTCCTGAATCTCATATTTTCGAATGAGTTGTGAGTTAAAAAATTGACAAAAGTGAGGAATTGCAACAAATACCACCCTCAAATGGACCGCATTTAAAATAGAAAAAACACTCGATAAATTTAAGTACTTAGTTTTTATTAAAAATCACAATTAAAGCTCAAAAAATACAGGAGTGGCAAAAATACTTGTTGTTTCTTTTTCATTATTTTGTTCGTCCCTCTTAATTTTTGTTTGTCCTCCATGAATTTCCTTCCGCCCATACACCACCATACACTGTACTTGTAGGTCATTTATTTACTTTATTATCGTATAGGAATTTCTTATTTTGTTTTTTCTTGGTTTGTTTAAAAATTAATTAGCTCGACTGTCTTTGGTTTCAATTCACCAGCACACACACAAAAAATAAAAGTCGCCAACTGCATCCTTTCACGAAAGCGGTGGGAACTTAGCAGCACTATAGCAACATGTCGTCGTCGCTATCGGTAAACTGGCCATTTTGGTCCAGCAGCAGATTGGCTTCCTCATTCGACTCCACCTGGACGTAAGTGAATTTCATTAGAGGGAAGAGAAAAAATCCATCAACCACTCACCCTCGAATATCTCACAGCCGATGAGCTCCTTCGGAAAATTCTCCGAATCCGGTCCCTGCGTTCCTGTGACCGGAGTAAAATTCCAAGGCACAGGACTGTGCACAAAATGGAGATGACTACGACTAAAATCACTGCGCGCATAAAAAAAGAAAATCATAGAAGAAAGTGCAAAATGAATTGAAAAAAAAAAGAAAACAAAACAAAACCCCCACTCACTTGTAAGAGATCCTGGATTGTTTACCACAACATCTGGTGCTTTTGTTGATGAATCTGTTGAAGCCCGAGCTTCTGTTGATGTGCTGGCGCTGCTACTGCCGACTGTGGGTAGAGGAACTGCAGCTGGTGCGCTAGATTTTGGAATTTCCAATCCCAAAAACTTACAAATCTCCGGCGTGCGTTGAGTGTAGATCAACATACAATGGCTACCCTGAATGCGAGAAAAAAAGCAACAAAAAAAAATCTTCTTAATCCATCACTTTATGAATTTCAATTCGACCGAGCGATGCTCGGCATCTGTGCGTGGGAGGAAGAGACGCCTTGCCTTTTTACAAATTAAATTTTTAATCTTTCACGACACCACCCCACCCCGCCACACACATACGCTTTTGCAGGTGCTAACCGCTCTTAATCCTTTTCTCTCACACACACACATCGGGATACGAACTGATGCAGGCTTATCTAAGGGAAGAAAGAATGTTTCCTCCTTTAGTCCTTTAAAACCATATCCTCGCCGCGAATGCCGTCATAAGCTGCTTAAGTGGAGGGAAAAATAAAAAAAAACAAAAAACTTTGATCTAAGAAAGAGAACCGAAACAACTGCTGTACAATTTAACAAAAGGACGAGCAACGGAGAGAGGAAAAAATCGAAAAATCCTTCCGCTAAAATGAAAATTCAATTTACAGGAATACAAAAATGAAAAGCGTGTGTTTTTTTTTACGGTGGAAAAGAAATCTTTTTTTTTTTTTGTTCTTGAAGATTAGGAAGCATAATCGTTTGTTATTTTTTTTTTTTATTCTCTGTGAATGTAAAGAATGCGGAGAATTTCCAACAGGATAACCACTTGCCTCGCGCCCGCGGAAGGGGCTCGTGCTTTTTCTTTCTTAGAGAGGAGTGCACAAGTTATTTAGTGAGAAAGGACACATTTTTTTGGCTGATTTTGACGTTCCCTCGGAGACGTGTTTTTATGGTGCCTGTTCGTGCGTGGGAGATAAGAAGGCTGACAGATTAACCACAAAGCGAGAGGAGTACATGTAGGCTCCTTGAATGGGTGTCATTAAAATTTATGCGTGTCATTACTCGGAACAATGCATAAGGAGGCATAATGGGACACCGTTCTTCTTTTTTTGTGTGTCTGTGTGGAAGCACCTTTGGAACTGTGGGAATTAGCAGGGTTAATTAAGGAGGCTTTTTGTCTTTGTCTGTGGACCTAAACGGGAGTGTTGAGTGGTCCCTTGTGATTCTTTTACGGGGGTTTTCGGAGATAGTCTTTTTTAAAGGGGCTTATCCCGGTACCGAGCTCAGGAAATTATCCGTCGCAGATGTTTTACCACAACCTGGAGCAGGCTGACTCAAGGATTTGAGTTTAATTTTTAGGATTTTTCTTAACACTTAATATGGATTCCGATCTCCGTCGATGCTCAGAGATGCCAATGGGTCCATACAACTTGAAACAAAAGGAAGCAGACACAGACGTCAACGATAAGCTTTGCTTAGAGAATTTTTTATAAATTGTCCTTCAAAAGGATATGAATGAGCATTGGATCAGTACGACAACCGATTTGTCCGATAAACGAATGCGAGACCTAATTTAACCACTTACTTCGAAATGATTTCGAACAGTGACACTCTATGGCGCTATTTCCTCTAGTCATTTTAATTCTTTCTGTAGACCTAAATCTTTTGAATTTCGGAAGATTTTATTATTTATATCCCTGCTTAAGAAAGTCCCCAATCTTTCATTTGACAGCCACGCCATGTTCTCATCATCCATTGACGACTCTTTGACACGTCATCTGACGACGTCCTGCTTGGATCTTTCTTTTCTGTCACGCTTCACTCCACAGCACCTCTGAGGAGGGTTCAAAATTTATTCTTTTGAAAATTCATCCCCGCCCGCCAGTTGGACGTGCCAAAAGTGACTCCAATGTCGCTCTATTGAATCGAGCTAATAAAATTTGCATTCACTTCACTTCAAACGAAGCCCACATCAAAAAACGAAATCAAATTCTCACCAAATGTCGTCGTCGTCGTCATCATCGTCTTCAGGTGCTTCCAGGACCTAGCGTCGTCGTCAAAACTTGCGTCACGAGACACTGCCAGACAACACAATTGATTCAACTTGTCTTGTGTTCGTCATGTTTTCAACTCCAGGAGGTAGAGTCATTGAATTTTAAAATCTGATTTTGGAGCAAAATTCATTTTTAGCAAACACCGCCGCCAAACTCCTCTCTCCTGGTCGCGATGCTTACTTTGTTTTTTTTTTTTTTATTTCGCCTGCACACTCTTCCTCGCTCCCGGTGGTTGTTATTAAATTTTAAATTAAAACCACTCACGATGCGCATCATCAGTGAAAAACGAAAACAAAAATGAAAATGAAAACGAAGACGAAGTCAGAGACCTAGACAGTCGAGTTGGAGCAGCACACGAGAGAATGTGGGTGGGAAAGATCACCCTCAGGACATTCTGACGTGTTATTAAAGGGTTTCCATCCTTTCCTTTTGCTTTTCATTCCTTTCGTTTCCTGCTTGCAAAGTGTACTGCGTTCCTCTCAGTTAGCAGTCGTTTGTGATTTAATTGCAAACGACGTTTGAAGGAAGCAATTTAATTGCTGCTTCAAGAGATATCCTTGGGAGGCGATTGGCGAGCAAGGGGAGGCAGTGATCCGTGAGACTTTGTGTCACAGATTTAAAACGAAATTTTTGGGGTGTGCTTATCTTCCTTTTTTTTTCAATTGGAGGACGAAGATTCGTGCCGTTGTCGTTGAGAAGAGGCGACTTGGCGAAAGGATTCATTGAGCATGTTTCGTGTTAAATTTGAGGACGGTTCTCAGAAATCAGCACAATTTTCGAGTTTCTTCGTTCTCTTACGTGAATCGCAACAATTCTCGTCGAAAAAATATTTGTTTAAACCGGTCAGAAGCTCAAGTGTCAGCTGTCTTTTAAAACATTTTATTTCACGTGGAAAATTTACGGAAAAATAGAAAATGTTTTAAGACATCAAAATTTAAAAAAAAGATTATTTATAAATTCTAGAATTCTGTCGCAAAACATCGTTTTGCATTTTCATCAAGTGCACAAAACTTTCATAGATAGTAGATCAATTAAATATTAAAATTCTGAACGGACCTCAAGCTGCTAGACTTGTGTGTTTCAATGTTTAGTTTAATTTAAATTATTTTTATTTATAAAATTATTCTCAACTCTTTTGATTGACCAAACTCTGCGTACAACAAATTTATTGTGAATTGAGCCTTTCACACACTGATTAACTCAGTAAAAGAAAAAATTGAGAAAAGCGATTAAATAATTTACATCTGCCTTTGAAAAACTCTAATTTTTATTCAAATAGTTATTGTTAAGTGGTGTTTGTTCTTTATTATTAAGGAAAAATATTGTAAACATAACTAAAATTATGCCTGTATCAAGTGCTTTGATACTAATATAAAATTTTTTAAAAAGTGGAGTTAATTAATCTGTCCACTGAACGGCTCAGTTATTTATTAAGCAGAGTTTGCAGACCATTTTGTCTATCGAAATTCTAAAATTTTCGATATCCTTTTTTCATCCCCTAAATGTTCGGTCTTTGCTTAACTTTTTGGTTTATTATTCTATAATAAACCTTTGTAATCGTAACAGAAAAAAAAAAATTTAACACCCCCTCAAACTTTCACAGTTTGCGTTTGGCGGGTTGTAGAGTGCATATATGTAATAATAATTTGTCTGTCCGTCCGCCGTACGCCGTACGCCGTACGCCGTACGCCGGCCGATTTTTTTCAGCACTAAAAGCTCCACCATTCCTAAGTTGTTGGAGCTATAAGGACAAAACTCGGCTCAAAAATAGTTCCAGTCTAGCCGCTTATTTTGATGCATTGCTACATAAAATAGACCGCCCCAAGGGGGAGAAAGGAGGATTTTAATTTTTTTTAGGTTTCCGAAACGATTTTTAAAAACTGAGCAGTAGGATTCTTTGAAACTTGGCCTAACAATAGGGCTAGATCCCCTACAGATCCTAACATTGAACCATAACGCTCGGAGGCCCCAAAGGGGAGTTATGGGGGTTTGAACTTTTTTAGTCTCCTCAACGGTTCTTGAAAACCGAGTATCACATTTTGTTCAAATTTGGCATAAGAATAGTGTTAGGTATGTTATTGATTCCCCTAAAACCACATAACGGTCAGAGATCAGGGAGGGGAGAAAGGGGGGTTCGATCTTTTTTTTTTCGCTTTTTTCACATTCCGACTCATATTCTCCGAAATTGTTGACACTTAGCTCGAATGAAAATAAATAGCTCGAAGGTCTTGCTTATTCCAAATCCAACGCCACCTTCCGCATCAATTTGCGAATAACCGTTCACGAGATATTGGCTTATTACTGTCATCATATTCGATATTCAAGTAAAAAAATATATATGGGAACCAGATTACGTAATGATCGATTACCCAATGATGACGTTTTCATCCTCATTTTCTCTGTTGTTTCCATTCGTAAGCTGTGACGTCAGTGGGGGTGTGGTACCAAAAAGAGAACAACGCAGAGAGGGAGATTGAAAGAGAGTTCTTTGTCTCTCTTGCTCGCATAAGTAAAATGAAGAAATAAGTGTGAGGAGTCTATGTGTGTGTTTCATATGAAAATGTATGAGCAATGGTTTGAGTGAAGGAATATGAACCAAAACAGACCTTGGAACTCGATAAGAACAATTTTGAAGGGCGTAGTTAAGAAATGATATTCACACAGTTTTGTTGTTGTCTTTTGCTACAGAAGCAAAGTTGCTTATGGCTGCGCATTTGTGTGCTTAAACAAATTTTTGATAATTCCAATTGTAATGTCTGTTGTAGGGTAAAAAAGAGAACACAAGGAAAGGATAGGAGAACATAGGATAGGTCATGAGCGGAGGGATATCAAATTACAAAGTCGATACGAAAAAATTTGGTTTATTATTTTATGACCGTTGTCTAACAAAAGGCGAAACGAAGTGAAGAAGTAATATTTACATCAGTTTTATCGTTGTCTTTTGTAGAAGAAGTAATGAAATTTAGATGCAAGGTCTATTTCGCCAACCTAAAAATAAATTGTTATATTTTTTTTTTTTTTTGAAGAATACTGAAAGATCAAAGAGAAAGATAGTTAGTTTGGTTTTTAGCTAGTTAGTAGCTTCTGCAGCAAAAGGCAATAACAAAACTGCTGCGAGTATCATTTCTTTTTTAGGGTTTCGTTCCAAAGAAATAAAGAAACCCTTATAGAATCACTTCGGTGTACTGTTTGCCGGTCGCCTTTACACATTTGCTAATAGCTTCTGAATCCTCTGTAGTTAAGGGATGAAACTTGGAATGAATGTGACCTTCGGCAACTCAAAAATAGTCGAAGATTAAAGAAAAAGTTAGTTCTGAAACTAACGTTTGACAAAAAAATTATTAACTTTTACGGTCAACATGGGTGTCACTGGAAAGGGAGCGGGGCGTAGATTACAAAAATGTCTGTCCGTCTGTCATTAACCCCTATTTTAGGTACCTGGTGAACCTCCTGGAATTAAGAAATGAAATTTCCACAGATGATGTGTTTCACTTGCCCAAAAAAAGTTCCGAAAAAAAATTTTAAGAAAGTTACTTATTAGCGAAAAAGTTAGTACTAATACTAAAATCAAAAACCGGATTTATTTTCTTGGATATTTGAAAGAGAATGCCAGCCATGAAAAGTTGTTAGTAAATGATTATAAGCCAACAAACTTCAAAAAACGACTTATATGCCGTGCCTCATACCTTATTCTGTAAAGTAATGGGCCAACAAATCTGTGCGTCTTATCTGATAAAACTAAAAAACTAAAAACTAATTGTTTTTTAATTTTATTACCGGAATTCATAAAGTTCGGTACCATTTGATAGGTTTTGTAAAA
Source organism: Syritta pipiens (assembly GCA_905187475.1). Lineage (NCBI taxonomy): Eukaryota > Metazoa > Arthropoda > Insecta > Diptera > Syrphidae > Syritta > Syritta pipiens. The sequence goes on along the minus strand of LR994572.1, from coordinate 26,576,766 downwards.
GAAAATTTAGTTCTTGTTTTGAACTTTTTGTTTTGAGGTTCAGTTTTCGAGATATTAAGCCAAAAAAAAGATTGACCATTCTGGCTCAAATAGTGGCATACGAATTGTAAAGATCCGAAAATGCCATTTTGTAGATCTCGAAAAAAGAATAAAAAAAATAAAAAAAAAGCATTTTTATTTTTATAGAATTTTTCGAGATATCAACCATTTAGTGTTTTGCTAAAAAAGATATCAATTAACTGTCATGTATTCGCAAACAAATTTCTCAATAAAAAGTGATTGCTGGACGTGGTTTGATGCGGTCCCCCATCGAAATGGTCGACATACACGACGCTTTTTAATTCAATTTTCTTCGATTGTCTGCGCTGCCTTCCGTCACTCAAAATTGTTCGCATTGAGTTCCAAGATCCCTTTTGTTTCTTCCTTCGCTCAAACCAAACTGCTCTCTTACATTTTCACATGAAACACACACATAAACTTCTCACACTTCTTTCTTTAATTTACTTATGCGAGCAAGAGAGACAAAGAACTCTCTTTCTCTCTCCCTCTAGGAGTCCTTCCGCGTTGTTCTCATTTCTGTACCACACAGCTGACATCTCAGCAGACGAAGGGAAAAAGTTGAGAATTGAGAAAATGGGGATGACAACGTCATCATTCGTGGCCAGGCCTCCTGTATTTTTGTTAAATTGAATATCGAATATGATCACATTAAACGCAAATATCTCGTGAACGGTTGATCGCAAATTGATGCGGAAGGTGGCGTTGGATGTGGAAAAAGCAAGACTTTCGAGTTACATATAACAATTTCAAAAAATAGAAGGCGAAATGTGAATAAAGGGGAAAAAAAGTTCGAACCCCCCTTTCTCCCCTCCCTGGTCCCTGACCGTTATGCCGTTTTAGGGGGATCAATTACATGCCAAGCACTATTCTGATACCAAATTTGAGCAAAATCGGTTGCACGGTTTTCAAGAACGGTTGAGGAAACTAAAAAAATTCAAACCCCCATAACTCCCCCTTGGGTCCCCTGAGCGTCATGGTTCAGCTTTAGGATCTGTGGGGGATCTGGCCCTATTGTTAGGCCAAGTTACAATAAATTCTGTTGCACGGTTTTCAAAAATCGCTCCGGAAACCTTAAAAAAACTAAAATAGTAAAAAGCGAATAACTCGTGAACGGTTGATTGCAAATTGATGCGGAAGGTGGCGTTGAATTTGGAATAAGCAAGACCTTCGAGCTATTTATTTTGATTCGAGCTGAGCTCCAACAATTTCGAAAAATGTAAGACGGAATGTGAAAAAGCGGAAAAAAATTTCGAACCCCCCTTTCTCCCCTCCCTGGGCCCTGACCACTGTGCCGTTTTGGGAGAATCAATAACATGTCTAACACTATCCCTATGCCAAATTTGAGCATAATATGTTCAACGGTTTTCAAGAACGCTTGAGGAGACTAAAAAGGTTCAAACACCCATAACTCCCCTTTGGGTACTCCGAGCGTTGTGGTTCAACTGTAGGATCTGTGGGGGATCTAGCCCTATGGTTAGGCCAAGTTTCAAAAAATTCTACGACATAGTTTTTAAAAATCGTTCCGGAAACTTTAGAGAAATGTAAGCCCCCCGTTCTCCCCTTTGGAGCGGCCTACATTGTACATCAATACATCAAAATAAGCGGCTCGACTAGAACTTTTTTTGAACCAAATTTCGTCCTTGTAGCTCCAACGACTTACAATTGGTGGAGCTTTCAGTGCGTAAAAAAAAAAACAGAAACTAAATACGATCTGTAGATATATTCTCAATAAAAAGTGATTGCTGGACGTGATTTGATGCGGTCCCCCATCGAAATGGTCGACATACACGACGCTTTTTAATTCAATTTTCTTCGATTGTCTGCGCTGCCTTCCGTCACTCAAAATTGTTCGCATTGAGTTCCAAGATCCCTTTTGTTTCTTCCTTCGCTCAAACCAAACTGCTCTCTTACATTTTCACATGAAACACACACATAAACTTCTCACACTTCTTTCTTTAATTTACTTATGCGAGCAAGAGAGACAAAGAACTCTCTTTCTCTCTCCCTCTAGGAGTCCTTCCGCGTTGTTCTCATTTCTGTACCACACAGCTGACATCTCAGCAGACGAAGGGAAAAAGTTGAGAATTGAGAAAATGGGGATGACAACGTCATCATTCGTGGCCAGGCCTCCTGTATTTTTGTTAAATTGAATATCGAATATGATCACATTAAACGCAAATATCTCGTGAACGGTTGATCGCAAATTGATGCGGAAGGTGGCGTTGGATGTGGAAAAAGCAAGACTTTCGAGTTACATATAACAATTTCAAAAAATAGAAGGCGAAATGTGAATAAAGGGGAAAAAAAGTTCGAACCCCCCTTTCTCCCCTCCCTGGTCCCTGACCGTTATGCCGTTTTAGGGGGATCAATTACATGCCAAGCACTATTCTGATACCAAATTTGAGCAAAATCGGTTGCACGGTTTTCAAGAACGGTTGAGGAAACTAAAAAAATTCAAACCCCCATAACTCCCCCTTGGGTCCCCTGAGCGTCATGGTTCAGCTTTAGGATCTGTGGGGGATCTGGCCCTATTGTTAGGCCAAGTTACAATAAATTCTGTTGCACGGTTTTCAAAAATCGCTCCGGAAACCTTAAAAAAACTAAAATAGTAAAAAGCGAATATCTCGTGAACGGTTGATTGCAAATTGATGCGGAAGGTGGCGTTGAATTTGGAATAAGCAAGACCTTCGAGCTATTTATTTTGATTCGAGCTGAGCTCCAACAATTTCGAAAAATGTAAGACGGAATGTGAAAAAGCGGAAAAAAATTTCGAACCCCCCTTTCTCCCTTCCCTGGGCCCTGACCACTGTGCCGTTTTGGGAGAATCAATAACATGTCTAACACTATCCCTATGCCAAATTTGAGCATAATATGTTCAACGGTTTTCAAGAACGCTTGAGGAGACTAAAAAGGTTCAAACACCCATAACTCCCCTTTGGGTACTCCGAGCGTTGTGGTTCAACTGTAGGATCTGTGGGGGATCTAGCCCTATGGTTAGGCCAAGTTTCAAAAAATTCTACGACATAGTTTTTAAAAATCGTTCCGGAAACTTTAGAGAAATGTAAGCCCCCCGTTCTCCCCTTTGGAGCGGCCTACATTGTACATCAATACATCAAAATAAGCGGCTCGACTAGAACTTTTTTTGAACCAAATTTCGTCCTTGTAGCTCCAACGACTTACAATTGGTGGAGCTTTCAGTGCGTAAAAAAAAAAACAGAAACTAAATACGATCTGTAGATATATTCTCAATAAAAAGTGATTGCTGGACGTGATTTGATGCGGTTCTCCATCGAAATGGTCGACATACACGACGCTTTTTAATTCAATTTTCTTCGATTGTCTGCGCTGCCTTCCGTCACTCAAAATTGTTCGCATTGAGTTCCAAGATTCCTTTTGTTTCTTCCTTCGCTCAAACCAAACTGCTCTCTTACATTTTCACATGAAACACACACATAAACTTCTCACACTTCTTTCTTTAATTTACTTATGCGAGCAAGAGAGACAAAGAACTCTCTTTCTCTCTCCCTCTAGGAGTCCTTCCGCGTTGTTCTCATTTCTGTACCACACAGCTGACATCTCAGCAGACGAAGGGAAAAAGTTGAGAATTGAGAAAATGGGGATGACAACGTCATCATTCGTGGCCAGGCCTCCTGTATTTTTGTTAAATTGAATATCGAATATGATCACATTAAACGCAAATATCTCGTGAACGGTTGATCGCAAATTGATGCGGAAGGTGGCGTTGGATGTGGAAAAAGCAAGACTTTCGAGTTACATATAACAATTTCAAAAAATAGAAGGCGAAATGTGAATAAAGGGGAAAAAAAGTTCGAACCCCCCTTTCTCCCCTCCCTGGTCCCTGACCGTTATGCCGTTTTAGGGGGATCAATTACATGCCAAGCACTATTCTGATACCAAATTTGAGCAAAATCGGTTGCACGGTTTTCAAGAACGGTTGAGGAAACTAAAAAAATTCAAACCCCCATAACTCCCCCTTGGGTCCCCTGAGCGTCATGGTTCAGCTTTAGGATCTGTGGGGGATCTGGCCCTATTGTTAGGCCAAGTTACAATAAATTCTGTTGCACGGTTTTCAAAAATCGCTCCGGAAACCTTAAAAAAACTAAAATAGTAAAAAGCGAATAACTCGTGAACGGTTGATTGCAAATTGATGCGGAAGGTGGCGTTGAATTTGGAATAAGCAAGACCTTCGAGCTATTTATTTTGATTCGAGCTGAGCTCCAACAATTTCGAAAAATGTAAGACGGAATGTGAAAAAGCGGAAAAAAATTTCGAACCCCCCTTTCTCCCCTCCCTGGGCCCTGACCACTGTGCCGTTTTGGGAGAATCAATAACATGTCTAACACTATCCCTATGCCAAATTTGAGCATAATATGTTCAACGGTTTTCAAGAACGCTTGAGGAGACTAAAAAGGTTCAAACACCCATAACTCCCCTTTGGGTACTCCGAGCGTTGTGGTTCAACTGTAGGATCTGTGGGGGATCTAGCCCTATGGTTAGGCCAAGTTTCAAAAAATTCTACGACATAGTTTTTAAAAATCGTTCCGGAAACTTTAGAGAAATGTAAGCCCCCCGTTCTCCCCTTTGGAGCGGCCTACATTGTACATCAATACATCAAAATAAGCGGCTCGACTAGAACTTTTTTTGAACCAAATTTCGTCCTTGTAGCTCCAACGACTTACAATTGGTGGAGCTTTCAGTGCGTAAAAAAAAAAACAGAAACTAAATACGATCTGTAGATATATTCTCAATAAAAAGTGATTGCTGGACGTGATTTGATGCGGTCCCCCATCGAAATGGTCGACATACACGACGCTTTTTAATTCAATTTTCTTCGATTGTCTGCGCTGCCTTCCGTCACTCAAAATTGTTCGCATTGAGTTCCAAGATCCCTTTTGTTTCTTCCTTCGCTCAAACCAAACTGCTCTCTTACATTTTCACATGAAACACACACATAAACTTCTCACACTTCTTTCTTTAATTTACTTATGCGAGCAAGAGAGACAAAGAACTCTCTTTCTCTCTCCCTCTAGGAGTCCTTCCGCGTTGTTCTCATTTCTGTACCACACAGCTGACATCTCAGCAGACGAAGGGAAAAAGTTGAGAATTGAGAAAATGGGGATGACAACGTCATCATTCGTGGCCAGGCCTCCTGTATTTTTGTTAAATTGAATATCGAATATGATCACATTAAACGCAAATATCTCGTGAACGGTTGATCGCAAATTGATGCGGAAGGTGGCGTTGGATGTGGAAAAAGCAAGACTTTCGAGTTACATATAACAATTTCAAAAAATAGAAGGCGAAATGTGAATAAAGGGGAAAAAAAGTTCGAACCCCCCTTTCTCCCCTCCCTGGTCCCTGACCGTTATGCCGTTTTAGGGGGATCAATTACATGCCAAGCACTATTCTGATACCAAATTTGAGCAAAATCGGTTGCACGGTTTTCAAGAACGGTTGAGGAAACTAAAAAAATTCAAACCCCCATAACTCCCCCTTGGGTCCCCTGAGCGTCATGGTTCAGCTTTAGGATCTGTGGGGGATCTGGCCCTATTGTTAGGCCAAGTTACAATAAATTCTGTTGCACGGTTTTCAAAAATCGCTCCGGAAACCTTAAAAAAACTAAAATAGTAAAAAGCGAATAACTCGTGAACGGTTGATTGCAAATTGATGCGGAAGGTGGCGTTGAATTTGGAATAAGCAAGACCTTCGAGCTATTTATTTTGATTCGAGCTGAGCTCCAACAATTTCGAAAAATGTAAGACGGAATGTGAAAAAGCGGAAAAAAATTTCGAACCCCCCTTTCTCCCCTCCCTGGGCCCTGACCACTGTGCCGTTTTGGGAGAATCAATAACATGTCTAACACTATCCCTATGCCAAATTTGAGCATAATATGTTCAACGGTTTTCAAGAACGCTTGAGGAGACTAAAAAGGTTCAAACACCCATAACTCCCCTTTGGGTACTCCGAGCGTTGTGGTTCAACTGTAGGATCTGTGGGGGATCTAGCCCTATGGTTAGGCCAAGTTTCAAAAAATTCTACGACATAGTTTTTAAAAATCGTTCCGGAAACTTTAGAGAAATGTAAGCCCCCCGTTCTCCCCTTTGGAGCAGCCTACATTGTACATCAATACATCAAGATAAGCGGCACGACTAGAACTTTTTTTGAACAAAATTTCGTCCTTGTAGCTCCAACGACTTACAATTGGTGGAGCTTTCAGTGCGTAGAAAAAAAAAGAAACTAAATACGATCTGTAGACATATTCTCAATAAAAAGTGATTGCTGAACGTGATTTGATGCGGTCCCCCATCGCGATGGTCGACTTACATCGACGCTTTTTAATAAAATTTAACTTAAAAACAAATCTGCTTCCTTTCAAATAATACGTATATCGACCATCACAGTTAAAAGTTTTTTCGGGCGTTAGTATCAGTATTATGAGAGAGGTACCATATAGACGCCCCCACAAGCTTTATAATTTTTACTTACAAAATCCAGCTTTTAACCATTTTTTAGATTTATTTGTTGCTTCTTAGAAATCATTCATTGAAAAGTTGAATAATAAACCCAAGTGTAAAATTTGCAGTGTTTTTTTTTATATTTTTTGCTTCCAATCAAATTCCAAGTCAAATATCTAAAACTATTTTTTCTCTCTCTTTCAGGTGCGTTATACTTCATCTGAAACCCCAGAATTATCACTCGGTAAATACAAACAAAACGTTGTTTTACTGAAATCCTTCTTTTTCTTGCAAGGACCTCTCGAACAAACATCATGCATGTTTATCGGCAATCGGGGTAATCATCCATTTTATGAGTGCCATCAACCGATTCACAAACACAATCTAAATTCACTGGCAAGTTAGAGAGAGGGGGTGAAATTCCTTTCATCCTTGTTTCCGTTCTTGTTTTTTTTTTTTTTGCGGCCTTGCCATTGAAATGTGAATTAAAATCAATGTCATTGTTTTGCCGTCAGTTCAACTTTCCTCGCCCCATCTGTCGTCGTTATTGATCCCCAAGAGAGGTCATTTTTATGGCAAACAAATGCTTCACACACACTCAGAGAGAAGTGCACCGATGCCGATAAATGTGTGTGAATGATTGATGCGGGCTTAATTTGTGTGCAACATACACGGTGCGGGAATCAATTAAAAAATTGATTTCAATTAAAAAATAATGCAATTATCACGTTGAACATCTTTGAGGTATTTTATGAAACGTTTTCATTGTTTGCGGCTGAATGGCGGTGGATAACGACGGGTGGTTAAACTGGGTAGTCAGAGCGAGATTAGTCATGAAGCACGCAAAAAGTTTAATGGGGGTGTGTAATGTAGTGCAGGATCAAGCGGAGATTATGATTTTAATTCTTTCGGAAATAGTTTCCATTTTGGCTTTGTTGGAGGAAAAGGGGGATTTTGATCAATTTGACTGCATTCGAAGATAGAAGATTCAGAGAAACCGTGGGAATTAAGAATCATGAATCAAGAATATCAGTGGCTTTTTAATCCCCTTAAAGTCGTCTTGTGGATTACTGTCTGTCTTTTGCAATGGCATAAGGATTTGAGGTGATAACGGAGCGTCGACGATGATGGCTGAAAGTTGGCTGCCTGATATGATATAGTTAGTCAGTTTATCTCATTAAACCGGTCGTTAGTTAAATTCTGAATTTTGTGAGTGAGGTTTTAGCAACCTCGAGGCTCAAAAATATCAAACGGTCTTCGTTTCGTAGCAAATGTCAGGATCGACTGTAAAATGCTGCGAATTCCTAAATGTTTATCATAAAATAGAATAGAAAAGCAATTCAATTCCTTTAGAATGCGTAAGACACCAAGTGTCGAAAAAAAGCACATGATCTTTTTTCAAGGACTAAGAATAAATTGATAATTGATGGCGTAACAGTCCGCTTAGGACCAGAGCTTAGCTTTTTCGTGCTTTTACTGTGTTGTACGCGATGTAATTTGACACATGTGAAAGAGACCTACTGTTGGCGTTTCCGAACGGCTAATTGTGAAAGCTATTTATGACAGAAGTCCTCACCAAGAGGATTGTCAGTGGTTCGCTGAAGGTGCCGTGAAAATTGTTCCTTTTAAAAGACATTTCAATGATTTTCAAACCTTTTGTGCAATTTTCTATTCATCGACACGTATCCTTGCCATATTGCTGCCCAAAATGTCGTCTCTCAACCATCAACTCCAAGTCCGGCTTTATATTAGGTGGCCGTCGAGAGCCAGAGCTTTTTCACGCCTTCACTGTGTTGTGCGCGTTTTAATTTTGACACATGTGGAGCGGACCTACTGTTTAATGCCGGTTCCAAAAGCCGAATTGCGAAAGCTTTTCATGACAGAAGTACTCCAGGAGGATTGTCAGTCATTTGCTGGAGGTGGGGCCTTGAAAAATGTTTGTGGTGTTTTTTTACCCCGAGCTGGATTTGAAACTCGATACTCTCGCTCAACAGTCCGACGCACTTACCGATCGAGCCAACAGCGTCCGAAACGCCGGCTACAACATGAAAAAACCAGGTCTAGGCTTGAATTTTCCCAGACTCATACTGAAGTCCTTGCCAGAAATTCTCGTCCATCGTCCGTTCGGAGACATAAGGTTTCTGCATTTTCTCCCCGTGATCATTTTATGGTCGCAAGGATATTAAAAACGTTACAACATCCATTTGATTGTACTACAGACCCCTGAACTTATCTCTTTCTTCATATTCCTATTGCCTTTTTCGTTAAACTGAAACCGTCAATTAGACCGACCTATTCACAGCCTCCCTTCAGCAATTTGTTGCTCTCACAAACGACAAAAAACTCTCAACCGCATATCACGAGCTCAATGCCTTAATTGCTTCCCCACACAAAAAACCTCCGCAACAAGTAAGTTCTAATCATTTTCCAATTTTCTCGCCATAATCCGACACTCCCCCTCGTTTGGCGACCGACAACGACACAAAAACCCCAACTAAATCACCCATCGTAATTAGAGGAACGTATCTCTCCTTCGCCCCGCCTAATGACGTCCTCATGTCTGCCAGGGCTACAACATAATTATGCTCCCGACTATCTCTGTATCCTGTTTCCAGGAAATCTAAGTTCTTAATTTTAATTAACTGAAATGTCTACCCATCGAGCGCCATCTAAAAAGAGAGAGAGAGAGAGGGCAAAAAGTAAGGCACGCAAAAAACAGAAAATAGAAAACATCCCTCCAATAAAAACTCTTCATCGGTGTAATTGCTAAAAGCCACCACACCCACCCCCACAGTTGCATAGCTGACGGTTCCTATTAATTATAATTCCAGCCACCAGGGGCGTTGTGGAGTGACGCCCGATGAACAAAACTTTTCTGTCGACCCGAAAAACTTAATTGCCATATATTTCTCGGTTGCCGCTCGAAAGAGAGACAAAGAGCAAAACTTCCACTTGACCAAGTTATGCTAAAAGAATCTCGCAGATACAACGTTACCGATGCACATGATACAGGGAAATTCAGTGGAAGAAACAGAGTCTCCATCTTTTTTTTTTTGGTTTTCCAAATTCAAGCGTAAAAAATTTCCGCATAAAGGACATCCGAGTGTGTTCCGCTGAGCTTTCCTCACCTGTTGTTTGTTCGTCCGGGGAAATGTTTTGACGTTTAATCGGATTATCCTTGCTCAAGGACATCCGTGAATTGTTCTTTAATTGAGTGTGTCTGCTGCGCTCACTACACCAACAACAGCCACAAAAAATCAAAACACTCGCCTTTCTAGAACACCCACTGTCCCCTCTTTTGGAATTTAGATTCAGTGGATAAGGATTTTTATTTTTTTTTTAAGGGAATGGGCAAAAAATCTCTCCAGGCAACCAACAAACTGACCGACGACCGCCTGTGGGCGCATCCCGTGCAGATATTTACCGTCGCTGTTTAAGGACAGGCAGGAGGTCCTTTTTCCCATTCAGGATTGTTTTCATTTTTTTTTTTTTTTGCGTGAACAGTAAATATTAAACTTATTTTTTTTTTAAATGAGATTCAAATTAAAATCGGATGGTTTTCATTTTTTTTTGTCTGCTCTGAGTTGTTTATTGATCCGGCGTAAGGTGTGCAAGTGATGAGGCTCGGGTGGGAGTCAATTTCGATTGGACGGTGTGGAGTCTGTAAATTAATTAAACTCGGTTGCGAATTGCATGCTGCGGTTAACCCAGGAAATTATCGTTTGTTTCAATTGGACGCAATTGTAAATATTTTTTTTTTTTTTTGCTGATTGTGAATTGGTAGTGATTGGTGAGCACTGGAAAAGCGGTTGTGTGGGACGTAAAAAGAGAATTCTGTTTCAGATTAGAGCGTTGACAGGACGTGTTAGTTCAAGCCTTTGATATCAAAAGCATATAAAACCTGTCATACTGGGACGCAGATTCAGGTGTTTGCGCCTGTTTTTGAGTGGCAGTGGGGATGGCATAGCGATCTAGTTCAACGAATTCGAGTATCCCGACTGAGATTGCTAGGTCATGTGGAGCGTATGGACACTAACGCTCCGGTAAAGTCTTCGAGCCCAACACTGATGGACAACGCGGTAGAGGAAGAACTCGCCTCTGGTGGCATGAATAATTGGATAGGGACCTAAATCAGCTAGGTGTACGGAACTGCAGGAACTGTAGCAGTTAAGGTTACTTTTGTTTTAAAAAAGCTATTGGGAGTAGCAAAATGACGAATAGCCTGCTAAGAACTTCGATTTGAAAAATGCCTTGGAACGTCGACAACGATCGGCCGGAAGTTTCACTAAAGTAAAACCACGAGTGTCGAAGTAGAGATCTCTTGTCTTTCGATCAACAAACCGATTACTAAAGTCCAGGCACTGGAAATTATCAAAATCAAATCAAATGTAAGAGACTGACTGCTACTCTCTGTCATCATCATCATCGGCGCAAAAACCGGGGTCCGGCCCGGGTCTCCTGCAGCAAGCACTTCTACCTTGGGCACCCCAAGGCTTCGGGTGTCCTGGTCTACGCCATCCTACCAGCGTAAGCGCGATCTGCACCGCTATCTTATACCACGAATTGTACCGCAAAGGACCTTCCAAGCAGGGTTCTCTTCGCTCATACGAGCTAGGTGCTCAATCCACCAGAGTCTACCGAGCTGTATTTTCGTTATAACATCTGCTTTAAGGTAGATTTCATACAAGTCATGGTTGTACCGTCTTAGGAATTGTCCTTCCTCACGTATGGGGCCAACAATTTTCCGTAAAACTTTCCTCTCAAACGCGACTAAGAGGTCAGTGTGCCTTTGGCTAAGCAAGCAAGTCTCGGATTCATATGTGGGTACTGGTAATATAAGTGTGCATTTTTGAATTCATGGTAAGGTTCTTGGATTTGAAAAGCCTTACAAGTTGGCTGTTGGCTTTATGTAACCGCCCGCGTATTTCTTCTTCCATGTTATATCTAAAAAAAATTAAAGTGCGTCTAATAATTTGGCCAGGGTTTGTAAAGAAAATCAATTAAATGGCGCCACATTAGGTGCAAAAGTAACCAACCAAGGAATTATTTTCTTAATTTTTCAATGCGAAATATCCGCGACTCACGAAAATTTCTTTATCAATCCTATCTCTATCTTCTTAAGTACTATATAATTTAATTTATTTGTCAACAACAGATTTTTCTAAGCCACTACTAATGTGAAGTTGTTACCACCCTCGAGTACTTTTTTGAGCTACTGTAAAGTTACCATAAAATTGTGTTTAAAATTCAAGTTGAGCTGTCAAAAAGTATGGCAAAAACTCACTTTAAATAATTTTTTACTTGACAAACATCTCGTGCCCCCGTGCGTAGTTCATTCCGCCTTAAATCACAATCAAAAAATTGTTTGAATTATGTCTGCGTTAGTCAGCTTAGCACAGTCCCTCCCTCCAGCAACCCCCGGCTCAACCAGACAAATCTCTCCCACAAGGACGTCGATAAAAATTTTTATTTCATTCACCTAAATTACAGCAGCGCGTGCTTCAGTTTATATTTTTGTTTTTCCCTTCGCTTCTTTAAATGCTCCCCAAAATCCCATAATCCGCTCAAAGTCTACGACGAGAATTAATCCTAATTGCTGTGTTTTAGGACACTTTTGCAGTTTAAAATTATTTGTTTCACTGTCTTTCCGCAACATGCTATTCTGCTCACCCGATGTAATTCACAGTTATCAGCGGGACGAAGAAATGTTGCCGTTGCTAATTCATTAAGAATCCATTAAAATTCGTCAAAAACAATGGAGATTCTGTCTAAAAACTTTTTATTATCCATCAAAAGTTGTTCTCCTTTTCGCTTTTCTTTTTTCTAATCCCCCTCCGGTCCACCATTTAATTTTCCCATTAATGGCCGAAACAATAAAAAGGAAAAAAAAGAAAATAATATAATTTCATTAGTTGTAAGAATAAACAAGGACACAGTCAAGTGCCGTCTTGTTTCCTTTTGCGCATTTTTAATTACATTCCCTCCTGTCAGTTGCAATGTTGTATCCAATCCTCCCCGAAAAGGACAGACACAGAGTAGGATTCATGCCCCTCTGCATGTAAATATTACAAGGAGAGTTTTTAAATAATCATTTTTAATTGCCATTAATTATTATTTTGTCATTTTCCCCGTCGTAGTCGTTCAATTGTGCTGAGGTAACATTTTTTTACGGTCTTTGTGAATCTGCCCCCGCGGTGTCTGAAACAATTCATCTTCATTTCACGTGTAGACCACCAGCAGGTTCTTGAACTCGTCTCTGTAATTCTACGTTTCTGTTGCTTCCAGCTAAGGGTGAGTCTGGGGGGAGGACCTTTGAGTGGCTCACTTTTCCCTGTGCCACCTTCCTGATTCAACCATACGCAGGGATTTCTGTGGTTTTTATTTTAAAATTTTTTTAATGGACAATAAAATGAGGTTTTGCGGTGTAATATGATGTCGTTTCGTTTTTATATGTCAATAAGGGAGGGATTTTTATTTATTCTTACATTTTATATTTTTTGCGAAATGCTTTTTTTTTTTTGGATGACAGGGCTTTACCTGCTCCGAGATGTCTGTGCATCTTCACTGCAGGAAGTGAAGGGTCTCGTAAAAGGACGGTGAAGAATCCTCGTGTGGGTGTAAGTAATTTTCTTCTTTAACAGGCCCAGAATAGTGACTCTGGCGGGGTGAGATTTATGCAAAAAAAAACGAGTGTACGTGAACCGTCAGACATAAGGAAATCCTAGAGATTCCTTTTTGTGGTCGTACTCTCCCACAAGACCCATGTGCTGGGAGATTAGTTATAAAGAAAAAAAAAATTGAAATGAAAAAAAAAAATTCACCCAAAATGATTGCGTAAGAAATCATCCGGAAATCCGGATATAAATCCGTCAAAATGACAAAAGTGGATGGAGACAGATTAGGTAGAGCTTCTTATTTGCCCTGTTTGATGACCAATTCATGTCGGAATGACTTTGAGGGGATGGAATTTTAAGTGGTGGCCTTAATTTTCGGGGATGAAAGTTTTACGAAATTTGCTGGATATGAAATCTTATTTGGCATTTGCTGAGATTAGCCGTTGGCTTAGGCGCCAAACGGACTTCCTTTTGACCAATAAACTTTCTGTACTGGTCTTTAATTTTTAAGTGCGTCGAAAGTTTTACTTTTAATAACCTGTCTGGTTGCTTTTGGACAATAAACCTTAGAAATGGCCGAAATGATACTCTGGGGGGGTTTATCAAATTTAATGTTCGTCAAACAATGCACTTTTTATGAAGTGACATTCAAAAATTCGGGCTTATTGACCATGACCGTGTCTGTTTGTCTTAAAATCGTTTTCTTCTTAATAAAAGTGAATTCGTGTAGGGAATTTCTTTGTGTGAGGCTTTGGCCAGCTGAAACCAGCAATTTCATGTGCTTAGAGCACATTAAATTTTTTTTCAACCTCTCATCTAGTGAGAGACTTTAGAAAACAATTTAATATCTTTCTAGATCTCAGAGTTTAGTGAGAGTTTTCACTAAGTTTGCTGATGATGAGTTAGGGGGAATACCGACAGCTAGCTCATCTAGTACACATATTTTTTTAGTCCCAGCTCCATTAACCCTACACTCCGCAGTGTAGCAGATCTGATACAACTCAATTCTTACTTTTTCACAAACTATTAATCAGAATTTGACTCTGTTAACCTTTGAAGATGCTTGCTTCATATATTTTGAAGGCAATGATCATGCCAATATACGTAAGCTATTTTTTGTATTATTATTCTGATGTTTGCAGCCATAAATTATATAAAAAAATATTTTTTTTTCGTAAAAAAAAGTCGAGCAGTGTAGGTTCTTTTCAAAGGACTTTTTTTTCTACACTAAAATCTCATCGAACAACATTCATGTGGACGTCCACCGACTTATGATTTTATGATAATTCAATAAACACGAATTTTCCAACTGCTTCTAAAGCTGTAAGGTATATTTTTAATGAATAAAACTCTAAAGACAGTAAACAACTCTGTCGCACACCACCAGCAACTCCAACAGCCCCCTTAACTGAGATAACTAACTCGCGAAATTGCAAGTCTCATCAAAGTTTTCATTTAATTAATCTACGGAACCTGCCACCTGCCGCCTGATTTTTGTCGCATTCAAACCTTGTCCTCAAAAAGTCTTTTTCTCCACCACAAACAAAAAAATCCTTTCCAACTTAATTGACTTCCATTCAGCATCTTTTACCCTCAAAAACAAAAAAACCAAGAAAACTTTCACTGCGGGCAAAATTTCCCTAAATGAAAATTCATTACGCAAATAATTATCCCTCCGAATATCCTTTCAAATTAAAATTGTTTATCGGTTATTCGAAGTACGTCGTCCCACCCGTTATGCTGCCTTCCTGTGCTTATTACTTGCGCCATATTTCCTGCGATAATTAGACCGTAATTTACTTTCTCTGTTTGTGTGTGTTGGGGCGCGAGTTGAATTTCCACTGCGGAGGCACGAAATGATGCCTGAGCTGGACCTTCGTCCTTCTGTCCTTCTCCCTCGCATTTTTTTTTTTAGTTTTAATTATTCGTCGACGGGGCGTTGTTATGAAGAAACAAAAACAAATTGGTAATTTTTGAGAAAAGAAATTACGGTCGGACCTTTTTTCGGGCGTTCCTCTTTTTTTTTTAAGCTCCTCCTCACTCGGAGTTGAATTACACATTTAACTTGCAACACAAATCTCAACATTTCTACGTTATTCGCGTGGTGTAATCCTCATGTAAAGCAGCAATTTGGTGGAAATTCATTTATGAAAATTCACGCCCGACGGTTTATGAATATTGCAAAGTGCGCCGCACCCCGCGATACTGCCCTGAAAGTCAGGGATGTTTGGCGGCTATTTTTGTGGTGTGGTCAACACCACCGCGGGGGTTTTAATTTTTTTTTAAGCCCATTTGAAAATTTTAAAGCACTGTAATATGTTTGCACTTTTTTTTTGTTATACGAGTGAATCCATTACGACGTTATTCAACCGAAGTTTTGGCATGAATTTGAAAATTATCCACCGCAAAATGCGAATATCACAGTAAAATATGTTCACGCATTATTAATGTGCGTGTTTGTTATGAATTTTTAAAACTTTAATTAAGAGCCATATTAATTAGGCTTTTAATTTAGCCTGTCCCTGTCACCGATTTGAAAATGCAATGCGGAGGAAAAAAAAATTAAATTGCGAATGTAGGCCAGTAATCCGAAGACAAGTAGTGTACAGACGATGAAGTAGGCAAGGAGGAGGAAAAATGATCCATCTTCTCACTCCCCTCGGTCGAGTGTAAAGGCGTGCTTAAGAGGTCTCTTCAGTCTCAAAGACTACACAGATAGAGGACGAGGGAAAAAAGGAGACCTGCGTGATTAAGGTTTGTGTATGCACTCATGATGAGAGACGCGCAAGGTGCACAGGACACATTGGTGCTTCAAAGGGTGAGAGAAAGAGAGAACGCAAAGAAGAAATGAGAAAAAATAATAACACAGGAAAGCTGGGGGCGTGTATGGCTTTCTTTGTATTTAATTGACAGGTAGGATGATGTGCCGGGTGAAGTCTTGTATTTGCATTTAAATTGGCAGCTCTGTTGGAGGGAGGGTGGGTGTATGTTATCCTTTTGCTTTATTTGTTTTCTTCTTCATCGTATCTCTGTGTTTCTTTTTTTACGTTCTACTGATCCAGTTTAATGTCGTTTTTATTGATGGGGGGAGTTTAGGAAGAAGGATTACGGTTGGAGGCCTTAGTGCCCTTGGGAATATATTTAGAAACTATTCGAAGAAATGCTGTTGACTTTTCTGCAAAGTGTTTATTTCTAAAGGCGAAAGGATGCTTTTAATAAGCCATTCCAGTTCTTCAAAGCAAGCGGTATTATCATGCTGTTATAGTGTAAACATTCTGTAGGCTTACTCCATTTCAATTGCGTTGGATAAATATCCTTTTATCTGAGTCAAATATTTTTAGAGGGTCTTTGACCACGGAACACAACAAATGCAAATAATGTTTATTTAGCTTAGCCTGTCAAAAGTAAACAAATTTTATGATCTTCACTTTTATCCACCGACGTGAGTGAGTCGTGCATCAAAGCCATTTCTTTATCATCTTTTAAAATTATTTATCTGTAATCTTTCTGTGATCTTTTAAAAATATTTATCTGTAAATGTGAGACATTAGTTAATGTAAGACAGCAGTCAAAAAATATCTGTCAAATTATTCATTTGTTTGAAAAAAAAAAAGAAAGATGCTCAAAAACGCTACGATTTAAAAAAAAATATGTCATAGAAATCTTTCAAAACAAGTCGAAGTCTTACAAAATAAAGCAAGTAAGGAATTGGACATAATTTGGGAGCTTTGAGAAGATCTTTGTTTCTTTATTTGATCTTCACTTCCATTTGGCAGTTTTATCAATTTTATTTCACGCAATTTAAAAAAATTGACTTGAAAAACGTTTTGTTGTGGCGCCCAGAGTACGGCGGACGGCGGAGTCGAATGTCGTAGACCCTTAGAATCAAACAAATCGAGCATTTTTTTGAGCGATTAAGAAGACTTTTAATAAAATAAGAGCCTCTCTAAACCTTGTCTCCTTAAATCGTTTGACACACCGTACTACTTGGAACGTAGAAGCTCCATTCCCCAGCATCACTTCAAGATCCAATAAGACTCTTCCATCCCTTTACAGCATTGAATTTCAATTAAAATTTAATTTTGAAACTAAACTCGAAGAAAATCCACAAGACCATAAACAGCAAAGATTGTCGCCCACAGGCTTTGTCTCCCTTTTCCGTTTCCTGTGCTCTCTAAGCGAAAACTTATCGAGCGAGCAAAAGAGTAGAGCACAGCTCCTCCCAATACATTACGTTCTTTCATGGGAAAAAGGAAAAACTTTTTAAGCACTTTCTATCATTGGAAATGTATTTCAGGAAACTTTACTCCGCTCCACCAGCCGCAAAAGGCCAAAATTCATTGTCCTCAAAAAAGAGAAAAACCAACTTCAGGATCTAACACCGAAATCACCACAACCGGCAGGCTTCACAAATTCAAATCCAGAGATTGCAACAACAACAGAAACAACACCAGCGGCTAAGGAACAACTTCTGCTGTTGCAGAACAAAATCCCTGCTGCACAACATCACTGAGTGCTGGCTATTTTCTTAAGGAATAAACTTTCCCCAGCCCTAAGATCCATTCCCTAAGTGGGGTTGCCTTTTTTTTTTCCTGCCCCATTCAAACCGACGAACCACGAAAACATGGGGAGCAGCTCCCACACACACGGAGAGAAAAGGGTGCGAGTACAATCCCCCCATCCCCATCACCGAAATTGAAATTGCAACTCTCGCCAAAAGTTTCGTGCCGCCCGCTCTCAAGTGGCAACCTACCGCCTCCCAGTCCTTCGTTTTTACTACATTAAACTTTGGAAAACATTAATTACGACATTATGAAATTACACATTGGATTTTAAGTACAAAATGTAATTATAAAGTTGTATCCAACAAACGGTGGTCTGTGTCCCGGTTCCCGGTTCCACGCACCCTTGCGATTGTTTATCGGCACGATAATTGTGCGATGACAAACAAACAAAAAAAAACAGAAAAGGAGACAACTAAAATTTATGAAATTAATTAAACCCGCTCTGCCTACCGTTAACAGTTGCAGATCTCGAAAATAAATTTCACGAAGGGGGTGGCAAAGCTTTCTCTGTCTGTCGGTGTGTGTTTGTGGAAGATTCCCTTCACAAAGTATCTGCTTACGACAAAAAAAGAATCTCAAAAGACTTGACTTTTTTCTTTCCATTGCGAAATAGGAAAAAGAAAAGCAATCTGCCTTAGGGTTACTGCTGGGAACCAGGTTTCCTTTTATCTCTCCCTTAACACAAAATTTTTCTTCTTTCTGTTGTGTTAAAAAAAGATTATTTCTTCTTGTTGTCTCGTGTGCGAAATGACAATGGAAATAGGAAAATTGTAAAAAAAAAAAAAGGCGATTGTTGCTTAAGTCTATCCGCTTTTTTTTTTTTTGAAAGTCATCCGCCGCCGACGGACCGGCTGACGGTCTCGTGTGTGACTCTTAATGGCGGCGGGGCAATGTTACGATTTTCTATTCACTTGCACAGTCGTCTCATTAAGTCGCGTAATTGTCTCAAGTGTAGTGAAAGTTGAGCGGTGTTCACGTACGAAAATTTGAATTTTCTTTTTTTGGATTGGGGGGTTAATTGAGACATTCACTGCTAGCGTCATGAGTGAGTATTCTTTTTGAGTTCACGGGAAGTGAAGTCAGGGAAATGAATTTGATTCGTGAGAACGTGAACGTTGCGTGAAGGAGCTGTTGCAGCTTTAGAGGCAAGTTTTAAAATGCATCAGGGATGGCGAAGGGGTTGATAGAATTCAAAGCAGCAGAGTGATTTTCATAGACAACTCGTCGGCTACCTTTAAAAGGCTACACATAGGTGCTTTGGGACAAAATTAATCTTAAACCAATCCGAGTTTACACGGCGCTCTAAGAATCCTTAACCCTTTCATGACGTCTAATTCCAGCCGCAGGGAAAATATTTTTTTTTCAATTCACCAAAAACGAAGTAAAAAATCCCCCAACATTCTTTTTGCACCAGAAGACATCTGCAGACTTGAAAGGTATAAAATCGGCTTTTAGAATAAACTTACTTCAGTTTTATTGTAACTACACCAGAAGTTTCGAGTTGACAGTAGATGAAATTCATGTTGTACAGGAACAACACTGGGCCTGAAGGGTTAATCTTCAGTAGAACAAGTTTTAAGTCCACGACACACAAAGTTCCTGACTATTTTGATTTTTTCATAACAAGAAGCTCCCTTTCCTAGAGACTTTAAAGCGCCTACAAGATTCGCGAAAAGAGACGCCATATTAGAAAAATCAGTGAATTTGAAGGTTTTGAAATTTAAGTCAAAGATATTCGAGTTGCTTAGGAGAGAGATAAAAATGTTTGACTTATAGCGGATTTCCAGTTTCACTAACTTCCAACAATACAGGTTTTTAACGTAAGAGATGTAGTCAATTTCCTAGAGAGCTCTGCTTGCATTCCACCGATTAACAGGCGTATTAACAGCTTTAAAAGTATTCTTCGGTGTTAAAAACTTGTTTGTTTTCACTTGTTTTATCATATAATGTCTGTCTACTTCCATTCATGTCATTTTACGGACTCTATCTTATGGTTTAGATGCACTTTCTTGCTTTTTCCGACCTCAAATGGTCACCGCTTGAATTATACTAAGCTGCTTATTTATTGTTCGCGTCGAGAAACTAGTTTTTGTCATACCTAGAGCGATGTGATAGTTTCATCATTCTTTTAAAAATCGTTTAAAACTAACGCCATTTTCGAGTTTGAAAAATCAAATGTCCTAGAAAAAGGTCTTATTACACGCATTTGAACACACCATAAACAAAAAAAATTAAAGAACAAAGTAACAAGCAAAAAACTGCGATCATATTGGTACATTTTTCAGTTTTTGGGGCTAAAATATCAAACAATTGGTTGCAAAATTGAGTACATGAAGGCTGTTTTTTGTTTTGTTCGTTTTCTCTGTCTTGTATTATATACCATTTTGTTGTATCTTTAAACGTAGTAATAAAGGGCAAAAACAAGTTTTTAGCCTACCCTATTCCGTTATTTCTTATGCACTGTTACTTACACCGGAGGGACAAACATGTACTCATTTTTGCACCTCACTGTAGGTGTATTTAAATAGCTGGTAAATGTAGTGCTTATAAGTTTTAGGCGTTAATAAGTTCTAGGCATTGTGACAGATCATGTGGAAAGAAAACTCTTCGTCGTGTTGATGCTACAAAATATACAAATATATTCAGATGATTCATCTCATAAAATCTAAATTATACATTAGTTCTAATAAAAGTTGTATGTCATTGTGAATACACCCATAATATAGAAAGATGTTAGAAAATGAAGAAATTGACAAACCGCTTCCTTTTTTCATTAGATTAGGTTGAAGTGGCCGGCTGCAGCAAATAACCAACAACCACCAGATTAGGCCCATTGTGATGCCACATTGGGGACAAGACTCCGCATTACTCGTCGAACCAATTGGAGCTTCGAACGAAGCTGTGGAGCCGTCCGATGCTGATTTGACGGAGGTCAGATCGAACAGACGCGCTAATGCATCGCACGAGCAAAGAAGGTGGGAAATAGATTCTTCCTCCTCTTCATCTTTGCAACTTCTACAATCATTAGCAGGGACTCTTAGTCTGCTGCTCCTTTTTTCATTACAACTATACGAAATTAGTCATGAACTCTGTTTTTCTTTTTAACACCCTTTAAACTGATTCCATTAAGCTTTTACTTTTTAGTCCAACTTAAAAAGATTTAAGTGTAAAACGATAAAGTTGTGAAATTATTTTCGTTTGTTTTATTCCTTAAAAAAAATTCAAGGGATGTCATGTGTGTAAATGTCTTGATAACTTTTGAATAAATTTTCAAGAAAGAAATGTTGAACTTCCATCATAACAAATACTAAATAGAATTCATCGGCTTACCATTCTTGCTGCTCAATCGAACAAAAGCCCTACGATGTTGACCGTGTTTAGTTCGATCTGATTTTCCTCTAACCTAGGGTGAGTTCATGAAGACAACACTGCGGCAGAAGTGCAAGGCGTTTCACAGTTGCTTTGCAAGACAGCCACAATGTTGCTTTAATGAACTTACCCATTCTTTTTTCTAGAATATGCTTCAGAGAAGCCTTTAAAGGTTAACAAACAAATTTTGAAAATGTGCGTAGAAAGCAGCCAACATTTTTCTCCTTTCTATTGAATCGACTACGGACAAAAAAAATCTTGTTTGCTCCTTGGTACAGTCCTCCGTGCACTTGGATCATATCCAGCTTAAGGCATTCACAAGCATCCTTGTCACTATAAAATTCAGCGTTTTTCCATTTCAAACTTAAATGAGTTTTCAATGTTTTTTTTTGTTTGCCACCGACAGCCATGACAAAAAACTCTTTTGAACTTGCTGACATCCAAGCCCACCTAAACTGAGTTAGATCGATGAGTCGAAGTCATAATGTCGTTCCTCCAGCAACAGAAAAATTGACTTAGAAGACGCCCACACCTGATTTTCCTCTTTGAAGGAGATATGTCTCGAACCATTGAACCAAAAGTCTGACCTTTCTGTTCTGAAATTGAACCATACGTCGGTAAAATTCTCTCAAAGACTTTTGTTTCTCTCCCCGAAAAAAAGAAAAGGACCACATTTCAACAGAAATAAAAAAAAAAAATCCTGCAAATCGATTTCACTCCATGCGCCACGTGAGGTTCAAATCGGCTTAACTGGACTTACTCAGAACAACATTTATCTTCCTACCTAATCCTGCGTTGTTCTAACAGCTTTGTCCAGATCCAACTCCCACTCTGAATAAATCGTCTACCGAAAAAATCGCCTGCTTTTCGAGTTAGTTATAATTTACTTAAAATATTTATCCTTCACTACCCTCATTATCGTTACTCTCCACCCAACCAAAAAACGGCAAAAACAATTCAAAAATTTGATTCCAAAATGAGAGAATCTTCCCCCCACTTCAGACTAAGCCGAAACGAAAACGAACAAATTTTCATTCCTTTTTCATCCAATTACAGAATAAAAATAAATACAGCACAAGCTACTGAATCCCAATTGGCTATTAAATTTCTCCGAAAGCCCCCCCCCCCCCCGCACACAGGCAAAAAAAAGGACTCTCCTTCCGTAGGTCTTTCTGTTTTAGGCATAAATATTCAATTAGCCGGGCATTAAATCAAATCAACTGGAGAAAAGGCAAACGAAAAGCCAACAAAAGCAAACGAGATGGGAATATTAAAATGCGAAAGGACCATCCATGTCCTTAATTAATTGTATCAAAAGGATTCCCCTTCACCGGTGGTCGACGGTCAGCTTGGTCTAAACTGCGTTTTTCGGCGCTGGTCAATTGAATGGAATTAAGCCCTCGTCTGGACCATTGAATAGCAATGCACAAATTGTGATAAAATTTTATTATTAATTATCCATGGCCACGGTGTCCTTCCGCCAGTGAAAAAAGGATACATTGTAACTGTGCTGCGGTGGCTGTTTTCGGTCGAGTGTGCAACACACACATAGTGGCGCGGCAACAATTGGGAATTGTTGAGGTCACCAGCCGGCCGCAGGACGACGGGGTGCAATTCGTTCGACCACAAAACGTTGATTACAATTGGGCTCCCTCCTTTCTCCTCCCACCGCAGATAGTTTTCGATACTAATTCTGTCGTTTTGTCTCTTTTCAGATTGAATCAGTGAACCACAAATAGACACACCCACCACACACCATCAGCACCAACAACAAAAGGACCGAAAATGGACCGGAAATTCGTCCTGGGAGTGGTTCTGCTCGCGGTAGTCCACCTGACAGCGACCAGCTCGCCGTCGCTGCTCGCGCATACGATGAAAATGAGGGAAGACTGCCAGGAAGTGTCCAGCATCTCGAACTGCACCTGCTCCCCCGTGCTAATTGACCTCGAGATCGCCTGTCCCGGCCACGGTTATGACCCCAAGATCATGGTCCGCATCCGCCAAAACAACCACGTCCAGATCGACTGCCACCACATTGACCACTCGGAGTACGCACTGCTGCCGAAGATGAACATCGGCAACAACCCGATGGTGCAGATCCGCCAGTGCCCGCTACCGCCGCTGCAGCCAATCCAGCGCATTCTCCAACGTCTCGGCATCACGCAGGTGAACGCGCTGCTCTTCGAGAGTGGCGAGCTCGGCGGTTCCCTGGCGCGAGTCCACTTCGAAGGGCTCAATGACCTCGGCCGACTGCGGCTCAGCTCGAATGGCTTGTCCGCACTGCCTGATGACGTGTTCACCGACCTGAAGAACCTCACGTGGCTGGATCTGCGCTCGAACAAAGTTGAGCTACCGCGCGACATCTTCGCCTCGCTGGAGAACCTTTACTTCCTCGAGTTGGGACACAACAACCTGCAGGAGCTGCCGCCGGGCATCTTCCGCAACCAGAAGAAGCTTACGCACCTGAATCTCTGGAGCAACAACTTGACGAATCTCACGAAGGACGCCTTCGAAGGCGTCTCTTCCATCGCCGACCTCGATCTGAGTGCGAACAACATCGTAACCTTCCGTCCAGACGTCTTCTCGCTGCTCAAGAATCTCACGAACATCAATCTCAACGGGAACTACTTCACCTCGCTGCCGGAGGGCCTCTTCGCCGAGAACAAAAACCTCTCCTACTTCCGCCTGAACAATAACCGCGTCCCGCTGAAGCACCTGCCCGCCGGTTTCCTCTCGAATCTGCCCAATCTCCGTGAGGTCCGCCTCAGCTGCGACCTGGAAACGATTCCCGCCGACGTCTTCGCCAACTCCACGTCCATCCGGAATATCACGATCTCTGGAAACGAACTCACTGAGCTGCCGCGCCTCCTTTTCGCCGACCAGTTCGAGCTGATCGACTTGGACCTGTCCCGTAACCAGCTGACGTCCCTACCTGACGACATCTTCCAAAACACACGAGACCTGCTCGTTCTGCGCCTGTCCCACAACCGCCTCGAGAACATCACACGGTAAGTCCCCCATAAACGGTCCACTTTCACTCCTTCCTAACCCGACTTTCATCTCTCCCCAGTGACATCTTCTCCGCACTGATAGGCCTGGAGTTCCTCCACCTGGACAACAACAACCTGCTGAGCATCAGCACCACGGCGTTCACGCAAACCCTCAAGCTGACCTACATCAACATGGAGAACAACCAGATCAACCTGCGGGAGTCATTCGACGGGCTCCTGGACGACCCCACCTACCAGATCGAGATCGGCTCGCCGTTCGCCGACTTGCGCGACCTCCACACGCTGAACCTGCGCAACAACTCGATCCGCAACATCTTCCGCGACTGGCGCCTGAACAACCTAAGGCTGCACATCCTCGACCTCAGCTATAACAACATAACCATGCTCACCGACAACGATCTGCAGTTCCTCAGCCGGGACATCTTCGTCAACCTCACGCACAACACCATCCGAAAGGTAAACTTCCACGAGATCAGCTACCTCGACCTGGACACCGAGAACCAGAAGATCAGCATAGCTCTCAGCCATAATCCAGTCTACTGCGACTGCGACCTCATGTTCTTCGTGCAGTTCCTAAAGGGAAGCATCGCACCGAAAGTGAGTAAGGTCTTGAAAATCAGCGTGGACGACCTCAACTGCATCGGCGGTCCGGGCGACTTGGAGGGCCGCCTCGTCACGCAACTGTCCCCCATGGAGCTACTCTGCCCCCTCGACTACAACACCAGCTCCGTGAAGCTCTGTCCCGAGGCCTGCTCATGCTGGGTGCGCCTGTACGACCATATCCTGATCGCGAATTGTTCCAACGCGAACCTGACCGAGATCCCCGCGCTGCCAAACCTCAAGCCGATCTACCTTAACGGCACCGAGCTCTACGTCGAGAACAACCAACTCACGAAGCTGCCGCTGGCCACCAGCGTTGGCTACAAGGACGTCATCCAGATCTTCGCCGCCAACAACAGCCTCACGAATATAGCGGTCGACACGCTACCCAAGAACCTGAACCTCCTCGACGTGTCCCACAACAAGCTGACGGCCCTCAACAACACCGTCCTGCGGGCCTTCAACGAGAGCCGGAGCATGTACACCCTCGACTTGAGCTACAACCCGTGGAAGTGCGACTGCTCCTCGCAAAACCTCGTTAAGTTCGTCCAGACCAACTACAAGATGATCCGCAACTTCAAGGACATGCAGTGCACCACAGGCAAAAAGTTCCAGGAGCTCTCGATCAGCTCCATCTGCCCCGTGAAGCAAGGTCTCGTGATCGCCGTCAGCGTGCTCATCGCCGTGATCGGCCTCTGCGTGGGAGTCATGGCCGCCCTCTACTATAAGTTCCAGCAGGAGATCAAGGTCTGGCTGTACGCGCACAATATGTGCCTCTGGTTCGTGACCGAGGAGGAGCTGGACAAGGACAAGAAGTACGACGCCTTCATCTCGTACTCGCACAAGGACGAGGACTTCATCACCGAGTACCTGGTGCCGGAGCTCGAGAGCGGACCGACGCCGTTCAAGCTCTGCCTACACATCCGCGACTGGGTGGTGGGCGAGTTCATCCCCAACCAGATCGTCCGCTCCGTCGACGACTCCCGCCGCACGATCGTGGTCCTTTCGCCGAACTTCATCGAGTCCATCTGGGCGCGCATGGAGTTCCGCGCCGCCCACACCGCCGCCCTCAACGAGGGCCGCGCCCGCGTCATCGTCATCATCTACGGCGACATCGGTAACATCGACTCCCTCGACCCCGAGCTAAAGGCCTACCTCCAGATGAACACCTACGTCAAGTGGGGCGACCCCTGGTTCTGGAACAAGCTCCGCTACGCCATGCCGCACCCATCGAACCACCTCTCCGGGCTCGTGAAAACCGCCCTAAAGAGCTCCACAGACGACAAACTCGAACTGATCAAGCCCTCGCCGGTCACCCCGCCTCTGACCACGCCACCCGCCGAGCAGGCCAGCAAGAACCCCCTCATGACGCACCTCAACGGCGTGGCCCAGGTGCCCAACGGACACGGCCCCCAGCCGTTCTACCTGAACGGCAAGCTGCCCAACGGCAACGCCACCCACAACGGACACAACGGACACATCAACGGCGCCTTCATCATCAACACAAACGCCAAGCAGAGCGACGTATAGGACACACAAAAATTCGGACCCTTCCACCTCGAGTTGTGAGAGTAGACACACGCCCCCCACTGGACACAAACTATCTTTATCCTTGATGTGCATTATTTACAAACTAAAAAAAAATCTGAAAGGAGAAGGATCCTTTTGAAAATCCAAAACACAAATGCTTCACAAAGCATGACTTCAAGACTCTTAGACGCTTCACTTGACTTAAGCATCGCATACCGAAGCGGCGCTCGAGGACGAGGGCGCCCTTCCACCGCTCAGTAACTGAACGTATCTTCTTTTTTAGATTTTAGTCTCAAATAAATTTCCTCTTTTTTTTTTAAGGACTGATATGCTCAAATATATATTTTTTTGTTTATTTTAAAAACTTTCCTAAAACCATTTTTTTAAGTTTTAGTTTGTACGTAAAATAAGGAACAAGAAAAAAATATTTTTTAGACTTCAAAATGTCTGTAAAAACAAAAAAATCTCATAAGCAAAACAAAATATATATGTATATTTAGATGTAACAAATATTGAAAAAAAAAAAATAATCAGAAAAAAGGATATTTATATACGCGTATAGATTTTTCGAAATTAAATCTCGAAGACGTAAGTGAATGTGAAAAAAAAAAAAACAATTTTATTTGCTTATCTTTTCTTTTTTTAGGAGATAATTAATTTTTTAATTTTAGTTTCTATTAGTTATTAAGTAAACAAATAAATGAAAAATATAATTGTGTAACACGACAGACGCTGTCGTGGAGGAATAGCACGAGAAGAAAAAGATAAAATGGCCTTTTTTATATCGAATATTAGTGAATACGTTTTCTTGTGTATATACATAAATGATTTAAAGACTAAATAATATCAATAAATAAATAAGATTTAGAAAGTATGTGGAAATGCGGGTGTTTTCTTTTTTCCTAAACTGTTTACTGGTACGAAAAGAGGTCGATTCAGGCTTAAGCCCAAATCGCAAAGGCGCGTAAAAGCATTGTAGAAATCGAAATAGGGTGGTCGGGCGTTGCAACTTCGGAGATCGTAATATCGTAAGCCCGACCGACTGGGTCTACTTTCTACTCGCTCGGGAGTTTGACAGATGTGTGTATAATTTTTTTTTATTTACAAACGAAATTTGAATGCGGAAAGGCGATTATTTGAGTAAATACGAATTGCTCTTGATTTCAGTTTCAAAATCAAATTGTTTTCTTACGAAATTTATTTCAGAGGATGGAAAATTTCGAGGATAAGCTGATTTAGGGAAAGCTAACACGCGAGGAGTTCCATTTTTTTTTTTTACTCACCCGCCGAGGGTTTCGTTCGCAAACATATTAGTAGTTTAGACTTAATATAAGTCTAAGAAATTAACAAACTAAAATAGTCAAATCAAATTAAA
Organism: Syritta pipiens; assembly: GCA_905187475.1. Lineage (NCBI taxonomy): Eukaryota > Metazoa > Arthropoda > Insecta > Diptera > Syrphidae > Syritta > Syritta pipiens. Next base: position 26,549,166 of record LR994572.1, on the reverse strand, counting down.
CTCAATTCACTGTTCATGCACTAAAATTCTTCTTTTCATTTCGAACGAAACACAACAAAAGAAAATCCTTTCCCATTTGCTGATCGCGCCAGCCGTGTGAAAATTGCTTTGGTTCATTTAGGGGATGAAATGCCGCAAGCGACACTGAGACTGAAAAACTCTATTTCATTTTACAAGGCCTATTCGATGGTATCCCACTTAATATATTCCCGTGAAACTTTTTTCAAAAAAAGTTAGTAATTAATTTATTTTAGTATGAAAAAAAATCATACACGATTTCTGGATAATTTTGGGGTATTGCGATGAGTTGCCCCATAACTCCAATTTTCTTCAGATTTTTTGGTCAAATATTCTAGAAAATAAGGTGGGGGACACGGTACACAAGTCAGTTTTTGGCAGTTTGTTGGCTAATAACTTCTTACCTTACCTCTTAGTACAACTTTTTGATCTAACTATCATCCTCTTTCCAACGATATTCATAGCAAGGAACTAGTAAAAGAAATATGTTTTTAGTATTTTAGTATTGCTACTAAGCTTTAGAAAATTTTTTTTTCTGAACTTTCTTTGGGCAAGTGAAATACATATTTTGGCGAAGTTTTATTTCTTAATTCTTAGTGGTTCGCCAATTACCAAGAATAAAGGTTGATGACAGACAGAAAGACATTTTCATAATCAGGGCACCGCCCTCTTCCAATGACACCCATATCGACCGTCAAAGTTAATAAAAGTTTTTTCGGGCGTTAGTATTTTCTTTAATCTACAACTAATTCTAAAAAAATTCATGATTTGTTTTTGGGTTGCCTAGATACATCTTCAGTCCGAATTTCATCTCTTAACTACATAGGAGTTATAAGTTATAGTCAAATATGTAAAAGGCGACAGAGAGACAGACGGACACCGAAGTGATTCCATAAGGGTTTCGTTATTCCTTTGGAACGACACCCTAAAAATTGAGTGGAGCGCGCGTTAACATTCTTTTTCGTAAATTCGATAAAACGCGTACCAACGCCTGACAAAGTCCGACCGACTGAACGCGCCGTTGCGATTTGGGCTTTAATGATGTTGAGGAGAACTAGAAGCAACGAAATTTTTGTCAAACACTTGCACAAATTTTGGACTTTAAAGTAAAATAAAGTACCCCATTCTTTTGGTATGTGTGCAATTTGTTTTTGTCGTCTCTCGATATGCAGAATATCGAGTGAAAGTGTATTCAGAACGAATTTTAATTCCACTCGAAATGGATTTCAGTGTTCTTCAATTCGAATTTTTTGAATTCTCTTAAAATTCTTGCTTGAAATGCAAACCACAACTGGGTATTTAAAATCTTTTTTTCTGGAAATAAACAACAAATTTAAGAAAATACAAATTGATGGCCCCTTTTACGGTTCGCGAGTTGAAGGTTCTACTCGTCACGAAAGACAAGGCGAATATTTCAAGTCGATTTATTACCGTTATCGAACGACTTTGTTCGCTTAAAATTTAGTTCTGCCACCATAACCATAATAAAAAATATGTGACAAACGTCAAATGTAATTAGTGAAATTCGAAACAATTCTTTGTTGTTTGAAAATCATATTTATAAAACGTCTAACTTGTGTCCAAAAGGTTTACATGTTTGGACTGTTTCAAAGGAGATAAGTGAAATAATTTGAATACGCAGATAAATTGGAAACAGCTGCTTACGCCACTTTTCCATCGTTCGATTGTGGGGCAATAGCTGAACACTTTAATGACCAATATTGCCTATAGGCAACATTACATGTTTGCGCTTCTAAATCTCGTAATTTTGATTTGTTTTTTCTCCAGTTTTATTCTCAGCATAGCTTGTAAGCATGTAGCAGCGTAAGCTTGTTCACAAATATTTTATTCTAAATAATGCCAGTGAGTGTACACCAAACGGTGAGTGCACACCAAACTTTTTTGTTTGCAAAATGTGACAAAACAGAAATCGTACAATAACTACGAATAGATAAAAAAAAAATTAGGAAAAACAATTTAAAATTAAAAAAAAAAGTTTAATTTTTGGTTAGTAATTTGTCAAACACAATGTTGCCTACACCATTGGTCCATATTGGTTATAAATCATATAATGCTCTTTTATGCGTGAGAGATACGACCGAAAGGTTGGACCAAGTAAGAAATTCAAAAAGCTTGCAAAATTCGATTGGGATGATACTGCTGATGCGGATAATGAAGAAGAAGATGAGAAAATTACCACGAAGGAAGAGGTATTGACGTGAGGAAGAGGTGAGACGTTGAGAGGATTGTTGGCGAAGACATTGTTTTACATTTGTCGTCCATCATTTCCTTAAACCCAAATTTTAAATTGTTTTCAGACAACTGGCTTACTTCCATAAGGCTACTGGTTCGTTTGAAACAAGAAGATATAATTGCCGTAAGAAACCTTCGAAACAATCTATTACAAAATGTTGCTCTAAGCGAAAAGGATCTGCTTAGAGAAGGACGAGGATCAAGCGATTTTAGACTTGAAGCCGCAAATGTTATTGTCTAAAAGAGAAGAAGTTTGTGAACATTCTTTGGCCAGGTATATACGAAGAGTTTATTTTACCGACTATTGGAGTTATACAAAATCAACCTCCGTGTAAGGAAGTGTTATATGCGTTTCGTTTATAGCTGTATAAGCTCATGAATAGTCAATAGCTAGCTGTAATACAGTGTCCCTACTGTAAGTTTAATCAGAAACGTATATGTCACTAATGACCTTTTAGTTGGATATAGCTAACGAGTTGCTAAACGCAAAAAAATACTAACACGCAAAAGAGGGCCCCTATTGGTGGGTCTTTTCAACCTAAAAATTAAGAAAAAAAGAGTTCAAATTTTAATTTCAATATTGATTGCGTTTTTTTTTTTCGGGTTTCAACATAATAAAAAGTAATAATTGAAGTTTATCAATAAAAAATGTGTCTTCTTTCGATATTTCCATCATTCGTCTGTCAGCCACCAAAAAATTGACACAAGAAATAGAGATTCAGTTCGCCAACGATAATATGGTGAAATTAAAATTCGCCAAGATTCTGACATTTGAGTCGAATGTCATCTGCGCGATTCGTGAACGGCAATACGAAAATGTAACTCAGGCGAACTTTTTAGTTCCACTCGCGAGTCATAACAGGAGCTTACATCAAATCCAGGTGCCATTTGATAAAATATAATGAAAGAGGCGAAGAAAACCGGATGGAGAGAGTTCTTTGGACGATTTTGCGTCTCAGATATGTCTTGCATCTTCCCGAAATATTGAAGTCAGAGATAACGCCAACTTCAAACTATCCTATCTGGTTGCGCTACCGGTATGGACAAATGCCTTACGCAGTAAAGCTCTCCAGCCAGCTCGGTCTCTAGCCAGCTGCTTTCAGCGCCGCCCACTAAACTTACTAAGGTTAGCTTCCGCTGGGGTGGGGAATCTGTTCTTCGACTTTCTCCTACCACGTCGGACCTCTGGGGTAGATTCGAAGATTTTTCGGACCGAAGAGTCGGTGTTCATTCACGTCGCACGAACTAGACATGTCTGACGTTGGATTTTTATCCTTTTGACCAGATCAGCGTCGCTGTTCAGCCCCTACAACTTGTGATTAAATTTTCTCCTCCACTCACCGTCGATGCAGATCGGACCAACTGCGTCGGTCAGACATTCATAATATATTCAAAATGCAAAAATGCGATATGCCTTAGCAAAAAAAGGAATTGTGTTATTGAATTTCATTCTGTACAGTTTTCCAAATGGTTTCTTTTTTTTATTATTTTATTTTATTTAGTGTATACTTTTCTTTTTCCTTTTAACTGTTAACTTCACTTTTCTATGAAAATAATATAAACCCCAGATGTAGGATATTTATGCATGAATACATGAATATATGAATCACTACGTTTTTATAACTCTGAATTACAAAAGTTGTAAATTTTGCCAGAACAAATTTTGATTTCTAAGTGATTTCCTTTCTAAAAATATTCATTTAAAAAAAAAAAAAAAAAAAAAAAAAAAAATCAGAGGATCAATGCCAAGTCATTAATTCTCTCAAATTCTGAAGTTTTAAGGAGGCTTTCGAACGACAGACAAGCAAACAAACGCGCAGAACGGACAATGGTTACTCTTTGTCTTTCGAACTCTAAAGACCAGAGAAAAAGATTTCGATTGCATTTTCATGAATTCATACATTTCGCTAATTACAAAAAACGTTCAACGAAAATGCTTGGAGGCTTGCACCAATCATCAGACAATTCATAGTTAAATTTGCATACGGATTTATTTGTTTTGGGTTTCTTGAATTCAAATTTAGGCACAAAACTAGAAATAAGCTGCTTGAAACTAAAAAAAAATTCTCAGTTAAGCTCCTCTTGACTAAATAAGACTCATAAAACTCTCATTCTTTCCTCATCTAAGCTAAGTCATAAAGAAGTTTAAAGGGAGATAAGATGAAACTAGCGCACCGATTGAGTTTGACCCTTTTTTACTGAAAATGTCCTTGATTATAACCTAAAGCTTTAGTATCCTACCAAAAAAGAACCCAGTGAAATACAGGTGACGTTTTTTTCACAGAAAAAGTTTTTAATGCTTATCCGATTACTTCCACAATAGCAACTTTTTTCTTCGTTTCTCCTCTTTAATTCTTTCTCTAGTCCTTCATGTTCCTTTCCATCCTTTATCATCTGCTAGAGTTTTTGAACTCAACACCAGAGTACGTCTAAGAGAAAACATACAAACTGAACATTAACTTTTTTTTTTCTGCTATAAATAATGAAATGGCCCGCACTACATTTAAGCTCCGCTTGATAGGGGCTTTAAGGTTTTTTATTAAAACCGCAATCACTTGCAGTCAAGCCAAGTGGACAACTCGCTTCCTTCCTCGCGCAGCCATAAAAAGTTTCCTCCCGTTGTCGTAGCTTTAAATTTCATTCTTATCAACATTTGAAATGGCAAACAATCAAAACACCATAACTACCGTCATCACGGAAGCTTCTTTATGCGCCGCTTGTTGAGATTTAAGACGCACTTACTGCCTCCCGGCGGAGCAGAGTCTCCTCCACTTTAATCGGAGGAAATCATAATTTTCACTTAATTACAGCCATTCCTCGTCTGGCGAATGAATGCCAAATAACAAGTTGCCCTCTCCGTTCGTTGCCGTCAAAGTGCCAATAGTCACGGCAGGATATTGCACGACAACCAAAGAGAGAGAGAGAGAGCAGCGCGAATACAAAACAAGAAATCATTCCTTTGCCAACGACTCCTGCCACCGGAGATGAAAACACGGCAGCAAGGACATGACCATTTGCGAAATTAGCGATTCATCCCCCAGCCATTCACACGTACGACAGAGGAGAGCGGCCCCTTCCCTTTTGTGATCCGGATATATGGGTGCGGTGTGCTCACGACACAACATCACCCGGCAGTCTATTCTTCCCTCGAACACATTCTATAGCCTCCTTTATCACCTGATGGCATTCATGCGGTCTGAAGGCCAAAGTTACCATCACAACTGCTCTTCCTGTTGCTGCCGGTTCTGTCGGGTACGGTACGGGTGCCGGCGATGGTGGTGCAGTCGTCAATTTGAAAATGGGAAGAAGCTAGCAGACAACTTTTAAAGTGGAAAACTTGGAAAATATAATTTTCCCACCCTCTCTGTCGTCCTGGACGAAGTTTGCTGTGTTCTCCTTTTTTTTTTTTTATTTCACAAGTTTCTTTGCCTTTTCGTACCCGCCCCGTCTAAGCCTGGCAAAGAAGTATTCCAAAGCAACTACTTGTGGATATGCCATTTTATAAATTACACAAAATTGAAGGTATTCTTTATTTGTTGGTAGTTGTAAGTGGGAAGTGTGGGCCAACACCGACTGAGGCCCAGGCACAGGCACAGGCGCCAGGACGAAAAGTTTTGCAATTTACCGTCTTTTTGTGTGCATTTTTCGTGTAATACGTTTCGTTATATTCTAACATTTTGATAAAACTCTCCTCAACACTTTCGAATAAATAACGAACACTTGTAAAGTGGCTTTTAAGTTGCTTCGTTTCGCAGGAGTGTAATTTGTCACTGGAGAGCTGACGTCGCTCTGTGCGCGGGAGCGCTGCGAGCTGCGAGCTGAGAGCTAGAAGGCTGTGAGTGCCTCGTTAAGTGAGCCCTCGGAGGAGGATCAGCGTGTTAAGTTGTCTAGAAAATTCAGGTTAATTTTCTTATCACGACATTAATCTGACGAATGAAAACGGAAGCGCTTTGATAAGAGGTTTTTTCGTGATGGGCCAGCGGGTTTCTGACATCGTAATAATGACAAAGTTAGATAAACGTCAGGCTTTGGCCGATTTCGTGTTTTGGATGAACAGACATTTATGCGATGGCGAAGTTTTCTTGAAGTCATTACGTGGTAAAGCAGACTGGAGAATGGCTCAAGTTTTCGGCTTTCACCTGCTGAATGTAAGTGGGAAGTATGTGGAACTTGATTTACACAAAAAATATTCATGCCTCAACTAAAAATTTCAGCAATTATGATTCTGATTTAAAAGAAAAAAAAAACACTGCAGTGTTCACAGACATCATCAGAAAATTTATTTATGATTCACTAACACAATTCCATCTGACAATGCAATAAATTATTTTAGCCCCGCCAACAAAGCCTTTTATTTTCACATCCATTCATTTGGCATTAAGCTGCCAAAATTAACTCATAGGTTGCACTTGATTGTGACACTAATCACTAACAAATGCTCACTTCGAAATTGTTGAAATTAACAAACGTGTGGATTTACCCCATTCACTGTTTCCTTTTAATAGAAATCCATAAACAAAACACAGATTCTCATAAAGCACTCCCCGGCCGTAATACTCGCAAATTGGTAATTAGCGACAACAGCATTACCGTTGCTACTGCTACTGTTAATGCTGCCAAATCAACCGACACACACTGTGTCCCGCAATTAATCGCAATCGGCCGCAGGGTGTATAATTCAATTTCCCAAGCTGTTTACCAAAGCGTTGGCCTTCAATTAGCCGCAGTCCAGCCTCCTGGCGGACGAGAACTGCTCACAAATTTTAGTCATCCGTGCCAAAGGAACTCCATGGTTTTATATGAACTATCGTTCCTAATTAAAGATACATAACACCCTCGGAGAGGGTATTAATTGAACGAACCAGATGTGCCGCCGTCTCAGAGGCCAGCAGTCGACTCCCCATGCTCATAACAACAACTCACGTTGTCCAAACTAACTCAGCGCCGAGCTTAATTTGCCTCCCTTTCTGTCTGGCGACTCTGTTAACACAACTCGACTACCAGCCTCCATGCCGACCGCACTTTGGGCAGCAATTAACGTCTGCATCCACTTTTGGGACTCGACTGCAGACGGAGCCGTGTGTTTATGCTTCAAAGGACGACTCCCACAACAGACTCTCATTCGGTTCATTTCCATTTTCCATAATTTCATTAACGCCTAGACTTTAAAGTGTATCAATGCTGCCACAGCAGCAGCGCGTATCCTTGAATTTGCGTACACGCACGCTACTGCTGCTCCTCATGGTGGTGGTGTTACTTCTTCCTGAGCCCAGACAATGCCAAGTTCGTATCGTAATGAGTTGTAATTTATGCGTGCGGCAGGAATCCCTCTCGCCCACAGGCCGCCACACTGGTGGTCGGCAATACGAACAAATCCTCATTTAAGGCTTTCATTTGTTTTCATCAACAAACCAACAGTCGGGCTCCGCACGAGCCGTCCTGACACGTAATGCGTATGAATGGACTTTAAATGGAGCGAACAATGAAAATGGTACAAAAAAAAATTTTAAAAACGAAAAAAAAAAAAATAAACGGCGGCTGGCGAATTCAAGGCGGACCAGCCGTGCTTCAGAATAACAATGAGCGTAAGTTGTAATTGTGGGAAAATTGTTCCCAGAGTGGCCGACCATTTAGACCAATTGTTCTTAATGGAATTTATTAAAAACCCGTTTTATTTAAAAAAAAAAAAAAAAACAACGTGAACAAAAAAAAGACACGGAGGATTGTTTGGTTGGGGGAAAAATATTTAAAGAGAGAATCCTTTGCGTCTACTAGTCCTAGAGCAGATATCTTTTTATTTTTCAGTGAAAAGACAACGATGCTTTTGTGTTGTAGACTTTACTTTTAAGGATATTCACCTTAATTCATTAAAAACGAAATATACAAAAACTATGGGACTATCAAAAGCAAAGAACAGTTCCTCTCTTCAGAAGACGATAAGACAACTTTATTCTTAACCGTCTACTGCACGCACCATCTTACAATAACAAACTGTTTAATTCGACTGAAATAATTTCAATTGTACAATTAAAAAAAAATTTTAAAATGTATAAGTCTTATAAGTCTTTTAACATACTCAATGACTTTGACTTCAAAGTTACAGTCACCAGCCACCTTGACTATTCCGACTAATAAGTCACGAATCCAGTCAAGTAAGTTATATGACTTCAGTCGTGTTTAGCGTGCATGTATTTATTTATGTTTCTAGGTCGAATGCAAAAAAAAGATAAGATGAAATTTTAGTTAGCTGGACGGAGAAATATCCAGACATTGCTAACGGCTTTACTAGGCGATGTAAGAAAGAGCAAAACGAAGTATGGAAAAATATTAAAAAAGAACTCAATAGTAATGGACCACCGGTGAAATCAACATTCGAATGTAAAAAACACTGCAAATTTTACACTTGGGTTTATGCCAAATTTGAACAAAATCTGATACTCGGTTTTCAAGAACCGTTGAGGAGACTAAAAAAGTTCAAACCCCTATAACTCCCCCTTGGGTCCTCTGAGCGTTATGGTTCAACGTTAGGATCTGTAGGGGATCTAGCCCTGTTGTTAAGCCAAGTTTCAAAAGAATCCTACTGCTCAGTTATTAAAAATCGTTTCGGAAACCTTAAAAAAATTAAAATCCTCTTTTCTCCCCCTTGGGGCGGTCTACTTTATGTGGCAATACATCAAAATAAGCGGCTCGACTAGATCTATTTTTGAGCCGAGTTTTGTCCTTGTAGCTCCAATAACTTAGGAATGGTGGAACTTTTAGCGTTGAAAAAATCTGACGGCGCACGGCGGACGGACAGACAAATTATTTTTACATATAAACACTCTACAACCCGCCAAACACAAACTGTGAAAGTTTGAGGGGGTGTTAAATCTTTTTTTTTTCTGTTATGATTACAAAGGTTTATTATAGAATAATAAACCAATATTGTAGAATAATAAACCAAAAGTATGTAGTACATATATAACAGATTTAAATATTATGAAATCTATCTTATTTTAGGTTTGGTGTGATAAGAAAAAATACATAAAAAAAAAAACTGTCGGAAAAACTTAAGTTGAAAAACTTAACTGAAGGACGATCATGCAAAGAGAATAAATTTTCATCCAACTGATTTAACTATAGGGTCATTCCATGACAAATCGCCCAGCCTATATGGGGAGCTCTTAACGACCCCCCTTCGAATTGGCTCAAAATTGGTGGAGTTACTTATTGAATTCAGAAAAACTTGAACTTTTAAGTAACCCACACAATTTTTATTTGCAAGGACGAAGGATAGTTCAAAATGTCCTTTTTGACATGTATCCTTGAATATCTCAAAAAATTGTATTTCAATTTTCCTAAACACTCCAAATTTCAAGTTGGGATCTCGATGAGTTTGACCAAAAAATATTTGTTGAAGAAAATCTAAATATTTTGATGCACATTTTCATATGAAAAATAAGTCGGGAACAGTACGATAACTTTGGCGTCGAAAATTGATGATAGGCTTTTGTAGAGCGGTCGAAATCAATCATTTTTTACTAAGGGAGGGGGATCTAACTCGCGCTGTTTACGAGGTAGGGGCAATTTAAAAAGATAATTAATTGACATTATAAAAAAAATTATTAAAAAACAAGGACAACACTTACAATAAAGTTTTGAAAGCTAGAAGCATGTTCTGTAACCGTACATTTAAGATAAATTACTCATGTCCATAATTTTTGAAAAATTCGCATACAAACTTAAATTTTTTTATAAAAAAAATAGCGAAAAAGCTTAGACGCAAGCGTCTGTTTGACGGTTGCGTGCATACCTTCACCGAATCAATGAGGCTGAGTAAGCGTCCAAACCGAAGGGTTGGTTGAAAACCTTGGAACTTGCGATGCCGGGCATCCACCCCCTTTTTTACATAGGCGCCTGCCTGGCAGCAATAGTAAACTTCTTCAAAACTAGAAATCATAAAACCGCTTGGTTTTTGGGTCGATTCAGCGACAAGAAAATTAGTTTAGCAGTCTATCGTACAATTTTGAAAAAAATTGGTCTAAATTTTTTTTCTATTTCTTTATAACAACATTTTAGTTTGTTATATAACAAACTGATTTCTGAGATATGACGGTTGTCAAATTTTTCGAAAATAATTTCAAATAAAGTTCGAGGGGAAAAATTCCGATGGAAATTTTTCCCGAGAAGGAAAAAGTTCGGGTGAAAAAAAAGTTCTCTCGGAATTCATAATAGGGCTGAGTTAACTGGTGCCAGTCCAAAGCAGTCTATGTATTGGTTGGCGTAACAGCCCGTTGAGAGCCAGAGCCCAGCTTTTCCGCGCCTCCACTGTGTTATGCGCGTTATAATGTTGTCACTGTTTAATGCCGGTTCCGAACGGCGAATTGCGAAAGGTTTTCATGACAGAAGTACTCCAGGAGGATTCTCAGTCGTTCGTTGGAGGTAGGGCCGTGAAAAATGTTTGTGGTGTTTTTTTTAGGTATGCCTCATCCACATGTATCACAAATTATAACACGCACAGCACAGTGAAGCCGCGAAAAAGCTAGGTTCTGGCTTCCAAAGGGCTGTTACGCCACCCCAATACAGCAACGGAAAACTACACTAACGAGCTAAGCGTGTTTATTAGTCGAACAATTATTCAAAAAAGTTATGAAACTTTTGTGACTTATTTTCAAAGCTAAAACATCCACCTCATTTTTAGCTTAATGGCTTCCTATGGCGTAAAAATTAAACTTGGTTAGGGAATTTACAAAATCAAATGCTTCTGTAATACGCGTTACAGTTGATGCGAATTTTGTACTAGAACACTCATTGAACTATACTTTCTTGGTGGATGGTGCTCTATATCGCGCCTTTTTTCTACTGGACTTTTTTTTTACGCGACGGGACTTATTGAGGTTTGAAAAAGATGACATGTCATACAATACGTAACATAATTCAATCACTACGTCAGATAGTTGTCTATCGTGTATTCTAACGCTTGAGTGATCAGAAAATTTGTAAGATCTAAATTTGACTCTTGTAAAGTTGAATGTCTATCAACCCACCGCACCAACGAAATTCAGCGACGTCTATGCAAACTGGCGACAAACAATTTTAACAAGAGTGCGAATGTAGCAACAAAGCCATTGAAAGTCATCTGCTTTGCAGGAACTTCTGTAGAATAAATAAATTGGAGTTAAAAAATATATTTGTCCACTAAAATTCGGATAACGTCATCTACCAAAAATTACGCATCCAATAAACTGAATCGATTCTTATTTTAGATGTAGATATTGATTTTTTTGTTAACATGTTGCTTTTTGAAAAGTTATTTAAAGTTCTGATAATGGAATTTCAAATTACAGAATAATACAGATTATCTTAGCAAACCAGACTTTGTCTTCACCGTAAAGTGTAGACTTTGAAAAAAGAAGCAAAAAAAACCATAAAGGGTTCCTACTAACTTTTGCCTTTATCCGAAAGTTTGCCGAAATAAGATTTTAATATTTTGTGTTTATTAGACGCAACTTCGTTCCACATAACTTATGTTTCAATTACAATGAATTGAGGACTCAAAAGAGGTTGAAAAATGAAGACAGATCATGACTATAGCGACTTTCTGGACGAGCCTAAAAGGCAAAGAGCACAAATTCGAAGGGTCAGAGTCAGAGTGATTCACACCAACAAAAACTGCTAAGCACAAAGTCCTCCTAGAGTTTAGTCATTCTTTTAAAAGCACCACAGCTAGACGAGAGCCCTAAAAGCTAAATTCTGTAAACATTAAATTCATAACATTGTCGGCAAGGTTGTAATAGCAGTAATAATAAAAGCGGTATATTTTTCATTTATTGTGATCAGAAAAACTTTTAAGTCGTAGTTCATCAACTTGTAGCCTTACCGTATTCCGTATTGTTCTTGAATGCCACCTGATGTTTAGATTTTGCGAACCTTGCTGGTAACCAATGAAGACGTCAGCCTGACCACCATCTTCGTGATGACGCCACGAGCTGTCATTCGTTGATTTTTTTTTTCGACCCTCCCAGTACATTGTCTTAAAATAGTTTCTTTGCACTCAATACAGAAAGAGATTGCTTCTTCCACCTGACTGTTTCTTCTATCACTTAACCAACAGAAACAGACGTTCCAGGTCAGAGCGCCGTTGCATCTGAAGCCTGAATGTGAAATAATCCCCCACCTTCACGAAAACCCAACTGACTGCCCATCCAACTTGTCAAACCCCCCGTCCGAGAAAACTTCTCGATTACACGATACTCAATTCCACCGACAGACCGACACGCCAGCTTCTTCGTCGAACTCCAATAAAAGCGAGCCACCCTCCGCCATGGTGTCAAGGATGCAAGATTAAACTACCGCCACCATTCCCGCGGTACACGCCACGGATGGTTCTCCATTTCGCTGAATGACTGCGGTTCACCAGCGTTTGTGGCCAACACCGAAGCAGAGCCGAGAAGAACAGAAACTTCGGGGAAACCGCCAAAGGCGCGCGGAGGAAATAAAAATGCGTTTTGCTCCGTACTCCTAGCTTGTGTTGTGTTTCGCTAACGCTTTGCATAATGTCAGCCATCTGAAGCACACAAAGCGACGACCAAAACGGATCTGAGGCGCAGAAAAAAAGAAAATATAAAACGAGAAAAACTTCCACCGAGGTTGTACGATACACACCCGGAGGGTGAAGGAAAATCATATTAGGTAGAGGGCAGGAAGAAAGAGCGAGGAAGAGAGAAATAAAAAAAGAACTCCACTCCTGCAAGGATAACAAAGGATGGTGCGGTTTTCCTCTTATTTCTTTTCTGCTCGTCCCCGACTCTTCTTGGCAGCACTGGTGTCTCCTCTTTTTTGTGCTCGTCGTCGGGTGCTTTCCACAATACGAGGAGTAAGAACACATGCACCATTATCCTTTTATTTCATCGGTTCGTCTTTTTTTTTCTTGTTCTTTCCCTGCACACACATGAGCTTGGAAAAAAAAGTGAAACCTTTTAATGGGATCCTTTATGCCGTTACAAAAAGGAGCATCCAAATGAGCGAAGCTAAAGAAACCAGCCCGACCGAGTGTGCGTCGCACAACACCTCATTATGCTAAAGGGGTTTCGCCATTTTTTTGTGGAGCTGCTAAAAGAATAAGGACATCACTCACTCCCCACACCCACACACGGACACATCACCGCGGGCAGAGGTGTAACTAAAATGAGTAGAATATAAGTACTTACATCGGATGATGAGGATGCTGTCTCCGCGCACACGAGTCGAAGTTCAACATTCACGAGTCCTGTGGAGAGAGAAAAAAAGAGAGAGAAACAGAAAAAAAAAGGATTAGCTTAGCGCGATAAAACGGTCGGTAGAGTTATCGGACGGATTAAGACTTGTCCTCGTTGACGAAATTAAGCGATTCCAAGTGTCACACATACGTCAGGCAGAGGCGGGTGGACTTGTTGATGATTTTGTATGTGAAATGAATTGGAGTTAAGCAAATGAAATAGTTGTCAGTTGCACAACACACATATTTGAATCTCGTTTATATTCTTTTGAGAAAAAGAAGAAAAAAAAAACTTTCTGACAAGCGGAAGTGACATTTTGACATTTATATGGGAAAGTTGAAGTGGCACTTTGTTTTGTTTTGACAAAACGAGTGTACAGCTGACAGATGGTATCTTGAAGATGTGATATGTTGTAACTCTTGCGGAAGGGTTGAGCGAAGAGACATTTACGATTAACAACCCCAGTGATAGACTTCTTCCGTTCGTTCTGAGGACAGAAAATCCTTCGGTTTATGATTGAAGAGGGACAGTTCTGTCGGAGTGCAGTTGACAGGTTTCATGTCCATGAATATTTGCGTCATTCTGTGACAATCTTTTAGGAGATGGAAATAAAACCATTTACATGGAAAGGTCATTCTCCTATTTGAAATAATCATACAGCGCTTGGAAACACACATCGGACACATTATTTAAACATATTAAGTCGTTTCTTTGAAATATGTTGAGTCCATACAAGTTCGTTCTGCAATATAATTAATTCAAATGCTTTTTATTTATGTGGTGGGCTTAAAATGCTCTTAGAAACAATCGAAATTACTAAACCAAAATCAATAAAGTAAAATAACACTAAAGCTGTCACGCTTTAAACGACGACACATCTGCAGTCTTCTGTGTCAATGTGTTTTCAGGGTTTTATTTTAAATTCTCAAAAAACGAAGTCAGCCGTAAAATATTTTCTTGCTTCAAGTCACTGAAGAAGAATTTCGAATATAAAAGTGTAGCAAGCAGCGGCTTGCCTGTGTTTAAATTCATAACTGGCGAAGATTACTTACACCCTCGGGAAAGTTTGCCTACACAACACTCCGTAACTTTTCTTAAAAACTCACTGTTTTGGGGAATACGTGACTAGACCTATTTTGGCCGGTTTCGTTAACCAACAACTGTCATCTGTCAACTTCCATCATTACACTGACATATTCTGCTGAAATTTGGCGTTTATGTGGTAATCACTTGAAATAGAAGAATAATAAAATGTTGAAGCTGTTTTGAATGAAAGACGATACTGATTTTTGTGGGTTGGAGGCAAATCCTTTGAAATCTATTTAGGGCGTCTTTACTGAAATAAAAACTAATGACTTTATTTGAATTCATGAGGCATAGAATAACAAGTTGTATGTTTTAATCGTAAATGAATAAGAGTCATTGTTTATTTTTAGTTCTTACCCATAAGCAGAAAGGACAAAGGATTGTACACTTTTGACTAACGTCATAGTTTAAGAGTGCGCCAAAACAAAGTTAAGTGACACATTAATAAAATTAAATATTCTATAAGATCTCTTAAATCCATTCTGAAAAATGTCAACAAAGTCAGCGGTGTAATGCTATGAAAGTGAAGTTGGCTACAATTAACTTTTTAATTTCTCGTTTTTTCTTTTTTTTTACGTTTTTTTTTTACGTTTAAATTAAAAATTCTTTTAATTCAAAATTGTTCCAAGGTTCCATTAGCTTCTCTCGTAAAGTGAACTAGTCAAAGGCAAAGATCGACTGCTCTCCGACACCCAGTCACCCGAGTGGTGTCCTTTCAAAAATCTTTCTAACTGCTGTGCGGTCTAAATAATAATCTAGCTTTTGTGATTTTTTAAGCTCAATCAATAAGAAAACTTTACACCCAATCTTTCTTTTTATAAATGGTTAACAAGTTTTTTTAATAATGTACACAAGAACAAGTTTTTTTAATAATAATGTGTATGTTTGCATTTCTAAAATGTATTATAAGGTGATGAAAAATAAAACACATACGGCAATTGGAAACGAAACGAAAGGGCCATTGTGATTAATTACCAGTTGGTCGGCCGTTGAATTCTTAACTTTTGGGACAAAAAGAAAGATTACGCCAAGCAATTGATAGAAAACTAATAAAAGTAAAAGGTGTTGCCTTTGATCATCCTAACAGAAATATTTAAATCTGTTTAGAATTCGTTGGCTAACTTTAGAATCTTCGACTCTGCGTTAAACTCTACGGGTATTTCGATCTTCTTAGGCTAGTCACGCATGCCGGCCAAAACCTTAGCCCCAACTCTACTTAAAATTGGCTTTTCAAATGTTCTGTTAAATGATTGCAGTCAGGGCTGTAAGATCAGATGCGAAAAGGTCTTAACATAAAGCTCTAAGGCGAGATATGTGTACTACAAGAACTAGCAAACTGCCACAACTGTTTGAGTAATTTTCCACACCACTTGACAATGTTTAATGCATTTCTAAACCCCTTCATGCAGTCGAAACAGCTCTCGACAGCCAAAAAGCCAGAACTAAAAGCCGTCACGACTGCATCCCGACACACTGTCCCCCGGGGGCTTTACATTTCTTAATTACCCCTTCCAGTCCTCGTGTAAAATTCTACCCTTACCGCTCAAGACATCCGAAAAGAAGGCTTGCTCTTCCTCAACGTCTTCCCGAAGGAACGAAAAAAAAAAAAACAACACTCAACCATCTTGGCCATGCCGTGTCGTCGTGCCAAGAAAACCATTTGAATTGGCAATCCTCCCAATGCGCTTGTTATTATCTCTCCCGTTGCACAATATGCCGAGGCTTAAGGACTATTCCCTGCCCCAAAAGAACATGCACCATAATAAAGATAAGAACCACACAAAACGAAAGCAACCGCCGCCGCCGCAACCGCTGACGTCGCTAGAGAGTGCCGAGGATAATGGAAGAATAAAATTTATAAAAAAAAAAAAAGTTCCGCCAATGCGGTCTATGAATTTTTAATACAGGAAAAGGAAAGAAAAAAACTTAATGATTTTCATTTCCATGAAAACTCGAGAAAAGCCTCACGTTGCCACAGATAAAAACCGGGACACTCTGCCCTCTACCCTGGCGGTGGTTTGCAAATGACTCCGGTCCCCGGCCGAATGTGGCGGAATAATCTTTTCAATTGTGCCACTCGTATTTACGAGTGCGGGACACACAAAATAGTAACACACGTGCATCAGAAGCCGCATCCGGGTCTGGACTAGCGACTAATTTATGCATGAGATGAGGGTGGCTGCTCGGTCTGGGCGCCATTCAGGCTTTAGTGTCCCTGAATTGTGCGGACGGATTTAAGGTCCTGGTTGGATTTTTTTTTTTTTTTTCGTCATATTGTCTGAGTGGGAATTTCACATTTGTTATGAAAATTTAATTTTACACTCCGCTTAGACCAGGAGGACGAGTGGTAGGGTGAAATTCGTCAACAAGTCGCTGAATGTAGACGAGAATTTTTTTCTTATTTTCTTGATCGGTTGAGCCATAAATTGGACCGAGTCTTTAAAAGACAGCGGCAGTTCCACATGTTCATGTGAATTTGTACTAAACTGAAATCTCAATAAAAAAAAAAACACAAATATATACACACACACAAGTCTCTATCTTCTATGCCACAAAACGAGGGCTTGTCAAATCCCTGACTTTAAGCCAAGATTTAAAGTCAGGGTCTCTTACGGTCTTACGGTCTCTTCTTCCAGCATTCTACCCAAGCAAAGCCAACCCCAAACTTGGCGACATTTTACGCAAATCAACCCCACATGGCAGCAATTTAACATCACCACACAATCCAAAAACCAGCCTACAATCTCTCACCACCATCAAATTACCCGCCATTTGCCATCGGCAACCACCCGCCTCCCCAAATGACTTTCAAATACCATTGATTGATTCCACCCTCTCACCCCAACTTCAACCCCGGCCAAACAAAAAAACCGCCAATCATTGCAAGTCAATTAAAACCCCCATTCAAAAGGCAAAGCCACACAAATCCCACGCACACGTTGACCGCCCCACCTACGCACATACGCACATACGCACACACAGCTTAACTCACCATCGACTCCACATGGTCCCGGGGCGCTAAAGAACACTTTGACTGTGCTTTGTGAATAATCAGTTAACGCTTTGCGGTGGCCATCACCGCAGACATCCATGGTAAATTCCGTAGGTCCTCGAATCTGCAAATAGAGAGAGACCATGTACACAGGGGCTTAGCTGAATTCTTGTTGGCTTAGGGCCTAAGTAATAAACCAGTCGTTCGACGGGCGGGGGTGGTGTTTGCCTGTACCGGGATTTGCTGAGGTTTTGGGTGATCGCTGCTGAATTGGGGGATAATAGTTTCCCGTCGCCACAACACGGCCGTCGGGGACGAGCGAGGACCAGCGTTCCAACGCACCAGCAACAGCAGCCATCACCATTGCCATCAGGGATATTTTCGATTATTTGTAAAATATTCAGCTTGCGGAAGACCGCATGCGACAGCGTGCGGCTTTCGCAGCCGTCTAGCTATTAACTTTACCTTAATTTTGCCTTGATCCAGGTAACTGGCGCTTCGTATGCTGTAGCGTTCGTTTAGCTGCTCGTTAATTATTTCACAGGTGTTGACGTTGAACTGGCACAAGTGCGCGGGACAAATCACATTTGTCGGCCAGCTAAATTGGAAATGGCAATCACTAATTACAGATTCCAGCACGGGGTTACCCTAAAAGGGAGTGCGGGTTAAAATTTTAATAAATATTTGATGATAAATTCTAAATAAATTGGCTGCGCTGCATTTTAAAGCTCCCAACCAGTTCTATTTGTGTGTGAGGATTGAAATTTTGATGTTTATTTTGAAAAAAAGAAACTCTACTAATGAATCTGCTGTTTGTTAGCCGCAGCGCAGCGGTTTGACATTTACTGCATAGATTGCAGTTTTAGGGACGGAGGTTTAATTGATTGGTTATAGGGATTATTGTGTTGTCCTTTTGGGATACGTACCCTACCGGCGTGGACGTCACAGGTGAACTGGATAGTTGATGACAGCTGTGATTGCTTATCCGCCGGGCACGGGCTGCCACGGAGGTATTTTAATTCGGCGCTGGTGGAGTTGATGCGGGTAAGCGACACGTCCGGGTAACCAAGGCTCTGAAAAGGGAAAAAAATGTATTTAGCCAGAAATCAATTGTTTTTTTTTTTTTTTTAGTTTAAAAGAAATGAGTGATTTGTTGTTTGCGGCACATGTCGGCGTGTCTACCACAAAGTTCTGTAGACTCAGGAGTTCAAAAGATCACCTACGTTTTTAGAGTTTCGTTCCAAAGGAATAACGAAACCCTTATGGAATCACTTCGGTGTCTGTTTGTCTGTCTGTCGCCTTTTACATATTTGTCTGAAATTTGGACTGAAAGTGTATCTAGGCAACCCAAAAACAAATCATGCACCCTTTTTGGAATTAGTCGCTGATGAAAGAAAAAGTTAGTTTTAATACTAACGCCCGAAAAAACGTTTACTAACTTTGATGGTCGATATGGGTGTCATTGGAAAGAGGGCGGTGCCCTGATTATGAAAATATCTGTCTGTTTGTCATTAGGCTTTAACCTCGGTAATTGGCGAACCACTAAGAATTTAGAAATAAAACTTCACTAAAAGACGTATTTAACTTGTCCAAAGAAAGTTCAGGAAAAAAAATTTTAAGAAAATTTCATACTAGCAAAGAGCTTAGTACCAATACTAAAATACTAAAAACATATTTCTTTTACTAGTTCCTTGCTATGGATATCGTTGGAAAGAGGATGATAGTTAGATCAAAAAGTTGTACTATAGTAATCATCTCACTCTTATTGGTAAGAACTTATTAGCCAACAAATTGCCAAAAACTGACTTGTGTACCGTATCCCCCACCTTACTTTCTGGAATATTTGACCAAAAAATCTGAAAAAAATTGGAGTTATGGGGCAACTCATCGCAATACCCCAAAATTATCCAAAAATCGTGTATGATTTTTTGCTCATACTAAAATAAATTAATTACTAACTTTTTTTGAAAAAAATTTCATAGGAATTTATTAATTGAGGTACCATCGGATAGGTCTTGTTAAATGAAATAGAGTTTTCATTTTGAACTTTTCATTTCGAACTTAAGTTTTCGAGATATTAAGCTTCAAAGTCTCAGTGTCGCTTGCGGCATTTCATCCCCTAAATGCACCAAAGAAATTTTCACACGGCTGGCGCGATCGGCAAATGCGAAAGGATTTTCTTTTGTTCAGTTTCGTTCGTAATGAAAAGAAGAATTTTAGTGAATGAACAGTGAATTGAGTTCGATGTGATTTGACTATTTTAGTTTGTTAATTTCTTAGACTTATATTAAGTCTAAGCTATTAATCTGCTTGCGAACGAAACCATCGGCGGGTGAGTAAAACTCACACATGACCCGGTTTTTTCACAGTAAAAGAGAAAGTTGGAGAAATCCACATCGGATACAATTTTCTTTCTGAGACTTTTAGATCCATAGATGAGCTTTGGCTACACATCTTGACATCTAAATGATTGACTTCTTCTACACTTGTTGAACCGAATCAGAGTACTTTGTTAGACTTTTTTGAAGCTACTTTTACTTAAACTATGCGCATATATATTTTTCCACCATGGACTATGCGTAAGTTCCAATTGTAATTGGGGAAAATGAAGACAACATTTGATTTTTGACATTTCTGATGTCTTTACGCATGCTGCTTAAACAAGTAAATATCCAAAGTAAATCTCAAACAAAATTTAAATTTTGAGGATTAACTAAGTGACCACGATTTAAAAGTAAGGCCTTGTAAAAAGTAGGTCCTTCGGTTCTACAGTGGAAAACACCTGAAATTCATGTCTCCGCCCTTACAGGATTCTCTGTAAATGATTAAGCACACCACTTGCAAATTCCATGGTCAACAATATAGATGTCCGGAGTACAATAATCCCCAGCAAAGTATCGTGCATACGTGGTACATTATAGTCGCCCCTTATTCCGCACGTTCATTATCCCAAGGATCAACATATTCTTATTCAATCTTAACATTCCCGGACAAACACACACACATACTGCCCCAACAGCGTATCGCTCGACAAAAGAATGTTCCAAACGCTCGGTCATCCATCGATACCACCACCTCCGTCACCGCGCCACGTTGCGGAAGGTACTCAACATTTCGAGGATGCTCGCTTCAGGACAACAAGCAAATAAATTTAAACCGAAAATCCAAAGGAGCCAGGATGTGTGAATAAGCCGAGGCCGATGTTGTCGAATGTGGTATTTGTCCAGGATGAACGACGAACCGCAATTTGGAAGATGCTGAGATGCTGGGAGATGGTGTCCCTTCGCCCTGCGTCTCTGAGTTGGTGTTAAAATGGAAGGATTTGCCAAAAGGGATTTGCTCTTTTTGGGGGTTTTGTTTGTGGTTGACCGAAATGATTTCTTATTGATTTTTGTTTTCTATTTTTTTTTCTGTTGTGCTTTCCAGGAAGCTGGACGTCGACGTAGCGGATTGTGGTTTTTTTCTCTTTCTCTTGTCTGTTAAAACAGACGAGCAAAAAAAGGAGGGAAAAACCTCAAGAAATTGGAAATTTATTGGGATTTTGATCGGCGACGGTGGCGGCATGAACAACAAAAAAAAAATGAAGCCCGAAGAAGGATGTGGCTGCGCGAGGCCAGAAGAGTTCACTCTTTGAGATTTATCGGCAGTGATGGATTAGACTTTGGGATTTAGGAGATTCGCGTTAACACAAAGTCTGCGTGTTCTCTGGGCGGATCCATGTCGGGGAGAGATACACATTAAGGGAATGAAACCTCTCAGTGGCAGTCCTTTGTACTTATTTTTGAGCGTCTGTGTGTGATAGCGAGATTGAATTCGACGGGTTTTTTTAGAATGTCTGCTGAGTTTTGAAGGAGTGAAATTCGTTCTGAAACCAGTTTAACCACACGTCAAAAAAAAAAAGCAGTGCTTGTAACTGCATGTTATCAGAGTCATGTTTTATGGATTTTTAAATTTATGTGGTGATTAAAAAGTGCTGTATCTTAACCCAACAGGCTTAAGAATTAACATTTAAATTTTTGGCATCCCGAAATCACTTGTGAGCGTCGTGGCTTGATCGTTGGTGTGACGGACTGTTAAACAAGCGTACCCAGGTTCAAATGCAGCACAAGGAAAAACCCCACAAACAATGTTCATGGCATGTTCATCCAGGAGACCAGGGGCTTAAAAGTAGGAAACTGAGCTCCATAAAGGACAAAAAGAATGAATTAATAATCGAAAATTTTATTCGAAATACAACAAGTAAGAAACAGTCGGTATTGCAGTTAATTGAAATCAAAATGGTGTCAAGTTCAGGTGAGCACTTCTTATGAGTCCAATTTCGGCACTTTTAGAGAATGCTTTTATGCATATTAGACAATACTAGCCACAGTTTGCTCGGAAATAGATTGAAGCTCATTAGGAACAGCTGAACTCACTTAAAATACAAGTTACTCTCTCCATTTTATTCAGCGGGACAAGTTAGTCAACCTGGCCAAACTTACCTCGCATCTAGTTTGATGAACATTTTGCATCATAATTAAAAAAAATTCTTCGGAATACTAAAACGGAATACTAAAACATAATAGCGTGCCTCATAGGAAAACTGCACTTTAATGTAAAATGTCCACCTTTTAGTAAATATAATTTTAAATAATAATAAAGGGTAATTTTTTAGCTATTATCTTTTTGGCAACACTTGTTTAAACAGCTGACGCACGTTTCGTGTTTTGTTTCACTGTCAAACATCTTCAGTTTGGTCTATAATTTAACCATGAATCGTCTTACAAACAATCAACGCTTGCAAATTATTGAATTTTATTATCAAAATGCATGCTCTGTTAAGAAAGTTCAGAAAGTTAGAAAGTGTTCAGCGACGAAGCTCATTTTTGGCTCAATGGGTACGTAAATAAGCAGAATTGTCGATTTTGGAGTGAATATCAGCCAGAAGCATTGCAAGAGCTACCAATTCATCCAGAAAAAGTCACAGTTTGGTGCGGTTTATGGGCTGGTGGCATCATTGGACCGTCCATCTTCAAAGATGATGCGAATCGTAACGTAACTGTGAATGGTGAGCGGTACCGTGAGATGATATCCAAATTGTTTTCCAAAATGCAAGAGCTTGACTTGCATGACATGTGGTTTCAACAAGACGGTGCCACATGCCACACAGCACGCGCAACAATGGACTTATTGAGAGGCGAGTTCGGTGAACATTTTATTTCACGTTCGGCACCGGTCAATTGGCTGCCTAGATCGGGTGATTTAACGCCTTTAGACTATTTTTTGTGGAGATATGTTAAAGCTCATGTCTATACAGACAAGTCCGCTTGAATTGACGCATGGGAAGACAACATTGAAGCATTTATTCGTGAGCCGGCCGGAATGTTGGAAAGAGTATGCCAAAATTGGACTAAGCGGATGGACCATTTGAGTCAAGGTCAACATTTACATGAAATAATTTTCAAACATTAAATTATATAGACCGTACTATCGATTCAAATAAAGATTTCATGCATTTTTCTGAATTTTGTGTTTTCTTTTTAAAAACTTTCCTATAGCTTTTAAAAAATCACCCTTTAAAAACTTATTTTTTTTTACTTTTTCACTTTAAAAACTAAAAACTCGCGTGGTTTTTTATTTGCTGATACAATGCAACTGAAACCGCAGCTTGGTTAGTGTGTCCTTTTCATTCCTATCTGATCTTGTTCGTGCAATGCTTCCTGTTTTTGAGAAATTCGTTTAGACCAGCTAGCCTCGGTCTACCGTACTTGTGTCATGAAAAACGTTTGCAATTCACACGTGTCAAAATTATAACGCGCACAATATGAGTCTTTAAAATAATGTGCATTCTTTGAAGTCACTTTGAAGTCCCAACCATTGACTTGAAGTCCATTGATTCGTAAAATCAAAAGATTGCATTATTTTACAGCTCTGCTAAATAGGACCTTCTTACACTAGGTGAGGGTACGATTTTGGCAGAAATAGCTCATCAAATCCATCTACGAATCGTTATAAAATATACAGTATAACTGTCTTAAAGATGTGTTGCTTGAATTTTATCTGACTATTAAATGTTCATAATCAGATTCAAATCCAGCCCGGGAGATACTAAACAGTTTTCGATATCCCAAATTTTGCTAAAGACTTAAAAACCTCGAAGAGTATGTCTAAAAAGAATCTTTCGAAACTCGTTGTTTCAAGCGAAGAATTAGAAAAACACACAAAATCCTTAAACTTTTGTTCTTCACAAGCTGTCAAAATCAAAATATGTATGGAAGACAACTAGACAGCAATGTAATGAAGTTTTTTAATTGTTACGTTTCAGTAGGATTTGCATTTAATCACGCATCATTTCAAACTTGAATTTAAAGAACAAATTTGCCGACTGAATCGTCTCAGGGCGAGCATTCATCAATTGTTTCCTTCAATTAGGCGACTTTACACCGCTCCATTATGGAAAACATTTTATTTGGACAAATATATATACTCGTACATATATATATATTCTCAATAGGAAGTTTTTCTGTTTATTTTCGTACATTCCAGGAGGAAGAGCAAAGTACTACTGCCTTGTTGTAGTTCAATTTAGATTTCCCCATCCAAGCTGCACTTTCAAAGACTCGAAAGAGATCTGAACTGCCTAAATCTGGATTCGGTTATCTGTGTATTGGCACAGAAGAACAGATATAGTCGATAAACTTACTACTACGACCCTTCAATTGTTATCATATGCACGCCAATTAAAACAATAGAAATAAAATGAACAAAACCAAGTTCCTGAGTCCATGCAGACACGCTCCCATTGTACGGTTGTTTCACAGAATTACATCTCCATCTCCTTTAAATATTCAAATCCACATGCAGTTGATTTGTTTCATTATCACTGCAGCTCCAAACAATTCTCTTATTCTTGCAAATGTATATTTTGCTTTTGTTAAAATTGCATGTGAAATTTTCCTGTTGCCATTTTCAAATGCCAAATTCAAACACAAAATGTTATCCTGAAAATAAGGGAAGAAATATTTTCCATATGTTCAGTGGACGATGGGGGACGAGAGAGCTGTATCACTAGAATGGAGTGTTTATATTGAAAAGATTATTTCACATTTCTTCGTAAATATATCAAAAACGCATATGAAGAAAATTATTTTTCGATTTCATCTGCAATGCACGCTAAGCTGCGCCTGTCTGTGAAAGTCAGGAAATTATAACTTTTCAGCCTAAAATACCCAAATTATTTAGACAATTTTAATGGAATACTCTTCAGAAGGCTGTTTTTAGAGACTTTGTATTACGAATGGGAGAAAATTGAGTCATTTATTTACTTAGCTTAATTACGACGACATTGTTGCAAAAATGTATATTTATCTAAAATTCAAATAAAAATAAAATAAATTTAACTGGTTCGTTGGTTAGTCTTTTTTGAAAAAGTGGCCTTTGTTGGACGTTTCTCGTGCAAATGAAAAATATGTACAGTCGACTCCGCTTAACGGAAACACTTTAACTTAAGAGGAATTTTTTGTTAAGCGAACTTCGGATAACTGAAAAAAAATTTCATTTAACCGGAGTTCGGATAGCTGAAAAATAATTTCACTTATCCAGCCTGAATATTCAAAAAAAAAATCAAACAACACATAACTTTTAATATATAAATATTTTATTAAAAAAAACCTCGATACAAAACAAAACTTCGATAACGTAAAAATAAAGAAAAACGAAAGAAAGGAAAGGAAAGGTGTATGCTAATTCACAGCTCACTTTCAATTGCATACTTGCATTTCATATATTTCAGTTGTGCGTGGTAGTTTGAGTATAAGCTAATAATTTTTGTTGTACATTTTTTTCAGTTAACCAAGTTTTTCAGTTAAGCCGATTTCAATAAAGCGGAGTAATTTGTTTTTCAGTTAACCGATTTT
Source organism: Syritta pipiens (assembly GCA_905187475.1). Classification (NCBI taxonomy): domain Eukaryota; kingdom Metazoa; phylum Arthropoda; class Insecta; order Diptera; family Syrphidae; genus Syritta; species Syritta pipiens. The sequence goes on along the minus strand of LR994572.1, from coordinate 26,523,685 downwards.
TCAGTAAAGCGTAGTTCAAATAAGCGGAGTCGACTGTACCTTAATAGTAACCATGACCAATATGAAGTGACTAGCTTTAACGATTGATTTTAGATCAATCTGCCCTAGTGTCTGCCGTATGTACCTTTGGAAGAAGAATACCAAGATTCGATTTAGGTCTGGTGAAAACAGACACTGCTTACGACCATCCGCCATATTTTTCTGTCATTGAAAAGATCTTCAGTCGTTTTTTATATGCCATCATAATATGTTGGGTCAATCCTAATATATCGTAATACAGAAGTCTCTTGATAATGTGAATTACCGATAATGTGAATTTATCTGAAATATGAACCTACAAAACTTTACATTGTCATCTCTATAACGCGAAGGTTCAACAAGTCGTCTCTACAATGCAATCTCTATAATGTCAATTTTCGAAGGTGATGATTTAATTCCCCCCTCCCATGTAATGACGTTGAGGACAGCCTCAGAAACTGTTCCCCATTTGGAGCCAGGCCTAAATGGTGGCAGTGTGCGGGCGTCTGGTGGCCGGTTTGTCCCGCTCGGCAGCCGGTCGGGCTCAGCTCGAAAAAACTACGAGCAACCCGGCAGTGGCCTCGTGAGCCACTACGGGGCTGGGGGGGGAGGCACGCCATGCGCTTATCAGTGCATGCAGGGATCAAATGGCAAACGACAACGGCAACGACTCAGGTTAGGCATATGGAACGTCTCATCGCTCACAGGGAAAGACCTCGAGCTGGTTGAAGAAGCTACCAGGTATCGGCTAGATATGGTAGGTATCTCTTCAACGAAGCAGCGAGGATCTAGAACTGTGGACCTTCCGGACGGGTGGAAACTCTTCATGTCGGGAGTCGCACCTGAAATGTCTGCGCAGGCGGGAGTGGGGATACTCGCGAGTCCTAGGCTGGCAGACAGGGTATTGGAGTGGATACCATTGGGGGGGAGGGTCGGAATCTTAAAGCTCAAGCTTGAAAGATCAACTTTGGCTCTGGTGCAGGTGTACGCACCGAATCAAGAGTCAGAGTATGCGGCCTTCTTGGAAGAAGTTGATGCTGCCTTGGATAGGGTGGCGGAGATGGATTCCCATATCCTGATGGGGGACTTTAATGCTCACGTGGGTGCTGATGTAGCGACGTGGGGGAGTGTGATTGGGAGGAATGGTGATCCTCATCAAAATGCGAACGGAGAGAGGTTGTTGGACTTTTGCTGCGCAAATGGCATGTCCATTATGAACACCTTCTTTCCACACAAAGACATCCATAAATACACTTGGTACCGTCGAAGTCTTCAACAGAAATCGTTGATAGATTTCTTTGTGGTGCCATCGTGTATGAAACGGATGGTTTGTGATGTTCGTGTGTTGAGAGGGGCTGAACTGTCCACCGATCATCACCTGGTGCTGTGTACGCTGCATCTTACTGACAAAGTACCTCTTCTGCCAAGGCGGAAACCAAGAGTGGTTACTCGCATACGGTGGGAGAAGCTACAGTACAGTGAGGTGCGGCGAAGTTTCTCACGGCGCATGGCCGAAAGGTTTTTACAAATTCCAACTGTTCCGTCACATGTAGAGGAAGAATGGCAACTGTTCTCAACAGCAGTTATTGCCTCTGCACGTGATGTTTGTGGAGAGAAGCGGCTTGGTGTGGCGGCTGGTGGTGAGAAAAGGACAGCGTGGTTTAAATCACCTGGAGTCCAAGAAGCCATCAGAGAGAAGAAGATGACCTATAGGGATTGGATTCTCTTGGGGGACTCTGCTTCTCGTGACCGGTACACTGAGGCGCGAAGAACTTGCAAGATGGCTGTGCGAGCAGCTAAAGAGCAGGCCTGGAAGGAGTTCGGCGAGAAGTTGGAAAGCGATCATAGATCTGCAAATAAGGTGCTCTGGCAAACCATCCGCCGCCTCAGAGGAAGGAAATTCAACATCATCGAAGGAGTTAAATCCAAAGATGGGGTGTTGCTTTCCAATGAGGCAGACATCTTACGCAGATGGAGCGAGCACTTTTCGGAGTTGCTCAATCCCGAACAGGGCACTGAAGGTGGCAGACCTGTCGTCGTCAGTAGGGCGGAGAATTGTCCAACGGTGGAGGAAGTCACTTTGGCGATTGAGTCGCTTAAAGTCGGCAAATCCGCCGGTGTGGATGAAATCCGGCCAGAAATGCTGAAGGCGATGGGTAGAGAGGGAGTTCTATGGCTCTCTCGTGTTATTAAGGTGGCCTGGGAATGTGGCGAGACGCCGGAAGATTGGCAAACTGGGGTGATTCTCCCTCTTTTTAAAAAAGGGGATAAGAGAGACTGCTCGAATTATAGGGGCATATCTCTCTTAAGTCTCCCCGGTAAAGTCTATGCGAAGGTGTTGGAGGCGCGTTCTAGAGCTATGGTCGAATCCAGGTTGGGGGACGAACAGTGCGGCTTTCGACCCGGCAGAAGTACTACCGACCAGCTTTTCACTCTAAGAATGGTACTCGAGAAGGCGTGGGAATATGCCAAACCGGTCTACAGTTGCTTTGTTGACCTGGAAAAGGCGTATGACCGAGTGCCTCGAGGAAAACTCTGGAGTGTTCTGCAGGAGTATGGGATTAATGGGTCTCTGTTGAGGGCCATTCAGTCCCTATACACAAACTGTAGCAGCTGTGTTCGGATTAACGGCAGTAAATCAACACCTTTTACTGTGGGCGTTGGACTTCGCCAAGGGTGCGTCTTGTCACCTCTCCTTTTCATTATATACATGGATTGGATGTTACAACGCAGCCGTGGTGAAGAATGTTTGACACTGGGGGAGCTGAGGGTAAGTCACCTGCTTTTTGCAGATGACTTAGTTATCCTCACATCCTCACAGACGAAACTCCAGCGTGCGCTGGATAGGTTTGTGACCGTCTGTACTGATGCTGGGATGAAGGTTAACGTGGACAAATCCGAGGTGATGGTCATTTCTAGAACGCCTGTGCAATGCACTCTGCAGGTCAGCGGAGTTCCATTGAAACAGGTGGAGAAGTTTAAGTATCTCGGGGTCTTTTTCACGAGTGATGGGAGGAGCAATACTGAGCTTTCCTGTAGGATTGGCCAAGCTGGGTCAATTTTGAAACAGCTTGGAAGGTCTGTCATCAGGAAGGCCGAGCTTGGGGTGAAAGCCAAGTTATCGGTGTTCAATTCGGTATTTGTTCCAACTCTCACCTATGGTCATGAGATTTGGGTAATGACCGAAAGAATAAGATCGCGAATACAAGCTGCCGAGATGAGATTTCTGCGTGCTGTTGTAGGAGTTACTCGCCGAGATAGGGTGAGGAACACGACAGTACGGGGAGAGCTAAACGTTGAGCAGCTTCTTCTCCGAACGGAAAGATCCATACTTCGTTGGTATGGCCACGTGGCACGCATGTCCCCTGCAGTACGACTTCCGAGGCGTGCCTTGAATGCGACTCCGTCAGGTAGGCGACCGCTCGGTAGACCCAGGATGAGATGGTTGGACCAAGTCCAAAAGCTCGCCTGGTTACGCTTGGGCATACCCGCCGAGGAGTTAGAGTCGGCGGCGGAGGATCGGGATGCCTGGAGATCTCTTTTGCGTGCACTGCCCCCGCAACCCCTTTAGTGGAACATGCGGGCTAAGAAAATGATGATGATGATGATGATGATGATTTAATTCCACTTATCGATTTACAAACGACACTACCCGAAATTTGGTTTCGAGAAGAATTACAAAAAACTATCTCCTTGGAATTATAGATACCGTACACAACATGTCAATACAAAAAGTTTAAGACTGGGTCATCGGTAAAAGGCATTAATGAACCTGAACAAATTGAAGACACTTCGGGGAATTAAAGGCTCGCAAGCCATCCATGGCAAACATGTAAGTCGATTAAAATGAGTTAAATGCATTAACGATTTCTAATTTGCAGAAGTTAGGGACAGATAGAATAAAAGGATTAAGTCAAGCTATTTGCCAGTCCAAAATAACAAAATATTTTACAAAAAATCGAGAATGCCAATATTTATGCCGTTATAAATGTTTATTTTTTTTAATGAATGAAATTATTTTATTTTGGTTTTTTTTTTCTGAATTAATAAATATTAAAACAGTGCTTTGAAAAAATCAGTTTGTGTTGTTTTTAATGAATTTTAAAATCGTTTCAATCAGCTTAGTAAGTACTAAAAAAAGTTCCAGTAATGTGAATCTCTCTATAACTCGATAAACGCATTTTTTAATTAGTTCACAATACCGAGGAATCGAGGAATGTATTACCTAATACAAATATATTCGTTTTCAAGTGTTTTAATATCTTAAGCGAAATTATCACTAATTTTCGTATTCGTGTGTCTTAAGCGATACGAAAATATTAGTAATGCTCATAATCCTAATAGATCCTAGAAGAAATATTTTGATTCACTTCACATCCTCTCAAAGAAAGTAGAAACAGGAACTAAACGGTGATTCATCTTGAGGTATAATTTTCAATAGGATTTTTTTCACAGACCCGCGTGACTCCTATCAAATTACTTTGTTATTTTTGTTCAGTATAGTTTGGCAAGTCAGCATGGAGAGACTCGCACTACAAAGGCGTCTCCAAATTATTTAGCTGTATAACGAAAATCGGTGTTCTGAAATGTTTTTCGTGCGATTTGAGGAACTTACAGTGCGCATAATCGACCTACTGAAAACACTATTGCCAATATCATTCGCAAATTTGAGTTCCAGTTCATATTAATGGATGATACTCGGCCGATTAGACCACACGTAGTGAGAAGACTCGAACAGCTGCAGCTGAGAGTGTACGCGAAGGCCGTGACGAATCGATTCGTCGTCGTTCTCAGCAGCTTGGCTTGGCGTATGTTACGTGAGGATCTCGGCCTAAAGGCGTACAACTTTCAACAAGACGGCGTTACGAGCCATACAGCACGTGAAACGTGGACTTGTTGGCAAATCATTTTTGTGAGCACTTAATTCCACGTTTTGCTGACCGCGTAAACTGTGTGATATCACACGTTTCCACTGTTTTCTCAGGGAATATGTAAAGTCTCAGGTCTTCAGGAATATGCCAGTTACGATTGACGGTTTGGAAGCCATCATTACACGTGTTATCCGCGAGATTCCAGTCACTATGCTCGAACGAGTCGCCAAAAATTGGACATTTCGAATGGGCCATTTTAGACATAGTCATGGCCACCATGACCATTTCTAAACCAACCAATGTTGGTTTACATTATATAATTTTCAAAAAATAAATGCCATGAATTGTTCTTTAAGCCGATAGTTAAAATTTTAAGTTCACTTACAAATTTACGTGTTTTATTTTACATTATAAATCAAATCTCACGATGAATCACCCTTTACAAGTCAAATTGTTGTCTCCAAGAGGCAAAAACATGATTAATTAAATGAACATTGATTGTAATCATATTACATTTTGTTTCTAAAAAAGTTTCATCGCTACATTACAAATAGTGGGGAAGATCGATTATTGGCCGTTCCTAACATTTTGCAACTGTCCAGTTAACTGAAAATCTCTCCACTGCAATTTTATTTGATCAATTCCATACGATTTGCTTTTCCGCTTGCGGCAAGGATCGACTCTGTACCTGGCGTTTGTGGTCTTTACATTGTTTTCGTAGTAACGCATGAGCCTTCAAAATAAACAAAGAAACGAAATGCCAATCAATCATAGCCAAGATTCATATTCACGGATTGGACCTGATCGATGACGGCCCTTTGTGATATCATGCATCGCCAATCAAATCTGTTGGACCTTAAGAGTTACAAGCAGGCAAGTCATAAAGCAGCTTAACTGGACACACCCAGAGCATACTCCATCGACGATTGAGTTCTTTCCTCCTCCACCCACATTCTAATAAGCTGAGTGTTTTTGCACAAAGCCCGATAACCGAACCGAAACCCCTTTGAGTTGTAGCCTCAATATTTCACCATCCATGTCATAATGACAGATACTCCATGATTACATTATACACCGGCTCACAACAAAGCTCCCTCCATTTGACTCCAGCGCTTCGTGGTTAGACTGGCCATGTGTGCGGCAGGAGACTCACTCGTTCGTTTTATGGCTGTGTACAGGCGGCGGCGGCAACAACGATGCTCCTGCTGGTGCATAGGGATGGGGATGTATTAAAAACTTGCAGCAGATTTTGATTTCATAAAACATCCACGTCCCAGTGCATATTTCATGAGCTGCCGCCACCCACCCGCACCAGAAGTGCACACCCGACAGTTTGTATCCACTTCATCCGCGCGCACACACACGGCTGCATAAAATCTTTCCTCCGTGTATCTGCTGTGAAAATCGTAAAAATCGCTTTCCAGGGTGCATCTCGCAGGAAATGAATGAATTTTACATGCATTTACAGTGGCGATACCCAACTTTTAAATTGTGGCAATTTTGGAGGAGGCGAGAGTGCATGGGAGCCCACCATCCGCTCCCCACACACACACAAACACACACGACACTGCTGGATGCCACGCGATGTAATGCGGTGCGCGCTGAATCGTCAATGAGCGAGAAGCCATCGCATCACAACGAAACGGAAGGGCATGGCGTAACTTCCGCCAGACGGTGAATGAAGTGTAAAATGTGTTCAATAGTAATTTTCTATGCAGGTACCACTCTGCCAGCGTGTATTGACTTGAACCTGGAGTCTTCAGTCTCCGGGTATCCAAAGTCTCCTTCGGTCTGTCGGAGACGAATCATTTTGAAACACTTTAATCCAGCCGTATGCTGGAATGGCGGGAATGGCAGGAACGCTAAGGGTGACGCCATTCGCGAGCCTGGGTTCCCTGCACTTTGACTTATCGATTTTATGACATTTACATTTTCGGTTTGGAGTCGGAGTAGTCGACGGGAGACGAATCTAAAATGGATGCATGTGGATGCGGCGGGGATGCTCAGAGAATGCGGTCTGCGTGTGATTGGTCTCTTCCGGGTGTACGAGACAGTTCAAGCAGGTTAAGGGGGGTTAAGTTTAACGGAAATGTTAAGCTTCTTTGTCGAGCTTCTGTCAACATCAGTGGTGGCAGAAGGCTTGATCATTGTCATTGAGATGCGAAGAATTGTAGGATTTGTCATTTGACTTGTTAGTGTGGAAAAGGCAAGGACTTGCCTCACAAAATGGGTTGGTTTTAGGCAGATAGGTCAGCATTTTTTCACGCTTTTCAAAAGTTAAGTTTGAAGCTTAGCATTTACCTTTAAACCTATATGAAAATCTGGAAGTAGAAAAGGTTGTTATGACTAAACAACTTAGCCAAGTCAAGTAATTCGAGGGCCAAATACATATCACACCTCATTTCATGAATAAAAGAAGGCCAAAATTTGGTCGGCTAACCCATATTTTTAATCACACACCGACTGAAATAGGTCTCCAATATCGTTTAACAAGTGCTAAATATTCGCCAACCTCCTGCTAAAATTATTAAAACTTTGAACCATTTGACGAAGAAGAGCGGAAGCGCTAAGAAGAGGTCAAGAAGCAGCGAACAGAGCTTAATAGCGAAACAGCCCCGCGAAGTAATTCCTAACAGCAACCTTCTGATAATTCTCCTGGAATACGTCTGTCGCCCTTGAATACTTCTGCCATGGAAAGCTTTCACAATTCGCCGTTTGGCATCAAACCGTCAATAAATAGTAAAAAATAAATAAATAATCGGCGTAATACCCCATAGGGCCAGAGCCTAGCTTCTTCGCGCCTCCACTGTGTTGTGCGCGTTATAATATATGACACATGTGAAGGGGGCCTACTGTTTAATGCCAGTTCCGAAAGGCGAATTGCGAAGGTTTTCCATGACATGAGGTTACTCCAGGAGGGTTGTCAATCGTTCGCTGGAGGTGGGGCCGTGAAAAATGTTTGTGGTGTTTCTTTTCCCGAGCTGGATTCGCTTAACAGTCCGACGCATTAACCAATTAAGCCACAGCGCCCACCGCCATTAAACAATAGGTCCCCTCTAAATGTGTCAAATTATGCCGCACATAACACAGTGGAGGCGCTAAAACCAGGGCTCTGGCCTCCAACTGGCTGCTATGCAAACAAACTCACCTGCTCATTTTCTGGAGTGCTGGGTCCCATCGTTGCCATGCACGCGGCTGATCCACCGGGGCATCCCAGACCATATTTCGGCACCAATGGTCTGCAGACGTTCAAGAAAAACTACGAAAAAAAAAGAGAAACAGCCCCCACATAATTTTCACTCAAAACAATTCATGCGGCAACACAAGTCCTTCACTCACCTTCATCGATTTACCAACTTCCGACTGAGAAACTGACGCGCTGACTTTTGCTTCATAATTGTCTGTTGTACTTATCAGCGGTGTCAGGTCCATGTCAGGTTCATCAGAGTCTCCATCCGTCATCGACGCAGCCGATCCGTAGCCCCTAGTTTTGCATGTAATCTGATTTTGACATGCCAATTTCGTTTGATAGTGAATCAGTAGTTGACAATTGGAATTTTCAATTATTTTCGGTCCACTCGATGATGATGCGACTGACATAGCCAGGTTGGTGGTATCTTCCGAAGCCGTAGACTCTGTGCCGCTACCGCCGGGCGCACAGACAAATTCAATTTTCGTTGACCAAAATGTTGTGGTCGGTGCTTTGTCAGATGCTTTCATTTGACATGGTGCTCCAGTTTCGTAGAGCAGGTACGGTGAACCGGTTTGATTAAAACGCAAATTCGAATTGGTATCGCCGAGTGCTGTTGATTGGCCATTGATGCTTTCGCAGGCACCTGTTGGAAGAAACGGAAACAAAAAAAAAAACGAGTAGATAAAGTAGACGTGAGAACTATCGGATTATAGGAAACGATTGTTTGCGTGGTTCATTTGGTCAGCAGGATTCAAGGATTTTGTGCCGGCGTCGAGGACGTGATGAATGTGATGATGCATTCAATCAATCAGGAAGAATTCTTTCTCTGGTCACAGTGGCTGTGTGAAACAATTGGATATACTACCCTGAGTCATGTCTGTGATGCGTTAGTCCAATAGCAACCTGAAGTTCGGGATAGAAAAGTCTCGAAATGGAGCAATTCGCATTCGGTCGGAAATTTAAGTGACAGAATTAGATTTGGCTTTGGCAGATACTGACTTCACCACGTCACATCCAAATCTCAAACAGATACTACTAAATCTGCCACCAAATTTGGAACAGACCAATGTCTCACACGTTTTCAAAGTTAATACATAATTTCAATTTTCAGTTTTCCCGATAATTCTATGTAATCAGAGTCAGCGTGAATACACGGTAAGTTTTTAATGCTGAACAGGTTCAATAAAAAAATTTATATAGTTATGCTCAGGAAAGCCACCGTTGCAAATTTAAAAATCTCAAAAAGTATAATTACTGCACAGACACAAATAATTTTTAAAATTAAAATTTAGATTCTTCCAAAGCAATTAGGTTAAAAATGGGACATACTAACATCATACATTTATCAGGGAACCTTCCCCACTTTGCATACACTGCGACGAAAGACCAGAATTTACGGTATCACACATGCTACAGAGCGCCAAAATAAATTTGACTTCAAAATCATCTTCTGGAAAAGAATTACAAGAACTTTTATCTATAATTGCCTACAATAATATAAAACATGCAAATAGTACAATTTCAAAACTAGTATTAATTATTTAATTTATATTTAGGGTAGGGTGGGGCTAGTTGGGACATTTTTTGTTAAGTCCTATAAATGCCAACCAAAATAATTAATAAGCCTAGCATCAATTGAAAGAATGAATATCTGGTTTCTTTATGCAATTTAGAAAAATTGAAAATATGTAACCGCAGAAGAATAAATTGTCTCAAATGCGTCGAGTCCAAGTGGCCGAACTTGCCCCACTAGCGGGGCATGTTGGACCAGGGCCTTAAAAGTGGAAAAATGAGCTCCATAAAGGACAAACAAAATTAATTTATAATGGAAAAAATGGCGTCAAAAACCCCTGGTAGGTAGAGCCTACTTTTTTATTATTACATAATTTATTAATATTTCAATAAAGTTGTAAAAGTAATAATATTCTATACCACTTAATTTCTTTTCAATCTAGGTGCTCAAATCTACCTTACCTTTCACTAGTAGGCATTTCTGGCAGAGAGGCTACAGCTTTGGCGACTTTTTTTTTTTTTTTAGACCAGATTTGAAGTTGAAAAAAGAAAGCTGTCTTAGATATGCAACCGCTCGGTTCTATCATTTCGTCCGCAAATAGATTCGAGAACCATTAATCAATTGGAGCTCACTGACAAGGACCTTCGACTTAAAAAAACCAAATACAGCAAACTCTCGATAATTCAAATTTCATGGGACCCGGAAAAGGGTTCAGAAAAAAAATATATTGCTCACTTTCGTCAAGTAAGCATTTTAAGTAGCGGTTGTTGGAAAAAGGTAAACTTGACTTCGAATTATAGAGGTAAATAAGTCATTGTTCTCGAAATATAGACGTTTTCATGTGGTTTTGCACAAAAATAAATTCAAACGAATAAAGGGACCAAATCGCATAGGTTTTCTTCAATTTACAGACGTTTTTTTAAGGGACTGTAAGAATGCTTCTATTTACAGAGGTTTTCGAATTATAGAAGTTCAATTATCGAAAGTTTACTGTGTAAACAATCCAACCAGGTAAAACTATAGGATTTAGGTGGCCAAACAACATCACCTCTATAAGAGACACCTGCAGTGAAATCTTGTATCCAAAACGTTCTTTTTGACGTTCGGTAAGTGGCATGTCATAGCCTGTAGATCTTCTCTGCTGTTTTCTGTAAACGTCTAAAGCCTTTCATCTACAACTTGAAAGGGCCTTATCAGTGCAGCTTCAGATGAGAAAAGTCCACACTAGATTCTATATTCATTCATTCAAGGCAAAGCGTTGTCGTGAAAATTTTCCAATATAATAAAAAAAATAGTCTGCGTAACAGTGTAAGAACTGTGCAGTGACGCTAATCTGGCCAACCTCTTAGCTGGCTCTCCGGCCCGAAAAATATTCGAATCCGACCCAGGGTCGACGCGGTAAAAGAAGGCCGAAGAACAGATGGCACGTTCAAGTCGGAGCCGACCTTAACAAGCTTGATGTGTGGCACTGGAAACAGCTGGTTAGGGACCGGGCTAATTGCAGAGGTTTGCTACGTGAGGCCCTGGCCCACCCCGGTCCGTAGCGCCCCCAAATAGGGTAGAATAAAAAACTTAAGCCAAAAGAAATTGGTTGCAGTTGGTCTGCAGCGCTTTTGAAAATGACACACAGCCAAAATTCCACACAAAACAGTAACTTTATGTGGATTCCATTTGGCCTACAGTCGTACTTTAATCCACCCATACACCATACAATAAACATACCACCAAACATAGTCATTCATTCAAAACTGCACATCGGCCTGAAAAACTAAGGCAAAGGACCAAAGTTTTCGAGAAACAAACAAAAATGACATTGACGGCTCCTGTATCAACTGTCCGGGTTCAAGCTCGCGTCTTGGTAAAGAAATGGCTAAATTGAAGTCTGTGAGCTCGATTTCTTTACACGGCGATGTATCATCCACCGAAAATTTTCCTGCACACAGCGACAATGTTTTTGGTCGATTTGAATTTTTGTTGTCTGCTTTTATTTCGAGTTTACCTACAAATCTTTTGAGAAAGCAACCATCGCCCCTTTCGTAAAATGGACTCGTAACGAATATTGAATTTTGGAAAATATGTAGTCTCATCATTGAAATACATTGATAACTTGCAAACTTGGCTTTAACAAATTTGGATTTGGTACTTTCGCATTAATGACTAAATAATAAACATCCGATTCGGCAGATGATAAAACAACATGGCTGCCTTAGTCGCCAAACTGGGAAACCCTTTATAAATTTAATCCCTCTTCAAGTATTTTAGATTTCTCAGCGTAATAAAAAAACCTCTGCGAAAAGCTAGGCTCTGGCCCTTCGTAGGCCACTAATGATGATGATAAAACAACCTCTATCCAAGACATTTGACGGTAAAAACTCAAACATCCAAAATGTAAAACGTCAAACTACTTTTTGGACCAACTCCGTCTCAAAAAATCATGTATGACTGGCTAAGATAAAAAAAAATATTCCAAGAGTCTATATTTCAGGTCCAACCATTTTAAGGTTTTTTGAATCAATTAAGACAAAAAAAAATTTCAGAATCTTCCGACCCTGAAGGTCAGCAGAATGTGGTCATCAATAAGTAAGGTTAGACTGATTAAATGCGCTGATAGATTGAACCTCACGCAGTTCCCTCTGCATTCTTTGTCCTACTGAAGACATAGCTAAAATAAATACCAAACGAATCGCCATTTATTCAATTTAAAAAACGATTCATTAGCCAAATTTCAGACCATAAATTTTGCTTATTTGAACAAAAGTTCAACCGATTTAATGAAAAATAAACAAAATTATGAATAAAATGTTTGACAAACAATACGTTTCCGTTATTTCTGAATTTATTCAGAAAAATAAACTCTGCCATCCTCAATGCGATAAACTTCAAGCCATTCAATCGTTGCAACCGCCCCCAACGACCATGTCCCATAAAGACGAGTATGGGGAATCGAAAAATCCCGACTCAGTCCACATCCACCAACATTATTTAGCAACCAAATGAAGCGTTTAAAAAATTAAATTGCCACCCGCTCTAAGCCACAAACGATAAACCAAACGAATTACAGACTTTCGTTAGACGCATTTTATCTCCCAACGACCGTCTTCCATCGAGCACTTCGAATGGCAAACAGCAAATCCTTCTCCTATTTCCGGTATCAAATAATCCGATATGATTTTAAACAAGCTTAACTTTCTCACCCCCCTTAGTCACACACACCCACACACAGGACGTGTGTGTGTGTTGCCGCACCACTCGAATACGAAACGAAAATAAAATGTAATAAAATGCTCGTATACCAAACCGAGCATCTCTCTTCACTCTTCCATTTGGATGGAATCAGAATCAGAAAAAAAAATGAGAGAAATAAAAAAAATGCGATTGATTGCACTAAATTGCCAACTTATTGGCTTTTTTCACGGTTCGATGGTTATTGCATGCTCTGGTAGGGCTGATGGGCGGGGACGCAAGTATGAGCGATGGAACGACGAGGGCTTCATCCACAGACAGCAACCACCGCCCACTCAAAAAGGGATGGAAGGGAAAAATCAAAATCTTCACCGAACCAAGAACCAACTAGCAAACACATTTCATTTAATATCATTGCACATAACTTCGATTGAAAACCCCATAAATATTTTGGTCGGGATACGAAATTGTTGAAACGTGTTCAGAGTTCACAATCTCGGCGCAAAGAGGCCCCCTCTTAACCGAGCAGAAAAACAAAAAAACATATATCTCACACCACACAAATATCGACCACCACCACCTCAGTGGGTTTGTATGCCGTGTGAGATAAACGAATTCCATGTCGATTAACCTAAATTGGGATTAAATTTTTAGAAAACCAATTTTTCCCTCCAGTAAATGTGTGTGCACCACAACGGTGGCGGCAGCGGCGCAGCTAAAAAAAAATCCAAGTTGAAATCGAAAAAAAAAAAAAAATACATGTGTATGGCATTCATTTAAAAAGCTTATTGCAACTACCCCTGTTGTGGTGGTTTGCAGATTTCTCACGAATTGGCAATTGGAAAAACTGTTTAAACGATACCATCAGGTCGAGTAGAGCGAAGCTGGCAGGACTTTTCAATTCAAGCAGAATCTGGAAATGAATGAGAAACAAAAAACGTGATTGAATGAGTGTGTGTTGTTATTTGTTTGTTTATCGGGTGAGCTGTGAAGTAGTGAATATGATTTTTCAATTTCGATCTGGCCAAATGCGAGTAGGGTGTTAATGTTTTCTGGTATACACTACCAAATATTTGGATTAATCAAAATTCTGCCGCTTTTAACATTTCACTGAACAACAGCGATGTACTCGTAGTCAACAATAACAAGCTCAGTGTAATCCGATTTTAATGACAGTTATCTTCTGGCAGGATACTGCATCACGATGGTAGCGCTTTATGGAGTAAAGATATATGTACATTGTTTTTTGCATTACCAATTAAGTTAACAGGAGCTCTTTTGATCCAAAGCGATATGGTACCCAATTAGTCAAATTTATTTTTTGGACACTCAACGATCAATATTATCTACCTTTTTTTTAGGTTCAATTTCAACCCTAAAGCCCCTTTCAGACGATCAGTTCTGAGTGCAGTTTAAAAATACAGTGTATTTAGACATCAGTCAGGCGTTAAGTTAAGCTTTCATTTTACTTGTGAGCAGTCAAAAGTCAGAAGAAGTACATTTTAATGGACGATGAAAACCTTATTGCAATAGCTATAGTTTTTTCGGCTAATAAGTGGAAGAGAAGAACAAAGAAATGGAGCAAAGATTGGTGTTTAAAAAGACGAGCCCTGTCGCACGTAAATTTAATGAGGGAATTGAGGTTTGAACATGGCGATTACTTAACTTGTTTACGTATGCTAAAAGTTTTACGTATGTACAGTGGCGTGCAAAAATGTATACATAATCGGCGGTCGTATGGTTTTTTATAAATAAAAAACCTCCCACATGGCCGATTTGAATGATTTTTGCGTTATTTTTTTCCTTACTTCATCTCCAAAAAAATGAAGTACAAACGATTTTGATCGCATTTATAGAACGGTAAAAGTTTACAAAAGTTCATCTTGACCCCAATGTATCCATTTTTGCACGTTTAGAAAAATATCTATTTTGATGTGCGGGAAGAGTTAGATAACTCTGGCACCAAAAATTGATAATTGTTTTTCATAGAGCGTCCAAAAACGAGGAATTTTAGCTATGGGCGGGGAGTCTATCTTACCCCGTTTAGGAGGTAGGGTCAATTTAAAATCAAATCAAACAACATGAAAAAAAAATTCATTAAAAAACAATGGCAACACCTACAATAAAGTACTATACCAACTTAAAAAGGCCGAAACTTGTTCTTTAATTGTACATTAAAGTTTTGTATTTTTTTCGCATACAAACTCAAAATTTTAATAAACAATGATAGAAAAAAAGTGTAGATAACATTATTTTTCAAAACTGTAAGTCGCAGTGCTAAATTAGGACCTTGCCGTTAATGCTCACGTTAATTTTGAGGCGAACACAAAAAACCGAATTGTCTTATGTCTTCTAGTTCAAAAGAAAACTAGGTTGTGTTCGCCTCAAAATCAATGAACCATACGACCGCCGAGTATGTATCCATTTTTGCACGCCACTGTATGTAACAAAATAAAAATATGAGAGAAACCAAAAGTGCAATCTTCAGCAACTGGAAGTAAAGTGAACTCTCGATAATTCGAACTTCATGGGACCAGGAAAAAACTTCGAACTGCAGAGGTTTTCGAATCACGGAGGTTTCAGAAAAATAAAAATATGGCAAACTTTTGTGATTTTTGCAATTTAACTCATGGATGTTGAAGAAAAACGAATAAATTTGACTTCGAATTATAGAAGTAAACAAGCCATCATTTTCAAATTATAGAGGTTTTCCATGTAGTTTTGCACAAAAATAAATTTGAATTAACGAGGGGGCCAAATTGCATAGGTTTTTTTTTCCATTTACAGACGTTTTCTCAGGGGACTATGAGAATGCTTCTGTTTTCGAATTGTAGAGGTTCGAATTATCGAGAGTTCTTACCAAATTATTACTTAAATTTCATTCTGAAATAATAAAAGTACTAAGAGCCAACTGCAATTAAAATGATGACCGGACTGACAAGTGAACTCAGACAAATTCCTTTTGATGTTGTTGGTGCCACTGGATTAATGACTTTGCCAAATAATTTTTGTAACTTTGAACAAACAAAACAACAATTAGTTTTAAGTATTTTTCCGATGTCACAATTTTCTTTTATAATAAAGAGACTAGTGTGTTTTTCATTTTTACATTAATGTGATCTGCCTAGCGAAGCAAGCACATGGCCCACTAGTTTGCATATATTTTTTGAATATCCCTTCTGAAATGAAACAAATGACCAACAGGTATAAGTACTGTAATGGTTTTTTAATTGTTTTGAGTTTTTCCATTAAAATAGAATCCGGATGCGATATCTTCGTGCTGTTGTGGGAGTTACTCGCCGAGATAGGGAGAGAAACACGACGGTGTGTGGACGACGGTGCGTGGACGACTGTGCTCAATGTTGAGTAGCTATTTTTTCGAACGGAAATTGCTATACTTTGATGGTTTGGTCATGTGGTACGAATGTCCCCATCACGACTTCCGAGGCGCCCCTTGAATGCGATCCCGTCAGGAAGGCGACCGCTCGGCAGACCCAGGATAAGATGGCTGGACCAAGTCCAAAATCTCGCCTGGCTAAACTTAGGCATACCCTCCGATTAGTTAGAGTCGGCGGCGGAGGATCGAGTTGACTGTCAGATCTGGCTGACAGATCTCTTTTGCGTGCATTGCCCTCGCGACCCCGTTAGTGGATCACGCGGTCAAGAAAATGATGATGATAACAGAATCCGGAAGATAGGACAGCGCACAATCAAAAGAAAAATGTAGAAATACTATCTCTATAGTAATATAATCGTAGATTCTTCTAAGGCACCGAGTTAAATGATAAGTTGCATATAAAATGAAAGCTTACTTAGGATAGAGACAAATACAAAAAAACGCAATTTCCGGTAGGCAATATTTTCGATTATTCATAGGAAAAGAGTAAAAGAATGAATGAATAACCATTCAAAAGCTTACATTGAATAGAACTCGAAGACATAAGGTTGTCAGCCCACATCCACTCAACCAACTGCTAATGCCGCAAATTTTTTTGCTGAAAATAGTAATTGCTCCACAAGCCTAAATTAGTTACCAGGATGTCTAAATACTCCTATCTAATACAGCACTTCTAAGAACTTTACACACGGCCTTACCATTCACGAATATATAAGGTTGGCTGCGATGAATTTCCCACATTTTTAGACAATCCATGATTTTAGCACGCTTTTTCTATGCTCAGCACTTTGTTATTTCAGTTTTCAACGTTCGAAAAACAACTTGTTTATTGCAAGAAAATTTAAAAAAAACTGTTCTAACGTCTGATATCACAGTATTAAACCTTCATCCGTCCCTCGGTCATTACTTTTGAACCTTTAACAATTTTTTTTCCTATCTACTTCATGTGTGTCCTTACAGCAGTAAATTCAATAAGTACGAATAAGATTTCTTTCAAAAAAGTTTGTAGAACCTCGAAAACTCAAAACTGAAACTATGACCAAAAGTTAGCTGGTAAACGGATTAGACTTAAATCATTCAATGGTAGTGAAAATAATTTATTTTTAGGAAAGTGTATCTATGAAGTATGTAAAATGTGCTACTCGTCTTGAATCCATTCCCCATACAACCAAACAAATCCGAAAGAGATTATTCGCAGCCGAAGCACAAACAGACGAACAGAAAGTTGTAGTTTGTCTTCAAGTCTCGAAGTACGTTTCTTGGATTTGGGTCTTAAATTAAACTGAGCCTATAGTTAAATTCACATTAATATGAAAAAAATCCAAGGTGATAGTGGTTATTCATTGAATACTACACCTCCTCTCAGTGTCTTGTTAAAACCAGTTAAAACGCAATTTATTAACTGGCTTTAAAGCACTTTAATAATAAATTGTTAATTGCAACAGATTGTTTGTAGTAGGCAGTCCATAAGCCATCGTTTTATTTAATCTTTGACCTTATTTATTATTAAAAAAAAAAGGTCCTTTTGCTCTGGTCTACTACACTTACATAACATAGGCTTTAATCGATATGTGGACAATTCAAAAAAGACTATTAAATTAACTTCGTATGCTTTATTCACTTTGCACAAGCAGATATCTTCAAGTTTATTTAAATCGCATATTTTTTGTACGATTGAAGGTGAAGTAATTGTGATTTAGTTGTTACTTATGGTGGTCCACTTTGCCGTCACCCGGAGGACGCAGCATAATCGCCGTGCGTAGGGCGCTATGGAAGCATATTTTGACAAATACGAATAATGACTTATTAGTTTTAAATCACGTCAGTCTTCAGATCAAAGTATTTTCTACCGCCACTTTCCAAGGGTAAAAAAGGAAAAGTAATGACTACAGCAATTGCTAAAGAAATAACTCTATGTGCTTTGTTTTAGAATATTTCTGGCTACGATGATAAAAAATATAAACTGTCATGTGTACAAACAAGACATTAAGATATGCTCGTATATTCTACATACACCACAGAAAGTCGAACTCATGCAGTAAAACCTTCTGATTGGACCACATCCTAATCGGACCACTTTTCTTTGGTCCCGAGGGTGGTCCGATTTGTCAGGTTTTGCTGTATTTTCTGAGGCAAAAAGTATACGTAATTATGTCACAATGAATTTAACTTCTCAGCAACACACATAGTTTGTGAGTTTTCAAGCAAATTTCAGTTAAACAATTTTTATCGACACGCTCTGAATAACTCCACCGTAGAGATTTGAGATTCACTCGGCTGACTGATCCTTAAACGACCAATATAATCCAATGGCTTTAATTACTACTATAAAATAAACGTTTAAATCAGAGTTAACTGAAACTTACCAGCATGCTCTAAACACGGCGATCCAGCGTCAGAGCAAACCCCAAAAGTGTACGTCTTGTCATCCAGCTTCAAACTAATTGGTTGATTCTTCAAGCTATTCATGTTGTACCTGAAAAACAAACTCAATCAAAACCAAATCCCCAAACTAATCCGCCTGTCCACACTCACTTGAATCCAGTAATTGGATCAATAGCAACACACGGCTCAATCGTATTGCAAGCCTTAGCATTCAACCAAGAGAACTCGTAGTTACAGCCCTTCAGGCCCATGAAATCCGGACGACCGTTCTGAAGAGAGAAAATGTAAATTTGAACATCACTTCTATCCATCACATCACATCACTACTACCTCTATATCCCGATCACAGTTGAAGTACAGAGTTGAGGTGAAGTTGTGCGTAGCGTTGCACGGCGTGTCAGACTTGTGGCGGACCAGAAGCTGGCCGTTCTCCACCACCGGGTTCGCCTCCACCGTTCCATAATTTACGAACCTTTAAACGAAAGTTCTGTTCATTATGCCTCGACAAAGAGGTGTTATCTTACATTTTCTTGGGATCAATCGACTTCAAGTTAATCAAACAAACACTGCTTCCAACCGGGCACATGGCTGCCTCTGCATACAGCACCGGCTTGCAGACGTTCATAACAAAAATCGAGCCGTTTCTATCCGATGTCCTGAAATGATACGATGCCATGAATCATATGCTCGACCAGTCCAAAAATAAGGCTTGTTAGTACCTGTAGTTATAATCACTGAGTCCCAGCAAGTTGTACGTGTATCCTGTGGAAGGGTCTTTGGCTGTACACGAGTTCGATTTAACAGAGTTCGGTGCAGGAAGGCACGCCTTCGGAGTCTCCAACAGAATATAAAACGAGCATTGACCTTCCCCCTGAAAATCCATTTCCAATATCAATCAAAAGACTCACACATTGCCACCGTAATTGACTTACATAGGGAGTGACCTGAGATTGAATCTTATCCAATGTGTAATCACAACCAACAATCACATGGAGCTGATACGGAGTGCCGTCCTTGCAGTTTGAGCCGTTCTTATATGTGAAGAACATCTTGCCATTCCTGTACGTCAGCTCGTGTTGAGTTCCTGAAAAAAAACATTGGATGAGGATAAATTTTGTTTAATGCCAACAATAATTGTGTCATGCCAGGGACACTGCTCCTATACTCACCTAAAACGTAATCCTTTGTGCCTCGTTTCATGCAGGCAGCAACCTCACTCTGACCATCACATGTTTTTGTTAGATTACCACATATATTGAAATCGAAGATGTCACCTCGATTACTAATTGCTGTATGGGCCAGATCCGAGTGTAAGGATGTAAAATCAAACGTGTAATTGTAGATGGGCTCGGTGAGATGGCATTCGTTTGTGGTGAAGTCCTGGTTTTGGCATGAAATGAAACAGAGATATGATGAGTTGTGTGTGGAGACTAATCAATTAGGATGTAATTTTAGTATTTCGAGATATTCTGATGAGTGTAAGTTGTTGCTGTTGATAGTATTGCGTACGACAAACGTGGATCTTAAAGTGCAATAACGTCTACAGCGTCGAGGGAGAAATGTCGAAACATGTGGGTGTCTACTTGCCATTAATGCACCCCCACAACAAAGTTATTTCTAGACTAGTGGACGCAAAGTTTAACGCTTTGGAGAGACTAAAAATCGATTCGCGTCAACACTTATTCACGTATATTCAGCGGTGATTAGTTTTATTGCAGCTTGAATATTACACAAGTCAAATTGCCAACAATATCTCCGCCATGTTGTTGTCGGTTAAAATTATTAAGTCCTCGCAAATGGAAAAGAAATTAGGCTTATTTATTTGCAACCCTATCTACCAAAGCTGCATTGGAATTAAGTTGGACTTCTTTTATGATGCACTAATAGAAAGTGACCTCATTTTCCTTGATGGATGCAGTTAAAAACCACCGGGTTAGGACTCGTGAGTAAAGGCAATTCCCCTTTCGATGCAGCGCTGAAAAAAACATGTTGCATCACAAAGTTTTTTCGTAACATGACATCGCCATACAGTCGGGTAGGTTCAATCACATCGAACTCCATTTGCTCAGCTGTCACGTTGTAAAGATCTTTACTTTAATGGCTTTTGGCAGATTTTAACTTTTTTTGTGAGAGTGTCTGATTAATAAATTTATTCGATTTGCCGAAATCGTCTGTCACTTTAATGCCTCAAGTATGACTAATGCAGTGAACGTTTACTCATAATGACTGATTTTTAGCCAAAATAAATTTATGAACATGATAAAAATAAGCAAGATAAGACCTACGTTAATAGGGAAACGTAGAAATCGACTTTTGTGTGTAAAATGCATGTACACACGCTTACCAGAAAAACAAGTATGTAGTTTGAAATTTTTTTTAAACAAAACAAACACAATGAATAATAGCCTAGCACGGAAATTCATTAAAATATCGAACAAGAAAATAAATAAAGCGGAATATTTTGAGTATTTTAACAAAAGAATGTCTTAAAACAAACAAGTACTAAAAAGATAGGGGAATATTATAAAAAGTGCTGAACATCATTTGTAAGAGTTTAACAGAGTCGTCGGTAGCTCACAGGCGCGAAGTGAAAATCTGAGCATATTATCGGACTAAGTCCCGGTAGCGTATTGCCAAACTGTATATCAGCACAGCCACTCATAGTCTGTGCTGAAATAGTTTCTACTCATTAAATTTCGAACTATTGCAGAGCAAACTGTATGCTATCACAGATCGCTTTGTGCTCGCATATAGTTTGCTCGTCTCTGTCAAAGTTTGCCTGAGTTAAAAAAAAGTTTAAGAACACCGTGTGAACAATTTTAAAAAAACGTTTGTTTATCTGCATTTTTATTTTGTTTATGATTGGGGTATGTCAGCTGTTTTAAAAAATACCAAAAGTTTCTGTTAAGTGTTAGCCTATGCTCCAGAATTTGACATCAAAGTTTATGTTTTTGCATATTTATCTAATTTTGTAAGTTTAAATAAAACATATAATACGATTCCATCAATTCCCAAAGGATATATTGGTTATTTTAAGGGCTCTGCTCACAATAGCACGTCTATCATCATCTTTCTCATCAAAAAGAATATCCCCCACAAGTTGTTACAAATTAACTACAATGCACTTTTAACAGCAATTGAAATTCTATCAAGTATCACCTTAGAAATTATATGTATCTACATTTATACTAATCAAAACTTTGCAAGTTAATATTATACATCAAGCAAATACTACATTCACATTAACAGGTGACGTTAACTCATGAAGCCACATTTGCGGGTGCCCAAAAACTACTAAGCGTGGAGCTAGCCTACAAGATTTCATTACCAAATCAAATCTGTCTGTATTAAATGACGGATCTCCTAATCAATTCTCAACACACAACACGCTAATAAATACATATCGATATCACATGCTGTTCCTCAGATCTATTAACAAAAACATTTTTGTGTGCACTTAATGAATTATTTAGTTAAGTTAGTAAGTTTACCATTTTTCAATCCTAACTTTTTTTGAATTTATTTTTCAAAAACGTTCCACCTGAACAAAATGTTTCCTGTGTTAACAAAAAACCTGACAATAATTCTATTCTTTAAACCTCATCAAGAGTTTTTTGAAAAAGATCTGTTCCGTGGTGGAATACACAGTTAGCTTTGTTAAGAGCCGAAAACGTCAGTACTTGGCGCTCCTTTAAAAAAAATGCCTTAACAAAGACAATATTGAAATAAGCAACAAAACTCTAAATCTCCTTAGTATCAAATTGTAAATATTCTTTTCAATAGAAAGAGTCGATAGTCTCTGCTCTTAGAGCCCTTGCTCTTTGGTATTACATACATAGTAATATATTACGTTGTCAAATATCTCCCTTCCGCCTTTTTGTCTTTTGAATTTTCCGGCTATGTAAAAGCGCTACAGAGCTCGTATCGGGCAATACATAATTTGAAAAGTCTTGACATAACCTACAAAACGATGCTATGCATAATTAGTTTGGATACGAGCTCTGTAGCACTTTGTACATAACCGGAAAATTCAAAAGACAAAAAGGCGGAAGGGAGATATTTGGCAACCTAATATATGCACATAGAACATATAGTTTGTTCTCAGCATTCTTGAGCAAAATGTATATTAGTTCAGACAGCGCAGTGCCTTATAATGTCACTTATCATGACTCTAGGCATTGTTTTGCTCAGCCCCAGAAGCCAAATTGCCGTTTGGCATCCAGGGATGGCCAAATTTGTTTCGTGTAAGGTCACGTTGTGACATTTTGTCACCTGAGATTGGAGCGTGAAACGAGTCTAATGGCTAGTCTCGCTGTAGCCATGGGCTTGGCCAGCATTTCCGCCCTAGGGAGAAAAGCAGAGGAGTCAGCGCGGCACTTACCCGGTATGTGACTGTGCCTAGTTACCCAGATAAGGTGAACTTCGAAGAATTGGGCCATCTCGTCTAGAGATTAGCAGCACTTTAGGGCGATGGGTACTGTAGCTTGCATGGCTAGGTCGTCGGACTGTTAAGAGAGCGTACCCGAGTTCGAATCCAGCCCGGCGAAAACAATACCACAAGAAATTTTCACAGCCCCACCTCCAGCGAAGGACTGACAATCCTCCTGGACTACTTCTGTCATGAAAATCTTCGTAATTTGCCGTTCAGAAACGGCATTAAACAATAACTCCTCTTCATATGTGACAAATTATAACGTGCACAGCATAATGGAGGAGCGAAAAAGCTGAGCTCTGGCCCTGTATGGAGTGCTTTGCAGATTATTATTGGGGCGGTATTAGAAGAAAGTGACAGAATCTAGGGATTTGATTCCACTTTGGCTATCAGTACAAATGATGATATCTCTGCTGCATATTGCATTGTGTGTTAAGTGAACTAGTGCTATCTAATATATAGGTTTCTTCCTTATTTCAATTTTGTCCCGTTTCGGCTTAAGGGCAGGAGTTTGAAAAAGAGTTCTACGTTTTACTTTTTAAATCCTCTGGCTCTATGGCATGACATTGCAGTTGAAGCACGAATTCTTAGCGTGTTTTTATAGCGCTTAAGAAACCTGTGTAACCAATCCTTCCCAGCTCATTCTTTTAAAGTGGAAAGCGATTCGGGATACAGTATTTTTTGCGAAGAGAACGGATGTCAATCCTGGTCAGACAATCGAGACCAACACTCCACCTCCATCCCATCGCCTTATTTCATAATGCCTAATCCCAAGTAGCTTAGAACTAAAAAACTGAAAAAATAATACGCGGGTAATATGAAATAGTATTCCACATTACCCTCCTCAAGGTATACCAACTTACCCGATTTGGAAACTATTGCAAACTACAACCCATAACATGAAATATATCTAAGTGAGTTTGATTATTAGTTAAACTTGGCATATGTTCAATTAAAACTAGACTTCTGCAATCAAAGAAATTGAACATTTTTCGAGCGAAAAAAACTCATACAAAAATGCACAAAAAAAGTCATGCACTCCTAAATAAGAACTTTGAATGATTGAGACACATCGCTTGGTAATATCAATAAGGAAAAAAGTGTAACACTTCTTTTCTGGTGTTTACATTTTGAAAAAAATTATTAGAGCAGCCAGACTTTTTGCGGTTGCCCGCATATTCCACAATACCCGAAATTACTCTACACTAGATTTCTGCAACAAGATTTGTCAGCTATCGTGGATATGACAAATTGCCACCTGCGTATTAGGTTTCCACATCATCCTCAAGGCAAAAAAAAAACCGTGGATATGACGGCAATGGTAATCACATCTCTCCACATGATATTGATCAAAAATATTCCGCAAAACTCCTGAAAAATAATTTGATTTGTAGAAAATTTTAAAAGATCGAGTGCCATCCACAGTCCTGACATGAATCTCACAGAACATTTTTCGGCTTTTTCAAAAAAGGATACAAAATTGAAAAATTAACTTTCGAATACAGCGTTAGAAGAATGGTACGTAATATTGCTGAAAGCTTTACCAAAACTGTACGACAGTGTGCCAAGAAGGCTTATTTGTTTAAAAAAAAAACTGCTAAGGATCATGGAGAATTTAGAAAACAGTTACAACTTTTATGTTTTTTCAGGTTGATGCAAAGCTGTTTTTTTTTGGTTTTCATAAAAGTTAATAACATATATTTTTGTTTGTGATATTAATGTTCAAAGAAACATGAAAAAATTGTTTTACAAAAAAGTACAAAAAAAAGAAATTAAAAAATATACAAATTAAGTTTATTATCATAATTATTGCTAGGCTTTTGCTCTTCAGTGTATGTCTACTGGGAGGAGGTAAAGTAATGTCTGCAGCAGACCTGTATATTTTTAGTTCCAGAAATTAGATCAGATTAATACCAAGTCCATATTTGCGTCACACATAATCTCTCTAAGCGTGGGAGGGAGTTTTCTTCGCAATAGCAACATGATTGGCGTATGGTTTGCAACTGTTTTTGTGCGAAAAAACTACCAATGTCGAACTAAAAGCAGAAATAATCTGCGGACTAGATGTATTTGCCAAGTAATTAGTGTTTTTTGACTTGCTAATGAAATAGCTCCGAAAACGTCGAAACAGCAAGCAATTTGAAAACGAATGAATAATAAGATAATTAACAAAAAGAATTTTGCAAAATGGGTTCAATATTAGCTATAAACAAATAATTAGAAATCGTGTTGTGAAAAAAAATCAAGCTCAACTGCGAGTTAACATCACAGTACAATTGAAATCAGTTTCATAATTTTTAATTACTTCTCAATTTCTCTAATAAAACCAATGTTAAATGTCTGCGCAATAAATCCTGAAGCTTTACCAAAAACTTCTGATCAAACTACGACTGCCAAATAAGACAAGCTAAGTGATTTAGTTGCAGGAATGCAATACAGAATGCTTAGGGTATTTGTAAACAGTAAGTTGACAAAGCAGCAAACAGATCTATAAGCTTGAATCTGCAGAACTGCAAGAGACTGGACACTATTTCTTGAATTCGCTTGAGTTAAGCTACAATCATTTTCATTTTCATTTCATTGTCATTGTATTGCGGAAGCCTCTGCAGCGTTCCTTTGAGTTTGTATTCACACTGTCACCTCCACCTTGTGGCTTTTTATCAAAACATGCAACTGCCCAATAAACGACCAATAGAAATTTTAGGTATTTCAACTGTCGTTGCTTTATAATTAAAAGCAGAATATTACCCAACAATCTAGAAAACGAGGATCGCCTCTTAAATGAGCATAACATTGTGCATTGCACATCGACGCCTTTATCAAGCATCAAGCAAGTTGTTTTATCTTTGCATTATGAAACAGCAATTATCTATGAAATTTTAATGCGTGTGTCATGCCATTTAGCTTGTGGATAAAGTGAATAATTCAATTAACAAGCATACAAAATGAATATTTGAAATCTTAATGAAAATTAAAAATTCTCTGCATTCATTCGAGAAATTTGCTTTCCACTTAATAAAGTTTTTGGGTTTTTGGATTGACTATTTGCCAATGATTTGATAGAAAAGTAAGAATCAGAAAATAGAAACACTATTTATCTTGCTTCGTTATGTTTTTTAGACATCTCAACAGACATAGTAAATACAGTAATCTGTCGATGATACGAAAATAAAATAAAAAAAAAATAATACGAAAACTTCTGTTAATAGAAGCATTCTCACAGTCCCCGGAAAAGATCTCTGCGGGAGTTGGGTCGTTCCGGGCATGTGTAGTTCCAGGAACCAGTTTCTCAATCGGAACCCGTTCCGTTCATTCCGCAAACGGAACAAAAACATGCTCATTGATCCGGACTTGAAAAATTCCCATTGTTCCATGGAACATTAGAAAATTGAAATTCAACGAAATTGAAAGAAGATCATATTTTCGTCAACCACAGACGTGTATTTACTTATGTAGATGTGGTAGAAAAGTGATCAAATAGTGGTACGTACGCCGATTGAGCGCGGAGTCCTTGGTGTGAAGAAGATTAAAATTTTGATTTTGCGCACACATTCATTTGTAGCAGGATCCACTCTTATCCATGGTCCTTCCTTCTGGTAGAAATATAAACAGAGGTTCAAAAACAGCAAGCAAAATAATTTTCTTATTTTTATTTTGGCTCCGTTTTCATTATTTATTTTGGAGCGTTTCAAAGTTGGTCAATTTTGCTTAAGAGTAAAACAAATTGAAAAACAACGAATTTCTTTGTTTTTATTCTTGCAGTTGTGAAATACTAAACAAAAAATTAAAATTTTTTTGAATGCAGTTTATTTAATTGATATGTTAAGAACATAAAAATACATAGATATACAAAGATAGAAGAAGAAAAATATTTTAAATAAATTAAACAAAAAAAACACAATTTTTCAGTAATTTTTTAAAAAGCCTGCCAAGTCATGCGGAAAACCGACCATGGTAGTTGATCTCAACTATTTGTAAAGCTATATGCAAAATTAGCAGCTGCAACTATTCGCAATGTTCGAAGAAATTTCAATTTTTTTAAAAAAAAGTCGGGTTCTCAGTGCTTCCATTTTGGTTAGTTTCTTATGGAATATTTCAGAAAAAAAGCTGAGAGCGTGAAATTTTCTTTTCATATCAATTGAAAATAGTTTTGCTATTATTTAATTAATAAAAACTATCACGTTCACGCCTCTTTTTTATGAAAGCCAATCATTCTAAATCAAAAGGAGTTTTGAGGCATGCTGTAACTTAATGTCTTTAAGTTTTTTAAATTACTCTTAATCCTCCTTGTTTTAATTTTTATAAGTAGATGCAAACACGGATAGACTGACAAAAAGAAGGGATTAATTGCTTTGATTCCTACTAGACTGTGTCATTATGCCTAGGGCAAATCGGTGTCGCCGGTGAATGAAATATTAAGTTTATGATATTTACTTTATGATATCTTTCATTTTTAAGGCATGTTAGATCAAAAAAAATAGTTGAAAAAGTCATTGCCCACAATGACTTAGCCTATTAAACGGTCAAATTGATGACGGTGCCAATGAATTTGTTAATAAAAACAGAGATTTTTCAAAATAATTTTAACACAAATGTGCATATTATATATTCTATCTCTCCCTCTTATTTATTTAATTTTTTCTTTTTCGTTTGTTTACTTTTTTACTAACTTATAAAATATATATATTACTCAAACAGATTTTAGTATACACTGATGAGCTACTAAATTGAAAAAATACTGTTTTATATTACTTGCTAAAAAATGTTTCAGAAGTGTGTTCGTTAACTTTTAGCACCTACTGCTGCTCTCAATTTCTTTTTATAACTACTTGTACATACTTAAATGGTCATAGACTTTACGCCACAAAATTTAGGACTGATTTGAAAGATAGCTTCATTTCTTTAGTTCCTTTTTAAAGAAAATTTAACTTTTGGCAGCGACTGTGAATCATCCTGTGAATCAATTCTATCAGTTTTATATTTATAGCCTTGGAAATTACCTTTAAGGAGAAAAAAACATTGTGTCGATATATTTATGTGTTCACAAGTTATGTGAAGACGTAAGTAAGAAAAGTCAATTGGGAAAAGTCATTTGCGACGTACATATGTAGTGAAAGGTGACACCGGATTGCACACCTAAATGTGGCAAACAGTATGACGTGCATGGCCTGTATTAGGGTAGTGGCACTAGTGGTCGGCCACTTGAACCCTTTTCTTCATGCAATATAAATACCGTTAGGAATTTTCTTATTGTCAAGATGCAGATGCAAGCCGATGAATGTCCTACATATCTATCCTAAAATTTGATATTATTACGTATATACTTCGGTTGATTGTCATTCGTCAGCGAGCATTTGTCAACTCTAAAGTTCATCTTTTGCTTTTATTGATATTAAAACAAATTTTACAAGATCTGTCCGAAGTCTTTACTTTGAATACTATTGTGTTATTGAACTAAGTAATAAAAAAAACACTGCAAGTTTTACACCTGGGTTTATTATTCAACTTGTTAACAATTGATATCTAATGACAAATGGTTTCATTTTATCTATTCCATCTAGCAGCAAAGACCTTATCAAGATTTTTAAAATACCAGGTTACGCGTTCGCTCTCTTTGATCCACATCTACGTCATAAGGGACCCAATTTTCTGGACTCGATTCTACTTCATTCTATGAGTTTTGACTCTCTTAAAGGGTCCCTTATGACGTAAAAGAGAGTGAAACATTCTATTAATCACAGATTAGACATAACGAGATATTCATCTCCCTCGTGTCTTTCCCCTAGATTTTTTTTGACATCGTTTTTTATAACGTTTTTTTTGACAACGTCACTTCCTATTTGTGAACGTCATTCCCTATCGGTGTGAGCCCGCCAAAGCCTTATTTTCCAAATATGATGTTTTGCATTTTTGTTTACATAGCAACGCATGGCAACGCACCTTATTTTTTTAAATTTATGACGCTATTTTCAGTGCTAATTAAAAAATAATTTTCCCCACGGAGAGATTCCACCACCAATGTTCGCAAAGCAATCTTATTAAGCTCCCTTTAGGTAGAAAAAAAGTCTAATAAGTTACATCGCAGACAATATTGGAATCAATGGAAAATGTATTGGAATGCATGAGAGATAAAGATTAATATTTTAATAATAACAATCGTATTACTAATTAATACTGAGGAAAATATTAAATTTCAAATTAATTTTTGCCAATATTATTCATCATGCTCCTTTTATTTTGAATTTCATAGAAAAGCTGTATATTCTACAATTTTATTTGAGCACATATGTTCTCTATACTTTTTAAAACGACTCACTCTCTCTATACTTTTAAAACTAAAACTGGGGATGCATTTTACTTATACGGACATGCGATCATGAGAATACACTTTTTCGTGACAATAATTGTTGAACTTAAGAAAGAATATAGTTTTTAACTTAAGTTATTAAACATTTCTTATCCTATATATTCAGCAAATTTATAGATTTAACATTGGGGTTGCTGCCTGAGTAGTAACTAATCGTACGCAAAGTACAAGCTTGCTTAGTTTTGTATTATGGAATGGCAGCTTAATATATTAAGCAATTACAACAAAGAAAAACTACTACAAGTTTTCTTAAAAAAATTTTTGAAGGAAACAGTTGCTATTACTTGACTACAGATGTTTCATTTCAAACAATGCTTGCACATTGAATATTAATCTTTAACTTTATCATATACTCTCAAATACTTCAATTGAAATTGATTTTACTTCATCCTAGAAATAGAAAAAACTCAACTTTAAAAATAGTGAAGTAGAATTCAATTCAAAAATTTGGTCAATAAAAAAATTGAATTTAAAACTTTACTATTAAAAAAAATTAAGTGCTGTTATCTATAATTAATAAATAATAAATATATTGTTTAAAATAAACAATGAAGCCACTATTTTTACCTTAAATTTAGTTGTTGGTCAGACTATAATTTTATAAGAAAGAAAGAAAATTTATAAGATTTTTTAATAACATAGTCGACATAGCTTATCAAATCGTGGGCAAAACCCTGAATTTTTTGACACGAGAGTGGTGGAAGTCTTACGAATTGCGAAAGTATGCGTGAATTTCTAAGGAAAAACCTATACACTCTCAATCGATAAGACATCGGCTCGGCTAAACGTCACAGCTTCTGGGTATCTAAGGGGCTTTCCAGACTGGAAAGTTGGATATCTTGTTATGTCTAATTTGTGCTATTAATCTTCGACCTTAGCACTTTTTTCAACTACTCTCTTTTACATGCCAAGCAGGAATGACGTGCAATTGGAGAAGGGAAAAGATTACAACTACGTCATCGATACCACTTTTCCCCTTTTTCCTCTAAGCATGGTTACAAAACGTTCGTTCCGCGGCTGAACTATTTTGCGCAGTTGCCAGTCTCATGTTCCAAATTTGTTCCAGTTCCGAGGAACGAAAACGTTAAGAGGAACGAGTTCGTTCCGAGCTTCGTTCTAGGAAAGATTTATTGTCGTCGAGCCATGAATTTCATTTTTTATCTTCTTTATATTATACAATTTAATCTTTATATTATTTAATGTTTGTTAATTTTATTGCTGGCAGTGCTGTGGTGAATTTTCCTTTCGCCATCTTTTATCTGAGCTAATTGAGCAAAGATAGTTCTAGAACATTTTTTCTGCTTTGAAACAAAAACAGCGGTACTTTGTTGGTTGTACCAAAAGGAAAAAAGGAATTTCATCACACAGCATTGTTCGCAGTTTTGGATTGGTCACATTTGTAAGCTATGAATTTTCTTTCTTTTATTTTTTCATTTGTTAACTATTTTCTTTATTTTTAATAGAAAATAAAATCACATTCGAAAGCAAGTGGCAGTTGCTTTTCTTTTCAACGATTTTCATTTTTTGAACCAGTGATTCCTACGTTTACGCTGCGGACAACATTATTTTATTTTAAATTGATTTTTTTTGTTCTTATAAGAATGGAAGAAAGCTTGTTGCGTTCCTGTGCTGCGCCAGGTTGCCAGTTGCCCGATGAGGAGGATAATATGGTTGGCTGTGATACATGCAGACGTTGGTTTCATTACGCATGTGCCAACTTCGATCCTGACTCTTGTGATACCGTGACTCCTTGGTTCTGTGCGCTGAAAGATTGTGATCCAAGAAGTCAAGCAGCGATGGATGAACTTATTGACGCTGCGAGAACAGCGCAGTCAACTTTGGATTTTCGTGATAAGGAAATTGCTATGCTAAGGGAAGAGATGAACAATCTCAAATCCAAATTGGAAGCAGTTACTCCGCCTTCAGTTCAACAAATCAACAAAGATGTGTGTTCCCGTGATGTGAAGTCTTTAAACGATCGAAGAGAAATTCTTCAGCAAGTTCGAAGCAAACATCATCAAATTTTGTCAAGCTCTGCTCCAGCTCCTCACTCCACTCCAGTTCCATCTAGTGTAGAAGATTTAAATAAAACTCAAATAACATTAAAAACCCCGAATAATGAAAACTCTTCATCCAGTTCCTGTCAACCATCAGATATGGAGAGACTTCTAACAATTTTGAATCGGAACCAAGTTCAAGATTTGCCAATGTTTTCAGGCCAGGATAAAAAGGAATGGCCTTATTTTGAATCTGTGTTCAAATCTACTACCTTTGAAGGAGGTTACAGTAACAAGGAGAACGTTGGTCGGTTGAGAAAGGCGTTAATCGGTGAAGCTCAACAACTGGTGAATGAACGTCTGAGGTATTCGTCGGATGCTGATGCTATCATGGACTCTCTGCGAGCAATTTATGGCCGATCCGACGTTCTGGTCCATAATCTTACATCGAATTTGCTGAGGCTACCATCTTTAACTTCGGGAAATGATATTAAGCTTCGTCACTGGGCTGTTACACTCAACGGATTTATTGCAGATATCAAATCACTACATCTGGATAGAGAACTTGATAACAACTACGTTCTCACCGATCTGACCGGTAAGTTGCCTCAGTCTCTTTATCAGGGTTGGCAGAAGCGAAAGATCATCAAACCGTTTCCCAATCTTGAAGATTTCGCTGCATTTATTACTGAAAAATTATATGATTTACCACCTGAGTTGTCCAAACCTTCGAAATACACTGTTGAGAAGATGCCAGGCGCGAGCTCAAGCCGAAGAGTGTTAACACATCATCCAACTACTGATTCTAGTAAATGTCCTGCGTGTGGTGATGTTGGTCATACTTTGATTAGTTGCAAAGTTTTCAAAGATTTGAATAGCCATCAACGCTTTGCTTTCGCAAAAGAGAAATCGATCTGCTTCAGGTGCTTAAGCGTTGTCCCCCACAAGTGGAAAGACTGTTCCAAAGGAAAAACTTGCGGTGTTAGTGGATGTTTGAAACAACACCACCAGTTACTTCATCCCACAACAGTTGAAAAATCAGCTAAGCCGTCTTGTCTTCCACCGCAGATACATTCATCTCATTTAGGAATAAAGCCTGCTGTTATATTTAAAGTTGTTCCCATTCGCCTCTATGGAAATAACCATAAATCATTAGATACCTTTGCCTTTTTGGACGATGGTTCTTCCGTCTCTATGATCGAGAAGGATATTTTTGACGAACTCGAGTTAGATGGAGAACCGGAGCAGCTTACTCTCCAGTGGACAAAGGGTGTCTCAAGAGTCGAAGATTCCATCAGAACTAATTTATATGTTTCAGCCGTAGACAAACGTAGGCATGTGTTGAAAGACGTGTATACAGTTAAGGGTTTGGAACTGCCATTTCAGAGCGTTGATTCTGTAGTCTTAAAGGAAATGCACTCTCATCTTAAAGGTCTACCGCTACCAGATCTTCGTGAGGCAAAACCTACAATTTTGTTAGGATTAGATCAAGCCAAGTTTCTTGTGGGCACTTGCAAGCGGACAGGAAAAGATGAAGAGCCACAGGCTATTAAGACAATTCTCGGTTGGACAGTTTTTGGCAAGTCAAATTTGGATTTGAAAATTTCATGCAATCTATCGAGAAAAGGACCTTGTCAACTATATTTCCACGACGTTGTTAAACAGGATCAGGAACTTCATGATTTAGTTAAACTTCACTTTTCAACAGAAGAGTTTGGCGTGCGCCCTCCGAAGGGAACATTCGTGAGTCAGCAAGATTGCCGAGCTTTAGATGTGATGAAGCGAACTCTTAAGAAAGTGGGTCACCAATATGAAATCGGTTTGATTTGGGACTCAGATGATGTGAAGCTGCCAGATAGCTACCCCCTGGCAGAGAAACGGTTGGTAATTCTTGAGAAATCTTTGTTTAAAAATCCTGATTTACTAGAGTGGAAAAATAAGCATGTCCGTGAGTTAGTTGATAAGGGTTATGCTAGAGTAGCCACCGAAGATGATTTGAATCGATCTTGGCCAAGAGTGTGGTATGCTCCAACTTTCATCGTGTTCAACAGAAACAAATTGCCACCAAAACCACGAGATGTTTCTGACGTTGCTGCGAAGGTGAATGGAGTCGCTCTAAATTCTCATTTATTGAAAGGGCCAGACAATCTTGTGCCACTCCATGCTGGACTCTTCAAGTTTCGTGAGCGGCAAGTAGCCGTAAATGCTGACGTTCGTGAGATGTTTCATCGCATAAGAATTACAGAAGTGGATCAGCAATGCCAGCGCTTCCTCTGGAGAGATGGAGAGAGTTCTAAAAAACCGGTGGTTTATATAATGCAGGTTATGATGTTTGGACCTCGCTGTTCCCCATCTTCAGCACAATTCGTGAAAAATCATCACGCAAGTTTATTTCAAGAAGAGTGTCCTGAAGCAGTAGATGGACTTATTAATCGTACGTATGTTGATGATTATTTCAATAGCCATGACACCGTTGATCAAGCTGTAGCTGTTAGCAAGGATACCATTCGAATCTGCAAATCAATGAACTTCGATTTGGTAGGGTTCCAATCCAATAACCGTGAGTTTTTAGATCAGATGCCAGAGGCGAGTGTTAAGCAAAACTTAGTCAGCATGGATACTTGTGAGAGCGAAAGCTATGTCACGAAAGTTCTTGGAATGTTTTGGCAACCTTCTTCGGATAACTTGCTGTTTAAGTTGAATGATGAAGAGTTCCTGCTAAAGATGTCGGATCCACAGGGTGAATTTACGAAGCGACAGATTTTAAAAACCATCATGAGCATTTTCGACCCTATTGGTTTGATTTCTTGTTTTGTCATTCGAGGAAGAGTGATTTTGCAGGAAATTTGGCGAGAAGGATGCAGTTGGGATGAGCCCATATCTGGAGTTTTAAGAGCTGAATGGATTGCCTTTATGAAGTATTTGAGAAGGATTGAAGAAATTAGAATTCCTCGACCGTACACTTCATGGAATCCAGATTCCACTACAAAAAGTTTGGTGATTTTCGTGGACGCTTCAGAGAAGGCTTTTGCTGCTGCATCGTACTGGCGTTTTGATTTTGGGGGCCTGACTGAAGTGACGTTAGCGATGGCTAAGGCGAAGGTAGCCCCAGTAAAGTCGCTGTCGATACCTCGGTTGGAGTTACAGGCCGCCGTTCTTGGTGTTCGGATAGCTGAAACTGTGAAGAAATCACACTCGATTCAGCCTGATGAAGTGATTTTTCTATCCGACTCCAGGACGGTCCTCTCGTGGATCAACTCTAGAACTTTTAAGTTCCCTTCATTTGTTGCAGTTCGTGTAGGTGAAATCTTGGAGGCTTCCGATCCGGAGAAGTGGTGGTTTGTGAAATCTGCGGATAACGTTGCCGACGATGGTACCAGATGGAATGATGTGTCCGAGAATATCAGCAGCAAGAGATGGTTTACCGGTCCTGAATTTTTGAAACTTCCTCGATGCGACTGGCCCATAACACCTGGGAAATCTTCTATTAAAGAGGTATTCGAATTTGATATAAAAACAAATTTTTCTGTTAACATTCACCAGCGAAATACTTCATATGGAATTTTTGACGAGCTGAAGCCAAGATTTCGTTCAAAATGGTATTCGGCAATAAGAGTTATTGCTTTCTTGCTTCGCTTCAAGGACATCCTAAGAAAAAAAGACCATGAAACTGAACCGTTTGTCACTCCGTCAGAGATTTGTCGCTCAGAAAACTGGTTATTTAGGAAGATCCAGCATGAAACTTATTCGTATGAAATCGAGTGCTTGGCCATCATGGGTCAGCTTCCAGAAGGGCGGTTAGCATTTGATTTGAGGCCCTTTACACATGTTGGGGTTGATTGTTTCGGGCCAATGTACGTCAAATGTGGCAGGAGCACAGTTAAGCGATATGGAATGATATTTACATGCTTGAGTTTTCGAGCAGTGCATATTGAAATGCTCAACGACCTAAGTTTGGATCAATGTACAATGGCAGTTCGGCGTTTTCTTATTAATAGAGTAGTCACGAAATTCATCTACAGTGACAATGGTTTAAACTTTGTTGGCACAAAAAACAATTTGGAGAAAGACGTGAAGGAGTTGGAGAGAGCTTTGAGTGAGTACTGTGCGAAATACGAGGGAATAGTGTGGCGGTTCATCCCAGCGTATTCTCCATGGATGGGTGGAGCATGGGAAAGGTTGATTGCGTCCATCAAGAACAGCATCAATTTCATTTTAAGAGGAGTAATACCCCGAGAGGATGTTCTACTTAATGCGTTGTTGGAAGCCCAAGGACAGATAAACAGACGGCCATTAACTCATATTCCGGTCGATCCGGAGGACCCAGAACCACTTACTCCGAATTTAATTCTCTTTGGTGATGCAGATCGAGATGTCACTGCGCCTGGTGTTTTTTCGGAAAGGGACCAATGGAGTAAGCTGTATTGTCGACGATCTCAGCATCTTATGAAAGAATTTACTCGTCGCTGGTATAAGGAGTACCTTCCGGAAATAACTCGACGATCCAAATGGTATAAACAAACAAATCCGGTGATAGAAGGCAGCATCGTCCTTGTGATTGAACCTGGAGAAGTTCGTTCTGCTTGGAGATTGGGTAAGGTGACTAAAATATATCCGGGGCCGGATGGAGTTGTGCGTACAGCCGATGTTCAACTGTCAACTGGAACATTACTGTCGAAGAGATCGGTCGGAAGGCTCGCTGTTTTGGATCTTGAGTCTTCATCTAGAGCTTCAGACGGGCGGGGGGATGTCGTCGAGCCATGAATTTCATTTTTTATCTTCTTTATATTATACAATTTAATCTTTATATTATTTAATGTTTGTTAATTTTATTGCTGGCAGTGCTGTGGTGAATTTTCCTTTCGCCATCTTTTATCTGAGCTAATTGAGCAAAGATAGTTCTAGAACATTTTTTCTGCTTTGAAACAAAAACAGCGGTACTTTGTTGGTTGTACCAAAAGGAAAAAAGGAATTTCATCACACAGCATTGTTCGCAGTTTTGGATTGGTCACATTTGTAAGCTATGAATTTTCTTTCTTTTATTTTTTCATTTGTTAACTATTTTCTTTATTTTTAATAGAAAATAAAATCACATTCGAAAGCAAGTGGCAGTTGCTTTTCTTTTCAACGATTTTCATTTTTTGAACCAGTGATTCCTACGTTTACGCTGCGGACAACATTTATAGTAAAGGAGATTACGCATTCCCCTGGTTCACTCTCTTCAACTTCATAGAGGACCCCCTAAGAGAGTCAAAACTCATAGAATGAAGTAGAATCGAGTCCAACAAATTGGATAAAATCGTTGTAAATAATTATATCCAATTGTATCTCAGTTAAGCTATCTATTTTTGTTTGTAGCTTGTTACAAAACGTTCTTGATTCCAAACACAGCGATGTCGGCTTTCTTAAGTCCAATTTCACAAGAATTACGTACAATCTTCGCTAATTATTCTTTTGCGCGTTTTTTTTGGTGTCTAAAAGGACACTAGCTCGGATAAGTTTAAGGATTTAAGAAAACTTAGGTTATAGATCTAACCCAACCATCTATCAATCCTTTCTAGGCGATCATCTGCACAAGACCGGCTATTTGATTGTTCAAACACCTTACTAGCTTTTTCGAAGTAACAATGACTAATCAAGCAGCGCCCAGCCCACACTACGACCATATCAATCGAATACGCTTTGTTTAAAAATATAAAGTCCCTATCAGATTATAGATATCAACCCTGCTAGTAATAGCACCTTCAAAAATGATAACATCAAAATTTTCTTTTGTTTCAACCTCCTCACACAAAAACAAAATAAACAAGCGAAGCGTAATAAAAAAAAAATTGAATTAAAATACATAACCTTGCGTAAACCGACGACTACAATGCTTTTTTTACTCACTGTACCCAAATGTCAAATCAAAAGCAAGCGCACAAACACCATACAACCCCCAACCTTACAAACCCCAACAAAAATCCAAATGAACCACTCAATCAAAACCTTCAAAACAGAAAAAAGCCCCATGAAAATAAAAATAAACAAACATTTAATGGACAATAATAAAAAAATAACTTTATTAGCAAACATTTTTTTTCTCATTTTTTTTTTTTACAAGCAACTCAGCGAATACAATAGCAACTGTCAAAAACATATGACAGGGAATGAAAAAAAAAATCAGGGAAAAAAACAAAAACAGAAGCTCACACAAAGTAAAACGAGAAAAACAAACATCAGAGTGAAAAAAAAAATGTAATGCAATAATATAAGATTAATATTTAAGCTAGGAAAATAAAAACATTTACCCATAAGTCCGAGGATGCAGCACAATTGGCAAAAAGAAGGACACCGAGCGCTAGGACATAACTACACGCCCTACTGGCCATAATTGCTGGGCTGAAGTTTTCGTCACTGCAAAAGGAGCACTTATTGTGCGGGTTCAAATGGGAGAAAACTTAACAAGAAACCAATATTCTGAACAATCTTTAACAATGCACAAATGCGTTAATCATCAATTTCGTTATCTACCGAACCGATTATTGCGTCCCAACGAGTTAAAATTAGACCGCGGCGACTATCGACGACGATTACTGCAAATTGTCAACTGAAGTGTGTACGTTTGTTTTAATGGATTCGCCTATGCTCATGGCAAACGGTGGTTAAATTTTTTTTTTCTCTATGCAGATCTGTGGGTGTGTTCGTTTTGCGAGCAAATACAGTTACGTTCAGGTGGATTTTTCAAAAATATTTTGGCAGGTGCATTGAGTGTACTTGTGAGCAAATTTGACGGGGTGTGTAGTTGAAGAGTTTGCTCTGACTTACATATAAGTGGTTCGACTCGCTCTTGGCTACGAAAAAATGTTTGTTATTTTGAAGTTCAAAAGATATTCAAAGGTTTATTTGGGACCAGTACAACACCCCGAAACACCCAAATTTGATATACGCAATTGGTAATCGACTTTAATCGCAAGTGACCATTAATCGACAACCACAATAGGCAGCTTTATTTTTTAATTCAGAATCTACGAAAAGTCAGACGAATGTTGTATGTTGCTCTAAACGTTCCAACACCCACTCATAAAGGATTGGCTTGAAAATTCTAAGCAAGCTTTCAACAGATCACAGTAGTTCAGTGGGTGGTGGGTGTACCCTACTAGTTCTACTATTTATTACAACATTTTACGCAGCTCTTCATTATGTGAGGTAAAAAAAAGGAAAAGTAATTTATATCAAGCTGCTAATTTGCTACAAAAAAAAAAAACTACGATCAGCTTGTAGTACGTGGATAAAGACTTCTTCAGAATAAATTTTGAGGTCATATTTCTGGACAGAAAGATATTTATTCCATGCCAGGAATTGCAGCTAAGAAAATTGTAATTGTTGCTAAAGCTTAGAACACTATAAGAACGATTTCTGTTTGTCTAATTAAACCTTTTATATTTTAATGAAATTAATTTTATTAAATCCTCTTCAATACCAAACCAATTATTTCTTTAATATTGTTTGTAGTCTTGAATTGTATTGTTGGTGCTTTTACAAAACATCATGTTCATTTTCATTTCAAAAATTTATTTATATTCTGTTCCCACTTTATGAAAAAAAAAAAGCTTCGACTTTTCAATAAATTACTGATAATTTAGCATAGTGATGCGCCTGCACAAATTGTAGCTGATTGACCTTAGACTTGGCATAAAATCAGCAAGGAACTTAAAAAATTGGCCCGGCGCCTATTGCTTCTCCTTTCTTTCAGAAAATATGTAACCATTCTAGATCATCATCATTAGTGGCGTAACAGCCCACGAAGGGCCAGAACCTAGTTCTTCCCACCTCCAATGTGTTGTGCGTGTTATTATTTTGAAACATGTGAAGGGGACCTATAGTTTATTGCCGGTTCTGAACGGCGAATTGCGAAAGCTTTACGTGACAGAAGCACTCCAGGAGGATTGTTAATCGTTCGTTGGAGGTGGGGCCGTGAAAAATGTTTATGGCGTTTTTTTTTCCGGGCTGGATTCGAACCCGAGTACTTTCGGTTAGCAGTCCGACGCACTAACTGACTAACTAACTAAGCCAATGCTCCCACAACCATTCTGAATTGCTTGCATTTAAACAGACGAAACATAGCTTTGGA
Organism: Syritta pipiens; assembly: GCA_905187475.1. Classification (NCBI taxonomy): domain Eukaryota; kingdom Metazoa; phylum Arthropoda; class Insecta; order Diptera; family Syrphidae; genus Syritta; species Syritta pipiens. The sequence goes on along the minus strand of LR994572.1, from coordinate 26,484,216 downwards.
AAAAGAGCCATGAACAAAAGAAGTCACTATTTCTCTGCAGCTGTAGAGCAAACTTTAAATTGAACTGGACGTTTTGAAGAAGTTTCATTCTAACAGACGACTGCCTCAGAAATTATGCCCTGATGTCTGGTTAAGGAAAAAGCAAAAACCAATTTTAACCCTGGCTCAGACGTTTGATGGTGAGCATATCTCTCAGAAGAAAAGAACTTATACATTTTTTTTTTCAGATTACAACTCGTTCACTACTTCTACTCCCTACTAATTGTCGATCAAAAATGTTCAATAGATTCACCCAGTAAACAATCTTCTTTGCAAGCCTTGTGAAATGAGCAAGCGGTGAGGCAATTATATTACCTCAATCAAATCAATGTGAGGTTCAAGTGGTTTTTAGGCCAAATGAAATTGTGGGAAAAAAAAACTTTAAGTCCTCTCTTGGTTTTATTCTATCTTTATTTCTATGTTCTTTTCTATCTGTATGGACAAAAAATTATACTCATTGCATTGCTTGATAAACGGAGCAATGTAATTCCAGTTCTCATTTAGTATAATAACAAAATTAAATTTGAAATTGGATTCCGGATAACGTTAGCTATAACATTATTTGTATTTCTCTCAACTCCAAACAAAAGATGTACGTATGACCACAGAGTTTTGTAGAAATTCACAAAAATTTAGTTTCAACAACTAAAACCCAACTGCGCAAACACCAACCTAAACGCAATAGCCAGTTCTTCACAAAGAAATGTAAAGACACTGCGAAAACTTAAAAACTTGCGTCTAAAACTGCGTACTTCAGCAATAGATAGCATTTCTTTCGGCAGTGCTTGATTGAAATTGATGATTTAATCAAAGTTACCGGAAATACTTTCTCACATTTCTCCACAATCGTGAATTTTTGAAAACCTCAGCATTTATATGGGCAGCCATCTTTCCACTGAACAGACTCTCTACCACAGACGTCAAATGTCATTTAATCTACGCTGATAAATCGCAGTAAACTACAACCAATTTTGGACAACAATTCGTCCGGGTAACCTGTTACGTCCAAAAATTAATGACCATTTTCTTTTGTACAATTCAACGTTTGCCAAATGGCTGCCACAACAGAACTTGATCCATCGCTAAAACAAGCGCTTAGTTTTTTACATTCCACGAATCCCCAATCAGCCGAGGATATTCGCAATTGCCTCGATGAGATAATCAAACAACGTTATGGCAATTCTAAAATGCTGGCCAATACAATCAGCAGAAAGCACCTTGACGAGGAGCCCCAAGCACCAGGCACCATAGCTATACCAATCGAAGTAGAAGACCTCACACTGACGCAATCCCCTAAGACAATCTCCGATTCGCCGAACACAATCGCTGAGTCTGACGACATGGTCGGCGCACTGACCATCTCTGAGGAGGTGGAAAATCTTAAAGAGTTCGGCGACCTGAAGTGTGTTGTCTGCGGCGAAATGATAGTCACAGCCACAAATCGTCTCATAGAGTGCTCTAAATGCGGTTCACTTTACCATCAAATGTGTCACAAGCCAAACATCACCGACGAGGAAGCCGACGAACAGGAGCTGTCATGGACATGCACGAATTGCCAAAGTAAAACTGTAGTTCCAAAAGTCATACCCACCGAAGAACCACCTTTGGTGATGAAGACAAAATCCTCATCCACGTCGTCATCCAGATCATCATCATCATCAACATCATCGTCACCATACTACCGGCAGGAGCACTCTTCATCATCATCAAGCAAGCACAAAGGCAGCTCGTCAAAATCTAGTTCGACGAAGGAACCCACTGCGTCTACATCAAAATCAAGCACATCCTTATCCTCGGGATCTGTTATAACGCCGAGTATTAATGTCATCAGTGCCGATAAGAACGCATATCCGAATAAGAAATCATCCCATTCAAGTGGAAGTGGCAGTAGCAGTAGCAAATCGAAGTCAAAGCACCATGAGAGCAGTAGCAGCAGTAGTGGCGGCAGCAGCAAAAGAAAATCTAGCAAATAAGTTGCAATCTTTTTAATAAAGTATATCCCCTTTTCGTAAAAAAAAAATGTTTCTTTTGTGACTAAGCAGTGCTGGGGAAGGAGTAAGTCATAAGTTACTATTTCTGGAGTTACTTTTTTTTCCGATAACGCAGGTCATGATGATGACTAAAAATGTGTGCTTGCTAGTCAATTGGATTTTCGTTTCATTTATTTTTTTAGCGTTTTTGCTATTATAATATACAATTTTTAAACAAAAACGAAATTCATATCGAGAAATAATACATGTCACAATAATTTTACACAATTCAGTTAGTATGTCGCTCTGAAATTTTACTCTTAAATGTTGCTAGCTGGTATTCTTGTTTTATTTTATTTATTAATTTAATTTTTTATCATTAAGTAGTTTAAATCGCTAATATTCGCTTTTGTTTTATACTTTTTCATTTCTTGCGAACGGCAAACGAATATCATTTCTTTACGCACATTTTAAGTGGAGAGTTTGTTGGCACTGCACAATTTTTTTTATAGGAAAACGCTGTTGTTAAAACTAACAACATTAGAGAGTTGTTTATCTTTTTTATTCTACTGAAGTTTTAGATGGACCTGAAGTTGTGGCGAATGCTGTTTCTGGACAATGAAATATTTATAGAACTTTAATCTGCAGCACCAAGTCACTTCCTGTCGAGTAAATAAGATTATTTGGCCTGAATATAACCGAGGAACGACGAAACAAATGTTGAAGCTACCTAGGGTGAATTGTAGTATAAGACGGGCCACTGTTTATTAAGACATCATGCCCTTAAGCTTGGTCTTACAACATCTAGTACCTGCAGAAATTGCGGTGACTCGTCGGCTAGCAATTGGCCGAAGATTAATCTCTGACTAAAACTTTAAGAACTTATCGACAGTAGAAAATGTAAACCATTTTCATGTGACGCTATCGAACCTAGACGTTCCGAGTCAGACATATGATTAAGTATTATAAGAACAAAAATTAAAATTTATAGATAACTAACAAGAGCATTGCCCGGCGTGCTTCTGACTCTTAAATCTAAGGAACAGAAAGAAGTTATGAAAAATAATTTTGTGTAATCAGCTCTCGACACCACCTTGGAGATCAAGCGAAGAGTGACTCTTGCCAATCGCTGTTTCTTTGGGCTAAGAAGGCAATTGAGTAGTAAAGCCCTCTGTCTCTCGGACAACCAAGCTAACATTATATAAGACCCTGATCGTCCCAGTCCTTCTCTATGGCGCAGAGGCTTGGATATTATAAAAAAAGGATGAGGACTTGCTTGGTTGTTTCGAAAGAAAGATCCTTCGGATCAGTCTGCGTACATGGCGAGTGGAGAAGAAGATTCAACCACGAACTGTACGGGCTGTACAGCAACATGAACCTGGTCAGAAGAGCCAAAATCCAGCGGCTTATGGATGGCTGGGCCATGTAGAGCGGATGGACACCAATGCTTCGGCAATGGTGTCCATCCGCAATGCAATGCAATGTAGATTCGGAAAGTCTTCGAATCTAGCACCATGGGGAATCGCGGCAGAGGAAGACCCCACCTTAGGTGGTGCACCCAAGTGGAAAGGGCCCCCAATAACTTGGTGTGTGAAACTGGAAAAAGCTGGCAAACAACCGGGCCAGTTGGAGAGGCATGTCGGTTGAGGCCCAGGTCCACCCCGGACTGTAGCGCCACCTAAGTAAGTAAGTAAGTAAGTAAGTAAGCAGCTCGCAATGTAAAAAAATACAACACCTAATAATTTAAAAGCTCACTTCAATTAGATTAATTTACCCTTCATTGAGTGGATCTCTTAGATAATTCTAATGCAACAGCTTGACCTCATTGACTATAAAAAAAAAAAAAAGAAATGCGTGTAACGAAAAATTCTGATAAAAAACTAATATTGTCATCAATTTTCAAGTTAATGTTGAACTGACATGCACAATAAGTTTTATCAAAAATCTTTAATTCCGAAATTCTCTTCAAATAAAAAAAATTAAACGTTCGAATGTTAGTACGCATCCGATGCTTCGAACAATTTTCTGCTTCCCTTCAAATGCGTTGATTGAATTGATTATCGGGTGATCTGTTCCACTCCACATCAGCATTTACTTCCACTGGGACAATGACCGATTCTTCGCCTTGATATGTGGCAGGTTGGCAGCTTCAAAAACTTTGTACGCTTTTCTCGATGCTTATTATCACCATCATTCACACGCAAAATCGTATCACCCATCGACCGATTGAGATTTTTCTCTTTGGCCGGCTCGGGAACAACGAGCGTTCTTGTTACGTTTTCGGATTCCCTTCTGAATTCGTGTTGTGTGTGTAAGATAGTGTTTAAATTATTTCAATTGTCGAAAAACATAACAATCTGCAAGGTTAATCTTGTTCAGTAGTTGTTTCCCATGCTTGCAAATAGAAGACACCTCTAGCCTTCGCTTCAGCTTTTCGCTTGGTCGCTTCACGATCGTCTTCCTCCTTCCGCTGTTTCTTTTTGGAATCGAATCGAATTTTATGTTGAACGTATTTAGAAATATGCTCACGGGCTTTTGAATCAATTAGCATTTTACTTTCTCTTCTTTAAATTCTGTGAGTTTTTCACGGAAATCTCTGTGACGGATATGAAGTCTAAGTTAGGTTACAGACATTGCGAAAATCTTAGCGTTCTCCAACAATTCAATGGATCTAGGTACTTATTTTTACTTATATTCATATCAAGGTAGTTTTAGAAAGCGAAAAATAACAAACCCTCTCATCATATGAAACTACGAATAATACCCACAAATTGGATTTAAGCCACCCAAAGGCAAATATGAAACTTTTGTTGTTTAAATCTACAGCAAAACATGTCTGCAAACTATTATTCATTACAGGAAACTTTTAGGCGAACGAGTTCGGGCTTGGAACAAACTAGAAGTGTGATAACACAATGGTCCAACCTATGTCATTCGTAAGCAGAGGATCTTTGTGGCAATCACACAAAGACCTACGGCAAAACCAACAAACTCCAATAAATCGAAAAGTATAATATGAGTACTTACGGGACACTTAGTGGGCGCCGTGGCTTAATCGTTAGTGCGTCGGACTGTTAAGCGAGAGTACCTGGGTTCGAATCCGGCTCGGGGAAATAACACCACAAACATTTTTCACGGCCCCACCTCCAGCGAACGACTGACAACCCTCCTGGAGTACTTCTGTCATGAAAAGCTTTCGCAATTCGCCGTTCGGAACCGGCATTAAACAGTAGGTCCCCTCCACAAGAGAAAGCTGCGTACATTTTTTTTTAAAGGGAAAATAAGTTAAATGTCATGCCTCTAAACAATCTTTCCTCAGTACTACAGAATGGATGGAGAACAAAATAGACCAACACGGTATGGGTCGACACAACAAAGGGACATTTCTCTCCCTAGAGAAGATTATACCAAGGATTTAAAGTTCAAACTTTGAATACAGAACTAACTGAAGGAGTTTTTTCACTAACATCAAAAAATCGAATTGTTCTATCACTTCCTATTACAAGATGTCTGTTTACAAATGTACGCACCCGGTCCAAAATTCTGCCACACACGTAAGCGATTTTTATTTATATATTTTGTAAACTAATTCACAAAGTAAATTTATAAAAAGAATTTCTTTAATCCTTAAAACTAAGATGAAAGAAAAGCAACCATGAAAAGTCCTAAAGTAACTGAAAGTAAATAACTCTGGTTATAGATCCTCCCGTTAACGGATCGAACGCCTAAGGTGGTTTCCGACCCGAAGAATCTTCGACTCCGAACCAGTGGGTCAACGCAGAAGAGGAAACCCGCGTCTAATTTGACGTACACAGGGGAGACGGACTTGAACCAACTTAGTGTGTGCTGGCATAGAAGCAGCTGACACGAGATCGTGCTGGCTGGAGATGTTTACTAACGGACACTCAGGTCCACCCCGGACTGTAGCACCGCATAAAAAAAGAAGAAGAATGGATCTTCCTTGTATGTTTGTGGTGTATTTTTTTGCCGTTCCGGTTTTGTGTCTGGTGTTTGGTGATGATTCGCAATTCGGGCATATTGTTTCTGTTGCATGTATCTTGGGCTTTGTTGGGTGGATGCTTGTGAGATTACATCGAAATAAAGTTTCATTCCGGCAGATTTAAGAATAGCTCGAATCCGTTCACTCGAATCGAGCGAGTGAATGAAAGTTTAGATCCGCCGGATTTGGGAATAGGGGTGATTGATTCTTAATTTTGTTTCCCCGATCATTTAAGATAGGAAAACTGTTTTTTTTAAGCAATGATGCAGAAAGACGTGCAATCAAAAAAATTATTGAACTGCATCATTAACTCATTTTGGCTTAAAATGTCGCTTATGATAATTTGGTATTTAGGGCGCTGAAAAGAAAAAAAACTGAGTGAGTGGTACACTAATGGCAAACAAGGAAAAACGTTTGAAAGGTTTTTACGTCATCTTCCCAAAGACAAACATATCACAAACATAAGCACAAAACCTTAACGTCCATAATTCGCATAAGAATTCAACGAATAGAAAAACAATGTGAATTGCTGAGCATTTAACTTCAGAAGGTATAAAAAGACGAATGTTCTCATTCGGTAATGTTCAGCAGATTTAGCAAACGAAAAAAACACATTTAAATGTGGAATGAGGATTCCTAAACAGAGGTGGCAGTAAATCCATCTCAAATCACGTCCGTAAGGCCGCGCGCACAGTGAAGCGAGAAAGCGAAGCGAGAAGCTAGAAAGCGAGAAAACTATTTCCATACAGTCTGCGCACAGTGGAGCGATTTTCGATGCGACAACTGACAACCTCTCGCAAACGTCTCGCTTCCAAACTCTTCTGACCAGTTTTCAAGCGAGTCTGTATGAAAAGTGTTAATGGTTGTTGTTGTTTTTATTTTCCACGCTTATTAAACATGAGCTCTTGCAGTAATAGAACAGCTTCCACTGTGCGCACTATGTCGCTTCTCGCATCGCATCTCGCATCATCATCAAACCATGAAACACTGACCAATTTAACGACCAAAAACGTTGCAAAGTGTCTCATTCCACATGCAAATGGATCTCAAATCACGCAGAAAAGACTCACATAACAATTCCAAAGGTATGGACCTTTTCCTAACCTGGCACACTCCCGTGACCAAGAAAAAACATTCGGCCTCTTTATTTGTTGTGATAACAGTTATTGTAATGTAAATTTATTTTGTCTCCCTTGCAAACATTAACAGTTCAATACAAAAAGATAATGAAAATAATTAAATTAAGAGTACAGGAAAATAAAATGGAAAAATATGGTAAGAAAGAAACAGCAATGCACTGCAAAACAAAATGCAACAAACCGAGCAGCAAGGATTACTTTGAGCTCTTGGATCGTGACGTTGAAGATTTTTTATCGGGCGTAAATGTGTCCGGGTTGATCCTTCTGACTTTAACCCGAGTTCTGGGTGATTCAGAGAGCATTTGCGCCGAGGAAGCATCTGTGGATTCCGCCTCGGGCTTTTTCTTTCGCTTCACATTCACCACAACATTTGCGTCCATGCTGACGTCTAACTCAAAATTAAATTCATAAGTTTTTCCACTTTTCGGATTGGGCGTCAGATTGTCATTGATGATGGTTTTACCTGGTTTCCGGGAACTGCCTGGAGTTCCCGAAAAGTTCTTCCGAATCGTTACGACGGGACTGAAATTGATCTTGGCCGAGACGGGGGTGTTTTGAGATTGAGGTGTGCTGCGGACGGACTTGAGTGGTGTTGATTTTGGTGCCTTCATCGGTGACGCTTTGGGAGTTCGCCGTCGGGGACTGGGACTGGGGACGTTTTTGCGTGGAGTTTGTGCTTTGGCAGCCTTGGTGGGAGTTTTCTTCTCAAACACATCGTCGGTGTCTGATTCATCGTCACTGTTTGAGGCTGGGATTTCAGTGGCTTTTAGTTTTGCTTTGGAGTTCGGTGACGACTTGATTTTGAAGTCCAAGTCGCCCGAGTTGGGCATTTTTAGCGCTTTAAGGCCGGCAAGGAACATTTTACGACATTTCTCGTAGTCCGGCGTCTGGTTGTACTCTAGCGTAGTCACGTACTTTAAAAACTCGAGGATCGGACCTGAAATGGGTGCACTGTCATGTCGTGGAAGCAAAATAGATATTCTTGTGGGGCTTACCTGGCACTCCCTTCGGGTAAAGCTTCTTCATGCCTCCGCTCACATCGTCCATGAACGCCTCCTTCGACTTCTGCACCTTTACCGGCACACTGAGGAGATTCTCCTGCTCCCACGGCAACTTCACCCCCGACCAGTTGATGAGATTGTATCCCAGGATCTCAAAATCGCCCCGCATCGTAGGCACGCCGAGGTGCGCGTCGCGCGATGTGTACTCGATGGTTCCGTTGTGCATTTTCTTTGGGTCCGGCTTGAACTCCTTCTGCGTGTAGTGGCTTGCCAAGCCAAAGTCCACAAGGTACGCCTGCGCACCGCCGCCCTTTCCGTAGCCCAGCAGTATGTTGGCGCCTTTCAAGTCAGCGTGGACATACGTCCGTCCGTGGATGTACTCGTAAACGTCCAGCATCTGAAGGGCAAGCCGATAGACTGTGTGCTCGGGGATCTTCCTTCCGTTCTCCAGGAAGAACTTCCAGATGTCCGAGCCGTAGCGCGGCATCACAACAAATCGGTGCTTCTGATTGTCGATGTCGTGTGAACCACTGCCAACCAAGTACGGCATGCCCAGCGACTTGAGCCCATGACTCTTCTGGAACTTCTTCAGGTCCTCCAGTCGAGCGTTGCGCATGTAGAAGTGCATCTCTACGAACAGAGTTCCATTGCTGTGCGGTTCCTAAAACAAAAAGTGTGCACATTTGGAAAACTTTATGTTCGAGTGATTCATCTTGACTGCTTACAATTTTCACAACGTACTCGTAGCCGGCCGATTTCTTGGATGGACTTGACGCCTTGCACGCCGTGTAGATTTGTCCGAAGCCACCCTGACCGATGGCAGGGCCAACTTTCCACGATTGCTTTGCTATGTCGACAATTACTTCACCCTCGGCAATCGGCTCCGGCATTACATGGCCATTCTTCTTTTTTACTGCGGGCTTCTTTTTGGCCACTGGCGCGACACCGGCCTTTGGTTTGGCTACTCTGGGCATAGTTGTGTATTTAAAGGATGCCCCACTTTTTCGGGCAGTTTTTCTTGGATTTCAAAAACAGTTTTTTCAGTAATTTGACGTTATTGTTGCTTATTGTGTGTTGGGGTTTTTTTATTGGATTGCAATTCAAACGCGCCTTTTGGAATTCGTTGGCATTTGAAGTTTGTTTTTGTTTTACTTCAGTCGAATGAGCGGGATGGCTACATTCGAAAATGTTCGTTAAAATTCAAACAGGAATGAGGTAAAATGATGCCAAGCTAGGGTCAAAATCAAGTGCACATAAACCCGGTTGTGAAATTGATCTGAGTATTGACTAAATTTGCTGTAGGTTCACCTAGATGAGGAAAAAATCTGCAATAGAAAGGACGTCTGTTGTTTGGCAAGAATTACACAATTGAAAGAAGTTCTTTTTATGGCTTTTGAATTCAAATCGCAGTCGTTTCTTAAGTAACAAAGATTATTTCGAAGCAAAAGTTTGTACAACTTCGCAGCTACTCCAAATTTATCATTATCCTGGTCTACGCCATCTATCCAGTACAAGCGCGGTCTGTCTCGGTGTCTTGTAATATGAATTCCGGATTAGCAAAGGTTTTTGGTCCAAATACAGAGATAAGAAATGAAGGCAAGTCCTGATGGAACCATGAGGCTCATAAAAACACGTCTCAAAATTGCAATGCAATGCAACAAAAGTCATCAATTTTTGCGTTCGATGTTTACTAAAACATCAGAACCAAAAATATTATGAGTCTAAAAGATGTTTTAGAATTAGTCTGCATTTCTCAACAAGCTAGAAAAGTATTTTGCTAGGCTAATGTCTGTACAGGTAATTTTACCCCGTAACTAAAAATTGTCTCATCTGTTAAAAGATTTAAATTCATAAGCAAGTCCATAAATTCCAATGAGTTAACAACTTTCTTTCTCGATTTAAAAGTCTGAAAATATTTTTCATCGAAATCTCTGACATTATGCCACACGTCATTTCGCTTGCGTGACACAATGGATTGGCATCACTGAAAGTTATCACTTAACGAAACATCATTTGGCGGCCAGCAGCCACACTCGTTCGATTACAATCGTGGCGTCTCTCTCCAAGTCATTTATAAAAAAAAGTCGTGCTGTACAGAACGTCGATTGTTTTCTCTGGAGCAAATTCATTCCCGATTTAAGTGAACTATATTTTTTTATCGTTCTTATAATTTCAATTTTGATTAGAAATTTTCAAAAATGGTAATTTCACAACCACCCTCAATCAATTTGTGTTCAAAATCAATTAAATTCCATAAGTTAATCCTCTGCCTCCAACAAACACAAGGTTTGAGAGAAAGAAGAAAAAAAAAAAAAAAACTGAATTGGAATTGAAAAGCAATTTCCCCTTGTGAACTTAACCTAAACACACATTTCTTTTTCTCTGTTCTTTTTTCTCTACGCTCGCAACGAACCTTCGTTTTGGATCTGACGGCGGATGTGACAATAAAAAAAAATGAATTTCCAAAATCACCAAACAGGCAGGAGGAAAAGCTGGTAAAGATTCAGGAAAAGCTAAAGCGAAGGCTGTTTCACGATCCGCAAGAGCTGGACTTCAGGTAAATTAAATTCTTTGCCATCGATTTTATCCACTTCAGCATTTGGGGCGACAGGCGACAACACGGGCGAGCTATTTTTGGCGCCTTTTTCTTTTCGCCCGAAAATGATAACACACGCTGCCGTTGTCGTTGTAGTTGTCGCCTGTCGTCTTCCCTTTTTGTTAAGCCTCCAGCCCCACCCCCTCCAAGTTGTAAATGAGGTTTCTTATTTAATAAATTTCCTTTTTGTTTTGTGTTCTCCACAGTTTCCCGTGGGCAGAATTCATAGGCATTTGAAGAGCAGAACTACAAGCCATGGACGCGTTGGTGCCACCGCTGCCGTTTACTCCGCTGCTATCCTAGAATATTTAACTGCTGAGGTAAGTGGTTTTTGCTTTTTAATAGACGAAAGAAAAAAAAGTAACAGTTCTCGACGAGAAATTTTTCATGCCCTTTTTTTTTCTATGTTTGAATTTTCCGCCAAACAGTACTCGTTTGGCGCGAAGCGCTCTTTTAGTAATTTTCTTCATTGTGTGTTGTTTGTATACGCGGCTGTGTGCGTGTGCGTTATGTTGATGGTTCTCTTCGCTTTTTTTTTTGTGGCGTCACGCCGCCATTTTATGTTAGGAAAGTGCATTAGTTTTTGTTTGAATCTCATGCGTTGGCTCGTAAGTGGAATTTGAAAGCGCGTCGATGATTGCGCTGCGGCTGGCAGCAATTTTCGGATTTCCATCATTTTCTGGAGCGTGTCTTCCCAGAGCCAGAGTATGTACAGTGTTCGCGCGTTAATGATAAGGGTAGAGGTTAGAGGGGCAATAAATGGGTCAGTTTTTCGGTTGCGTAGCAGGATTTGGTGTTTTCATTCTTGTGAGCTAGCAACTAGTTTGTTTACGTTTCAGAGTAAACAGGGGTGGCGGTTGTGAGAGCATTCACCCCTTGAATTTAATAGTTTCCTTTGAATAACACGCACTATCGACCTGGGTTTTGTAACGTATTTTACATTAAGCGGGCGTTTTTTTTTTTTCAAATTACAAACAAGACAGGAAAAGATTACGGATTCAGATTACAAAAATGACACGAAATTTTACTACTGAGATGGTTCGATGGCTGAGGTTTGCATTATGCGCATAAGCAAATTTTGGTTTTTTTTTTAAGTTAAATTGACTTATTCTAAGATGTGTTGAAAAACTATTTTCGTTTGGAAACTTTTTTCAACTTTTTTTACCTTTAAAAGTTTTAATTTTCAAAGAAAAGTGCACGTATTCTACCTACAAATTACACAAATTGGTGCGTTCACGCTTGTTCTAAATTCTTAAAATATTGTACTGCTAAATATTCCAGAGTAAATACAATAAAACTTTAGCCCCAGGCGCCTGCCTGACAGTTGTTGACATAACCGTTTAAACAATGCGGGAAAAGGTTTAAAATCCTGTTAGCGAACGTAGGACTCCACCAGACTTTCCTACCTAAAGTTTTTCATCATCATTCGTGGCGTAACAGCCCACGAAGGGCCAAGGCCTAGCTTTTCGCACCTCCTTTGCACGCACTATAATTTTTACGGGCTGTAGGTGCCAGCAGCCACGGCTCTATATATTACCTTGTAATTTACCTGTTAATAAATAATAAAAAAATTAAATAATTTTGATACATGTGAAGGGGACCTAAAATTTTTTGCCAGTTCCGAAAGGCGAATTGCGAAAGCTTTCCGTGACAGAGGTTATTCCAGGACGATTGTCAGTCGTTCGCTGGATCTGGGGCCGTGAAAATTGTTTGTGGTGTTTTCTTCCCCGAGCTGTATTCGAACCCGAGTACTCTCGCTTTACAGTCCGACGGACTAGCGATTAAGCCACGGCGCCCACAGCTAAAGTTTTTAGTAAACACTTATCCAACTATGTAACTTTGTTTTAGCTGCAGGTGATTTTTACTTAAACTTGTAGTGCTGTTCTAAAACCGATTGCTGGAAAGCGTACGAATGTTTTGGTGCTCATGGGTTCATCCATAAAAAACTGAAGCACAGTGATCCTGATAGTCTTTTTGTTGTTCCTGATGACATGTACACCTAAACAATCGAATCTCAGTGATATGTAGTTAAAAGACAATTTTACAATGACAATTATTTTATTTCGCTTATTGAATAGTTGAATACCAGTGAAGGAGGAAAATAGCGAAAAAATTAAATCCTTTTGGAGTATATTTATAGAGATTTTGAAAAAGGTTTAAGACCCTAGTGTATACAGTGTATATATATACTCATCTGAATTCACGATTCGGAAACTCGTTTCCGCGCCTCTGGTGGAGAATAGATTATATCCCGACAGAATTTTTGCAGACTACTCGCGCTAAGAAAATCGTATGGGTTTTCGGAAAATCGGTCGAAAAGAAAATCGTTCTTATTCTTTGTTTATGAATTAAACAGTCGTAAATAAAAACAAAAATCAATAAAGAACATGTTAAGCTTGTATGTTGTTCGGAAGTGATTTTAAACATTGTTTATTGAACCTTGAAAATGTACATCATGCAAAGCAATTATTCCACTTTGTGGATATAAGTTATTAGTTTATTTCTTTTCCGAAGTGAAATAGACCCTTTGAAATTGTCATTCTTAACTGCATGTGATTTGAATTTAGTCAATCGGACTAAAAAAAAAAGTAAAAACATTGAAAAAATTTGCGAAGTTCCACAATGGAAATTTAATGGAGGTACTGCAATTTCCATGTTGGGCTTCGCATCTTTTGAGGTCGAATTCAGTATCAGACGACCTTGCTCTGTTTAACCCCAAGTAAAAACAAGCAAGAATTAATATAAAACTTAACGCCCCAAATACAAAAGCGTAAATAAACCTCCGCCCTAGTTGACTATAAACCCAAAATCCCAGACAAAAACAAACACCCAGATGTAAAATAAAACCAAACAATATTTTTTTTATCAATTTATTGTATCCAAACTCATGATTTGTAATCCAACATATAAGTAATAAATAAATCACTTCTAACATTTTACACCTATCACATATTACACAAACGACATATATAATATTTTTGTGTCATTGCAATATATATGAGAGCCTAAAATTAAGTTGCGAAAAACGCACTTTCCACACATCATCTCATCTTCGAATGCTACACCATCAAAGACTATATTCATAAACTGTCCCCTAACTCTAATCTCCCTACATTACACTCCCTTCCCTCTGCGGAAAACATAAAAATTGTTAATGAGACCTGCCTTCTGCAACTAAACATTTAATATGACCACTCTATTTTTTATTTCCTGCTGAAAGTCCTGGTAGCTAGTGTATTGTCCTATTATTACTAAAATTGTATTATGTACTAATAAAGTTAAAAAAATATATATATTTATAGTTAAGTTGATTAGGTTAAATATTGAAACCGAGAATATTTATATAAATCGATGGGCGTGCAGATTACGCGACCAACGCATCTTTGCTGTCAGTAAAAAGACGAATTACAAACTACAAGCGTATATAGGGTTTCTGTTGTGTTGTAATATGTTCATTGACGTGTACAGATATAGGTACTTGAAAGCTCGTTTCTGTTTTTGTCATAGTTCGTAGAAAGGCAAACGAGCCTGCCATCAACTTAAAATTTCCTATTCTCCCTGCTGTTTAGTTACGTAACATTGTGAGTGCAACTGAAAAGGAGCTATCCATTGAAACGTGTCTGTCTTTAAAATACAATTTAATAAAATTAAATTGCTCAATATCTTACAAGTTAGTTTTTCTTCTCTGTTTTTTATACCCATTTCGATGCATTGTGTTTTTATTACAAAATTAAAAATGTCTCTCATCTTTCAGGTACTGGAATTGGCTGGTAATGCATCAAAAGATCTTAAAGTAAAACGTATCACCCCTCGTCATTTACAATTGGCCATTCGCGGAGACGAAGAATTGGACAGTCTGATCAAAGCCACTATTGCCGGAGGTGGTGTCATTCCACACATTCACAAATCGTTGATTGGAAAAAAGGGAGGTCCCGAATAATCAGTCGAATCAAAAAACAATTGATTATTTAAATTTTATGCATATTTTTTTTTTTTTTTTTTTACTATATACAATTTCTTTTATATGTTAAAATTTATTTCAATGTATTGATTTTGTAGCATCTTTTTTTTTTTTTACAAAACAAAAAAAGTAGTAGTAGTCCTGATAAATGTTTGTGCAATAAAAAAAAAAAATACCTCTACCCCCTACATGTGTGTTATATAGGCACAGTATACCCGTAGATTTGAACAATAAACATCTATTTAAAAACCTCTTTTGCTTTCTATTTCCGTTTCACAGAAAGCAACCACCACTCGTAGTTTAGTAGTTGTGCACCGTAGTAGTTATATAATTTTTTGTTCTTAAATAATCTTTGCAGCTTCAGTTTTAACTTTCAACGTTTTCTTTTTTTTTTTTTTTCAATCTTACAGGAAGACAATGTTCAAGACTCACAAAGGAAAAACACTGTAATTCTGTCCCAAGGGTATTAAAGCTAATTTCCGTATTGTTATGATAAAACTAACGTACTTTTAATTAAATAATATTTTACATAAATATTTTTTATTTCTAATGAAAAAAAAAAAAACGACCACAATCACTTCTTTTTTAAAACGATTGAATAAATAAATAAACTTAAATGTAATTTTTTTGTTTGGAAATCTTGGCATTTTTTTTTTCGCTTTTCTCGTTGTAGTTGAGCGTTGTTATACTTTTTACGAGAAGAAAGTACAGCTGTAGTCAAAGATTTCAGCAGTGATTGGGATTTATCGCTGCTTTTTGTCGTAGACGGACGGTTATGAACAACTTCTATAAAAGTCGCAGTATAATTGGAAATTTTACTGTACTGCTGTACTTCCGACTGCGGATGTATCCAACTTTTTTTTTAAACTATCGTCCCTAGTTGTGTTCAGCTAAAGGTGGCCCTCAACGAAGAACGTGGTTGCTTCTTCTTTTGCGGGCGCTACAGTCCAGGGTGGACCTGAGCCTCAGCCAACATGCCTCGCCATCTAGAGCGGTCTTAGGCTAGGCGCCTCCGATTTCGTATACCCAGCTGATTTAGGTCCCAATCCAGCTGGTCGACACCATCGGAAGCGAGGTCTTCCTTTACCTACCGTTGTCCCTCAGGGTTAGACTTGAAGACCTTACGAGCAGAAAGCTTAGTGTCTATACGCTGCACAGGACCTAGCCACCTTAGACGGGACACTAGAATTCGTTTGACTAGATCGATGCCGTAGTACAGCTCGTAGAATTCGTCATTTAGCCTTCTCCTTCCCTCGCTCTGTGCAAACGGGACCCAAAATAATCTGAAGGACTTTTCTTTCAAAGCGATCAAGCGAATCTCTTTGTCCGCATTTGATATCGTCCGTGTTCTTGCGCCATGTGGAAGGACTGGGACTATCATGGTCTTATAAATAGACAGCTTGGTACCTCGAGAGAGGCCTTTGTTTTTCATCTGTGCTGTCTAAGCCTAAAGACAGCGATTGGCCAGGGCTATCCTTCGTTTTATTCCCGCGGTTGCATCATTTGGGAATTGACTTCGAACCCTAGATAGACGAATTATTCACAACTTCGAATTTATATCCTGTCTATTGTGACGTTTTGCTCAAGACGTCACACAATGCGGACAAAAATAAAAAAAAAAGTTGGATTAAGAAAAAAATAGATTTTATAACTTTAAGGCCCGGTGCACACAAGGTTTTTGACGCTCGGAGCTGCTGCGGTGCCGCTATATTTATTATGCACTCATCCCGCTCTTTGCGCGAGGCTTAGGGGACTGAAAAGTTTTGCGCAAACCGGAACAGCGCAAAACGATTTATGAACGTACATGATTTATTTTGAACAGAAAAACCACAGTGGGCTATGGTTCTTCGGAGGAAAACGTTATTTCGCGCAAATCGAATTTGGGTAGGTATTTGAAAATCGCGCAAAGCTGAAACCGCGCAAAACGAAGGATGAGTGTACTTCCTTAAATTTTTCGATTTCATTGATAAACAATTTTACTCAGAATCGGTGTGAAAATGACGCTTGTGGGCACCGCTCCATAGCAATCCATGCATTCAAAGTCGCTAGAGCGGGTTTTTGACGTGGAGGTGACTGCGGTCTCGCTGAAACCTGCGAGCGTTTTTTCCCGCAAACATGACGCCTAATGCCGCCTCGTCAAAAAACGCTTGTGTTCACAGCTCAATTGATTTGTGTGTGTCGAATAACACCTAAGCGGGCCCACCGCGTCACCGTAGCGTCAAAAAACCGCTTGTGTGCACCGCGGCTTAGTCTTCTTCATCTTCTTCGAATTCTTAGCCTTCTTCGTCTTCTCAGTCTTCTTCGTCTTCTTCATCTTCATAGTTTTCTAAGTTTTCTTCCTTCTCTTTGTCTTCTTAGTTTTTTTAGTCTCCTTCGTGCTCTTCGTCTTTTTGGTCTTCTTTGTCTTCTTCGCTTTCTTCGTGTTCTTCGTCTTCTTTCTCTTATTCTAAGAAGACTTTAGTCCTCTAAGTCCTCTTAGTATTCTCAGTCTTCTTCGTCTTCTTCGCCTTTTTCACCTTCTTAGTCTTCTTCGTATTCTTCGTCTTCTTCGCGTGCTTCGTCTTCTTGCTCTTCTTTGTCTTTTTCGTGTTCTTCGTCGTCTTCGCCTTCTTAGTCTTGCTTGAAACATGAAACGATTTCGCAATAACGTTGGTCCTTTTCCCAAATCATAAACGTGCCCTTCACGGTGTCTGCCGTGTAAGCCGGTAAGATAACTCCACGATACAGATATAAAATAAATGTACTTTGAGATTAATCTGCCTTGGCTATAAAACTAAATCCGATAGTTTCTTAATTCAAACATAGATTAGTTCCATTTTTTTAATCCTCCTGTGGGTTTTTTACGGTCATCCATATCTAGAAATTCTTTAGCGAATAAGTCAAGAAGATTAAATTGACTTAACGCATAAGTATTAGGAGTGAATATTGATAAAATCTCATAAACTGTAAAAATACGTATGGAAAGAGGCATTAATGGTAAAAGAAGGAGTAGATTAGACCTAACGATAAAATGAATGAGCTCTACAAAATCAAAGAAATTTAATTACATATGGATCATAATACAAAAAAAGGTTGTAGAGCTTAATCTCTTTTATTGTTTTTATAATTTATTTATATTTCAATAAAGTTTAATAATAATAATAACAAAAAAAGGTTATGAAAAGATGAATAATTTTATGGAAGAAACTCGTCGGTCACGTTGCCTGTTGCTAACTTTTTTACTTCCTCATCGTGACTGGCTAAAAAGGTTCTTTTCCTCCAGACCATCCGGTGTTGCCGTTGACAATACTCATAATCAATGTGAACAAATCTATTGGAGGGAACGCTATAAAAGAAAACATCGCAGCCGAGATGAGATCTGCGCATTGAAAGGAATACGTTGGAAAATAAAAAAAATACTGCAGATTTTACACATGAATCTTGCAGCATGGAAATTATTAGAAATTTGTTTAAGCACACTCACATGACGAAGTCTATTAAAAAAATAAGGTGAATTTTCATTTTTCTCAAAAAGTTTTTATTTACTCATCAATTTCTATTTTGTCCACCTCAAAGTAGTCCTCTCAGATATAATACTCTTGCCAGCGTTCTTTCCAATCCTCGAAGCAGTTCTGATATGCACTTTTTGGTATGCCCTTGAGCTCTCTCAGCGATTCGGTTTGTATCTCCTCAATCGTCGCAAAACGCCGTCCTTTTATGGGTCTCTTCTATCTTGGAAACAGGTCTGGTGAATACGGTGGCTGAGGTATGATTACGGTGTTGTTTTTGACCAAAAAATTTCGAACAAGCAACAGTTTTTTTTGGTCAAAATTCAGCAATTTTGGAGCGAACTGTCACACGCTTCATGCCAAAATTTCCGAAAAAAAAAAAAAATGCATGGCATGAGCCAACCGATATGCCGACATCTTCAGCAACTTCTCTAATAGTTTCAGATTCAACGATTCTGCATAACAATTTTCTACACTTTCTCAACATTTTCATCGGTTGTTGATGTGCTGGGGCGTCCAGGGTGAGCGTCGTCATTCACATCTTCTCGACCTTCTTTGAAAAAATTGTACCACTTGTAGAATTTTTTTTGACTCAGAGTACACTCACCGATGCCACTGTCAACATTTCAAGTGTTTTTGACCACTTAATCAAACTTTTCTTTGATCCGTTTTTTTCGACAGCAGGAGATCGCCGAAGACGCAAAACACGTCTAACTTTTTTGCCTCTCACAAACAAAATAAATATGCTATACAACTGAAACTGTAAGCATATGCCATAGACAAATTTATTGAGGATGATCTATATGGACTGCAACCAACATGAGTGAACGAGTGTACCAACATGACAAAATAAAAAATCGATAATCGGATGTATGTAGCCCGTGAAATTTAAAAATTCACCTTATTTTTTGAACAGACCTCGTACGTGGCATAAGAACACAAATACGCAGGCATAAGCAATTCTGCTTCTGTAGCAAACGATAACAAGACTGTTGTGAATATCAAGGACCACTAGTT
Organism: Syritta pipiens; assembly: GCA_905187475.1. Lineage (NCBI taxonomy): Eukaryota > Metazoa > Arthropoda > Insecta > Diptera > Syrphidae > Syritta > Syritta pipiens. The sequence goes on along the minus strand of LR994572.1, from coordinate 26,465,005 downwards.
CAATAGCGTATAACATGAGCTATACTGTATTTTTCTATCTATCCTGTCTACAGATAGTTTTTAGTTCCTTTTTTTTTAATCACTAAAAGCTCCATCTAATGGAAGGTTTCACTGGTAGCTTTCCTTCTAATGTTTATTGAGTTTTTTTTTTTTCTTACTTAATTCTCATTTGTATAAATAATATTTCGAAAGAATCAGAAGAATCAATGTATGACCCATTCTCTCTGTATTAAATTTGGGTGATAACCAAATATCATTGAAAAATCTATGCTACCTAATAAATACATCTTTATCTTCATCTTAAAAGGTCCACCATTTCTAACTCATTGGAGCTACAAGGACGAAACTCAGCTCAAAAATATTTCTAGTTGAGCTGCTTATTTTGATGTACAGTCAAACTTCCCTATAATGAACGTCTATATAATGAAGTTCTCGGTATAATGAACTAATTTCAAAGACACGCTTTCTCGTTTTATTTTAGGTGTATTTTTATCTCCTTATAATGAATTTCCATATACAGTCGACTCCGCTTAACTGAACTACGCTTTACTGAAAAAATCGGTTAACTGAAACACAAAACCTGGTACGAAGCATTTTTTTATAATCTGCATACAAATTACTCCGCTTAACTGAAACCCGCTTAACTGAAAAACTTGGTTAACTGAAAAAAAAATGTCAACAAAAAGTATAAATTTATACTGAAACTACTCCGCATAACTGAAATACAATAAGTGATTGTGCCCATCGATGACCTCGAAGAGAAAGTATCGATGTACAATATAAAAAATCATCGACAAACAAAGATCAAAGATTTTTACAACTCGCTTAACTGAGTATAAGTACATTTATTTATTATACACATGTATGTATGTAAACATGTATGTATGCATATTGAAACTGACCTGTGAATTACCGTACAAATATTTATGTTTTCATTTTTCGTGGATGGATTTTTTTTTTAAATAAAATATTTATACCTATGTTAAAAATTATGTGTTGTTAGAATTTTTTTGAATTGTCGGACCGGATAAGGGAAATTGTTTTTCAGTTATCACGTCTCTGTTTAAATGAAATTTTTTTTAGTTAAAATACGAAATACGCTTAACTGAAAATATCGCTTAAGTGAAAAAAAAATTGTGGCAAATCAATGTTTCAGTTAAGCGGAGTCGACTGTATTGAATTTTTCTATAAAATGAATAAATTGTCTAGTTGAAAACTTGACTTTCATACATTTTTTGTCTCCATATAATGCATATTTTCATCCAATGTAATGACATACCAAAATGCTTCCACGTCTGTACAAAATCGACTGTTTGTTCAATGTCTCTTTGAGACTCCTTGTCGGTTTAAAAAAAACTATGAAGAATTGACCAGTGAAAAAGAATCGGTGGATGCGGTGTTCCTACAATGGGTCAAATTAACTTCGAACCTTTGTGGAGATAAAGAGCAACGTACCGAATAATGTATTTAAGTCGCTAAATATATTAGAAAGCTTTGTTGCAGGGTGTAATCCAAACCAAAATACCTGATTATTTTAAATAAGGGTTGATACTCGTAGCACATAAAAATATCAAAATTTCTGTATAAAGAAATTTCTATACAATGAAGTTTTTTTCTGGTTCCGTGCGAATTCATTATAGGGAAGTTCGACTGTATTAACATATTATTTAAGGTTTCCGGAAAAATACTAGACGGAATATGAAAAAAGCGGAAAAAAAGTTCAAACCCCCCTTTCTTCCCGCCCTGTTCGCTGATCGCTATGTCGATTTAGGGGGACCAATAACATGTCTAACACTATTCTTATGCCAAATTTGAGCCAAATCTGTTGGACGGTTTTCAAGAACCGTTGAGGAGACTAAAAAAAGTTCATGTTTCATTTTAGGATCTGTACGGGACCTAGCCCTATTGTTAAGCCAAATTTCACAAAATTCTGTTCGACATGTCTTAAAACTCGTTCCGTAAGCCTTAAATAAATTTAAACTAATCTAAAGTAAAGCTGATTGTTTGATTCATGTATGTATATTGAGTCAGAGAAGATCTTTACCACGTACCTAAATAATTAATACCACACAAAACACAAGTGCTGTTTGTATTTAGAATTAATTGCTTTTCTTTTTACAATGAGAAAAAAATTACAAACTTATTCTTACAAAGAAATGGCGAGCATTCCGCTTTGGTTGATAATTACAAATTAAGAGAGAAGATTTTGTATCTTTCGTTTCTTGTTACTTCATTGTTGATTTCATTTCATTTTTTAACTTATAACTTAAACACAGATAAACTGTTGTGATTTTTTTTTTCTTTCTAACCCAACAGATGGGGAACATTCTTCTGAATGTGATCGCATCTTTCGTTGAGCTCATCCTGAAAAGAAGTGTGTTTTTAGGAGTGTTGTTTGGGATTGATGTTGTTTAAAAGAACGTACCTCTTCCAACTCTAAGCAGTTGCCCCACTCGAGCAGTGTTACCCTATGGTCGTTGTTTTGATCGCAGGACTCCAAGAAAGGTGCAATACAGTGCTCCAAGCTGACAAGAGGGGCTCGAATGGGGAACAACTCGTGACGGGACACAGATCGATCGGTGTCACCATCCAAATCGCACCACTTCCATACGGCAGCATTGGCCCAGCGACGAGTCATGTTAGTTTCGGCTTCCATCTCCATTTGCATGTAGTGTTCAGTTAGTTCGTCACGCTCGGCCAAGTCACGCATGACGTTGAAGAGCCAGTCACGCATGCGGCGTGGGAAGTCCTTCATTTCTTCCTCGGAGCATCCCTACGAGAACAAAGTCAGATTGTGCCGTTGAACCAAAGAGAGAGTGAGTTTGAACTTACAGGCAATTCCTGGCAAACTCCATAGTAGTCAATGTGGATGTGACTGTTGGCGGGATCCTTGCAGCGGGGATCTTTGGTGTCACAGAAGCACCTTTGCTGGTAGACAGAGCAATCAGATGGCCAGGTCACGTTCTTGTTTGTGCAGACATGACGACGGATGTCGATTTCCTCTGGGCAGTCCTGGATGCAGATGCAGTTGGCCTCCTCGCCATTGCTCTGGCACACACGTCCAGCTCCACAATGCATTTTCTCACACGGATCAACTACGGAAAAGAGACACTCACTTAGGAGCAAAACTTTATCAATCGAACGAAAACTTACTTTCCAGAACGGGACTCAAAACACTGTTCTGTTCCCCGGCAATTTTCGATGCCAACTCATTCTCACGGGCAAGATCCTTGACCTGAAAATTTACACAAATTCAAATCTCTGCTATGACTGTGCCCTCTTTTTGAAACTCACCAGCATCTTCTCCTCCAATTCTCTGAGCAATTTCTCTTCGCTGGCATCGATGTCGTCGAGTTCTTCCAAATCAATATCAGCCAATTCGGGGAATTCCTCAGCTCTTACCTAAAAGTGAGTTCGTATGAAAATCTGTGAAAGAAAATTTTTCAATTTTACTAACCTGAGCATTGAGGGCGAAAAAGCCTAAAAGCAGCAGTAAGCTCCACTTCATGATGGTGCCTGAAATTAAAATAAATCTCAAATGAGCATATCTCCAGACTGTTTCTTATTAAACTAAAAGCGGAAGATGAATTGCGATAAGAGGAAATGTCGCAAATGCTTGACCTCGTCTTATCGCATCATTCGCTTAGTGCTTGAAGGACGACGACAAAGAACTAATCTCTGTTCTATTTTATCCGCGAGTGTGTGTGTGCGTTTTTTTTGAAATTAAAATGTATTCTTTTTTTCATTTTTGATTATTGGGGGTCAACATTTGGGAAAAAAAAATTAATTTAAATGTTATTTTACGACTAAGATGACAAATTGTAGCATGATATAAATACAGTCGACTCCCTCTAAGTCGTACTCGCTCTAAATCAAACTCCCTCTAAGTTGAACTAATTTTGATGTGAAAATTCGACTTAGAGGGATTCGACTGCATATACAGTCAAGCCCTCTAAGTCGAACGCCCTCTAAGTCGAAAATCCCTCTAACTAGAATTTTTCGCCATATTTTGGCATTCCCTTCAATTTCGAATACAAAATCCATCTTTAAAGTCGAACGCCCTCTAAGTCGAACGCCCTCTAAGTCGAACGCCCTCTAACTCGAATACGATTTTTCGACTCATGGGCTATTTTCAATTCCTGTAAGGCGAATTCTTTTTTTTTTTGCAAAAAAAATAAAAAAAATGCAGCTTCCTCTGGCTCTCTCTCAATTCTACAATTTAAAAGACTCAATCAAAAATTTCTAATACTATAAATTTCTAATATTATAAAAATACTAATCCCTCTAACTCGAATTTTTTGAAAAATCCCTCTAACTCGAACACATTTTGATATCCCGTGAAAATTCGACTTACAGGGCTTCGGCTGTATATTTATGTCATGAAATTGCAAGTCTTATCATAACTGACTTTGTGGTCATGCCGCCGTTGTAAAATTAAAGAATCCGGTTGTTAAGTGAAAAATTGAATGTTCGTGGATCAGAATAAGTAAAAATACTAAACTGCGTTACTCTTACGCCTTCAAACCAGGCGCGTATTGCAAGTTGCAATACGCAATTTGCAACCAAGAGGAAGAGGATTACCCGCAGTGTTTTAGTTTTTCTTTTTTACGATTTTTCGTTCATTGGAGATGTTTTTTTTTTTACAACACCTTTTAAGCGTCATTTAAGCAGTAGTACGGCACAATTAAACAGAAATTCGTTCTCAAATAGTTTTTTACTTTTTCTTAAGCAAATATTCAAAAAAAATGAAATAGACATTAGATTATGATTTTTTTATGTAATTCATTTCTGTCTATCTTAAAGATCGAAAAAGAATGTCCCCCATTTTCGAAACGAATCAATAAAGCAAACAAAATAAAAATAATAACAAAAAGCTAGCTCCCAATCACTCTCCACACATCTGTGAGTCCAGCAAAATCGAAACAATAATTTTGTTCTGAATATTTTGCATCAGGTACACAGTAAATCCTCAGTAAATTTCTTCTTCCTCAATGTTTATGAACCAGATTTTGTTTATTTTTCTTGTCTATTTTTAGCATAAACGAGAATTCGAACTACTGTGGTCGTATGCCGCAAGTGCAATGAAAAACCACGTACATTTCCGTTCCAAATAACATCCATGTGTACAAACTGAAAATGATTTGGAATATTTAGCAGTTTGCTGCACGAGAAGGAGTACGTGTTATGCAAATGATGTCAGCAGTGAAATCAAACGAAGCCGCAGTTGATATATTTAAACGTGATAAAAGTTTACATAACATCGGCTTAGACAGCTAGGAAAGTAGATTCTAAAAAAATTTAACTCAAATGTTTCAGTAAAAATGGATGTCCAATGATTAGAACAACATACATTACATTTATATTTGTTTGATAGCTCACACATTTGTATAAAGTTTTATTTTGTACAGACATATAGTTTGTTGTGTTACCTTACTGCTAAGATATTTTTTATTAGGATTGATTGATGATTTCAATTGAATTGATGATTTTTGTGGCTCAATGCAAAGAGGAAGGAAAAAATGATTAGAACAAGAATCGTAGAACTCGGTGCGGAAATTTGGTGAGCAGATATGTGATGACGTGTGGATTTGGACGGTGTTGGTTGGTTGGTCCTGGGGAGATATACGCAGAAAGTGTGAAACTAGGCACTCGACAAGCTTCTAAGCTCTATACCCTAAACCAGCCCATGCTCTCTTATAGCATATGCTGGTTTCGGGCATGCTCTCTTATAACATAGGCTAGTTTCGGGTATAACCGCCTAAGTCATTTCAATTCCCGGTTTGGAAAAGAAAGCCAAAAAATAGAGATCCTCGTGTGAAAATCAGGAAGTAGCAAAAATTGTATTAAATAAACATTTCTTTAGTTTCCCTTTATTCCAAAGATGGTACAGCTATTTCAGATTTTATGGAATAAAAATCTCGATTTTGTCTTAACACGAGTTAGGCTGTTATTGCTTGAGACGACGGAAGTATTCGTTCTGGCCTGACTACAAAAAATTTCACTGAAAGTATTTTTAAATTACTTGCACAGAAAAAAACAAACAAATGGGCTGCCAAAAAGCCGAAAGGCAATCATATCTTTTCAAGTACCCAATGATGTGCGACAAACGGAAAATATACTTCGTGAAGAAGTTCCCACATCGTATTAAGTTATGTAAATCAGTCAACAGCCGCCTCATAACCAACGAATCTTATCATTTTCCCAGAATCACTGGCAAGCATTTTTGCTTGTGTCATCTTCTTGAGAGATTGGATGCCTCGAGCCATGTAAGGGACAAGCGTCAGTGCTGCCACTATTCGAATTTGCTTACTTGATCTCCGGCTTCAGCTCATAAAGACTATAAACAACACTCGCACTGTCTCATAATCCGCAAAGTTGCACATTTCCCATTCCCTGAGAATCGACTCAATGCCAACCGTAAACCGCGCTAATCTCGTTCATTTGAGCGCACGTTCCTCGTAACGTTTCTGTCCCACACTCACATCGGTTTCAATTGATTACAACGATTAAACACGGTGGGTACACTCGTTCCCCGTTGCATCCACCCACGAGAAGAGTGACCATATCAATTACCCACCTCCATACCCGCCACACTTCACTCACTCAACCCCGACGGGCATTGGGTTACGAAAACGGAAGACTCATATTCATTGTGTAATTGTTCCAACAGGCTGCGGTGCTGGACGAAAGAAATTCCAGCTTTTCCCGCAACACGATAGTGCGGACGCTTGACGGCAACCAATCTGCCGCAAGATGGTTACACTTACAAGCAACGAAACGGAAGCTTGGTCGCTGATAAGGTCCCGACGACTGATGTGACACAAAGACTTCTCTGATTTCGGCTCTGTGATCAAAGCGCGTTACGCTTTTTTCTTAGAATATTCGTCTCAAGACGCGAGAGTTATATGAGATTGTTATGGTGTCATGGCGAAAATGTGTTTCGTTTTTTTTTCATTTTTGGCGTCGCGATTTATGTACGTTGTGTGCGTGATTTAATCAGAGGCGATTTCACTGAAACTTCTAAAAATGTTTAATTACGCAGAATGCTGATCACATCAGGGGATGTACAACAAATGCATAAGTGGTTGTGTTTCGCCTGATATTGTGAAGAATTGGGTCAGAAGAATTAAGATGGACAGGAGTTGCGAGTTTGATTTTTTAGTTTCGACATGGGAGGAATGCAGCTTAGTGACGTTAGTGAAGAGTCCTGAACTTTGAATAGTTTTCTTATGCTTTAGCAAGCGAGTCGTAACATTGTGAGTTGCAAAAATCAAGTAAATCAATCAACCAAGTAAACGAGTGACCAGGAAGCCTACAAGATCATCTTAATGGAAGTGAAATATATCAAATTTAATACAAATTGTGTACGTATTATCACAAAGACTAAATTAATTTTCACTAGAGCGACAATATTGAGTTGAGATATGACTAGAAGTGGTTGATTTTTCTTCTGTTACTTAAACCCAGATCAGCACAAGAACAGTTTCAAGTTCAACGATAGAAACCACCGCAGCAAGACTTTCTTTCTTTAACCAATCAGATGGCCAGATAAAGGTTAGTCGTTCGACTTTCCACACCAGCACCGCTCAAGCATCCGATTCTTGAATGCAAACATTCCTGTGCCTTAGATTGCCTCGAAATTGCAATTGCTGATGAATTTGATATTTCACTAATAACAACGAATAATAAATACTACATCTCTGACCTATGCAAATTAGAAAGCGATGGTGGAAATGGTGTCCCGCTTTTTTTAATCAGAAAGTTTTTTTGAGCAAAAGTCCCGGTTTGCTCAGAAAAAATCTGGGAACGCTGACTATGGTAATGGTTCGGGTATAGTGTGGAGGTGTATAGGTGAATCTGGTGATAAGAACTTGGTCTTTATTAACACTAAAATTACTAGAATAGATTCTTTGAAGATCTTCAGGAAAAATTTACCATCAACGATTACAAAATTAGGACTAGATGGTTCATGGGTCCTGTAGTCGGAGCGTCTCAGGACAACGATCCGAAGAAAATAACGAAAATTGATAAGGAATGACTGTTTTTTTGGACACCTAGGCAAACAAATGATCATCAATTCTTTCCAGGCTTTAATTTGATTGGTAATTTGTGGAAATATTTTAATAGGCAGGTCCGTAAACGCTAGATACAATGGAAAATATTGTTGACGTTGATTTTAGTGGATAAATGGCATTAAATTCTTGTCGAAGTCACTTAAAAAGTTAGTAGAATCAACGCTTAGATGTTTCAAAGCTTTTTTTAGACACAAAAAGATAACAGTCTTAGTGCTAGTTTTGAGTTTTTGTTATTAAGGTTTCCATTTTCTTTTGATTCTGACTGTATATATGTCAATTTTTTTATGAAATGGAGCTTTTTATAGTACAGTACAGTCAGAGAAAAAAATAACAACAAACATATTCGAAAGTTAATTCTTTTTCCACGTAACTACATTCCTTTTTATTGAGTTTTAAAGAAAACCTCGTAAACACTTGATGTGATGGTTGCGTAGACCTTAGCAGCCAATTCATTGTAATATTAATTTAAAATTTGCGTATAATTCTTAAAGTGTACATTTGTATCAAAACACTTCTGATGAGTTGGTCAAATCTGTTGATTTTCTAACAAATGCACCCTTATTAGCTGTGTCTTAAAAATAAAAGCTGGTGGTGCAAAAATTGCGACCAAAATGGAGCCATTAACAAACTCAATAAAATAAAAAAATTACTATGTATATACATGACTGTAGCAATAAAAATGACTCCAACTGCAATGATAGTCGCTATTGCGAACCTACCATAATTGAACATTGCCATATAAGCGAGATCCGCACCAAGCGCGGAAGTTCTACCAATCCGTCCGCAACATAACGCAGTATGCACCTCGCGGTACATACTGCAAGGATGTAGAAGGAAATCTGATCAGCGACTTTAAGGCATTCTGGAATCATTTCAATGATTTGCTCAACGGTCAGCTCACCGTAGAAATTACGGCACCATCATTACAAGATTACAGTCTCATGCTGCAGCCTAGAGGCATTGAGGAAGTACGGAAGGCCATAAACCAGCTCAAAAAAGACTCAGGAGCGGATGGCATACCAGATACCAGATAGAACATGGCGGCCCAACACTAGACCAAGCAATTCACCAAATCATAGTGAACGTATGGGAACGTACAAATGACTGGCAAATAGTCGTCAGTTGCTCGATACACAAGAAAAGAGGTATCACAGAATGCAGAAATTGAACGGGTGCAATTTGCCTATAAGATATTCTTGTCTATTCAACAAGATTAGGTAGCCCCACACGCGAGAAACCGGGAAACCATAACCGGGAAATATCAATGTGGTTTCAGATCAGGCAAATCAACAATTGGTCAAATCTTCACCCTTGGACAGGCGAATCACAGTCAAGGTAGACGAGCACGAATTTGAAGTTGTGCAATCTTTCAACAACCTTAGAAGAAGTAGCCGCGGATAATAATCCAAGACTTGTATGAAAAGTTTGCAGTTCTGTCAAATTTTGCCAAACGGTACAATTTTTTTTTTCATTCAGCTTGTGATGCGATGCGGAAATAACAATTCCTCCATTGGTCCATTTCATCCCACACATTGCCTCAAATTTTGTTTAAATAAATTTCTTTTAAAATCGAGACCGAATTCGATCGCATAATTACACTTGCCCCATAAATAGAACAATGACATCTGTTTGCGTGTCCATATCTCATCTTCAATAAACGATTGTTGTTTATAATGCAAAAAAAAGACTCAAAGCAAAGTTTAAAGAGTTCAACCGACTGCTTGAATTTGCAAAGAAAAACAAATTTATTTACTTCAAAGGGAAATCAAACTGCGAGGAGGTATTTGTTGCGCCTTCAAACGCCCGCCACATGATATGCGACGGCAGTCGAACAATTCGGATCGAGTTGCTAATTAAACTTTGAACTGCGGTTGGAAGAGGTGAATGGTTTTGTATTTCTTTGAAAAGTGATTCATTAAAATTTTTAAAAATGCGTGAAAAACTCAGCTTTTTTGGGTGTTCTTGAGTCTTATCATGAGCCTGAAAGATAGCCTTTTGCCCGGTACATTAGCTGAATTGATGTGTGAGTCGTAGATAAGACTACTAACGTGCATGTTTGAAAATTTTTTTTTTCGGTTTGATTGCCAACCATCTGTGGATTAGTATGACGTAAGAATCGTCTCAAAATAACCCTGACATTGGTTTTTTTCTATAGAACTCAGTTCTTGTGAGGCAATCTTTATTTGAAAATGATTTAAGTCTTCGTTTAGTGTTGAGTAAAAGAGGGAATTATATTTTGCTTGGCCCTACTCCAATGGCTGGTCTTTGACGGGCAGCCGGTATAACAACTTAAATCTTACCTCAATAATTACTCAAATTATTATACGAATGTCTTTCTGCATATTTTTTACTTTTTTTTTCGCCAGCTACGTAAGTTGCTCTAAGGACAGTTCTTAATTAAAAACCAAACCTGACCGCAAAGATTCGACACATCAAGCCAGTTTTTGATTCTTTCCAACTTGGCTTCAGTCAGGACATTGTCAAAGCTTAGCTTTCTCTCAATTACAAAGTTCAATTTTAACCGAAGGCCTTTGTTGCTCTGGCTATATTTTCTAGATGTCAATTTTTAAATTTCTGGCTAGCTTTATATAAATAAATAAAGTTCAATGTATTTTTCCTGTCTTCCAAAAATGTATACCAACTCAAAACTAAACAGCTTGGTCTTCCGGACTGGAAGCAGCATGCCCGGGACCGTCAACGCTGGAAGGCAGCTTATGCTCAGGCACAGACCCTCCAAGGGTTAAATGCCCGTTAAATAAGTAAGAAAAACTAAACTGAGTTCAAAAAAAAAAAAAAAACAAGACAAATTTGTTCTGATTTTGAGACTCATTTCACCGCGATATAAGAGGTCTGTTCAAAAAATAAGGTGAATTTTCAAAATTCTCGAACTTCGTACATTCGATTATCGATTTTTTATTTTGTTATTTGGTACACTCGTCTCGAACGTATGTTTACAGTTTCAGCTATATAGTATATTTATTTTGTTTGTGAGAGGCACAAAAGTTAGACGTGTTTTGCGTCTTCGTCGAAAAAAATGGATCAAAGAATTTGGATTCAATTTTGTTTGAAAAATGTAATGAAGTGGTCAAAAACACTTAAAATGTTGACAGCTTTTCAGAGAAGGTCGAGAAGATGTGGATGAGGACGCTCGCCCTGGACGCCCCAGCACATCAACAACCGATGAAAATTTTTATGGAGAATCGTTGAATCACTATTAGAGAAGTTGCTAAAGATGTCGGCATATTGGTTGGCTCATGCCATGCATTTTTTTTTCTGAAATTTTGGGCATGAAGCGTGTGACAACGAAGTTCATCCCGAAATTGCTGAATTTTGACCAAAAAAACTGTTGCTTGTTCGTAATTTTTTGGCCAAAAACAACACCGTAATTATGCCTCAGCCGACCCCTGCGACTTTTTTCTGTTCCCAAGATTGAAGAGATCCACGAAAGGATGCATTTTGCGACGATTGAGGAAATACATACCGAATCGCTGAGAGAGCTCAAGGGCATACCAAAAAGTGCATATCAGAATTGCTTCGAGGATTAGAAAAAACGCTGGCACAAGTGTATTATATCGGAGGGGGACTACTTTGAGGGTGACAGAATAGAAATTGATGAATAAATAAAAATTTTTTGAAAAAAATGAAAATTCACCTTATTTTTTGAACAGACCTTGTAGACATAAATACCTTGTTACTTCACATGTGTCAGGATTTTTTATTCTTTACGCTATAATCAAAATTAAATAAAAACGTCCGGCTAACTTCTTGGTTCAAGCAAAAGTAAAAAAAAAAGTATTAGATTTTATTGTTCACATTTATAATAGTGTTGTTAAGTTAGATGCCCTAATGCGGGCTATGTTCAATTGGTGACACATGTAAATGAATGTACTCCCCGGATGTATGCAACCTCTTTAATAGAAAAACCTTTTCAAACCAATAAATTAAATTCAGCTTAGATTTACCAAGGCCATCCTTGTACGACGCCATACTATGGTGCCCGTTTAATAGGAATTTAATTGAAAACCCAACACTATTTTATGCCCATGAGCATGTGCTATTATCTGGAAGTACTGTACATACTTTCACACTGATGATTTCAAATAAAATAATAATAATAAAATAAAGAAAAAAAAAAAAACACTCAAAAATAAGTTTATAAAGACAAAAAAGTCGGAAACCAATTTTGTGGTACCAACTTTGTTCTTTGAATTAGCTTAAGTTATTGCTCAAGCTCAAGTTATTGCTGGCCTAACAATTTGGTTCTTCTAATGGAAAATATTGATGCCTAAATAATGATTATTTTACACATACCGTAGAACCTCGATTATTAAGATCTCACTTATCCGGATTCGCGATTATCCGCAGTAAAATTCAAAACAAACAAAAAAAAAAGAATTCAAACAAAAATGAAAAATACAGTGGAATCCGTTTTGTATGACCTAATGTCGACGATTCCTTGATCGTTGTAATATCCGGACTTTACTGTATTAGTAGGCGATGATTACGATTATGTAAGATCATCTCATAGGGGAACGCTCCCCGTCCTGGAAACATTTCTCGAATGGTTCAAAAAACAGAATGTGATACCGTGACTTTACTACAACTAAAACGAATTGGTGGGCGCCGTGCTTAATCGTTAGTGCGTCGGACGGTTAAGCGAGAGTACCTGGGTTCAAATCCGGCTCGGGGAAATAACACCACAAACATTTTTCACGGCCCCACCTCCAGCGAACGACTGACAACCCTCCTGGAGTACTTCTGTCATGAAAAGCTTTCGCAATTCGCCGTTCGGAACTGGCATTAAACAGTAGGTCCCCTCCACATGTGTCAAAATTATAACGCGCACAACACAGTGGAGGTGCGAAAAAAAAAAGCTAGGCTCTGACTGTTACGCCGCCTAATACAAAACGAATTGGTAATGTAGCAGCAATGAAGAGAAAAACTAGCTACATAAAACGACTCTTACTAGTTTCATAGTGTTAATTTGTTCATTCCAAATAAACGTACAACATGAGTCATGATTCTGCTATTAGTTCCACGACGTTTCATGACGGCCGTCCGCAACCAAGTCCTGGTTCTTCCATCATGATACTCCTACCTACTCCTTTGTCCGGAGGAGAAATTCTTCGTGACTGGGCATCTGAGTGTCAGAATCTGCATCTAGGCTTTCTAAAGTTTCATTTTGGTTCGTCGTATCCGATGACGATCCTGATGGGATAACCAGCCGCAGTCGAGTTATCAATTATCTTTGATCGCCGATTTTGTTCTACCAACGAAAATTTTGAAGTCTTCAATTGACAAAAAAAACATCAAAAATACTACGCATATATGGAATTGCATAAACCATCACGACATTGCAACGCTATTAACCCACACTCAATTGCTGATGCAGAGTGCCAGATGAGGTCACGAGTGCATTCCACAAGGCCAAATTCGGGCGAGATGAGTTTACATGCAAATAGAAATTAATTCGGGGGCATGAATCAAGTCGAATGTTGCCGGCAAAGGATTGAAACTATTTTCAACGGTTACATCAATTGAATAGTGATTGTAATCAATTTAGAACACACTTCAACACTTCAATACTGCCACTCAATGATTTGTTTTTTGTTTTTTATATTTTTGGTGTGAAGAAAACACTTGCACTGCTATAGTTTTCACTTCCCGGAGCATGTGCCTCGGACGTTCAATTGTTTCTAAATTGGAGGCATCTATTCCAGTTATTGTCGGAGAAATTTAATTGAATCGCTTGAAGGGAAGCATCTTATTCGAAAATTTACGAAGCTGAGGTTGTGAGTGTAATTTAAAAAGGACTATAGGTCTTCTGTCATTGAAACGAATATTTAATCTTCATCGGCTTCAGGAACGAAGAATGACCCGTAGGATTTATCCATTAACAATTCTGTCTTAGAGATCACAGTTACACACCAAATAAACATTTAATAATTGGTGGCGTAGCAGCTCGCGAAGGGGCATAGCTTAGTTTTTGCGCCTCCACTGTGGGCGATATAATTTGACCTCTATTAAATACAAATTAGGTTTATTTTAAAAAGAATAATCTCAAAGACTACAATTCACGTCTTCACGTCGCGCAATTTACGGGAAACATGCGAAAAACTCAAAATTAAAAATGCAAGTCTATTATAAAAGATGGGTATGGCTGAAAAGTAGATGAAATTTCCTGTTGAGTTGTTAAACTTTTAAGGCGTTCGGCGTCCCAGTCTTAGTACAGTAAGAGCTCAAATCTAAGATTTTTGGTAAAAAGTGAGAAATGTGTTTTGTTTGTTGGTCATTAAAAACTAGAAAATATTAGGTTGTCAAATATCTCCCTTCCGCCTTTTTGTCTTTTGAATTTTCCGGCTACAGAGCTCGTATCTGGCAATACATAATTTGAAAGGTCTTGACATAACCTACAAAATGACGCTATGCATGATTAGTTTGGATACGAGCTCTGTAGCGCTTTGTACATAGCCGGAAAATTCAAAAGACAAAAAGGCGGAAGGGAGATATTTGACAACCTAATATATTTTTCAAACTGATTTTAACAAAATAAAATTATATTTCGATATTCTACGAGTGTAAGAAAATAGTTTAACATGTTGAATGTCATGGAGGTCACCGGTGACCGGCACTAAGTTTGTTCGTAAATGGCGTGGCATTCAATGTATTAAACCTAATCGGTTGAAAATAAAATCACAACTTTTTTTGTTAATCTGAAAACCAAAAAAATCACCTACATTTTTGTTTTGTTTAACGCGTTTTTCTTGAAGTTGCGCAAGAGGCTTTTGAAAGTTGGTATATTTTCTAGTACTTCGAATATTCCTTTCTTAGAAACAAAAGTTAGGAGTGAAGGCCTCTAGCGCTATTTAAAGAAAAAAGTCTTTAAACAAATTTCAAGTCTCTGTTTTGTTTTACAAATTTAAAAAAAATCTGTTTTATTTTTGTGCTACTGCTTTCGATTCGTGCTCTTATACTCGTTGAATGCTTACGTGTATTTTTTTTTTTTTTTTTGTGGTTTAAATTAGTCCGAAATATATAATTTTCAGTTTTTAATGCCCAAAAAGCAGAACAGACTTCTCATTTTTTACCAAAAAGCCTATCATCTAGCACTTAGCGTACTAAGCCTAGGACGTGTAGCGCCTTAAAAATTTAACCCATCTTTTATAGTTGACTTGTATTTTTAATTTTGAGTTTTGGACATGTTTTCAATACATCGGCCCCATACTGCGTCGTACCAATGCAAATGCCTTCCCTTTTATCCATGTAAAAGTTGAGTTTCGGCAATTGTTTAAATAAATGATTAACTCAGCTTCCATTTCGTTAATGTTTAAAGTAGCCTACCGAACACGTAATTCAGCTTCATCACGTTTTCAACAGTGGCGGCTGAGTAAAGGAACCACAAGTCATAAGGGAGGACGAAAGTAGCTTCGAATCAGTTAAACTACAAGTGGAAATAAAAAACCGGCCAGTACCTCGAAAGAATATTTAGAGCAAACGAAAAAGGAGAAAGGAATCCAACTCAAAGAGATAATAATATAACAAAGCAGATGTAATGATAATTCTCCATCTATTGTAACACGACGAACTCAAAACTTTTTTAGCTTTAGCTTTACCTTTTAAAAAGAAAAATTGTTTAAGCTGAGGAAAAACATTTCTTTCCAAATCCTCACTATGTATGATTACATGGGAGCGGTCCCTAGAACAAAGACTCAATAGCACCACCCGGGTTTTTTTTTTACAGTCTCTACACTGACGGCATCCATCAAACTTAATGAACTCAACAGGATACAGAAAACCGCAGTTCAGTAAAAAAAAAAATGAATGAGAACAAAAAAAAGATGATCTAAGCGCACAACGAACAACGCAACACAGTATCTAAGTTCCAGGCAATCTAATCAACACTTACTCGTTCTTTATTTTTTCTCTTCAGGATCACTCCACAGATGTGCGCTATCGATTTAAAAATAAAACTCTGTCGAAGGAAAACAAAAAAAAAACTAAATTAATCACCCCAACTTAGCCACACACGATCACTAGACGATTCCACTACTCAACGCGTACTGAGTTGAGTTGACTTCCAGAGCAGCGTCGAAGCAATCTGGGACCCGTGCCGCTGGAAGAACATGAGTGGATCCAATCGAAGCGAAAAATCTCCACTCATTCTGTGGACGGCATTGGCTTCTACAAAAAAAAGAAGGAAAGCGAAAAAAAGACCACAGACTGTGCGCTCCTTGGTGCAGTCAGGGGCGAGAGCAGGTTTCCGTTGATGCAATGCGCTTCTGAGAACACTTCACTCGTCGGATGCCACAGACTCAGAGAGAAGAAGATGAAAGTATGAATTATTCTGTTGTGTGCTGATTTCTGCGATCCCCTTTCGCTGGAATTCGCAGAGAGCAGTGTTGTTTAACCAGATAAATGAGGCAAGCATAAACAAAAGTGACGGTGTGTGAAGTAGATGGGGATGCTCATGATCAGTCAAATGTGAAGGCTTGTTTTTTGTGAGAAGGGGAATGAATAATAATCATCATCATCATCGTCTTCTTCCTTGGTGGCATGTTCCACTAACAGGGTCGCGGAGCAATGCACGCAGATGAGATACCCAGGCAACTCGATCGCCCGCCGCCGACTCTAACTCATCAGGAGTTATGACCAAGCGAAACCAGGCCATCTTATAGACTCGGTCCAACCATACTAAGTCTACCGAGCGGTCCCTTTCCTGACGAAATCGCATTCAAGGAAGTCGTCATGATGGGAGCATTCGTGCCACTTGATCAAACCATTGTTCAAATGAATTGTTGAGAAAAATAAATTTATAACGCTTGCATATTTATGGATAATCCTCAGTCAGCCATACAAAAATGGACGAAATGTAATAAGAGTCAAATCACTCAAATCAATCATCAATAAGAGTCATTAACGTAGAAGAACGATGATTTCTACCAAACACATCACCTCGAAGATCTATAGTTTGTAATAAAAATATCTATCGCTCTACAAAAATGTAAGTAATTTTGCTGAGATAAGTGTCAATCTTCAGACCACAACTTTTTCGAGTCTTAAGCTTTTCTAATCGTAATCGATGGCAATAATACGTATTGGCTTCAGTAAAATTGATTCGATGTCATGGTGTACCAAAGAAGACGAGTTATTTGTACAGTCATGGCTAAAAACAATGCAATCAGTAACGATGCTCTACAGTCACGAGTCATCTGATACTTTGAGCTAAACTTAAATTGTTTAAACTTAATCTGTTAAGGTGTTTATCAATGTATTATACCTTTTTGTTGTTATGTTTTGTTTAGAAATCGTTTCAGTTCGATAACGACAATCAATCTTATCACAAGGCCTAACGTAACGCTTTCGTACTACGAATTCCGAAAAATGGTAACAAGACTTTCCGTCGCACACTGAGACCGATGTGTGGAAAACATGGCCAAAACTCAAAATTGAAAATACAGTGAAACTTCTCTTTCATAGACCCGTCTATAAGGAACACCCCGCTATAAGGGACACCTCTCTGGTTCCCGGTATGAAGATTAGTATACATTTCGACTTTTCGACCCTTTACGACGGACCTCCCTTTATACCGGACGATTTTGATGAAGGCTATAGAGAAGTTTCACCGTACAAGTCTATTATAAAAGATGGGTATGGTTGGAAAGAAGAAGATGAAATGTCCTATTGAGTTGTTGAACTTTTTAAGCGATCGATTGACGTCTCAGGCTTAGTTCGCTAAGCGCTGAAAGATAGGCTTTTTGGTAAAAAGTAAGAAATGTGTTTTGTTTTGTAAGAGAAAAACCGACTGGGCAATAAAACGCAGACAGTTCGTCTCTGTTTCAATGTTTGTTTTTATTTTATTTCCAAGGTTATTTGTCTGTACAATTTATAGCAATTTTGCAAAAGTATATTACAGTACTTTAGTAACATTTTAACATTGTGGAGACATTTCGGGTGGATCATTAACTACTAAGTGGCCAGTTCTGTTGTGGTTGGTACATTGACCTAATACAGTCTTTAAAGCAAGTTAGGAACCAAATATATTAAAATTTTATTCTTCGACTACAGTTTGTTGGTCATTAAAAATTAAAAATTATATAATGTGTGTACAACATGAATTTTATCTGCTAATAACTCGAAAATAGTACTGCAATTGCAGAAAAAGTACCTTGAGCTTATGTTAAAAACCAATTTCGGTCCGTTTTTTTGTGCATTAGACTTCTCTTAGTGCAATAAGAATATTCAGGATGTTTTACTTAGTTTTTGGATCTGTGGAAAAAAAAAGTTCCGAAGGCTTTAATAAGATGCGGTCAAAAAAGAGTTAACTTGGCAGTTAGTAAAAACAGTCAATTAACTTCTGTACTTTTTAGTTGCAGTACTTCTAACTGGAGGCAGTACTCTTAGTCATGTGATGTTGTTTTAGCAAGTGCAGGTTGGTGGCACATTTATTATTGGTGGCACATATTTTATTTAAAAACGAATATGACTCCTGAACTAAGTGGTCGTCGAAACTATACTACAAAAGTATTGCCTGAAAATAAGAGTTCATTTGCAGAAAATCTAATGTGAAACATACACCGTTAATAGATCCTGAAATGCCACAACTCCACATAAAACTTGGTTTGATGAAAAATTTTGTCAAAGCTATGAATAAGGAGGGCGATGGTTTTTTATATATAAAGACTGTATTTTCAAAGTGAAGTGACGCAAAACTCAAAGAAGGGATATTTGTGGGACCCCAAATACGCACATTGATGAAAGCCTAGAATTGCGAGAAAAAGCTGACTGATATGGAACTTGATGCCTGGTCATCATTAAAAGCAGCCATTACAGGGTTTTCAGGAAATCACAAAGCATGCTAATAGTTAGGTTGTAGAATCATAAAAAAATCACTTTCTGTGCTCCCATTTTTCTTCTTTCTTTTAATCTAATCTCTATCCATCCACCTGATCTTGGTGAGGTCAGGTGATGAGCAGGGCGAGAGGTTTCACCAGGATATGAAGAAGCTTAAACAACGATGGTCGTTGGCGTTTAAAACGAAAAAGTTTAAATTTCCAGATTTACCTAACGAATTGAGTGAGGTATACTCAACGACGCTATGCATGATTAGTTTGGATACGAGCTCTGTAGCGCTTAGTACATAGCCGGAAAATTCAAAAGACAAAAAGGCGGAAGGTAGATATTTGACAACCTAATATTAAGTTTTTACAGATTCATCGCTTATGATTGATCTCTTGAGGGTTAGCATAGTTCTTAATACAACGAATTTTCTTGTTAACATCCCATGGAATGACCCTTCATTCCATGACAAATCGCCCAGCCTATATGGAGAGCTCTGAACGACCCTTCTTCGATTTGGCTCAAAATTGGTGGAGTTACTTATTGATGTGGTTAAAGTAATGGGAAAATAAAAAATTTTAGTTTGTATGCGAATTTTTCAAAAGTTATGGACATGAGTAATTTATCTCAAATGTAAGGTTATGGGACTGGTTTCTAGCTTTCAAAACTGGCATAGTACTTTATTGTAAGTGTTCTCATTGTATTTTAATAATTTTTTTTAACAGTTCAATTAATGCTTTTTTTTAAATTGCCCCTACCTCGTAAACGGGGACAGGTAGATCCCGGTTTCGACCCCTCTACAAATTCATCAGCCCATCATCAGTTTTTGACGCCAACTGTCCCCGACACTTTTTCGTAAGAAAATGTGTATCAAAATATTTAGATTTTCTTTAAAAAATATTTTTTGGTCGAACCCATGTCTCCATGTCTCCCAACTTGAAAGTTGGAGTGAAGTTGGGGGAAATATTGATTTCCAACATAATAAAAAAATTAGGAAAATTTAAATACCATTTTTTGAGATATTCAAGGATACGTGTCAAAAAGACATTTTGAACTATCCTTCGTCCTTGCAAATAAAAATTGTGTGGGTTACTTAAAAGTTCAAGTTTTTCTGAATTCAATAAGACATAATTTACAAAAATTCTGATAAGCAGAACCAAAGTTATGATTTTTTGAAATTTAAAAGAAATCTTGAATTTTTACTTTTTGACCAATATTTGTACCTTCGTTACTCGCAAACTATATCGAGTTGAGCAAAAATTTTTTGTCCCATTACTTGAACCACATCAATAAGTAACTCCACCAATTTTGAGCCATGGAATAACCCCATAGTCATTCATCCTAAAATGTGTCTCATCTCTAAGGTGGTCCTATAGTACCTATAAACTTTACACCAATTTGCAAAAACATGAATCAAAATCCACTGAACTGCTCCTTCGCTACTATGCACCTTAGTGGTGGCGGTGGCTTCCCATACTGCATGGTCTCGGAATAAGGCATCCGAAGCTAAGAGGTGGTCAAACCGTGTTCTAGTGGTGATGTGATCGTGCTAAGTAAGCCGTGCCCAAGGATGAAAGGCTGACAGTCAAATCAGTCGTTAACAAGCTCCTTCAGCACCTGGCCCGTGTCTGTCGTGGTAGTAAACCCGGCAATTCTGTAAACGTTTTCACCGGTTCACTAGTGGGACCAAAACATGAAACAGCTGAACTGTCTAGATCTGAACGAAATATTAGTCGTACAAGTTTTTAACAGCGTCTAACTTTGTTCGAATTTTTCCAAGTGCACAAAATATCAGCAAATATCAGCACTCATTTATTAAATGACTCCTTCAATCAATTCCTCGCTTAACGCAGGCAAACCCAAAAAATACTGTAGTCTTTTTTTCACTTAAATAAAAGCCTGTTTTTTTTTAAATTTTTGTATGTAAGTTTTATTTTTTATTAATAAAAACAAAAAAGACGAACTAAACAAAATAAGGTACGTATATATAATATATATATTTTTTGTTTTATTTCAAACAGAATTTTCAAAATAAAAAAAAATGTACGCTCGTATGCGCTTGTTTACAAAATGTATTTATTTATTTATTTTTTAATCGGGCAGGAAAAGATACAAAACAAAACGAATACAAAAGAAGTAAAACAAAACCAGAAAAAAGGGAAAAAACAAATAAGGCAATGGTTTAAATTATAAAATTAATTTTAATATTTAAATTTTTTTTTCTACCACATTGCATGCACCGCAATGGTGCAGCAGAGAGTAAATTTTTTTTTTTTGATGTTATCCTTGAAATAGAAGGGCGGGCGGCACTTACTTTTTTTTACAAATTGAGTTGTACGTTTTTTTTTTGTTTATATGAAAATGTTTTTTTTTTTTTGTTTTAATTGTTTTTTCTTCTATTATAATTAGTTCTTAGATATAAACTTAATCATAATTTTAGTACATAATTTTACTTTAAGACTAAAATTGATTTTTTGTTTTTTTTTTTTCTTTTTTTTAATATGCTTACGGTTTTTTTTTCGAATTTATTTGTTTAGAACATTTAAAGCATTGAAAAATAAATTCATTGACATCTTTAGCATTTTATCGAAACTCTATGAATTTGATTTCAAATATTTAACGTGCGCGTGTTACAATGAAAAAGAAAATAAATAAATTAGTTATTTTTTTAAGAAGATATATGCGTGTGTATACGACGTGTCTATATGTACTAAGAAACAAAGCGAAAAAGGCTGGAAAAAAAACTGAGTTGTTTGTAGTTTGTTTTGGCACTAGGTAGTAATAGTACAAAATAAATGAATTGCTATTTAAATGGTTACGTTGTTTTTTCTTTGAACATGATTGAAATGCAGGTGATTTAAGGGGTATGTGATTAATTTAGAATTTATGGAAGCAGGCAGAATATAGAAATTTGTATTCTTGCGATTTGAAAGGTTTCGAGGTTTCTGTCACACAAAAGACGAAGCTGCCTTTACCCGGAGGCATTGGTTTAGAATTTCAGTTTTGATTTAATATAAAAACGAGTTTATTTGGATTTGTACAAATACTTAAGGAGACTAGTTCTCCCTTTTCTACTTAAACATAAAGCCGGGTAAGGCACATCAAATACGCTTCCTTAGCACTTCGTTGCGGAGAAACACGAGATCTTTTTTTGTTCGCCAAACTATTTACTGTTTGGGTGAGATTTTTTTTTGTAAAAATAAAAAAAAATGCGATGTAAAAATGATCGGTGACGGCAAGTATTGACCGTAGCCGTAGATGAAATTTTCACAAAGGAAAACAAGCCTGATAAAAATCTATTCGGTAGTCCCCCCGTTCGTGATAGTTACCATCGTAGGTCGTAGCCGTAGATGAAATTTTCGCAAAGGAAAACAAGCCTGATAAAAATCTATTCGGTAGTCCCCCCGTTCGTGATAGTTACCATCGTAGGTCGCCAAAGCATGAGAGGATTTAGAAGACGCAAAGTTCCTAACTCTTCTTGCGTACAAAGTCTCTGTGTGACAGAGACTTATCAATACCTTAAAATGCAAAGGATCTACAAATTTTTAACGAGCACACAAAATAAAGCATTGCATGACCAAGAATCTCAACGCCATTCTTGAAACTTGTGCACTGTAATTGAACACGTGAACGAGAAGAACGTGTGGCTCTAAGACAAGTGCAATCACAGAAAAGAACGAGAAAAGTTTTAGTCATAATTTTTCATGTTTCTTTTTAATTTCACATACTGAATTTAAGAAAAAAAAAAAAAAGGTAGCATTAAAAAATGAACAACGTAACCACGAAAATAAAATACATTGTGCTTAGGTTACGTATATAAAATGAAATAAAACAACAGATCGAAATGGGAACAGTCTCAAAGCATGAGATACATGTATAAAAAAAAAATAAAAAGACAAGAAAAAAAATGTGCTAAAAAGAATTAAACAGATTTATTTCTATTTGTTTTCTCCTAAGGGTTAGAATTTTAAAACTTTGTTTCTTCTGTCGACTTTGTAATTGCTTTTATTGTTTGTTTTGAATTTTTGTTTTCGTTAATATATATATATATTTGTTTTTTTTTTTTATAACTATTCTTCCATTTTTGTTTTAATTTAAAAATTGATTCTCTAGATTATTCATTTTTTATTTTCCTCTGACACACTCACACATGATTTTTTTTTATCTTTGTCCTGCTTTTTTTTTGTTTATTAATTAAATTTTAATTATTATTCTTCACTTTATATAAATAAAATCTTTAATCGAAAGAAAGAGTTCTAGATTTACATTAATTTATAAATTAAATTTCACTTCCGACAGACTAAGTTACGTTATCTTCTTCTCTCACGTTTTGCGTTTTTTGCAAATTTTCACTTCTTTTTTTGTTTCAATTCATTATTTTGAAAGAGAACTATAGAATAGTTGCAATTATTATTTTTTTCCTTTTTCTTTTATTCACTTTTTTTTACATGTTGTTTTTTTTTCTGTGTATTTTTTTGTAAATGTTTTTGTTTTTTTTAATGTATATATAAACGTACGAACAATAAAGTTTACAAGTCTTTATTTTGCTTTTTTTATTGCATTTTTTCAGTGTTTTTTCTCTTTTTTTTGGGTTTTTTTTATTTTTTTTTTTTAAGTATTGTATTGAATTTCTTTTTTTTCTTTTTAATGCGTGTTTTGATAAATAAAAAAAGTTTAAAGAACTGATAAAGTTAATGATAAAAAAGAAAGGTTGACCGCAATTCATTGTTTACTTTTCATTTAGTTTGTTGATTTGTTTTTAGGACCAAGCTTGCTTCGTTTTTTTTTTCTGTTTTGTTGTTTTGTGTTTAAATAAAATTAATTATGTTTTTTTTTTTATTTTATAGGTTTTATTGATCTTATAAAGATTAATGTGTGTAGATGAAGATTAATGGTTAGCGTCGGTTGTAACTAGTACCACCACCGCCTGTGTTGGAGCCTGAATTTCCATTACCTCCACGTGACTGAGGTCCACTACCAGGTGGTCCTCTGCTGTCGTTACGATTGAAGCCGCCTCCCATGCGTGGACCACCGCTGGAGCCACGCGAGAGACTATTGTTGCCCGGATTGCCGCGCATCATGCCACCAGAGTTAGAGAGCGAACGATTTGGACCAATGTTTGGTCGCTGTGAGTTGCCCATGTTGTTGCCGTTGCCGCCATTGTTTCCAGACATGTTGTTCGATTGACGTTGCGGTAAATCATTGGGGTTGCGTGGACGAGTTTTTTTCTCTTCAACATTGAGCTTTTGACCATCGGGAGAGTTTTCGGGGTAAAAAAGAGGCTGTAAGGAAAAGTTTAAATCATTAGATGGGAATTTTAATCTAGGGAGAAATGTAGACGCTTGACTACACCAAATTTTTGCGAGCAATTTAATTCATAGCCAAAATATATCTAAAATTGTATACAACTCTTTCTAAAAGGATTGTATTTAATTAAATAACTATTAATATCTCATCACTTGGTAGTGGATAAACCTATTTCAATGAAAATAAATAACTCCTTAAAGAAAATATTTCATAAAATGAAATATACGATCGATATATTTCATTTTATTGTAAGTATGCATTCAAAGTGGCAGTTTGACACGATCTTTTCGACATATGAACTTTTTTTTTACATTCGCCGGGGTAGGACATCTGAAACCAGTCATTGTTACATGGCTACGAATTACTGTATTTTCTTGTTCTCAAAAAAAAAAAACATCTGTCGTTTATCACAGTCTTCTGTGTTAATATTAAAACTAAATCAGTGATTTCAGAAAAACGCCAGGAAATATTTCATACCAAAACAAATAAACATAGCCTCTTTAAAAAAGTCTATGTAATATTTATCAAAGATATACACCTGAGATTTTTTAACCTCAAACAAAACCCATTAAAATAAAAGCATTTTTAATCGCACATTCCATTTGCTGCACTTAAAGTTTTGGAACTAAACAACTGCATACAATTTTTATTTGCCACTAAAAATTCTTCTTTAAGTGTTTCTTTGGTGTAGACATATTTAATGAGATAATTAATAATTTTATTTACTTACACAATGCGATAAACAATTTTCAACAGATTGGGGATCTTGGTACGTAATGAAACCATAATTTTGTGGGTTACGAATTCCTGGGACTTTTGGATTTGGTTTCGAATGAATTCTCAAATCCATAACTGGGCCGAAACGGCTGAACAAAGCTTTAAGTTCTTCTTCGGTTGCATGATGAGGCACATTACCCAAGAAAAGTTGATTACTATCGCTGAATTGTTGAGAATTGCTGTTGCCTAGGCGTCTCTGTTCAAAATCTGAAAAAAAAAGATGACAACGTAAGAAATGTGGAAATTTAATAAACTATTTTTTTTTTACACTATATCATTCAGAAGCTGTATGGAAGGAGTTAATACTCAACTCAACCCTATAATACTAAAAAATATTTTCTTATATTCCGTATTATGATTTATACAGACTTATTGTTGGTGTTATCTTATAAGATTTTATCGTAAAATACCAGTATTGAAATAAATAAAAAATATAATTTATGGCTGCAAATACTAGAAAAATAGTTTTAAAAAACCATATATTGGCATGGCTATTACCTTCAAAATATAAGGAGATTATCTACAAAGCTTAACAGAGTAAAACTAATCCATAGTTTAAGAAAGAAGTGTGAATTGAGTTGTATCAGATCTGCAGTTGTATAAACTGTAGCGAAATTACTGGAAACTTTTACAGGACTAGTAACCGGTTTTGTTATTTTCTAACAGCTGAAAAGGCCTGCGCATAAGTTGGAGGCTGTTCTGCCTTAAATTACACTTTTTCCATTTTGTTTTTTTTTTTTTTCCTTTTCGAAGTTGAAGCCTCTTTCAACAACAAACGATAAAAACAACAAAATTCCTAAGACTAAGAATTGCAAAATATGTCAAAAAGATAATTTTTTACATTCAATGATTATTAGACTTTCTCAAAAGGGTTACGATGTACCCTACTCCGATCTATAGCTTACGGCGTACGTAAAGAAAACAACAAACCAGCAGACCAGTGCATAACCATCTTTGACCAAGCCGGACGTTCCTAATAGGCGTCGTTTTTCAGATTGGATTTGCTTACTATTCTCTTTTTATCTACTTTCTTTTTCAGTTGTCTAGCTTGTTTAGCCTTTTGTGCATCTTAACGAGCGTAATTATCAAAACTAAAATTCTTTGTGACTACAAAAAACGAAGGTAAGGCCATCACACTGAAACCTTTTTTTCATCTTTTAATATCTCAATCTATCAAGTACAAACTTAAAATGAGTACTATCCTATAAATAGATTAGAAGACGCATAACATACGCATACTATAGACATCTAAGCTAAAGAAAAAAGCAAAACACTTTTCAAATTGTTTGAGATTCCTTTGTAGCAAATTATAAACATTGATCAAAGCTGCTAACGTATCACTCCAAGGTTAGTTGAGTATTGCTTAAAACCCTCTCTTTAACACGATTGTTTCACCTAACCTAATTCCTCTCAGAACCAAGTTTTTATAATAAAAAAAAAAAGATACTTACGACTGCAAATTCAAACATTTGACATATAAAACTAAGCCAGTCATCTGACCGATACAGAAAAAAAAAACAAAATATAGTGTTCCAATTAACATACCCTTATTGATTCTCGTCGTGTTCGTCCTTTGTGGCAGTGGCGCCGGCCCACTGCTGCCTGTTTGCATATTGTTGTCAACCATACGGGAATCATTTTTGTACACAGAAGACGACGACGACAATGACTGCTGTTGGGATTGTTGATTTGCGCTCATTTGATTTTGATTTATTGGAGGCAGGGGCACGTATCCATTACCAGGCGAAGACGGGTTGACATTGGCGCTTGATTTGAACAGGTTGGCATAGGTTTTAGGCTCGTTTTGACTGGGTTTGGGTGCTACAATACAACCGGAGCTCGTTAGACAACAGAAATTAATTCAAATTTTATTACGTACCTTCATATTTCTCCTGGTGACTTGCTGGCTGCTCGTCCATGTACTCCTGACTGCTGGACTGGTCATTGTAGTTGCCCATGTCGTCATCCTTCATGCTAACGCCAGTACTACTTGTATTGGCGTTACCACTAATGATTCCTGAATCAATTGGTTGGATGTTGGGCACGGGACCAGCTCCTTGTGGCACCACTGTCATTGCCTGACCCATTACCGGCAATGGAGGCGAATGCGCCGAAGGGGTTGGTAGATCCCGCATTTGCGCAACGACCTGCGGGGGAATGGCGCCGGCAGCAACAACCGCCACTTGAGCCGGTTGCTGGGGTAGCACTTGAGGTTGAACAACGGAGACAACCGTAGGAGCGACGTTGGGTTGAACTGGAGGCGGCATTTGTTGCTGCTGCTGCAGCGGCTGCTGGGCCTGCACAGACTGCTGCGGTGGCACGGCGGACTGCTGTTGCATTGTCGTGGCCAGCACATCTTCGAGCACAACGCCTCCGTTCAGCTGGGTTTGCTGGGCTGCTGCTGGCGCGGGGAACTGAGCCAGCGAAACCGTCTGCGCGGCAATCACGGGCACAGCCCGGGGAGCGCCTGCCACCACGGTTTGCGGCATCGAGTAGTAAATTGCCTGCTGCTGCGCCTGCGGTTGAGCCACAACGACCTGCTGCTGCTGCTGCTGAGGTGGCTGCTGCTGCTGCTGTTGCGGGGGCACCTGCTGCACAGCACTCGTCTCGGCTACACCACCCAAGTTGTTCACTGGTGCAACCTGCGGCTGTTGTTGCTGCTGCTGCTGATCAATTTCATGCTCCTCATCGTTCTCAGAGCGACTCTCTCCGTCGTTCTCCTCGTCCGAGTACATGTCCTGATAGCGGAAGATATCGTTGTGCACATAGTACTTCTTGGGCGACTGTGCAGCCAACACAAACGTCTGCGTGAAACGCCTCATCGGCTGACCATCGTTAGATAGCTCTCCGGTCACCTGAACGACGACGCCATTACCCAAAGTAACCTGCGCATCAACTTGACTAATCTTCGCATGGCAATCGCGGAAGTTCAACTGCTGGATACGATTATGGATGTTCTTCTGCCCAACGACTAATGTCGACTCGCCGTGAATAAAGCTGGAGTTGTTATTATAAAAGCGATGCAAATGACCTGGCGCCTTATTCAACAGGGTATAATATTGTCGAACGAATTCTCGTCCTACGGATTGTGGAGACGGTTGTTGTTCCTCCATTACCATTTCTTCCACGATAGAGCGTGAGCGTGCTTTCGTTTTCCTATAGAAATAAAAATTGGAGTTTGGAGTTTTGCAATATTGCTTTTGTTTGGTGTTCTTTGTGGCTGGTTGTTGGTTGATTGGTTGGGGAGAGGGTTTCCTAATACTAAATGAGTTGTAATTAAGAGTTGCTTATTGCGAAAAAAAAACAAATTCTGAAAAAAGAGTAAACAAAAAAATAAAATCAAATTAATTCATTTGAATCATTTAAGAACTTTTGTTTCAAATCATAAATAGAAAAAAAAGAGAAATACTGTCTTTGAAAATTCAAAGTGAACTTTGGGGGTAAATCAAATATCATCAAGTCATTCATAGTAGTAAAGGCATGGGTGTGCAAACTATCACGATGCAGAAAAGAGATCAATGAACGAAGACCCGAACTGTGAAGAATCTATCACTCTTTTTAAAGGTAATCAAAAAAATTGTTCAAGACCGTAATCAACCTGCAGCTGAATAAACAAAGAAACGGGGTTTAAGTTTTGCTTTCAGGGCTCTGTTTACTTCCAGTACAATGACTAATGCACCCGATAAAAAACAGGCGGGATGAATAGGTTGATGAGTTCGTTTTTAGGTACCGAAGCACAAATTCAAACATCAATGTAAACGACTACTGATATTCTCCTCACATACAATCTACAACAAGGATTCGATTCAGTTTTACCCATCGTTAAATGTTCCTAGAGAGTTTTTACATATCCTAAGTAATGTGAAGATTTGCAAAGAACTTTTCTGTTGGTACTGTACTGACACGATTCGTTCCACCGATATGTTTCAAATTACAGCTAGAAAATTGATAGTGATAGAAAATTATTTATGGATTTAACTAAAAAAATATGTATTGTTTAAAAATAAAAATAAACAAATTTCATTTACCAAGAGCACGTAGAAATGTGTACGTCGAGTTAGCCAATTTAGAGAAAGAGAAAAAGCGTGTATTTTTGCTTAGCACTTGATTTTTCGCTTAGACGTTAAGTTTTAAATCAGGTTCAACTTGGGTCACGCACGGGATCTTGAAGCTGAACTCTTAGGTCAGATGTTAGCGCTGATCTTGATCAATCTACCACATAATTTGTACGAAGCCTTTTTTGGAAGATTAAGCAAAAAGCAAATTTCGATTTTATTTCAGTTTGCGTTGTTACAAATGTTACAATAATATATGGAAACCGTTTATTGTTAATTGTATCGATTTGCGTCGTATTTTTTTATTGCTGTCCCAAACAATATGACACATGGGATCAAAATTTGTACCCCCAACCTCCAGCGAATGACTGACAATCCTCTTGGAGTACTTCTGTCTTGAAAAACTTTCGCAATTCGCAGTTCGGAACCGGAATTAAACAGTGGGTCTTTTCCACACGTGTCAAATCATACCACGCATAACACAATGCAGGCGTCAAAAGCTAGACCTGTAACGCTTTCCAACTATCAATTGTTATTAACATTGCATGATAGAAATTAGAATGTAAAATAGAATTTTCGAATTGAAGATGTTTTCGTGTTATTTTGCACAATAGTAAATTCAAATTAACGAAAGGGACAAATTGCATAGGTTTTTTTCGATTTACAGGTGTTTCTTAATGAGATTGTGAGAATACTTCTAGTTACACAGGTTTTCGAATTTGCCGAGAGCTTCCTGTATTGGGTATCAAGGAAAAAAAATATCCTACAGTTCCTGTATTAAAGGCAAGGCATATAGAGTAGAATTTTCACGGGAAATTAAAATTAGTTCGAGTTAGAGGGAGTTCGACTTAGCTGATGGTTTTTGTATCCAAATTTGGAAAGGGGAATGCCAAAATGGCGAAACTCGAAACTTTAATATTTTGCTAAAAGAGTTAGTGATGTCACCAATATATAAATGTAAACAAACTCGGTTTCTGTCTATTGTCTGCCTAAATTAAAACATTTTTTTATAACTAACATATCATCAGCGAATCGGTAATCTAACCGGAGAGGTTGAGCCGTGACTACTTGGCTTTCACTGGATTAAAAAGCGGAACCTGAAGACTACCGTTCTTATCATCAAAACGGCAGCAATTGGTGTGACTGTAAAAATGAAGTAAACATGGGGTTTTCGCTTTATATCTTTCTGCACTTAAAATGTAGTCCTACAATTTTAAAAAAAGTCAGTGATGAGTGATATAAATACCATCGGCGTTCTAGTCTTATTCGATAATATTTTTCTTTTATGGCTGAGTTATGTAGAAACATTTACAATTTGATGGTTTTTGCTATGCAATATAAAATAAATTTAGAACTTAAGAGACGATTTTAATTTAGAGCTCGTAAGAGATGTCGCAGTTAAAGTATGTAAACCCTATTAAAGACAAGATAACTGCCGTCCCTCGTAGTTTTTGAAGAAGCAGTCTTTTTTCTTCAAATATTTTCCAAGATATGAACCACAGTTTTGAAAATAAGTGACTTTAGTTTTTGTATGTAATTAACTTATTAAATTCTGGAAAAATAAGATTAATCGATAACTGGGTTCGTTGCAGTGAAAAAAATAAAATTAAAGCCGCCTGGATCAAAATTACCATGGGGAAACATCAAGCTTAAAAAAGGGGCCGGCAGTTGCACATAGAGGGTATGCAAGCTCTACTGGACAAATTGTGAAGGCAAATTAATTTCTGCAACACTAGCGCAAATGAGAAAAATAAGATTTCTAGAATAAGTCGTCGATTTTTATGAAAGAATCAATGTGTTAAATTGTCTGGAAGCAGATTACTGAGACAAAAATCAAAACTATCAGGCTCACATCCCGCACCTGAAAAAAAAAGCTAAAGAGATGGAGACTTTAGACCTAAAGACGTCATAATTATGTCATGGTTATGTGTACATAGAGGTTTACCAACATTTTTGTGGAACATCAGGGAGGGTAGACATTTCTCAAATGAAAGGCATTTTCTTAAGACACAGTGAAATCTACTTGGTCCTAAGCAGTTAAATATATTTTTGCCATTTCTATAATATTAAAACAGGAGATAGTAAAATTCTGATGAGAAGCCTATTAAGAATAGTCACTTGTAAGATCATGGAATCAATGAACACGCAGATTAAAACCAAAACCGAACTGTTGCCTGCCTTCTAAAAAACATTGTTAAGATTTGGATTTCTGTTGGAACTGGAAAAGGGCGCTTAAGGTGTTCAAGGCAATCTCAAACAAAAAATGATTTATAGTTGTTTGGTTGGGTCAATTGAAAATTGTGACAAGTTTTTGCTGAAAAGGACCAAAAATAGATTGTTTTGAAACGATTGACACAAGCAGATCAACTCCAATTATTACCATTTGGAAATGAGCTAGGAATTCCAGGCAAAGCGAAAACCACTGTTTGGAACAGCAAACTTCCCAACCTAGGCTTGTTATGGAAGCAGGCAAATTTCTTTAAATGTCTGACAAATGAGAAAGAAAAGTAGAAGATTACCCGCCACGCAAAGTTAATTCAATTTTGAGTGAAAAAAAAAAATACTCCCGCAGCCACCTCCGCCCTTTTTTGGACAAATGTCACCTGCCGATCGAATGAAACAAAGAGACCAAAGCCATAGTCCCCGGGATATTCTTAGCTCAAAAACAATCCCGACAATTTCGTCTCCTTCAATTTTCGCATAGACGAGGCACATAGTTAAATCAATCTTCGCTAAATTCTATCCAAACGACCAGAGAAATAAATTTCCGCACCATGAGGGGGCAAACGCCGCCTTTTAAGCTCCGACCACACGGCTAGCTACTCAACACGCTGCCAAAAACACCACCGTTCATACAACCATCTCCTTCTCACTCCGTTCGCACAATAAACAATGCCACAATGAATTTATGCATTTTTACCAAAATTTCCAACAAAATAACTCAATTTCCCACTCTAGGTGACAAGATTCAATAAAATTTATGAAAATTTTATCGGAAAATGCAGAAATTCGGAATAAACTCGCAACAACAATAACCAGCGTGCAAGCGGGAGCACCCCATTGACCTCATGGCGTCGTCTGTGGCGGACCAGCAACACCACCACCACAGATATGCATCACGGCACAAAGCTACGCGACACAAGAAAGCAAACCAACAGAAAGAAAAAAAAAAAAAACTCACCGACGATCAAGTCTAGAACTTTTCCATCGAAACTTTACGTACCTCCCGTCGACAAAGGAAAGCAAATTTCCATGCGGCAGACCTTTCACTTTTCAGCGTAACAAATCTTTGCAGCACAAGTTCGTCTTTTTATTTTAAGGTTACAACACAATTGAGACAAAAAACGATTCGAACGAGAATGAAATAAAAAAAAAAAAACTAGAAAGAGCCCTGAATGAGGTTACATTCCCCGAAAAGTGAAATACACTTTTTCTCTGGATAACCAGAGGAAAACAAAAAAAAAAAAAACAATTTACACTAAATCACACAACACACATCACACGCTCTTACCTTTTTCAGTCGGAGATGGCGAAAAAAAGAATTCGTCGGCTAAACGTTTTTTTTTCTTTTCTTCAGCTTGGTTATTATCACTAAATGTTGCGGCAAGGCTCTCGATGGATGATGATGGTTTTGCAGTGTAAAAAATACTCTTTCTCTCTCTCTCGTCTTTCTCTAATTAAATTTGCTTTGTTTCTTTTTTTTTTTTTAATTTCTAAATAAGTGATCACAGATTTTAGATTAAGTTAAGGGGTTGTATTTTTTCTTCTTTTTATTTTTTATTTTCGCTTTATTTATTGGTGTGTAGATGTCCCTTGTTAAATTTCAATTTTAGTTCTGTTTTGTTGTGTCGAAAGAAATAATGCGAAAAACTGCAATTGAAGAAGTGCTATTCTTCTTTCTTATTTTAACTTCAGCAGAGTGTAGAGAAGAGGAACAACGATGAAGATTTTCTTTTTAGCCAGACATGGCACACCGTGAGTAGTAGAGTGCGGAAGATGGGATTCTATGTTTCGTTTTGCTGTGTTGGTTGGGGAGTGAGTGAGTAAGTTTATCTCTTTTGTTGATTTGGCTTTAAAGAGGGTGAGTGAACGAGATGGTGGGAAGAATTTTTGCACGTTCAACTGCGATGAATATAGAGGGATGGCGAGCCGATTGACGCCGGCACAGAAAAGAAAAAAAAATGTCGATTGAAGAACAAAATTTTGCGCCATTCGAGTTGATTGGTATAAAATATCGCATTCTTTGTGCTGAGAGGGGGAATTCGTAGACTCTAAGGTGATGGTTACAAGGAGTTTATGAAGCGTGTTGAGTTTCAAAGGCCAATAAACACTCTGCCGTCGTTGGAAATAAGTCTAAAATACTGGGAAGTTGGATATAGTTTCTTGGCTTATAAACAACTGAGAGAATAGTTCATAAGTTCCGCCTTCTATGGGGGACAATTTTTCCTTGATCCCTGAAAATGCATAATATAGTTCTCCAAACCTGGTTCCCTGATAAATAGGTGCCTAATAAATATTTATTAGACTTTGCAACATTACTTGAAATGGAATTAAATTTTACTGCAGACTTCAGGCGAGTAAAGACCACTCATCAATGACAAATATCCCATTTCATTAGGCCAGTAGTTTTTTTTTTTTTAAATGTTATACCTACCGTGTCCATACAAAACCACAGTCAGGCAAAAATGTATTTTAGGGTAGAACATTTTTACAAAAAATATATTTTTACTTTGAATTAGTTGAGTTATCAGTTATGAAAGGAAAATAAAAATAAATAAATTTGGAAGGAAGCCAAAACCTCTTATAATCCTCTACCTTCACTACGTTGACGCGCCTCTGTCATATAGCTGTCAGGCTTCAGGAAGATTAAGGCTCAAGCTAGCTCATGAAACTGATAAATTCAAATTAAAATAAAAATAGTCTGCGTAACAACCTACACAGGGCCAGAGCTTGGCTTTATCGCGCCTCGACTGTGTTGTGCACGTTATAAATTTTGACACATGTGCAAGGGACCTATAGTTTATTGCCAGTTCCGAACGGCGAATTGCGAAAGCCTTCCATGACAGAAGTACTTCAGGAGGGTTGTCAGTCGTACGCTGGAGGTGGGGCCGTGAAAAATGTTTGTGGTGTTATTTTCCTGAGCTGGATTCGAACGCAGGTGCTCTCGCTTAACAGTCCGACGCACTAACGATTAAGCCACGGCGTCCCCAGTGTATTTCAAAACTGAATATAAATTATTTCATCGCTTTTTCAAAATTTTTGTTTTATAGCTAGTATAGCGATCTCTAGTACAGATTCTGTGCTTTGACGCTCCATTTATTAGTATATAATATATTGATCTTATATACAAACTGTACTTGAACAAGCTGCAAGTGTTTCGGCATAAAAAACTGTCCCTCCAAAAAGAATCTACACTCACTAAGGAATTTAATACATCTAGTAATGACTGACACCAAAACATGTTCTTTATCTGGTCAGTTTTTGGACGAAACATTTTAATCTTAAACTTACAAAATATTAGTCAATAGTGTCAGTCTCAAAATATTAGAAAAAACCACATCTCAATCTTTAACCAGAACCTTAAATTATTATTATTAGCCAGCCCTATCTAAGGTTATTTATCAGAAGCAAGCAAAAAGCAAAATAAATTCCATCCTTCGATGAAGAAAACCGCATAACACAAATGCAACACCAACCTTATTCACCACGACGAAATCACTCGACTATTTCAATTTCCACCCGATTCACACCGTCCATTTTCTTTTTTTTTTTTCTCAATTCATCACACTTTCACCTAGTAGAATTTTTTTCGCATCGCGTCTCTTCCGGCCATTACTGCAGTCATCATCGCGTGAGAGCAAGTGAAGTTATTTTTTTTTCATATAAAATTTTTTTATTAAATTTATCAAATAAATTTAAGAAGATTAGTTATTAATTTTCTAAGTTAAGATCCCTTACACTATAATAAAGAAAAAACATATAAAAGAAAAAAGATCAAACACAAAGTAAGCAATGGCCGAAAACAAGAATAACGATTGTGAAATGAACGGTGAAGATTTCTCGCAAGATGTTAGCACCAATGACCAACAAAATCAAGAAGAAAATGGTGCCGGTACAAATGGCAATTCCGCCGAGTCTCACGGCCGTGATGACGATAGGTAAATACTAAAAATTCTAACAAATAAAAAAAAAGAACAATTTCATTTCTCTTACATAAAATAAAAACAAACGAAAAATATAGATAATATACAAGCAAATTAGCAATTCTGAAATTTCTGTGTACGACTGTACGGCGAGGAATTTAAAAAAAAAAATCGATACTTTCGCGCCACCATTTTCTTTTTTGTGCCCCTCATTAAGAATTTTTTTTTTTATTTTGTGTTGGCTTTTACACACAGTTGTTAACCTATCCGAAGTTTTGAATCAATCTTTTTTAATCCGAAATCATCGTCCATGTTTCTGGCCGTATTTGTTTTCAAAGTTTTTCAAATTTATCTCCTCCGATATTTTGCGTGTGAAATCGCCCATATTTTGTCTAACCTCAGCAAAAAAAAAAAATCTCCCAAAGTTAATTTTTTTTATATTTGTTCTGCTACGTTGTGGGCCGAGAGAAGAAAAAGTAATATACACCAAATTTGTCTCGTGAGTGCGTTTTAATTTTTTTTTCTGTTCTCAATGTCAAAATGGCGGGTATCATCGCTACGAAGGCAGTGGCGGCGGCAGCAATGAAACTTTACTCATTTTTTTTTTTGTCCAAAACGCCGGCTAAACAGAAGACTCTACCACCACCGCGGCTACCGGGCCGGGCCGGGTTGTGAACGTCTCTTTTTCTTTTTTTTTTTCTGCGTAAGCCAACGATGAGAGCTTCTTGTTTTCTCTTCAAAGATGTTTAGTTTATGCATAAAATTTAAGGGTCGTTTGTTTCTGGAGAAAATCTCATTTTATATTTGTTTTATATGCATACATATTCTTCTTGTTGTTGTTGTGTACATGCGTGTGTTTGTAGAAGATGTAAGAAAAAAAAAAAAAAAAAAAGAAATCAAATTTTTTGTTTGTATTGTTTTTTTTCTTGGATTTCGGCGGATGTGGCGTTTTGTCGAGAAGTTCTTAGTTTTTTTTTTCTTTAGCACACCTTCGAGTCTCGATTCGCTTTAAAGTATTTATTTAAAAATTCATTTAAACTGTTTTTTTTCTGTCGTTTATAACTAATGAAAATAGTATGTAAAATATGATGAAACGTATGTGCGACAAATGACCGGTTTCGAATTGAACATGGTACAATGATTGGATTTGGCGGGAGTTTTTTTTCTATTATATTTTTTTTTTTGTAAGAGTTCAAACAACTTTGATATTTTTTAAGTGTGAATTAGAATGAAGGTGCAAAGATGACGTAATGCGACGAGGATGATGCGTAGAGTGTTGAAAAAAAAAAAAGTATTTTTAGATAATTTTCCACCCGCAGTGGAGGTAAAATGGCTTCTGTGCGGTGTGTGAGTGTTAATCTGATTTTAGTTTAATAACCTTTCAGAACTTTTCTGCGACGCACAAGTTTTATGTGTTCGTTGTTATTGGGAAGAAGAGGAGGAAGCAATTAAAAAAAAAATTTAATGTCCTTAGTCACAGCCAAATTGGCTGGTGCTCACTTGATGTGATATCATCATAGGGCAGTGCATTGTGTTGTTAGTTTTATTCCATTCCAGTGGCCAGTTGCTTTGTTGTCGGAGTTCGTCAACTGGTTGTTGCTATGGGCTGATGGAATTAATTTAAAATGCTGGTTGGAGGAGGACGGCACTGACATGTGAGCTGTGGTGGGCTGTAGTACAAGTAGGTATCGAAACTACGACTTCACACCTTTAATTCCAATGTGAATGTGTCACGTGTGAGTTTCATGTTCTTTTCAAACAAATTTAAATGTTTCAAGTTGTCGCGGTTGGTTTGCGGAGTTAGCTGCACTGAAAATTTTTAGAGTGAAGCTTTCTTGTCTCATAAATATGCTCATCACAAGCTGCATGGAGAGGAAAGGAAGCCTGATCTCAGATAGGTTCTATAAATGTTCATTGCATAAATACATTCGGAAGAATCTGTATGAACAAGGAAGGAAACTAAGTTAGGATTAAGGAGCTTTAAGGAAAAAATATGCTCTTGGTGCATTTTATTTATATACATTTTATTTGCATTGCTCACACATTAAGATGCAATATCTTTTAAATTAGTACTTTGCCACAGTGCAATGATTTCTGAGATCTAGACAGAAGTAGAGTTAGTGTTGCTTTAAATTGCTTCAGCTTAAAAAAAATGTGTGCTCTCTGGTTTATTTTGTGGAATCTAGACCATAATTCCCCTGTAGAAGTCAAGTGGTAAACGTTAACTTCTAGCACAGCAAAAAATTGTATATAACGTTTGTCAAGCTAAAATTTAAATACGGCGTAAAACAACAAAAGCTCTTATTGAATATCCATATTAATTCTGAGTTATGTTGTAAGGTGCATATAAGGTATCCCGATGTAGAATTAATTGCGTATGACATGGTCCATTTTAAAACAAGCAATCATGAATGCAAATTATTATTCCTTATAAACCAACCATAAGCCTAAAGAATAATCAAAATTAAAGTAGGAATTATTTTTGCCTTACTTCGTCTGCCCTCCCGGATTGTTTGCAATGAGGAAACCCATTTTAAATACCCGACATAAGATGTAAACATTTCCGACGTATGTACATTGTTGATGTGACCTACTTACACAGGACCCATTAAATAAAAGAAGAAAACATTCTTTAAGATGCACACTGTTGATGCATCTTTGCAACCGTCGTATAAGCCTTGGTCTACTTTACTTCCGCACGTTCGCTTTATTTTCTCCACGAACACGAGATCTCGAGAGAAGATATTAATCAACTTTTGATATCTCTTCTGAGCTTCTCAGAGACTTGACATCACACTTTAACCACCAGGTCACTTGGCACGTCATCTACAGCACGTAGAGCTAATTAGCTTCTTAACCGAAATACCTTCCGTCCTTACATGCTCCTGGTTATCTTTGTTTCTACGAGAAACATGTCTTTGAATATTTAAAATGCATGCATATTTTTGTGCACATATTTTGACGAGTGAATTAGTCGGCGATCGTTTAGGCAGCCAAGAATAAATAAACCATAACGAAACGAATAGTGTGCACTAATTTGTGAGAATATCCGATTTGCTAGAAGAAATTCAATGCATGAAATGCTGTCTTACGAGTAGATTTTAAACTTAACAGCATGGACATCTGACTCATTCCAACCATATGCTTGCGGTTGAATTATGCGTATTTGTGGCATAAGTCGTTCAACAGGGATCAGACGTTTTGATTGTCAGGAAATATTCAACTCTTGTTTGCTCGGAACAAAAATCTACCTCGGTAGTGATAAAAATTCTCACTATTCTCAATTCAAGCATTTCTCAATATTTGTATATATCAGATTTCCAAACACGGTGACGAAACGTTATCCATTCAGCGATATATCCACAACTACAGTGCCTTGTAATCCTTTATGCAATCGCTGAGTTCCCTTCGCTATTTGCATTTGTATAATAAATACTAAAGTCGCAGCAACCGCCGTGTCGTTGTGAAGAACGAGCATTGTAATAATAATTCGTCACCCCCTTACAATGTTTAGCACAAAAAAAAAGTTGTTTGCTTAGAACAGAGTACAGTCATGCCGCCATGGTTATGAATGCGTATGCCATTGCAGCTAGTTAGTCATATTTCACGCTAATGTTTGTTGCGTGGGTTTTTTTGCATTTGGCTAGAGTAAAATTCATTCTATGGATGATGCAAGCCAAACAAAAATGAATGCAAGCTCATTATTGCCTGCCAACTAGTCAACGGATAATTAATAACCCAAAAACAATTCAAGTGTGGGTAAAATTTTTGTAATTTGTTGAAAAGCACATGGGAATAAAAATTTGAAATTATCTGAAAGAGCTATAATCTGATAGTTGTTGGGTCTTCAGCGATAACCGAGGTTGATAAGATTTTTATACTTCATATGAAGTTTTTCTTCACTACAATGTATGTGAATAACATCTAACAGCGCAAACATCGTCAGTGACACAAAATGATAAGCGCTTGAAAAGAACGATTAGATGGAAGTGGACATGGTTTTAGTAGACAAGAAATTTATTTTATACAGAGAAAAATTACAAAAATCCGAACTTTAGAATTTATAAAATATTAAGATGTATGTGCAATAGGATGGGGTTGACTAAAATCGAGACCTTAGAGTTGAGTAGAGTAGGCAATCAGCAAATCAGTGGCATTGAGCTCTCGAATTTGTTCCAAGTTGTGTGAATCTACACAAATCGAAGCGCGTCCAATATGTTCCAACCAAATTCTAAATCAAGCAAATTATAGTCATCGCTCGCTTTGCGCGGGGTTAGTTGAATGAAAAGTTTTGTGCAAACCGGAACCGCGCAAAACGATTTATGAGCGCGTATATGGATGATTTTAAACAGAAACCATAATTTTAAACCACCAGAGTGACCCATGATTCTTTGAAGAAAAAACGTTATTTCGCGCAAAGCAAAGTCGCGCAAATCATAGTTGGGTAGATATTTGAAAATCGCTCAAAGGTGCAACCGCGCAAAACGAGGGATGATGAGTGTACAAGTGTCGGAATAGCAGGGTTCACACCTGACTACAAATTTTACAATTTGCTTGACAGCCAAATTTGCCTTAGCGTTCACATTTAACTACATGCTTGAGAACTTTAGTTCAAAAAACTCCATGCAACATTTTTTTTTCTTTGCTCGACGACATTTCCGCTCTGCTGAGATGCTTAGCCATCGAGATCACAAACAAAAATGAAAAATGCTCGGAAGTTAGACGACAAGTGTTCACACTCAACTACAAACCGTTCAATCGAAGCAAAAAGTTGAAAATATTGAACTTTCTGACTACAAGTCTGCCGATTTGTAATTTCGAACGTTCACATTGACGACTAGCATTCGTCAAGCACGATTGTCAAGCAAATTGTACAATTTGTAGTCAGGTGTGAACCCCGCCAATCGTTACAAGCCGACTAGCTCTGAAAAAAAAAAAAAAATCTGAATTGAGTAATTCTATTATAAAGTTCAGATCAGCCCCCGAACTGGTTAAAATACAACGTATGTTTCCGACATCAACGTTATGAAAGCGGTTGTAGTCTCATGATACTCCCAATGCAACCTAGACTTTCATTTAACGAACCAGTCTATTTCTTTTTGGCGAAAAAAAGTAGATAAATTACTCTGAGTGTATAGGTAAAAACAGTCTAGAATTACGCAGCGTAAACTATAAAAACGGATGGTGTCTTTACTGGGAAACAGTAGGCGAACATTGTTTTTATATTTCCCAGTGGCTATTCACATATTTCTTGGAATCACTGTTTTAACTAAAGAATGGCAGATTATATTACGCATTCTGAAACCTGAAATAATAACAACTACTCGATCGATCATTTCTACGTCATCTTGCACCTAATTTTTGTTGACTAAATTTACTTTTCCGGTCTCCATTTAAAACTTTGTAACTTTAATAACAGCAAAAGAGTTTTATTGTAGTTTTTAAGTCTTGTTTTTGTAAGAATTATATGTTGTGTGTGTGTTTTGAATAAAAGAAATGTTTGTAACCAAATTTAAAATAAATCAAATTCGTAAAAATAATACACCCGTTGTTTTAATTGCCGTCAGGGATCTAGATTACTACTTTATATTATTGACTAAGATAAAAAAAAAAGATATGCGTAACTGTAATGTTTTTCGTAGAGATATCAGTAAACTCTAAATCCAATCATTGAACCGCGCCGCTTCTTCCCTTTCGAGCCAAACAAGTGATTAAAGTTTTAACGAAAAAAGCAAGAGAATAAAGTGGGAGGAGAAAAGC
This sequence comes from Syritta pipiens, assembly GCA_905187475.1. Taxonomy (NCBI): domain Eukaryota; kingdom Metazoa; phylum Arthropoda; class Insecta; order Diptera; family Syrphidae; genus Syritta; species Syritta pipiens. The sequence goes on along the minus strand of LR994572.1, from coordinate 26,424,052 downwards.
ATTGTAAAACATTCTCCCAAAGCTATACACACACATTCTATATCATTTCGGGTAAATTAAATTTTGAAATTATACATCATTTTTATGAATAGTTTAATTTTTCTTAAATTAACTTATTTTCACCTTGTGTTTTTGTTTTAGACCTTATTTTATTTGCTCTCTCTTAGTGTTAAAGCGGAGAAAATTTACAAAAAAAAGCAAATTTCAATTAAAATACAGAAAAATCTACTTTGGATAAAAAAAAAACAAAACAAATTTGATGCCAACCTACTCTACTACATACTTCTCTTCTCTTCCTACACAACACGATTGATCGAATATCTCGAGAAAAAAAAATATCTAAGTAAAAAGTAAGACTTAAAAAAGAAATATTTTTGAAACGGACAAACACCGGATCTCCTTATCGCGGATGATTTACACACTTTTTTGCAATTAAAATAAAAAAAAAAAAAATCATAAAAAGTTAAAACTTACAAAATCCGAATATTTTTGCAAATTTAATAAATCCGTAGATCTAAAAATTCGAGTAAATGATAAAAAAAAAGGTAAAAGTAAAAATTCGGGCAATTGATTGATCGATGATGATGACGATGAGATGAATGTGAAAAAATAAAATACAAATTTTAATTTCAAATCAAATTGCTTAGGGAATCCTGTTGTGTATAGAGCGAACTAACCTTGTTCCTCTCCGGCAGGTATGAGTGAGAAAATGAAAGCTCTCAGAGAGTCGTGGGAAGAGACCACCATCGACCACCCTACCTACCACTACCACTACTACTACTGCCACCAATGATTCCCCCCTCTAGCTAGATCAGTCTGGAGACTACTACTGCTACTACCGCTCCTCAACGCACAAACGGATGTGGGAAAAGAGAGAGAATGAGAGAGAGGGACGATGTGATGGTATTTATTAAACAAAAAAAAAAAAAAAACAAAAACCAAATAAAAATAAAATAAATTAATAAAAGTACAAACAGAAAAGTCAAAAATTGGATATTTAATTTAAAATATATATATATTTATATAAAATAAATACACTGATCAAACTAAACTCTAAATAGTATATTCATGTTTCTTATTGTTGTAACTTCCAAAAAAAAAACGAACAAAAATACCGTTAAAGTAAAGCTTTGTGTTGTTGCCTTTTTACATTTATTGGAAATCTTAAAAAATAAGAAGTACTTGAACTTTTGAACTTTTGAACTTTAAACTAGAGATCATCTTTGAAATTCTTTGGCCATTGTTGTTTTTTTACTTAAGAAAGAACAAAATTTTTTCAAATTGAAATCTTAATTCTTGTTGTAGCTACTACTCTATTCCACTACTTATTCGAAACGATATTTTACTTGCATATATTTTGTACTTGAACTTGAGAATTTTTTCTTAGAAGAGATTGTTTCTTTATTGATTGTCCTTTTTCATTCACTAGTGGAGAGAATTTTACTTAACAAAAAAAAAAAAAAAAAAACTTTGCTTTGTTTAAAAAGAGAATTTTGCAAAACTGGAGAGAAACAAAAACTTAACAATTTTTTTTTAATGGTAACGTAACGTAGTACATTTTTCCTAAAATATACTTGAAGCGTTTTTTTGTTTCTTTGCAAAAAGTAAAAGTAAAAACAAAACAGTAACAGAAAAGAAAATAAACAAAAAGAAATTGTAATTGAAAGAAAGTATAAACAAAAAGAAAATTTGCAAAACCCTAGAAATTCGAATTTCACTAAATCACAATTGCACCGAAACTAAAGAACTAATTTGTTTGTTTACATTTTTTCAGAAAACTATTTGTTGGCGGCCTTAGCTGGGAAACCACAGAAAGTAAGTATAAACCCAACTGTTGTGATTGTATAAAGTTTCAAAACAAAGCACTACGTGTTATGTACAACTTATTCAAAAGATTGTATAAACATCCCTATCGCGGGTTTTACAAGTCCCCAAAAAGAGGTCGGTAAATGACTTAAAAATCCAATGTGTTGAGCATTTTGCTCTAAAGGTCAAACCAAAAGAAGATTTTTATGGAATAAGATTCGGTATCGAGAAAGAAAATTATTTCGACCTGGATAGCTGGAAAAAGACTTATTAAAAACTGCTGCCTGTTGAAGGAGCAAGTCTTATGTTGTATGGGTATCAGAAGCATCTCAGCTCTAGCGAAAGATTATGCTCGAAATATCATCTACAAAATCAGATGCAGTACAAATCAGCAACTATCCCCAGCCGCAGTAATATCTATCCCTATATCAGGCAGAAGTCGTCTCTTTATTCTTTCATTGCTTTTTTTCTTCATGGTTTGAATCTACATGCTTTTGAAGTGGACAATCATTGCCTGCCCCACACGCTTGTTAATATTCTACGACTTGTGGCAAACACCGATGTCGGCGAGAAACCTACCATGCTTCTGTTTTGGAACATAATTCTTCCCTCTCTCTCTCTCTCGCTAAATAAATAAAATCTAACAACATATTTTTCTTTTGTGACTTTCAGAGGAACTTCGTGAACATTTCGGTCACTATGGTGAGATCGAGAGTATTAATGTTAAAACAGATTCACAAACCGGCCGTTCAAGAGGATTTGCATTCATTGTTTACACGTCGGCTGAAGCAATTGACAAGGTCATTGCAGTGACAGATCATATAATCAACAACAAGAAGGTTGATCCCAAGAAGGCCAAGGCCCGACATGGAAAGATCTTTGTCGGTGGCCTTACCCCCGAGATAAGCGATGATGAAATTAAAACATATTTCAGTCAGTTTGGCACCGTAAGTTCAAAAAGTGTGACGTTTCGTCGACATAATTAAATAACATTTTTTTTTTCTTTTGTTTTTGTTTATTTCCAGATCGTTGATGTTGAAATGCCATTCGATAAACAAAAGTCACAGCGTAAGGGCTTCTGCTTTATTACATTTGATTCTGAGCAAGTGGTAAATGAATTGTTAAAGACACCAAAGCAAAAGATTTCCGGTAAGGAAGTCGATGTTAAGAGGGCGACACCAAAGCCAGAGAATCAACAAATGGGAGCAATGCGCGGTGGACGCGGTGGCGGTCCACGCGGTGGTGGTCGCAACACTTACCGTCTAGGTAATTTAAAAAAATCCTCAATTTCATTGTGGAATATAATTTCAAAAAGATCTCTTTCTATATATTTGGGAATTATAATATTTGCTTTATTTGCACGCAGTCAACGTCTTTATTTCACTTCTTGTTAGCTTTTAGTTTAGACTGCCTGTTGCTCTCTTTCTTCTGTATGTGTACTTAGTTCATGTTCGCATTGTGTGATTTGTCCAGATGGCTAATTAATAATACTCATTAGTTTTTTTTTTTTAAACATTCATAATTAACCTACCGGCAGATAATCTAACCTAGATTCAAAACGCTTTTTGTTTGCTTATTGTTGTCGTACGTAGGCAGTCCGAACAATTCAAAGACGTTTCTTACTTTCAAAAACAAGGTTTTCAATATTCTAAAACCGTTTAAGATTCGTGATAATAGTCGAGTGAGAGGGTAGGCGATGTGTGTGCAGTTTTGCGACACAGAAAATTGATTTATCGTCTATTTGCCTAAAGAATTAAATGAGCAACAGTTTGAAAAGTGACCAAGTAGTAAAAAATGGCAATTATATTGGTGAACACTTAAATGTCTATGGTTGTGCTTCATTTAAACTACAATAGTTTTTTCTATCGCTAAAGTAAGTGATATATTCAGGGTTTCCTTTTGGGACTGACTTAAAAATTTTCACAGATTGCGCTGTGTTTATGTTTAAAGGTTTGAAGTGAAGTGTAGGCGTTTTTATTTTAAGTTGATAACCTTAGTCATTTCCTAAGTATCAGAGCAGAAGAGCGAACATACTGAAAATTAGGAAGCAATTACAAGTTATTGTATTTCGTGGTGTGGTCATTCTACCGCACCAATCATAAATGTTTATGAAGGAAAAGTATGTCGCTGGTATTTAACAGTATGTTGAACAGTATGTGAAACTTGTCTTTTCCTAATTACTTAATTTTATTTCTATGAATGTTGCTTGAAAATAAACGGCACGCTTGTGCTACCGAACTATAAGACAAGGAAAGTCAGTTTATCAAACTCATTCTTAGACTTTTGTGTGTCACAAGTCCCAGGGTTGAACTGAGTTTTAATTAAGAACGATATTTTTTTCAGAAGTGTCCATCCTTACAGCAGGTTTCTGCTTTCTGTAAAGAATGTTCTATTAAAATTAATTGAAAAAGTTTATTTTCATTTGTGGTTTTGCCTGTGAATTGGATTAAAAAAAAAAGTTTTATCGGTCTCGTAAAATCACAAGTGAGTAATTTTGTGTTAAAATTTCTTTCAACTGAGAATCTGGTGTTAAATATCATAACAAAAAATACTCTTTGTGATACTAAATTTAAATAAAATACCAATCTTCACTATCATTACAATTCATGAGTTCAAAATGTGATACAAAAAAAAAAGAAAAAAATAATATGAGCGAGATTTGCTTGGAACTGTTGTGACAAAAATTGAGCATTGCTTGTGAGTTAAAAAGTGATAAACTAATGAATAAAATTGGATTAAAAGAATTTTCAAAAATGTGAAATGGACAAATTACAGTATGAAGTCTATCTAGTTGGATCAGACAGACACACCTTGCTCGCAATGAAAAATCGCTGACATATTCATGACCAGCAGTCCTTTAACTGATTTAATGTGATGATGAACAATAATTTTGAGACTTGTGAGCTAAAGTTTATGACTTTCAAAGCCTTTTTGTAAAGTATAACAAATCAATGTTTTATATTTTCGCATTAATCAGTAATAACACTGCTTGCATACGGCCACATCTAATCATAACCTCATTTTTGTTGAGTTTCAAGTGCAGTTTATAGAAAATTGAAGCTACCTCAGTTTGTCTTTTCAATTTACTTTTCATCAAAGTGAATATTTACTAATTTTTCGAACATTTTGTTTACCATGGACTGTTGTTGTGTGTAGCAGGTTAATATTGTCCCCATCTCAAATTTGTTAAAAGAAAAGAAACATTCGAATTTTTCTCACTCATCAGAAAGAAGAGCAGCGTCAGGAGATAAAAGAGAATATAAAATTCCAAGTTTATGCACATTTTGTTTGACTGCTGTAAAATTTTATTTAAAAAAAAAAAATAATAATTTCGTTTCTTTGAAATTATATTTTATATTCGCTTAATCGAAATAGAAAAAATATGGAAAATCTTTTAATGTTAGCATCGAATTCTTATTCATCTGAAGGTTACCCACCACAATGGACCGGTCAAGGAGCATATCCAACATACGGTTATAGCGGTGGTTATGATGCCAGTCCCGGTTATGATTACTACAGCGGTGGCTATTACAATGGTTACGACTATGGCTATGGTAAATACACTCAACAAAATACCAATCCCCAATCTACTTCTAATAATTATTATAATAATACATCATACCACAAAAATAATAGCTATCATCACTAATCAAAATAAAAACTATAAGAATACTGTACAAAATGCCAACCACAGCAACTACGGCAGTAGTAGTTTAAACAAGCAAAGATTTCAAAATAGGCAACCAACCAACTTTAATTACAACAGTAATAATAGTAGATCAAGACCAAATTATTATAATAATAATAATCACAGACAACAACAACAACAACAACAACAATCTTTACAACCACAACAACAGCAATTACAATATGATGAAAGCACTTTTCAGTAGATTTTTTTTTTTTCGTTTTAATTTTTTTTTTCTTTTTCTCTCAATCAATCAAAAAAAAGATGAGATTTTTTTTTGTTTATTTGGAAGATAAAGTGAAAAATGAGTCGATGAAAAAAATGTTGTCGATGTGTTATTCGTTTTTTTAATAAAAAAAAAATTTCATTTCTTTTTTTGTTTGTTTGTTTGAACGAAAAGTTTGCAAGTCGAATTCAGACCACATATGTACACCTTAAAGTAGTAGGAGTTCCCCTGACAAAAACGATAAAACTACATAATATAAATTAAAATATATCTTTATATACATAACATATATTTATGCATATAATATATATATATATATGTTTTTAGATTCACTCATTTTTTTTTTATTTTATATTTTTACTTTGTGTAACTCTATTTTTTCTCTAAATGTTATACACACAAGTTGTAAGCAAAACATTAGATAATTTTGTATTTTTAAAATAATAATAGTGTATGACTGGCGAAGAGTGTGTTGACTTTATAAAAAAATAATAACAAAAGAGAATATTTGCTAAAAAGAAAATAACAAAATTTTACCCCATCCATTTAAGACACACAACAGAACACAACACAGACTCAACAAACAAACACACAAATACATACCTCAACAGTTGAACCTGCAATATAAGCAATTTATATTAACAAAACTGTGCCAAAAATCAAAAGAAAAAAAAAAAACTACTCCCATATGAGAAGTTATATCTTGAAATATAAATTTTCTTATTTTGTTTTTTGCTCCGAATCGTGTATTTTCTTCTACTGCACGTTGTTGCGCTCCATAGAAAAACAAAACAAAAACTCTTACGTACCACTTTTTTTTTTCCATAATGACGAGGTCGTAAAAAAATCTCATCTCACACAATCGAACCTTCATTTCAAGATAAACTTTTTTTCATAAGTCAACTTGTGCCTTTTTATTATATAAAAGAATGAAACTAAAAGGACAAATGAAACAAACAAACACATAACAATACTAAGATATGTGTAATTAATTACAAGAAACAAAAAAAAAAAAAAAAACGAAAAACAAAGGAACGACTGTATTTAGTCAAACCCCCAATAGAAGAGCTTATTATATATACACCCCTATATATAATATAATATAGAGCTGAAATGCATATATTTTCGTATGCAATATTTATATTTATATAGTATATATGTATACATATATTTTTATTTTAAACATACTATATTTTTTAATATGGTATAAGATGAGAATGTAAAGAGAAAGAGAGAGTTAGCGAGAGGACCACCGCGCTCCACCCAGAGACGGCAGTGCGTGTTTTGTTGGCTTTTTTTTTATTTTTTGTGCGTGATGATTGACGATGATTTTTTACTTTGCGCTTTTTGCACAATCATCGTCTCGCGCATCAAAGCACGCAAAAACACATACAACAGACCTAAAAGAAAATTTTCCTGGGTGGCGGTCGTCGTCGTCGTACTCGTAAAAGAGAACATAAGAACGATCAGTGTGCAATTGCTCTGCTCCTGGTTACTTCTTTTATTTGCACGCATTTGTTCGAAATGATTTTTTTTTCAATTTTCAAAATTTTACATACACATAAAGTCACTGCTGTGTGGCTTTTGTATTTTACTCTAATGCAAATCTTTTTTTTTTTTTTTTTCAAATAAAACGTAAAAAAACTCTTTAATTCGCAGTTACATACAACACAATTTTACTATAAAAACACACTTCGTCAATGATTATTTTATTTTTTAGCAAAACTTTTCGTAGCTACATACACGTAAACGATACAATTATTATTATTATTATTATTATTAAAAAAAAAGAAAGGAAAGGAAAAAAACCAAGTTTAAATATAAAGTAAACAAAAATACATTTTTGGCTGCATGTTTCTCAATGTTAATATTTCCTTTTTATACATACATATATTATTGTGGTTATTATTATTTTTTTTTTCGAATTACGTATTTTCAAAGTCTTTTCCCATATATTTTATTCTTTTTTATTTTTGTTGTAAATATTGGCAACACAAATAATGGTAATACTTTTTTTTTCAATCTCAATTTTTATATAACAAACAGCAAATAGTTTTTTTTTTTATTCTCAGAAAAAAAACTTTGAATATATGTAATATCATTTCTTTATTTTGTGATACCGAGTTTTCTAATGTTTCGCCTCACTGTTTTTTTTTTTTTTTTTGAATGATACATATTTTTTTGTTGTATTATTTTTTTTTCTATATATATTTCTCTTAGTTTTTTTTTGCAAATCAAAAAAACATAAGCAATTTTTTCTTCCGTTGAATAATTTTTCGTTGCAAAAAACATGAAAGAAAAAAAGAGCGAAAAAGTTGAAAATTTAGTAACACTTGGGCTTTTTTTTTTTGTTCTCTCAAAATAATCAGTAGTAGTACACATAGTAATTTTAAAATTCTATATTTTTTTTTTTCGTTTTTCTTAAATAATTATTTTTCTACCTTCCGCGAGAGGTGAGGTGAGACATTACAAAGAATTAAAAATTTGCCAACGCGCAAAACGTTGTGGAAAATAAGGTAAATAAAAAAACAATTCAATATATGTGGAAATGCATTGTGAAACATGAGAATTATTTCTATATTTCTTTTGTAAACAAAATTACTAAAAAAAAACAAAAACAACAGAAAACGATTTATTAAGAAAATCATCATCAATCAAATATATATAAAAACGATTTAATGGTAGACAAGCAAAAATTAAACTAAAAATAAAATTTTTTAAAATTTGCTTTTGGTTAGTAAAAGAAAAATAAAAAAAACGAATGAAAACGATAAAAATGATAAATGAACATTAAGAACAGAAAAATTTATAAACAATCAAAAAAATTATAACCATGGTTATGTTCTTTATTAAAACAACAACAAAGAAAAGGCAAATAAAAGAATCAAAACAAACAATGTGTTTCTCATATATTTTTTTATTTACCCTGTTTTCCAACGATGGAGGGAGAAGAGAGAGATAGAGTGATTCGCTTTTGTAGTAGTGTCTGTCTGTCGTCGACGACGTGCATAGAGAAATTTTATTCATATTTTTTTTTTTCTTATTTTAATTTAAAACTTCACTCTGACTTAGTATTTTCTTCAGTGTGAATATTTCTGCATTTATTTTCATTTTTTTCATTTTATTTTTTTTATATGTCCTCTAAGTTTTGGCCTATATTTATTTCTTTTTCTGCACTATCTTTGCCTTAATTTTCTGTTTGTTTTTAGTCATTTCTAATTTGAACTTTAAAAGGGAAAGAGATTGAGAAATGATTGATGGCCAAAATTACCTATGGCGAAGTCGAACGTTTAATTCAAAACGAACTTGCGTTTTTCAAAAAATTAAATTCGACGATTCGTTGGGTGCAATAAGAATGTTCGATTCTTCATTCGTAATGGGTAGTGAAGGCTTACGCAGAATTCTATAAGGGATATCGTCTGGTTGGAAGCAATTTTGAACTGAAAAGTAAATTCTCTGTTGTGAGCGGACACAGGCGATAGACACTTTTAAAAAGAGGTTGATGCTTTTCATGTTTTCACTGTAACCTAACTGAGGAGGGAGGGGTTCTAGCTGCAATTCTATTGACCCATAGCCATATTCTGCTATTCGGGGGATTATTTTCCGAATTTTCGCTATTTTGCTATTCATTCGAACCGAATGCGGATTGACAGCGGGAACATCATTGATGTCGGTAAATTGGTGTGGGCACGGGTGGTATTCTGCTATTCACGTGAACTTACAAACTCCATACAATTAAGATTTGCAGATAAATTGTTGCGAATTTGTGAATTTTTTTCTTTGTTTCTTTACATTTGTTTGTAATTCGTTTATTTCTCCGTCTTCTTTCACCATTTGTCTGTGTAATGAATCGAAAAATGTGAGTAAAAACGAACAAATGTGCAACATTATATTCGAATATTTATTTTAAAATAAAGCAGAAGTCAAAATTCTAGGGGTCAATGAATGGATTTACATTTCATCCGGCAATTCCATAAAGAAGGAGAAACCAAACTTGGCATAATCGTGTGGGCAGCTTAAAAAAAAAACATTGCGATTCAAAATAAATAAACCAAAATAAATCCATCACCGTCCTACAATTTTGCCCATTATCAAATCTTTTTGATCTTGTGTCCCTAAACTTCCCTGTATGAGAAAGCCCTTATTCTGGTGTAAAGAAGCCGAGAGAAAAGTTCAATACTGTTCACATTTGTTAGTACCGAATTTAAAATTTAAAATAACCATTCAAACAACTAAAACAATTTGAATAATTTTAATGCATAATTTGAATTGAAACTTTTAAAAATTTTCATAAGCACTGGGAAGAGCTGTTGTCGTGAATATCAGATTGGTTCGGGATAATGCAGTTCATCCGACGGTGACAAAATAGCAAAGCGGATCCGATAATTAAATCCGGATCACGATTCACGTGAATAGCAGAATACGGCTGCTAGTCATGATTTTGACAATTTGAAAATCTTCGTTATGAGTTTTTCAAAAGACTTGCTCTTCTATAGCAGTTAAGACAACGTTCTCCATTTGATTTTTTTCATTTTACAAATTGATTGAAACGCTTCTTAGGTGCTGGGGTAGTTGTTTTTTGATTGATCAACAACTGATATACAAGTAATGGACAATTTTTAATACTCATCAGGGCACTACAAAAACTTTTGCATCTGAATAAATCTCCGACTCCAATTGTGGGACAGCATTGCCGTTGATTGATCAACAACCGTTCGTTATAGGATCTTGCTAACATAGAGTGAGTTCATAATTGCAACATATGCTCGGCAAACCATGCAAATGTGAACACGAATACTGAGGCAAGTTTACAGCTGTACAGCAGTCAAAAAGAAGTTCATGAAAGCAACAAGCAGGTGACAAAAAAAGTGTTCGTCGTATTCCCTGTTGAACTGCTACACGAAATCACTTCGATTTTGATTGCAGCATGACAGTAATGCCGCAATTTACATTTATGAACCAATGTGAATGCTAGCAGGGCTGCCGCAATTTTAGTTTTATGTACTCACTTTACATCTGTAATCACGTTGTTTTTTTTTTTGTCCAATGGGTGGCCAGATGATGAATCTCCTGATTAGCTTATTTAAATTCTCAAAATTTTGTTATTTCAAATCCAACAGCGGTTCAGTGATTCTGTATCTTTCTTCATGACTCCAGTGACTTCTGTGTTCGTACTTCGTTTAAAGTACTTCTCTGATGTGCCTAGGAGAAGGCTACACAACCTAATCTGTGTGCAACGTGTGTTTTGTGAATCTTTTAAAATACTAATAGGAAAGCCAACTTAAAATATTTCCCGAACTTTAAGCCATTGATCGTAATGATTGAACCTGTCCTCTTACATAGAACAAAAGGAATACGATTCTGTTAAAAACAATAAAATGTGAAACATCAGGCAATGAAGTTCACGTATTCAGATCTATTGCTTGTTGTACACCCTTGATCTTAGCTGAAACAAAGAATGTTCTTTTTTATAAAAAAAAAAAAAGCAAATCCTAAAACTTTTCTGCTCAGTCGATGGTAAATGGAGGCAAGCTGATAAAAGGCACAGGTAACGAGTTTGCCATCTAGAGTTCTCTGAGATGGTAGATAAACCGATAATCAATGTTGATCCATTCAATTGAGTAACTAGCCTCCAACTGACAGGATAGATTCGTAGACTCCGAACAAAAACGAAATCATGAATCAGGTACAATTTGAGATTGGTCTTCGTACAACTGTAGCTATACTTTACCAAAAGCTGACAAACTAAAGCAGTGGACGGCATGAAATAAAACTTCGCTGATGATTGTAGAGTGCATCCAGAATCAGAATTTGCTCTAGAAGAGGTCTAGCATTATTCCTTCCAACAATAAGCTCTCATTCTTGCGTTAAGGTAAGGATTTCTCTTTCTTTTATAGTTGGCGTTTTTTTTTTGCATAAGCAACAAGATGAAGTCAGACGATCAACAATTTTAAACTTTCTGCTTATTCAGTGTCTCACAATTTTCCTCTAATGTGTCCATTCATTGATACTTCTAATCATTTCAAGTCTTCTTCTAACATTCATTGTGAAACAAAATAACATTTTCTTAAATTCAAATTCTGCGTAAGCCACACATACAATTTTTTCGAACATCTCTTACCTTAGAAAAAAATATTTTAATAAATATCGAAATATAAATTTTAAAACAACTAAAAAAATATATATATATACATACATATAATAACCCTCAAGTCCACCACCCAAGTCGATAAATATGATAAAATAAATATACGTATATAGAGATCTTTTAACTAGTTTCATATTTGCTGATAATACATTTTTTTCCTTTTTCTTATAAAATAAGTAAAGTAAATTCTCTTTTGTTGATTTGAAAAAAAAAAAAATACTTGAAAATAATTTTAAATTAAAACTTGTGTTGTGATAAATTTAATGTTCAGACTACGGCTATGGAAATTATGACGGTGGCTACGGTAGCGGATACGGTAGCGGCGGTGGTCGACCTGGTGGACCACGAGGCGGTGCCAAAGGTACTACACATAATTTAACTTGTTCTTTTTTTTTCCTTTAAAAAAAAGCGAAAAATTAAAATGTCGGTTTTCTCTTGTTTTTTTTTTTTATACATAAATATATATCTTTGTTCAGTCATAAAAAAAAGAAAATTAAATTTTAAATGAATTCGAAATTAAATGAATTCGAATTTTTTTTGAGTGACCTGTAGAGTAATATTTTTTTTTCTTGATGTGTGCACCACCTAAACCGTAAATTGAATTATAATTTTTTTTTTGCGTTTATTCGACCTAACAGATAAAAAAAAAAAAAAAACAGTTGTTAAATTTTGTGTTTCTATTGATTGAAACAAAATTTGTAATTCCTTAAATCTCAAAAACCGAAACGAAAAGCCGGGTGGTGTTCAGTAATGTTGCTATTTTTTTTTTTGTTTTAATATAACAAACAAGTGTAGTGTCCCTCCTCGCATGGTGTCCAATGTAGTAGATTATGTATTGATCTTATTTTATTTTATTTTTTGTGTTTATTCTTCTGAAAGAAAATCATATTTGTTTATGTACTTGCTGTGGTCTTTATTGGTGGAAATGGACAATTTCAGAGATGTTTATTCATTTTCTTGCGACAATCTGAGTTGCTTTTATAGTACATTTTTTAGTATATTTATTCTTTTTATATAGTATATATTTTTGTTGTGTAAATAAATAATGATGGTAAGTTTCTTTTAACACATCATAGTGTCATTGACATAATTTTTAAACACCTGCATTCCGAGGGCATTTTTTCTGATTCAGATGACATTTTGTATCTTAGCCAGACGCAGTTCCATACGCTTTTCTCTGTGAGCGGTAAGCTTCTTGGGCTGTAGGACTGATCCATTGCTGGATTTACAGTATTTGGCTAAGTTTGGCATTCAGAATGCATGTGCTGCCTATGGCATTGTCTCATATACGGTGCTCATATAATTCTTTAATGCCTTCTTTAGTCAGAGCAAAGTGGACTTCTAAATTAACCACTGGAGATCTGAGTGAACTTGTTTTTGGGCATTTTGGACATGAAAGCGTGACTGGTTTTATCTGTTAATCAACCAGACACCTTCTACACAATAGGTTAATAGTCAGTTTGTTAAAATTATATTCATAAATACTATGACTGCATGGATAATCATTTTTGATGTAATGTCAAAAGGAGATTAGGGGAAGCTTAAAAAAATCTTACTAACTGATCTTTCAAAGTTAATCAATTATTCAGAATAAAAGAAGAAAGCAATTATAGTTTAACAAGCTTCTTGGGCTATTCTGGGTACTGTTTAGTCTAGTCTAAAATTATAAGCGCTTCAAACGTGCTTGAATAATATGTCAATAAACAGCGGGTTTGTGTTTTGCATTTTCTGCAAGAAGTTTCTCAAAGAAATTCTTTGTTTTTTGGTCCATCTCGGGTCAAAATAAATAATTTCTAAATCTAAGCCTGACTCAATTTTTTATCTTTCCGTCTAACACTTCAAGCTCATGCGGTCCCACCGGTGGTGCGCGCGAGACTTTATTATCGGGCGGTGCGTACCACCGGTGGCCCGCGCTAAACTCTCTCATCGGGCGGTGCGTACCACTAGTAGAACGCATTGGATTATGGTATTCATTAAAAATTTAAAAAATTAAGAATGAAAAAACGACACGAGAGATACAATTTACATAATAAACAGTCATTGTACTAATGAGCAAACATACAATGCCTATGCAGATCTAAACACGCAACATCGCGGCACACCAGATGAAGCGTTATTCGATGAAGGTTAATTCGCACGCCGGTTCATATCGAAAATGTGAACACGCGTTAAAGTGTTAAATTATTAAATTTGAAAACTTCAAAAATATTAGAATGATTTTGCAAACTAAAATTGTATGTTATTCTTATTCTGTCTGCGATTTCTACACGTACAAAAAGGTGATGGTTAGTCTGCATTACTCCGATTTGATCTTTGTTAGGCTAGATTTACAAGATACCTTATTTTTTTTGCTTATTTTTGTTGAAATTTGATACAAGTTCTGTAAGCCAAAAGGCTCTCTGCAGTCAACTTAAATTTTGATCCTCACAGTGTAGGAAAATTGGTTGGAAACTTTACATAATATCCAGTTTGAAATTATGAAAAGCGACATTGCCATCTAAATTGTTCTCAAATTTGTCTTGATTTTGAGCGTTTAAGATAGTTACGCTGTGTCGATGTGTTTAAGATTGAAAAAAAGGTTTGCGGGTAAAAAGAGGTTTAGTGCGTAAATCTGAGAAAAGAATTGCTCGAAGTGTGTTTAGTAATTTAGTCAAATAATAAAATAATAAAGATCGCTTTATTTTCTGAGAGCTTGAATCAAGCATCTTCTGCGTTGCAAGAAAAGACTTTATTCCACCAATTTGGCTAGTAAAAGAAACGAAAAAACATATCACCTTTAAAATAAAACAAATATGTTTTTCTACCTTTATTCTGTTTAAGTCCCATTCTTAAGTGTTAATTATTATTACTTTATTTACTTGCTTGCTATAAATAGTTGTATTAAAATTTAGTACACTTTTTTTGTTGTCTCTATTCACTAAAGACGTGGTTATTTTAAATATTATAAAAATCAAGGCACATTTTTTTTTCCTATTCTATCCAAATATTTCATTACTAACTTAGTATTGAAACCATTTATAAAAAAAAAAAAAAAACAGAACCCAAACAATCTCAGATTGTTCTACATCATCCAATTCTTATGTGTCTTTATTAGGTTCCTATCAGACAGGCAAACAAAGGGGGACTGGTCGTCAACCAAGGCATCAGCCTTATTAAAGTTTAAATAATCGTATTTTTGCCGTATTTTATAGTTTGTTGTGGTGAGTATACGAGATCATATTGTCTAGACATAAGTTAATGTAAAAATTTCTTTTCATTTCAGCGTACTTTTTTTTAACAATAATATACACCAATTCACCATTTCATAAAATAAATAAAAAAAAAAGAACAAAAATACAAAGATAACCAATTACAAAACATAAAACCAACAGTTGCGCTTCATTCATCTCTTCTTCCATTCATCATTCCATTTGTTATGAAATAGGAAACGAATTAACTAATTAACTAAAAACAAAACTCAACAAAATACAAAGAACTATCAAAAGGAAATAGACATAGAAACTGAATAAGGAAGATGCCAACAACCACCAAGAAAAAAAAAAAAATTACAAAACTTACTTCTACAAAAGAATCAAAAGAAACTTAGTCGTCGTCGTCATCGCGGGGTATTATCAATATACAAGAAAAAAGAAAAAAACAAATAAAACAAAAGAAAATACCACAAAAAAAAAATTAAAACAAACAAACGGGATAAAAGATAGTATGTCTAGAAATAATTTATAGGGAATACTTATTTTTCCGTGTCAGGATGAGGGAGATAAATATTTTTTTTTTCTTTTTGTTCGTTAAAATGTAATTTGTTCTACGCAGGTGTGAAAATGAACAAAAAAGAAAACACAAGAAGAAGAACCTTACTTGGAGGGTGTAATTATAATTTACCTTCTATAATTTATAGAATAGATTACAAAATAAAGTAAAAAAAAAAACAAAAATAACAAAAAAAATATCCATGAAACAAATTCTGTATGATCTTTAATCTTAAACTTAAACAACAACAAATCACACACACATTGCTTACAACAATTCTGATATTTAGTTATTAACTTTACAGTCATGCATAGAACTGTATGTATATCCTTAAAACAAAAAAAAAAATATATAAAAAATGTACAAAACAAACAAAAGAAAAAGTAAATTAAAAAAAAAAAAACAAGAAAAAAATATAAAACAAAAATTTTGTTGTTTATTTAAGTGTACTATATATGGAGATATTTTGAGCAGAGCGTATATAGTAATATAAAAAAAAGAAAAACCAATCAATAAACGTGTTTTTTATTTACACATGTTTTTTTTTCTAATTAGTTTAGTTTTCCTTAAATTGCATTGAACAAGAACACTTCTTTCAACACAAACAAATGAAAAAAAGAAAACACTTTGTAAATTACTGACTGATTAAAAACTAACAAAAAAAAAAAAAGGAAAGAAACGAAAATCAAGAAAATTTTGTTTGTTCGAGATTTAGTTTAATTAACTACACACACGCTGATGAAATGATTAATATTTACATGAAAATTTATATATATTTACAAATAAGTAGTGGAGACTAGACGAAGAAAAAAACGCACTCACACAAAACAGGCATAGTCATTTCAAAGAATTACTTAATTATTATTTTGTTTTTTATTTCTCTTTCTATTCGTATATTTAAAAGTGAAAAATACAAGATTAGTTTAGTTTTATAATTTTTTTTTCTTGTCTCCTATTCCCTTTTTCAGTGCAGTCAATTATGGAAATTAAATCTCTTTTAAATTAATTATAATTATTTGTAGTGTAATAAATTTAATTTTTGATAAACAGAATTGAGTTTTTGAGTTTTTGTTTGTTGGGGTGTTTTTGGGGGCAATTCAGAGGCTGCTTTTGGGATTCGACGTCTTTATTTTGTTGTGTGTAATTCATTACTTTGTGGCGCAGTGAATATATCCATACTGGTCGAAGTTGCTTTTATTTTTTTGTTAACTGGACTAAGGAGCATTGATTTAATAAATGGAAGCGAACAACGAATTATCTTTTCATTAGCTGCATGTCATGCGTGCAAATTAATCAACCTCAGTGGTGTCGTCTTCGCAGGAATCCCTTGTAATGGTTTCAGCTTTGGAACCAGTGAAGTATTCACACAAGAGCTTTTTTACTAGAACTTACTTAACAGGCATTTAACCCTTGGAGGGTCTGTGCCTTTTAGATACAGTCGAGTTCCTCTAAGTCAAATTTTCACGGGACATCGAAATTAGTTCGAGTTAGATTGAGTTCTGGAACAAATCGAGATACAGGGAAACTCGACGAGGACATTCGACTTAGAGGGATACGACTGTATTGGCTATTGGACAGCCAGGCGTATGGGTACTATTTTGATTTTGCTGTTCTTATAGTTTATCACAAATTAACTTACATATCTTGATAGGTTCTTCTAAAAGGTCTGTGTTTGAGCCAGTCTCAACTTCTAATTCTGGTAGACCGCGGCGCGTTCTATCTTTCTGCTAATCAATCTTCGGACAACCTTTGTACCTAAAGTTTTATCTTCCTCTTCCCGTGTCGGTTCGAAGTCTTTTATGAGAGTTTCATGCGAGACATTGGCTTTCGGACAACTAGTACAACTCGTGGTTATATTCACCCTATGATGTGTATTTCTAAGAAGCCTCAATTCTGTAGTAATGCGAACACAACGTTGCGGAGTTACAGAATGAGAGTTCTATATGTGCGGGTTGGAAGCTTGTATAAAATGAATGTTTGGACAAACATTTATTTTAAATGAATGTTTGGACAAACATTTATTTTATTCATTCATTTCTTGTAGCTTTACTTAAAGCTGAATTTCGGGTAGTATCCTTCGTAACTGGATAGATGGAATTAGATCATTATATCGATATGAAACAGCTCAAACGGCGCTCCAGAATTTGTGGCCGTAGTGCAAACATTTGGTGTACAGTCGATTGGCGATTGCACAGACAGATTTGTAAAGAAGCTCTCACAGTTCTCTGGCAGGATCTTGCAAGTGGCCTTGATTGTTTTTGCGGACTGAAGGTTCGTTTTATTGGAGAAAGAAATTTTTAATGTTTAGCTGAGTTCTTAACCGTTCCCATTTGAATGGAGTTTATGCATGTATCGTCCGTTACTGAAATATTACTTAACTACTTCACTGAAATATTACTTAACTACTTTATTAGACTTGTGTAATTTGATTAGTTGTACAACAACTTTATTAGCCATGTGTCTAAAGAAAAACATTATACAAAAGACAACAATAACTAGAAACTTTTTTTAATCTGTCCATTTTCATAAATAATGTTCAGGATATTAATGAAATCTCTATAGTTGAACTCGATTTGCAGCCCTTTAAAAGAACAATATTATTATTGAAATAACCTCTAAAAGTCTTGGTAACATTACCTCGTTCATATCCGAAACACTTGCATACGACATCGAATTCATGGCTGCTAATCATGTTGTGCATATCTCTCACAGCCAACGAACGAAGGAATTGA
The DNA here is from genome assembly GCA_905187475.1 of Syritta pipiens. Lineage (NCBI taxonomy): Eukaryota > Metazoa > Arthropoda > Insecta > Diptera > Syrphidae > Syritta > Syritta pipiens. The sequence goes on along the minus strand of LR994572.1, from coordinate 26,405,705 downwards.
TTCTGTGTAATCGTTCCACAGTTCTCCTTGTCAAAGTCCCTGAACAGCGATTGCAGATTTGAAATTTGATCTGGTTTGCGTGCAAGTTTTTGTAACGCTTTCGACGCCACTGTTCTCTCCTCGAAGTTAAGGAAGCACGAAACACAATCCACACATGGGAAGTGCTTGAGCGGTGTTGAAATCTTCTCATCGGCTGATTGACCCTGAACGAATATCTCATCGAGAGCCTTACAGAAGTCACGATAACGAACTGTACAGCCACGATAATGTGAACGAAACCTAAATGGAAAATAAATCGTCAGCCGATGTGACAACACTCATAGAAGGAAACTTACACATCACAAATGATGTCGACTTCGGGAACTGAAAGCTTAACATTTGCACTGTCCAATGCGCGACGGAAATCTGGCTCGAGGATTTGATTTTCTCGGTGATGATCGTAACCGATAAAGAAGTCAATAAGTTTGATGTCATTGACTGTGGCTTGTTTCTTAGCATTCGCCAGTGCATTAATGACGTCCTGTTCGGTCCTTTGACTCTTCTTAAGACACGGCTCTTGAGGTTGTGGAGTTTCCTTAAGTGGCGCTGGATCTTTCAACTGGAATGAATCATTTTCAGTTCTACTCTCTGATGCAACTAATGATCTATCTAACCTTGGGAATGGCATATTCTTTCGGATCGGCATCCTCCAGGAACTTCATGTAATTGAAGCCTATTTCATTGCAATAGCGGTCTGCAAGAGCTGCAAACTCTTCTTCAGAAACTAGAATGCTATTCGCTAATAATGCTTGGAACGCTTGATTCGCATGCACGTGACCTTGATTTTGTCTGAAAGAAGAGCAAACGAGATGACGGAAGGTTTTGGGAAGCTACGAAGACCCCATGATCGTACTTGTCGAAATTTTTGAAGAACGGATGCAGATACACACGTCTTTGCTCGATTCTCGTCTTAATCCTAACAAGAGCCTCTTCGCAAAGATCGCGAACCGATTCCTCTTCCGCTTGCCAACTCTTTTGTCCTTGTTTTGGCAGAGTTTTTATGTACCCCAGTGGAGACTCAACATGCAACTGAGGTTGCTTGTTCAAATTTTTCTCAGTGAAGACTAAAAGTTCCATTTAATTTAATGAAAAAAGAAAAGAAGAGAAAACACCTGAAAGAATTACCCCTGTCAATTTCATCGACAAAGATCCGCCACCTGATATGATCTCGGTCAATGTGATCGGCGTACCTAGCACAGATGTTCTCAATCTCTCTTTGGCTTAACTTCAGTCGACTAACGCCCGATATGCCGACATTGTCCAGTGCACGTATAAATTGGTTTCTCGTTATTCTGCCACAATTCAGGAGATCAAAAGCCTCTAAAAACTCGGTCAGACGAATGCGATTCTCGTAGACGTAGCGTTGAATTCGAAATATCGTGTCGCAGACGGAATCTGGTCTTTCACGTAACTCAAATGTACGGGCGTTTTTATTGATCTCTCTGGCACTTGGAAACGGTAGTTCGGGCATGTCAAGATCGACCAGTTTGCCAGGGAAATCTGCAAGAGTCTATAGACGCGCCGTAGAAAGATGACTTTTTGCATGTATTAGATCGCACTTACGTTGGTTGTGTCTACGAGACCCTTGTCCCTCAAGTATTTCTTAATGGCTTCTATATGCGCTACAAATGCTACGTAGTTAACGGTGTACGAGTCCCTCATGTATCGCTTTAGCAGGAGCAGGAAATCCTTATCCGACAATTTTATTTTCATAAAGTGCAGAACTCTGGAGAAATGTGCCACCGTGACTACACCAATGTTATGTGCTATCTGTTTTTAAAAGAAAATTGAATTAAGTATTTGCCGCGCGTAGGTCTGAGTTAATGGAGAAACATGCTACAAGAGGGGACCGTTTTTCTACGTTATTTTAGCGATACACGGAGTCAATACACGGAAGTCAATATCACATGAGTTGTGAAGGTTGGCCAAATAAAATGGAACTTAAAATTTGAAAGAAAATGTTTTAAAACTACAGCAAAACCTGCTAATTGGGATACTCTATAATCGGACCATCTCCTAATCGGACCACACGTCATGCATTCTTTGCTATTTCTCATACAAATCTCTCTTTATAATCGGGACACCCTCTAATTGGACCACTTTTCTTCGGTCTCAAGGGCGGTCTACCACCACCATTAAATAAACTTAATCCGTTCAAAGTTTAAAGAAAAACTCAAACCAATTCGTAATCCTGAAAGTACGGCAGCAATGGAATCGCAGTAGATCGTGAAATTTTCGTCAACACAAGGCACAGCTGCCGCTTTTCACAATCGGGAATGAGATTCACGTGCATCGGATCAGTCCACTCCAGTCCGTGAGCAATGTCCACATTTTTGCCGTGATCTTGGCCTGTCATCAGTAAACAATCAGTTTTCGTAGGTTTTTTTTGTTTCATATCATCTACAACTCACCCTCTTCGCAAATTATTTTTAAAAATTGTTTATATGCTATCCTTCCATCACGAATGCGGAAGTAGTCTGTTACCTCGCGAATTTCATGATCGGACAAACCAATGACCTTCTTGTATACTCCCAGAACATTTCCGAATTTCGGTTCTACCGAAAAGTTGGGTTTATTTCTTAATCGTTAATCACATCGTCAAAGCTCGAGCTCACCTGAAATTAATCCATTATTGTGTGGATCGTATTTCTTCATCTCCATGTTGATATTGAAGCCATGCTTGAAGACAGCCGCCTGTATCTTGCGGCATGCCCGCCATACCTCATTCAATTTTATATCCAACTATAGAAAGGGAATTTTATGGACTTACTTTTTTCTGTTTTGGGGTATATTCTCTTACCTTTTCATCATCCATTTTCAATATGCGCTGGTCTAAGTCCTTTTACAATAATTTTTTGTAATTTTTATAAAAGAATTTCTTTAAAATTTTTGCTATAAACTTTAAATATTCAAAATTTTTCTATCATTTATGATTTAACTTTAAAGGAAATATGAAAAATAATAAAACGTCGAAGAACGAATATAAATTTTGAGATCACTACGATCTTTTTTTCATTTTACAGGCAGTAGCACTTCGGAAGTGGTGTTGTTAAGAACTTGGTCCTCTTTACTGGCGATATAGAGCGCTAGCATCTCTTTGTGATTCACTAATGGAATAAAAAAAACTTTAGGAAGCAGCAGGTGCTTCCCCATAATGCCTTTTGGAATGCTGACTCTTTTGAAGTCTCCGCACGTTTATCATATTCTCACCTCTTCGTTAGATTTTGTCCTGGATCCTTTTTTCTGTAAAATATCATGATCTTTTTCATGATTTTTTCGGACACACAATAAAACAAAGGATATCTTAAAGAGACATTTTATTTGTACAAAAAAATAACATTCTCTCCATATTTAATTCTACTCCTCTTGCAATCGCAGTCTATGCTGTGTTAGAATTGCCACATCGAATATGGCTTCCTGATTGAGAAGCTCGTGCACTTCATACTTCATGCTCTCCTCATATGCGTACAATATACTCGTGTCATAGAGAACCATCTTACACTGCGACAAGGCGAGAATGCAATTGCGTAGTCGAGTTATCACCTCCCGATCAACCCGTGGAATGACTTCAGATAAGTTTTGTGTGAAGCCACCGTCACCTTCGACATCAGCATTTGCCGTCGGTGAGATCCAAATAAATCCATTGTTACCCAAGATAATCGACGCTCCGCAGGGTAGGTTATGAAAATGTGTTTTCCTTCTTTTCACCAGAGATGGGAAGACTTTAACCAGAATACCTTGTGATAACTTTCCATACTTTAAACTTCTCGTGTACAACGACAGAGTTCCTTCATCGTAAATGTTCTGCACCTCGGCCGATATCAAATCACCTTCTTGTAGGTATTTCCTCATCATCTGCTCATCCTCGGCAGAACGACGACGTAGCTCTCCGCCTGGTAAATTAACAGATGAAAGCAGGAGAACTGAGTCCAGGCGTGAGTTCGTATCAACTTTCCAGCGTTTTTGCTGGACTTCTGTTATTCGTGCAACAACCACATCGCCAATTTCACCAACATATCTGCTCTTCAGTGGTTTTATGGAAATCAACTTGTTGACTTGTTCCATGACACCGGCGACAGATGCTTTGATATCCTCTCCTTCCACATATGTACCATGACCCTTCATGAAACCTTGCTGCCCGGTGACCACTTCACCGGGTGTAAACAGGCGGGGTATACGATTTTCGTTCTGTGACAAGAGGCCCATGTTTACCCGGTCGATTGCTAAGCGAATATTTACATTTGTGGACATCTTTCATGTGATTTCATACAAGAAAATAATGGATTGAAATTAAACTACGACTCCACAGAAAACAAACAAATCGTCTTGGAAAAATGGGGTTAGGAAAGAAGCGCATATGTCAAAGTTCTGTTGGTGTATTCACAATCAGCTCGTGATTGTTTGAGAGCAAGAATGCCGATGAGTCACAATGGGAAATTTATTTGGATTATTTTCTAAAACGAGCTATTCAACTCATGTCCAGAAACATAGCTCATGTCCTACCTCTAGATTACATCTGACGCCTTTTACAAGTTTTCTTTTTCCTATGTCTTCTCTAAATACTAATACGTGGGAGCATACCAAAAGAGTTACTGCTTTTTTCCCAATAGTTTCTGAGAAAATTGAAAAGCCTCGTGGGCAATATCATGTATTTTTTGAAAAAAAAAACAAATCGACAAGCTTAGCGAAGTCGGATTAAATACCTCACTCATATAGAAACAAATTGACTAAAAAAGAACTCGCCTTAGAGTCCAACCAAATCATGAAGGAAAACTAGTACTCCACGTTATCGCTTTTTTACTTTTTTGCAAGCGTTTCTCTCAAAGATAAACCTCTTTACAAAACAACTATGCGCATACCGAAATTAAATTCACCTCAATTCTGTCCAGCATTAAAACTAGTTTTGCATTTTCCACTTCAAACGTTTATTTTAGTAGCCAAACTTGTCATTCAGCGATGTGATTCCATCACCCGACTGATTCTCTGGCGGAATCCACTTTGAGTACTTTTCCGTGTTCTCATACTCCTCTTGGTCCTCAATGTCAACATTCTCGCGTTTACCTCGCACTCTTTGACGAGGTCGTCGCTTTTTTGATGACGTCGGTCCTTCGGTGTTCAATTTGTCTGTTAAATCCGCTGAGCCTTGCTTATCCTCTGCAGGCGGTTGTGTTTCCCGATCAGCTGATGGCGTTATCTTTTTTTCCTCGTCCTGTGGTTTCTCTTCTACCACGACTGGCGACTTGATCTCCTCCGGAATAAATGTTGGCCCATACAACTTTTTATGTTTTTCCTTCTCCGGCTCTTCGATCACAGCCTCTGATGCTGGCACGCTGGCGCTTTTTGAAGTCTCGGCACGTTCATCCTCTTCTTCGACCTCCTCTTCGTCAGACTTAAGTTCCTTTTCGACGTTCTTTTCTCTCACCGCGACCGCTTGAGGTTTCAATGTCTTGAACGAGAACTGGTTTCGTTTTCCAATGATGGGAAGCTGCCTGGGCTTCTTCGCTGAATCGGATGTTCCAGCAGATTGTGTAAGAGCTGTGATCGCTGGCAGTTCGATTGGCTTCGCTATTTGGATCAATCGCTTTATCTTTTCGTGGTCTGCGTGGAGCTGCTTCTCCTCAACCCTTAGACGGCGGATGTCAGTTTTGTCTAAAATCGTCGACTCATCTGAGAGATTTTCCATAAACGAGTCCAGGTCCTCGTCTTGACGTTCTTTGGACTCTTTAACGCGCTTGGTGAGCTCCTGGTACTTCAGAATCTTGTCCTTGACTTCCTTGATCTTGATAATGACTTCAGTTTCTTGGGAGAGCTGTGCGGAGGATAGATAAGCGTGTGCTTGGAACTATTTCAGCGGGTATTGGTACTTACCAGGTCGTCGTATGTGAGTGCTGCATTTGACGTGGGGTTTGACCGACGCATCTTCTTTCGCTCCACATCGCCGGTCCGGTCGAAGAAGTCGTCATCGTCATCCGAGTCAGCGGTCTTTACTCTTTTCTTCAGCGGTTCTGTGGAAGTAGACAAGAATGGTTCGAAAAATACTTTCAAATGATTTCTAGGAACTCACCATGATTGGCCTGCCTAAGCACTCCGTGACGGTCCAAGATACGACACGCTTCCAGGGCACACTGCACCACGCATTCCTTCTTCTTTCCCTTGTGGCACACCTCAGCCACGATCTGCCTGCCATTCAAGTCGTCCACGGGCAGTTCGATTCGGCACACAAAAGTCCCCACCGACATCTCGTCGCACTTGTACTCCAAGTCGAGTCCCTCGCGTTCGAAGAATCCTCGCAAGGTCTTTTTTGGATCGTCCAGAAACAGCTCTTCATTATTTGTGGTGGCGTAAGGATTCACTGAGAGATCCGTCTCCTCGTCAGCATCCTCAGCCATGCCCCAACTGATTCCTTCCTTCTCTCGTGCCTCCGCCTGCATTTGAGCGGCTTTCTTCTTTTCCTCCTCTGCATTGTGCCGCATCTGCTTAAGTTCTGTGACCGACATCTCCGACTCCGGTTCCTCGTCGAAGTCTGGTCCTTGTAGGATAAAGTTCCTCATGCTGGCACCAAGTTTAAGCATGTGTCCGACTTTTACGCGAATGTACGCTTTTGGCGGGATGCGCATCTTGTTGAGAAATGTTCCATGCGTGCTACCTAGATCGTATACATACCATCCCTCTTCAATTTGCTTCTTGTCCTCGGCAGTGCCGTCGATTTCCTGCCGCGGTCTGTACTGCAGAATTGCATGGAATCGAGAGACGGTCGGATGAGCCATCTCTATGTCGTTCACTGGCAGACGTCCGAACACCCAGAAAGGCTTTTCTTGTAAGTTCTTCACCTCTCCGATTATTTGTCCCATTTTGAGAACCTCAAATTTATATTCCACTCCTTCTGGTGGGCAACCGGACCATTGTGGTTCTTTGTAAGGGCAACTTGCCGGCACCGGTGGAGACGGTTTAGAAGGCGGTTTCTCTTCAGTTGTTTTTTCCTGTGGGGAGGTGCTTTTGTTTTCGGTAGGCTTTGAATGAAGTTGAGGCACAGCGTTGGGAACTTTAAAGTCCTCCATGGTGCGAAAAAATTGGCAAAATACTCTTTTTTGTGAATTCGTGTTCGATCTAAACGTAAACAAATCGTAATATGCCGAAAATTGAAGTGACAATGACAAGTGACAAGTGGAGTGCATAACTGACACAGAGATGGCGCATAGGTCGAGAAGAAGGTGGTGATTTTGGGGTCCATGTTTTTTCGTTTGAAAAAAGGAAATTGAAACGTAAAAAACAAGTTGATAATAAAGCGGACCTTTATATTTTGTTGACAAGAGCCAACGGCAAGCAGGAATTTCATGGATGAAAAATATTGAGCATAAAGAATACTCTGCACTAGAGCTGTGGCGAATTGATGCAGATTCCTAGGCGATACATTGGAGGCGAAGCCTTTGGTCCTGTTGCATCATCAGTGGACATTTTGCACATTTTGTATGCGTTATTTAAAATCTTGCACTCTTGCACACATCCCATAAGATCTACAGATATAGCGCTAAAATAATGCTAAAATTTGATAAAGTCTAAATTAATTGCATAGTCACACAATACGTCCGCAACTTCATTAATTCATTTAGGGTCCTGTAGTTTTAATGTAAAATGATAAAATTGGTGATGCGTTTTAGCAGTTGCTGTAACAATTGTACGAATTCGAATATAGCACTTTCGAAACAGTAGCAGCAGTGATAAAAATGTTTTTCGTCGTCGAATAATGTTGATTTATCGCATCTAGTTTATTTTACGCAAGACTAGACAACATGATCTAGAAAAGAGATTTACACGAACAAATCCTCGATAATCTTTAAATTATTAGCTTAACACATTGTCTTCTTAACACTAGATTACCGAAGGATTTGCCATTTAAAATGGTGCAACTGATGTTTCTTCGTTGGGAAAGGACGACCTAGTTTTGTATTGATGCAATTTAGTCGTTAGGAAGTTTACAAATCTATGATGACAATATCTAAGGAAAGAAAATATTAAGTAATTACATTTTTTTATTATGAAAGATTCTTAAAAAAAGATTGAGCAATCTGTGTCGGCCATGTTGCTTTCGCGGCCATGTTTTTGCGGGCATAATTTGTTTTGACATCATTTGGACTTAAACTGTTTTCAGTTTTGTATTGAAACTGAATCGTCTTTCCTCCAATCGCTCTTATTTCTGCAATTTTTTCTTCATTAAAACATGAGTAAGGTGTGGATTTAATTTTTCCTGCTGGGCCGATGCAACAATGGCGTCATGGACTTCCCTCGTTAAGTTCACATAACGCCGATTAAACCGATTAGTTAGGCTTTTTTCCAACTCAAAGACTTCAAACTCAAGGGTCAAAGTTTCACAGAGTTATGTAAGCGATTTTTTTTTTTGGAAATTACATGTAATCGATGCGAATATCGAAACGCATATACCATGTCATTTTATGACTGCAAAAAGTCAATGGCCTCTGCAATTGGAGATATGAGCTGAATTAAGTCCTTCAAATACTCGATGTTCTATGTACATCGATTAACTTAAGGACCTCTAATTCTAAAAAGTTAGCCGAACTTAATTTTTTGTCTAAAAATATCCTTTATAGAGTCGAACAAGTCCAGCGAGCAATGACTGGATATTTGAACAATGCATCCAAGTTTGTTCAGATTTCTTTGGCCCATTAACTTTTCTCAAAAGATTGGAATATTTTTGCATCACCTTTTAGAATAAACATGTTTAAGAATATAAATATCTGCTACACATTTAAAAAAAAAAATGAAAAGAATGCAAAAGAATGTAAATGAATGCAAAATAATGGATTGTATTCAATTGTTAATAGAAAGAATCTTTCGATGTTGAGTGAATGACGACTGAATTCTTTTGGAATATTATTTTATAATCAACCTTAGTAATCGTAACAAAATAAAAAAATTTTAGCATCCCCTACAATTTTCACAGTTTGTCTTTGGCGGCTTTTAAAAATCTACAGTCAGAGTCAAAAGACAGTGTACATAAATGTTTGCTTACTTTCTAAAAGTTGTAAAAAGAACTATAGCAATAAATCCAACAATAAAAATTTAACAGCAAGACAACCAAAATTAATCCATTTTTCTGGAGTCAAAAGAAAGTGCATACCCTAATAATAAAGCGACCAAAAAGTCAAAATTAGCACTAAGACTGTTATGTTTTTGTGACTAAAATAGTTTTTAAATATCTTATCGTTAATTATACTAACTTTTTTTAGTCAATTCGACTAGAACTTTATGCCATTCATTCACTAAAAACGACGTCGACGTTATTTTTCTTGTAATCTACAGTTAACGAATCTGCCTATTTAAATTTTCGCACAAATTACCAATCACATTGATGCTTGCTAAGAGTAGATGATCATTCGAAACCATTCCTTATTTATTTCTGTATTCTTTAGATTATTGTCCTGCTAAAAGACCCATGGCGTATGCAGTCCCAACTTTGCAATCGTTGATGGCAATTTTTTTTATTCAGATGGTTAAAAAATCTATTTTATTAATCTTAGCATTGATTTAGACCAAGTTCTTATCATTGGACTCAGCCATACCACCCCTACTATACCTCTAGTAGTTAGACCATGCCAAAGGGAAAAAATGGGGGTTTCAAGTTTTTTAAGGTTCCTGGCACGATTTTTAAAAATTGTCAAACAAAGTTTTGTAAAGTTTGGCTCGGCAATAACACAGAGTTAGGTCTCCTACAGTTCCTTAGGGCAAACCATAACGATCGGACCACCCTAAGTGGAGTTATGATGGTTTAATTTTTTTTTCTCCGAAACGATTCTTAAAAAAACGTCCAACAGAATTTGATCAAATTTGCCCTGATAATAGCATTAGGCCTCTTGTTGTTCTCCACCACCACCATAACGATCAGATAACAGCATGCGAAAGGGAGGTTCGAACATTTTTTGGGATTTTGTATCGCATTTTTTCCCACGTGAACCAATTATGGAAAGCAGTTGAAAAAACGTAGCATTCCATATCTCCGACAACATGCAAATAATCTATAGACTCAATGCTATGCGGAAACTAAAAAATCTTTGGATAATAATAGAAAACAACCAGATGATAAGAGTAAGGATAACGAAAAACTAAACCTATAAAAAAATATTAACAAAGACCATAATTATTGATATGCAAAGAAGATACACCTATTTTTCTAGGGAATAACCCCTTATAGAATCACTTCGGTGTCAGTCTGCCTGTCCGATTTACAAAAACGCTTATAACTTTTAAGTCGTCTTTAGCTAAGGGATCAAATTTGAACTGGAACCAAAAATAAATAGTCGCAGATTAAAGGAAACGTTAAATTGCTTACATCCGAATAATGAATTGAAATCGATATGTTGAAATTTTTGCTTTTGTTGCCGTTAAGTTCATTAAAAACTTTCATGTTTTTCTGTGACAATCTTTCATGAAATTTTTGCTTTTTAAATTGACCATATTATATACCGTGACCATATTTTTAAATTCCAAATAAGGACCAAAAAGAAAAAAATATACTCAGTATTTTTTATTATACCCAGCATTTAATTAGAGTGAATCTTCTCTAAGTCAAACTTCTGTTGTGAAATCTGACTTTTCTGTGCATTTTCCATATATTTTTGCTTCCGAACTCGAACTTCTATAACTCGAATATATGTTCAACTCGTAAAAGCTGAATAATAAACCCAGTTGTAAAACGTTCCATGTTCTTTTTTTTTAAGTCTTAAATGCAGTTAATGATTACAATCATAAAGGTGCGTTCATAAAAGAGAGCAATCCAAAGTTATTGATTTTTTTTTTATAAATTTACATTGATATTGAAATTGCCACTTTCCTATCATTGTAAAGGCTGTAAAACTTAACTCAATAAACTAGTTTGGTTAACTTATTAATCAGAATATCCAAGTTGACTGATTTTGAAGTCAAAGTCGTAAGACTTAGTCTTAACTTTTACTAAAAGAATTAAGTCAATTGACTGTGACACCTGACTGACGTTTATCAAATGATTGTAGTCGTTAAAACTCTGTCAACCTAGACGTAGAAATCGTTTGTACTGATATTACAGCCCTCTTCGACTCAATGACGTTTGACAGCAAGCACTGCTGAGTACAAATTAATTCTAGGTAAACTCTCACATTACAACCACAGCCGTCATGTCCACCCCCACGGAATGAATTGCATTATTTATTTGGCTTAAACCCCCATCCAAGGCTAAAGCCTCTGAAATTTAACTAAAAATTCTTCATGCGTCAAGTGCATTAGACATAAATTGTCCAATTGCCTTCAAAGTATGTGATCTCTCTAGAAAATCGCATCACCGAGCTTCGAAGAAATTCTATTAACTAAAGCGAACACAACCCGGGGGAATCCGAGAAAAAAAAAAAAAAAAAACTCAAGCGTGGGGACAGCGTATGAGTGTGACTCTATTAGCAGATTGCATTCGTGATAAATTTCGTTGGCATTTAAACGCTTACCAGTGCCCGGTTGGATTTGCTATCGAAAAGTGCACTGACATGGTGTTTCGGTTTGTCGATTGGATTTTCGTTTATTTCGTTTACTTTGATGAGAACGCTGTTCGCTCCAGCGAGTTTGGCAGTTTTTTGTTAGTGAGTGTATCGGGAATCTAAATCAATTCATTTTCCTTCGACTAGTGCCGAGATTGCGAGGGATTCAATAAAATCAATTAAAAAAAGTTTTCCGGCTCAAGCCTACGTGTATTTTGCAAAAGTTTCGTAACTTTGTTGAACATGTCAATGAAATTGCTTTCGTAGTTATTTTGGTAAATATTCTTGTGACTCGAAGTTCTTTTTTTGTTTGTTTGGATTTCACCTCAAATTATTTGGAGAAGTTCGTACTTCTGGACCACTAATGGATCGAATTGCGTGACAGGACAATCCGGATACTCACTTAATTTGTTTTCGCCTATCATGTGAGCGGGAAGGACATTTGGAGGATTAACTTCAACAGAGTTCTTGGCAGGTATGTGTTGGTTTGAGGGTGCGGTTAGGTGGGTGTGGGATGTGGTCGTTTTATGGTAGCGTTAGGAGTTTTGAAGGAAATTTCGGTTTTTTAGTCAAAGTTTTATAAGCTGCACCCGCATTGTTTCAAGTTTTTTTTTCCAGCCTTAAGTTTTTCTTTATTTCAGAAAACTCAGGAAATATTTTCTTTTTTCATTGAATATAATGTAGCAGATTGAAGGAAAGAAAAAGCCGGTTAGATCTGAAACACGTTGAATTGTGGTCTAAATTTCTACGCTTTTTTCCTGAGTACATTTTTATGATGTAAACAAAATCTTGAACTGGTCTGTGCATTTATTAGGTCTGCTTATGATAAGAAATTTTTTTCAAGTTCTCGTTATTAGTCACCTTTCTCAGGTTGAAAGTTAATTTTCCTGAAAGAAATAGTCTGTTTTTTAATTAAGCTCAAATGAATTGATTTTTTTGATTACATCATCGTATACAGTGCCGTGCACGTAATTAGTACCTAAAATGATCTTTTTGTTTTTACCATAACTCCTCTTAGGAAGGTGATTTTTGTTTTTATTGTAGCTGCCGATTACACCTAATAGAAAAACCATGAATTTTACATCAGGTACAGCAATTTTAGGCGTTCGCCCGTCAAAAGCGCAAGAAGGCGTAAAATAGCTCGTGCATATGATTAGCGAGACTTCCATTCGAAATCGATCTCTTTTTTTTTCACAAAACAGCTGTTGAACTTTGATAATTTAGGTTTTCTAATGCAGGGTAGTACTTTTAAAAAGAATTGAAGTGTGCAAAGAGTCAACCACAGGCCTAAGGCCAAAACAATTCTACCGTGAAAAAAGAAGCATTGGTCGCTATAGCAATTCTACGAAAATTGGTACGAAAATAGTTGGATATGATATGAGACAGTCCAGAGAGGCTTTGAAGCGAAATTTGAACAAAATTGGTCTTTTTGGACGCGCACGAAAGAAGAAGGAAAAGATTGGAGTTAGCTCGAAAATAGAGGGGACCCCCACCTAGTGTAAGAAGGTTCTATTTAATTATGAAACTAAAATATATATAGCCTCTTCTAACATTAAAGCTATTATACATAAGGCTGGTATCTGTACTGTTTTTTTGATCACAATACTGTTTTTTTCGCAAAAAGTACTTTTGTTTTTGTTAGCTGCGAATAAAATATTACATATTAATTTTTAATCGCATCAACATTCAAATACAGTCGAACCGCAATAATTCGTACCCCGATAAATCGAAACCTCAATAATCCGTAGCAAACAGAACAAACAAAGCTATTTTGTAAAATTTTCATACATTTTACTCTACTCCTTATTTCATATTTTTTTTTGCAATGCATTGAACACAAAACTTATAAATTTTAATTCGTTTCTTAAACCTCTTATAATTCGTAATGTAAAACGCAAAAAAAAAAACTTTTCAGTTGAACTCCCGCTAACTTTTGTAGACAATTTTGTTGCCTTGATGTCACCCTCATGTCGCTGTTAGGAATGAGAGTAATCAGGAAGATAGCGACGATGAAGTAAACTTATGACCAATAAACAAATCAAATCGGCTATTGAATAACTTCGATATTATGTTACAAATCATGATGTCCCAAAAAATGTTAATAAGCTTGGTAAACACAATTGAAAAAAACGGTCAAGTGTGAGTTTTACTCACCCGCTGAGGGTTTCGTTCGCAAACAGATTAGTAGCTTAGACTTAGTCTAATAACACTAAAATAGTCAAATCACATTCACTATTCACTGTTCACTCACTAAAATTCTTCTTTTCATTTCGAACGAAACTGAACAAAAGAAAATCCTTTCCCATTTGCTGATCGCGCCAGTCGTGTGAAAATTGCTTTGATGCATTTAGGGGATGAAATGCCGCAAGCGACACTGAGACTGCCGTCAGTTCATCGTTTTTGCGATAACTGATTCGATTTAAATCGTTAATATCTCGAAAAATTGTATGAAAATATTTTTTTTTACATAATATTTTATTGTTCTTTCACTAAGATCTACAAAATGGCGTTTGCGGATCTTCAAAATTCGAATGTTGTTGTTTTTTGGTTTTTGGTCAATATCTCGAAAACTATTAAAGCCAGAGTGCTCAAACCAATTTTAACACAAAGATTACATCAAGATCTACATTCTAGATTTTTTTCAGATTTTTAGACCAACGGGTGTGGAAATGCGAGGGGGGGGGGGACGCCTTTTTTTCGACTTTGAAGCTTAATGTCTCGAAAACTTAACTTCCAAATGAAAAGTTAAAAATGAAAACTCTATTTCATTTTGCAAGACCTATCCGATGGTACCTCACTTAATATATTGCCGTGAAATTTTTTTCAAAAAAAGTTAGTAATTAATTTATTTTAGTACAAATAAAAAATCACACACGATTTTCGGATAATTTTGGGCTATTGCGATGAGTTGCCCCATAACTCCAATTTTTTTCAGATTTTTTGGTCAAATATTCTAGAAAGTAAGGTGGGGGACACGGTACACAAGTCAGTTTTCGGCAATTTGTTGGCTAATAACTTCTTACCAATAAGAGTGAGATGATTACTATAGTACAACTTTTTGATCTAACTATCATCCTCTTTCCAACGATACCCATATCAAGTAACTAGTAAAAGAAATTTATTTTTCAAATTTAGTATTGGTACTAAGCTTTTCGCTAGTATAAAATTTTCTTAAAATTTTTTTCCTGAACTTTCTTTGGGCAAGTGAAATACATCTTTTAGCAAAGTTTTATTTCTAAATTCTTAGTGGTTCGCCAATTACCGAGGTTAAAGCCTAATAACAGACAGACAGACATTTTCATAACCAGGACACCGCCCCCTTTCTAATGACCCCCATATCGACCGTAAAAAATAATAAAAGTTTTTTCGGGCGTTAGTATTAGTATTTACGTTTTCTTTAATCGGCGATTAATTCCAAAAAAAAAGCGTGATTTGTTTTTGGGTTGCCCAGATACATCTTCAGTTCAAATCACATCCCTTAACTACAAACGACTTATAAGTTAAAGTCAAATATGTAAAAGACGACAGACAGACAGACACCGAAGTGATTCCATAAGGGTTTCGTTATTCTCTTGAAACGAAACCCTAAAAATGGGCGAAACGTCAAGCAATCGAAAATGTTATTTTCATACTAATTGTTGGTTCATACTAATTTTTTTTGACCATTCTTAGGACCATTCTGTTTTTGTGTTTGACTCAAAATGAACGTGAGCATTAACGTCCAGGTCCTAATTTAGCTCTGCGACTTACAGTTATGAAAAAATAAAACTATCTACACTTTTTTTTCTATTATTGCTTATTAAAATTTTGAGTTTGTATGCCAATTTTTCACAAACTATGGGCATAAACAACCTAACTTTTTTGCACAATTAAAGAAAAAGTTTCCACTTTTCTAAGATTGTTTTTTAATGATTTTTTTTTGCATGTTGGTTGATTTGATTTTAAATTGCCCCTATCTCCTAAACGGGGTGAGATAGACCCCCCGTCCATAGCAAAAATTATTCGTTTTTGGACGCTCTATGAAAAACCATTATCAATTTTTGGCGCCAAAGTTATCTTACTCTTCTCGCACATCAAAATAAATATTTTTCTAAACGTGCAAAAATGGATACATTGGGGTCAAGATGAACTTTTGTAAATTTTTACCGTTCTATAAATGTGATCAAAATCGTATCAAGATGTTTAAAGAAAAATGCGTTTGCTCTATTCAACGTAATTTCTTCGTTGGTTGGCTGCCCTGAGCATGTTTGGCTATTTGGAGGTTGACAATCATTTGTACTTCATTTTTTTGGTGATGAAGCAAGGAAACAAATAACATAAAAATCACTCAAATCGGTCGAGTGGGAGGTTTTTTTTTATTTACAAAGAACCATACGACCTCCGAGTATGAATCCATTTTTGCACGCCACTGTATGTACATATATGTGAATTGAGCGCTTAGTTATAATAAAGTTAAGCAATATGTATTGGAAAATAATATGAAATCAAAGCCCCGTTAGTTCGTATTTTTATGTTTTCCAACTCGTTAAATCGAAATCTCGATAATTCGTAACCTACGGTAATTAGTAAACGCTAATCCCTTGCCATTTCGAATTATCGGGATTCAACTGTATAATTATGAGTACATATCAGATTTGCACACAATATAGATTTGAGAAGAACTATCAGAATCTAGCAGTGGAGTGACGGCCATGTTTAACTTTTGGGTTGAAATATTCAATTTTGTTCAAAATACCGATTCTGATTACAATTACTTTTTTTTATGATCGTTGAATACAACTTATGCTTGTCAGGATATTTATCTTTGGTAGAACGAATTTTCGCTGCAGTCAACAAAACTTGGACGCCAGAAAAGATTCGATAAAATGTAGAAACATTGTAGGTGATTCTGACCATCAAATACAATTTGAAATACGACTTGATTTTTTCAATTATCTCAAATTGAAGCCGGAAATGCTTCGTCAAATTGCAAAAAAAAAAAAAAAAATCCAATACAACCGTCCCAGAAGAACCTGAATCTGCAATAGAAGTTTAAGACGATGCAGATGACAAAAATGAATCGTCTGATTTCATTTCGTCCTATCTTTGATTTTTGTTGAATAAAAAATGTACTGCGAAAGTATTCTCTTCTTTTGAAAAGGGTATACTGTTTTTTTCCTTTACTGAGAGAAGGGTACTATTTTTGATCAACAAAAAAACGAGCGTTTAGTTACATCCCGTGCAACGCTCAAGCATGACAGTGCTAGCATTGTTGATTCACATAAAATGTCGCGATGTGGTGTCACTCGAATTAAAAAAGTTTAAGAGTGAAAGGATTAATTTTAGTATTGCTAAATATTAGAGAATCCAATGGTGAATTGTCCCGTTGACAACTTGCAGCTACTTGGATTTTCCGCTTGGACAGTAATCCACAATTAATGGCAGTACACACAAAGTATTGAGTCAGCTCTTGTTTGGCGATCGCTTTGGGTGTGTGATCATAAAATGTTTATCTTTATTTTATTGGGAATTTGTGGACACAGTAAAATATGTATTTAACATCAAGCAAATTCTTCGAGAATTTTGTTTGAAGAAATGAAGATTGCGTGGTAAAGTAGATTAGATTAGATTGGATTGAATTTTTATTTCAGTTCTGTTTTTCCTTAATATTTATAAAATCATAAAGCATGACTTTGCCGTCTGCCGGATTGATTTTATATTAATATTCAACAATTGGTTATTTAAAAAAAAAAATCAAAAATTTCCTTGCCCTATCCTTTCTTAAGTGCAACCTAGCAGTAATTGTACAGCCTACCTACTTCCGCTTCGTTTAGAAGAGATAGAGTTTCTTGTTCTGTTAAAAAGTCTTTTCCAAAAACCGATCGCCTAGTTTCTTTTAAGATCAGACACTTGCAGAGGAAATGCTTGATATCTTCACGCTCCACGAGTTTGCATAAGCTGCAGAGTATGGGGAGATCCTCCCTATGCAGTACGAAGTTTAGATTAAGCAGTTCTTCTCGAAGTTTAAACCCTGTAGATATCTACTGGATAATATTGCTATCTTTAAAATAGTTGCGACTGACAAAATTGTGACTAAATTGTGTGTATGTGTTGCGATATAACGATGCCGCCGCTTCCTCTAAAAACTGGCATCTGGCCTGCTAGTCGGCGTGTTTTACAAGCTGTTCAAGTTCGTTTCTCCAGTTTCTGACATCTGTGGAGCATGGTAGAGTATTTCACAGAGGTTTTATAAAAACTGCGTGAAGTTCATGCTTCGAATATTGCAGTATATAATATTATCGATAACTATGGCTGCTTTAAAAAACTAAGGTTTAAAAGCCATTTGTGGAAGACAGTCGTCGATTTCTAAGAAAATTAAAGTGTGTTTAATTATATGCAAAAAGGCATAAAACAGTCTTATGCCTTTTTTTCGATGGACAAATGCCTTAAGTTGTTGTACTTGATGCAAAATCTTATCTTTTCAAATAGGTGTAATCTGTAGCGAGAATGAAAACGAAAAATCACCTAAGGGGGAAAGGACATGAGTTATGGTGACAACAAAAAGATAATTTTAGGTGTTTCTAAAATAATAAGGCACTGTTCATACCTTGAACGGGCGTAACAGCCCGTTGGGGGCTAGAACCTAACTTTTCGCGGCTCCACTGTGTTGTGCGCGTTATAATTTTTGATACATGTGGAGGGGACTTACTATTTAATGCCTGGTTCTGAACGGTGAATTGTGAAAGCTTTCCGTGACAAAAAGAATCCAGGAGGATTGTCAGTCGCGCGCTGGAGATGGGACCGTGAAAAATATTTGTGGTGTTAATTCCCTGGGCTGGATAAAGTGTTGAATGCAACACTCGGTACTCTCGCTTAACCACGGCGCTCACTCTTTGATTACATCGCAATGACTTTAAACTTTAAAATGACGTTGATCTACATCTATTTGCCGAACTAAGAAACCAAAATTCTGGTTTCGAATAAAGTATTTTCAAAGAAAATAATCTTTACTGTATACAGCTACAATGTTTTACCCTCGGAGCAGATTCAGTTACCTCAACGTCCTCTATTCCCTTTGGACTTTATAGTTCAAATAGCTAAAGATTTTCAATTCAGTTTTGATTCTGTTCTCTGACGCCAAGGGCACAGCTCTAATTTAAAAAAAAAGCACGAATTTCTATTTGTTTTACCACGAGCTCCGTGCCATGAGCTTACACAAAAAATTATGCAAATGCAAACCCGCTCATCTATTAACCCCTTTACGAGGGCAGAGTACCGCCGGTAGTGAAATCAAGGCTTTCCTATTATTAAAATTTTCATTTGCACTTAAACATACTCGTACATCCGGCTAAAGGACGTACACGTATGTGGACTTAACATAAAATGTCATAAGGGGATGAGCTTAACCAGGATGTGTATGAATTAAGAAAATATTCTCTCTGCTTGTAGCCGATCCCAAAGTAGGAGGACTAGTAGCCCACCTTGCTGTTGGGGGTATAAATATAATTATTCAGCCTTGTCCGCCGGTAAGCACTCAGAAGCTGACCATGTGAAATATATGAAGTGTATTCAAACGCGAGTAATTTCGCAGCGACCTTTAATCTTTTCCAGGAAAAAAAAAAAGGATGACGAGTTTCTGAGATGCTCTAAGGTAAATTTGTTTTTGCGTTTGCAGACAAAAAGGACTGACTGAAAGGAGCGGGTGTTTAAAACTCACTTAGACTCTTTGAAGGCGAAATAGTGGCGGCCAGGCTGAGGTAATGAGTTCTGACTAAGTCAGTTGGTCGACTCTTATGTGGCGTTTATGTTTTCTTATTCACAAAGCAAAGTAATGGCGGGAGATATATTTTATGCCTTCATGTCATGTTATGTTATGCGAGAGTACCGGGGTTCGAATCCAGCCCGGGGAAAGAACACCACAAACAATTTTTATGGCCCCATCTTAAGTAAACGACTGAAAACCCTCCTGGAGTATTTCTGTCTTGGAAAGCTTCTGCAATCCGCCATTCGGAGCCGGCAATAAACCGTAAGTCCCTTTCACGTGTGTCAAATTATAAAGCGCACAACACATTGGAGGCGCGAAGAATCTAGCTCTGGCATTGTATGTTACGCAGATTATTTATTTATTTTAAAAATGCCCATACAACTGCATTGTAAAAGACTTAACATCATGTTAATTATTCCATAAATAAAGACAAAAATGATGCTCTCAGAGTGTGTAGTATAAATGTTATAAATTTGTAAATTTTAAGGTAATTGAAGATTCACAGTTGAAGGACTAATTGCAATAACATGATAAGTCATAAAAACAAAAAATTGAGAAAATATTGAGAAATATTGAAAGTTTTCAATAAATCTTCAAAAAAAAGTAATACGCATTGCAACCCCCTACTTTTTTTAATTAAATTCAATTAATTTTCTGTATATGAGAAACAATACAACAAAACAAATTCCACTTACGCTAAGTGAGAGTAGGTATTGTTAGCGACGGTATTCCTTAGGTGAATGCAATTAGAATTTCAATTGTTGAGATAATGTGGCTTATTATGTTATTGCAATAAGCCTGCTTTTGGTAGCCTAGTGCTGTTGGCTTCTTTATCGCTGTGTGTTGAAAGCGGATGACAATTTTGCATTTCTAGTTGCATTAACCATTTTGCCACCGATCCTAATCCAATGGTTCTGATAGGAGATTCTTATATTTTTCTTTAATTAAATTGTTCACCGTGGGCGTAGAATTGTGTAACTAAATTCTACGCCCACGGTACTTGAAATTAAGTGCAGCCCTAAAACCGAACGCACTTAGCCAATTTGCATTGGCAACTCTTTCTACGTGAGCACTCGAAAGAAAAAGCAAAATGGCGGGAGATATATTTTATGCCTTCATGTCAAAATGCTGTAGATTATCTTCACCCCAAATAAAAAGGAGGCTGAATTTTCAAATGCCGGAATTGTCGGCTAGAAAGCCTCGTATCACTGCATCTTGTTTTTCATTTTTGTTTTGTATAGGATTCGGCTTCTTGTAAATGAACGTTTTCTTGTAGTTTTTAGGTACCTTTTTTGTGGTTTAGTTGGTGTTTCGATTAGCAGGAATGTCAAAAAAAAAACGAAAGGGAAAATTACGAGTTTTTCCAAAAGTAGAGATTTATTTTTTTTGTTTTTATTGAATATGAATTTGTTGCGTTGTTAGTCATTAGGTTAGGTTGGGTTATGTGGTGCCGGCTAATCGCCAATCACATAGACCTGTAGGTTCACAGCGTCTTACATCAACTCAGAGTTACCATTACATTTTGAACACCCATTTACCCCTGGTATAGGCAGAAGGACTTAGATGCGATATCGTAGTTCACAAGCTGACTTGCTTCAAGGCTTGCCGCTTCACTCAACGAGTTGAGCAAGTGGTTGCCTAGCGTCTTGAATCTGGTTTTGACTAGTGCTGGGCAGGCACATAAGATGTTGATGATTAAGTAAGCTGTTTTTAGAGGTTAAAGTATATAAAGATGTTTTCATTAAAAAAAAAAAAAAAAAATAAAATAAAAGGATGACTGAAGAAAATAGTGACAAAACTGTGCGGATGTTTTGCATTTTTGTGGTTATTTTGTAGACTCGGATTTTTTTACGCCCACCTTGAAAGGAAACAATGCAAATTTTACACCTGGGTTTATTATTCAACTTTCAACTGCAAATGATATCTAAGGACAAACAAATTGACTGTCGGGGTAAAAGTGCAAAGTTGGTTCAAAATTGTCTTTACTACATTTTGTTGTTGTGGTGATCTTAAGTGTAACATTGTTACTAATGACGAAACATGGGTCCACCACTATGACCCTGAAAGCAAACAAGAGTCCATGCAGTGGCATAAAAAAGGAACAGACCCCCCGAAGAAGTTCAAAGTCTCAGTTGCCATTATGATTCTGTTTAACTAGAGATAAAACGCGAATTAATAATCACATTTATATGTAATTTTACATGAATGCACTAAAATAATAGCATTACTTACTATTAGCTTCACCCCGATACCGAGAATATATTGAACGCCCCTCGTAGTATTTTGCGATCATTGAAAATTCTTAATTTTTGGCCAATGATTAATGAAGCTTGGTTGTTCTTAGTCAAAAGTAGTCATCTTTGCACAAATAATTGAGATAATGTAGTTGCTCAACAACAATACATTTTGTTCATCTTGGTCCTTTTAGATTTTTGAAATACAAGTATATTGCTAAAACTACACAGGACCCAAGTCTCCATGACTCGACTACATTTAGGAAAAAAAAAACCTGCATTGTTGGTCACAAATGGACAAATGTTAAATGCTAAGGCGCGGTTAAAGTTCGCCAGAGAACATAGGAATTCGACAGCAGATGACTGAAAACATGTGGTATGATTATGCGAATAAAAATTTATTCGGTTCCAGTTCACTAGTAACCAATAGTAACAGCACCACCCTGGGGAGATCACCTATAGACATTTTTAACCAATAATAAAGGTTTTTGTTATTTAGGTAAGAGATGTAGAGAGCTCTGCTTACAATCCATCGATTAACAGGCGTATTTACTGCTGAAAAAGTATCATCATTAGTGACGTAATTTTGACGTTAATTTTGACGTTAATTTTGACATACTTGAAGGGGACAAGTTATTGCCGGTTCCGAACAGCGAATTGCGAAAGCTTTCCGTGACAGAAGTACTCCAGGAGGATTGTCAGTCGTTCGCTGGAGGAGTGGCCGTGAAAAATGTTTGTGGTGTTTTTTTCCCGCGAGCTGGATTCGAACTCGGGCGACGCACTAACCGACTAAGCCACGGCACTGAAAAAGTATCGTTCGGTATTAAAAATTTGTTTGTTTTCACTTGTATCATCTTAAGAGGTGGGCCTTCTTCCATTCAAGTCCTTTTACGGATTCTAGCTTATAGTTTAGATGCAGTTCCTCGCTTTTTCTGATCGCCAATGGTCACAGATTGGCTTGTATTAAGCTATCGTTCGCACCCTAGAACCACTTTATCACTGCACGATCGTCGATATATTCTGATGGTTTCATCATTCTTTTAAAAATCTTTTGAAATTAATACCATTTTAAATTTAACGGATAAAATGTACAGAAAAGGTTTTATTACGCGCAATTGTACACACCATAAACACAAAAAACTAAAGGAACAAGCCAAAAAAATTGCGAATTGCGGGCTAAAATTTTAAACAATATTTGGGTGCAAAACTGAGTACATGGAGAAAGATTTTTGTTTTGTTCGTTTTTTCTTAGACTTGTATGTATTATACTATTTTGTTTGTGTTCAAATGTAGTAACAAAGTACAAAAAAAAATGTTTAAGCTCACCCTATTCCATTTTTTATTATGCAGCGTTTCACTTAAAACAAATATGTACTCATTTTTGCACCTGACTGTATCTGCTTTTGAATGGTTATGTCTGGAATTATTTGGTGTTGTTACATTATGTGTAGTTGGGTTAAATCATTGGCGTGTCTGCGTACTGCGGTCCGTTTGACCTATAATAAATAAAAGCTCACCCAATTTTTTAAAATCTATTCATTTGGACAACCTAGTTTAGTCAGAGATTCTGATAAGATTTATCTTTCTAGTTAATTCAATTTTAGAGTGAGATTATAAACATCGTCAAAAGCTAAAAGTTTGAAAAAAAAAAAGCTGTTTTGGTACAGATGCCATCGAAAGGAGCAGTTTAGTGAGTAAATTGAATTTCTCGTCTGTTTTCTATCGGATGGAATATCAATTTCATTACATCTTTCAATGGAGATAGTTCTATCCTTTTAGATGTATTCACAATAACAATCGATTCCTCCGAGAATCCTTCGAGAGTCTCAGTATAAATCGCAAGTGTAGGCAGGTGTAGGTGTTGTATTCTAGACACATGAAGGGTTAGTGAATCAAAAGATATTCCGATTCCCGTCAGATGACAACTGTTCCATCGACGCCGATGCTTGTTCACTCACCGATGAATGAATTTGTGATCCCCAATTAAGTCTCATTCAAATTATCGGCTACTTTGGAAATCTATTCAGTCGATAAATAAATTTCTGGCACCCTCCTCTACCTTTCTTCACTCACGTGGAAAAATTCTAAGCCCATCATCCTTCCGGGCGTGAATAGAGGTGCAGCGGTCCAGCATAATTTACACTCAACCACAAAGGTGGTTATTTACTATTTAGTCCTGTGACGGGGAAAAATAAGAAAAAAAAAAAACAAAACCAACCAAAACAACCCACCATTGAGAATTCAAAATCGATGAAATTTATTTTTGGCACGTTACTCTATTTCGTGTGTGGTGTGTTTTGTGTTTTTCATTGCGACCATTTTTTTCTGCTTGTCGCGTTAAACGCCAAAAAAATAAATAAATAAAAATACACTCTCCCCCTGAGGGTAAGGCGTACAAAATGACCTACCACCCCCGCTAAAAGGTTTTATCATTTAACCAAAAACACTGCTTCGCAATATAAAAGAATGCTTACGACAGCTAATTTACGTGGCCAATCAAATGTTCTATTGACGTCATTAAATGTAATCAATAGTCGAAAATAATTAAATTCAACTCACCACTCTCCCCACGACGTAAAATTTCCCCAACAGCGTTTTTTCCTTTAGATGTAGACTCTTGGGGAAGGTCCTGTGAAGGGGTGAAGGTTAACGGTAAGGGGAAGTTTTAAGAAAGCTTTGTGGTGAGATTTTGAAATCATGATTTTCGAATTTATTTTTAAATCTTTTGTTTGAGGGTGTAGGTTTTAAGTAGCAAACAAAAAAATCAAAGTTTCGATTGATAAATTGTCTTGTGGTTGCGACAGCGACGCTAATCCGTGTTCATTAGAAGTTTTTAAATGAACTAAATAATTCACCACGGCTCCGTGACTTGAGCACATTTGTAGTTTCTGACCTAGAAAACATGGTTAGAGGGTGTATTTTTTTTTTTTTGACAGACAACAGGCGTGATGTAATCCTTTTAAAACTGTTGTTTGGACTAGTTTTCGGCGGCAGGAAGGGAAGGAAGTCGTGTTGTGGCATTTTTGCGAACATATTTTCAATTGGTTTAGTTTAAAGCTTTCAAAGTCAATCTACTGACGTTTGACTGTTTGCTGAACATAGACTTTGAAACTGAAATACACAATTCTATCCAATTAACAATATTTCGAGAGTTTATCGAATGTCGTCGATACGAATGACTGATGAATAAAAAACTCAGCTAAAACCTATAGAGTTTTAATAGATTCGATCATTGGGCCTATGATCTTGACAAATGGTTAAGTTTTTTGTGTGTTGTAAATAACTTACCAAACTTTGATGTTGTTTTACGTATTAAAACTTATAATGAAGGCATTGGTCGTAGAAACATCGGCGACTTTTGAGGATAAATGAAATGAAAGGTGTTTTCATATGATACTTGAAAAACTCACCTTGCTTAAAAAATAAGAACAACATTTTTAAAGACATTGAAATTATTTGCCGCTCAATTCTGTAGAAGAGAAGAAATAAAGAAACGAAGACGAATGATGAAAAAATTTGGCTTACAAGAGTTTTTAGAATTTTTTGAAACAAAAAAATACAAGTTTTTTAAACGATCTTTCAATGATATGGAAAAGAAAGTAAAATAGTAAAATAGAAAGTGCACTTTTAGAAAGATAGGTAAGAAACTAGTGGCCGCTAGATAAAAATTGTGTGTTAGGTATGAGAAAGCTAAAAGTTCGAAATTATGAAGGCATGCAGAACGTCTCACTATACATTCTACAAAAATATCAAAATTTGTTTATGGTATTATTAGGTGTACAACTTTGCTTTCGTCGTTTTGCAATAGATGGCTGTAGCGGTAAGTGCTAGCCGAAATAAATCGATCGTAGATGTCATACAACAAGCTTAGGTATTTGTAAACATAACACCATCGACATATTAATCGATTTGTCCCTGCATCATAAAGTTATTCTCGATTAAACATGTCAGCTAGCCAAATTCTCGTCATTTGCGGGAGGTTTTAATTTTCTGCTTCAATTTGAAGAAATGTGCGGCTAAGGCTCATCGAATGGTGAAGCCGCTATTAGTGAAAGAAAGTGACGAGAGTGGTTTCAACGCCTCAAGACGGGTGATTTTGACGTCGAAGACCGGTATGGCGGTGGAAGAGAGAAGGTTTTCGCAGAATTGGAGGCAGAATTGCAGGCATTACTTTATCAAGACTGGTGTCAAACGCAATAAGAATTAGCAGGATCATTGGGAGTGACACAATAAGCCATTTCAAAACGCCTGAAAGTCATGGGAATGATTTAGAAACAAGGAAATTGAGTGCCGTACGAGTTGAAGCCGAGAGATGTTGAACGTTGCTTGTTGTTTGCTTGTGAACAGCTGCTTGCAAGGCAAAGACGGAAGGGATTTCTGTATCGCATTGTGACTGGGGGCGAAAAATGGGTTTATTATGATAATTCTAAGCGCAAACAATTATGGGGATATCCCGGCCCTGCTTCCACGTGAACGGCCAAACCGAATATCGACGGTTCCAAGGTCATGCTTTGTATTTGGTGGAAGCAGCTCGGCGTAGTGTATTATGAATTGTTAAAACCAACTGAAAAAATCACAGGCGATCGTTATCGAACGCAATCAAAGCATTTAAGCCGGGCATTCAAAGACAGATTGAAAGAAATTAAAAGACAACCGGCCGCAATACAACGAGAGGAATAATAAGGTGATTTTACAGCAAGACAATGCCTCGACCCCACGTTTCGAAAGTGATCAAGACATACTCAGAAACGTTGAAATGGGAAGTCCTACCCCACGCGCCGTATTCTCCAGACGTTGCTCCCGCACTATCACTTGTTTCGATCAATGGCACACGGCCTTTCTGACCAGCACTTCCAGTGTTATGAAGAAGTAAAAAATTGGATCGATTCGTTGATCGCTTCAAAAGATGACCAGTTTCAACGCGGAATGGTTTCGGACGCTGCCCTAAAGATGAGAGAAAGTAGCTGTCAGCGATGGGCAATACTTTGAATCATAAATGTATAACCAGTTTATTACAATAAAGCCTCGAATTTCGAGAAAAAACGGCGGAAGCAAAGTTGTACAAGTTGATGTGTCAAGTTTAGAGATGAATGGGTGGGCGTCGTGGCATAAATGATTAATGCGTCAGACTGTTAAGCGAGAGTACCGGGGTTCGAATCCAGCCCGGGGAAAGAACACCACAAATAATTTTTCATGGCCCCATCTTAAGTGAATGATTGAAAACCCTCCTGGAGTATTTCTGTCTTGGAAAGCTTCTGCTTCGGAGCCGGCACGGTCCCTTTCACGTGTGTCAAATTGTAAAGCGCACAACACATTGGAGGCGCGAAAAATCTAGCTCTGGCATTGTATGTTACGCAGATTATTTATTTATTTTAAAAATGCCCATACAACTGCATTGTAAAAGACTTAACATCATGTTAATTATTCCATAAATAAAGACAAAAATGATGCTCTCAGAGTGTGTAGTATAAATGTTATAAATTTGTAAATTTTAAGGTAATTGAAGATTCACAGTTGAAGGACTAATTGCAATAACATGATAAGCCATAAAAACAAAAAATTGAGAAAATATTGAGAAATATTGAAAGTTTTCAATAAATCTTCAAAAAAAAGTAATACGCATTGCAACCTCCTACTTTTTTTAATTAAATTCAATTAATTTTCTGTATATGAGAAACAATACAACAAAACAAATTCCACTTACGCTAAGTGAGAGTAGGTATTGTTAGCGACGGTATTCCTTAGGTGAATGCAAATAGAATTTCAATTGTTGAGATAATGTGGCTTATTATGTTATTGCAATAAGCCTGCTTTTGGTAGCCTAGTGCTGTTGGCTTCTTTATCGCTGTGTGTTGAAAGCGGATGACAATTTTGCATTTCTAGTTGCATTAACCATTTTGCCACCGATCCTAATCCAATGGTTCTGATAGGAGATTCTTATATTTTTCTTTAATTAAATTGTTCACCGTGGGCGTAGAATTGTGTAACTAAATTCTACGCTAAGAAAAATATAAGAATCTCCTATCAGAACCATTGGATTAGGATCGGATTTAGTTACACAATTCTACGCCCACGGTACTTGAAATTAAGTGCAGCCCTAAAACCGAACGCACATAGCCAATTTGCATTGGCAACTCTTTCTACGTGAGCACTCGAAAGAAAAAGCAGAAAGACCACCGCAACCAAATCCCTAAATCCTTCAATTATAAAGGCCATCCACCTATGACCGCTGAAGGTGTTCCCCTCCAGCCCATCAACACCCACCAAAAACTTACCCCGTTCCCCAAGCGAAAAAATCAGGTGTGTCGAGAGCGACGAGCTTTCCCTATATACCAACCCCTCTCATCTACTCCAAACGCACCACCAACGCCGCTCTAAATGAGCGACGACGAAAGCTCCACTACCCTCCTCCGCTTCGAAATGTATTCCCCGTGTGTGTGTGTGGCAAAAGGACAACAATTCGAAGACCCAGCACAATTTGAAACTTCGAAAACCGCTGGCATACCCGTCAGTTACAAATTTACCACTGAGCCTTTCAGATCGGTGTGAAAAAAGCTCGCTCTGCGTGTACAACACTCAGCCGCTATCATCATCGTCGTCAACATATCACACACTGACTTCCACCTGTCTCGTGCGCGCTTGTTTCTCTCGCTCCCACAACATAACCCCCCTCCCGAAGGAAAAAAAAAGGGACTCGTGCCCTACCACCCCCGTCAGTTTTTGGTTTAATTTTAGGGATGGTCGCACACTGAAGCACGAACTAGAGCTAGCCAATCGACAAATATTTTGTGTCACTCTCCGTGCAACTGAACACGAACTATCCAGGGTCCATCTCAGGAATTATTTTCCTGCAAACAAAACGGACAACAACTATGATGACATCCATCAATTGAAGAAAAAAAGACCACGAAAACGAAAAACACTGCGTTGTTATATAATTTTGTTTCCCTTTATCCAATCGACACGGATGAACTCAAACCTTTAATGTCGTCGCCGATATTGAATTTTCAAAAACCAAATCTCAATTTAATTCAAGTCTTGCGGGCACATGTGCGGGCTACGTTTTAAAACGCGAAATAGTCCGTCTCAGAAGACGTCTTTGCGCTGGGGCGATAGTTGTTGGTGCGCGTCTGAATAGAGAGCTCTCCCATCCCCCGGCCCACAGGATTTTAACCTAAAAAAAAAACAGTTTCCTAATTTTTTAAAAAAAGAAACAAAACAAAAAAAAGTGAAGAAAACTTTTAATTATATTTTGCTACAAATCTACAACAACCACAACCAAGTTTATAAAAAATGTCTGTGATGTGTTTCAGTAAAAAGATAATAAAAATCTAAACAAAAAAAAAGTTGCTAAAAATTTTACTTATTTGTGAACGAAAAAAGAAAAAGTGAGAGCTCGAGAAATTCAGAAAAAAGACGAGAAGAAGCGAAAGAAAGAAAAACAATTTTCCTATTAGGTAAGTATTCCGTTTTCTGTGTATATACACGAACATCCATCCCTACGGGTGTTAACAACCCCAATTCACGTTCCATTGGTGTGTCGTCCTCGTGTACTTCCCCAACCGACGAGGGGTATAAAACTTAAGTAAATTTTTCTGAATGAAAGCGTTTCAATCAACCGCTTATCCGCGGCGTCTCAAGAGCTTTTAGTAGTTTCACGTATTTAACGGTGAGCAGGAAAAAACAAAAAAAAAAGCCACCCCCCTAACACGTTTGGGAATGTGGATCACATGGTTTTAGAGTGCGCGTGGTCTTGGTGGTGGCTCCTCGGCGGAGGGACACACACCAACGCGCAGGTTCTTTCACTCGTGCGAGTGTGTTTGGGAAAAGAAAATGGTGTCCTGGCACATATTTTGTGTATGAGTATCCCTCTTCTCTGGCGGTATTAATGTGAAAATTTTGTGGTGGGTTTCATTAATAATTCAATGGTTTTGGCTGGCAGTGAGTGCAAGAGGGGGAGCTGAGTTGATGGACAATAGCGGTTTGCTACCGATTACCAAGGACATGTGGTGATTATTGTGATTGTTTTATAATTAGATAGACTATCTCCGACTTGGATTGACATAGGTTTAGACTTAGATTGATGGCAAACATTGTGAAAGGCCCTCGTCACCGGAAAAGGTCAAAGACTCAACGTCAAGTTGAAGATTATTTTCGGTGAAATTTGCGAGAATGGGATAGGCTCCAAATAGATGGTGTCATTTTGCTTATGAGTGTAATCATCGTGTCATCTTCAATTAATGTTCTTTTTTAAAAATAGGCTTTCCACTTGGGTCCATTTTTGGCCATGATTTTCGCTTCCTGTCACTGCGTTTTTAGACTAAAGTAAACTACTTAGTTTGGGTTAATTCTGAAAAAGTACTCTTCACTTCAAAAAGGATGCTGAGCAGGTTCTGGATTTTATTATCTTAGCCTACTTCAATTTCCCATGAAGTTGTTTCTGATGCAATGATGATATCAGTAAAGAATTTAAGTTAAAAGAATAAACGAAGACAAATGAGGGATATTATTTTAGCCGTCTTTTGGAATATTCACTCAGGTTCATCAAAATGTTGTCAAAAATACAAAAGTAAATAGAATTCTGAAGCTAACTTTAAAAGTTAAAACTCAGATTTAAAATTTTTATTCACATTTGACCAAAAAAGGTCCAAAGTTTTGTATCAAAAAAGTAAGAAGACATTAAGGTTCTTCATTCATATCAATTTTTTTTTTTGTTAAATGGTCAAAAATCTTATCTGTAGGAAGTCATATAGCCATAACTTCGATAATTTTTTGCTGTTAAGTTTTCTGTTAACTGGGTACATTTGCGCAGAATGACAGTGGACATACAGTCGCTAAAAAAGTATTTGCGCATCCAGTTTTCTGATTTCGCGGTATTCTAAAAGCTTTTAATTGAAGGTCATATATGGAAAGAAAGAGCAGAGAAAAAACTTTATCTCAAAATATAAAAATGTTTCAAATCGGTTAAGAACTATTCGGAGTTATTCAGGGAAAACAACAAAAGTGTAGTCAAAAAAGTATTTGCACACTTTAGGTTTTGAAAGAAACATAATGGAAATAAATAAGTTACAACTCAAAGTGATTTTTTGAGTGCATTCTTTTTACTTCGATAACCTCTTGGGTTTCGAATCGATAAGTATGCGAAAAATGTCAATCTGAAGCCCTTTCTCTAAAAATGCAGTGTTTGGGCCAGTATTATTCGAAAGTCTCCTTTTCCTCGCTTCAGACTCCAAAATAATGCACGGATTTTTTATAAAGCTTACGTCTTCTAATCGGGGAGATATCCTAAGTTGTTGAGGAATGATATACAATAACCATTCTTTCGTAAACCTTGCGCGATTTCCCTATTTTAAATGACCCCTTTTAGCCTGTTCTTTTTTTTCCGTATATAACATTCTGTACAAACTTTTTAGATAACCGCGAAAACATTAAAAAAAACTCGGTAGGCAAACACTTTTCTTAGCGACTGTACCTTAGCAGTCACAAATCTGTTGACCTTCAGATATTCAAGGTACCTCAAGGTCTACGACACAATAGTGCCAACTGTGACTTTGGACTTTCACACGCCCAAAATTCATTTCCTTAAGCCAGGAAAATATGATAGCTTTTTAATACACCAATAAAGACAATGTGGATGACAATGAATGAAGTAAATGTCAACGTACCCCTCCCAATCATTGGCCTTGGGACATGGGTTTTCACTTTCAACTCAGGCCAAGGGGTTTTTGTGTTGAAGAAAATAATTACTGCTTATGACGAAAGTTCAACATAAACGCAAATGTCAATAAACGAAAATTCAGCAGTTTCTTTTATCATCATGAAACGAATGAAATTTACCCTAAGGGTGTAAACGACGTAATGCTCCTTCTGAAGCAACTGCAGGTGGTAAGAAGATTGGAAAAACTAATGAACACCTGTTGTGACAATTTTCCGGTACGACAATTTGAAGAACAACAATTTTTACGTCAGGGTACAGGCTAATTAAGTTACATTTTTGAAAAAAACTTAGATTTAAGTGCAAAGTACTTGGTATAGTCATAACTTTCTATATTTACAATAACTTTTCTGAGTAATAAAAATTAACACCATTAAACGACTACTATTTGCGTAAAACATAGTGTATTTCTAGGGCGAATGTAATAAATTACATGATTAATCTTAAATTACGGCACCAGCTACCAGGGCTTCGGCCTAGACCAAATGCATCGCTTTTCTTTTTGTTTCATGGATTTGTGGTCTGAACGGCACAGTTATAAGTCGATTTAGGTGTACCCTGGTTCCAAATTTCTGTTATGCTCTCAGTAGAACTGCTCGATTCAAGAAATTTACTTCCCCTTCCACCAAAAACAGATATTAGTGTACAGAAAGGTGACGACTTCGAGGCCTTTTTCTAACTCGACGAGTTTCTAAGACTTCCTACAACAAATTTGTTCCAAGCTCATTGGCCTCAAATCATCCTTTTCAGATAATACAGGTGCTGAAAAAAGTAGAGCTTCTGATTTTTAACGTGTATTTATTTACTCGTGTACACGTGACACAGGTATACGTGTATTTAACTATATTGCGTAAGCACTGTACGACAGCCTATTCGCGTCTTCTACAATGGCTACAAAGCGCAAAATTTTAGAACAAGACTAGATATCTTTGGAAGAACTCGTAAACGTAGTTTGAACCCATGTGCATCCTTGTAAACATTGTGAATGGTGAAGACTCATCGGCGTCTACGAATATTTTAATAAATACACGTGTAAAGCCGGGGCCGAGAAAAACGTTTGTGGTGTTTTTTTCCCCGAGCTGGATTCAAACCCTAGCTTAACAGTCCGACGCGCTAACCGACTAAGCCACGGCGCCCACGGTTGCACGTGAAATATGGGGCTCTAGAATAAAGGTTCTGGTTTTATGAAGATATACGACTTGCCGTTCCTTGCTCAAACCTCGCACACATTTAAACTAGGAAGCTGGTGGATATTTGTCAATCGTGTCCTAATTCGAACTGTTTAAGAGGCAGGTGTAGTATAAAATTTGTTACTTTTCACGACTCTGTGAAATGTGATATGAATGCGGACTCTTCCGCATTATGTCTGAGATTTGAGTACTGCTTGGTTCTGAAAGAGA
The DNA here is from genome assembly GCA_905187475.1 of Syritta pipiens. NCBI lineage: Eukaryota > Metazoa > Arthropoda > Insecta > Diptera > Syrphidae > Syritta > Syritta pipiens. The sequence goes on along the minus strand of LR994572.1, from coordinate 26,373,057 downwards.
TTGAGGCTCTCTAAATGGCCACTAAGATGGCCAACTTTAAGCGAGTAGTCGTTGAGGCGTATTAGCTTTCTTAGGATGAATTCCCTATTGATAGCTTCATGTAGAGAAGGAATTCTGAGCAGGGCTCGAAAAAAAAGATGTGGCCACATTATGCTCAAGCTTGGTATGTGATCGGTTTTTCCCACCATCCACAGATCTCAGTCTTCTTGATTTTTGTAACCATACCAGAGACATAACGAGATGACGTTATAAGATAAACTGAACTGAACTCAGCCATAAGTCTTATCAAATGGCTTCGAGGACATAAGCATTGCCTGTGTGGCTTTTCTGATTCATGTCCATCTATGAGAAATAAATGCTTAATTTCTTTAAATTCCTAAAATTGTTGCATATCGATAAAAATTCTGCAAAAACTGTAATCATGAGTGTCTTAAAAAACAAACTCGTTTACTTTAATTATACTAGTTACGTTTTTTTAAGTGCAGACATTCAAAAAGTGAAACAGAGCTGAATATCATAACACTACAATTAAGAATAAAAGTACATTGATTCTTAAATAAATACTTACGCGTACGCAAACAATGAAAGTAAATAAAAGCGGAGTACGCCTCTCGTGGTTAGGACAACGGCCTATCGTGTCCATTTGGTCTAACTGCGATTTTCACACTCTTAAAGTCTCAACAAAAGAATTAATTCCCAGCTCTTTTATTTTAATGCTATAGGGCTTCATTACCAATAAATTAGTGACCTTTCGTGCGTAAAATGAACACACGCGAGGCCCTTTTGGCCACTGTTGACCCAAAAATGAAATCTGCGCATTTAATTAGTTTTGAAGTTCACCACAAGTCCCTTCCGGAATGTTAGGTACAAAAGTTGTGGGTCCTCTTGAGTATTTTTTTTGTTTTCAGTTTCAGTTTTTAACTCCATTTTCAAGTGTCAGGAAATTCTAACAAAGTGGTTGACGTTAGGTCAAGGGAATTACTTTTTTTCTCTATTTAGATTGAAGAAAAAGTTATGTTTTGTTCCCAAAGGAACACAAAAATTTAACAAATTTAAATATTCATATGGCATCTAACATTTTATTAGAGAGGATGAAATTTTGTGGTTCAAATGAACAAACATTTGTTTTTAAAATGAGGGATACTTTTTTTTGTAGAGATAAATTTTTTTTTGATCTGAGTTGTGATTTGCCAAAATACCACCAATGTTTTTACATCTATTGAATTGCCACTTTAAAAAGAAACCATTGAATGAAAATGTTTTGATTTGAGCGTTTATTCCTCAGATCTAAAAATCTTCAAAGATCACTTGAGGGACATAAAACTCATTCTTCTCCCGTGGCTGTTGTTCAGACCACACATCGGAAGGTGGATCCCATATAAAAATGCCACCCAATCGACAACAAACTCGTCTGTATCTGAAGGAACTTCCAATGTCATTAACCCGATTGTTTAGTTAGTCTAAACAAGAAACAACATAAAATAAACAAAAACCAAAAAAAATGCAAATGCTGCAAAAAGTCGCACTCATGTGAACGTCGATCAAAGCTGTCAAATAAAATTGATGCGTTTGGTTTTCTTTTTTATTATTTATATCTTTTTGCCATTCTCAGTCTCAATTGGCGAGTGCGTCCGTTTAAGTGTTGTCGATTATTGCTCGGAGAATTGTTATTGAATTTTAATTGAATTCCAGTGATTTCTTAGAGGCCATTCTGTAAAATAGGAAAGTCAATGTCATGAAACTGTTATAATGTGTTTGTTTATGTTCAAATTAAGGTAACTAATTAAATTAATTGAAGAAAAATTGGATGAGAGTGCAACAAAAAAAAAAAGATTGAGAGATGTGCTACAGGGTTTTCCAGAGTACGACGACACAAAATTCTGCTGTTTGCAAATCCCTTTTAGTCATTAGTAAACAAGTGCAATTCCTATTGGTATTTTGTGTCAGTTGTATTGGCGTTTCAGTGGGAAATAGATATTGACTGCTTGCAGTTTTATTTGTCTATCTAAATAGTGACCCTTTGCCGTGGCATGTAATGACTTGATTTAAGTGCTGATAATGACCTTCGGAGATTTTAGAAAAATCAATCACCTCTTTGTTGACAAGATCTTTCCCAACGTGCATGTGGAAAATTCGCCTTGATCTGCATCGGCAAAAACCTTAATATTATTCAGCAGACACATTTCAAACTGTGGCATGTAAAAATGAAATTGAAAATAAAAAAAATAAAAAAAACTATAGCAAACATGGTGCTACATTGCTTATAATTGATAAGAAAACCTGAAACATAGCTTCATTGTAAACAGTTTACGTCTTGTGTTAATTTTGCGTCAAATCATGTTACGGTGGACAAGTCCTTGTGATGTGAATTTTAGGAGATTCCTTAAGTCAAAACTAAACGGTCCTCTAATACAATGAAGAAGATGATGTCGTGCTTTCTCATTTATTCTCCTTCATCTTACTGTAGACTCTAGTTTAGTTGTTATGATGACTATCTTCATATCTACCACTGGCTTCATGATATTCAAAGCCGAGTCTTCTTGGATTTCATGGTTTAAAAAAAAAATTATAATAATAATCTGCGTAACAGTCCATACAGGCCAAATTTGACACATGTGAAGGGGACCTACAGTTTATTGCCGGTTCCGAACGGCGAATTGCGAAATCTTTCCGTGACAGAAGTACTCCAGGAGGATTGTCAATCGTTCGCTGGGGGTGGGGCCGTGAAAATTGTTTGTGGTGTTCTTCCCCCGGGCTGGATTCGAACCCGGGTACTCTCGATTAACAGTCCGACGCACTAACGATTAAGCCACCGCGCGTGGTGGTTTCGTGGTTTAAAATTTAGTTTAAAATTTATCTGAGTGCTGAGTCCACATTGATTTAGTTAGTTTTAGTCCACTCAACAGCCGAGATGGTGTTTGCTGAAATCATACTTTTTTTTAGAGCAGTTAGTTGCAGGCAAGAATCTGTCGTTGCCTGAAAATTAACCCTAAATGAAAACCTAGTTATAATTAATGTCATAGTTTAATTAATTTACTTTATTTGGAAGATTCTTACCCGACGTTCTTTTAGTTCGACTTGCTTTATGTGGTTGATATTTTTTTTTTTATTTCCCAACTTGTTTATTGTCTGTCTTGATTTTTGACATTACATAAAGGTTTTATATCTTTAGGGAATGTATATTAGCAAATCAGGACCAATGTCTTTCATTGTTGTTTTATGTTGCGTGTGGCACAGGTGGGTTTTAGTCCACCCGAAGTGTTGGGGGTTTTATTCACTCCGAGCGCCCCTTGTCGCTCGTTGTTGTCGCCAGGTTTTTGTTTTATAATTATTTTTTGTGGTTGATATTAGTTTTGGATTTACGGATTATTTGATGGCACTAAAGATGATTTGGGGCATGTGGGTTCCACGGGAGCATCCCAAAAAATCATCCTTATAAATACAGTTGTGGGAGGGGTGGGAAAAATTTGCTTACATCACTGCGACCGCGGATGGTCTAGTGTGATTTCCCAAACTTAGAGCTTATGCAGGAAACCAGAATTCACAATGAAACTTAGTTTGCTTTTTAGAGCCAATAGTTTCCGCAGCTAAGCTCTATAATCTTTATATTAACCTGTAATTTAAATTACGTGTTAATAAATGATAATAATAAATTTTGGGTGATCTAACAGCGATATTGTCTGCTTTTAGATGATGTCTGGCCAAGTGCCAATGCCGTGTACTGAACAGGTAGTGACAGTACCTGTTCTGCTGTTGGTTTGTCCTCATTCACCTTCAGTTAAAGAAAGAGGGCATGGTTCACGTCCATGGGCTCTTCGCTGAGGATGACTCTAACTCTAGGGCAACTCACCCTGACATTCTCATCGAGCTGAATAGATAGGAAGTCCTAAAAATGATCTGCACAGACAACTGTCTGCCTAAATACAACTTCAGCCAAAACAAAACTAAGATAATATTTCTCTCCCGACATACCTGGGAACAAGATATAGCGTCCTTCAACTCTGGGTCTCATGTATGGGACACAAATGACTCCAAAACAAATGAGGGCGTTGGGGCAAGAGTACACGGAGCCAATACTGGAACCAATATCTATCACAGTATGGATATACTTAACTCCGTATTTCAAGCAGAAGTTTTCGCAATCGAACTCTGCCTCAGAGAAAATCTAAATAGGAATGTAATCGTAGCCAACAAAACCATTTACATTCTCTCTGACAGCAGGCTGCACTTCTGGCACTAAAAACTATGAAGTCATTTTAAAGCTAGTATGGGACTGCCTCCAACTACTGCACCAACTGGCCAGCACAAACAGGGTCCATCTCATCTGGATACCCGGCCACAGTGGTCACGTTGGAAACGAAAGAGCGGATCTACTAGCCAGAAAAGGCTACACATCACCCTTCATGATGCCACGACCATTCTGCGGCGTACCCACTACCACCACTAAATGCTGCATAGCTGGCTGAGAAACATGGATAATCACTACTGGATACATATTGGCTAATGTGAAGGCGTGATCTTTTCAAGGCCTATGCATATGTCTGTCCAGTACCTTTTTCATGGTATTTAGGAAAAATGAATGAAACTTTATCCTTACCCAATCAGTTTTTCGTGCATGATGTTGATGTGCAAATCTCGAATTGTTGCTGGGTTATTATAAAGTAAAGTAAAAAGTAAATTATGAAAAATCGAAATGTTTTCCAAAAGTCCCCGGAGCCAGAGCATCAGAAATTGAGTGCCTGAACTTTTTTATTCATCCCGGGGGGACTTCGACATTTTACATAACCTCTAAAGCGATAATCCAACACCACAACTTTTTGGGCTAAGAAGTTTCGATAAAAATTTCAAGTTTTCGAAGAAGTTTTATGTATGGTTCCAAATCATACTCCCTTACGAAAAGGAATAAAACTACGTCTTAAAGTTTACGAGATATCTGAATTTCTTTGGGTGATTACGATTTGCAAGTTTGTCCATGTTTTTTTTTTCTCAACACTTTCTTCTTTTCAATTTTTGAGCTCTGCAGACATAAAATAATCAATACGGCTTATGAATTTACTGTTTATTTAAGATGCGTTATAATTCATGCAACAAGCACCATTTATCAATAACTGACGATTAATTGAGGTCCTCAAACAAAAAGGGAAGCAATGTATATTTAGTTATTTAATGAGCTCTGAAGAAGCTCTCTAGGCGAATAAAAATTCTTAATTTTCTCTAAACGACATTTTCAAACAAAATGCACCGAGTTGGGAATAACAGATCTTCAGGACTCTGAGGAGCACTGCGGTTTAAAATGCCAACTTAATAGGATGAGTCTTTATGAAGTGTACTCTTGTCGACTTTTATTTCGAAAGAAAGTAGACATCAGAGCATTGACCAAGAGCAGACTTCTTTGTTTGGACGGGAACATGAGTGTTTCATAAGAAAGTTAGAATATAAACTCAAGGGGATTTTGATTCCTTAAGTGCTTTAGTCTGAAAAGATACGGATGGTCGACATAATTAGGTCTTTTCACTTGAAATGCCCTTATTTTTTTGATTCTTTCTTTCGAAATAAGCAAACAGCAGCAGCTCTGTGGGTTGAGAACTGTTTGTAAATAAATAATATTTTATAAAATAATAAGTTGAATAAGGGCTTTATAATTAGTCGCGTAAAAAAATTTCTCGAAAGGTCTTAAAAACAAGAAATTTCAGAAAAAAAAAATAATAGGAAAAATAGTAGAAGGGCTGACTTAACTTTTATTAAACACATTTTGAAATTTTGATACACTTAGGAAAAAGGTGCGCCCATTGTGCTGCCAACCATCTTTTGGGTTCCCACAATTAGATGGATGTAGGCAACGAATTTGGCTGGTAAGATGTTACACCGCGAAGAAGGACTGACTTATGAACTTGAACCAACCAAGAAGGACTGACAAAATTTGCGAAAGGCTCCTGGGAGCATCCTTAAGCAGAGCCATTAAATTTCGGAATTCTGTCAAAATTATAAGCTTACCCAACGTGAAGAAAAGTTGAAATATATATAAAAGAGAAGAAATAATTATCCCTGATTGTGAGTTCATAGAACAAAATCACCTTAATGAGATCTAACAAAGTTTAACTTTCGTGGAAATTTACGCCCGCTTTCATTAAGTCCGCTTCCGAAAACCATCTGGGTTAACTAGCAGTGTTATTGTTGTGTTAATTTTCTATTACTTATTATTCTTTTCTTTTATAGCTTAGCCTCCACTCTTTCAGTATGCAGAATTTTTTTTCTTTGTTCATAATTCCACTTAGAAATATATAATTAAATGATTTTACCTTCAAGGCAGTCCAAGAAACTTTAAACAAAAAAAAAGAATCGCACTTCAAAAGGGGGCGTTTTAATTAAAAAGATTCCAATACACAAAGGATTTCATCCCCGTAGGCCTTTTCTGTTTAATTGAATGCGCAGCACTCAGTCTTGACCTTTTGCATTTGAGGAAGTGTTTTTTAATTGCAACCATTCACCAGACGCTGTTCATTCACAGAATGAATCGCATTACTTTCATCCAATGGAGCACACAGAATATTTCACAGTCTAAGTGATGGCATCATTAGGAGATTTCAAGGACAGACGAGGACAGTGGAAGCATTTTTCAATGTCTGGCTTTACAAAAAAATTGATTACATGACGATGAATGTGTCCATTTTGTGTTTCATCATTAAATCCAACTGGAAAAGCGACTTGCTATACATCGGCAAATGACATTTGAAAAGTTGTCGACAAAAAGCTGACAGATTTCTTTGTGTTGGAGTGGGTAGGGTTCTTATTTGCCTGAAGTTACAATTTTTTGACGTTTGTCAGCAGAATTTAAGTGTCTTGAAAAAGCTAAAATAGAAACATCAACACTCCAAATGTCACTCGTCCATCCTATAAATCTAGTCAGAAAAGTTAACTCCCATTTTGACAGAATCAACGTGACAGCTCAGAAAGTGACTGAAAATCAAATGCTCATCGCATTTGTATGTGTTTTCGGTGCCACTCCTTAGACGAAGGATAAATAATTGATTAACAAAAATACAAGGTTCTTTTCCATGGAAAGTTTTACCCTTTTTATAATAATTGAGGAGTGAATTATTATCCCATTAGAGGCGATGAGAATAGCTGAACATGGACAGAAGTGCACGAGTAAACAACAGGGCCAAGAAGCGCAAAACTTCAACAAGGTGCTCGTATGTATTCTTCACAAATCATTGTTCCGAGTTGGAGGTACTTTGGTAAACAGAGAAAATGACGTCTTAATATGTTTTTCCCACTTAAGTTGTCGGACGATTCGAAAATATCCTTGTGACGTAAACAGGATTGGTGTAAACAGTTGTAATTAATGACTGAGGGATTATTTGCTGTGTGTTGTCATGGTTGGTGTCGATCGGTGGGGCAGTAGGAAGGTTTTTGGTTTGTGACTGGTCTACTTGGGATTGCTGTTCGATAAATTAATGGAATTTTTGACTTATAGAAAGCTGTTTTGTTTATTTAGGCGCTTCTGACTCCTATCACTCACTTTCAAAAATTTGATGGCCTTTATGTGACTTTTTGAGGTAGGCGGACGTTCAAGTGAGTGGCCATGTTTGCTGATGATTTTAACAGAATGAGATAGTGAAAGTTCTGCGTGAAGGGAATTTATCGACTTTGATGGAGGCGGGGGCTCTTCAAATTTCTAATGACATTTTACTTTCCTATAATAGCGGTCGGTGGTCTGAATTTTAGGCAAGAACGGAGGCTAAGTGTAAGATTGCCTGCGCAAAAACTAGGCTAAAACAGCCCCTGCCAAGACTGCTAAGACTGCTTAGTCTAAGACTGCTTGAACTACAACTGACAGACAGAAAGATTTGTATATCGATTTTCTTATTTCTTGCACAGCGATGATCTTTTCTAATGAGCTACTAATTCAATGTCCCATTTCTATTAATTCTAAATTCAATTCAATTTTTCTTTTTTTAACTCTCATATTTTGAAACGTCGTTTGATACGCAACTTTACTTTTAAGCTTCATAGTTGGAATTGAAAACAAATCGTCTATTTTTATTATTTCATTTCAATAATTTAAAAAGACATGTTAAACTTAATTAAATGGAACAACATATGACAGTTCCATTTTAATTACAGGAAAAAAGAGCTCAGCAACGAGCTCAGTGGTCTTTGTTTTAAAAAATTCTATAAATTCCCATGACACTGCACATGGCTCACACATTCACAGCTGAAATGTCAAAATTCTTATTTTTTCTTTTTTGTTCGACACTTGCAATACACGAAAAATGTACTCACATCCTAATTGAATGTGTCCACCTCGCATTGTTTCCATTTTGACGCAACCATTAAACACCCTCGATGAACATTTCGCGAAACAATAAAATAAATTAGCTCGACACTTCCGAATCCATTCCAAATGGCTTCCGGCTTCGAGTTGATTTTTATTTCTGTTTCTGATTTCACTTTTAACTGGTTATGGCAAATTTCCAAAGGTGTTGTTGGCAGATGAGGAGAAAAGTCTAGAATTGGCAGAATCGATGTCCTAATGTCCTTTGAACATTGATTCGAATTGGAATTTGGCGGATGTTGTTTTGTGGTGTTGCACTTGGCAGGAAATCATTTGACTGTGATGGTGTTGAGCATTTGACATTTCTGACGTTTTATGGAGTGGATTAATTATTTGCTATTGGATTGCAATCATATATGTACAGACATATTATGAAGTAGACAAAAAAAAAGCTAAAATATTAGGTTGTCAAATATCTCCCTTCCGCCTTTTTGTCTTTTGAATTTTCCGGCTATCTGGTAATACATCATTTGAAAGGTCCTGACATAACCTACAAAACGACGCTATGCATGATTAGTTTAGATACGAGCTCTGTAGCGCTTTGTACATAGCCGGAAAATTCAAAAGACAAAAAGGCGGAAGTGAGATATTTGACAACCTAATATTTTAGCTTTTTTTTTTGTCTACTTCATTCAACTCACAGCTTACATTAAAGTTAAATTTGTTGTGATGGATCGTTCGATACTTGTCTTTGGAGAATAGAATGTTCCTAGTTATTTCATAAAATCTTCTTTTTTGTTAACAGAAATAAATGTGTATATATTTAAGATTTTCCATGAAATAAATAAATAAATATATAACAATAATAATAATTGAGAGCACTTTGAGAAAGGACGACTGTCTGAGTACAGGTTTTGAAGTGGCTCTTAACCTCAATTATAGCGTCTGCTTGAATTATGCCATATTGCAGCAGATGTTGGAACGATAAAATGTAGACGTCTGTCACTGGTGTTATCTGATCATAATGTTTTAAGGAGATTGGGGTGTGGACTTACCTAAGTGGGTTCTTGAACTTAATCGATGTCAGGGTTCTTTTGTTGATTCAAGACAGAAAGCTATATTTATCTTGGTAGGATGCTTGACACTCATCGCTTCGACATATGAATAAAACAGAAATCCATTTAGGTTAAAAAAAGGATTTGAATTTAAAAAAATTTAAAAATTCAGAAGTTTTGTTGAAAAAATTGGTAAGACGAGTACGCATACATCACTGTGCACAAGCATTTTTAATGCAGGCGAACGCCATCAATCGTTCTCAGACAAAAAACGGCTTTGTGTGGAAGATTTGAAGCTATTATTCCGTGTAAGGTATAAATAGCTAAAATAAAGTAGAAGGAGATAGCCATTTACTTCGTATGATTGGCATCTACAACTAAATTGTTTATTTGAAGATCTTTCAAAGAAGAAATTTGTTGAATTACTGAGTGTGGCTCGTCACCGCAGACTATTGCAGTGACCTCGAACGATTAAAGACGTTCTCGTCAGTTTATTGGATTTTTGTTCTGCAAAGGTCACAGACGACTTAACATTTACCAGTCTAAGAGAAAATAGTTGCTCAACGAACTGAAAAAAAATCTTTCTTACGTTGCCTTACAAACTTTCACGCATCAGTTCAAGTTTTTTCTTTGAAAACAAAGAAACTGAGAGCAAAAAGTTCGTACCATTCCAGGGTTGGCTGTCGAAATGTTAAAGCACTTCCTGAAATTTCAAGTGTCGATGAATAGTTCACATTTTTATGTTTAGCATTTTAATGTTTATTAATTATTTTAAAAAAACAGAAAAATACATTTCATTTGTGGCAAGAGCCACAGTACAGGTGAGAGAGTGTACACTCATCCCTCGCTTTGCGCGGAGTTAGGAGAATTAAAAATTTCGTGCAAACCAAAACCGCACAAAGATTTATAAGTACACGAATGTATTTTTGTATATTTTTAAAAGAAAAACCATAGTGAGCCATGATTTTTTGAAGAAAAAACGTTATTTCGCGCAAAGCAAAATTGCCCAAATCGAATTTGGGTAGATATTTGAAAATCGCGCAAAGGTGAAACCGCGTAAAACGAGACCGAAAACGAGGAATAGGTTTATTTTCATTTCGCTTTTCCTCGTAAGCGTATGGCTGTGAGTTATCCTCTACGCTTACTACTAATTTTGTCCAATGCGCTATTCCATCTCTCGAAAACTAAATTTATCTGAACCAACATCAACAACCATCTGCTGATGAAAACTCTTCTTTTCTAAGCTTGCTTTTGATTCGCAAACTTTTACTTTAAAATACAAAAAATGATGGCAGATTAAGCCCCTTTAAATCAAGAAATTTGGTTGAATTGCGAAGAAACCCCTGCTGCCAAATGGGATTCTAGAAATCTCCAATATTTTTCTTGCAGAATTCAAAATAATAGATTCAAACGAGAATTTCTCGCCTGTGGAGTTTTCACAGTTGAATTCATTTTTATATTTCGTCCTTCAAATGTTCAAAAGGAAAGCTACACAACGCCACACAACACCAAAGGCAGTAAATAAAATTAAAAACAAAAACAACACTTTTAACCTCTGGGTTAGTCTCCAGATGTGAAAACAACTAAGGGACGTTTTGATTTCAATAAAATAAGTAAAATAAATCTCTGTGTGATATCTGTGGGCTTAAAAAAAACAACGAACAAAGAAGAAAAAGAGAAAACATTCAAATCGATTAAGGATAACGATAAAATATACGACATGTGTTGGTCTTTTGAGAAAATCCATTAATTAATGCGTCATGCGTGGGAGTTTGTTATATTAGGGAAGAGCAATACTGCTTCAGGCGAATAACATTTCAAGTCGTTAGATTTGATGAGGTGGAGAAGAGAAGAGAAATGAATTGGAGTGTACACTATTTGTTAAGTGTCTAGCAATTGCAGGACTCGGCTTTGGTTTTCAAGAATAAAATCTCTGTCACTGGTTTTCAGCCATTTTGAATTAAAAAAAAAATGGGACAACATCACAAAAGAAATTAAAAATGGTTGGCTATAAAACTAAAATAAATTTTAACGGTTCATGCCATAAGACTGTAGGCTACATCACTAATGTTTATTTATGGCTCATAAGAAAAACAGTTAATTTTTAATAGCCTAGATAAAAATAAGAAAAAAAAAACTCAAACTTCGTTAAAAAACGTTTGTCACAAGAAATTTCGTAAGTTTTGTTAAATCGGTCACATCATCATCTGATCATGAGACATCTTTTCGCTTTTCTTGGGTGAAATGAGCTAGATGAGTGCTGGGGGTTGTGAAGGATGTCCTATACTATACTTACTTACACTAATCAGGCAATCAGCCCTTGAAGGGTCTGTGCCTGAGCTAAAGCTGCCTTCTAAAGTTGACGGTTCTGGGCATACTGTTTTCAGTCCGGAAGCAAGGCCAAGTTTGTCTGCGACCGGAAGTTCAGTCTCTTTCTTCTATTCGAACCAGGAGGCTCGGATTCGAATACCGTTTTAGATCAAACATTTGTGTCCATGCGTGGCCGAGCCATTAAAGACGACGTATTTTCGCCTTCCCGACTATGTTCACATCTTTGTACAGCTCATAAAATTCGCGGTTATTTCTTCTCCTCCATTCTCCTTCCTCGCAAACAGGACTAAATATCCTCTGCAGAATTGTTCTTTCGATAGAGCCAAGGATAAGCTCTGCTGTCCAACTTTTGCTTAGAGCATGACATTAGTTCTTCGAATCAAGAGTTTTGCCCTAGCTATTTAGACAAATCGAAGTAGAGCTGTTGCCGACGGTGATTCCATGACGAATCTCCATTATGATGTCATTCGTGGAGTTTATCTTCGTCCTGAGGCATACGTACTCCTTAATTACGTCGAAGGATTTTCTACTCCTGGTTTTGTCAGCGCAAAATCTTTTCGTATACTGTCAGGAGACAATGAAACTTTAGTTCTAAAACAATTGTGTCCAATCACATTTGCAACCATAATTTTCGGCAGGATTTTGTTGTATCAAATGTTTTGTGGTTAGAAAATTAGTGCTTCGCCCTATTTCTTATTTCGCTTCTACAGCAAATTAAAAAATCCATTGTGGTCGTTCTCGACAGAGCACAAAAGTTCCAATTCGGAAGATTTAGCACGCTGTATTTCAAAAGTTTTAATAGGTATTTTTTTTAAGTATATTTAATTGGACGAAAAGGCAAATACTCGTCAATAAGACGACGGAAAAAAAATGGTTTTGATGGTCTACCGATCCATGTGATAGTATTTAAAACTAAAATAAATAAATATATAGGGTGCTATATTTGCTAAAGTTTTTGTTTAAAGGTTTCCTAAAAACACAAGTTTCCTAGTATCGTTGATTTCGCTCTGGAAAATTTATAAAGAATTTCTAAAAAAAAACCGTACTCCTTATCATTAACTTAATAATAGAATTGTACATCCATCATTTCACAGAAAAAATGATTTATATGTCATTTGACCTTTAGAGAACGACTTAAAATGATGACAAAACAAAGTATCACCAGTGGTGAGTACTTTTCTGAGGAATTCCTCCTCCTCTTGGCCATCAACATTCCGAGAACATGCATCTATTAATTTAAATCCTATTTTCATTTACGACATCTCAGCCACGTGTCGTTTGTCGTTTTTCGTTTATTTCAGAAGTCCCAGAGGCTTTCTGTCTCATCTCTTATCCTGTGGCAAGTTATTTTTCCACGGAAGGAAATTTTTAAGGCGTAGGAGGGAATCGTGTTTCGATATTTTCCATATTTCGCAAATATACTAATGTTCCTGTCAATTACAAGAATAATCGAGTTGAGTGATGGATATTCGTAATGGACGTAATGATGTTTAGGGAATCGAAGGCAGAAGTCAGGTTAAATTTGTTACTTTCACGTAAAGCCTGTCTCTTTAAGAATAATACTGCAGAAATTGTAATTTTGAATAATATACATGCACGTCATTTTCATATTCACAAATAGATTCAATTAAAAGAAAAACGCCACGAATTTCTTTCAAGATTACGTTTTTCTTATTTCTAAATTGATTTGCAAAAAATCAAAACTAAAACAAGTTCCTGAAAAGACCATACATGACATTCACGTGTTTTAACTTAATTTTAAAACCAGAAGCCGACATTTCCGAAGAGCTCGACTGCTATCGGTCGACTTTCATTCCCACGCAATGGGATCACCACCTGACATTTAACCTTTTTCCAAGCCCACGCAAATCCGAGCCTATCGGGGCTCCCACGCAGCACCAGGGGTGTCATTTATCACGGACGGCTTTACTTATCGCCCCGCTCGAATCCGGAAGGATTCATTAAAACAAAAAATAAAATGGCAAATAATCGAATGGAATATCGTTTTCTCTCTTTTTTTTTCTCGCCCACATAGTGAAGCATCGGACCTAGGGTTTCACGGAACTTAGACGAAATCTGATTGAGGAGCGACCGGGCAGACAACTAGCAAGAAAAAAATGATTAACATCGCAGGAGTTGTGAGCATCGTGCTCTTCTATCTGCTCATCCTAGCGGTGGGCATATGGGCGGGACGCAAGAAGGAGGCGGGCAATGATTCCGAGGAGGAGGTGATGCTGGCTGGCAGATCCATCGGCCTGTTCGTCGGAATCTTTACCATGACAGGTGAGTTTAAAACGCGCGAAAATCATCCCGAGATTCATCTCCTTATGTCTCCTACAGCGACCTGGGTTGGGGGTGGTTACATAAACGGAACGGCGGAAGCTATTTACACGTCGGGACTGGTGTGGTGCCAGGCACCGTTTGGATATGCGCTCAGCTTGGTGTTCGGTAAGAGGCGCCTGGTTTTCCCTGCAAACATATGCATATTTACTTTCTATCGCAGGTGGGATCTTCTTTGCGAATCCAATGCGAAAGCAGGGCTACATCACGATGCTGGATCCGCTGCAAGACTCGTTCGGCGAGCGGATGGGTGGGCTGCTGTTCTTGCCGGCGCTCTGCGGTGAGGTGTTCTGGGCTGCTGGCATTCTAGCGGCGTTGGGTACGTGCCTTCGAGGCAATTGAACTTCAAACTAATCTGTGAAATTTTTCAGGCGCCACGCTCTCTGTCATCATCGACATGGACCACCGGACCTCGGTAGTGCTGTCGTCGTGCATCGCCGTTTTTTACACGCTCTTCGGCGGGCTGTATTCCGTTGCATACACGGATGTGATTCAGTTGTTCTGCATCTTCATCGGTCTATGGCTGTGCATTCCGTTCGCTTGGACCAATGACCACGTCAAGAGTCTGTCGTCGATGGACGTCGATTGGATTGGCTCGGTGGCCCCGGAGCAGAAGTGGTTCTACATTGACTACGGGCTGTTGTTGGTCTTTGGCGGAATTCCCTGGCAGGTAAATTGAAAGGAAGATTCTTTTTTCTTTCATTTTTTGCGCTTGGGTGGGTGGCGGAAAAGGAAAATCAATTTTTCACTCTGCACATGAAAAGTTTGCTTGCGGAAGGCGTTCCTTGCTTCTTTTTTTATGCATTTCATGGATTCTTCTTGTGCATTTTTCATTCCTGACATGAATGTGAATAATGAACATGATTGACCATGAGCGAGTGAACTGGGAAACACTTCTAGGCTTTCCCCCACTGGTGGAAGAGTTGTGGAGGAAAAGTTTCTCGTTTCAGGTCTCTTGCTCGTCGGAGCAAAATAAAAACCCATTTGTTTTGTGAGCGCTGAAGCCTGCCACAACTGAGAAAGGATAATTCAATTTTTTCTTTTTTTGTACAGTGGAAGGCGCTTTAACTCAAAGATGGGATAAAATAAAGCCTGCTCTAATTCAATTCGCTGGCATATTTTGAAGCGTAGAAGGATATGACGGGTTGGTGTAAATTACAAAATGGCTTGCGAGAGATAACGTTTTCTCATCCGCGTTGTAAATCTCTCTAAGCAAAAGGAAAGACGCGTTAAGTCACTCCGGCCTTAAAGTTGCTTGTTTATTGCTTGGCTGTTATTAACTTCATCAATTCAAACCAGGAATCTAGGAAGAATCTTTACCTAAACCTGCTCTTTGTTTTTACTTTCGTTAAAATTGTGTTTCACACTCAGTTATTCCGCAAAAAATCTGCACAAATGTGAACCAAATGTGTTAGCGAATTTTCGACAGACAGTAAAAGAGTCCCAAGTTTCATATTTTAAAATGTTTTTACTACCACATTTTTGTGATTTTTATCGTTTTTTAGAATTGTTGGTTTTGTTGAAGAGGTAAAATATTCCATTTTAGTTCGTTCCATCAAAATGGAGGCTTTCATCAGTTGCTCAGTAAAGAATTATCTATGTAGATGACAACCTTCTTTCATTGATGTCAATTGTGATTATTTTGCCTTTCCCCGTCGTCCCACTGACCATTAAAACACAAGCAATGTAGTCTCCTCACAAAATGACTATCGACAAACTATGTCGTGTCACCGCCACCCCAAGAGATCCATCATCAAAATAACACGAATCTAATAATTTGTCTACCATCTGCAGGTCTATTTCCAACGAGTATTATCCAGTAAGACTGCTGGTCGAGCACAAATTTTATCCTATGTTGCCGCATTCGGTTGTATTTTAATGGCCATCCCACCGGTTCTAATTGGAGCAATTGCCAAGGCAACTCGTAAGTACACATTCAGCCATTTTCTCCGCATCACATCAAATAATCCCTCTCCCGTCACAGCATGGAACGAAACTGACTACAAGGGTCCCTACCCACTGACTGTTGACCAGACGAGCATGATTCTTCCTATGGTGCTGCAGTACTTGACGCCTGACTTTGTGTCGTTCTTTGGGCTTGGCGCTGTGTCGGCGGCCGTCATGTCCTCGGCCGACTCGTCTGTCCTCTCGGCCTCGTCGATGTTCGCGCGCAATGTGTATAAATTGATTTTCCGTCAGAACGCATCTGAAATGGAAATCATTTGGGTTATGCGTGTGTCTATTCTGGTCGTCGGCGTGCTATCCACCATCATGGCTCTGACAATTCCATCGATCTATGGATTATGGTAAGTTGACCGGCCACCCGGTGAGAGCTGACCACGTTCTGACCACGTTTATTTCGCAGGTCAATGTGCTCCGACCTGGTGTACGTAATCCTATTCCCGCAGCTACTCATGGTCGTACACTTCAAAAAGCACTGCAACACCTACGGTAGCTTGGCGGCGTATCTGATCGCGTTCTTTGTGCGGTTGTCAGGCGGCGAGCCACTGATGGGGCTGCCCGCGTTCATCCACTACCCTGGTTATGATGAGGAGAACCAGGCGCAGCTGTTCCCCTTCCGGACGATGGCGATGATAATGAGTCTAGTCACACTGGTGTTTGTATCCTGGTGGACAAAGTGCGTACTACAGGCACGATCTTCAACTGACGTTTCTCTAAAGCTCCCGTCTTTTTATTTCTTTTCCAGGACGATGTTTGAGTCTGGCAAAATTCCACCGAACTATGACTACTTTAGGTGTGTGGTTAACATTCCCGAGGACATCCAGCGGGTGGGCGAACCGTCTGAGGCCGGAGAGCAGGTAATGATGTTAAAAGGCAGCTAGACAAAAAAAAAAGAGAATTGTTGTGTTTTAATGGCTATTAACCTCTGTTTTTTGTTTTATTTGTTTTGTTTCCTGCTTAGTTTATTTTTTTTCTTTAAATAAAAAAAAATATCGTAATGTGTGTAATTGGTTAAAAAAGTTTTGTTCATAATTTCTTTTAACTTTGGCCTAGAGTTGTGCATGTAGGCGGATGTTTGTGGTGACTAACTGAGGGGCGTGGTAAACTTCGATTAGAGATTTCCATAACCATTTGGGCAAATTGAAGTAGCGTGGAAATCTATCGCGGGCTGGTATCTTGAATGCGATCATTAGATACAAGTCTCGAAGAGTTGTCTGCATTTTTTGAATCACTAATAGCCAATGACAAGAATAGTTTACTATGGTAATTAGAAATTAGACTCAACGAGCTAAGTTGCGAAATTGTACTAATGACCGTATAGCTCTTCATCTCATTCGAGATTTGTTTTTTGGCCCATCTGTGATATCTCTCTGTGATCACTCACTTCAAAATGACGTTTTGTGACATTGTGACATATGACGTTTGTGATTTCATTTCGCTTGATTTTCTGATACCTTAATTAATTGCTTTCGTACTAGACGTTTTGAGTCGTAAGTTTTTAAAAAATTAAGCAGTCGGATAATATTTTCTACCGCTTTGGGCCAAAAAAATTAGAACAGGTGATGCTACCATTAAAATCTTGACCAAGTTTAATAATTCAAAATGGCAAATAAAGGAAATATACCTTGGAAGAGTAGCATTCGTGTTGGTCATATAATCACCTTAAAGAAAAAGAAGATTGGAACTTCGCTTCATCTTTGAATTTATCTAAATAATTGCTAAATCAAACTTCGCGTACAAAAACATTGCACGCATCGCATTAAAAGTCCTGAAATCGACACATGAAAGATTTTCTGTATTCTTTCGAATCAAAGACTGCCGCTTGGTTTTTAGTGTTTGCAGCTTACCGAGGCTGGATGAGATAAAAACAGTCTGACAGGATAAGCCGTACGTATTGTGTAAAATAAATATCTTATTCTCACCTTTTCATACTCTAATGCACAACGATAATTCACAATAACTCCCCGTTTTTGTTCCATCACTTTGTACTGTGCATACCGCTTACTGTCTGCTGTGTGATGTGCTATGCAACGTGCGTGCGTACTTCAGAACTTTCAAAGAGTCACGTAACACTCGAAGTTTTTTTTTTTTTGTTTTACTGAAGCATGTATCCCTTAATACGATTTTGAGTATTTCAGTCCGTTTGGAAACTTATACTCAAACAGAACTTCAAGAAACTTCGATCTTTGACTTCGAAGACTTTGATATGTAAATAAATATATCGTTGATAGTGGAATGGCTCTTGGTATCAATCTTTAAAAACGTTTGAAATATGCTTAAGAAAATACAGTGCTCCACAAAAGTTTGCGTACGATAGAGAAATCTAGCGAAAAAGGCGACATTTTGCTTTGAAAGGTGTATTTGAAAAGATCAAAGCACAAACCTTCAAAATCTACCAAAATTAATTCAATTCTCTTATCCATTCAAAAGTTATAACAGAAACAACAACCAATATTGACAGAATCAATCCATAAAAGTTTGTGGAGCACTGTAGCTAATGATTAGTTGGTTATTGAGGTTTTTGGGAATTTAAAGCGAATTTCGTGAGATACGAGGTTTTTTAAGGTGTAATTTTATTAGCGCGCTAGCCATAAAAGCTCAAAACCCAAGTATTATTTTCGAATCAATTACCAACGGCTAATTTTCAAATTGTGTTGTTTCTTGACTGAAATACTGTTCAAAGATTGTTGCTCACTCGGAAGTGGTGGCTCACGTTTAGTAAACATCAAGACATACTGTCTGTCACGGTTGTAGTCTGCCGTTGACATCGAGGACAATTTCTTGTCCATTGGTTTCTAGGCGTGATTTAAAATTCAAAATACTCTTTTTAGCAGTCACTAGGCTTATTTCTTCTTAACTACTCTAGGCAGGCGAGTCCTACGAGTCCCTCTTGGCGGGGTACCTCAAATGAATTTTAAGATTTGATTTTGTTTCTCAACGCTGCTCGATTTTTCTAGATCAAAGTTTACATCCAGCTTTCCAGAGCTGTGGTTAAGAAACGGCACTTAAAACATTGGTTGACATGACGTTTTCGAATTTTTTAAATGTCTTTTTGTACATGGGCTTTTGAAAATTTAAATATATGAAGTAAACTCTCGACAGTTCGTATTTTATGGGAATACAAAAAAACTCCGAATTATAAAGGTTTTCTAACTGTAGAGACTTCAGAAAAAGAAAAATCTGATAACGGTTATTGAAGAAAAAAAAGAAAATTTGACGGCTTTGTCTGCGCAGGGTTATTATTACAATTGCATTCAAAAAAGATTGTACCAAAAATTTTGTTCGTAAAAGGTTTTCCTGCAAACTATGAGCAATTGAAGAAAATTAGCCAAATCGGCTTAGCCTCAATTGACGAATTACCATAAATCTTTTACACCATTTTGATATACATAGATTTAATAGTTTAGCAACCACTTTCTTCAAAGTCCCGACCAACTTCGCTAAAGCAATCACCCTTCAGTTCTGTGTAAGCCATGTCAATGAACCATTAAAATCATACTAACCACCTGCCTTAGCCTTGACAAATCAGATTCAAAATAATCAATAAAACGAACGTAGCAGAGACCGATATCGAGAACACCTTATCTAGGATAGGCAAATTTATGAAGGCAGCACTACAGTCCTAGATCGATGAAGGCGGTACAATAGATCTTTTAGGTCGCAGTACATGTGGCTTAGTGACACTGCCCATTTCATCATATTATATCAAGCCATGTCAATCGTCTTCACACTGAAATTGAGAATCTTTTAGTTCAAATTGCTACTGATTTCATTTAGTAAAAATATCAAATCAAGTCAAGACCTCATCCGTTGAAACTTTTCTGATTTATCTCTGTCAGCCATAACTTCTTCAGCGATGAAGACTTTTTGGCTTATTAAGTTTGTGGATATGCAATAAACTCATATGATCTTCGAGATGTTGATATGTTGCTGTTATTTTCCCTTCCTTCCGTAGTTGATTAAGAAAGATTCCACAACAGCTGTAATCATGCAGATTTAGTTGTCAATGCTTAAAGTTGGAATATAGGAGTTAGTTTCCTATAGTTCTCACTTCGTGATGACGTTGTGCTTGCAAGATTCTATTTCAATCAAAGAAGAAATGTAAAACGAGTAGAAAATTTATGCTAGTTTTAGTGTGTTAGTTTTTACCCCTCCTGTAAATAAACATATATTCTTCCGACAAGCAGAAATCAGAGTCAGGCCCCTCTCGTGACAAGACCTCTACCGAAGTGTCACTACTCTCATTTTGAACTTAACTTACCTTGTTTTTGTCAAAATTAATTTTTCTTTTTGTTTGAACCCCCTCCATTTTGCATGAAGTTGATGTAGAAATAAATCCATATTCACACATAACTTACTAAAAAAAAAACAAAACCAAAAACTATCCCCAAAAATTCTGCACACACCACAACAGCTGTCTGTTATGGCGGGTCCACTGGCACGTTCATATGGCGCTGCTACAATGGTAGGTAAAGACGAGCGCAATGGCCGAATAAATCCAGCCCTAGAACCGGACGACGACTTACCCGTCGTTGAGGCGCAGCGACAATTTCAAAAAACCTCAATCACCGCAACTCCCGGCAGCGGTGGTGGTGGCGGACAACCAGGAACAGCTGTGCCAACTGCTGAGCAGGATAATACTGCCTTTTAATAGACGTAAAGATACAACTACCGAACAACACACACTCACGCTAAAGTATACAAACAACAACTAAATGCTGCATTCTATGAAAATAAAAGAATACAAAACTACGTACATAATGTATATGGAAAAAAAGATATTTTTATAACTATACTCGAATCTACAATTTTAAGTTGGAAAAAAAAGAAGAAATTTTTGACTTTAACTTTAAGTGTGACATTCGTGCAGAAATATGGAAATTGTTAAAAAAAAAGAATTAATTTTCACAAACTTTGTTCGTTTTGTTGATGGGAAAAGAAAATTAAGTGCGCTCAGGTATTATCGATGGATAAAAATTGATTGTTAAAAATACACATTGATTCATTTCTTTTAGTACAAATTAATTTACTTAAGCTGTTAATTTATTTTTATTTTAATTAATTTTAATAAAGTTATACATATAAAACAAATGTTAATGTTAGCATAAATACTATAGACAAATATTAAACAGGAATAAACTATAAATACATGTAAAAATAAGAAACTAAAACAAACTAAAAACGTATTCTTAAGTAATATACAAAAAAAAAAAGAAAACAAGATTTATGCCACTGCAACTGAACATATCATTGTGAATAGATGTAGTTGAATGTCTTAATTGGGTCCTGAAATGTGTAGAAAGCAACAAAGATAGATATTTACAAAAAAAAAAAAAACACGCTAAAGTAATTTGTACACGAGTTAATGCATTTACAGAGCAATTTTATTTTTGGTTTCCGGAGATATACAGATGTATTGGTATTTGTTTTAGTTTTAATTGAAGTTATTGATTGAAGTGAGAAGAAAAGCCTGTGAGTTCCTACAGCAGATCCCTTAGAGTCTTTGGAGAGACCAAGAAAAGCCGATGTGTCAAATGTAATCTAAAAGCCTTCTTAAGAAAAACTTACCGACTTTAAAGACATGATAATGATGATTATAATCAATGAAGTATTATACATTTTATTTTTTAAAAGTACAATAACTCCATTATCGATTTGACTTGTTAACAGCCTCTCAACATAATTCTTGTGTCAGTGAATATGAAATACTTCACATTTGAAAAAAATAAAATACATGAGAGTAATTGAAGCTATGATTGTATTCAATTATTCGTGCCTTGTAATTGAATTTCAATTCAATTACAAATAATTGTGATTATAAATTATTGTACAATTTGTCGTTTTAAATATCCAATTATTAATCAGCTGTTATTTGAGTTAACTCTATGATCTGTAGAAGTAATCATTATTTCCTAATTTTTCAGATCTTGTGCTTTAATGTTTTAATAAGGTGCTAGGCAGAAATATCACGATGTAGCATAGCACTGCATGTCCTGAAAAATTGTTGTGCTTAATTAGAATACGTTGTTCTCATAAATGCGCAGTAACAACTCGGATTCAAAAGTTGGTGTTGTAAACAGCAATTACATTACAATACATTATATTTGGTGGCGTAACAGCCTGTTGAAAGCCAGAGCCTAGCTTTTTCGCGCCTCCGCTGTGCTGTGCGCGTTATAATTTTGACACATGTGGAGTAATTATTGAAAAAAAAGCTGAGAAATCTTTCTGGAAAAGTCCGTCACATTATTTATATCTTCGGGGATCTTAAGAACACTAAAACCAGGCTTGTTCGTTGCTTGAAACTAGGTCGATGTGAAAAAGCTTTTCTAACATTGTAGATATTTGTTTTGAAAAGTATTATATAACAGGAAATCAAATTCTTGTAGATTGATGATTACTAAATGTGGTGCTGAGTAAAGTTGTTTGTGAATTTATTGTTACTAAAAGCTTGTAATTTACCAAAAAAATTTTTTTATTGTTTTTCAAAAATTCCAGGTGATGGAAACAATTTTTAACTAAAAACCTCAATTGCCTTGCTTTTTGTTACACATTTTTTTTTCGTTTCAATTACAAAAAATGAAAGTTTAAGTTAGATGCAATTACTAAGCAACAAAAAGTATAGAGAAAAAAAACATGTTCTAAAAGTATACTTGCAATAAAAAAGTGTAGTAAAACATCACCAAACATGGGAAACACATAAGCATAAAAAATAAAATTTACCTTAGAATTTAAAAAAAAAGGGACAACGCTAAATGCAAAGAAGAAAATTACACATACATATCACTAATTGTGTCCTTCCACAAAAAAACAAACTAAATGAAACAAATACATATCATGTATAGAATATAAAACTAAAACTAAATTCACAACTGAAACGAAACATATCATTTTAATGTGTATAGTTATAGAGAAATTATATAAATATATATTTAAAGAATATTGTTATATAAATAAAAATATATATATAGATACATATATATGGATGTAAAAACAAAAGAATCTCTAAAAGAGTCAGATATTAGATGTTACAGAATTCTAGTGAAACTATATAAATATATAGACGTATACAGAAAAACAAAAACCATAACTGAGTAGTACCTATTCTTAAAAAAAAGGAGCAATTATTACGTATTTATGAGTCCGAGTTATTTGAGTCAAATGTTTAAGAGATATAAATTTATTCAAAAAAGTTGTTACCGAGTCAAAATATCGTACTGAATACATCTGTTATTGTTTTTTCTTTTTTTTTTCCTTCTTTTGTAAATTTTATTCATTCAATTCACTCTCACTATTCTCGTCCACGTCTCGGTGTGTTACTGCGTTATTTTATTAAAAAAAAAATAAAGTTTCATTAAAAAAAAGAAAATATATACATAAAAAAACATTTGGTGTTATAAAGTTATTTGAATGTGCTGATTGTATAAACAAAACAAAAGAAATTATTATAAATAAATTAAATATATATATATATATAAATAAATAAATGTAAAATATAAGAAAAAATCCTACTGACCTACTGATCAAACCATTTGTTTTCTTTTTTTTTTTTGAAATAGTAATTGGACAATGTGAATAAAATGTAATTTTATTAGTTAAAGACAACCACAGCTATTGGGCTGCTACGCAGATTATTTATAAAAGCAACCAAAATTTATTATTGAAAAAACGAGTTGATTTTTGAAAAATTATGCAAAAAAAAGATGAATGCTAAAAAATGTTATAAAGAGAGAAAAAATGATGAAGGCTAATAAAAAAAAAATATATTGGTTTCCTTGTTGATGAAATTTTTGTGTTTTTCTTAAGTGGAACTAAGCGATTTTGTGACGGTGACATTCCTAGACGTCTCTTGTAATAGTTTCATTTAAATAGCACTGCAACGATAGATGTAAAGTTGAGTTTGGCGAATAAATTGCATAATTCAGGACAATGGGCAGACACGGCAACTGTTTCAAAAAAGGACCTATGCTTTCAAAAGAATAACGTAAACGTAGCTATTGAGATAATAGCTTGGTTTGAAATGAGCTCAAATGTAATAAAATTAATCCTCAACACAGGCGATCTTATTGCGAATTTATTTCATATCACCAGCTATTATTTCATAGATTGAAACATGGCTGATCTCAAAGACGTCCAGAAAGGCTGAAGAGTGATGCAATGCCAGAGTGCATCACGACGTTATCCGCATTGTAGTTTAAAGTAAAAATCTATACAACACATTCGAATTGAAATTTAAATAGTAAATTAGAGTTTCAAGAAGGAAAATATCGCGCCCTAACCGCCAAATTATCGTAAGCGAAAGTTTTACAGGAGAGGATTTCATTCCGAACGAATAACCCTTATAGAATGGCTTCGGTGTCCGTCTGTCTGTTTGTCCGTCGCCTTTGCATATTTGCTAATAACTTCTGACTCCTCTGTAGTTAAGGGATGAAACTTCGTATGAATATGTAACTCGGCAACCCAAGAATGAATCGGTAATTTTTTGTTTTTGTCTGACCTAAAAACGTATAAATAACTCTTATGATGCACTTTGTTTTCTCTGTTATTTATAACTTTATTAAAGAACCAATCATGCAGAAAAATGCGCAATTGAATAAACTATCGAACTGCATCATTAACTCATTTTTACTTAAAACGTGGCTTACGATAATTTTGGCGGTTAGGGCGCGATATGGTAGAAGAAGACTGAAAGATGAGGTCGATGACTTCTACCACAGAATATTGAATTATGGAAAAGTACCACAAACGTTTAAAGAAGACCTGATTTTTCCCATCCTCAAAAAGAAGATACAGCGGATCCTGGCCGTGAAAATTGTTTAAGGTATTTTTTCCCTGACCTAGATTTGAACCCGGGTACGCTCGCTCAACAGTCCGACGCACCAACCATTCACGCTACGGCACCCATCCGAAGGAAAAACTCACGAAATCGAAAACCGTCATCAATGTAGTGTGGAAAAACTGTTTCAGAAATTCGCTGATTATGCATAGCAGTAAAATTAAAGTATTTGAATCGGCATCGGAGGTATTACTGAACTACGCGGCGCAGGTATGGGGCTATAAGCCATACGAGGAAGGTGATTTTTTAGCTATTATCTCTTTGGCAACACTGGTTTAAACAGCTGACGCACGTTTCGTGTTTTGTTTCACTGTCAAACATCTTCAGTTTGGTCTATAATTTAACCATGAATCGTCTTACAAACGAACAACGCTTGCAAATTATTGAATTTTATTATCAAAATGCGTGCTCTGTTAAGAAAGTTAAGAAAGTTAAGAAAGTGTTCAGCGACGAAGCAATGCATCCAGAAAAAGTCACAGTTTGGTGCGGTTTATGGGCTGGTGGCATCATTGGACCGTACTTCTTCAAAGATGATGCGAATCGTAACGTACCGTGAGATGATATCCAACTTTTTTTTGCCCAAAATGCAAGAGCTTGACTTGCATGACATGTGGTTTCAACAAGATGGTGCCACATGCCACACAGCACGCGTAACAATGGACTTATTGAGAGGCGAGTTCGGTGAACATTTTATTTCACGTTCGGGACCGGTCAATTGGCCGTCTAGATCGTGCGATTTAACACCTTTAGACTATTTTTTGTGGGGCTATGTTAAAGCTCATGTCTATACAGACAAGCCAGCTTCAATTGACGCATTGGAAGACAACATTGAAGCATTTATTCGTGAGATACCGGCCGAAATGTTGGAAAGAGTATGCCAAAATTGGACTAAGCGGATGGGCCATTTGAGGCGCAGTCAAGGTCAACATTTGCATGAAATAATCTTCAAACATTAAATTATATGGACCGTACTATCGATTCAAATAAAGATTTCATGCATTTTTCTGAATTTTATGTGTTTTTTTTTGAAAAACTTTCCTATAACTTTTAAAAAATCACCCTTTAGTCCTCTGTCACTTTTTTTTCTGTTGACTTTGGGTACTTTAGTAAAAATTTAAAATATGGTCCACATGTGATATTACACAGTGTACAACTTTGCTTCCCCTGTCTTTTTTTTTCCGAAATTCGAGGCTTTATTGTAATAAAGTGGTTATATATTTATGATTCGTTTTGCGTTTGAATCGATTGCGTTTGACATGAGACTTGATCAAGTAATACCTCCAATTCTGAATCTTCGAAAACCTTCTCTCTTCCACCGCCGGTCTGTGTCTGAGCAGCGTCCGTTAACCCTTATTACACCAGCGCCAGCGTGACCATATGACCACACCCAGAGGAACTTTACCATAACCTTATATGTCTTCCACACAACCCGTTAAAATAAACAACGAACCATGACAAAAATATAATTTTAGCACAGTTCGGATTAAGTCGGTTATTCGAAACTCTGTCACTGATGTTAAATTGTCACAACTAGATGACTAAGAAGCAGCAGTAAAACTTTAGATATTAACGAAAACTTGTTTCCTTGTCGCCCATTTTACGATCGCCCCGGGGACGCCTCACAATTGAACATTTTTTTTTTTTTTTGTTTGATAAATGACTGCACCGTACTGTGCCGACTTATGTGTTCCGCCACCGCTGGCTGAGTTTTAGAACGTTTAAATGAACTCTAGTTGTTTTCGAAAAAGCAACTTAAAAAATTTCAATACAACGGTATTTTACCTGAATTTTCATTGAATGTTGTCTAAGGTAGGGCATTAAGACACCAAATAGGAAGGCATTCACTTCACTCTGTCAGTCTGTTGCATGCTTCGCAGAAAACGACGTTAGTTTGGCTATTACCGTCGATGACCAGTGCGATATGGTTCCAAATAGACGGTTCGCACAGCACAGCAAATGCTAAAATAAACGTTTTGCATAAGAGTAGTTCTAGA
The DNA here is from genome assembly GCA_905187475.1 of Syritta pipiens. Classification (NCBI taxonomy): domain Eukaryota; kingdom Metazoa; phylum Arthropoda; class Insecta; order Diptera; family Syrphidae; genus Syritta; species Syritta pipiens. The sequence goes on along the minus strand of LR994572.1, from coordinate 26,346,264 downwards.
GTAGAGCCACCTCTCCCCAGTGCCATTGCTATATTTTAATTCGAGGAAGTTTTGGCATTCCATTATTAATCGACAGAATACACTGTTCAAAAAAGTATCAAAAGAATTTTTGAAAAAGCTAATAGGTGGTCTTAAAAACAGAAGGGTTAACTGGTTTTCCAAAATGCAAACTTAAAAAATTCCACTGTCAATTGGTTGGATTTAAATGGCAATTGGAAATTAAATGGCAATTTAACAAGATATTTGTTTACTTATATTTTCGTAAATCAGATATAAAAGTTAAAATATAACGCAGTCTTAAAAATGAACGCAGCAAAATCGGTGATATCTTAAAAAAAATTAGAAAATTTATGATAGGTTACGCCACTAATGATGATGATGGTTAATTTTTGCAGATTAAACCAAAATTTTTTTTAAGACAATAGAGTACAAACAAGAGCTTAATTTTTGATACAAATTTTACTTTGGAAAACCTTTTATTGATATACATTTTTAACCGAAGTAACAAGGCTTTAACCACCAACTATTAAAGACGTATTTTGTTATGTTATATATACGAGGGGCGTTCAATATATTCTCGGTATCGGGGTGAAGCTGTGGTTGTATATATAAATTGACTTATTTATCAAGTAATACTATTATTTTAGTGCATTCATGTAAAATTTCATATAAATGTGATTATTAATTCGCGTTTTATCTCTAGTTAAACAGAATCATAATGGCAACTTCTTCGGGGGGTCTGTTCCTTTTTTATGCCACTGCATGGACTCTTGTTTGCTTTCAGGGTCATAGTGGTGGACCCATGTTTCGTCACCAGTAGCAATTCGATCCATAACACCGTCCGCGTTCTCACTACACATCTCCAAAAGCTCTCTAGGTGCCGGCGACCCGCCAATCACATAGACCAGTGACATAAGTCTTTGGAAGCAATTGCGAATTTTACTAAATGAGTTAAGTTAAGGCTAGCTGCCTCAAATACATTTTAAGTAGTTCAAAAATAGTTTTCGTTTGAATTAAAAGTTGTTGCGTTCAAAAAACTATTATGGACATTTTTCACTGCTCACTGTATGCATGCTTTCGCTGTTGATGGTCTAGTTTCTCATTCTTGTTCGAACTGAAGACAAGCTTATCTTGTCATCATTTAACGTGAACAAAAGATGTGTTTCAGCCACTAGGTCGCTGCCTCCATGATCTATGTTCGTGCGTCATATTAACTAATACATGCGATCATCACAATTTTCTATCAATATCATTTTTATGCTTCTGATTCGCAATAAGGAACATAACCACAAATCGTGCGAGGGTTTATAATTTCAAATGACTTCTCTGCCGACTGATGACTGAGCCTGCATTTGTTCTGCTTTCGGAAATCAGCGCAGACAGACAACTTAAGTCGTGCTGCTGCCACTCCTACTCCGGTAGGTTTCCAATGCGGAAGACATAATAAACCAACTCGAGCACTTAAACCGCCCATCGTAACAACCCACTCTGCAGGTGCACGTGTCCAGATGCCCACGTGCTCATTAGTGCTAAGATTTCTAAGACCGAAAGTGAAACCCCACAAGGTCGATTGCAATCAAACAGATTGTTTACCGATTAGGATTGCAACAGTCCACTCGAGAACCGCAAAATTGCAGTGTAATTGATGTTGTCCCTGCAAACAAGTAGCCTTCTGTGACTCCGACCTTCCTTCTAAATTCTCTGCACTGCCGCCACCATTGACTGAGTTTCAGTCCTAATTGTGTTACCCAACCGCCAACTCTTCCGCAGGCCGCTAACAGGCCACATCTCTGACCTAGACATTAGTCGAACGCCACCAACGGCGACGTTGAACGACGTAAATCAACCAGCCAAATGTACATCTCTCCCAAGAGGCCTCGCCGGCAGGTCTTAAAACTGAAAATTAATTGACGCATTCGTCATACCGCACCAACAGCAATAGCAACATGTACCCAGCGAATTATGCAACATATCACTCAACCACTCAACCATGTGCCCTAGGAAATTGCACAAAAACAAAAAAGACATTAGCAGCTGACCTCTGGGGAAGATTTGCAAAAATTAATCTGATTCCACGTATCTGCAGCTCGGCTCGTGTTCTCGACTCGCGAGTAATTACCCGAGCCGAACGGATACGTTCGGTATGTCAATAGCGCCGATTTCGCTGGCATCCAGCTGCACTCCGACTTCCGAAAGAAGACGCTAAGGTCACGTCGCATCTAGTGCTCTGCTCTCTGGGCTGGAACAGAGAGCAGAACAAAGCGAACAACGATCGGCGGCGATTATTAGTTAATCTCGACGATTATAATTGCGTCAATTATGACTGCTGACTGCGGCTGATGGAGTTCCGATGACTCTTTGACATTGTCCGCGGCGCAGGGTTTTGCAAGAGCGCTGCGCTTCACCGTGATGCAAGGCGCCCATTCTCTTCGCTCCTGGGTGAGGCGCCCCCAGATCTATCAACGTCAGCACCTGCTGGAGACAGATTGCGCTTGCGCAACATCTACGCGCAGATGAACACGCCGCCGTGCGGCAGAATTTCAAAGCCACCCAAGATCGGCGAGTTTAGCAAATTTGGTGGCAATTTGCCAGGTGACGCACGCCGCACACCGCTTGACATTGGAGCGCCGAACACGCTCCGACGCCGACTTAGGCGCTGACACGGTGCAGTGACAATTGCGCCTCATTGCATACGATGATTGAATTAACCCATTTTGCGGGCAGAGCGCCTCTGGAAAGTGAAAGTTTTTTTTTTTTTTGTTTTTCCTTGATGCGCTTGCGCTTTGCAACCGTGCTTCATGTGCGGTGATTGATGGCGCAGCAAAGGTGCCGGCGTTAGGGGATCGTTTAAATTCAAAGCCAGCTGGGTAATGTCAAGCGGAGTATTGATGGCTGAGTCGGTCTGAAGGTGCTCCGTGCTGCATCTTCAAGTTGGATTGACATCACTAATGGCTTTTAGCGGTGACGCAACAGATGTGGTGCATAGGATGAAGCGCACTCAACTGTGGTGGGCTTGGCAGTGCGCCAAGGAAGTGATAATGAAATTCAGTCGATTTGGATGGGGTTGAACGATGATATCCGTCTGAATTGCCAAATCACGGACACTTCCACCTCTGATCCTCATTTTGGGCCTGAACTTGTCTGGTGTGGGCGGAAATGGCTTTATTTTATGAGAAAGTGTAATCAATTTTTTCTTTGTGAAGGTGCTTCCAAGACTTCGTTCGTGTTTTCTTGCTCAAAATTCACTGGAACTTTCGCGTCGCTCTCGTATATTATTTTGCATTGAGCAGATAGGTGTAGTCGGCCTAGGAAAGCTGCTTTACATGACAGACTGCTTAAAAATATGCGTGACTAATAACGTCATAGAAGTTTTAGCATAGCCTCGCCTGTTTTACTGAAAATAATTAAGCCGACGATAAGGTTATAAAACTACATCTCAATTATCTTGATGCTTTAAACAGCAACGACCTAGACTTGACTTTTCGACCCTAGGAAAACGTGCAAAAACGCAGTAAACGAACAACTGCAATAAACTTTACAATGACTAGGAATGCCCTTAAGTTTTATCTTGATTCAATTCGCCAAAGGTTTCTTAAGATTTAAACAAATTTTTGGCTTTTATTTTTAAATCGTAGAAACGTTTTCTTAAGCTGTCTAGTCGAGAAAAGAAGTAAAGGTTAAGCTTTTCGTTGCATAAAACAAAAACGTTCCATTATTTTGGGTTTTGTTTCTAATCAATGATGTTTGAATGAGAAAAAAAAAAATCAAGTACACAGACCATTGTTGATCTAACCTACAGTGTCTATCAGAGAACTAGCATTTTTCCCTGTTTTCGGTTAAAATAAGCGAGATAACTTTATTAGCGACCTTTACCTACACTTTTTTTTTTTTTTGATTTTGCTTAATGCAATCATGAACAACTTAAATAAGCAAAAAAATAACATCTCAATAAAATAATTAGGACAGAACCCTAAAACAAATATCGGTAGGTTTTGCATATGGTTCCTCGGAAAAGCGGCAAACACCATGATACACCCTCTATCATGTATAGATAGATAGCTTTTTATTTGAGTAGTAATAATAAAAAATCACAAAGATGTTAACATACAGTGTGCAAGCATACATGGCGTCGGCAAGCGATCGGGATAGGTGGAAGTGCTTGCTGCAGGAGGCCCGGACTCACAAATAACCTATACAAGATACCCAGCTTTCCAGGCTGGAAAACCCCTCTCCTACATTTTACACGCACACTTATTTGGGCTTCTGAGCAAATTCACGCATATTGTTATATGCTTCCGAGCAACTCCATTTTGTTCTAAATTTTAGATTTTCGTCGCCATTGCTTGTTGTACGGTGTGTGGATGGACGTTACTCTTTGAAAGCATGGAATAAATTTTTTTAATTGATATAAATAGGCTGAATGTGCTATTATAGTTTGAGTAATGGTTTGAGAAATACGCATTGCAACAAAAGAAACATTTTTTGTAGATATTTCCATTAAAATAAACCTAAAACTTGCAAAAAAAATGTGTGGTTTCAATGACTAATCTTAAACAGGAACCAATTTGCAGCTCACACGTATTCACAGGCAGGAATTGCATAAAAAACGCTGTCAAATGAAACTAAGGGGAAAGAGACGAGGGAGATGGATATCTTGTTTAGCTCATTTGTGGTCACAATGCTTTTATGAACACTATTTTAAACTGTTGCGATGCCGCAGTACTGCAGTTTATTTACGTTTATGAACGCAATGCTTTGCAACACTGCCGCAGTTTGATGTTTATGAACTCACCCTTCTTCTTTATTAAAAGTTCTCCGTGCACTCTCTGTAATTTAATGCAATTTTGCAATATTTTTTTAATGTTTCTTTGATGTGGTATTTTCCACAAAAATTCTTTCCAAAGAAACTTCGCCTTATTTCCCTCGGAATTGGACACTTGCCTAGAAAATGCACAGCATCCCTTTTTCTTCAGATTACATTTAATAATATAATTTAGTTTTAGGAGTTCTCTACGAAGTTGAAACATGATTAATATGTCGAGAATTCTATGGTAGTCTTTGATGTAGTTTTTATCTTTATTCTGATTCAGCATACGTATTACGATCGCTTCTTCTGCAAACTTCATCCTCGATTGTTTGTCCACTCTCGTTGTGAGCTGAAAAAGTACGTTCTCCAAGTTCGTAGCTTCCAGCGTTCAGCCCTAAACCACAACCGTGAGCTAATTTCAGCCATTCATCGTACCATGACATTTTGTTCTGAATCGTATGAGTCTTTGCGAGACGATTGTCCGGCATCTTTATAACTCTACGTATGTTATGCTTAAGTGGGGTATGTTTAACGAATAGCGGAGATAGGCCTGTTTCGGGCATCATCATCAAGTGATGGCGAAGCCAGTGATACGGACAGGCAAAAGGTTTTCTTAATGAAAAACATTGTAGAGCGTGATTTTTTAAAAGTTATAGGAAAGTTTTTCAAAAAAAAACACATAAAATTCAGAAAAATGCATGAAATCTTTATTTGAATCGATAGTACGGTCCATATAATTTAATGTTTGAAGATTATTTCATGCAAATGTTGACCTTGACTGCGCCTCAAATGGTCCATCCGCTGAGTCCAATTTTGGCATACTCTTTCCAACATTTCGGCCGGTATCTCACGAATAAATGCTTCAATGTTGTCTTCCAATGCGTCAATTGAAGCTGGCTTGTCTGTATAGACATGAGCTTTAACATAGCCCCACAAAAAATAGTCTAAAGGTGTTAAATCGCACGATCTAGACGGCCAATTGACCGGTCCCAAACGTAAGATAAAACGTTCACCGAACTCGCCTCTCAATAAGTCCATTGTTGCGAGTGCTGTGTGGCATGTGGCATTGTCTTGTTGAAACCACATGTCACGCAAGTCAAGCATTTTGGGCAAAAAAAAGTTGGATATCATCTCACGGTAGCGCTCACCATTCACAGTTACGTTACGATTCGCATCATCTTTAAAGAAGTACGGTCCAATGATGCCACCAGCCCATAAACCGCACCAAACTGTGACTTTTTCTGGATGCATTGGTGGCTCTTGCAATGCTTCTGGCTGATATTCTTCCATTCACTCAAAAATCGACAATTCTGCTTATTTACGTACCCATTGAGCCAAAAACTAGCTTCGTCGCTGAACACTTTCTTAACTTTCTGAACTTTCTTAACAGAGCACGCATTTTGATAATAAAATTCAATAATTTGTAAGCGTTGTTCGTTTGTAAGACGATTCATGGTTAAATTATAGACCAAACTGAAGACTTTTGACAGTGAAACAAAACGCGAAACGTGCGTCAGCTGTTTAAACCAGTGTTGCCAAAAAGATAATAGCTAAAAAATCACCCTTTACATGGCTCACCTAACCCATGGTAATATTAAGATCGATATATAGGGTCTAGTTAAACTAAGGTTTCATCAAGAGGAATTGTAAATTCTTTCAACGCATATTTTGCGCATATTTTAAATTCTTCCAACGCATATTTGTTTACGCTAGATTTAATCGCGAACAAATGTCATCCATGTAAGCAAAAGTGCTGATCAAATTGACCATGTTGTAAGGCATTTATGTAATTGACTAAGACTTTAAGACTTCAATCAAAAAATAGAACAAATCTTTAACTCAACATTTTATTCAAGAGTGAACAGGTTTTCCAGTTCTTTTGGAATTTGTTTCTTTTTTTTTAGTTTTTTTTTCTTTTTTCGTTCAAAGAATTACAATCACATAATTTACAATGGCTATAATACAGAAATATGATATAACGTTTGTATATCTTTCTACTGAGTAATTTAATTATTGTATTTGAAGTTCCAGCTTTAGACTAAGCCATTCACTCGAGCCAAAGCACACTGAGCTTGTAAGTAATTCAATTCTATGCCAAAAGAATTCGGTGATATATTTCATAACTGGAAAAAGAAAATTGTCAAATACTAGAACAAATCATCTCAATTGTGAAAGGAATGCTGATGAGTTTATGTAAGGAGAAGTAGGTTTCAGTAATCCAGTTCAGTTCAACTCCAGGCTCTAATTATTTTTTTTAAATCGAAGTGCACATAGGAGTCTTAGGGCAAACTTGTGCCGTTTTTACACACAGCATTACTTCACTTCCCTTTATAAGTACCTAGGTTAGGTTGTTATTTTCAAGCTGCGTATTTACGATCTCTTAAGTTCCCTTGACTAGCCATTCGCGGGGAAACGTCATCACACTTGATTAAAGTCTTAGTTGCGTGGCGTCATTTTCTTTGCGAATCAATTCCGCATTCTGCAACATGCAGGTTTATCTTTATGTTTAATGTGAATGCCACGTAACACCACTTGAGCTGATGGCTTCCTGGAGTATACGTATTCGAAACTGCTGTGATTCAAATTCATGCAATCAAATCCTGAAGTGCGTACGACTTTCCAGGAATTATCAGAGCCAAAGAACTAAGTGAACTAAGAGGAACATCGTTAGCAAAGCGACAATTTTGACCGAAGGATAAAATAATTTGAGTGACTGCTTTGGTAATTGCTGTTTCTCAAAACCCCAGTCTAACACTGTCGCTTATGAAGATTGACTGCAGCAGAAGACGAGCGGGCATAACTAATCTTAGTCCTTGGCCTGGCTTGAATTCGAGGCTTCTACTTTCATTTGTCACCCCGCAGTGCAGTGCGCTTCGTGAAATAAAACTCGATGCTAAATTTCCCATGTGCGTCCGGGATAATCTCCATTCACTCGCAGCAAACTTCTTGACATTCACATTCCGCATCACTTCATGTGGCAATCACCTTCCAGCCATCACCAGCTAGCAGCCAATGCAACGTGTCATCAACAAATTGCCCAATCCATTTACGCGAAGACGGATTTACGGAGTGCTTTCCTTGGAACAGCACAAGTATTTCACAGATACGAATCTCTTCTTCTGGATTTTGCAGAAAACAATGACGCTCCTGCCGCATACTCGACAGTGGCACTTTTTTTTTGTCTCTTCCCGCCCCCGCTCGACTTGAGATTTTGAATCAATCAGATAGCACGCCGCCGCATGCATGACGAGTCTGCAAAACTGCCGCCACTGAGTCTCATAAATCCGCCCGCATGGACGTAAATCCATGCGAATGGATATCATAAAATATCTCGTGCTCAGATTTCAGCAAATTGCTTTAAAGCGAAGATTTATGCATTTCCGTGGTCGAGTGGTGGAGGCGTGGAGTGGCGTGTGAAGGCGGCTGGATGCAGATGCGGTGCGATAACGTCGAGTGAGTTGTATGATGGTTTGTTGCGATGATTGTGCTGCAACTACATGCGAGTGATGTCGGGTGTTGTTACGATTTTCAGGGTTTATTGGGACTCGTTTCAAGGACGCACGAAAGGCGGCCGAATCCATTCCCACTGGGAGACGACTTTCGGCCCGTAGCGTACCTCGGGACACGTTACTCAATTGGCGGCTTGCACTGCAGCCAAGGAAGTTATCAGTGACTTAACTATCGAACACTATTCCAGAGAGCTATAAATTACCGTCAATTATTTCCATCGTAAAGTTAAGCGCTGATGCTGGTCTCGTGTGCCAGTAGCTTTGCCTACTTTCTCCGAGTGGAAGAAGTTGTAGCGCTGGGCTAATTACATGTCTCAATAACCCTGCGGTTGGATTTCCCAAGCGCATCTCCCCGCTTGCGAGTGACCACCGGGCGTCAGTCGGGGGGCGGGTACTTCATCTATAAAAGGTTGTCAGAGTGATTGATGGTTTTCTTGTGTTTACTTACCAGCTAGCTCTGCATTTCCTGTTTTGATGTTTTTCTTGGGTCATAAACTTGGCTGCCCAGTTTGTCACCGATCCAAAGGGGCGAATGAAGGGCAGGCCTGAAGATTTCGGCAGTTGGCAAAATGCCAAATGGGGGGTCGTAAATGGTGTGCTAAGTCGTAATGGTGTGCGTTTCGTTTCGTTAACTGCGACTTTTCAAATTGCAAGTTTTTAAACAATTTTACGATGGATTTCGAAATTCCTATTTTAACATTAAAATTGAATTTCATAATTTATGTGTGGTCTTATGTAAGATTGACTGTCAACGTAACGCAGGAAGCTGTCAAGCCGCAAAAAAGTTTAAAGTTGGACCACCGATCGCCTTGCGTTTCGTTTGTGGAATGGATTTCATCTACATCTCTTTCAGAGAAACACCTGTAATCGTAAACGAGGAACCTAAAAAAGTCAACGCTTTCAGCAGATTCCATAGCCCACAGAATTGTCATTCAGTCGATGAAATTTGTGAAATATTTTCTTAATTTTTTGCAAAATTGTTGGCATAAATATTCTCTTTAAATTGTCAAGTAGTCTTTCACGATCGGAATGGTTTTAAATTCAATAAATTATTTTTGGCTAAAAATATCTTAGCAACTAATAGCAATAAGAAACATCTGATTATCCGTTGACGAATGACTTGGCTATTCTTTGGGCTTAGCATCAATTTATAACCGGACGATGCACGATTCTCATTAATCTTCTTTAAAATTTGTTGACTTTATTTACAGTTCATACCTCATCCTAAAATATAAAGGCCAGTGGAATAGAATGAGCGAAAAATGAGATTAAAAAGAAATTAACAAAAAAAGACACCGAAGTGATTCTGTAAGGGTTTCGATATTCCTTTTTGGAACGAGCCCTTAAAAACAGTTAGGATTGTTTTTGTTTTCTTCAGTTAAAAGTAGATATCGCTCGAAGATTTTTTTTTTTTAAGTCAGAGGAGATTTTTAATGCATTAAAGAAAGTAAGAAAGCAGGACTTGTGCAACAAATAAACCTATATTTTTTATTGTAGTTTGTGGCAAACCCGATACTAAAAGAAATGCGTAATTCGATTTTATTAATTTTGCAATATTTATATTAAGGTTTTTTTCGTTTTTTCTTAAGCTGTTTTTTGTTTTAATATCTTTCTTTTTTTTCTTTTTTTCTTTTTTCCTTTTTGCACAAATAATCTCTCTACCAAAATTGTAAATTGTGCGATAACACTATGTAAATTTTGAATCGAAATAAATGATTGGATTGAATTGAATTTTTTTTAAATACGTAACGCAACAACTTTTTGCTTTGATATGGTTTGGTGTTGAGTCCCCCAACTGTCTGAAAGAAAACAAGTTAATCGACGAATTACATGCAACAGAGCTACGATACGGAAGCTTCATTTTATGGCTGAAGTGACGAAAAATAAGTCTTCTATGATAGTCTAAAGCACTAAAATATCTTTAATCAAACAGTTCAAAAAGGTAAACTTGTGATTTAAGTGGAGTATTTAGGGTTTTGTTCCAAAGGAATAACGAAACCAAAAATACTCAAATATTGTGTGCGATTTTTCCTTCATACTAAAATAAATTCATTACTAACTTTTTTTGAAAAAAAAAAAAAATCGGAAATTGGTTGGGTAATCGCATAGGTCTTGTGAAATGAAATAGAGTTTAAATTTTGAACTTTTCATTTGGAAGTTAAGTTTTCGAAGGGTTAACCCTACACTTCTTTTTTAATAAAAGAAATATTTTTTTATATAATTTATGGCTGCAAATACCAGAATAATAATAAGAAAAACTTTATTCTACGTAAATTGGCTTGATTATTCTCTTCAAAATATGTACAAAGCTTATGAAAGAAGTAAGAATTGAGTTGTATCAGATTTTCTACACTCCCCTCTTATATCTTCACCTGCGGGTCTAAAAATCTCGGTCGGTCGGTCTTGATGTAATCTGTTTGTTAAAATTAATTTGAGCCTTCTGGCTTTAATACTTTTCGAGAGCCAAAAAACAACAGCATTCGAATTTTGAAGATCCAAAAACGCCATTTTGTAGATCTCGGAGAACGAATAGAAAAATACTAAAACAAATTGTGTTCGGTAAATTTTTCGAGATATTAACGATTAAAATCACACAAGTTTACTGCCGAAGAGGGTGAACTGGCGATAATCTCAGTGGATACGCTTGCAAGAATTGTATCCCTTAAGTGTGCTTAAGCAATTTTCACACGGCTGACGCGATCAGCAAAAGGGAATTGGATTTTCCTTTATTTAGTTTCATTCGAAATGAAAAGAAAATTTGACTGTAGCTATTTTGATTCGAAGTTATATTAATTTAAAGAAACCCTAATAATTACTAATGTGTTTACGAACACTTGACCACTCACACTTGACCGGCTTTTTGAAATGCAAAGACTTAGACAAACTGTGAAATGTCTTTTTATTGGAAACAATAAAACGAACGAGTGAATTTTTTCACTAAAAATGGATGCCTATTATCCGGTTAGAATTCTTTCGAAATCAATGAAAAAAATTGTCCAATTTTCAAATGTTGGTCATTAAAAATATCAATAAATAAGCTAAAACTGTTGCTGTGATTTTTCACAGGATTTTCGGCGACCCACCTTTAAGTACGACTAACAATTCTCCTGGAGTATTGCAGTTGTATAATTTTTGTAAAAAAAAAAAACCTGTAAAGTTGGTTACGATGAAGAGACGAGCAAACCTATTTTTCTCGAATTTTTACACATATCAAATCTTTGAATTGTAGAAGATTGCTACTCATCTAGTGAACATTTATCAAACGAATTTCTGGAACTCGACTGACACCAACAATTTAGTGCTTAGTGTAACGTCAGCTTTTATTTTTTTTTTTTATTTTTTAGGTTTAAAGAAACGCATACTTGCCTAAATTTTGTTTAGCAGCCAGCAAAATTACTTTGTTTTTTTAGGAATGCACTCTGAGCAAGAATTTGAAATTTGAATTGACAATGGGACAATGGGAAAAGGAAGTGCTTATATTGAAGAAATGTATTTGATAAGAAACCTACCAAAAACCTGCTGCTTGCATTTCTTTTACTGAAATCACCAGTTTCTTTTGTTTAGATCTGATAAAAATTATATTAACGTGGTTTTCATTTTATTTCATAGTTTAAATTATGTTTTTTTTTTTGTTGCTTGATGGTTGGTGCGTCAGACTGTTTAGCGAGCGTACTCGGGTTCAAATCGAGCCCGTGGAAAAATCCCACCATAAGCAATTTTCAGTTCGGGTTTTTGGGTTCAAATCGAGCCCGAGTTACTTTATAACTTTCGTATATTTTACTGAGCGAAAATTTACATTGGTGAGCCGCACAGCTTCGCCTCCGTCACACAAGTGCCTCGTGGTTCTTTTTGCGTGTGAGGTGTCTACGTCTCTCCTCTTTTTGGCGGTTCCCTTATCGCTTTATCAGATAAGGAATTTCGGAGTTGTTCTTGACAGAAGCAGCTGGGGATATGTTTTCGGTATATGTAGTGATGTGCATATAACTTCCGTGGACAAAAATACCATAAGCAATTTTCACGGCCCCACCTCTAGCAATCGACTGACAATCCTCCTGAAGTTCTTCTATCTTGGAAACTTTTCGCATTTCGCCGTTCAGAACCGACATTAAAAAGTAGGTCTCCTCCACATGTGTCATATTACATCGCGCACAACACAGTGAAGGTGACACTTTGTAACTGCCATCCTGTCTTTTTTGACGTAGCTCAAAAATTCAGGCAGACGTCTGTTATATTAGCATCCTTGATGTCCTTCTTTTTGGTTCATTATTCTATAAAAACCTTAGTAATCGTATTTTTTCTCTAAAGCTCTAGCTGTTTTTTAGTTTAGTTTTAGTATAGATGTAATTTATCAAATAGCACAAAAATCTATTAACATTAGTTTTACCTAGACAAAAGGAACGACATTTATTCGTTGCATAAATAAATATGGCCGCCAGAATTTGCAACACTTGATCATAAGACATAAGACATATTCTGACGTCACGTGGTAATTTGTCACACTGATAAGAATTCACGGTCTGCATGACTTTTCCTTTCATTTAGCAAACGCTATTCAGGCCAAGTTATTGCAACAAAACAAAACAAAACAAAGTCGTGTCGTTCACCCACATTTCTGTCGTCTCTTGTTAAGTATTTGTCGTAAACCTCTTAATTATACACACAACATCACACCGGTGCCAATTTCACGGTGTGTAATAAAGTTAATAACAAAAATAGCACAAAAACAATTGTCTAATTAGGCGCTCGCACACTTTTTTTTTTCATCCAAATTATACCAGTCGACAGTGCGGCGGCGACCAGGAAACCCTGGAGGTCTTCGCTGCTCAAAGAGCCTTAGTAAAACAAACGCCACGATGACATTTTCCACATCTCGTTTATTCATTGGCAGTGGTAGCTTAAATAATTTGTTACAAATGTTATTACAATAAAAAAACAAATTCTTAACAATAAAAATAAGATGAAAGAGAAGAAGAGACAAAACAAATTCTAAAAAAAAAAGAATTCACTAAATTTTTTTATGGGGAGAAGTGTGAACACAGCTTTACATTCAGCACGGGATACTGTAAAAAAAAGTTGAAACATTCGTATGAGCATGAGTATTGGACTTAATACTGAATGAAGAGAGCGGCGATGAACAGAGCGACAGAGAAAGAGAGAGAAGCTTCATTCAATGGTTGATCATAAGGCACTAGTGTGGCGGACGCCTTGGTGGCGGAACCCTACTTCCGGTACTTGTAGCCGCCATCCGCTGAATAACTCTGAGGGATGGTTTCGGGGACGGAGCTTGGAGCGCCGTAGCTCGGCGAGGGAGCCGACGGAGCGCCGTACGAGCTCGACGGGACAGAAGGCGCGGAAGGTGCGTAGCCGCCGGGAGATGGCGCGCCGTAACTGGGCGAGGGGGCTGATGGTCCTGAGGGAGCTGGGGCACCGTAGCTGGCCGACGGTGCTGCGCCCGAGCTGTATCCCCCTGACGAGCTGTACCCGCCCGAGGAGCTGTAGCCACCAGAAGGTCCTTGTGGAGCGTTGTAGCTGGAGGAGATCTGGGAGCCCGACGAGTAGCCTGTGGCCGGTCCAGACGCTGGGGCGCCGTATGACGAAGAGGGCACTGGTCCTGAGGCAGGAGCACCGTAGCTAGATGAGGGCGCTGATGGGGCGCCGTAACTGGGCGAGGGTGCGGCTGGGGCACCGTAGCTTGATGATGGACCTGAGGGCGCTCCGTAGCTGGGTGATGGAGCCGGCGCTGACGGGGCACCGTAGCTGCCAGATGGAGCTGCAGGCGCACCGTAGCTCGGGGACGGGGCAGAAGGCGCTCCGTAGGTCGATGACGGGGCGGATGGGGCACCGTAGCTTGGCGAAGGAGCTGATGGGGCACCGTAGCTTGGCGAAGGAGCTGATGGGGCACCGTAGCTGGGTGATGGAGACGGCGCTGATGGCGCGCCATAGCTGGACGAAGGTTTCGATGGAGCACCATAGCTGGAGGAAGGTTTCGATGGAGCACCGTAGCTGGACGATGGCTTCGATGGAGCACCATAGCTGGACGATGGCTTCGATGGGGCGCCGTAGCTCGACGTAGGTGCACTGTAGCTCGTGGAGGACGAAGAACTGTAGCCGCCGGATGAGTAGCCGGAGGTTGGTCCCGTAGGAACTCCGTAGCTGGAGGAGGGCGGTGATGGGGCAGATGGTGCGCCGTAGCTTGGGGATGGTGCAGATGGCGCACCATAACTTGGAGATGGAGCCGAGGGAGCACCATAGCTGGTTGACGGTGCTGGTGCGGATGGAGCACCGTAGGAGGAAGATGGTGCGGAGGGAGCCCCGTAGCTTGTTGATGGTTTGGAAGGTGCACCGTAGCTGGAAGATGGTGTAGCGGCAGAGCTATAGCTGGGTCCTACTGGTGCACCGTATGTCGAGGATGGACCCGAAGGAGCATCGTAGCTTCCCGACGGAGGAGCACCGTAGCTGGACGATGGAGCAGGGGCCGATGGAGCTCCGTAAGAGGGCGATGGGGCGGAGGGAGCACCGTAGCTGTACGAGGGCTTAGAGGGAGCTCCGTAGCTGGACGACGGCTTAGAGGGCGCTCCGTAGCTGGACGACGGCTTAGAGGGTGCTCCGTAGCTGGTTGATGGTGCCGGCGCAGACGGGGCACCGTAGCTGCCAGATGGGGCTGATGGGACGCCGTAGCTTGTCGATGGCGGAGACACCTTTGGTGCTCCGTAGCTGCTCGATGGCGGCGCTCCGTACGAAGACGACGGCCTCTTGGGTGGTCCGTAGCTTGATGATGGACGCTTCGGGGGTCCATAACTGGAAGACGGCTTTTTGGGTGGTCCGTAGCTAGGCGCCGGTCTGCTGGGGGCGCCATAGCTTGAAGGCGGAGGGGCGCCGTAACTGCTGGACGGCCTCGACGGTGCGCCGTAGCTGCTGGACGGCTTCGACGGAGCGCCATAGCTACTGGACGGCTTCGAGGGGGCACCGTAACTGCTGGACGGTCTCGAAGGAGCGCCGTAGCTGGTTGAGGGTGGGGCGCCGTAGCTGGTTGAGGGTGGGGCGCCGTAACTGCTTGATGGTCGGGACGGAGGTCCGTAGCTCTGCGACGGTGCAGCTGGTCCCGATGGCGGCGGCAGATATGAGTTCGATGGCGCGCTATACCGCGTCGACGGCCTCTGGCCCGAGGTGGGCGGCAGATAGTTACTCGACGGCGCCGGGGGCTCACCAAAAACCGCGCTCATGCAGCACACAGCGACGCACAGCACCTGCGAACAGCCAAGAGAACAAAATAAACCTGGTGGCTAATGGAATTGCAAAATCGCTGCGGCACAACTCACCGTCGTCGTCAACTTCATCATCCTCATCGCGATTGAACTAGTTTCTCACAGAATTTCCAACCTGCAACGTAAAAGAAAACCAAGATGAGATCTATTTAGTCCAATTCGGAGCCAAGCGACTCCCAGGCAAGCAACTCCCATGCATTGCGCGTTGCGTCACCGCGACGGAGCTGCGCGTTTTGTAAATTTTACGCATGCGTAACCGCATCGCGTACGCGATCACTGGCGGGCCGGCGGTGTTATTTAACGCTGCTCGCTCGGAGTTAATTGATTTCTGATGCTCTCTCGCGGCGCCAATATGCAAAATCGATCGAGGAAGATGCGCCGACAGACGCGACGGCGCAAAGTGAAATCCGCTTCCATTGTATGGAAGCTCTTGCACTCTGCCAATTCACTCTAGCAAAAGCGAAAGTAGGTGTCTATGGACAGCGTATGACGTCGCATTGTTTCCGCCAGACGCTCGCTGCGATTGGGCGACTCAATCGTGTGCTAGGTTCTCTTTCATACCTCGAACAATGACATATTCACAAATTCGCGATGCTTTCGACGTTGAAAGTGAAAAACAAAAAGAAAAACGAAAATGAAATCGAAATCGAAAATCCAAAATTCCCTTTTTATGGATCGATTTCGAGCGGAGTCGACTCCATCGAAACCGAAAGTGAATCGTCGTGACACATCGGTGGCGTTTCTCTGATCTGTGATCAGTTTCACTTTCGGTGGCATTGCGCCTAATGCGGGGGCACACAAAGAACGCAAGTTGGAGCCCAATTACGCTCGTCTACCGCGGCAATTCAATGGCGGCATCTCGGAGTGAAACTCCATCCGCATTGTGGCGCGCATCGGTTGGTTGGTGGAAAATTTAATTTGTTTTCCCTTGCGGTGCCCATCGATGACATCAGCGACTCGCCAGCAGATCACAAAAGAGCAAAGAAGCAAGTGTGAGGTGGTTTCACCAGCCCCCAGTCCCCATCCCCCCTAGGAAGTAATCCTCGACAGCAAAAGGGTACCTGCTGGTGTCGTGTGTTACTTAATCGGTTCCGATGCATATCTTTCGGGTGAGCACTGAGATTTCCGCTTTGTTGCAGCGGAGCGGAGTTTCTTTTCCTCTTAATTACGGTTTTTCGTTGTCGTTTTTCTTTTGTGGAGGCGCGTTTGTCGTTTTTTTTTTCTCCTCCGACGGCGCCGAATATTTGAATAATGTTGCAATCGATCGCAGCCATAGTGTGTGAGTGTGCCACTCATAAAATGCGATTCATAACGATTTGTAGCTTGAAAAAGAAGATTTTCCCAGCTGCACAGATAAATCTCCGTCTATTTAATCGTAATCTCGGCCCGTTTGCATAATTCCCTTTTGTTTGGACGGGTTAATTTGATTTTATGCGAACGAATGGGTATGAGGTTTGCAACATTTTATGTGCGCAGCAACAAGTTGCTGGGCAAACAGCAGTTTATGCAAACGAGCAATTTTGCTGTCATTTGTTTGGTTTTATTTTATTTTGGTGCGTGTTTGTGGAATGTGTGTTGTAAATAAGCGCTTAATTTGCACAGGAAACGTACACATATTTCAATATTGGCTGAGATGTTGCGTAACACAAGGGGTGGCAGTGTTTGTTTTGAAGTGAGAAGTAGCAACGTTTAAGTGTCGGAGTGGACTTAAAAAGAGACTGGAATTCCGCGGTTGGGATATTTGTAGCTTTTGCTATAACCCGTGCAAATCGAGCAGTTGTTCTAAATTCAACTCGCTTATGAAACGATTGTCTGTGGGGTTTGTGGACCCGGTGGGGCTCTCATCAAATAGTTTCTTTAGTTTCTTGTTTTTTTGTTAACTGAAGGCAGTTGAGTTGTGTACACAAACCTAAAGATTACTGGCTGCGCATCTAGACTGCCAGTTTCATTGAACATTGATCAATGGAATCTTGTTTAATCCTACAATGCGCAGTGTGGCAGATCTGATACAACTCAATTTTTAGTTCTTTCATAAACCATGGATCACAATTTTACTCGGTTAAGCTTTGTAGATGATCTGCTTTACATATTTTGAAGGGAATAATTATGGCAATTTACCCAGACTAAGGGACCTACACATCTCGAGATGCGTGAATTAGAAGTCATTCAGATAGCAATTTCTGGTGGAATTTTGGTAGCGATCAGTAGTAACAGTATACTTTGAGGCATGATCATCCGATTTGAAAAAAATGTCCTTGTGACCAATCTTAGATCTCAAACGAGAAGAAGAACGATCGATACTAAGAATCTCTGGAAGATCAGTTGAGGATCGACTGAGGATTGTTTGATCTATACCTTGAAAGACATCATACATTGTAACAGCCCATTGAGAGCCAGAGCATAGCTTGTTCGAACCTCCACTGTGTTGTGCGCCTTATAATTTTGACACATGTGAAGGGGATCTACTATTTAATGCCGGTTCCGAACGGGGAATTGCGTAAGCTTTTCAGTCGTTCGCTGGTGGTAAGGCTGTGAAAAATGTTTGTGGAGTTTTTTTTTTGCCCGACCTGGGTAAAACAGTCCGACGCACTAACCGATCAAGCCAACGGCGCCCATTAAAAGATGATATCAAAAATTGAAAAAATAATCTGCGTAACAGCCCATACAGGGTCAGAACATAGCTTGCTCGAATATTAAAAAAAAAGGACTCAATACCTGAATTAGACTTTTTTTGCTACCCAAAAGCCAAAATTTCATTTTCATAGAAAATCAGATTAAGTTCTCAACATCGATCTTAAAATAAATTCGACGGATATTACGTGAGTTCTGAATGTTCTCCATACTGACCGGGAACTTAGGTTCAATATGGTTTTGATTTAATAGAACACAGTTTTTGTTTTAATGACAATCGTCTACGACTGGGATAAATATTTTGAGCCAAGGAAAATTCATCTCGATCATTAAAAATTTGAGCTTAGACTGTTTGCGGTGGTGCGGAAAAAATGAAAACAATGTTCCTGCTATGTTAAAATTTTGCACGCTTCACAATTTTCTGCTCAACTATGACATGTGGTGATTGAACACCTATTTGTTGTTTAAGTCGAATGTAACCGCAGAGGAACAATATTGTCTCAAATGCGACAAGTCCAAGTGAGCCTACTTGCCCGACTACCTGGGCAAGTTGGGAAATGTGCTTAAAAATGGAAAAATAAGCTCCATAAGAGACAAAAAGGATTAATTTATAATACGCGCTACCCTACATACAGAAGTAAGCGAGTACCCTTATGTACCACACAAAAAGATCTTATAAAAAGATCTTATGAAAAGAATTTTATTCGGACTAGTTCGGACTAGTAAATTCTCATTTATTAATTTAATAATCCTTCAGATTTTCCATGTCTTTGTCAGTCAGGAAAATTCTTTCCAGGTTTTATTAGGTGTACAACTTTGCTTCCGCCGTTTTGCAATAGATGGCTGTAGGGGTAAGTGGTAGTCGAAATAAATAGATCGTAGGTGCCATACAATAAGCTTAGGTATTTGTAAGCATAACGCCATCGAAATATTAGTCGATTTGTGTCTGCATCATAAAGTTATTCTCGATTAAACATGTCAGCTTACGAGCCAAATTCTCGTCATTTGTGGGAGGTTTTAATTTTCTGCTTTAATATGAAGAAATCTGCGGCTGAGGCTCATTGAATGCACTCAAATACTTATGATGAGGCAGCTATTAGTGAAAGAACATGCCGAGAGTGGTTTTAACGCTTCAAGAACGGTGATTTTGACGTCGAAGACCGGCATGGCAGTGGAATAGAGAAGGTTTTCGAAGATTTAGAATTGAAGGCATTACTTGATCAAGACTCGTGTCAAACTCGTTCATGGCAATCAAATCAAACGCAAAACGAATCATAAATGCATAACCAGTTTATTACAATAAAGCCTCGAATTTCGAAAAAAACGGCGTAAGCAAAGTTGTACACCTTATATTATTACTGAATTTGATTCATAATAATAATTAATACAAATATTTACCAACAATGCAATCAGCGCTAGCTAATCTTTCTAAAAACTACTAACCACGAGCATCGACCATTTCTGTTAGTAATTACTGGCTCGACTAAGTATCCTGTGTATGTCCAGCGTCAATAAATATATTGAGGTTATGCTAATGATTTCAGTAAAGATTGTGAAAATTTTATGTGTTCTCTTTGGTTAAAATGCTCAAACAACTTCTTTATAACAATATGGGCAGCGCGAATCAATTTCAATGTGTTAAGTACATTCTTCTAACATAATGCTACAAGACATACATATGTTTTTATTTAAGAAGCACAGGGACAGGAGATATAAAATAGTCACGTTGGTTTATTTATTCCCAAGTCCCTGAACAACTCTGACCATGTCGTTGTTTTAACCCTGCAAAAGATCGTCTTAGAACCGAAACCCCCAACCAAATCGTTTACATAACCAGAAGCTATGCAAAATCAATCAGTTTCACAGAAGACGTAAAAAAAAAGTATGTCTTGGCTTCGATGTTGCAAATTCTGAATTTTGACCTTAGTTTCATTTCGATTTATACAATAGAAATATTACCAAGAAGCTATCATAAAATATATGAATTAGCTTTGATCCTTCGTTAAATAGACTGTAACTTAAATTGGAAATGATCGATGAATGGATTTAGTTTCCAAATATGAAAGGAATTCAGATGGTTTCGAAAATAAGCATCCGCATCGTGGCATTACTTTGTCATTGTTCCCAATGAGCAAGAAACTTTTCACTGCAAAGCAAAAATTTTCAAATAGTCTCTTTCGAAGAAGCTCAAATTTCAGGTGCTCTTCGTATTGTTGCCAAAAGGTCATTTTCCGAAAAGTTATCACTCCATAGATATCAACATTTTAGGCTTTCCTTTCAGCCACTTTATTTTAGGCGTTACGTCGCATTCACCGGCACGTATTATCGCCGAGGAGAACAAATTGCTTGGCATTTGTGAAGTGCTGCATTTGGAATTCCACTAGAGATGTGATTTTATCTCAAAAATTTGTTTGCTTTTTTTAGTTGTCACGGATGAATTTTGTCGAAGCTTAATTTTCATTTAGGTCGATTTTGACTAAAGCCCCGTAGAAAACAATGGACTCCATGATTGTTAAAACAACGTAAGTAACACATTTTTTGAAATCACTTTTATTTTGCATTGCTTATGGGCAGAGCTTTGCGTTGGCAGACCTAAAACACATTCAAATTTGAATGCTAAATCAGCATTTTTTTGTTCTGTGAAATATACTGTTTTTTGTCTCTCCTGTAAATAAATAAAAATGTTACTTATGCATGTTGTTTAAACAATCATCGATTCAATGACTTTATTGATTAAATTTTGTCTAAAGTCCAAAAGTATAAATTTGTTGATTACATTTAAGCCCGGAAGACATAATAAATTGCTTGGGTGAGTTTTAGCGACTTTTTTAAGAGCCATTTTTAATGCATCCGCGTTATGCTGTAAATGTACGGAAAATGCAATCGATGCAGATGATGTCATGGCATTGGGACCACGAAGGCTGTTATTTAATTTGTGTATAAAGGAAAATAAAAAAAGGAAACTATTTAAGTTTTGGGTGTGAAATTGCATTTTTCACGGTTTATGAATCAGTGTTTGGATTTTTAATGCGACGCAACTGGGAACTGATCGGAGAGCCTCCGACAGGCACACCTCAGTGAAGATAGATTTTTTTTTATGGAATTTTTGAAATTTGTGAAATTTAACGCTTTGATTTTGGTAGACAAATTTGTTAAGTTTTCTTTCTTGCAAAAAGGTGAAATGGCATCGGGCAGTCTCTTTGGATGGTCGCACCCAAAAAATTTGCAAAAGAGCCTCGTTTAAATGAAAGTTTGAGTTCATATAAAAACATAAAGATAAAATTTCATATTAACCTCAACTGTGCTTTAGGAAGTGCTTTCCCTGTTCGCCAGTCGGATTTGTGGCGGGGCAGTATCAATATAAAATTTCATATTTTTTCAACTACAAGTCCCGACAGCAGTTTAAATAATCACTCTCCCTTTCCTTTCTTCTCCTCTGTTGAAGTTTCTTTTCCCAGCCCTGAAGCTTCCGTTTTAAATGAAATTGAGAAATTAAAAAAAGAGTTCCCGTGAGTTATGTAATACCAAATTTAATTTTCACAAAAACCATAAACTTAAGAGTTTGCTTTGCCTGCGAAGTTCTTCGCCTTCGAGTTTTTGGTACATTTGGTGGAGCAAAAAAATTTTAATTTAATGTCAATGTTATGCCCAAGTTTTGGATGTTTCTGTTCATAAACAGACATTTTTTATGGTACATTATGTCTCTAATAAACCTTCTTATGATGCTGGGCATGGTCGTGTGTTTATTGGATAATTTACACCCAAATTGCGCCAGTCGTCCTTGAGGTGGTTTCTTTACCACGAAACGGATACAATCAGCCTTTGTGTTTTGTGGTTGGGGTTTTTTTTTTCTTTTGGTTGGGGGAACGAAATAAATTTGCTTAGAAGAATGCAAAAAGGAAGGTTGAGGGTTCAGGGCTCTTCGGATGTGGTGATAAATGACTCTAACTTTGACGGTATATATGTCGCAATTAAAACAGTCAGAGATTAGTTTTACGACCCAACGACTTATGGATTTGATGAGTTAGCAGCATTTTAATGTTTCTAGTTTTAAATCTAGTTGCTGTACAAGCTGTACAAAAAGTTAAGTATTTGATGTGCTTTTAAAAAAATGTAATACATGTTTACATGTTTGGCATTGGCAGAAGAACTTGAAATTTTAAATATAGGGACCAGAAAAATTATGGAGATTTTAGAAAAAAGGAGTGTGCTTTAGATTACACAACTGAAGTAAAACTTCTTTAACAGTCTCAATGCATCGAATAGAAATGTAGCAAGTTTACAAGATAAGGAATTTACCTTCCAAATTTCAACCAGATCGGTCAAACCGTTCTAGATTTGCAAACTCCAAACATTAACAAAAGCCGATTTGAAAACCCATAAGATTTTTTCTGACTCTTGAAGGACTGAACCGATTTTGATGGAATTTGAAATTAAAATTTCTTATGTCCTACACTGAAACGTTAACTAATTTGTTCTTGGATGCAATGAGTTTGACTTCAACTCAGAAAGCAACCGCGGCACACACACAGGCCGACGTTTCCCTAAATTTCAAGGAAATCGGACCGACCTACTGAACTCTTTGGCGATTGTGCACACGTGTTCAATTATAGTATCTCCCGCTACTGCTGTGAACCACAACGCAAAGTTAATTCAACCCCTTTCTGCTCTACAAAAACAAACTATACAGAATACGATAGCCGAATAAGTCAACATGTCGTCTCATATAAGTCAGTTTACTCCTAATGCGCGTAAAGAAGTTTTACTTCAAAAATTTGCTCATTTTCGTCGCGTAGGCATTTAAACTAACGGTTGTTGAAGAAAAAAAGTAGATTTGACTTCAAATTATAGTGGTAAACAAGCCATTATTATCGAACTATGGATCTCTTCATTTTGCTTTGCAAAAGCATATTTTCGAATTAACGAGGTGACCAAATTGCATAGATTTTCTTGGATTTACCAATTTTTTTTTAGGGGACTGTGAGAATGCTTCGATTTACAGAGGTTTTCGAAATATGGAAGTCCCAATTATCGAGAGTTTACTGTATAACAAAATGGAGGTAATTTTAAAATAATATCATCAACTAGAAATAAGACTAGGTTTGTAATTAGAACTGGAGTGTCATTAAGGCTGTGGTCTGTTAATCCATCGTTATTGCAATAAGTACATTTTTTTTTTGCGTTACAGACTTGAAATTCGATAACTTAGACGGCTTAAAAGTTGGACTTAAAAACTCGATAGCTGCAAGTGTCCTTGCCAATGATCAGACAATCATAGACCAAAACAGTCTTAAAAGAGAATTGCTGCAAATCGTTGACAGAAAATTCAAGTCTGAGATCAATTTGGCGAAATACTGACGTAGTTAATCGGTCGGTTTGAGTTACACAGTTTGTTATTTAAACTGACGACTCCACACAAACTTATCTTGTTAGTGTTTCACAGATTCCCAGAGTCGATTTGAACTAAATTTAAGTTTAGTTTTAATTTTGGGGGATTAAAACCTAAAAAAAGGTAACTAATTGGTGGTAATGATGTGCGAAAATATGCGAAACAAAAATTTGGAGCGAAACAAAGTGTTCTCTTCATTTAAAACGGAGAAAAGCCGCATGAATCTAATATTTGTTTATGCGTTTCCACGTTCGAGCGGAGTTTCTGTCTTAATCTGCTTTAATATGAGTTTTTATCAAATTGAAATAAAATCTTTCAGGATTGAACCGAAAACAAAATCATTGCTATAGTTTTTAACTCCATTATTGAGAGTTTTTTGGTCTGAACCAAAAATCTTTTAGTGGAAGAAAAAAAAAAAATGTCGTTGGGTTCTGGCCACAGACAGCCCAATATAGACACCCATCTGGGCAGCTACCATTTCCTCTCGCCCATCGATGAATTTGACAGTAATTCACAAATGTAGCTCAAATACAGGAAGCATTTTGGCAGTAATTCAGAAATCATCGAACACTAGTTCATAATTTTAACGCACATTTGTTTGATTTGCTTTTTAAAGCTCTCGCACGTATTCGCAAATACAAAATGTTATAAGAAACGCTGTCAAATAAAATCTAGGGGCAAGGGAAGAAGAAGTTGGGTATCTGTATTGACTCATTTGTGGTTCTGGCCACCAAAACTAAGCAGTACCAATGATGTAATCGAAATTTTCATCATTATCATCTTCTGCAGCCGCATGTTCCACTAACGTGGTCGCGGGGACAATGCACTCATTTCTTTGAAAAGACCAACTTTACGGCTGTAGTCAGATTTAAATAAATGTTTGAAATGTTTGAAAATGTTTCTGCATTTCTGGATCTAAATAAAAGTTCCAAAAACAGCCGAGAATTAAGGTGTTTTTTAAGTGTTAATTAGCTCACAAAAATGTGTTCCAAAAAAGTTGGTTTTTCGCAACAAAGCTAGTTAGATTCTAAAAATATTCACCATCTTAACAATATCGCTCTAAATAAATGCTTTTTTTTTCAGAAGCAATTTAGGTAGAAAGAGTCGTTTAACAATCCGTTATAATTAAAGAGATTCGATTCGGAGGATGTGTTAATTCATTCTTGTTTTGTACGGGACCTCAAATTTGATGTAAAAAATTTCAATATAATTAATTTCGTCACAAAAGCAATTATAGTTTTTGATGCGTAAAAATCATAATTCGTACAAAAAAGGGAAAATATATTTCGAGCTATCTTTTTTTGAAATTCCTTCCAATTCGTCTTATAGGTCAACGATTTAACAAGAAAATCGAAGGAGTTTCATAAAAAAAAAAAACCTAACCCTCGTTTTGGTTTTCTCAAAAGTCACAACAATATTCCACCACCGAACGACAAAAAGAAGTGAATCAGCAAAACCAAAACAGCATATCCGCACTTCAATTCAAACGAATGAAAAATAATCACTTTTCAGGTTTGAAAGCTACCCGTAACAAAATATCGACTAGCAGTTTAAGATTTGAATTCAAATTAATTCTGACACAACGGTTTTGAATATTCAAACTTGTAACCTGCGATTGTACAATGTTCGTTGAATATTAAATTTTATTTTGATCAACTTTTTAGTTTGCAATCAAAATGACACCAAGAAAATCACTTCTCTGTTGACCAATTGAAATGCAATGCAACGGTGCACTTATTTCCGCGCACCAAGCAAAATTTTGAAATAGAATTTCATTTGAATTTCGAGACACAGTGTCTACCCCTCTTGGATGAGTTTGAAATTTTGCAATAAAACCGATTTCACTTTTTCACTGAATCCAACAGGTGTTGTCACTTGAATGTCCTTTCGAAGGAAGAAACACGAAATTTTGTTTTGTTTTGATTTTTTTTTTTAACTAACCAGAAATATTTTCGATATCCCAAATTTGTTTCCTTGTGATGTGTAGAACTGGAAAACTTTGTTTCAAACGGATAATAAGTCTAAGACACGTGTATTCCGATAGTTGAATGCAAACTACATGGGCTACTCGGAGCGTCGAGCTATTTTATACCGAAATTACATATTTTTCCCTACGAGGCTTTTTGTTGTTGTTGTTGTTGTGGTAATGATGTGTCTTCGTTCGTGAGGTCTTTGAAAAGAGTTTTTCCCATTTGAATGTGAGCGATGATCACCAAACGAAAAGCGATAGATACGTTTTTTTTTTGTTTGTTGTTCAATTTCATATCGTTCACAGTCGGAGAGGCGAATAGATAGAGAGAGAACGAGAGAATAGTGCATCTTCAGTTTACAAAAAATCACCAACGAACAAAGACAGACACACAGCAAGATACGAGCACCTGAGCAACGATGATGAGGAGGAATAGACAAAAAAACAAAAGCTTAAGATACACGCAACTTGTTCACCAACAATCCAGCGGGGTGAACTGCAATCCCACCAATGTGAGCCCCCTTTTCGAGTCGGAATCGGAGTTAAAGTTTTTGGTTTTCTTTTTTTTGCGGAGAGCGTCGACAGTTTGCGCGGCTTGTAATTGGGTAGATGGGTCGCAGTAGAAGATGTGCTTCGAGATACAGAGACACAGACTCGGAGTTAATTAGGAGATCTGCTGGACGGTATGGATTTTTGTTTCTGCAAACGACGCGCTGGCCTTTCTGCGATTTGACGCGCCAACGAGCAGCCGTTGAGTAAGTCGATTATGCAGGTGAATTAATTTGTTAATTTGATGATGTCGTGGTGACCGTGTAGTTCGTGTTTTTGAAAAACAGGCTAAGAAGTACGAGGAAATGCTGTAAACTGTTACGTAAGATGGAGGCTAAGTACAGTGGTTGGATGACTTTGTTTACATTTTCGCTAAGCAGATTTGTTGACCAGACGAATGGGCTTTTCCATAAGTCGGCGGCATCGGTATGCTGGCGGGTGAATGCGTCGTGTGTTGTAAGCAGCTTAGGTTCGAAGAAGAAGTGCGTGATCATCTGGGTAACAATTGAACGCGATGAGGTATTTCAAATACTTTAAGTGGCCGGCGAGGGAGTGCAACAGTCTCTGCGGGGGGGCCTAATGAACAGACCACTTCCAAATGAGTTCACGTTTGTGTAAATTCGAAAGAATTTAGTGACTGCTTTAATTCGATCGAAAGATCGATGATGATTACCACCATCGCGACTTCCGAAACGCGCTTAGAATGCGATTCCGTCAGGAAGGCGACCGTTCGGCAGACCCAGGATGGGATGGATGGACCAAAAGCTCGCTTGGTTACGTTTGAAAATACCTCCTAATGAGTTAGCGTCGGCGGCGGAGGATCGAGTTGCCTGCGTGCATTGCCCCCGGGTCCCCATTAGTGGAACACGCGGTCAAGAAAATAGTGATGATGATGAAAAGGTTCGAAAAAAGATGTAGACAGTGTCATCACTTCCAGACAGAAACATTCAATTCATTTGGGTTCTTTTGGGGTCATTGTGTCCCGCAATGCGATACACAAAATTCGACACTTCTTTACTTCGCTCTGCGAAGGGCAAGAGTTCTACGACTTTTTTTTATTGCCATCCGGAGCCGAAGTGTTAGGTTTTTGTGTGTGTGTGTTTTTTTTTTGTGCATGTCGGCTTGTGGGACGTCTTTTCACACAGAATTTGAAAGAAGCTACGACGGTGTTCATTAAATTGATGTAATGGGATCTTCAGTCAGCTTCCGAGGAGAACTTCTACGCCTATTCGCAACAGCGTTTCGGATGCGATCGTAAAGTTGCAAAGGCGTTGAAAATTGCGATGGGGGAATTGCTGGCAGACTGGTTGGGAAAGTGAAGTTGGGAAACCTTTGGAGGAGAGAATGGTATTTTTTGTTTAGTTTGGAATCACTGGCTTTTCAGGTAACGCTTTTCCGCTGTGACATAAAGAAAAATGCTATTTTAAGAGAAATTGTCTTTAGACGGGATGTCCCTTGAGTTGTAAGTGTTACAACGTAATTTGGATTTGGACACCAGATTGCTCGTGGTGTAATCGGAATGCAATGTTTGAGTTAGACCTTGGAGATGCGTTCGTGCAATTCCCGGAAATAAGGCTTAAGGGGTTAGTACAACGAACGGAGACAATGTTAAGACATAACGAAGAAGCTGATGTGGCGATCTTCGGCTTTATGCGCTGCCAATAAAGTATCTATATAAACTTGAGTGGTTGTCACTCAACTACAACAGAACTACAGTTGAATTTTCACGGGACATCAAAATTAGTTCGAGTTAGAGGGAGTTCAATTTGGATGATGGTTTTTGTATGGAAAATCGGGAAGGGAAATGCCAAAATATGGCGAAAAAATTCGAGCAAGAAATTCGACATAGAGATTTTTTGACTAAGATGGACTTGACTGTACCAGTGATTTATGTAGTAAAAAGGAATGTAGAGAGACCAGGTTACATGTGAGTCTGGGAATTTCTTCGATGCATTGAGAATTGATGCACTGACATAAATTTTGGATACCACAAAAGAACGTTTGACTTCGAAGGAAAAAAGTCTTCTAAAATATAAGCCATATCTGCGTGATAAGCAAGTGATTTACTGGTAATGTTCACGACAGGGCATCCCTCAATATACGTAGGCTAAGGTGATAAAGTCTGTGGAAAACCAGAAGTGAACAGCAAATATTGGGAAACAAACATTAAGGTTTGGTCATCATCAACATCGGCTGCCTCCTGCAGCAAGCAGTTCCACCTATCCCGATCGCTGACCAACGACATCCAGTTGGGCACCCCAAGGTTTCGGGCGTCCTGGCCTAAGTTACCCTTCCAGCGCAAGCGCAGTATGCGTCGCTGTCTTGTACCGGAAAGTACTTTTCCGAGCATGGACCTATTCGCTCCTACGATCTAGGTGCCCAGGTTACTGGAGTCTACCGATCTTTAATTTTGTTTTAATATCTGCTTCGAGGTAGATTCCATACAACTCATGGTCTCCGGAATTGTCCTTCCTCACCTATGGGACCAGCTATTCTCCGTAAAACTTTCCTCTCGAACGCGGCTAAAAGGTCAGAGTGCCTTTGGCTATGCACCCAAGTCTCAGATTGATATGGGAGTACTGGTAATACAAGTGACTTGTATAGCAGCAGTTTTGAATTCATGGTAAGGTTCTTGGATTTGAGCCTTGCAAGACTGTAGTAGGTTCTGTTGGCTTTAACTAACCGCCCGCGTATTTCTTCTTCCCTGTTATTAACCGCTGCTACTACTGACCCTAGGTAGTTGAAGGATTGCACGATTTCGTGCTCCGCTACCTTGACTGCTCTTCCAACATTTCTCGCAAACGATGCATCCATGCAATTTGTTTTCCTTCATTTGTGTGCAGCCCCAGGTTTTTTCAAGGTTGGATAGATTTATATTTTTGAAATAAAACTTCTTTACGCGCGATAGAGGTAAACTGATTTAAATGAGACGAAAACATTGCGAAAAGTGTGATGGTGCTTTCTTTATCCCTCTCATATAAACTTATTCGGCGATCGTATTCTGTATATTTTGTTTTTGTAGAGCAGAAAGGGGTTGCAATAACTTTGCGTTGTGGTTCACAGCAGTCGAAGGAGATACTATATTTGAACACGTGTGCGCAATCGCCAAAGAGTTCAGTAGGTCCGTCCAATTTCCTTGAAATTTAGGGAAACGTCGGCCTGCTATGTGCCGCGGTTGCTTTCTGGCTTGAAGCCAAACTTATTGCATCCAAGAACAAATTAGTTAACGTTTTAGTGTAGGACATGAAAAAATTATATTCCAAATTCCATCGGAATCGGTTCTGCCGTTCAAGATTAGAAAAAATCGTATGGGTTTTCAAATCGACTCTATTAATGTTTGAAATTTACAAATTTGGAACGGCTTGACCGATCTGGTTGAAATTTAGAAAATAAACTCCTTTTCTTGCAAACATGGCTTTAAGCTACATTTCTATTCGATGCATTGAGTTTGAGTACTGCTCAAGAAGTTTTACTTCACTTGTGTGGTCTGAAGCACACTTTTTTTTTCTACATAATCTCGTTGTAAATCTAGACACTTTTTCCAGCGATGCTCCAATCTTTCAAACCCGTCCAAATAGTACCTACTTGGCGTTTTTCTATGCAAAATAATTTTTCCCGAAGGTGATTGCCTCTTTTTTTTGGCAATTTTTCTCTGTTCTTCGAGCGCAGTTTTTCGATGAGGAAACAAAAAGAAGTTGCTTGGGGTTGGATTTAGTGAGTTGAACCGTTCAAGCAGTTCAAACCGTAATTTGTGGATTTTCGCCATGGCAACTGATGAGATGCGAGACAGCGCATTGTCGTGGTGAAACAAAAACATAAAAAAGCATTCACATCGACTCACAACGACTTTCAACTAAGAACTGCGCATCCAAAATGGCTGAAACTTCGCTGAGTAATTGTTAAAGGGTGCACAACTAGCATTCTCTAGCTTTTAATGATGCAGTTCGATAGTTTAATCGATTGTTTTTTTTTTAAGTAAGGATCATTCCACGCAGGATTGCCCAACGTACGACCCCTCTCCGATTTGGCTCAAAATTGGTAGAATTAGTTATTGAAGTGGTTCAAGCCAGTTCGCTAGTAACGGGGGTTCAAAAATTGATAAAAAGTCAAAATTCAAGATTTCTTTTAAATTTCAAAAAATCATAACTTGGGTTCTGCTTATAAGAATTTTGTAAATTATGTCTTATTGAATTCAGAAAAACTTGAACTTTTAGATAATTTACATAATTTTTATTTGCAAGGACGAAGGAGAGCTCAAAATGTTCTTTTTGACACGTATTTTAATTTTCCTAATTTTTTTATATGTTGGAAAACAGTATTTCACCCAACTTCACTCCAAATTTCAAGTTGGGATCTCGATGGGTTCAACCAAAAAATATTTGTTAAAGAAAATCTAAAAATTTTGATACACATAACCTTGGCGTCAAAAACTGATGATCTGCTTATGTAGAGGGGTCGAAAGCAAGCATAATTAAGTAATTAATTGACATTAAAAAAAAATATTAAAATACAACGACGAAATTATTAAAATACAACATACATTCACGATAATCTACTAATGTCCATAATTTTTGAAACAAGTATCTCCGAAGACGGTTATTGCTTTTTGGAAGTGCATACGAATTAAAGTGTGCTGGGTCTTAGGACAACAGATAAAGTTGAATACCAAACCTCCGATTGCTCTTTATTTAGAAGCAGACTCATACCAAACACTAAACATTTTGAGGCGTACAATGAAATGTCTTCCATTTTACGCTGGTTCTTAGATTCCGGCTGTATGTGGATTTTGGATTTTGAACGGTATGTGGATTTTTGTGTTTAATGCGTCAGAATCCGGAATACGATTAAAAAAATGTATTGTAAGGCTTACCATATTCCCATTTATTTTTTTTTTAAGAGATTTTGAACTTTTATTAATGTCCTTTTAGTCCTCTCTACGCAGTTGCGGGTAAAACGGCTAGAGATTTCGGATTCTGACGCTTTAAGCTCAGAAATTAAGAAAAAAAAAATCTAAGGTAAGTACTACAATTTGTTTATCTCACTTGCCAGTATGGGACAGCAGTTCCAGGGCCTTACAAAGACTTTTTTAGTTCGCTAAAAAGGCTTCGCTGAAGGAAGGCTTCGCTAAAAGAATTCAACTCCATCGAATTGGAAGCAAAGTTGCTTTACGGTTGACTAGGTTTCAAAAGTTTACAGAGATGTTATTTTATCTTAATAAATTGAAATGTAAATTTCTAAAAGGTTGTGTGATAGCAGGAAAAGCTTGGCTGCCAAGATCTTAGCTTACTTGAACTTCAACGATTGCATGGTGTTAAAATAATAATAAATTAATAATCATGTATAATAGTAAATAATAATAAAAAAAAAAAACTTCGGGCATAGCTGACTCATTGACCACAGAGAAGTAAACTTACGTCCCATAACATTAGCGATATTTCTAACATTTCTTTGGTCACCTTTCAACGACTTAGAGGCCACACTCAACATGCAATAAATTTGTTAAGAGACCCTGTGCACATAAATTTTGAATAAAATAAGGCCGAAGTGACCAGCAATTAGCACTAGTTTTGAGCACGTTTGGAGACAAAGCTTAATTTCGCACAATCCATCTGTCACTGTTACAGCTTGGTGTTGACAAGCCCTCACGGTTAACCTAGAGCAGCGAATATTCGCAAACTTTCTTTCAATTGCGACAGTTTTTAGGCCATGAACAACATTTGACTTCAAATGAATTCACCTCAGTGACATCTGCTGGTCGTAGACTTTCGAAAAACCTTAAAGCAGCACAAATTCAATGATTTTAAATCAAAAATCATTTTTAATTGATTATGTTAATGGAAGAAACAGAGAAAAAGTGATTAAGACTGTTCCCACGCTCGATGTTGGCCGGCAAAAGTCTCGTTTCCTCTGTTACAACAGTGATGCCAAATTTTTGCAATAAATTTTAAGAACTCACATACACACGTGCGTGACAGTGATCATGTGTCATTGCATAATTTTTCTGGCTGGCTAATGACATCGTATAAAATTTTACTTCACCGAACGAATGAATTTTCCTTAAGGTCACGGGTTTTGTTTGAGTAGTAGAATCACGTATTCACGCCTGTCTGGTGCGGGTGGGCATCAAAAAAAAAAAGTGTGTGTATCTGTCACTTGTCACTTTGACTGTTTTTTTTTTTTGAAGTTTCGTGAGGTCAAATGTCACATAAATCATTATGTCGATCGTCCGGGAGCTCAATTCTCATGGTGTGCCATAATTTGATGGCTAATTCATCATTGCAGCAGAGGTGAAAGCCATTGGCGTTGGGTTTGGCATTAGAACTGAGTGGTTGCATACATGCCGCTGGCTCTGTAGGGTTTCGATTGCAATCGAGGTTTGGTGAGTGTAATTGGTCTGGGAGTTGGGAGGAAGGGTCTTTTAGGAAATCGCACGATATGGGATATAAAGTTTCAATTGAATGTTTTCTTCATGTGGTTCAAGGAGAGGCTTTTGTGAAAGAGATGTTTGGCTAAAGGTCAATGTCGAGATTTAATTTGAGGCGAGGTGGGTTCAAGTGTTCGGGTGGCGAGTATGAGGAAAGTGAGCGTGGACTTGTGGAATTTAAACCTTAGTCGGGGTGTACATTTTAAAGGTGCAGTTGACTAATGTGGTTTACACGATGAAATGCATGAAAGGCTAACAATTTTATTAAAGGAGAGCTTGTTTTGGGAAAAATTTGTTAGAGATGATATTTCTGAAGTGTATTTCTTAATTTTTATTGGTATTTGAAAATCTGTTTTTTTTTTTTTTGTTGATTTCTTGTGATTAAAAACAGGAATCATGATGAATTTTCGTAGAACTGTTTAAAAAAAACGAATTTTAGATTTGCTTTTAGCACGTAAGCAGTTGTTTAATGCATTAATAGCTTCGTTATCAGATGAATGTGGCTCAAACTATTTAGTTTGAGTATCAGCATTTTGTTATAAGAATTTGATGACAATATGCAACTTAAAATGGAGTAGAACCAGAGAGATGTCGAACATCTAAGTTCCGATTTAAACATTTTCTACAAACATCTGGTCTTAGTCACACTATGTTTCACACTATGTGAAGAAAAATATTTTTTTTTGAAAACGTAGCGATAGTTTGCCCACCAATACTTAAAAACAAAAACTAGTTCCGAAATAGTTTAGAGCATTAAATGCTGGCAGATTACAACGACAACTGATGAATTTACTTAAGAACTTCTTTCGATATTTTAAAAAGTGTGACTTTAGTGTTGTAGATAATTCGAACTCAAAGAAATGGAGGCATAAATGAAAGGTTGTGTCAAACGCAGAACGAGGTTTGCAGAAACATTGCGCAGAAACAAGCAGTTTTCATGCGAAATCTACGCAACCGATTTAATATGGGGAAACTGAATGTCATACGGTGGAACCATGAGAGGTTGAAAGACTTTAAATAGCTATAGCATTAATTCTTCTTATTTGTCTAATCTTGTTTCGATTCGACGCCTGCCGCCTAATTTGGCAGATAATTGGTTCACTTTTTTCGTAGAAATGACGTCTAAATTAGATCGCCGCAAAAGACGAGACATTTTACTTAAGGCAGAGAAGATTTCGAAAATTTGAAAAGCAGATTTTCAATTCAGTCTAAATTTTCTTGCAGTGATTAGGGAAGTTCTGTTTGCCAATGGTTATTGGTTACCATCATTGAAAAAAAAACACGTTTTTTATAGCTGAGTTGAGTTAATATGAATAGAAAACGAGAAGAAGAATAGACTGTTTCAAAACTCTGATAGTAAGCTTATAGGTTTTCCAATAGGGACTTAAAAACTTTGAATTTAATTTGTGAACGCACCCTTTCACTAATCATCTGTCAACTGCTACTGTCAATTTATTCAGTAAACTCAGCATTTTCATCATGGTAAAGTAGACGAACGAGCAACGTCTGTAAATTATAAAAAATTCGAAAATTGGGCTCAATGCATTGACCGCTCCAAAGGTGCCCGCCGTGGCCATGAACGAAGTCGAGTTTCATTCATAAATGTTTTGATTGTACTCCAAGCCAATAATAAAGTTTTTAAAATATCTCAAATGGTTTGCGTTTTATTGAAAAAAAGAAGTTGTCAAATTCTTATTGTAAAACCTTTTATAAATCTGTTCTTAGACAGTTCCATGGTCAAAATTCATTACTCAGGTGTCCACGACGGTTTCACCCACGCGCAGCCCAAAACCGATTCCAGATCGTCGCGCCTCTTCGGGCGAATACGTTACCTCTGAAACGACATTCATCCACACGCCTTTAACAGCAACGCCCCATCGGCGATTCGTCTCAAGTGCCTCGCGCTCCATTCGCTATTGCCCTTTGGGCCCTAACTGGAGCACATCCGTCAATCGCATTACATCGATGAGCAATCAAGGCGACGATGGGGCAATCAAACAAAAAACAAACCTCTACCAGCGATTGCACTTCAAACAAACGTGGTAGTGGCATGTAACACGTTACATGTTCTCCATATGAGTCTCAAGTAAAAGCCACTTCAAGCCGTCGGACTGCAATGTCACTGCGTCGCCGCCGCCCGCCGCCACCACTGAGTCGAATATATCATGGGGGCCGAAACGAATCGTCATCCTCAACCTACTCGCGAGCGTCCATCATCCAGCAACATTATATAACACTTCAAATGCAACAATCAACAATTAAATTAATGATCTCGCGCGCTGACCCACAGACGCGACGCGATTGACAGAATCCGTAACTCAAAGCCAAGTGCTTCGGGCCGTGGCTTAAATGACCGCTTAGCGGCGCGAAGGGGCGCACTTTCACCTGAGAAATTTTCGTGTCGACAGACGAGTAGACGACAACGACGACACTGGAACTGGGGTCATCAAGTGTCTGGGGGTTCTCAAGCGGCCCGCATCGATCGTGATCAGGGGGCTGACGCGAATATGTCGACCACTTAGGCTGGGGTTTTTGAAAGGCACGCGATTTCGCGGTGGCGGGTGCCAATGTCTTTTGACGCAACAATTCGACGCGGGTCTCATCATCATCATCGAAGGCAGCTGCGAGAAGCATCAATGCATCAAGTGCGATGCTTTCTGCATCTTTGCGCTGCAGTTACGAAAATGCAATGCAATGCATTTGGTTGAACGGGGCACGAGACAAAGGCGAAGAAACAGTTGCAAAAAATACGCTCGATCTCGAGAACGATCTCGGGAACGACGTTGTCGGCTGTGGCGAAGAGTAAGATACATTAGAGCAACCTAAATTCATTGGGATTGTTAATTGCTTGCTATTTATTTTGTTGGCTAAGTACATTTTAATAGATACAAGTTGCAATGGATCTCTTTTGTTCGGAAATTAGTCTCGAATGGGAAGCGAATGCGGGTGAGACAATGGATCCGGAGTAGAGGATTGGAGCAGCTAAGTGAATTGGAGAAGTGATTTGGATCTGGCTTTTTGGGTCTTTATTGACAGGAAGGGAGTTTCGTTGTGGCAAGGAACGTGCTAGTTACGCAAATGCTTATGTAGTGCGACTGAAGATCCAAGATGTCTTCGCCGAATTGAAGATTTGTGCAGAAGGCGGGCGGATGACATGGGAACAGTTCAATAGAGAGATAAATGTTGAGTGAGGAAGAAAATTGGTGTGTGAATGTGGACAACAACATAAACGATTTCGACGACTTGTATGGGCTAATCTCAGAAACTATTGGACGGAATTTCATGCGGTTTTCACCATTAGTAATGTGAACTATCTGGGATGGACATAAGCTACACTGATGTTGACACAACAGGTTAACTGTTTAATATGATTTGTAAATAAAGACTGACCATCCTTCTGGAGTACTACTGTCACTGAAAACTCTTGCAACTCGCCGTTCAGAACCGCAAATAAACTGAAGGTGCCCTTTACATGTGTCAAACTGTAGGGCGCACAACACAGTAGAGGCGCGAAAAGCTGGGCTCTGGCTCTCCACGTGCTGTTACACCAATGATGATGATAAAATGAAATCGAGAAGCTTCTAAGAAAGGCGGTGCCTAAGCAGTTATAGATACAAATAAATTATATATGGGGAAATTGTTCGCCTCAAAAAGTTCTAAAAAAAGCATATGCCTATCTTTTAATGTATACACACAATAAACATTTTAATGGTTCTGTTAAAAGTCGAAAAGCCAATCCCACTTTTAATTTCCACATCGCGTTGTTTAAAAATTTAAAGAAAAATAGAGTTAGAGAGATATAAAGAATAGGGTATCTACATTGTACAAAAAATAATTTCAGTATTCTGACCCAAATAGTTTTATGCCAAAACGATAAAACGTCAATATGCGAATTTCGAAAATCCAACGCAGTTTTGTAGATCTCAGTGAAGGCATTGAGAA
This sequence comes from Syritta pipiens, assembly GCA_905187475.1. Taxonomy (NCBI): domain Eukaryota; kingdom Metazoa; phylum Arthropoda; class Insecta; order Diptera; family Syrphidae; genus Syritta; species Syritta pipiens. The sequence continues at coordinate 26,309,779 of LR994572.1, read as the reverse complement.
ATAGTGAATATAAAACTAAAAAAACTGGTCAAGTGTGAGTTTTACTCACCCGCCGAGGGTTTCATTCGCAAACAGATTAGTAGTTTAGTCTTAATATAAGTCTAAGAAATCAACAAACTAAAATAGTCAAATCAAATTAGACTCAATTCACTGTGCATTCACTAAAATTCTTCTTTTCATTTCGAAAGAACCTGAACAAAAGAAAATCCTTTCCCATTTGCTGATCGCGCCAGCCGTGTGAAAATTGCTTTGGTGCATTTAGGGGATGAAATGCCACAAGCGACACTGAGACTGCCGTCAGTTCATCGTTTTTTGCGATAACTGATTCGATTTAAATCGTTAATGTCTCGAAAAATTGTATGAAAATATCTACAAAATGGCGTTTTCGGATCTTCTAAATTCGATTGTTCTTGGTTTTTGGACAATATCTCGAAAACTATTAAAGCCAGAGTGCTCAAACCAATTTTAACACAAAGATTACATCAGAACCTACATTCCAGATTTTTTTCAGATTTTTAGACCAACGGGTGTGGAAATGCGAGGGGGGGGGGGACGCCTTTTTTTTCGACTTTGAAGCTTAATATCTCGAAAACTTAACTTCCAAATGAAAAGTTTAAAATGAAAACTCTATTTCATTTTGCAAGACCTATCCGATGGTACCTCACTTAATATATTGCCGTGAAATTTTTTTAATTTATTTTAGTACAAATAAAAAATCACACACGATTTTCGGATAATTTTGGGCTATTGCGATGAGTTGCCGCATAACTCCAATTTTTTTCAGATTTTTTGGTCAAATATTCTAGAAAGTAAGGTGGGGGACACGGTACACAAGTCAGTTTTCGGCAATTTGTTGGCTAATAACTTCTTACCAATAAGAGTGAGATGATTACTATAGTACAACTTTTTGATCTAATTATCATCCTCTTTTCAACTAATGGGTATAGTTGGAAAGAGGATCATGGAACTAGTAAGAGAAATTTATTTTTCAAATTTAGTATTGGTACTAAGCTTTTCGCTAGTATAAATTTCCTTAAAATTTTTTTCCTGAACTTTCTTTGGGCAAGTGAAATACGTCTTTTAGCGAAGTTTTATTTATAAATTCTTAGTGGTTCGCCAATTACCGAGGTTAAGGCCTAATGACAGACAGACAGACATTTTCATTTTCATTTTCAGTAAACGTTTTTTCGAGCGTTAGTATTAGTACTAACTTTTTCTTTAATCTGCGACTAATTCCAAAAAGGGTGCATGATTTATTTTTGGGTTGCCTAGATACACCTTCAGTCCAAATTTCATCCCTTAACCACAAAGAACTTATAAGTAATAGTCGAATATGTAAAAGGCGACAGACAGACAGACAGACAGACAGACACCGAAGTGATTCCATAAGGGTTTCGTTATTCCTTTGGAACGAAACCCTAAAAAGAAAGAAATTTGAGTAATCGCTGATAACATTTTTTGACGCGATGCTGAGGGGTAATTTTTACATTCATTTCAACCCCTATTTGGTCAATTAAAATTGGCACACAGCTTGCACGAAGATGATCGCACTAAAAGGGTGTTGTACGAATAGAGGTGTATGAGATGTGATATTGATCTGGTTCATAAAAATGTACGCATTGGATATGCCGACAGCGATACCAGATCGAGGGAATACCAGATCCATGGGAAAATACAATGTCGGAAGCATGTATGTGCTCTACAGCGAAAGCACTCAGACCCCTGTTTACTCTCAAAGTTTCGTTGTTTCAAATTCTTGATCTTTTGTTCTTGTCTAAAAATATGACTGAAGATTTATTGCACCGCAGGCGACAAGAACTGTCATCCGATTATGTGGACTAAGAACAATCAATATTCGATTAAGGTTTATTTAAAGTTGAAGAAGTAAAATCCCTCTTAGGAAAATTGTTAAAAGATTTTGGAATTTTCTTGCCGCCAGTTATAAAATGTAGAATGGTTGCGAGAAAAAAAGAAACTATGACCATTACCAGCATATTAAAGCCATACAAAACGAGTGTCGTTTGAATAACAAACAAAAAGTTGTTTATGATTCAATTATATAATCAGTCTGCTACAATAAGAGTTACATTTTCTTTTGGGGTGCTCCAAACATACAGGCACAGGTTTTCTAACAAATCTACTGATCGCAAAGATTGGATATGGTGGCAATGTTAGTTTTGCTCTGGCATTGTCTGTTGTTGTATCCATAATTTTAAATGGTGGAAGCACAGTTCAATCTGGTTTTAAACTTCTGTTGGAATTTTATAGTCACGATGTTTCAAGTGCCTGCAATGTCTACAAGCAGAGTAATACTAGACAATTTATACGGGATTGTAGTTCAATAATTTGGGACAAAGCTTTAATGTCACACAAAACATCTATTGAAACATTGGTCGTCAGAGGAATAGACGAATGGGTGGCTGCACAATTTTCTTTCTTGGAGGCTTTCGTCAAATCTTGCCTGTAGTAGAAAGAGGCCCCAGACGAAATCAATGCGTCGCTTAAAAAGTCATACCCATGGCCGCACATAAAAAAATTAGAACTTTACACTAATATGAGAGGATAAGACATAAAATTTTTTTTTTAAATAGAAGCAGGTAAATTTGAAGGAAGAAATGGGAAGGTAAATCTCAGAAGAGTTTTTGGTTTGGTGCCGAATATTTTGACGCCGATTCAAAAGGTGCAGCGCCGAACAAAAGTATTGACACAGCAATGATTTCTGGAAGAAATCCTAAAAAATTAGGCAACAATTTTTTTTTGCAGTTTGAACTTTGAACTTTTGCAAAGCTTTTATCGGATACCATCAAAATGTATTTTTGAAAAATGAAAAAAATTCATTCATTTCAGTGCATTTTACATAAGCAAAAGTAATGTCACACTTCATTGCTAGCACTTCAAACCACAAAATAATGAAAATTTTGAGCTGGGAAAATTCTGTTATTGAGTACAAACAGTGTAAATTAGATTTAGTTAAATATTTAGCTAAGTTTAAATTTGATTGTACTGTAATTTTATGCCATTATGTGTAATCTTCCGTTCATGGGCCTGTCTATCGAAATATTCCCACAAATTAGCACTTAAACTAAAGCCTGATTAAAGGCGGTGATCATTTATTTGTCTAAAATGTAAATGTATATCCAGATATTACAGACTTATCGACTAAGCCACTTAATTGATCTTAAGAAAGTGCAAGTCAATAAAACAAATGATTTTATTTTTGCAAAATGTGAGGCATCATCAAAAATCTATTCTTCAGTTGACAGCGTTTTTGATGCGAAAGAAGCAAAGAATTTCTCTTCCGTCATTAACACTTCCTGGGATTCCATCATACAAGCAAATGCTAATCAAACTTTGGATAATTCGTGCTGCCTGTGTGAAGCCAGGACGGGTCGCGTTTATGCACAGAAAAATCGAATTTAACGGCATAAATCGAATTTTCACGGCATATCAAAATTAGTTCGAGTTAGAGCGAGTTTTGGAAAAATCGAGCAAAAGGGACTCCTATTTTTTTTTATGTTTAAGAGCCATTATTTTGTTTCTGAAGGTGGCTCTAGACGACGATCATCATGTTTTCGATGTTTCCGAAAAATTTCGATTTTCTCATGTTCGTCTGCTTGGATGCACTCATCAACCACTCTCCCCGCAGAACTGCCGTTAGGTATTACTTCGCGGGGCTGGTCAGCTATTAACCTCGGTTTGCAGCCTCTTGGGCTCTTCTCAGGGCTTCTGCTCTTCTCAGAGCGGCCTAACGATGAAAGAGCTGATCTCTGTCCACTCGCCGTCCGATCTAGTCATTTGGCTAACTAGATTTTCCGGGCTTGGCATGTTGACCCTCTCTTCTCTAAATCGTACGCAGTGGAATACTGCGTGTTCTGCGTCCTCCTCTTCATCTGGGCGTACCGGACTTAAAAGAGTCTGAGGATGCGAGTGTGCGTGCGTGACACAAGACGAGAGCACATTTTTTGTTTATTTTACGGGAAAAAAAACCGACTTAGAGGTATTGAAAATAGGTCAAGAGTCGAAAAAATCTATTCGAGTTAGAGGGACTATATTTTTCATGATATCTGGAGTCCTTTGAACATTGTTTAAAATAGGATTTCTAAAAATCGTTTGGCTCTATCACAAAACCATTTAAATGAATTTTTGCGTCTGCAAGATTAAGCTTAAACATGGACAAAGAAATCTGCATTGATTGCCAACCAAAAATATCATAAATCTTCTCCGCTCTCCTAATGCCAATAGCATGCTGATGGAGAAACCTCAGACCACAAAAGTCGTTCATCGTTGGCTTCATTGTTTGTTAAAAGACACAAGATTTATTGATTGCACCTCATTGAGGGCAACCTGAGGAGAATGCCCTTCCACGCTAATGGCACACGTGTCCAAGGGCTTTCGCAATGCTAACGGTTTCCTCGAAATCCTTTTCATCACTAATCTTGTGTCACTCTGGCAGCAAAAAAGAACTCATAAAAAAATTGCACGCTCACTTTTCCGCTAGATTGATCTGCGTGATCTCGAGATCGTTACCGAAATGGCAAATTAAAAATTTATGATCATGATGCGCATTTTTGAGTTCATGCACGAGAATGTCTGCCACTTGGATTTGGTCGTTTTAGTTAAAATTTAATGAGCAATGATATATGACTGCATCTGTGCATTTCGTCGAATTGGAAGCGAGAGATGGCGACTAAGACGAGTGTTTCTTACTATCGATGTTATTGTATAACCGTTGATCGCTTATAGCATAGAAAGGCTACAATCTAATAACTCATTTTTGACTCCACACGGGTTTCATCACACGATCAATCACCAAACCGATGATCCTCTTAAGTCGTCTGCGGTGACTGATTGGGATTGTGTTTCGGTGGGCTGCTGGTGGTTGGGTGGCACTTGGACTTTCACGTTTTTAGAAAAATTCAAACAGTGAGCTTTGATGTAATATCGCTGAACGGAGTCAAATCGACTATTGGGTGGTGATTTTAGTGGTCTGCAGAGGTCGTAGAAAGCAAGTTGTTTATGTCTTCAACGTACGATTTCAATACCTCTACGGGTTTTTAAAAATCCTGTGAAGATGTGCTAACAATTCAGAAATTCAGTGTCTGCATCTGATTAGATCCAGTTCCATTGATAAGTTTACCTAATAACCCTGAAAGTGTCCGTATTTCAAACAAAAGAACCAACGAATCCAAACAGCAGCCGAACATAAGCCCCATCATAAACAGCGTTGTAAAATGTTTTCAATCAAAATGTCTTCATCGTGGACTTGCAGCCATTGTCAAATGCATTTCCCAACGGTCCCCTGATGTCATTAAAGGTCAACCGTCATTGTACCAACACATCTTTTGTCAATCACTGATCTTTTTTTTTTTGGACTGTCAGAAATCCTTGACCATAGCCAATAAAGTCGTCGCCTAATTCTCTTCTCATTGAATAGGTTCCGCGACGAGATTAAATCGTTCCGCTTTCAAAGACCACTGCCAACCATCGACCACGTGCTGAGAGTGCCAATCGGCCTTACCGTTAGTTGGAATTAATTTGATTTGACACAGCAAACAGCGCTAATTGCCTCCAATCAGCGTCAATTTACAGCGACGATGACGTGCAGATATCGAATGCGCCACCTGCACCGTGTCAATCGCATTGGCTTGCAACTCGCAGAGCTCCAGCACTCCTGTCGGGTCTCAGATGAGTCTTCACGGCCCTAAGCCGAAGACACTTAAAAGAGGCAGCATGATGCTTACAGCTGGGAATTGAGAGGAATGTCGGATTTCAAGGTTAGTTCTTCGGGGGCCGTTTCGATTCGCAACGCGCTCTCGCCGCCGGCAAATATTTGCGGCGAAAAATTAAGCAGTCTGCGATTTCCAAAGACTCGTGGCTCAGGTCAAATATTGATCTCTGGTGGCTTTGGCCGGAGGCATTTGGTCCATTAGTCGATTGGATCGGAGCAAGAAATCGCGGTGGTTTTTGATTAGTTGGCGAGCGAATTGCAGTAAATCAGCTTGGCAAGCGCTGCAAATCGAGACGTCTATTTGATCGTTGGCTTGTTGGATGTTTGCTAGTCGATTAGTGATTTGGCCTTGGTGCAAGCGACAGTCATGGGCGTGGTGAATTTCTGTTAACAGGTGCGATGTGGAAATTCGCAGTTTCCGGGCATTTATAGAGTGCTGTAAGAAATTCGAAGGTTAAAGTTACATGAGATGTTTTAACGTTTCAGATCCTTTCACTGCAAGGTTTATAGTACTCAACAATCTAATTAATTTCTTTTTCTCACATTTTTTCAACACAAACAAGATAGCATCAACAGGTTTATTAGTAAATTAATAAGTGAAGATTTACGATGGATTTATCGATCAGAATCAGATTTCGAGGATAGATTACTTATGGGTCATTCCACGAAGGAGCGCCCGACTTTCTGAACGACCCCCGACCTCCGATTTGGCTCAAAATTAGTGAAGTTACTTATTGAAGTGTTTCAATAAGCACTTCATTAAGTGTTTCAATAAGCAACTTCATTTTGGCCCACTCAATACAGTTTGCGAGTAACGCGAAGGTTCAAAAATTGGCAAAAATCAAAATTCAAGATTTCTTTCAAATTTCAGAAAATCATAACTTTGGATCTGCTTATCAAAATTTTGTAAATTATGTCTTATTGAATTCAGGAAAACGTGAACTTTTAGGTAACTTACACAATTTTTCTTTGCAAGGACGAAGGATAGTTCAAAATGTCCTTTTTGTCGCGTATCCTTGAATATCTCAAAATGGTATTTTAGTTTTCTTAATTTTTTTATATGTTGAAGAACAATTTTTCACCTATTTCCATTCCAAATTTGAAGTTGAGATCTCAGTGGGTTCAACCAAAAAATTTTTTTTAGAAAATCGAAGTACAGTCGAATCCCTCTAAGTCGAACTGCCTCGAAGTCGAATTTCCTGCATAAGGGTTTCGTTATTCTTTTGGAACGAAACTCTAAAAATAACAGAGAAGTGTCTAGCCCAGATAAACCCTGAACCTTCAATTTATCTAAAAAAGAAACCTATTGCACTCATCGAAGTCCAGCCTTTGCTTTAAGTCTCTATTTTTTCCACTCATTGATACTTAGTCCAGTGAAATACCAAACAAAACAAACTATTTATCCAAAGTTTTATTGAATGACTGGGATTAAATAAAAATTGATTTGAAATTAAGCCAAAGATGGAGGATCAATAGGAGCGGTCCATTGCCAGTATGCCCAGGGAAGACAGTTTCTCAGGATGTGCAGATAAGCTGTGCCATGCTCGCAGTACTGAACAGTCGCTGGTACGCCTTGCTGCTCACAGAACCAGTACTTGGTCGGGTCCAAATTGTGCTGGAATTTCTGGTTAAACTCCAGTGGATCGGTGCAAGCAGACTGTCCGCTGTGTCCAGGTGTCCAATAGGCGGCAGCCGCAAAGACAGACAAAGCCAAGACGACGAAGGCGAGTGCTGAAATTGGAAGGAGAAATTACATTTTTTCCTTTGTCCTTTTTTTGAAATTTTATACCGAATTTCATTTTGAGAAAAACTTTACGGTGTTTTTAAACTGAGAATGAGAAATCTGACGAATTGAGGTTGGCGTTGGGGTTTTTATACGTCTGCAATTTATCTGGAGGTTCTTTTCCTTATCAAAAACTGGGCGGTGTATCTTTTGAGAGAGAATCGATGTTCGGAAAATGATAACGAAGTGATTCAGTTGCACGACATGAGGGTGACATATCCGTAAGTAAATTTTATGGTTTTGGCGTCATATGACCCAAAAATAGGTGTACGACCTAAATTTGGAAAAGAAGTCGTAGTGCGATAATTTCAGACCGGAGATAATTTTATTTAAAGAATTTTTAGCAATGCCGTACAGTGATTTTACCTACGGTGCACAGTGGGACGACCCATAGCAATAAATGAAAATAATGGATTTTCTTTAAAATTGCTGAGAAAACGATTGAACCTTGACTTGGCTGTGTTAGAGAAAGTTCAAGAAATTGTTTAACAGATGACTTCAAAATTGAGTCGTAAGGCGTTCAAGTAGGCGGTGGTCTTTATTTTTAAAAACAAATTGAAACTGCAGAATAGTTGCAGCAATCGAAAAACAAAATTAGATCTGTTAAAGAAATGAGGCAGCAAAGTCTGGAGCTTGTAAAACTACACAAATAAAAGAAACCTCAAATATTAATAAAAGTTGCTGGTAAATACAAATTCGTAAGAGATGCGGAGCATTTTTGAAACTCAAATTTTAAGTAGCACAAAAACTATGCGACCTTCAAGAAAGAAATGCAAAAAGATGCACTCAAACATCCTTCGACCGTGACAGGACTCGAACCTGCAATCTTCGGATTCGAAGTCCGACGCCTTCTCCATTAGGCCACACGGTCATCTGCTATGACCTGTCAATTCTCTGAGTAAATTCTCACCACCAGCCACCCACTGATGTTTGCCATCCCTCACAACCACCCAGTTGTTATTATCCAATTCGCTGCGCGCTATTAAATCACGCGTCTCTCAGTGAATGGGGGACGTTTATTCACACCGCTGGGCTTCTATGATGAAACGCCTCAGCGTAAACATGAATATCAATGAAGCGAGGCGGAGCGTGCCGCCGACGCCACAACATAAATCACAACCATTGCTGGCCTGCCTTTTCATCTTTCTTTATTCGGTGATCGTGAAAGTGATCGTTTGGATTGATGATGAGCGGCGCTTCAAGATATTTAAAAACAATTTGTTTTGTTTGTATTTTCTATGGCCATTTATAGTCCACTTCTGTGTTGGGAGTGATGTTACTGAGGGAGTTAAGCCTCGTACCAGAAGACGGCTCCCGAAGCATCAAGTGTAAATTAAAAAAATCGGTGGTAAAAAAAAATATCTCTGTCAAAAGTTGATCATTAAACACATCCATTTTTGCCAAAGAAACTTGTTGATACATTTGTTTCTTTAAAAATGTATTTTGTTAAAATTTCCAAAAGCGCATCATTCATTCTGCCAAAATATCCGAAAATGCGTGTTAAAATGTTCATTGCCGAAACTTCCAGAACAAACATTTATTTTGCAAGCAAAATTTCGAAAAATTGTCACAAAAAAAATATCTACGGACGTGTAAACACAACGCGTGTGTTCTGATTTTAGATGCATTGGTATTTTTCTTCTTCGTTATCGCTGCAAACAAATTGATTTTTTATGTGAACCTATCCCATAAAAAAAAGTGCCGACTTTTCCGACAAGTTTCTGTATCTTTCTCCACAAAAATATAAACAAGCTTCCCGTCTTAAGGCCGCAAAGATGATTTCAAATTTACTAATTTTAGCGTGCTGCTGAATTAATGAGCCATAGGCCTTTTGGTAATTTGATCCGCCACCTAATGGCCAGATTTTATAGCTTAAAAGCAGCGGTAAAGCGGTGTATGTAAATTTTGCTGTGGGGAAAAAATAACTAAAGACAAATTCATTTGTTGACTTAATCTGCTGAATAAATGCGATGGAATATAGATCGTTAATTGGATGAGTTGAAGCAACTCTGCAAGTTGACGTGTTGCAATGCGTGGAACGACTGAAACGTAACAAATTAGCAACGCCTTGTAACAATCGGGGCGGTGAAATAAGACCTTTAGTTGACATTAAGTTTCAATTTTGGATATTTGGAATGACTTAATCAGGTTGGTGCATTTTTTTTTCATTGTTGTAAATGAATTAGAAATGTCGACACTGATTTTTTTTTTGCTGCTTTCCAACCACAGATCTCTCCAAGAGTGTTTTAAAGCTAGAGAATCTTTTCATTTTTCCATAAAACCCGAAATTCTGCATTCATAAGGCGTTTTCTTTTTGGAAACTAGAAAATGAAGAAAACGAAGTGCAGTGAACCCTTGATGAGTTAGCCACCCGCGCTGCAAAATTTTTCGACCAACTTAAACAGGTGCCCAACTTATCAAGGTTTATAACTTTTGTATTAAAAACATTTTACTTTTAATAAAAACGAACAAATTTATAATATTTTCTTTGTGGCTTTTGGTCAACTTTCATGTTGCCAAATTCCAACTTACGCAAGTGGACGTGGACAACATATGAAGCTGTTTTGTGCAACATTTGCATGGGATTTTCTTAGTGAAGGTTAATCCTGGCCAACTTCTTCAGACAGGTTTCAACATTTATCGAAAAACAAATTCTGTTTCTTACCGATATTGTTGTAACAGTAATTGTGACATAATTTATTTAGAATTTTCTACACTTCTTGTTGTAAGGTGATCCAATTCAATCATTGTCCTCTACTCCAACGGCTAGTTCCTCCGCTGCAGGCTTTTAACTCCACCCTTAAGCGCAATGCTCCTTTCTCCGACGTTATGCAGCCTCGGCCTTATTTCACAAACCTCGAGAATTGAGGCAGAACGATGACAGCATTCAATGAATAAAGTATGCGGCATCATTAAGTGCCGCACATCTGTCGAACGCAAAACTGCCAAGTGGCCCCTTAACCTTCAGGCTCACGTCTAAAGCCGCTCATCTCCACTGGCAAATTCGATCAGGGCCTAGCATTGAAGTGACATCGGCGAGTCGTTTGTTTATTTACATTCCATCCAAATAGAGATGCCTCCCAGCATCCCCGTAGCAATATTTATAGACTCATCAACAATTACGATTTCGATTCGGCGTGGCGTACGATCACGCATGCATTCAATGAGAGCGACATTTTTATCGAGCCTTCTCACACGGCGACGTCGCCGTTGTCGGCAGTGGCGGTGACATCTGACGAATGTGTGTATTTGCTCGATTTGTGGCAAGTTGCGTGCGTCCAGGTGATTGGAAGCGGACATCAATGTATTGCTCGTAATTACCTTGCCATTGGATTACCTCAGCCAAGTTCATTGCGATGACAGTAACGGTGGTGAAAAATGAACGGACGTGCGTGGGGCAGACACACGGATGTGGTGCGGTTCCTAGACGCTTCTTTTTTTTTCTCGACCTTTATGTGCGGATTGCGTCTTGATTACATTCATTAATTAAAATTTAATTACGCCAGGAACGTGATTATTTGTTCTCTGATTGACTTAGAGTCTGATGGATGATGGTCGCACAAGGAAGGCTGTCGCCTGTCCGCTGGAAATAGATTCTTTCAGATTTATAAATCGTCTCCCTCTCTGATTGATTGTCCCACTTCAGGTGGTTTATTAATTGAATTGTGATGACCCCACGAGCAACTGAAGGCGTGTTAATGGTTTTGTAATAGCTTCACCACACGTGAGACGAGCTCAGAGAGCCCTCCAAGTCAATGGCTCGTTTAACTTCTTCACAAAACAACAAACTCTTCGCCCCTTGGAGACAATGAAATACTTTCCATTTCGGAATAACTTATCAATTTCAATTATCTATGGCATTTCTTTTTGGTAAGGTAAGAGAAATATTTCATAAGAGCTCGCAAGGAAAAGTTTGAAGTTCACTTTCAAAAGCGTTTCGCATGCGAGCAGCAATTATCTCTCTTGTCGGTGTCGGTATGCATCCAATTGAAACCTATTAACCTCAAAATGATCATCAAACATTGAGATGAAAATAACAGCACGCAAAAAAATTGTTTGAATAACGATTCGCGTTACGTATTTTGCATAATTGGTACGAAAGTAGAGAACCTACGCAGTCGGCGGTCGGCCGGTGGAAAATTACTGCGGGCAGTTGTCGTGGTAATGCGTTACACTAAGTCCACTGTAATTAATGATGACCAGTCTAGTGTTGGGTGTCGTGCAAGAAGAGCGGTTCACTTTATATTTAGACAAAACCTACGACGTTGATGTGGGGTTTAGTGTCAAAAACCAGTGGCAACTTTACGGCACGAAAAACTTACAAAAATTGTTTCAATCAGTACGGGAAAGTGTTGAAAAGAATTAAAACAAAATGTGATTGGAATTTAATTAATTTTTTTTTTTTATTTACTAGTCCTGCGACTGGTCTGAGCAGTAATAAATCTTTGATTTATAGAGAACTTAGACGAAAAAATTTAGGGAAAAAGAAATAAAAATCGGACTTTCAGAACAATGCACATGACGTAGTCACATTCTATTGGGATAGAAAATTCATACAAATTAATTGTGCGAAATTCAAAAGAAGAACGCTTGCTAATCATTGCTTTATTTAACGACGCAGTGACGAAACTGTGTTTCTTCTGAGGAACATCAAGCTAAGCCCGTCTTACAGCTTCTTTTTACCTTCATGACAAAAAAGCTGCTACTTCAAGGGAAATTGTGTTGTTTTAGAACAAACTTTAGAAATAGAATTGTTGCTTTTTGCTTGTCGTGTGTTTGAACTGGTTTGAAAAACTGCTTTCGAAACCAAAGCAAAGTTACTAGTTACTATTAGCCTGATCCTAAAAAAGTTCACAAACAGTTGGAAAAACATCAATTGCAGTGACATTGAACGATCTCTCATTGAAACACAGAAATTTGTATCTCGACTGGTATTACTTCATGGTTCTAAATAAATAGTAATCCTTATTTCACTCAATTTTAATTATAATTCGCTCAATTTGTGAATAAAATCGACGCATATTAGCTTTATACAGGGCTTTTCCAACAAGAGGTGTTATTTTGTTATTCAAAGAAAAATGTTTGAGATAAATTATTCAATATTTGTTTCAATGTAAAGAGGAAGGTATAACAGTCAAATGGCCGCGTTGGCTTCGCTTACAGAACTGTATCTTTTTCATGAAATTTTCCATCACCAAATAGCGAAATGGCTGCTGTATGGCCTAAATAGCTTCACGAGTTCCCTCTTTGAGGTCTTGAATCGATGCTGGGCTGTTGGCGTAGACCTTCTCTTTCATGTACCCCCAAAGGAAGAAGTCGCAAGGTTTTAAATCACAAGATCTCGGTGGCCAATTGTGATCACCATTTCGAGAGATAACACGGTCTGGAAACTTTTCCCGTAAAAGATCGATGGTTTCGTTGCTTGTGTGGCACGTAGCGCCGTCTTGTTGAAAGTAAATATTGTCCACCATCCATACTATCCGATTACGGCCATAAAATAGTGTTTATCATCATAATTTGTCGATAACGCAATTCATTCACCGTAGCTATTGCTCCAGTCGCATTTTCGAAAAGGTAAGGTCCAATGACCCCGCCGGATAATAAACCGCACCAAACAGTTACACGTTAAGGATGGAGAGGCTTTTATTTATTTATTTTTTTTTTTTGGCTTTATTTTTTATTATTCTTTGTAAATCAGTTCTTTAACTCGCATACATACATACAATATAAGTAATGGTTATAGCCGTTAGCTGGAAAGAGAGTTTAATATACAAACAAAAAAGAAACTTTGGGATGGAGAGGCTTTTCAACAATAAATCTTAGGTTTTTCGAGCCCCAGATGCGACAATTTTGCTTATTGACGTAGCAACCAAGGTGGAAACAACAGTCAAGATGATTTTTTAATGAAATTCCTGACCATTGTCATGCATTTCAAGGACCCAATCAGCAAAGACACGACGTTATTTAAGTATTAACTGAACTTTATAAGCCTTAAGGTCTTTATGCGAAGTACGGTGTAATGATGTTTGTGGAATGTCCGATTCCAAAGAACGACGAGGAGTGGACAAGCCTCAGTTTTATTCAACACTTTGGGCTACAGCAGCAATATTCTTAGTTGCTATTGAGCGGCGTGCATGGGTTTTATTCTTCACAGCACTAACTTGTTCCAACAATCCGAATTTTCCCACCAATTTTTGTATTGCGGTATGACAAGGTCACGACGACCTAAAAATGTTTTAGTTTTACGAACCGTCTCTGCCAAATTTTCACCATGTTTATAGTGAATTTTAATAATTTCAATGCTTTGTTGAAGCATGCATAGTTCAATTTTTGTTAATGGCGTAGTTTCTACTTGTCAAATGTTAAAAAATACAGTTTCAAAAGTGACATATACCGAAATAGTGGGCTATTAAAAATAACACCTCTTATTGGAAAATCCTATAGATGTATTAGGACAAAATACGTTTTTTAATAAATTTCGAAGAAAAAATTTTGTATTTGAGGAAGTTTTGCATTTAAAAACATATGAAGGGGATGCATTTCGAATATCGTAAAAAAAAAACAAAATTGTCGTATAAGAGGCACACTAATGTCGACAACAACTCTTTTTAAACTTAAAAACCAAAAAAAGTCACGTAAGTTTTTTTTAAATGTGTTTTTCTTAAAGTTTTGCTAGAAGCTTTTGAGCCTTTTTCAGTATTTATATATTCCTTTATTATGCATCATTTTCTTGTTAAATTATGAAAAATATGATATTGAATCCTAGTTCAGTCTTAAATAACCAACGTTGCGAAGCTTCGGACGTCATCCAAAAAAAAAAAAAAAAAAAAAACCGGTGATTGATGGATTGAGTTATGGCGAGCGTTTTTTAATTAGCCGCGATTATATATACCACCTGATGTGGGCGTCGGGGCTTGATTGGTCGTATGTCGGACGGGTAAGTAAGCGCACCTAGGTTCGAATTCGGCCTGGCAACAAACACCAGGAATTTCACGGCACTACTTCTAACGAGCGGCTGACAATTCTCCAAGACAAATAAACCGACATTAAACAGTTGATTCCAACTACATGAGACAAAATTACACCGCTCTAAATACAGAAGTTCAGCGAAAAATTGGGCTCTGGCCCTCCACGGACTAGAGTCTAATAAATAAACAGCTTTGAGGGAGCTTTAGGTAATTCTAGACGCCACACATTTTGGATCGAGTTATGACTGCGTGAAGTGCTGTTAACGAGGCTGATGTGGTCATTTGCGTAGTTCATTTACCTTATTTCATTTAAATAAAGTTTTTTGAACCTTACCTGGTCAGAAAGCCTACAATCCAATCCAAATCTGCAAAATCAAAAACTTTAAATTAAAAATTGATCTTTTTGGGGACGACCCTTAGTTAGACGAGTAATGTTGAAACTCATGAATCGACAGCCTAAACTTAGTTGAAGATTCATAGAAAGTGACAAAGTTAAGAAAATTTTAATTGATATCCTAAAACCTTTCAGTTTTAAAAATATCAAATGAAAAAAATGTAATATGTAATGACATGAAGAATATTATATTACAATAAACATGACTAACGACATAAAAGACCAGAACTCCGAAGCAACTTTCAAAACAAAAAGTCTCAAATATCCTTATGAATAATTCAAAATTAGCCGCAATGGGTATATACGGAAATAAACTTTTAAATAAAATGCCATAAATTCACTCTTCGAAACGTCCTTCAGCTTACTTTTATGTATCTTTTCTTAAACTCAAATACCTTTTCTTCTCTTCATCACATCTCCGATTACACACAAAAACCTAAAAAAAAGAAAAGAAAACTTCTTAAATTTAAGAACCTATCCACCCAATCAACCGAACGACCTTTCCCCTTCAACATCCACAACCTTTAACCCTGTGCACAAAAAGAGAAGCTCCATTCAATATGTGTAAGCCACTGAACACCTGTGGCGGTAATTTTAGAAAAGTGCTTCAGTTTCCCGCCTCTGTATGGTTTCATATTCTTCTTAAAAAAAAAAAAAAGACGAACAATTTTCACCTTCACCCATGATGTCAGATACAATCTTTCTCACCCCGCATTTTGGGTTAACAAAATGATGAACTGCAGAAGCAGGAGTATGGCAAAAAAAAAAAAAATATTTCACAAGAATTTTCCGAGAGGCAATCAAAAGCGATGACTTTTCCTAGATTGCATGCAGAGTTCAAGGCGGCGTGGGTTTTTACATGAAAAAGAGCAGTTTTACCCTCAAGAGATGTAGGAAAGAGGAATTTCCATTTTTTTTTTGCATAAAAGGTTAAAGGTTAACGAAGAAGGGTTTGTCGGAGTTTGAGTTGTTGACAGTGGGGGTGGGCAGAGTGCTGTTCGAATGGTGAGGATGACAGAGACTGGTACTCGCGATCGATTTTCAAACATGGAAAAGGAGGGGCTTTCTCTGCTAATTATCTGTTAACATAGGCCACTTGGTCACAACCCCAAATTTCTTCATCCTCAACAAAAAATGTCTACGAATTGAGAAGAAATAGTATCCGGCACGTATTTCATGCACAGGACACTGCTTTGTTTGTAAATCGTTCATTTTTGCTGCCTGTGGGACTTTTTTCCCCTTTAATTGTCTGACTAAACTCTAAGTCATAAAAAAAACGATGCACACACTACATACTAACTTTTATGTGGAAAAATAAATTTAAGCCCATTCACTTCATTTCGTAAGATCGTGCACACCTGTCAGACTCCACAAGCGTAACACCGACATTTATCTCATCTGTCAAGTGATTAAGCTACGTTATTTATCAAAAGAAACATGCACTTGCAAAGAAAACAAAAAAACAAAAGACTAAAAATTGCTTTCCTCCGCATTTTCGGATGTAAACCATTCACCTTGAGGCAAGGAAGAACTTCCGAGAAAGCAATTACCCCCTTTCATTATATCATCCAAATAAGGGACTTTAATTAATCATTGAATAAATTCTATCACGCGGCTCTGAATACGTAATGCGCCCAAGCAGAGTCCTTCGACAAATCACAACCATCTCCATGAACACGCATATCCCTGTTAAATAATTCCACGGCCACCACCTTCATGAGCAAACCCCCCGAGGGACAATTTGCTAATTCGTTCATAAATTTATCTGAAACTTGATCTTGTCGGTCAGGCTATTAATTTTGAATTCTTCTGATAAACGCCGACGTCCCACCTGTCAAATCAAATGTCAAAATGTAAATCGGCCACGGGGTCATGCAATCTTCGCAGCAAACCAAGTTCAACAAACGCAGGCGGCTCTTCGAAAATAGATTTTCATGTTTGCGAGACATTAAAATGCAGAATTTTTGAAAAGTGAAAAGTAAAAGTTGGCCGTCGGGGAAGTGAGCGTGGTGAAAAGTTGCACGGGGTGTTTCAGGGGCAGCGTTCAGGGGACTTGTGTGCTTCCACCCCACCGTGGAGCTTTTTTAAACACCCCTCCTGACAGGGGTTGCTGCTATGTACTCACTACTATCGATTTCATCCCCTGCGTTGGTGTGCGGGAGACTTCGCCCTTGCTCCGCAGACACTTCAGTCCGTCTGCTCCGCCTTTTCGATAGCAGGGACAAGGTGGTGGACGGGGGGCGCTTATTGTCATCCTTTTTCCAAGGGATAACCACTCCCTCGCAGCCATATTGGAAAAATGGTCGATATCATAAGTGAGCGCGCTCTCGCTCGTGCTCTCCGCTCTCCGTTCTCTACGCGCGGTTTTCGACTAAAATGAGGACCCTCTCTCGTTCCCTAAGGTCATCGAAATGTCAAACTAAGTTTGGTCGCTGTGTGCTGCATTTTTTGGCATCGCAAAACTGCAACTGACAGCTCGGGCAAAGTCGCTGGATGATAGAAACGAAACGAAGCTTGTGTGTATGTGTGTGTGTTTTTTTTTGTCCCAAAACCAATAAATGTGCGACCGCAGGAGCTCTGCTCGGTTAAATAAAACACGTCCTCGTTGTTTTTCTGTGATAGGGACACACACAGAGGCTGTCATATTTGTGCGCCATTTTCATGTACTGAATGACCGCATTCAGGGGATGCCTTTTGGTTTTTGCTTCCTCTGACACTTCCGCTGAAACAACAATGTGTCCTGTTCCCCTTTCGGCGGAACTAATGAACGATAAATTATTGAAAAAGGATACGACATAAACTTTGCTGGTTTTATGCGTTGACACAAAGTCAGGCGTTTTGTTAACGATTTCCTGTGTATGGATCAATGTATCCATGTCAGTCGTCCTGTTCGTTTGTCAGGACAGGTCTGAGTAATTTGACAGATGATTGGCAGCGAGGGGAACGCACCCGAGAAAGATCATTTGCACTAATTTCTGTGTTTTCTTTTTTTTTTTTTCTTAAAAAAGAGGAGATTGAAAGTGTATTTCTTTGTAAAATGTCACGAGCAGGTATTTCTTCTTGACAGGCGATGTTTTTCATCTCCAGATTAAGAGGGGTGGCATATACACACAGACAATGCAGCTGTGTTGAGGAGAAAAGTTTTCATTCACGCTTCTGTGGTTAACTTTTTCGTAATGCAGTCGTAATTAATTTCAGCGTCAGATATTTTATGGGACGTGATAAGGATGCAGCTGTAATTCACTTTATGGACGAGTCCAGAGAAGAGAAACTGATATGCAATGCAATGTGATTAAACTCTCCTCACAAAGTTTAAGGACAATGAATAGGCAGTGTGCAAATTGAAATTTAGTCCCTGCATGCAGTCGGGTGTGTTGGCGTCACATAGTGGCGTACACGTTTGCAGGACTATGGTTGCTTTGTGACTTCTAATTAGTGGCAGCCCACAGGGATGTGTTCTGAATCCACTGCTGTATGTTGTATGCAAAGTTGCAGGTTGTTAACTATGTGCCATGCTCTTTGTCCGCTCCTTCAGAGTGTGATAGTAATTTAAAGTCTCCCATTTCGAAAGAGAAGTATTGCATTTTCTGGGATAAAAATGAATGGTGTTATGATTTCTCTCCTTTAATTGGTAGTGAAATTGACTGTAAAATTAATCAGCAAGGTGAAAGAGATAACAGAGAAGAATTACGAGTCGGTTACACTTTGTATATTATAAAAATCAAATATAGAAGTATAAGAGATTGCAAGAACGTAATGTTTCTTCATTAGAGAAGTTCAGTACCGAGCAAAAATAAAAAAAACGAATGCAAACGAAATAATATGATCTGGTCTTTTAAATTTTCAAATATTATTATCGTTAGTAAAATGGTTTGAAGAAATGAATGCAATAATGCAAGAATGCGTCACGAATTATTACAAAAATTAACTGTTTTGTGCAAGGGATGTAAAATTAGCGTGGCATTCAATGTGTTAATAGAGACGAGTGTTCTTAAGTGACCAGCGCAATCTCTCGGCTTCAACCCCATAAACATTTTATAGGATCTTGTACACCAAGAAGTGATAACTATCGAATTGTACTGAGGTACAGTAAAGAAGCAAAAGCCAACGAATCGTTCTAAGTTGCTTGAAAGAATAAGGTCAAAATGGAAGCAAAATCCTTCGCCTTATTTGTGTCCCTTGCTGACTCAATGTCTAATAGATTTCGTGCCTTTATTTTTTAACAAAGGGTACGTAACAAAGCAGTGAATTAATTTATCCATTATATCGAAAATTACTTTAAAATGATTGATAAATATTAAATTTGTGTTCCTGCAGTTTTTGCTCGCCCTTATACTCGCATTTGCGAGCATTTTTTAATATATAGTTATTCTCTTATTGTGGGTGCCGTGGCTTAATCGTTAGTGTGTCGGGCTGAAGCTTCTACTTTCAAGAGAGATTGAATTAAAGATATGGTTTCTTAAAAGTGTCAAAACAACTAAGACAAGTTTCATAAAATTTCAGATTTTTTGGCTAACATTTTGTCCAGGTATTTTAAGAACCGTCTAGATTGAGACACTACGATTTTTTTTAAAATGGTTACAGTATTTGGAATAGCTTGCGCACATTAAGAAATGAGTGCCAGAGGTGGACAAACTTTGGTCAAAATTTGGTGTCGAAAAAATTCCTTTTTGGACCTGATGTTAGAAATGGTTGATATCAGTGAAACCACAGAATTTTTCATATTCAACGCTCTTACGAATCTGATCATTCTTTTGAAAACAAAAAAAAAAAATAAAAAAAAATGTTCCAAACATGTGCTCAAATTCGTGTTTGATATCTTTTTGTTGCGGAGTGTATAAAATTCAGAACCTTCTAGAGCCATCCATTTTAAAGAGAAGGGTTATCGGGTATAAGGTATAAAATAACATTATTCTTACAAAAATAACTTCTTGCCGTACTGCGCGCCCTAATTAAAATTTCTCAAAGCTTGTAATGGATTTCCAAATATTCAACACAAAAAAGCTGCCAAATTTGGACAAAACCCGACGTATTTTTCGGTTTATTTTTTTGGGTAGTCCCAAAAAGGGTCTCCTATTATCGATTCCCCTGCACTGTGGAGCACGATGTCATTTAGTTCTAGTTTATCAAGATAGAATATTGTACCCATTGTACATAAAAAAAATGTCGCCTTAAGACTCCTACTGCTGACCTACAGGCCCATGCGATGAAATAAAAATTATCTTACGTGACTGTTCGCTTATAGTGTTTGTCCCGCAGCTCCGTATTTCACATTAGGAAGGAATCAAGATCATGGGAGCAAGCCGTTTTTCATTAGTGAGTTTAAAAAACTTTGGGGGCGTTTTTCTCGAAAAAGGGGGAGTGTTGCGATCTCTGACTTTGGGAAATTCATATCCTATAGAGGAGCTATCACTATGCCAAATTTCATCAAAATCGCGTGACCCGGAGGTCGTGCACTCTCCTTGTAAGTTGTTTTCTCTCTTTTTTTGTTTAGGAACTATATGCGTTTGAAGCTATAAAAAAGGGTTGAGTCAAATAAGCTGTGAGCGACTATACTCGCTAATTGAGCAGATCGTTTCTAAGTATGAACTGACTTCGACTTCGTTTAATTAGCTTGTTAGAATGCTTAAGCGCCACTGGCAATCTTTACTATCGTGATCATTAAAAAAAAAATTATGAATTTCCTCTGAAAGATTCCAAACTTCTCGTAAACAGCTGCGGTCAAAATAATAGCAGTGCCTAGCAGTAATAGCGTGAGAGAATACTTTTTTCTTGGAGACTTTGGGAATTATTGGGGCCTCCACTTGGTTGCTCAAAGTGGAAACGCAATCTTATTTTTTTACTTATTTTTTTAATTTTATTTTCGCGAGTTATAATTTTGTTTATTTATTCTTACGTTGCGAATTACCGCTCCCTATGACGCTTGTACAAAGAATAAATCCCAAAACCAATTCTCCTATCGTATCCTAACACTTCCTTCTTCGTTTTCGTAAAGCGAGGCCTCTATACGGTAATTACGCCACCTTGCAGTGGCCTCTACAGAATTTTCTTCTACTTTAGAACAATAACTGAAGGGAGTAAGCGATTTTTCAATTACTCCAATAATGAGCATGATATTATTTAAGTTGCAAGAAAGTATCCTTCAAAAAGCAGCACTGCTATTATTTTGACCGCAACTGTACGTGAATATGAATCAGTGGCCAGCTTCATGCATTTCTGTCACCAATCAATTTGCTTGTTAACTGTTCGAGTTCACATACAAATATAAAAGTAAATTCACTCTACCCAAAAGTCAATATGGGGATTTTAACGCTTAAAGCAGGTAAGTAAGGAGATAACTTACCGAATAAAATAACTTAACGAATAAAATAAAAATAATCCTTTAAACTCCCATCACATGGTAAAATGGAAGTTTTATTTACATCCCAACGCTGCGCTCCTTGTATTTCACTTAATTTTAGTTTAAAATACCCGGACCTTCATTGACCGTCACCTGCAGTCAGCTGCTTCATAAGCAATGCAAATGGCATGCCACCAAGTTAATCTCTGTAAACATTTCACAATCACAAGAAACTGTTTTGGTTTTCGAGAATTTTTGAGCTTGCCCGCACTCGCACAATAAGTATAAAATTGTTTTCGAAACTTTCATAGACTTTAACATTTTCTCGAGAAAAATATTAAGTGTGTGAGGAGAAACCATTTAACTTCTTTCCATCAGCAACTTGTCTTTAAAGAGCGGGGCTCACATTCCCGGCCAGTGCGAAATTACAAACCCACCTCTAACGATGCTGTCAAGTTCATTAGGACACAATTTAATTACTCCATTTAATAGTAACCGACGCTTTAATTAGTGAACATCACAATTAAGTCGTCAACCTCGTGGAGCCAGAACACCTTGGCTCGGGGCTGGGGCTGTGGCTCTGGCTGAGGCTGGGGGCAGTGGATTGGATTTGTGGAGGGTAATTTGATTTTCGCCTGAAACAACCCCAAAATCCAATTTAACTATTTGTTTTCAATTATTGCGATGACGACGATGGCGACGTAGCAATGGCACATAACTGGGCGGAGGGGTTAATGAGAAAACGCTCCCCCATCCCAAACTACCCAGAGGCAAACCCCTTTTTCGATGGAACGCCACAAAAATTATCGAGTTATTGATTTTCCCACTCCGGGATTTGTCGGCCATGTGTGGAGGATGAGCATGGAATCGGCACTCACCCTAACGGGCTCGGAGGTGTCTGGCAGGAAGCCGACAAAGTCGCAGTGTAATTGGTCACCCAGAGGTGGTGGGGATGTGTTTCCTCGTATCACATACAAACACTATCACACACTCACATATCAGTCCGCTTGAGGGTTAATGGGGAATTAAATTTGTCCCAACGTCATCATCAATGATGGCGAACTAAACATCCGCGAGCACGAAGCGACTCACTTTATGACGCTATGCGAGTTGAATACGAAATCCGATGTACCTCCCGACCGCGCTAATAATTCCAACCCGTGAAAATATAGACGGATCAGACCTCTCTCGGTCATTAGTTGCAGATACGAGTCCTTTTTGCCTGAAACGTGAAAATCTTTTGATGGGATTTGGTAGCATTGAACCTGGTGGAATTATTCATGAGTGGAATGACTAAAGAGGTGCACATCAAATCGAAATGAAGCCGCTAATTAGCGCGGGCGTGGAGGTCGGTGATGACTGGCGTGGGCGCCCTGGTAACCCCGTGACATTTACGGGTGGTAAGATTGAAGTTTGTGGGGGGGGATAGGAACCTCATCAATTAGGCTGTCAGACGGGGATATGTGCGCCGTTTTAGTGAATAAATGAGTTCTGTCAGTCGAAAGAGGATAAATAAAAGTTTGGAGAGTTGATTCTGTTCGGAGATAGTTGGAAAACTAACGTGGATGGGGATAAATCACTGCAAGGCGGCATTTATCGTGAGCTATGTGAATGCCTTTTGTAAAGGAGATAAATCTATGCACAAGTTTTCCGAAGCCTAAGTGGAATCTTTTAAGAGATTGGCTCTAAATGACACCTCTCTGAAAAATTCATCGAAAATGAAAATTATTTTTTTCTTCTTCGAGTCTGTCTGGAGACAAATGATGTTTTTTTTTTTTTTTTGACAAAATGACAAGTGACCAAATTTGACAGTAGTTTATTTGAAAATTGCAGTAGTTTATTTAAAATGTTAGCAAATTAATACGTCCTCGAAATTTGACATTTGAACATTTCTGACATATGACACTGACAGCTTTACCACTTACCTGGCATCACTCTTTCCAAAAGTTTACAAAATTTCATGTCACACCCGTGACTCTTGACAATCAGCACGCTAACAACTTCGTGCAAATGTCCAACAACAGTTACACATGTCGATCTTCATCATTCCACCGTGTGGTTCTGTCACTTCTGTCAAACCATGGGAACTGAACCAAATCAAATTCTCACCTTTTCGCCTACAAGAACGTACGACGTACAAAGTGTGAGTCAACCTCCATCTTTAACCCAGTTTTGTGAAAGTGACCCTGAAATTTGAAAATATCCATGCCGTCTAACGGTGTACTCTCATGCAACATCCGAACGCAGGAAAGACTTGTGTTTAACAAATCAGTTCGCGTGTGCAGGCGTCGTTACTAGTGTTTGAGAAGAATTCGCTCATTTGCGTTGAGTTCGTGGCAATATTTGATGTTATCCATTCGTTGTCTTAACAAAACCGAAAACGGAATCAAGTGCCAATGCACATGAGGCTCACTTCGGGCAGAAAAAGACAATTAAGCGCCTGAAGTGGAGCTTAGAGCGCTCTTCGTGGGAGAGCATGCACTTCGGTTGGCACGGCTTTTTTGGCATTTTTCTTATGTCCGGCTTAAGGGTCATGGGGAAAAATATATTCATCAACTTCAAGTGGTTGTTTTTTGAGTAAACTTGGAAGCACTCAGTTGGGTTTTTGTTAATTGATGCTAAGTGCAATCCGGAAGACACACTCTACTGCCGGGTTTTTGTTATGTATTCACTGCATCCTTCAGACTCGCACGAGGTCATGTATAAGACGATTAAGATATGATCATGTTGTCATCAGTATTTTTTGACATCAAATATGATTTTGTTTTCAAGATGGGGCATTTTGAAAAGACCACACACGTGTGTTGAACAAATACTCAGGGGATCATTAAGAATCCATTCTTCGCCGAAAATTACCATGATTGAGAAACAAAATCGTGACTTTTTTAATTCTTTGAGATTTTAGTAAAAGTGTTATCCTCCTTCGTAACAAAAAAAAAAAAAAACTCACGTCTTCTTCATTTTCTGTTTATCTGAAAGAGGTTGTTGACGTTTTTTCTGATCAATTTGCAGAGATTATTATTTCATACACCATAAGCTGCAATTTTTGGAGCGTTTCATAAATCTTTACGACTTAATTGTTATTTATGGCTGGGGATTGTGATTTATAGCCGTTGATGTGGAAAGAAGTAAAACAAAGACACGAAAACCCAACATGTTCCAGAAACTTCATAATAAAATCATTTTTGCAATTATCTACAGACTCTTCTAACTCGTAAAGAGCATGACATGGTTGATTTGCACTACGTCGGACTTAAAAGCTAGCTTTTCAGCCAATTTTAGGCAATATTCTGTTGGTTATTTAATAAAAGTTGGGCATTTTTTCTATTTTTATGTAAGGCAGGTCGTAGCAATCCATTTACTGGTCTCAGTAAACAAGCTTTTATACCTAGGAAAACTCTATCTAAGGCCTGTCAAAGATTTTACTAACGACATGAAATTTAAATTATCGCGAGCTTAAATTTAACTTAAAAATTTAATTTAAAAAACTTAATATATTTCGTTGGTTTGTGCTCCCCGTGACTTGATCATTAGTGCGTCGTTCTGCTAAGCAAACTCGGGGAAAAAACACCGCAAGCAATTTTCATTTTTAACCATCATCATTTTGAATTAGAAGCAGTTTTTTTCTCAAATATTCTTTAAAATATGAGACATACAGACTTCAGTTTTTGTATGTAATTATTAGTTCTAGCAACAACTTTTTTTTTAAATTGCTCACAAGGTTCGTTGCAGTATGTCAGCGTACAGTCGCTTGGGACGCTGAGGGACGGATGAAGGTTTAGACTTGGCCGTATTTAGAGCTTTATTCACTTTAAACGTGAAGAATACCGAAGATGTTAAAAAACAAAAACGTTTAATTTAAACGTCGGCGTCGTAAGAAACTAAGCTTCACCAGTTCATTTATATAGAAACTACTATTACATACTCGGATAATAAAAACCCTTATTTGTTAACTTAATTGAGAAGAACACAGAGTAGTTTCAGACTTCCTTTTCTGGTTATAAACAAAAGATAGCAGGATTTCATGACTGACCGGGATTATTGTTGAAAACTTTTACTGTGGGTTTTTAAAGTTAAAAATAACTATTATAAAAGAAAATCAACCAAAAATTAGTTTAAGCATTGAAATATATTGGTTCGCAAACCTTTCGCTATTGTTTTTCATTTGACTAATCTTTAAGTGGATGTTTCAAAATGAAACATTTACTGGCTTAACTATCCGAACGATGATACTTCTTTTATCGTTTTTTGTTAAGTAGGAAAGCACGATTTTCAATTCATTTTATAAAAGTCGACGAGGAAATAAATAGAAGAAGAACGTTTTATTTGGTAGTTTGTCACCGTAACACCATTTTTTCACATTAAATTTCGACAGATAATTTTTTTTTTTTATTTTCTGTTGTCAATCAACAACACGATTATTTCTTATATTTCTTCCATTTTCTGTATTTTTTTTCCCTTGAATGTTCACCTTTTTGATGATGAAGCTTTGAAAACGAATTGGTTTTTTTTTAACAGAAGATGCCATTTGAATCGTCGAATTCAATTGACGTAGTCCACTTTTGTATTGTTGGAGATGCACAACAAAGGCTTTTACTTTGACGATCGTTAGGCATTGTTAAATCAACGATTGATTTTCTCGACCTGTTTGTTTTACAATGAAGGCTATCTATTTTCGTTTCAGCATTTCAATAAATAATCAAAAGCAATTCTTTTTGGGATGAAACTTCAAACTTGTACTTTCTTTCGAAAAAAAAAAAATGGTTTGAGCAACGACTTTTAAGTAAAGTCGATTAATCAGAAAAAGAACATTCCAGTGTACCTTCATGGCATTACTTTCCGCTCCTGATAGTTTCTACGTATCCATTATCATCTCACAGATAATCACAGCAGATGAATTCGTGTGAAATCTCCAACGAACTAGTTCACCTTAATGTTCATCGTACTGACACGATTTTCCTTGATTTTCAAAAGAACATCAACAGCACATTCAGCTGCATTGCAATCACGAGAATCCCCCGGACGATGAGGTACGTCGACTCCTTCCACTGATTCCTTCACGCACTCCTTGTGCTCTAAATCAAATCTCACAAACATTGCAAGACTCCCATCCAACAGTCTTTTCATCCACATTCGTCTCAAGAGCGATGATTCCCCCGTGTGGCATTCAAAACACTCACGAATCGAAAGGAAAATTGCATCAGAACTCTAGATCCTCAAAGCACGCAGGTTACATCACCATCGTGCCACTCCAAAGCCTTGCATATGAAATTCTTCAGATTCTTCGTAATCCACTTGGAATTATTCAAAACCATACCCGTGGCGGCATTCGAGATAATTACTCCTGTCGCTTGGTGCACGACGAAAGAAGGCTGCACCCAGGCTGCACATCTCCGCCACAAATGTATCTCTTTCCCGGTCTAAGTGGAGGCTTCATTAAACTTAATTAACTAAATAAATGTGGTCGATTTATCCACGTGGAATGCGCCTTTGTAAGGTGATCCAATGCGATAAATTAAAACCTCGCCTCGACCCCTTTCAAGGTGGGGGGCTAATCAATTAGCGCTACGTTTTTGTCGTTTAATTAAAAAAGAAAAATCTATTAGCGGCTGAGTTTGTATTTGACGGCGGTACCGCAACGCAATTATGATTCAAATTGGGCCTGAGTCAAGTCGGGACTGTGGTGGATGCGTGGGCCGAGGGTTTCTTCCACGAACTGAGCCCACAGACACCTAAAGCGTCATCCGGTATCCGAGAGAGGAAACGAATTTTGTATTAATGAGCGGAAAGGATAAGTTGAAAGGCGAACTAACGTTGTTACGTGGAACGGTGGATCGCTTGGGACCTGGCGGGTGTTCGAAGAGCAATTTACTTTTTATTTTTTGTGGAAGCTGTTTATAGGGTGTAGTCAGTTTTAAGGTGAGCAAAAATAGCATAAGGAAGCTTTGTTGGTCAGTCGGTGAAGGCATTTAGGCATGCCATTCGGGAACGTTGTCCAAAACGATAAAACATCATTTGAATTAAATTTAACTCCGTTAACTGGAAACTGATGTTTATGAAAATAATATAATAATTTTATTCTTTTTACAATAATCACCCCTATCACGAGTTCCATCGTAGTCGAACAATTATTACGAATTACGAAAAAGGATCCATTCGTAGTAAAATCGTAAAGAAAAGTCTGCTACGAATTTCGAAACTCGTGTAAATTGGTGCAACGAATGAAACGGAAATTTGCCATCTTTTTCTACGACAAATTACTTACGTCGGAGGATAAAGAACGGATAGTGTTTTGGTAAAAAAAAATGCAAGTATTTATGTATTTCTTAAAAGTTGAACACAAAAAGAATATACAGAAGAATCGAAAAACTGTGCATCTTTCAAAAAATATAGATTAGAAAATCGAAAACACCACAAGAACTGCTGCAAAGAAAAATTGTTTCAAATAGAAGAGGAGAAGCTTAATCGCGTCTATGTCGGACCAAATGCAACAAAAACAAATGTATGCATTTTGAAAGTTTTTTTTTTATTTTGCTTTTAATAAATTTCCTACGTGTTTAGTATATTATTTCTGCTACTATTCAATACCAGTGTCTTCTAGTTCGTTTTGGTCTTAAAATTCATTGTAGGCCATTTTGGCCACTGGATGCGAAAATGAAGGCATATATAATTCAATGCACAAACAACATTGATAATTTGAGATGCTTTCTGAGGACTTAATAGATTTAGCGAAGAGTTTATTCAAATAATTTTGACATATTATTCAAATTTGACGTTTAACAGCAGATTTCGAAAATGAGAGTGCGAGAGCTCTAAGTGGTAATGCTTTTTGCTATTCCGTTCGGAATTTGTGATACCATTTTTTCGAAATCCGTATCGTAGATTCGGTTCGTAACTTTACTATGCATGGTTTGTGTGATAGTGCTCTGTCGTATTTGGAAAGCCATGGAAAAGATAAGAAAATTGAAATAAAAAAACTTTGCATTCCATAAAAGAATGTTTGTCTCTTCTTATTTCACTTTTAAAATGAATGAAAATATTTTTTTTTTATTATTCTTCTGACCATTGCTAGCATCATTCTTTTTGGATATCGACAGCACCCAACAACTTACGCAAAACAAAGATTCCATTTGCCTTACCAAATCTCGAAATAACACGAGCACCGAATTTTGCCGATAATAAAGCCCTTCAATATGTCGAACTCCGATTTTTCGATTAAATGAAGTATTTAGTTCAAACTCTTCTAGAGTCTATTCGAAGTAGTTTTTACACTTCCTGCTATTAAGTGGTTTCTTCTGTGTAACCTAAAATGTTTACGCAGACTTTTTTTCTGTGAGCTCTGAGGAAGTTCCAAATTTTCCGAACGATATTATGTTAACTCATTTCGAGATCAAGCATTTATGATATTTTCGGTAATTCGGTGGATTTGTAACACACTGGTATTGAAATATTTATGGACCATTGACATTTACAAATTGTTTATTGTAAATCGATTCTGAAGAACGATTTTTACAAACGAAAACTGAAGAAAGCACTCTTTAAACCATTCCTAATCACACAGAATTAACGGCAGCAGTTTCAAATGAATTCCATTTCTTCTTCTGAAATTCTTCGTGAACATCCAGCCATGAAATAAAGTTTTTTTTTTCATTATTAAACTACTAGTACAATAAAAAAGCTAAGAAGTCAAAGTAGTTAACAATGTAAAATTAAAATTAAAAACTTATGGTAGAGCAGGAATAGTAGTGACATTCGTATTTAAATAACTAATAGTATCAAAACGATTTATAAATACTATTATTTTATACAAACTTATATGGAAGTGATCAATATAAACGGACATTAAGACTTTAAATTATTCATTGCACACAAATACAAGAAAAATACACGAGAAATATTAAGAAAAACAAGATTAAGATACGTAGAACAGCAAAACTTCAATTTGATTGTGATCGAACTTAAGTTTGCTTGTGTGATTTAAAAAAAGAAACCCTTAAGCCAAAATAGGCTGAGTATTTTCTTTGGTCAATCGTTAGCATTCAAGGTATTTGTTTCCTACAAATTTGTTTGTCAAAATCGTAAAAATCGATCACTTGTTATGGTGCTCTGTTTGCCTTCCGTGTCTTTGTCTACCTATTTTTTTTGAATAATATTCCTAAAGAAGTAAAGGTTGGTTAACTTTTTGAATAATCTTAAATTTAAGTGTCAGAGCACTCAGGCTATAGTCATAACTTCTTATGCCTACAATAAATTTCCTGAATAATAAAAATGAATACTATTCAACGAAAACTAGATTTTTAAATAAATAGGCCAAAGACCTGGTAGCTGGTGCCGCAATTTAAGATTAGTTAGGTAATTTATTACTATTTAATAAATTTATGAGAATAATAATAATATTTGAATAAAACATAATGTATTTCAAAGGCGAATGTAAATCATTTCATTGCTTTTCTTAAATTTTTGTTTCATGGAGTTAATCGATGTGTACTTTAAACGGCTTAATTGACAAATCTTTGAAGATAATAAGTACTCATATATTTTTCAGCATTGTGAAGAAAATCAAAAGCACTTTATTTTTTAAAAATAAAATTTCGGATAAAATAGAAAAAATTAAGTACAAAAAAGAATGGAAAAACAAAATATCGGGTAAGTTAAATAATTATCTAAGAAAACTTTGATTCACTCATTTGAATGTGTAATTCGGCAAATTTTAATTACTCAATTTGACTCGTTTTAATGCTTGAAAAGGAGGTTGTTAAATTTAAAGTAAAGTTTACCATTAGAAAATGACTTTAATAAATTATGTAATCCTCTCTGTAGCACAATCTTGAAGGGATGTTTCGCCCACTTTCCGGTTTATCACAAGATAATGAACTTACATAAGAGCCAGGGGCGATGTTGTTTGACTGTGACTGATTTTCAAAACAGAAATACCTTTATTATGAAATGTCCATTACATTTTAGAATGCCTCGAGTGCGTTCACTGCAAGTGAAACGAGACCGGTTAACAAAGATCCCATCGACAACGACACAAACTGGAAGCTAACTTGTATCAAATTTTCAATCAAAGATTTTTTTAGGCATGAAAAAAAATGTAACAAAATTGTTTTATTCATCTACTCACACCACTCGCACCTTGCGCTATATTTGCTGTAGAATAAAAATGAATCTGTGTAAGCAGGAACTGCAAATAATAAAAATAAATAAAGAACAATTCAAGGATTACAAAATAGAATACTTCTTTCCAGAATTTTACGAAATATCGTTAAAAAGTGTAATGATTCATATACCTACGAATCACCATGCACTAGAGGTTTAAAGCGATTGCAATCTTACGACCATAACGAGGAATAAATGAAATATTCCTTCTGGCTGGCTTGAAAGACATGTTGTAGGATTCGTTAGACCGAAATGTTCTTAAAAAAAATGTCGAAAAGTATTTCGAAAGCCGGTTTCATAATACTCAGGCAAATATAAAAAATTACCACGTCCGAAATAACGCTCCAATGATTGTGTCCTTAAGAATTTGTTACGAAATGTTTTTCACAGTCGAGTTTCTGAAGCCATTCTAGTAAAATTGATGCTATTTATTCTTCCT
Organism: Syritta pipiens; assembly: GCA_905187475.1. Lineage (NCBI taxonomy): Eukaryota > Metazoa > Arthropoda > Insecta > Diptera > Syrphidae > Syritta > Syritta pipiens. The sequence goes on along the minus strand of LR994572.1, from coordinate 26,278,968 downwards.
TATTTCAAAGCAAAGTTTCTTTTGCCACGTTTGAATAGTCAGCCGCGTAGAAAAAAATACTTATTCACAAATCTTGGCCGTTTATGCTACTACCCACTTGTTTTCGAAAAAAAAAGCAACAAGGCTGTTTGTCATTATTGTTTTTGTGTTTGTAGTTCCTAATCACTGCTTCTCTTCAACTCATGCTACGATTTCCGGTCGTCTTTTTGAACACAAACAACCTAAACAACTTCAAATTGCGAGGCGTGTGCTTGAAAAAAACTGCTCACCGCCTAAAAACAAACCACCGCAAGAAGAAAAAGGAAAACTTATTTCCCAAAGTTAGGTAACGACACTCATTGGGGCACCGCATAGGGTGTTGCACACTCTCATCGACATAAACAACACGACTCTCGCATGTCTTTGATTGCCTTTCATCCCTCCGGACTCCCACCATCCCCGTTCACTCATACACACACACCCACTCCAACGTTTTTCGTTTATTTTTAGTGAATAATTTATTATTAACCTTCTCTCAGACAAAATATCGATCGACGAAAAAGAGTAGGAACGTTGTTCGTTGCGCCTTGAGGCATTTAGGGTAAAAAATTGAATCCTCCACCCGGTTACCACCCCAGAAAAGAAAACCTCACCACAAAGCTCGTCAAACGAAAAGTGGGCCCTCCATTCCTCTTCGTTTTTGGCAAATATTTTTTTTAAGAAAATTGTTTTGGGTTGATGATAAAATTTAAACAATTTACCACACCGTGTGGCGGCGATGGGCCCAATGTCTTTTCTTCCACGAACATGAAAATTTCCCGCTCATAAAAAGAAATTAACAAGAAAAAAAGAAGAAGGAAAACAAGAAGAAATTGCAAAGGAGAATGGGAAAACGAAACAAAACGCATTAAGAAAGTGAGAAAAAGAAAACAAAAGAAAATGTATTTTCGTTTCTTTGCCTTGTCGTGAGGGGGGTGCGTTTTTGTGTTCGAGTTTTATCACCACCTCGTCCTCACACTCACACGAGATACAAAATTTCTTATTGAATTGTCCACGAAACGTTGGTTTTATGGAGGGAAATTGTTTCGCCCAATTGACAGAGAATAACGACTTTTGAGAGTGCGAGTTTACCGCAAACCGGTGTTGTCGATTGATCTTTGGAAAATACATGTTTGGTTTTTTTTTTAAAAGAATTAAGTGGTAATTGGCAGAGGTAAAAGAGGCGATAAAAAGTTCTTTTCAATTTCGCTTAGCAAGAGAATTGCTGCAAGAATTCGTTCTGAAGGTTTTGTGTCTGTTCGATGTGCAATGTGCAGCACGATTTGCACAAACGAACAATACCAACACGATAAAAAAAAAGCAAACCATAAAAATGTAAACAAAGAAAATTTGCCTATATTAACAGAACAATCTTTTTTAAAGAAAATCACTTGTTTAAACTCAGTTAAACAGAACGCTAGTTTTCTTTTTCTGTTGCACACAGTTTCTTTTATTTTATTTTACAGAATTTGTTCGGTTAAAGTTAAAAATAATTAAATTCCCACTGTTCGTAAATGGGTTCCAAAATTATTAAAAGTCAAAATTGGGGAGTGATACATACTACTTATTCTAAAATGTTTAAAGTTTGCTCTGATGGCTAATTGCATTGCATAAGAATTTAACTCATTCATCCATTGACTTTTGAGAACAATTTACCAGTTTTTAATTTAAAGCTTCTGGTCTTCGACAAATGTTTTACCGTGCTTTTTAGTTTCAGAGGTTATATATATATATTAAAAAAAAACGCATAGAAGAACATAGAAAATCGTTCGATCAACAATTCTGCGTTTAAAACAGTCTACGATAGTCTGGAAACTCGGCAAAATGTACTCAAATATTATATCTAAACGGCGCTACTTTTTCTTATTGAAAGTTTTTTTTTATTTAAATATTTTCATGGGACTCGTTACTCATCTCTTTTGGAATATAATAAAAAAGTATTTTTCTCATCAGTGATTTCTTAACAATTTCTAGCATTTTGTCTACCCAGCACTCTTGACTCGAAAAATTTTTTAGACAAATATTATATAATGGAATATACAAGTATATCTCTTCGCTTGCTAAAATGGAATATCAAAGGGTTATAGTTGAAAATTTAAATTTTTATATTAAATAAGCCGTAAAGTTTTTTTTTTATTTCGAGAAACAAGGAACATCAATTTATCGGCTAATTGACAATAACCAATATGCATTGAAAGATGGATTTACTTGTCTAACCTTAAGACCGATTCAACAACTAAGCAAATTTAAATCAAATAAATAAATAAACAACATATTTTTGCTTCAACCAATGCAACTTTTAAAGCATCTGAGCAGGCGCTGTTTAAAATGAAATATTTCAACGTTAGCTGTGATGTATGCGAGTTTGTCAAAGTTTTTTTCTTCAACCTTATTTTTAGCTGTCGCTCACAAAATTTGTGCACATGTGCCAAATAGCAAATAAACGCAGATCTAAAATTTTTTGCTGAATTCCTGATATGTACTCACTAATTCTTCAGTGGACAATGCCTCGATATGACTTTGAACTTCAACTGATGAAGATTTGTACAATCACGAGATTCATAAAAAACAAAATAATTTTTTTTTTTTTTTATCATAATTTTGTGAATTTATTTTCATATTTGAGCCGCTCACTCTTGATTAACTTAACTTGATTAACTCCACTTTAAAAAAAAGAAATCTTAGATTTAACCTAGTAGTTTCTAAAGTAATTTACACAAAATTTTGAAAAGCAGATCTATTGAAACTTATTGACTTTGTTTCTCTACGGAAACACAACGTAGAAATGAAAAAACAAGCTCGGAATTTATTACTCTAAGAAACACATACCGCCATTATTGTTTTCCAACCACCTTTGTTTGTGTTTCACAGTCACCTTTGGCTTTTATCAGTGCCATATCTAGAAAGAGGAACCAATGTTACATAAATTCTCCTAATAAAAGCCGCGCTCCAAACCAAACATGTTGCAAAGACCCAAAAACGTCTGCAACGAACACAGAAAAATCATTTGTATGTCAAGTTTCTAGCTTATGAGCAAATTGACAAAAAAAAAAAGAACTCAAACAAATTATAAATGAAGTTACAATAGTTATTTTAATATGATTCAAGAGTGAACAACCAGCTTTAAACAATATTTTCCAACATTATTAAAAAAAAATAGTTAGTATTTTCTAATACGGTGACTTTTGGTCACCGCCTGGATGGATTCGGGAGAGAATTGGCTTGAACTGGCTTAGGGTTAAGTGTCAAACCACTTAGTACAGTCATAACTTGTTATGTTAACAACATCTTTCCTTAATAATAAAGATTACCACAAACAGAAAAAAAATCGAATGTGCTTAATTCTTCCGAAATCATATGTTTTATCTAAATGAGTCGAGCTAAAAATAAAGAATGAAATTTCAAGTACGTTTTACAATGCTATTGTTTTTTTCCGCCGACAAATTGCCAATAATTGAATTATTATTGAAGTCGGGTTGTCAGTTTGCAAAAACTCGTAAGGAATAGAAAATTGTGTGCTTCTGATAAAAGTGAGAAATATATACTGAATCGAATTTATATTGCCTAAATATAGTGATTAGAAGAACTTTGATTTGTGAGATTTGGCCGAATAAAAAAAACATAAATTCAGTGTTTTTTATAGAGTTTGGTAAAGGATCTAAGGATACACGAAAAAATTTTGTTCAAACAATTGCCACAAAGTCAGTCTATTACGCAGAACTGCGTTTCGAAAGTTTAGTTGGGTTGATTGCCTTGCGGAGCTATGCCTTTTATCAAAAAACGCGTCATTCTTTTAGAGCTTATTATTAAGCTTATTTTTTTTGGATTCAAATTGAAATAAAAATTTTTCGTTTAACAACGTTTTACTTTTAACGAGAAGAAGAAGCTTAACGTTTAAATACAGAAATTATTCAGGTTAAATGCGTTTTTGTTCACTGATACCGGAAACAAAAATATGTAAATATAAACTTTTGCAGATAAATAAAGTAAAATTTATTCAGTGTACATTAAAATATTAGGTAGTCAAATATCTCCCTTCCGCCTTTTTGTCTTTTGAATTTTCCGGCTATGTACAAAACGCTTCAGAGCTTGTATCTGGCAATACATCATTTGAAAAGTGTTGACATAACCTACAAAACGACGCTATGCATGATTAGTTTGGATACGAGCTCTGTAGCGCTTTGTACATAGCCGTAAAATTCAAAAGACGAAAAGGTAGAAGGGAGATATTTGCTTAATAAAAAAGGATCGAGCACAATTGTCGAATTAAATATTGTTCATACGATGAATCTGCAATTTGTGAAATCATTACTCGCCGACAATGTTTTACGTCTTGAAGATTAAAAAACAAATAGAAATATATAATAAATATTCAGTTTTTTTTACGAGCTTATCAATTGACTTCTTTTTCTAATTTACGAAAGAAAAACTTTGGATTGGATGCATTAATATTTCAACTGAGTTTTGCTGGAATAAAACTAATTTATTTTGCACACTTTTGGTACTAGTTTAATAAAAAAGTAATCTGTTGACAGGACTTACGTTTTGAAATCTATACGAATGATTTTAATCTACTTCGTAAATACTTTAAAGAGCAAAGTTGCTGGTCTACTTCGAGTTTTTAGTAGCTGATCTGTAAAAGGAAAGATTTGCTAGCTGTCCTAAGAATGGGGAATCAAAGTCGATTAAATATGTCAGTAAAGAAAGGCAACAAAGTCAAGTCAGAAAAAGTGTCTATGGGTACAAGATGCTAGTTTTTTTACTACTAACATTAATTGAATAAAATAAAAATTTCTAAGAATTCATATCTCTGTCCAATGTATAATATTAGGTGTACAAATTTGCTTCCGCCGTTTATTCCTAAATTCGAGGCCTTATTGTAATAAATTGGTTATAAATCGATGGTTAATAATTATTTTATTTATTTATTTATTTATTTATTTATTTATTTATTTATTTATTTATTTTGGACAATTGATTTTTAGATTGAAAATAGGAAGACTTCGTAGCTCTAGGGCTCTGCACTTACACATATTTCTCAGTTTTTTTTTTCATTATGGGAATAAAAAATCACTTAACAGCGTTTGATTCGATTGCGTTTGACACGAGTCTTGATCAAGTAATGCCTCCAATTCTGCATCTTCGAAAACCTTCTCTCTTCCACCGCCGGTCTTCGATGTCAAAATCACCGTTCTTGAAGTGTTGAAACCACTCTCGACAGGTTCTTTCACTAAAAGAAGCCTTCACCATCGGTATTTGAGAGCGTTCGATGAGCCTCAGTCGCAGATTTTTTTCAGACAAAAATCGACTAATATTTCGATGTTATGCTTACAAAAACCTAAGCTTGTTGTATGACATCTACGATCTCTCTATTTCGACTACCACTTACCGCTACAGCCATCTATTGCAAAACTGTGGAAGCAAAGTGGTACACCTAATACTGTTAAGAAAAAATGTGAAATATTACCTACAATAAAGATAAAGAAAAAAAAATATCAAATATTAAAACTTTAAAGACAAAATCATAATTTTTCGATTTTTGTTTCTACGACTTTTGGACTATAAAAAATCACGTTTAGTCTGAGGGCCTCGAAATCACCCAGACACTTAAGCTATCAAATTCTATGAACAGTGGTCGAATTTTGAGTTTCGAAAACAGCACCTACATCAGCTTAAAACCAAATCAATATGAAATCCTGAGAGTACTCCACTACAATCCGAAGCCAGCGACATTTCTCAGGTTTTCAATTTACTTGCATTTCGGAAGGACTCAACCGCAAACCAGGACCAGGACCTATAAAACACTTTACGAAACAACCTACAGGCATGAAATCTACCAAAATGTTCATCCAAATCATGGATATATGCAAATGCCCTCGAGTCCTTCCATAATTGATTCTAAATCTTGCTCTACCGACGTGAGTGTACCTTCAAGTACACAAAAATGAGAATAAATCAAAACCCCTCCGCACAACAACCCAATTTATTGCAATCACTTATTCAAACCCCTTATGCAAATGCGGTCAGAGGATTTTATTTTATTCATTTTTTTTTTTGAAAATTCTCAACATTTTTAACAAAATATCACAAGTTGAGTGTGTTCTTAGGAAAGAATACGAAAATATGAATATTGAAAAAAAAAAAATTAGAAAGAAATTAGCATTTCAATCGAAATGGGAGAATCTCCATTTTGATTTTTTTACTTCTGCGGTTCTAAGCCCTTCCCAGGAGAGAAAATGAGAACTAACGGTTTTATCTGTCCATCGTTCTGTTAGTAATTTTCTGGCGTGTATGTGTGGGTGGTGGGAGGGAGGTTGAGTGAGAGTTTTCGTCGTCAGTCCATGCAGTTCGAGGATTCTCGAAATGATTAAGATCGACAATTCGCTCGTAGTGGCCCGGCCATTGTTCTCCTTCTCAGCGATAAAAATCCGCTTTTTTGTATCACAAACAATTTTCTAATAGTATACAGGGGTTGCGGCAAGGGCGCGTATCCTGAGCAAACCCCCCAACGACACTCGCACACCCCCAACAAACCCCGCACACACTCGCTCTCTCTCGCCGTGGTTGGATGTGTATTTAAGAGGACAATAGCACTTATAAATCGTCGTGACGTAACACACAAAAAGTTTTTTCCCATCCAATTGGGTACACAGAAACTCCGAAATGGGGGCCTGCGCAGTGCGCACCCTGCGTGCTCCTTGAAGGGGTACTCTCTGTGTATATACCGATTCCTTTACACACACACACACATCCACCCAGGGAGAGAAAGGCAAAATTAAAAGTTTACCTACATTTTCTCACATAGGTAGCAGCAGCCGCGGTGGAGAAGCCAGGGGAGGTTACGACTCGGAATACCAGCGCGGCGCTTTTCACTCTTTACTCTCTCCCAACAATGCTGGGGGGTTGGATTTTGAATACAGCCAGGCACAAAGCAGACAGAAGTTACCTTTGCTGCGGCCTGGACGAACGGTGGTCGTTGTGTCGTGTGCAGGATTAATCCAAATCAAGTCAAGAAAAATAAAAAAAATAAAGAAAAAAAAACGAAAATTCAACTAAAACAAGAAACGTTTTTTTTTCGTTTTAAAGAAATTTTTTTGGGCAACAGTAGAGGCCATTTTAACTTGGTTTAGTGTTAGATACTTGAGTTTGTTTTTTAATTTACGTCAATCATTTCGTTTTGAGTACACTAACATCAAACTCACGGGCTTACGAGAGAATTGAAGAGAAATTCCTGAATTTGAAACCGCAAAACACAACACACACATACGAAGAAAAAAAGAATAAAAGTGAACAAGTGAACTGCAAAAGTTGATTTAAAAATTGTGTGAGGAAAAGAAAAAATAAAAGAAAATCGACTGAATTTGTGTTTTGGTAATTAGACGACAGTGGCGTCTTCCGAGGGTACAAGCAGCGGTGGTGAGTCCGCCCTGTTTTCCAAATTAGGGGGATCTCTCTTCGGCAGCGGTCCAAATTCCCCTCAGCGTGTGGTTTCAAATATCCGTGGATTTCTATCGAATCGCCTGAGCAACATAGCTCCACCAGACACAGGTAAGTGGGGTACAGTGTGCGTGTGTGAGTGTTTGTTTGGTGTTATATAATCCGTCGGATACACAAAAGTGAAGAAAACTGTGAAAAAAACATGCCCATTCGATCGAAATTGTCGATCGAACTTTTTTTTCGAATCACTTTTTCCTTTGATTACATAACCCCTCGTGTCTACACCTTTTTATTTTTCCTTCGATGGGGTCTTATTGATCGAATGGGAGCACGTCGTTGAAGAAAACTCAGAGGTGCCTAAGAAAAGGCGGATAAATTTTGTTGTTGGATCTACGTGTTATTTTCAGTTGTACTCTTCTCTTCAGACCCCCTCTAGGGAGGCCTACATTTTTGAATGAAGTGTCTCTTTATCTAATCAATGGCATTTGAAATCCTTTTCTTTCACTCTTAGCGCATGATCAATATTCAAATGACTTAATGGACCCATAGAAAGACAGTGACCGTAGGAAAAATGAAGAAAGCCACCCTTAAGTTTTGTCTATCTGCCTATTTTTAGCACGCTGGAGTCTGCGTAGACACGGCTCTGTTTTTTTTTTCTTTTTTCATAAAAATCAATAAGTTGAGTAGAACTAAAAAAAAACTATCATCCACATTTATTTTTCCCTTCCTTCCTTCCGTGGGAATCTATGTCAAGAGGAATCCTCTGTCTTATAAGAGGCTTACTTTGTGTGAAGCACACTTTGCAGTCTTAACCTTGCTGTGACGCAAGAGATTTTCTTAAGTCATTATGGAGCGACATTTTGGTGTTTTAAGGATTACTCGACATTTTTTCTTTGTCTTTCATTAAAACAAAAATAGTTCGCACGAAGGTTTCTGCTCATCAAAAGTTCCAGAGAGAAGAACGATCACGAGTGACCTTTACGACTTTCAAAGGACGCCGATTAATGTAATTCTGTCAACAGTTTGACAGAGGTTGGGAGGTATACATTTTTGATGTTTCTAAAATGATGTGTTTGAAATGACATGATTTAAAATGGGTACAAATTTCGAGCGGAAACAAATCACAGGGTTAATTTGAATAATTAATAAGCCTAATTAACCGTGTAAATGTGAGTTTCGTGTTTTTTTTTTTTTGGAGTGCTGTTAGTATACACAGCCCGTTTAGTTATTAACAACTTTTGACCTCTGCCACCGAATGTGTCCTAAATAAAAGGGGTAGAAATTATAAGCTTTTTGCCTTTAAAACATTTCATTCTCATCTCATTTCGTCTTTAATATAAGTTAAGACAAATGTGCTGAATTGCGACAGCAAAACTCAAAACTCAAGCTATAAATTTAACCATTGTTGTTGCGAAAAATCATTTAATTTGGATTCTGAAATATATTCTTATCTAGCCGTAATGTTCAGAAATTCTAAACTCTTAGTAAACTATGCAATCTCTCCATATTTTTAGAATACAAATATTTTCTGACCATAAACGAGATTTTATCTTTCTGCCTCTAATTTTATTTTATTATTAATTTTGCTGCTGCTAATATTTTCAGGAGGCATAAAGTTTTTAAAAATCTTGTTTTCATTGTTTTTATTTTAATGCGTTGCCTTGAAATTTGGCTTGTTTTCGAAAAGAATGAATAATCTTTGTTGATTAACAAGACCTCGTGCCCTAAAGTCATTAGAAACTGTTCCATTATTTGCTTCAATTGCATTCAAAGATTATTCTAGTCCTTGAAATTGTATGATATTTGGTGATCAAGAGTCGAACTCTGACCCAGTTTACTTAAGAAAAATATCTTTTTCAAAATAGAAGAAGGGTATTGTCGAATTTCTGCAGTATTTTGTAACTATGAGCTTTAAAATGCAGAATTTTCTATGAATTACGTACGAAGTACTAAACTTCACTGGGTTTTTTTTACGCGAACAATCGAACGTACAAAATTTTCTCGACCAAAAACAGACAACGAAACCAAGAAAGGACTAACTTTCCAACCCTAATACCCTTCTATCTCCACTTATAGCCTCTGTCATCTTCAAATTAAAAACTCTCCAACACCTGTCTGCATTCCATTTATCTAAATTACACAAAAAAAAAACAATTTCAAATATTCTAATTTCGTTTTATGGTATTTTGAGTGCTGGAGGAAGAGATTCTCGAAAGTTCACAGAACATGAACATTCATTTGCAAATGAAAATCAAGTTTTGTTATGAATAAAAACTTTTCGATTGATTAATCATAACAATTAGATGCTGAGTACGAAACCATCGGACTATCAAAAATTTAGAAAAACCTATTTTTGTTTCTTTTGACGAGTTTTCGAGAGCTCTAAGGATGTGGTTGAGATAACTTTATATATAGATAGATAACTGAAATTAAAGTTTGAAACTTCTTAGACAGGGATGGCAAACAGAAATTAAGTTTCTTGGTTGAGTTTAGCTTTCAATCTCCATGGAAGAGGCTTTTTGAAATTGTGAACGATTGAAAGATTTTCTTCTCCAATGTTCAAAGCTATTGGACTGAAAGTTCCTAATAAATTGCGAAATAAAAATTACTTATCCTTGGAACTGTACATATACAGTCAGTCACAAAAGTAAGTACCCACCCTGAAGAGCGCTTTGTTCTTATGGATATACAAGCTCAAAATAGGACTCCGAATTTTCAAAAAAATTATTGATATAAAATTATTAAATGAAAACAAACCTGTGGATCGTTTTTTTTGGCTTCATTGAAATACGAAAACAATTCCATGTCCTTAGAGAGCACTGTTCGTTCCAGAGAAGAAAAATTATGCAAGACCATTTATTCAATTTCTCTCTGTCACATAGAACAACCTCATTCACATTGCCATAACAGTTGGTATTAAAAATTTACGAGTGAATAAAAAGAAAGCCATTTTATTTGTTCGTACAATATAAATCTTTTGTTGACAACGTCACCTGATGGCGGTATACCATCGAAGTCACCAATGGTAACTGCCAGCCATCTTCTCATTTATTAAACTCGTAAAAACCATTATTCGAATATAAAATGTGTCTTAGCCCTGTAAGAGACTGTTTTATTGTTTCGTTTTAAGGGCAGACTGTGTTATGCTTTGATGAGTACATCCTCTTTGCATAACCTTGAGGTCGAAGTGTGTATTCTCTCACCATCACAGCCTTGTCTTGTCTCGGGCTTGTGTCCTTCACTGGAATGTTGAGTATTTTATGTAAAAGAAAAAAAAACCATGAAGTGGCATCTGCAAGTCACTAAAACGTTTCGAAATGACGGTTTGAATTACACGACATTTTCTTGTGTTTTGTTGTTAAACGAACCACTTCTCAGCTCCGCCCATGAAACTCGATAAAAACTGCGCAACTTGCGCCCTTTTATTTTGAAAGTTCACCACACAAATGATTAATTAATAAACGAGAACAACAGCAATTTGAAACAATTTCATGTCAGACCCAACCAGCTACCATGTGAACGATCAATCATCGTCACTTCCAAAATTAACATTCATAAATGATTCGTGTTATATCTTTTGCGATAATTAAATTAGCAATTTCTATTTGTGCCGAACTAATCAGCTATTATAATGGCAGCAGTTTCGTTGCCAATGATTTATGCGTGATGACAGAGTGTCGAGGGATTGGGTTAAAATTCGCAATTTGATAAGCAGATGGTCGCGTGTTTTGTTTTTTTTTTTGCCTTTTCAATGGATAAATTATAGTGAAATGGAATTATGTACTTTATTTCAAATATTCTACGGTTTTAAGAAAGGAGTGATAGACTCTTTTGCTACTCAGCTAAACAGAGCGTTCTCTGCTCTGTTCAGAATATTCTAAAGCTTCTCAATTTTTTTGCAAAAGAAAAAAGTGTGTTCCATTAAAAATGTCTGTCATGAATAACCTTGTCACGGAAAAACGGCAGTAGGTTTTTAGGTTTCCTTTCAAAGGAATAACGAAACCCTTATGGAATCACTTCGGTGTCTGTCTGTCTGTCTGTCTGTTGCCTTTTTTTTAAATTCTAATCCGCCTGTCGGTGGTCCAATGTGTAGGTATTTCATATCTTACAATGACAATGAAATCGAATAAAAATGTTCTAGAGAAAATCAATTTTTTTCGAAATATAAAGAGATTTTCTTGTGGCAACTTTCACTTTATAGAACTCTTCCTTCGTACGAGAATTTTATTGAATTTTCATTGTTCTTGAGAAATATCCAAATATAGTGAACTCTCGATAATTTAAACATTCATAATTCGAAAACCTCTACAAAGTAAAAGCGTACTCACAGTTCCTTGAAAAAAACCTTTTCAATTTCGCTAATTCGAATTAATTTTTGTGCAAAATAAAATGAAAAGCTCTCTTATTGTAAAATGATGACTTTCTTACTTACATAATTCGAAATCAAATCTGTTTGTTATTCTTCAACAATCTGAGCTACACATATTTTAGTGTGGCTGAATGTTTAGAAAACAATTTGATTGGATAGAGCCATGATGAACAGACATTTATCCCACATACGACTCAGACGAACATAAGAGAAAGTCGTGAAGCTTCAAGTTGAAAAATTAACACTTCTCCTAGGTGTCCTTCTAGTAGGTGTCCCGATTATAGAGGGAAGTTTGTATGAAACATAGCAAGGAATGCATGAAGTGCGGTCCGATTAGGAGGTGGTCCGATTATAGTATATCCCGATTTGCAGATTTTACTGTAATTGATATGCGTGACAAACTTTACAAATTTTCTTAATTTTGTGAGCACGGTAGATGTGACGAAAAACAAACCAATTTATAGTCTGACTTGTGGTTTTTAGGTTAAGTTCTGGTTAGAATTTTCCACTTTGGACTTGCTCTACGAACCAAAGCAAAAAGTTATGTATAATTTTGTAAAAGACGGCAAATGGACAGACGAATCCCAAAATGATTCGATAAAGGTTTTGAAACACTTAAAACTAATTTGCATACTTCTTAAAAATTAAACATTCTTTATAATCCTCTGAGTGTAAAATAGGCAGTTACTTCTGACCTTTTTTTTCAGTACTAAAATTTTGGCTATTGATAAATGACACGCATTTCATTCCAGAAAACCTCCTACTTGTTCATTGGAAGGAACAATAAGTTTATGCGTATTGAGTAATAACGTCTTGTGAAACTTGCATGAAATGATTTACTTAGAGAATCCTTTTCCCGCCTGTATTTTGTGATGAACGGCTGATTTGTATTATCCTGGATATTTTTAGCTTATTCGTGTTTATCTAGATCAGCCAGGCATGAAATAAGATTTGCGGAACCACATTTCATTGTTCAGAGGCACTTTCAAGAAGTAAAATAACGTCATCGTTAACTCGAAGACATTGGGTGGTGTGAATAAAAACTAAAGGAAACCCTCTGAGTGGAGACTTATGAGTAAAATGTTTTCGTTAAAGAGAAACTTTCGATTTGATTCCTAATTGTAGTCACCATGTAGTTGAAAACTAGAGTGGTGAAATGTCAAATTTATCTGTCAACATCTTTGTAAATTATTGTGCGTTCAAAGGGGAATTTTAATTTGCAGTTCATGTTTTTAAATATACAAACGCAAAAAACAATTATAATTTCAAGATCCTGTATAGGCTCGAGTTTCATAACATGGAATGACTTCCGATATTCCTGAAGAAATTCGTGATGGTGCTATACCAAGAAGAAAAAAATATTCCTTCGATACATTAATGACAGGGGACTTTAATTTGGAGTTGATGAGGACCTAGGGTTTCATAGATCCACTGTATCGTGAACAGTTCGGCATCATCTCTGGAGTTTGGTTTTTGTAAAGTAAACACGGATAAAATTGTAAACATTTAACATAGTTAGCTTCTTCGGTTCTAAATTTAGTTTTTTTGTCTGTGGGATTCTTATCTCTTCCGAAGTATTCTCCATTTTTTAAATTTTTCGTTGCTTAAAGTTACTTCTACTCTCAACAAAACACTCATCAACAAATTATCTTTATTCACAAAAAATAGAGGGAACAAATATGTGAGTGGAGAGTTTTCGTTAAACTTAACGAAATCTAATTTTATTCACACCAAATGGAGTGTTCAGAAGGAAGAACCATTCACATTCGATTTTTATTCACACCATGCGTTGTCTAAGGTTTTTTTTTTTTGCTTTTTACAACGCGCTTGTGTTTTACTTAGAGCTGGCAATTTTTGTGTTTTTTCTCAAATTGAACCATTTCCAATCCACACTCTAAGTAGTTTTTCCATGGACAGCCAAGCAACGCTACGTCTGTACAGAGTTTTACATGGTTTATTTTTTCTTTGTATTAGGGGTTTAATATTTGGTTTGCAAATTCGCTACAACGAGACCGATAGACTATGGACCTACAGGTCTATGTTGTTCTTGGCAATTAGCCGGCACAACATAACATAAGACGTTCTATTTGAAAGACAGAGACAATCAAATGAGCTGAACATTTTCTGGCAACTTAATTGTTCTCAACGAACATTGAAAAGGGGTTCACTTCGGGGAGTCCTGCCGTCATTCTTATTTCTGCAACCCGCATACAGGCTGATGATCCATCACCATTAGACTGGCAATCTGACGCCTTAATTGCTATTAAATATGAGACCAAATTACAAACCGATAAATCCGTCGAAAGAAATCGCGAGACTCCTTTTCCCGGGCCCGTTTAGTCATCAGATGCGAAGTTAATTACGTATACACGAGGAATCACATAATGAAAGGCAGTTACTTAGACACGGCAGAGAAAAACGAGTAATTCCATTACAAGAACAACAAAAACGCACCCCACCGCTGCAAGATTCTCCCATCTTCGGGCATTCCGAGGGGGAGGATGCGCGTGTATAATTTCTTGTTTACCCTCAAAATTACTCGCTCCTTCGGCTGATGGAAACTGTTGTCTTTACCATCGCCATCCACCCTCACAAGGTGATCGCCTTCATCCCCCTCATGGTTATTCCAGGAAAACAACAACCCAACACCCGCCAATGTGGTCGTGTAAAATAGCAACCCCTCTCTTCGGGCTGCACAAGTTAGCGGTTGTGTGTCAAAACAAAAGGATAATAAGGAATACAAATTGCTTTCAGGGTTGTTCTTTGATACAATCGCTAGGGTTGGCGGTGGACTGGGATGCCGGAGAAAATCCCATTTAACGACGAAAACAATTTTTGAGATACAACATAATTTTCATTGCAGTATACGCACACTCTCACATTCTGTGAGGGGGCATGTGTTGTCCTTTTGGTGTGAAGACATTGATTGGAAGAGAATTAGGATGTTTGCTAAGGCACCCCATACCACCGGAACCGAGTCTTCTTGTTTGCATACTGATGAGGGCCGGATGACATTGTGACTCGTGGCTCGTGGCTCGTGACTGTCATCCGTTTTTTTCAGCCGCCCGTGTCCTGGCTGGGATTAGGCTTGACATCGTCTTAAGTGGTTCTGATACCCGAAGTATCTGCGCTACTTTGGGATCTGATATTGGAGCTTAATCCAATTTTTCTGCTCGCCTTCGTGTCGGTTTAATTCCTTTTTCGTGTCTCGATCTCTCGAGGGATGCTTTGATGGCTTTATTAAAATTTAATTCGTCGAACTCTCATCGAAGTGTCTCTGAGTGTGTGTGTGTGTGTGTGTGTGGGCGAAGAGAATGCTTTGCCGTAAAGTCGGGAGCTCTTAGTGACCCTGTCTTAGTTACAACCTCGGGGGCGGATGGAATCGCACATCAGGATATTGTTTTAGGGGTTCTTTGCTCAGACCTCCAAGTGGAGGGTGGCATACATTTTCTTTCTCATTTTTTATTACATACTTCGGTCATGAAGTAAAATTTATTTTTCCTTCTCCGTATTTAGCCATCACACACGTACGTAACTTCGATGTGGGGGGAGGTAATGTTATGGTCGTCTATGTCCCTCGGGGGTAGTTAGTTTCTGCTCAATCACCAAGAAATACGGCAAAGCGCTGAATGAGACGTTTATACATTGTACGGGTCTCTAAAGAGTCGATATGGTGTTTTGTTGTAACGATATTCTTGCCCAAGGCTGAACTCAACTATCAGCGGAAATTCTCTTCTAAGGATAATTTATGTTTTGCTCGAAGCGTTTTGTTAACGACGAAAGATTTGCTGAATCTCCTGGAAGGGACGGTCGTGAAAATGCCAGAGTTCATTTACCAACGAGAGCATAACTCGGTTTATGACGTTGCCCTTGGAGGTTTTATGCTGAAAATTGTGAGGCTTAAGCTGAGAGTAGCTTAAGAACTAAAAATGTATGATTTCCATCTTGCAGACCTCTCAAACATGGCATAGCATCTTGATTGAACCTTTCCTAGCTCTCTTTGCAATGAATATTACATGCAACTTTTAAATCGAGATCAAACGCAGAAAATTAATACTTTTTTGGGCTTTTTGTACACAATTCATCGCAGAAAACATTTAGCCAATTACTCCATAACTGGGTTTTTAATACTCGATTATTTAAAAGAAAGAAGGGAGGGATTTGCTTTGTTAGGTACAAAAATCGACGGTGTTAATGAATGAAAAATTTCTCAAATCATTTCAAACCATGGTCTTCTTAAGGAGAAGATTTAGCTTATACTTCGAGATCCGCAACTTGAAAAGATTCAATCAAAAAGGGTCTGGTCAAGCGCGTTCGGATACAAAGCTGGAAATAGAGAAGAAGTGTAGAGTAAATGGAACTCAATTTCGTGACAACGGATCTAGATCAGTAAAGCAGCAGGCAGCTAGTAAAAGTCGCGCAACCTGGAGAGGCTTTCTAGTTGAGTTCCAGTTGCACCCCAAGATTAATGCGGAGTTTACAAGTTTCAGGAAGTTTCATTACATTAAACGCGGAGGTCCCCATTTGAAATGTACTCCCAACTTGAAAAAAAAAAAAAAACAAAATTCAAATAAAAAGAAGAAAATTAGGGCGCTTATCTCGATACACGTAGGTGCATTGATAATTTTTTTTTTTTTTTTGTTAAATTAAATTACAGTTGACTCCCTATTTTCCCATATTTTCACGGGACATCAAAATTAGTCAAAGTTAGAGGGAGTTCGATTTAATGTGAGTCGACTGTATTTGTATTGAAGACAAAGAATGCTTACAGAAGAAGGAGACTTTGTGGATGTGAATATAACAAATTTTTAATTTCTTTAATTTTTATATAAAATTTAAAGAAATTATACACATTTGTCTCCACATCGTTTAACTTCTCTTCCTAATTAATACATTTTCGACCGAAATACAACACTCAAATTGGATTATTCATTTCTTGGAGTCTACTAAATTACAAATCACTTCAAAAGCAAAACTATTTGCATCATTCGTTTTCCTATTCCATCTAATTATCTGAAAAGTAGTCAACCATCATAATTGGGAAAGAAAAAACTTACTTTGACTCAAAAGTAAATTTGATTAAAATAGGAATTTTAAAATTGCTTCATATTCCTGACTCTTCTGATTTCGACAATTTTGCTGATTAACGATTATACTGAATCAGAAAAGGACTTAATTGACGAAAAACGTAAATTGAAGCTGGGGCACGGATTAATGGATTGAGAGCTTTTTCGTGCAATTTGTCCAATTTTAGAACATTAGTCTGCAACTAAAGCAAGAACCGATTGGAATGAATGTTCTTCTCAAGGACTTTTTCCTTATAGACAAAAATAGTTTTGTACAGAGCGATGTTTGTGATCGTATCGACTATTAATTTTATTGACTGACTATCTCTTCCATTTCTACTTAGAGAAATTAATATTTTTCTTCAACACCGTCCTTCTTCCTTACACATAGCCCACAACCAGTAGACTGTACTAGGAAAAATAATACAAACAAAAAGATATTGGAAGAAAGCATTCCATATTTTAGGATAGAACTATGGAAGAGATTGCACTGACCCCTGCTACTAATTCTTATCAGACTTATTTCAAGGAAGGCTTAGAGTATGTCTACATCTCTGTGCAGACACCATCGAAATCATATTGCTTGATCTACACATTTAATTTAAGAGTTTAGAAGGACCTTTAAAGAGTTTAATGCAATAACCGACTTCAATCTCACACTGAAAATTCCTCAGTGTTTGCTGAATTTATTCTGTAGTTTGCAAAAACATTTTGGAAGTAAAAAAGTCGATTGCTTTATTTGACAGTTGTGTGCATGCATGATATCTCTAACGACATACTCCAAAATGTTAAATATTCGAAAATTTGATTAGTTTTGAGTTCCCTTCTACAGTCGGAATCAAAAAAAGGTTGTACACTCTCGAACATTCAGAGACTCATAAAATGGGTTCTGGTGCTCCGATTTTGAACTAAAAGTTCGTAGAATCAACGCCAAAATGTTTTGTAAGCTATTTTAAATACAAAAGGATAAAAAGGATAATTCTAATGACGAATGTTCTGGAGTCTACGTCATAACAAACAGAATTAGTCCCATAACTGGGCTTCAAATACGATTAAGAGAGCTAAAAACTAGGCTAGATTGAGATAGTGTACACCTTATTTTGACTCTAAATGAAGTACTAATGGTAAACTTTCTGTTCAATTGTTTTTTTGTTCGGTCAGTTGTAATATTGTGGGCGCCGTTGGCTCGATCGGCGTCGGACTGTTGAGCGAGAGTACCCGGGTTCGAATCCAGCTCGGGGAAAAAACACCACAAACATTTTTCACGGCCTCACCTCCAGCGAACGACTGACAATCCGGCTGGAGTACTTCTGTCATGAAAAGCTTTCGCAACTCACCGTTCGGACCCGGCATTAAACAGTAGGTCCCCTCCACATGTGTCACAAATCATAACACACACCACACAGTGGAGGCGCGAAAAAAAGCTAGGCTCTGGCTCTCAACGGGCTGTTACGCCACTCCAATACAATACAATTGTTATAATGTTCCCACTGTTAGAGAATAAATCAATGTTTCGAAAACTAAAAACAGTTTTATAATCGGATCACCAGAACCTATTTCTAAATCTTTACATGTTTAAAATATGGGTGAACACTTTCTTTTGACTCTGTACGTCTTCTAGCATAAATTTCGTTACCACTGTTTTCAACCAGTTTTTTCAAACTCAACAAAGTAGACCTAAAAATTATTGGCCATTGACTAATTTCTCTTATCCATTGTCGGTGTACGACATCGACCCTCTCGCACTTTCATTGAAAGTCAACCCCCATAATCTTAATGATTCATCAAACAGCCCGTGTTAACACGGCTAAGTCCTTTTCACACATGACGAGGACGTTAAACCACAACTCGGCTAAAAGAAGTGGAAAAAGTCGACGCTTCTTACGTCACCAACGGCACCGTGCCCCCAACGACAATCACATAAATCCGCAACAAACTTGAACCCATCTAATCTCCTCGGCTATCCAACTGCTGCGCTTAAAGCCTTCTCCAGCTAGTAAGTCAAGTTCCAAGCAGGTGTGTATACGAATCTGCACCCCACCCACGCACAATTCGTTCAGCAATCGAAACCTAATTAGTCTTATCCTACTTTTGAGGTTAATTATCCTCTACAACAATGCTTCTGCGAAAACAAGTGGTCGCCACTTGTCTTGACCATGCTCGTTCATTTAACTGGATTACCCCACTGAGGGTAGAAAAAAAGAAAAGAAAAACTACTCACCAATCCACGAAAGCGCCTCATCCCGCATTCAATTTGTTCGTTGCGCCAAAAGAAATTACTCAATGGCTCAGCAAATTGCTTCCAATTCATTACACCGCGCCCCCTTCGCACGGGCCCACTAGTGCGACAATTCACATCGATTTCACCCCTTTCTTTGTCGTCGTGCCTCTCCGGGGGAATCCATTTGAAGTTGCAAGGTTATCTGAGAGACTGCCACCCCTTCGCTGGCCGATCTTCTTTCTAATCGGACAACATGACGCAAGCAGTTGTGTTGTGACACGTCACACCCCTGTTCCGGCCACCAACAAAAAAAAAAAAGGAAATAAAATAAATCCAAAGAAAAGACAGGAAAACGAACAAATGAACGTAAGAGAAAAAAAAGTTCAAAAGAAAAATAGAAAATAATTGCACTTGTACTTTGTATTGTGACTGAGAACTCGGTGTTTGAAGTAATCCCCATTTATTAAGGACTTAACGAAGCCATAACGGTGTGTTTCACCGAAAATTAAACGCAGCTCTACAATTTCCTTAATCCGAAAGTGCGATAAGAAGGTAGCCAAAGCGAAAGAATAACGAAGACGGTGTTTTGATGTGGTTGCGAATGACGATTGAAAATAAAATTGGGAAAAAAATAATTTGATTCGAATTTTCAGTGACGGGGATTACGGGTAAACGCGTAAGTGAGTTTTTTTTTTCGTTTCTTTTTTTCGAGCTTCAAAGGAACAGGGGCGGAAGACTTGAAGTAATTACTATGTTTCTTTATTTGATCAAACATAAGGGGAACAATTTTCAAAATTTACCTTAAAAATTGTCAAAGCCACGGGAGAATTAAAGAAAATGACCATGTTCCGGTGGTTTTGGAGGACATTCCAGGTTTAAAATTCTCTGCACTTTGTCAGTCAGTCACTCTGCAACATCGACATTTCAATTTGCCGTGTTTCTACGTGTTTCCAGCTGAATGCATTCACTCGCTGAGTGGTTGTTAGGTGGTAATTTGTAGCTTGTTATTTTTCCAGATGTTCGGTTCACTTGGCTTTGAAAAGTTTTTATGCCATGACAACGTGATAAATAATAAAGTGCTGTTGGCGAAGGCATCCTGAAGTTTAGTCAAGCGATTTTAAAACTTGTTTTCAAGTGCGCATAATAATATCAATGGTTTTTAGAGTACAGTGGTGGTTATACCCCCTTAAAACCACTTCGTTTCGGTTTTCTGATTTATTAATTTGTGTTCTAGTATTTTTGCAGCAGAGTACACTTAGGTCAAATGAAGTACAATTCTTATTCTAATTTTATACGCAAAGTATTTGGTTGTTTGCATCACCTATGGTCGTGATATGGTCACGAGAACCATTTACTAATATAAATTAATGTCTTTGGGAAGAAAATGGACAAAAAAGCAAAATGCTGTTGGTTGCTTTTAATCCATTTTAAATTTGTTTCTTTTTAATGGTAAGTGAATAGAAAATCGTAATAGAACAAGAACAATAAATCATTGGTAGTAAGTAAATCTCTCCATCTTGCAAGGCTTTCTAAAATTAAACATCTTGTTCCAGAGTAGTAAAAGTGCAACCCAATCGTTAAGTATAGATAGAATCTGAGCTCGTTTTACTTTTAAGTTTACTTTAAAGTAATTAATTTGAAAACCTTTCGTACTGCATGTACAGTGTACATTGTTCACATCACTTAATTAAATAAATAAAAAATCCATCTTGACTGAGCAATGTTTTCTCATTTTTCGTAAAAAAAAAAAAAATATAAGCAACAGGGGATCATGAGTATCGAGTAGTTTCTGAAAGGCAGCTTAAAAGGGGATAATTATTAACGCTTTAAAACAACTTCCGTATTCATTTATCATAAAACAAAATAATTTGTAAAGCTCAGTTTCGACATTTATTAAGTTTAGACAAAAAAAAAATAAAAACTAAGT
Source organism: Syritta pipiens (assembly GCA_905187475.1). NCBI lineage: Eukaryota > Metazoa > Arthropoda > Insecta > Diptera > Syrphidae > Syritta > Syritta pipiens. Next base: position 26,257,930 of record LR994572.1, on the reverse strand, counting down.
ACAGTCGAATCCCGAGTTAGAGGGAGTTCGAATCAGACGATGGGTTTTGTATGGAGAATTGGGAAGGGATTGCCAAAATATGGCACGAAAATTCGAGTTAGAGAGACTTCAACTTAGAGGAAGTCGACTGCAGGTACTTCTTAAGCAAACAATTCATTTCAAAAACTAAAAAAAAACGTTCGAATTGACGTGGTATTAATTCGTGGTAAAATAATTCGTTATTTTGAACTAGAAAATAGTTGATCTTTATATTGCTACTGTCCTAAACTTTAGTAACTCACTTTAGTGTCGTTTTTTTTTTTGTCTCGAGAAGTGTATTTATGCATTGTATTGCTTGGACGGTCGTCACTTTAGGAGCAACATAAGTGATTTCGTTTCTTTCATTCTCCGAAATGTTGTCAGCTGGTTCAGGTTCAGTATTTTTTACGATGACTGAGCCTTTAACTTCTTGTTTGACTTGATTGAAATGTTGTGTTTTATATCTTTAACTCCAAGTAGATCATTTATTTCTTGAAATTGTCGTTCAAATTGAGTTTCAGGCAGTGGAGGGCGACCATTGGATAAGTGGAATTCAATAACTATCCTCCCAGTTGTCTTCGGTAGCTCACATTATAGTGATGGAATTAGAGAGATGGCATGTCGGAAGTTCAGATCATCATCATCATATTCTTCTTGACCGCGTGTTCCACTAATGGGGTCGCGGGCAATGCACGCAGAAGTTCAGATCATAGAGAATGTAAAGTTTCGGTTAGACTGTTAAGCAAGAATACCCGGGTTCGAATCCAGCTCGGGGAAAAAACACCACAGACATTTTTCATGGCCCCATCTATAGCGAACAACTGACAATCCTCCTGTACTGACTTCTGTCACGGAAAGCTATCAAATTTCGCTGTTCTAAACCGCCACTAAACTGTAGGTCCCCTTCTCATGTGTCAAAATATAACTCGCACAGCACAGTAAAGGCGCGAAGAGCTAGGCTCTGGCCCTCCGAGGACTGCTTCGCCACAATGATGATGATGAAAGTTTTGGGGACTCACATTTTGGAGAAATTCACTATTATCCGTGATTCAGATTATGAAAAGACTACTGCAGATTTAAGCTTAAGATTTAAGCTGGTGAGTGATGATGAACGTTAAGTAAAAGCCAGCCAACAGTGAGGCACACACACTTGCCTTACACGGCTCAACGTCAAATCCTCGTTATTTTACGTTTACATAAAATTCTATTTGCACAGAGAACTTCTAGTTTTTGTTTCATTCACTAAAAACCTTTATCGGAAAAAAACTTAGCTAAACAAAAAATCTTCTTATTTCGTTCCATGCTCTCTAAGATTTCCACAAATACTTATGACCTCCTTTGTAACGGAAAAGTTTTATTTTCTCGTATCTGACAACTGTTACATCGCTGCCATTTTTATTTTGCAGTGAAATGCACAAATATCCACATCTGTCATGGGGTCTACTGCCTCGTTAAAAATTAAGAGAACTTCACGAAGTTCTTGTGGTTTTTCAAACTACAAACACTCTCCTGTTTTCATCCGTGAAACCGCCACTTCTCGGCATTCGGTACAGTTGACAGCGTGAAAGACGCAAACTAGAAAACCACGCTTTAGAGCTAATTTACACTTTTCACCCGGAGCACCTGTGGTTTTCAATTTGAGCATTTTCAGCCTCGAATTGGTTCATGATCACGATTTCCGGCGGTTACGATACGACCGCATCCGCTGATTGAGTTCCGTTCAATAAATAACGTCCAGAATTTCAAATGCATTGTTTAGACAGTCAAAATTAGAACTATTTTTCTCCCATCGTTTTTCCCGATGAAATACAATATTTATATTTTAATTGCTCACTCTCTCCTTTCACCGGGCCTCGATTATTAATTATGCAATCAAAAAAAGGAAAAAAGGAAAGGTAAACAATAAATAACGAGCATGAATATAAAACCTCCGGATCACCGTATCGACCGTCGAGCCCATCCCACCCATCTCCTGTCAAAGTAAACCGTAGCCGTATCCCACACACACCGACGACGACTCCTTTCCGGCCTCCGTGCGCCAGCCTCTCCCGGGTGTCTGGTTGCTCTGCCATATGCGATGTCATAAAATATTCACATGAATATTACACATCAATATTTAATGGTATTTCAGTCACAGCGATTGATGTGCACAACATCCCTATCACTGTATTACATTAGGCAGGTTTCACCATCCGGAGTGGGGCGCAACTGTATTTACGTAACTTCCGCCATGCCGTCAACCGTCAGTCGTCCGTCCTCAGTCGTCAGATGGCAGAGGGGTGGATGCGATGCAATTATTTTAGTTAGAAATACATTCTTCGTCTTGGGTGGGTGTGTGGGGGATCACTATCCCTGTCAAGGAAACGAAAACTCATTAATTCGTGAATTTATTGTAATGCGATCATTCAGCTTCTGAAATGCTGAAAATTTTATTTTCCAGAGGAGAATTGCGATTTTGCACACGAGTGTCTTCGCTCTCGTGGCAAAGTGGTGCCCACTGACACACACGCGGACCCACAGAAAGATGGCCCTGGGTCACGAACCCACTTGAGTTTTATCTAATTTCAACGCTGGCCTCGTTACCCACGACGAGGTGGCACTCTCCCCCTGTCGCCGTGTGGTTTTCCATTGTAACTTTGTTGGCAGCGCTGAAGCATTCATCATATTTCACTTCATGGAGTCCTCGTCCTCCTCCTCCGTTCGGTTTCTCTTCTTTTTGTGTGAACAGCCACCTGACGTTTTTCCTGCGAGTCCTTCGATGCGGAATAACTCGTCGTTTTGAAACCCAACCTTTCGTAATTTGTTGCCTCCGCAAAATGGCTGGGTCTCGTGTGTGTGGTGGGAGGTGAGGACTCATCTTCAATTTCACTGTACCCGAAGCCAGGTGAAATTTCAAACTCATTTCACTGTTGCATAGAAATTTTTTCATCGATTTTTGGTGGCAAATGTTTGTTTATCTTTCTTTGCCTGTGTATGTGTGAAGAGGAGGGATGATAATTTCCTTGGTACCTCGAAACGTCCTTCTTCCGGGGCGATCAAACAATGTCAATTAAAAATGAATTCATTTGAATTCCTGACGAATCATCTCGACGAATAATTCACTTAGGTTTTTGTTGGAAAATTGTCTTTTGTGAAAGGAGTGGTGGCAGTGGAGCTTCCTTCAGCAGGAAGTGTCTGTTGAAAATTTATGAATAGATTTCAATTAGATCGCAAAGCATTCGAGATGAAATTGCTCTGGAATTCGCTTAGAACAACTTCAGTTTGAGTCTGAGGTATAAAGACCAGGAAATTGCAGTTTATTTTGAATGACTCCTGTAGGGAGGATAATTATATCCTGGGGGCATCCTGCTGAGTCCCAGAGGTGGTACTCTACAAATTCTCGTGTCATCGATTTAGCAGACTCGACGGATGAAAGAAAAACAATTTAAGTCATGCAGAGAAGATTGTGTGTGTTAGTTTTCCGAAGAAGGAGATAAGGTGGTAGCAGAGAGGCAAAATTTATCTAAACAGGAAGAGCTCAACGAGTGACAAAAGGATGTTATTTGATTTTTTTTTTCAAATACCTGAAAGTCGTCCCGAGCTCTGGCGCAGATTCATATCCTGAAACAATATTGACATTGCCGCTGGATGCGAATGCCCTTTAACATCAACTCTCACTTCCGAAAAGAACTGGCAAACAAATTAGAACCTTTGTTTAGGTACCTCCTTCGCCATCACCAGTACGTCGTAAATCAACAACAAGAAGTCCATTTAGAAGGAGGCAGCCAAACTTTTCTACATTTGTTTCCAAAATTAAAATTAACAAAATGCGCTTACTGAATAACAACCCTGACAGTGTGTGGTAGCCATATTGTTTCGGCCATGTTGGCCGTCAAATTAGAATTGTTATTAGTCAGCCATTCTTATATGTTTAAGGCAATTTAAACAATTAAGTAGTAGTTCAAATAATCAAACCTCACTACGACTCTTAAACGCTAATCAAAATTATTGTACAAGAAGCAGGCATAACGTGGGAATCAAATCTGTGGCAATAAGACAGAGTCGCTTATGTCGAAAAGAGTGATTTCGAGAAAAATTGATTTTTATCATATCGGTTTGTATAACCGTTGAAACAAAAGTGGTTAAGAGTGTTACAATATCTTTCTAACGGACAAAATGGAGGAAGATTTAGCCAACGCAGGAGTTCAAATTTAATGACTGCAGACAACGTCGTTTCTTCCCTAACTATAATTCGAAGCATTTTAAAGAAGACCTTAATTCTCGACGTGAAAAAGTTTGGCTCTAGAGGGTTGTCACGCCACCCAATAATTCTTTACAACGGCAATCAGTTTGTATGAATGGCTGCATTGCATTCGACGGAGTAACAGCTCGTTGGGGGACAAAGGATAACTTTTTTTTGCGCGCCTGCACTAACAACAAAATTTGCGGGATGAACCTCGCTAACACACAACATAAGATAAACTAACAAAAAATGTTTTCCCGAAAATCGCATCCCCGGTGAACGTTATAAGATGCCAAAGATGCCATAAGATACGGCCGAGGTTATATGTGATCTACATTAGAGACTTGAATGTAGGATTATCTCTCGCAGAGTTGACGTGAATTAGTTGCCAAGTTCAAAATGGATCTCTCGGATCTTTTCATTTGATTAGGTTCAGTTTTAACGATGTTCGTTGTTTGGAAGTTTACATTGGAAAAAAAACGTTTTTTTTCTATCGATCCGAGTTCATTAGACTAAAAATTCAAAGCTTTTCTGATTACCGTTTACAAACCGCTTATATCTCCACTTCTGTGGATGCATTAAAAGCATTCCTGAGCAAACCTCTTAGGCGGTCTTTTGTACAAGACATCAGATCTAGCAGGTTGCTTCCCATTAAAGGAAGTGCAGCTGAGTTAGAAATCTCGGTTTTATTGTTGGCAAGTATTATCGCGAAATAGACGGCATTTTTAATTGTATATTAACATTGTACCTTGGTACATTAATCCCTCTTTTACGCAATTTCACCTTTGCGCGATTTTCAAATATCTACCCAAATTCGATTTGACTTTCCATTGCGCGAATTAACCCTGGTGCACACAAGACATTTTTTGACGGTAACGCTGCGGCACGCTTTAGCATCATTCGATACACACAAATCAATTGACACACAAGCGTTTCTTAACGCGGCGGTGACGCGTCGGCATCGGGCGTCATGTTTGCGGGAAAAAATGCTCGCAGGTTTCAGTGAGACCGCCGCGTTAAAAAACTGCTCTAGCGGTTTTGAATACTATGGTGCGGTACACGCGTTATTTTGACGCCGATCTCAGTTTTATGTAGAATCGTTTATCAATGAAATTGAAAAATTTAAGGGAATATGATAAATATGGCGGAACCCCAGTGGGACCGAGCGTCAAAAAAACACTTGTGTCCACTAAATTATTGTAGCATCGCAACGGAGCTGTCGCGTCAAAAATCGCTTGTGTGCACCGGGCCTTAACATTTTTTCTTCGAAGAATCATGGTTACCGTGGCGTTGTTTTTTTACGCTCGTAAATTGTTTAATAACAAGTGTAAAATCATCACTTGCTTTTAAATTAGTAATTTGTTTTAATTAACTTAACAATTGGCACCGAATAAATGAATTTCTGATTTCTGTGCAGCCATTAAAATCATTAATCAATCTTCTTCAATCTTTTCAAGCTACTTTTTTCACAAGTAAAATTAAAAAATAAGCTTCAATTTAAAGACAGACGTAAACTTAACCGATTGAATGTCTTTTAAGAGAAATAAAATTAAAAATTTTAAATCGTTGAGCGTAAATTCAAGCACTCTTTTTATTTGCACTTAATTCAAGCAATCTACGACTTATGAGAGCTTCTTTTTAAGATGCTCTAGGAAATTTATAGCACTAAAAAACAAGAATTTGATGTGGAGGTCGCACAGTTAACCAATTTCAAAAGAAAAGGCGAAATTTATGTCGCAGTTAGAGTTAAGCTAATGGTGGACTAGTGGAATCAAGAAAGAACCCACACATTTTTAGGGCTAAAAGAACCTGCAAACCATCAAATTACCGCCGATCGCACAATTTCTCAACTTTCTGTTGAACTTTTTCACTCTTTCCACCCTCACCACTCCCCCTCCAGCTCAGTACTTCGTAGCTCGCAACAAATCACCCCTTAAGGTCAAAACCTAATTTACTGTTTCGAAAGTATCCAATTTATTTCTCCCTTCCGCTGGCTGAAATCATTTGTTCGTGCGCCGAGAATGAAGTACTCAGCGCCCTGCGAGGCCATTAACTGAAAAGGAGTCGATAATTACAAGGGAACAGTTCCAGCTACGAACATATGTACAGTGTCCACGTATCGCGAGGGGGATGTTTTATCAACACGCAAGGACTGAGCTGAGCTGAGCTGAACCACCTACACCCACCCAAAATAAAGAAAAATACGAACCACATAAAGGGTATTGGCAATAAATGAAGAGAAACGAGCGAAACCTCGAGGCTCACGTGGTACGACCCCAACCTAGAAGCCCCGTGCCTTCAAGTGGCTCAAGGCGCGGCGGCGTCATGCTACAGTGATTATGTGCCATGCCAGCCCCTTGAACTCGTTTGTATGCCCGGGGTACAAGTGTAATTATAATTATTATTATTTTTTTTTTTATGTTTTTCCAGAGGGTGGTAGACTCAGAGAAACACACCACCTGCACAACAGGACTGCCGCTGTATCCTTGTAAATTAAAGTCGCGTTTGTGTGAGTGCGGCGGCCATGGGGTTCACTTGATTTCTATTCTGTGTTAAGAGCTCGAGTCAAGTACAGAAGCGTGCAGATACTTTGTTCGGGACAACGCAAAACGAAATAAAAACCTTAAAAAAAGGAAAAACGACAAAAAAGAAGTCTGTGACTTCAAACACGAAAGCGGAAAGGTCGGTCTTTCGGTCGCTCGTTCAGTCGATCCTTGTGCGATAAAGCAACCTCCAAATTTCACCCTCGCACGTCTGTGCGTCTGTGTGTGCGCTTTGTGTACCTTAAGATGTAGTCACGTAAAAAGAAAAATTGTTTTCTTTTTTCCGTTTGAGATACTTTCCCTGTCCTTCGTTAGTGTTGAAAAACTTTTCGCCCACCTCCTCATCGTGGATACAGAGAAAATAAAACAAACGTAAATAAAATCGATTTTCTTCCACACCCACCACGAACGAATAAAAAGCTCAAGTCACCCCCTGGAATACCTGCCTATCACCCCGTTGGTTAGACTGGGATTTTAAGGATCGGCTCGTCATCGGAGTGCGGAAGGGAGCGGAGCTAGTTCGCCGTGCGTGAACGATTCTATTTGCATTTCGTTTGTCCTGCCGGCGGACTTGCCTTTCTATCGTTCGTTTGGCAGTATTTTTAGACATTTAACGATTTTTCAATATTTACCTTCCACAGCGTCGTCATTGACGTCGACGTCGATGTATTCGTCCTGAGAGTGAGCTTCTTTTGTTTGTGCTACGGATTTTGCCAGAGGTTTTCTTCTTTTCGCCACGCAGCGTTGGTTTAATTATGCAAATTAAATTAAACGAAGACAATCAACGTTCTGGGAGATTTACTTTGTTTGCTGATGGCCCGCTGTATCTGCTCTGAGCGTCGAAGTTGGGAATAGTTACGTAAACAGAACTGAAAGACAGGGAGCAGATATTGCACTGCACTAGGAATAGGTAATGAGTTAGTACAGCTTCCAAATTTGGCATTGAAACAGTGTGTGGGAAAATTTGAACGGAGGATGACCATGAATCTAAAGCATTTACAGAGTCTTCTGCAGTGACGTCGATTTTGTAGGAGATTGAATTGGATAATATTTCTGACATACCTACTTCACTTATATTTGTCTAACAAGCCATGCCATGTATAAAAGCTTAGTCAGCATAATATTTGATTCAAAAGAAAACAAAAGATAGTGAAGAACAATTCTTTTTAATATCAAACGAATTGGTCTGCAAATAAAAGAAGTTCGGCATAATTCTGTAAAAAGTAAACTTTACTTTTTTCATGTTCATGATTTTGTGGGAGTTCTCCAAATTTGGGTCACCGTATATCTGATCTTTGTTTTTGAAACAAGATCTTCTACCTTACACAGGAGCATTTTATTTTCAGTGCATTAACTCTTGATCTGTCAGAGATCAAAAATCTTAATGGAATATCAAATCGCAAAGAGGATTTTTTTTTCTCAAAATTTGAACGTTTACTTAAGAAAAACATGTACAATAGTATTATTCAAAATATTGGCCATTTGAAGCTATAACTTTTTTTATATACCTCTGCTCTGACGTAAGCCGTATTTCAGTGCGGGCATTCTGCATCGACCGGAATAAATGGTAGTCAGAAGGGGCAAAGCCTGGGCTATAAGGCGGGTGGGGTAAAACTTCCCATCCACTGTTTTCCAAATAGTTCTTAACTGGAATAGCAACGTGGGGCCGAGCGTTGTCATGATGGAAAATTATTGCCTCATGTCTGGTCGCATATTCCGGGCGTTTTTAGGCTACTGCTTTCTTCAAACGGATTAATTGTGTTCGGTAGCATTGTCCATTGATTGTTTCACCCGGTTTTAGCAGCTCATAATACAGCACACCCTTCTGATCCCACCAAATACAGAGCATTACCTTCGCGCCATAGATATTCGGCTTTGCCGTTGATTTGGCTGGTTGACTGGGTTTCACATATGATTTCTTGCGGTTTGGATTGTCGTAATAGATCCATTTTTCATCACCAGTAAAAATCTGATGCAAAAATGACTTCCTTTTGTGGTGTTACAGTAGCATTTCGGACATGAAAAACCGCCTTTCGACGTCGCTCGGCTTGAGATCATGTGGAACCCAATTTCCTTGCTTTTGAATATATTCAGCTACTTTTAAACGTTTTCAAATGGCTGCTTGAGTGACACCCAAAGATTCTGCGAGCTCTTCTTGTGTTTGGCAACAATCTTCATAGAGTAATGCTTCCAGTTCTTCATCTTCAAACATTTTTGGCTGCCCAGGACGTTCACCGTCTTCCAAGCCAAAATCACCACTTTTAAATCATGCAAACCACTTTTGGCACGTTTGCTCAGCTAGCGCATGTTCACCATAAACTTCCACCAAAATACGATAACTTTTCTTCATATTAAAATAATGAAGAACTCCCTTCAAAAACACTTATTCAGACACAAAGTTCGACATATTTGAGTGAAAAAAAATTATTGTTGTTTACGCTTCAAATGAATGACATATACTAAAATGAAAGCAAGCCACAGGAATTAAGTTATAGACCCAATAATTCTTTTTATCTTTTTCTCGGACTAAACGGAAAACTAAATCGATCTGAAAATACTTACACATAGCGCGAAAAACGTTATGTTGTTGGAATATTGCTTGTCAATTGCTTGAAAGCATTGAAAATTGTTTGATAATCCTTAACTCAACTTCAAAATGGATTTCAATTTTGAATTAATTTTAGATCGAAGCTTAAAATTTAAATTGGAAAAGAATTTGTCAACTGTTATCGGGAAAAGTCGGAAATTCTGTGAAGCTATTTAATTAAAATAGAATTCAACCGACTCAAGTGATAGTATCGCTTATGGTGGTCTGAACTATGTATTTAAAATAATTAAAAATTAATCTCACAAAATTCAGCATACACCCACAAAAGTTAAGTGTTTAATTTTTTTATATTTTCCTAGGAAATATCGTGTTTCGTTAACTTTTTTGTTCTTTTTGCATTCGATTGTATTAGATGATGTACATTCATGGGAAAAATTATTGGCACAGATGCTAATTGCATAACCAAGTGTTTTCAGTATTAAAACTATTCAAATTTGTATTCTACGTTTTTGTAAAAAAAAATCCCTATCTAATCCCCGCCGCTTCAAAACTAGCGATTTGTTTTCCAGAATCGCATTTCTGCCAATGTTTTTTTTCATGAGTGTATGTGCCATCCAAGCCACATTTACGTTTTGTCCATAAATGAATTTTTTTGAGACGAAAAAACCAAAATTATGTTCTAGTTGCGGTTATATGCTCAATTGTATGAGGCATCTACTGTATTTTCAAGCCATGTTACCTTTTCCTGTAGTCTAGTTGCCGGATAAAGAGAGAAGAATACCACATTTCTTGTTTGAAGTTTTTTAGGCTACTATCAAGTTTAATTCGGGAGTTGTAGAAATATAAATGTGCGCATTTTATAAACTCATAACCAAAGGATTCGAATTTCCACATTCCAAAAAAAAAAATAACTTTTTAGGATTAACATATGTAAGATTTTATTCCTTTGCGGGTCCAACCATGATTTTAATTGCTTGTTCGGACCGTAGACAATAAAATGACAAACAAAATTACAAATAAACAGAAAGAGTTCGTTAAAGGGAAGGTTTACAGTCCTCCTTGTATCCTAACTCAGTTTGGACCTTCTCATTTTCGTAGCCCAGTTGTGTTTCAATTGAAATATGTTGTCTTTAGTCTGATATTATACTTAGGTTTGCCTTTATTCTATTTAATTATTTCACTTGCTTAAAAAAAATAAAAACAACAATTTTAGCCGACCGATATCAGGAATACCTTGAGCATTTGAAATGTTTCAAAGACGTTGTCGTAATTTCTTGAAGGAGAAAAAATATACTCTTCTTTAATTTATCTATCATCAAAATATTTGCTTTTTAAAATTCTATGATTTCCACCTCTGTGTTATTTTTACCCACCACGTCATTTTTGGAAGTAGTTTCGTTAAAATTTTAACATTTTCTAAACATAGTTAACAATTTTATGATTGTGTTTCAAGTTTTAAGCTCGATTCTTACATTTTCTGAAAATTTTTGTTACGTTTTTTGTATCAGCGGATTGTTTTGTTGTAAGACGGCAACCGAGTTCTTTTTAAAAAGAAAGTGCTCCCGGCTAAAATGAATCGCGTTTTTGTTCGGCGAATGAATATAGAACAAAATTCCGAAAGCCTTTAACCTGTTCTCCCTTTTGCTGGTAACATAAAGTGGAATTTTTTTTATGATTGAAATGTGTGTTAAAAAGAATTAAAGAAAAACCAAAAATCGAAAAAAAAAAACCTCAACGCAAATCATAGCCGTTAGTAAATTCGTTCAAAACCTCAAATCAACAAAAAATAAAAATACAAATTTGCAGTGAATAGAAGTTTTATGTAAAAAAAAAAATAATTACAAAATTCGTATTCCCTCTAGGGCATCCTTTGTCTTCACAGAAACAACATTTCAATCATAAAAAAACTTAAAATTCACTTGAATACTCTCCAAAGCTCAACTAATTAAAAAAAAAGAAATAACTTGCTCCACAAATGTAAAAAAAAAATAAAACAAAAAAAAAAACGAACACAAAAAAACACTGACCAAACCAAACTAATGAAATCTTGTTTCTGTGTCGTTAAAGGTTGTCCAGACGGATGCCACCACCACCACCACGCTCACCACCACGAACACGAACTCACCTCTAATCGCTAAGTCACACAAAACCAAAAACAACTAGAAGCACCAATTCACCAACATCGACACGCCAAAGACTTCGAATGGCGTCGAAAACTCGTCCAACAGCCACCGCCCGCCCGTAATCAACCGAATGCGATGTTACCCCGGCCAAGGGCGACACTAAAAAGTGGATGCAACCCGTCCACCCTTGGATAAGTATCTCGAGAGATCGTGCGCTTCCAAAGCAAGCGCGTCTGAAATTTTTTTTGTAGCAAAACTTTTGACGCCGGACTAGTTCACACACACTCACGCGCAACAGTCAGTCAGTCAAAATGTCATTCACAATACCCGTGGTGAACCTGGAGTTCCGCGAGGTTCGCGAGATCCTCTGGGAGAAGATCCAGGAGCCAATCATGCAGCGCCGACTGATCCTGGTGATCGTCTCCATCGCCCTGCTGCTCGACAACATGCTCTACATGGTAATCGTTCCTATCATCCCGGACTACCTACGCTACGTGGGCGGCTTCGACGACGGCACCCCAGCTCCGCTGCTCATCAACAACATCACCGGCAAGCCGATCCCGGTCAAACACGACCACCACGGCCAGGACTCCGCCACCGGGATCCTGTTCGCGTCCAAGGCCATCGTCCAGCTAATGGTGAATCCATTCTCGGGAGCACTCATCGACAGGATCGGTTACGATCTACCCATGATGGTTGGTCTGATCATAATGTTCTTGTCGACGGCTGTGTTTGCCTGTGGCCGTAGCTACAGTGTGCTCTTCTTCGCGCGCTCTCTGCAAGGAGCTGGATCCGCGTTTGCCGACACGTCGGGACTGGCCATGATCGCGGATCGATTCACGGAGGAGAACGAGCGATCGCAGGCCCTCGGCATAGCGCTGGCCTTCATCAGCTTTGGCTGCCTTGTGGCGCCGCCGTTCGGTGGGGCGCTCTACCAGTTCGCCGGCAAGGAGGTGCCCTTCCTGATCCTGGCCCTCGTGTGCCTGATCGATGGCCTGATGCTGCTTCTGGTAATGAAGCCAGTCAAGGAGCAGCTGAAGATGAGCCGCGAGGTGCAGCAGCAGACAATACCCATCTGGAAGCTCCTCATCGATCCCTACATCGCGGTGTGCGCCGGCGCCCTGACCATGTCCAACGTCGCGCTAGCCTTCCTCGAGCCAACGATCTCGCTCTGGATGGAGGACAACCTCACCACGGACAACTGGAAGATTGGAATGGTGTGGCTTCCGGCCTTTTTTCCGCACGTCTTCGGCGTGATAATTACGGTCAAGATGGCGAAGAAGTACCCCCACCACCAGTGGCTCATGGCCGCCGGGGGTCTCGCCCTCGAAGGGCTGTGTTGCTTCATCATTCCATTCTCGAGTTCATACAAGGTCCTGATGATTCCCATCTGCGGAATTTGCTTTGGCATTGCGCTCATAGACACTGCCCTTCTACCCACCCTGGGATACCTCGTAGATGTCCGATACGTATCGGTTTATGGTAGTATCTATGCCATTGCCGACATCTCGTACTCGATCGCGTACGCAGTGGGGCCGATAATTGCCGGCGGAGTCGTCGAGGCGATCGGTTTTACCGCCCTCAACTTCCTGATCGCCTTCTCCAACCTGCTCTACGTGCCCGTACTGCGGAAGCTCCGCAACATCTACGACTTCAAGCACTTCGAGAACGAGGCCAACATCCTGATGCAGGATCCGCCCAACAAGGAGTACCAGACCTACGTCATGCACGACCAGCAGCCGCTGGACGGCGAGTTCAAAAACCACCTCGAGTACGGCCAGCAGTACCAGCAGGAAAACACCCAGGAGACCAGCCTGGACCAGCAGAACTACGACTACCAGCAGCAACAGGCCGGCGGCTACCAGGACTCCAGCGCCGGCTACCAGCAATACCAGCCCGGCTACCAGGAGCAGGGGGGCTCCTACCAGCAAGAGTCATCCTCCACTCGACATCTTCCACAGCAGCGCGTGGCGAATCCGTTCCAGCACCAGCAACAGCAACAACAACAGCAACAGCAGCAGCAGCCACAGCAGCAGCAGTATCAGCAGCCCGAACCGCCCAGCGGTGGGCGTGTCTCGAATCCGTTTAGACAAGGATTTTAAAGTTTTGTCTTACACAAACCTAGCTGTAGTATACTTCTGTTTATATGTTCTCGATCGAATAGCATACATATTCCGTTGATGGCTGACGTGCGTGTAAGTATCTGGCGCGTTTGCCCCAAAGGCGTGTGTTTTTTATTTTATTTTTATTTTTATTTTAAGAGAAAACAATTTTTTGCGCAGGACTATGCCTCCTTTGTATCTGTGTCGTGTGTAGTCTTAGGTAGTTCTATTCAACTTGTTATCAGAGATTTATATCACATGTGTTTTCTAAATTGAATGTGTTAATTGTTACGTGCAAGTATTTTAATTATGTAAATGAATGAACGTGAGTGAAGTTAGGTGCGATGTACATGGTGAAATTTTGGGTGAGATGAGGGTTAGTTGTGGAACTTTAAACGTACGAAATGTGAAAACCTCGCTTACTTTTTACTTCAAATAGAAAAGATTACATAGATTTGTTTGTTTTTTTTTGACAAACAATGCGAGTTAGATGGTCAGTCCATTAGACAAGGTCTGCAAATGAGTAACTTGAAGAAATTTCTGTCAAATTGCAACCAAGACATGAATTTGTTCATTTGAACTCTGTCGTCTCACTTGTAGTCATTTAAGGAAACCAGTGTCAAATAATTTAATACATTTCACGGTAGTCACTAAAATCTACTTCCCAAACAAGAAATCTACTTCCTTAAAGTGATCTTTTCAGAAAATTCATTTGATGACAACTTACTAGAAACAGAAACAGCTAATGCAAAGTTGACACGTTGATGCTTAGTACATTTATGAGAATTTTAAGAGTAGATTGAATAAGGAATCAAATTTTCATTGGATAAAAATATGTGAAGCCTAAAAAATTCCTTTCAACAGCAACTACACCTACATATATAAAACTCTGCAGTTTGTAGGAAATTAGAGAATATGCGTTATGTAGCTGACGATCTTGATCTAAAAAATCTGCAGAGGTGCAAATCCGCAGCTGTGAAGAGTTTCACAATAGAGAAGTAATGAGTAGTGATCGAGACTGGATTTTTTGCTTGTCGTAACTTCTAAGATGATACAATGTGTGCTCAGTAAATTCCAAAATAAAATAAATGGATAGATTTTCTTAAATTTAAATGGGTGCTTGGTTCGTACACTTTGTCGCCCATTACATTGAAACGTTGTTACCAAGTGCAAATCTTTGGTCTTATTGACTGTCATACAACAATTGTTCAATCATCGACACTCCAATTCAATATACGTTGAATGATTTGCTATAGGTGATAGTCTACTATCATTAGAAATACCTGTTATAATATATCCAGGCTGTAAGGTGAACATATACGCTCTGTACCTTTGAAGTTAGACTCTAATGAATTAAACTAAGAATTCTAAAGAAGTCCACGAGGGGCGGTCTCTTAGCCTCCACATCCTATTTGTTATTCACGTGGCCCTAAGAGTAAAACTAAAGTGAATTGAAATAAAAGCAAAAAGTTAACGTATTAGACAGAAAAAAAACACGTGTTAAGATTTCCAGAAGCATTTTAACCCTCTACCGCACGCACCATGTTCCAATGACAAAAAAAAAAATAGAAGTTTCCATTTTTACTTTTCATTTCGTAAAATTAAAAAATATTGATTTGTTTTTTTTTTTTTTGTTAATTGACTTTTGGTTGGCAAATATCTCCCTTCCACCTTTTTGCCTTTTGAATTTTCCGGCTATGTACAAAGCGCTACAGAGCTCGTATCTAAATTAATCATGCATAGCGTCGTTTTGTAGGTTATGGCAAGACCTTTCAAATGATGTATTGCTAGATACGAGCTCTGTAGCGTTTTGTACATAGCCGGAAAATTCAAAAGACAAAAAGGCGGAAGGGAGATATTTGACAACCTAATATTTGTGTGGCTGCTTGTGCAGTTACGCATTTTTCAACTTAACAAAATATACCAATAATATAAACGATCAAAATGATATTTTTCAAATGATGGTTGCAAATGATTGCGAATTATTAGTAATTGGCGTTTTAACATCAGAAGCCATATATGGCTGTTTGTGCAGTAAAGGGTTAAATCTGAAACAAAATAATTAGGAAAACATGAAAAGTTTATTAAGTGACATACAACGTATTTTGCAGAGGTAAATCTGATAAAAGATCGTACATACAGCTGCGGTCAAAATAATAGCAGTGCATACATATAGTGTGAGAGACTTTGGGAATGTTCTTCTACTTTAGAACAATAACTGAAAGGAGTAAACGATTTTTCAATTACTCCAATCATTAGCATGATATTACTCAAGTTGCAAGAAGGTGTCTTTCAGAAAGCAGTACTGTTATTATTTTGACCGCAACTGTAGATTCACTTCGCTTAACACTGAAAGTCTACAAACGATGGAAATACACATAAGTCATATTTAAACAAGATTGATAAATTCATACCGGCCAGATACAAATACCTAGATAAAAAAAAATATTTTTAGAGTTTCGAAAATCGGTTTCGGTTGAACTTTAGAAAATTTCACCAATGATTTCCGATAAATGATCAACTGATTTTGATTTTATTCGAAAAACAAATAAAAACTTAGAAAAAAATAATAAGAATTCGAAGTATCAGCAAAATTTATCGACCTAAAAAACGAGACAATTTAGTTAGCAGAAAATAAAGAGCCCTTTTAAAACAATACTAAGACTGAAAAAGTTGTTTAAACTAAGAAGATAGATGTTTGACAATGAAGCGCTACAAACACAAAAGCAAAAGGCTACGCTACGAAAAATGAAAAATCAGGTCTAAAAAGATCAAAGAATAGTTAAAAGTGATCAGAGATTACTTAAAGAGGAAGTGCAGAAAATTTAGTGACTGTTGAAAATGCTACAAGTTTGGATTTCTAGAACCAGCAGACCACAGACCAGTTTCGTAAATCCACCCTGACGGAGATAATGTTTATTCAGATCATCGCCATTAAGTTTGTGTCAATTGATGTCGCTTTTTCTGTATTAAAACTATCACCGAGCCAACAAAACAACCCTCATCTTCTTAAACTCAAAATCTCACCCCCAAAAGAATGCTGAAAAGTTTATTTTTAAAAAATATAAAAAGTATATATTTGTATAGGCACATACATATCGCATATATATCTAACTAAACAAAATATTTATATCGTAGCTCGTAAGCTCCAATTCACAGTCTCTGTATCTCCGAAGCTGTACCAATATCGCATACATATCATAAGAAGTTTGCACAAATCTATTCGGGTACAGTTGATGGGATACAAAAGTGACAGTGGAATTGGAAATATTATTTGAAAATTTTTAAATCCTTATTTTTGTTTCACTCAAAAAACAAATTTTGAGTGTTGCAACATTTTTTTTAACATAAGACACAACCAAGGTAACGATACATATCAAGAGTCGTAATGACTCGCCTGTTTAAATTACCAAAGTGATATTAACTATTACTCGATATTATTATATAAGCAAAACTATACAAATTACAAATATATATATATACATATATTATATCAAATTGTACATATACAAAATCTTTTTAAGAATATACATTTTTTGGTGCACCTTCTTTTTAAAGTTCTCTATATCATACACGTTTTTACAAATTCGATAGTATCTTAGGTGTCAATTTATATTCGATTTAAAAACCAACAAAACAAAAATATTATATATACAATTGCAGAAACTTAGGCTTAAAAACAAAAAACAAAAACTGTTATATCCGTAAACATATCAGAAGATACGGCCATTTTATATCCACAAAAAATCGCATACATAAACATTTTAAAAATAATCAAAAACTTTTGAATATTTTGAGTAACTAATTTATTTAAAAAAAGAAAAGAAAATCGTTTTTCATTTCTAACTAATCTTGTTTTTGAAATATTTTTTTTTTATTTTCTGTCATTTTTCTTTTGTGTTGAAATAAAAAGAAACCAACAAAAATACTTTCACCCTTTCAATTTACCTTAAACATATATTTAAATTAGAAAATATTTAAAATATAAGTTATATCAAAGAGTATATATGTGTATACATTATATAAAAAAAACTCATGAAAAAATCTCCCATCAAAAAGTATCAATTAACGAAATATATTTAAATGAAAAACAAAAAAAAAAAGAAAAGAAATTCAAGAAAATATTGTATATGCGTTGCATGGCAGCACTGTATGCTGTGTAACAATAAAACAAGTATATATATGCAAAACTATATAAATATATAAATAATATATATGAATGCAAAATGTATAAAAACAATACACATAAAAATATGTATTTAACAAAAAAAAGAAATAAATTATAATAGAGTTATATGTATGTTATTATTTTTATGTCATTCAACAAATGTAAATACATAAGAGACATAAAATTGTATCAATCCATTATACATATTAGATTTTAAAATGCAAAAAAAAAAACGCATGATATTCTATAGAAACTCTTTGAAGTTAGTGCGACAAAAGAGATTAACACAACCAAAATAGTTATGGATTTATATAAAGGTATATACAATAATGAGTATCTACATATATATATTTATAAGAAAAACAACACAATTACAGAAAACGGAAAAAGCAATATTTAAAAATAGTTGCAGTGCATATCGTTAATATAAGCAACATAAAACACGTTCATTACTCATTTTCGTCGTTTTCCGGTTTTTTTTTTTGGTAAGTTCAAAGAAGATAATAGGCTTTCTGCCTTATCAACATCGCTGTGGAACACTTTTAGGCACATCAGTTGACTTCAAGAAATCAAGATTTTGATTTCTAAACTTTAAGAAATTCCTTCATCATAAATTATATCCTAAGCTGATTTTTTTTTTTGTTCAAGAATCGCATAAAATAACAAAGATATTTTGTTTCAGATAACAGACTTAGATTTTGAAATGTATGATGTTTTCAGATATAGCCCAATATTGACATTTGCGTCTAATTTTATCGAATAAGGCTCATAAAATAAGCCAGTCTTGTAACGCGGCTAACATTTTATTGCCTTGTGATCGGCAATTAAATGGAGAAATGAAAATAGAAATAGAGAACTGTGAAACAGTTTTTTAGGACCGGGGTTTTTTTGCGACTGTTATACGGAAAGATGGTGCTGTGTTTCACTGGCCACCCAATTAATTTTTATTTCCATTTACAAATATGTTCAAAATAAAGCAAGATGTTTTTTTCTGTTAACCGATCCTCCACCGTCCACTCCATGAAGCGACGTTAATGCAAGCCAATTACTAAAAATTAAACTAGACTATTAAAAGATAAATCATATCGTTCTAATTACACTAAATTTAATTTCAAACTAACACAACATGAGCCTAAAACGTGTTCTTGAGTTTTTTTTTTTTACGAAGAGTCGGGAGTTTCCGCTGTAAAGCATCGATTAGTTCTTACTTTTGAAATTAACATCATCCGCAATAACAGAAGAGGCTTTAAAAACTAATATAAGACGAGAATCTACTTGGACTTGAGTCTATTCAAGGCAAGAGTTCTTTCTTAGATTTTAAGTAGCTATACCTTTAAAACCTCGCCCAAAAATTGGGTAATTGATTTATTTAAATTTTGGTTAAAAAAATATAATTAAATTGATTTGCTTAAACGAATGAATCTTGAATCTGTTGGAAAAAAAAACAAAAATTGGTTTCATTATCATCTAAACCCTGTAAATAATATTCAGAAGCCACAGTTGATTTTAAATGCAATTATACATACATACATTAAGCAAATTACAACATACAAATATTTAAGCAAAATTTTAATCGTGAAAGTAACATGTAATTAAAAATAATTTAAGAAAAAATTAAAGTTAAATTAATTACCCAACCAAAAAAACATGTAAATTTATCAAGTTGTTTTAAGCTATAACCACCTTATAGAGTAGTTTATAATTTTGAAATTAATTATTTTTAAACAAAATGATTAAGCATAAACAGTGCCGGCAATGTGTAATATATAAAAAAAAAAATATTAAAAATATTCTAATTTAACTTTAGTTTATATATGAATGCTATTCTCGTAAAACAAAATAAAGCTTTCTTATATATAACAAACCAAAAAGAATAGAATAACAAATTATTATTAACTAAGTAGACTTATATAATATATGTATGAGTATATATGTAAAATTAGCCCTTCAAAGAAAAACCAAGAGAAACTATGAGTTGAGAAGGTGAATTAATTTTTAATTAGATAATTTTTTTAGTTTAAACGTTGTTTATTGTTGTTGAACTTAAATTTGGAAAAAAATAAACAAAAGAAAAAAAGTTACATTTTCAACTATTCAACAGGCTGTATTCTATTGTCTATCGTACGATCCTTCCTAACTTCCAACTATTTACTCTCTCTCTCTCTTATCTTCTTCCTTCCATCTCATGAAATGTTTCCAAAAAAAAAAGACAAATTAATCAAATATTAGTTTAAAAACAAATATCAACTTGTAAATTATAAAATTAAAGAACAAAAAAGTACTTTTCGCTAATTAAATGTTAAAAATTAAAAACAAGACAAATTAATTGAATTGTATTTATATTGTAATACATATATACCTACACTTCGTTTCAGAATGGTTTTTAAATGTTAAAATTTTTTGGAAATGATTTCAATTACAAAAACATACATAATCCGTATTAAATTTAGGAGCAAAACAAAAAAAAAGAAACAATATTAAAAAATAGATGAACACAAAAATTATTAATGTGAACATGACGAAAAAGTAATTCTTTTAGAACCAACCAACAAAAAAAATGCAGTTCTAGTTAAGATAAGTTATTCTAATGTTATATAAAACGATGTAAAATGCTAAAAAAAATAAACTATTAAACTATAATTGTTAACCAAAATAACACACATTTTTATTATTTCGCATGTGTTCTTGGCATCGCATTGTTTTTCAGTATTTGGGTTATTGGTAGCAGTGGACATTTTGGTTCGAGAAATTATCAAAGCATTATAAAAGCCCCGCTTTTTCTAGTTATTGCTCATCTTCTGTTCGGAGCAATTTTTATTTTTTGTCATCAAATATTTTGAGTTAATTTCGAAACAAATTAGGAAGCTAGGACCATTCGTTCATTTGTCCATTTATCTCTACTGTGGATAGAGCATCATCAATAAATCAACCACGAATTTTTTTACTTAGATTGGTCTTTAAACCTCGTACGAATTACATTGATTGAAACCTGATGTGTTTTGGATTTTGGAATGGATTCAAAACACAAAAAAACGACCCTGATCGTCACGATATTCAGGACGAATCCCCAAAAATTGACGTCTGTGTGCGGATTTTGACAGCACGACTTTAGAAGCTCGCTTTTTGTCAAAAACTAAAAACCCCTTCATCGGCGAGGGGTGGTTGAGATGGTTCTAAAGGCCACATATTCCACAGCACGATATACTGGTAGAGTTATCTCATAAATTGCCTTCAAGATCATCAGATTTTGGGCTCCATGCGGTTGAAATTGCAAATTCATGTAAGAAAACGCAGTACACTGATGCTCCCCAAATCACTACCCAGAAACCTTGTTCGTCTGTGGTAACAAGGGCAACGTGATTTCTCTGAGTTTGTGGTTTCACTTTGACAAATAATAGTTAATTTGATTGCTTATAATCACCGTCTTTCTCCTAACCCGATACTCCTTATCATTATCATTATCTGCGCAACAACCGATGTTGCGGTCCGGGCCTCCTGTAGGAAAGCACTTCCACTTTTCCCAATCGCTTGCCAACGCCATCCATCCGTCCTGATCTACACCATCCTTCCGGCATAAGCGCGGTCTGCGTCGCTGTCTTGTACCATGAATTGTACCGCAAAGGACTTTCTGAGGAGAGTCCTCTTTGCTCATACGAACTAGGTACCCAGCCCACCGGAGTCTACCCAGCTTTATGCTTCGAGGTAGATTTCATACAACCCATGGTTGTACCGTCTCCGAAATTATCGTTCCTCACGTGTGGTTCCAATAATTCTCCGCAAAACTTTCCTCTCAAATGCGGCTAAGAGGTCAAAGTGCCTTTGGTTTGAATGGATGGTATAGTTGGCTGCACAATGGGCCTAGCTTTGGCCTAAGTGTACCAAAATTTCAAAATGTGTATATTTTGGTAAGGTTTTTGGATTTGAAAGGTTTTGCAAAACTGTAGTAGGTTCTGTTGTAACCGCCTGCGTATTTCTTCTTCCATGTTATTATCCGCGACTACCACTGACTCTAAGTAATTGAACGATTGCAAGATTTTAAATTCGTGCTCCGCTGCCATGAACGTTCTTCCAATATTCCTCGCAGACGATGCCACCATGTACTTTGTCTTTCCTTGATATATGTGCAGCCCCACGTTTTTTGCCGCCTGCTCGATCTGGATGAAGGAGTTTTGTAGAGCTTGTTCATTTCGTCCGAAAATGTCTATGTCATCTGCGTAAGGCAGTAATTGAGTAAACTTGGTGACGATTGTCCCTCTTCTCGATGTCTCAGAGTCCCGGATTGCTTTCTCCAATGCCAGGTTGAAGAGGAGGCAGGCCAGCCCATCCCCTTGTCGGAGTCCATTGAAGATCTTGACGGGTTTGGACAGCAATGCGGCTACCTTAACTTGGCATGAAATATTGGTCATTGTGAGCCTACATAGTCTTGTTAACTTACTTGGGAAGGCGAATTTTCTCATGACTTTATATAGTTCTACCCTGGCTATGCTATCATAGGCAGCTTTAAAGTCTATAAACGGGTGTTATGTTGGGATGTTAAATTCTAGACCTTTTTCTATCGCCTGCTTAAGGGTGAAGATCTGATCAATTGCTGATTTGCCTGGTCTTAAATCATATTAAAGCTTCCCGATTATGATTTCGCCGTATGGGGCTATCCGATCTTGTAGTATAGAGGAGAATATCTTGTAAGCAGTACTCAACAATGTTAAAATAATCTGCGTAACAGCCCATAAAGGGCCAGAGCCTAGCTTGTTCGCGCCTCCACTGTGTTGTTTGCGATATAATTTGGCACAAGTGAAGAGGACCTATTGTTTGTTTGTTTAATGCCGGTTCCGAACGGCGAATTGGGAAAACTTTCCATGACAGAGGTTACTCCAGGACGATTGTCAGTCGTTCGCTGGAGGTGGGCCGTGAAAATTGCTTGTGGTGTTCTGTCCCCGGGCTGGATTCAAATTCGAGTACTCTCGCTTAACAGTCTGACGCACTAACCATTTACGCCACAGCGCCCACCTGTCAACAATGTTATACCCCTTTAATTGTGATATCTCTTTTCTTGTATATGGGGCCAATGACACCCTTTCGTCAGTCTTCCGCACACTATTGTTCGATGAATTTCTTGGTGTAATGTTGGGACTACATGTTTAATCAACTCGGCGGGCATGCCATCAGCTCCTGAGGCTTTGTTGCCCTTGAGTCTTCTAATAGCCTTTTGCACTTCCTCAATGCTTGGTGGCTGCCGCATGAGGGTTTCTTCGTGTAATAATGCAGCAGTCATTTCTTCGGTGAGCTGACCGTTGAGCAATTCATTGAAGTGCACTTTCCATCGTTCCAAAATGTCTTTGGGATCGGTGATCAGATTATCGACTACTCCCTTACAGTATGTGCAGCGTGAAATGTACTGCGTCATGTTTCGGACGGATTGGTAGAACTTCCACGCCTGGTGCGGACAGCGCTCTCTATTGCGCTCCATTTCGCAGACAATATTTTTCTCCCAGGCTACTTTTCGTTGGCTGTGAAGCTTCTTCTCTTCTTTTCTGAGCCTTCTGTATTCCGCTGTACCCGATATTCCTAAAAAATTTTGATTTTTTAAATGTGTCTCAGTGTTTGTTAAGTGAATTAAACGCCAAAGTGAAATGATCGCCGAAGAATTCATAAAAATAAAAAATTCTTAGCCACTAAACTTTGTAAGCCAATTACAACCTACCTACCTACAACTCACAGCAAATTTCGCGAAATTTACGTTTGCCAAAAACTTTTGGTTACAAAAATGTTTTATTTTTCCATTTCTAATAACTGACGAACGAAATCATTGATAGAAGTGATCTGTAACTCTCGAAAATAGGACAAAGCAGCCAAGACTGACAGACGATTGCTGTTGCTTGATTTTGCTGTTTTGAATTGAAACTGTCTTACTTCGCAGTTTTCGATTATTTTAACAAGAATCAAAAAGTTTTACATCAGTACTGGCCGCTTCGTGAAGGAGTTAAACGAAGACTATCCACGACATGACTTTGCTAGTGTGGTGTTTGTCCTCAGTGTTTAGAAACCGGACTTGAACGTTTATAGCAACTGAGTTTTGCATGTTATGATTGAGAAGAAACTACAACCAATCACAATGCAATAATTTATCTTCATCCAAAACACTACTCAAGCCTTTCATCGTCAAACTGCAAACGTATTTCTTAGGACTTTAAGACTTTTACTGAATCGCAAAAACTCTTCAAAAAAAGATTCATCGCTGTATACGCTGCGTTTCCAAAAAGTTACTGCCCTGTAAAGACTGCAAGAAACTTTTTTAAACACGCAAAGCCACTCAGACAAACTTCATCATCCTAATGGAGAAGTAGTGAAATAGATTTTTTCAAACTCCACCTTAACTCCTCCGGGCAAATGCAATAACTTCAAAGGACCAACTTTAATCCATCGAAAGCCTACAGAGAAAAAACTTTCCCGATGGCATCTCGCGCCTCGTGCGATTTTATAAAATCTAAATTCCACCCCCACCAAACCACTTCGCATTCGCAGCTTGACAGATGTTCCATTTCATGACGTAATAAGGACACTCATGAAAAATTTACGAACATTTAAGTATCCGAGTGAAACGAGTAGGAAAATGAAGATGTGCAGGACCTTCATCGTCACGTAGCTCTCATAGAAAAGTTTTAAATGAAGAACGAAGGACGAAATCATGGTTGCCAAGTGCCCAAAAAAAAAAAAAAAAAAACAGGACCTAAACCCACCACCCGTCAAAGCGAGCAGGAGGCCGTAAACATTTGCTGTTTGGTGGCTGCTGCTGTGTAAGTGCCTCGCATTATTAATCTGTTAAAATAAACATACCACCAGCAGCAGTCGTCCTGGTGCTGGTGGCACGCGCTCCAGGGGTAAGCCGACATGGTGGGTGGTGGCAGCAACCAAAACAAATGGATTCGTCCCGGCAATGATGTTGTTTGCCAAAGTTCAACACCCACACACAGACAGTCACAACTGTGTCCGGGGATTTCTTTTTGCCCGAAAGATTGCCGAAACAGCTCGAGGTCGATTGTTCATTTCGATTCGCCCCTTTTCTTTGCCTTCACTAGCGGGGTGTGCGCCCCTTTTTTCATTCGAATTTTTGGGTAACTTTCGCCGTTTGGGGGGTGGCAGCGGCTGGCGAGTTGAAAGGAACCAGATGGAGATTTAATAGGATTATGAATCTTAGCAATGTAACGGTTAACTAGCTTTATGAGGATACTCTTTTTGTGTTCGATGTTGTTGGGACTATTATCGTGCTGGTGGGTGTCAGATATTGCGCCATTAAGTGGGCTTATGAGGACGACGTTATGTGAATGTGGGAGGAGGGGTGCTTTAGTTTGAAATTTATGTGGAAGTTTTAGAAGCTGTGAAATATTCCGAGTGTTAGGCTGTGGAAATGGGAATTGTCCTCCATAAACTTCGGTCCTAGTTAAGAATTTACATGTGGATTAGTGGCAGTTCAATTCGTGGAGAGATACTAGCGATAGCAAATTTACAGCTGCCTTACTGTGGAAATGTTAAACGATGGAATTGAATGATCTGACAATATTTTCAACCATGAGCATCTTAGATGTTTCAACCATTTCTTGACATCCTACAGTCCTTTCCCTTAAAGTCTAAACAGATTGACAAGAGCTAAGAACAATGGACAACGAATTTTAACGGATGGTTTCAGGGTTTTCGCGTTTTTTTCAGTGTTTCAGCACGTAGACGAGCCTTGCTCTGAGCAACCAAGCAAATTCAAGGAGTTTTCGATGGAAGTGGAGTCAATACTCAATGAAAACTTACAGCTATAGACACTCTAAAATTGCAACAGGCTTATTAAACTTCAAGATCTCAACTGGAAATTTTGTTTCTACTTTTGTAATTTACGTGAAAAATGTTCTAAATAAACTAGGTTAGGTAGGCGGGCTGACAAAAGTTGTTCTGCTTCACTTAGGCCCTTGGGGATCTCTTGTGCTACCCGAAATAATCTAAAAGATAAGTCATACTTGCAACCATTAAAAGCTCTGCAATGTGAAGTCCTTCTCAGTGGACAGCACTCCTTCCAACCATCACTTGTTGATGTGGTCAATGACTCACAGCACTTTATATTTTACGAGGAATCAAAAAATTGGAACTCATCTCGAATAAATGATTCTGAAATTGCCTGAGAGATGGGAAAGCATGGTTACGAGCGATGGATTATACTTTGATTGATATGTTCATTAAATTTTTAATAAAATATTGAAGTTTCAGCAGACAAAAAGGCGGCAGATTAATTATTAATAATAACTGCCTCCTTTACTGCCCAGAAATACTTTCGAATTGAAATCAACTATTAATTAAATTTTCAAAAAATTTCCCAAGCAATAGTAGCAGAACTCGTAATTCCGAGCGTGGATTTAAATTGTCCAAGTGGGTTCAAATACTTTTCATAATATCCAACTATCAATGGACGATTAAAAGATTTCAGTTAGCTTACAGGATCTATGTACAACTGTGACTGATCAGACGACGAACACACCCATTCAGTTTGGTCCAATCCGACATTTCTGGAATTTTCTATTTGTTTCGCTCTTTTTACTAAAAACCAAAAGATGGATTATTTAGCCACACCGCGCTGAAATAAGTCAACACAAGTAAATGAAGGGGACACCAATTTTTCCTCTCAGGGTAACACTAGGAGGCAGACTCCGCCTGTCAGCCGCCTACCTACCTAGTCAGTGTTCCTTATTGGCTAAAAAGTCGTTGCTTTTCTTTCGGCCTCTTAAGAAAGTTGCATCCTAATTTTTAATCCGAATTTATACACATTAGTAAGCAGTAAGTATTGTATATTTAGATTCTTATGCTGAAATTTTTCATATTTATTTTTCAAAACCTTCGGTACGCACATCAAATACGAGCTCTTTCAGGAAAAGCTATGGAGGGAATGGTAGGTAAAACGAAAGAAAAGTCATATGCAGAGAACGGATTTAAACTTGCCTTGTTTTGCCTTTTCTACCAATATTGGTATTTTTCTGGCTTTTTTGGTTCATATTTATCAGGTTCACTTAGAGTTAAGTCTTAACTACACAAGTCAAAAAATAGGAAAAAAAAATAACATAAAAATCATTCAAATCGGTCAAAACATAAGATCGCCGACTGTGTATCTATTTTTGCACGGTACTGTACATCACAAAAATCATATGCATAACCATGGACGAAATTAGATGCACGAAAATAAATATACACAAAGAAAACTTCGGCTCTCAGTCTTGAAGGTCAAGACTGTAGGCACGTGAATTGCTTCTAAATTGAGAAAGAATTGAAGGAACACTATTTTAAGTGACTCCGAAATGCTCGTTTTCGATATCTAAGTGGAGGCCTAAATTGACCATTTTCTGTCATAAAACACTATCACTTTGACTGTGAGACAGATCCATAACAGTAAACGCAGCGACTTAGAATTTCTTATAGTTGCGTCACAAATGCCAATTCGTAGTGATTCCTCCAAATTGCTGTCTGACACGAATCAATGTGTCTTGTGAGCTCCACTTAGCTGCGTCATTGACGTTCTCTGAACACGACACAAACACATTCGCAAACAAACGTCACACAGTGTGACAGCCAGAATTAAATCAAAAATCTTAGACTTGGGATAACGAAGTTATTTTTCCATTATTTAACCTTCCAATAGATCATATGCAAACAAAAATTATTAATAATACGTGCCTAATTGGCACTCAGCAAAAAATCAATACTTTAGTTTGATTTTCAATGCGAAAATAAACGACGAAAAATTAGTGTGTTTTTGAGTAGACGTTAATTTGTTTCTAAAAGTGTAAATTGTTTCTTTTAAATAGGAATCGAGAGATGAAAATGTGTATTCTTTTTTGGGCTTTTGTTTTAATTCGTGGTTCAAAAAACATTTAATTTGCAAGTCTTTTAATAATTTTATACTTCTTCTCTTTTGCGGGTGCTACAGTTCGGAGTAGACCTGGGCCTCAGGCAGCATACCTCATCATCTAGTGCAGTCTTGGGATAGGCACCTCCTTTTGTACACCCAGTCGATTTAGGTCTCTATCCATAAACCTAATCGCCATAATAAACCTAATATCCATAAACCGGAGGTGAGGTCTTCCTCTGCCTAGTTATTCCCCAGGGTTCGATTTGAAGACTTTACAACCTGGAGTGTTAGTGTCCATACGCTCCAGAAGAGCTAGCCATCACGGTCAAGGCACTCGAATTAATTTGATTAGATCGTTTAGTCTTCTCGGCCAAACTCCCTCGTTGGAGATATACCAATCAAGTTGTTAACAAAAGATTTCATTACAAAGAACGGCAGAGAAGATCCTGTACACACTGTTTAGAAGACTTAAATCTTTTCAGTTAGCTCAGTATTAAGAGATAAACATAATTTGAAGCTCTTTGTTTTATCTTGCGACAAAAGTGTTTTTTCCGCCTAATTTTATTGTTATTCCGATAGTACAATATGTCAGCTACAAAACACAATAAAAAAAAAAAGAAGAAAAGAAAGACTCTTTGAGTTTTTCTAAATCAAATACATTAACAATATTTGCCTTTTCCAACTTCGTCTTGAAAACGGATCTCTTAAGCAAAAAAGTTGAGAATGAAACCTCTATTTTATTTCTTAGGACCTATTTGAACGAGATATAGGTATCGTTCAATGTGAATTTTTTTTTTAAGAAATTAGTATTGGCACTAAGTTTTTTGTTAATTTTGACTAGTTCAAAAGAAAATGTGAATTTTGTTTCTTTGAAGCGCAATCCTAAGATTCACTACACATTTCAATCGATTTTTGGCCTGGGACATGCATTTTCTCATAAAGTGTGCGGCGTGTCTCGCGCCAATTGTAAACATGTGTATATATTTGGCTCAAAAATAACTATGTAAGATTTTTAGTTCCTACCTTTAAAGGTTGATTTAATTGCAGCTTTTGGGGTATTCTGTCCCACTGTGCGCCGCGTCCCCCTCCCAAAACATGCCGGCTACCGCACCCAACTAACAACATGCTCAATCAACTCCATCCACCGAGGCATTTTTAATTTTTCAATTTCGGCCAGGTCCAGGGCGACTGTAATCAGTCCTCAAACCCCGCGAATATGCAACATCAAAAATTTACTCAGAGCCAACCCCAATGCCGAGGCAGACGCACACGTCCACGTGTGCTGCAAAGGAAGCGGATATCATTTTGATCGAATCACGTCCGGCCCGGTCTCGATTGAGTCCATAAAGACAGCAGACGTACGCGGTGGGCGTTCGAAACGGGTCATAAAACTCCTAGCCATGGGTGTTTTCCGGTCCGGGACTGCGTTTGAGGCGAGGGTATTTTTGAAAAATTCACGGATGTGTAGATACGGATCTAAATGAATTGAAGTTGGCATTCAAAATAGTGACAAATATTGAAGACCAATCTCACTAATTGGGGTTTGCGTAGGAGTGGATGGGGGAGCAGAGAAGTAATCAATTAAACTTATTGCACTGGGGGGAGGGGGGGTAAGGTACACACAAAAGACCGAATCGCATTAGGAAAATTTTGTTTTCCTTTGAAGTTGCTGCTTACACATGCACGGCAGCAAGTAACGTGATGCTCATCGGTGAATTCGGTGAACTAATTCCTTCGAAAGTAATTAGAGTGGTGTGTGTTTTCGGTTGATGGGATTTCTGTGTGTCGAGTGAGTCAGCTGCCGGAATGGGTTCTAAGGAAGCGGGCAGCTGTAAGACGATTTAGTTTACTGTAAGACGATTTAGTCTGGTTGCTTTAGTCTTCCGGAGAGCTTTGCGTGTATGAATTTCCACACTGACGACTCTGAACTATGTGTCGGTACTTAAAGTGCGAGAATTCCAAGAAGATGTAGCGTTTTCCTAGCTGAAAGAGGATTGAACGACGTACAGGAGCTTGAATTTCGCCACCCTTCTTCAATTTTCCACTAGAAACTCTTAAAGGTTCGCGTTGCCGGCACCACTTTCGAAAAATTATTATTCCAACTCTCTTTTAGTTTCAGTGCTTTTATAAAAAGCAATCCGAAACCTTTTGATGTGCAAGATAAGACTTTGTGGGTGAAAGGCTTACTTAATTTTTTTTATAAAATGTAATTTTAATAATCTCGAATACGCGTCCAACCGAAAAAAAAGAAATGTCAAATAAATGATCCTTTGGCGCACAAGTTTATGTTGATTGCTTAGTGATTGTCTTAAATTTTGCCAACCAATTTTCGAATTTAAAGGCCTACCGTATTTGCATCGTTTATATCTTTTGCACTAACGGAAACTCATGAAAACCAGTAAAAGAAAAATTTTTCTCATTCGAGCGTACCGGCCACCCCTGTTGGTTGTCATGACTTGGCACCAATAAATGAATATAAACAAATAGATTTGAAATGCTTCGCTAAACCAACATGGCTGCCAACATTAATTTTGTCAACACATTAATTTTTCTTTTGTGCTTCTGTACTTCTTTTGTACTTTGTGCAATTTATTTATAGCAAATCTGATGAAATGTGAGTTAGGTTAGGTTGAGGTGGCCGGCTGCAGCAAAAAACCCACAGCCGCACTTAGGCCAGAGTAGACCCACTGTGATGCCACATTGTGGACAAGACTCCGCATTCTATGAAATGTAATCAAACCTTTTTTTAACAATTGAAAGAATGAGTTCTAGCCACTATCGGGCATTGATATTTTACACACATGGAAACATTTATTGGCACATCTGCTATTTTCATATGCAAGTGTTTCCAGTGTTAAAACTATTAAATTTATATTATATTTAAAGCCTTTGCAAAAAAAAGTTTTGTTTAGTTCTAGTAAATAGTAAAATATCTCTCAGGCCTCTTTAAGAAAAATTTAAAACGTATTCATGGTCACTTCAAAACTGCATGGTCAAACATAACTTCGAGAACTGCATTTGTGCAAATACTTTTTTCCATAAGTGTTATAAATGTAAAGATTTTCTTTAACGTTTAGTTGTGTATATTTTTTGTCTTATAATAAATTACGCTCGGAATATTTGCACAGAATGCCAAAATACTTCATTGCTAACAAAAAAAACTTCAAAGTATGGATCGCAGAAGCCAATGCCTGTCAAGAAAGCCAAGTTCTAGTGATACTGAGTTTAATTAAAAGAAAATGTTTTAAAATAATCATTAAAAAGGTTTAACCAAGACAATCGCATCACAAACTATTTTGATGATAATTTTTATTTCTATAAAGAAAATTGTAAGAATACTAGCCCGAAACGCTCTGTTAATCTCAATAAAACCTAAGTCTGTCTTTTTATTTCTTTAAAAAAAATTTGTTTACAATGTTGCAAATGGCACAAAGTAGCTTTTCCGTCGTTCTTAATATTGCGAATACCTTCTCTTAAATTCAAAAAAAATTTCACAAACAGAACCTTAATTTGGACAGCAACGTCTTTTGGAGCAAATGTTTTCTTTTCAAACGAGACTGGGTTGTTGACTGACTGAAACGACAAAGAATATTTAATCCTTAATTAATTAGTCCGGTACAAATGTGTACCATCTCAAACTCAAACACCGCTATAATCTCACATAACTGTGAACCACTTTGTCCGTGATTATCTTAGGCATAATATAATACCTTTTAATAATGTCTTCTTTTTTATGAATTGTATTGATGAAAAACATCTACTATACTATTATGATTATGATAAAAAGGGGAGTGGAACCCAAGCCAGAGAGATCTGTTGTACCCCCTTAAAGAAGGCAGCTTTAAAGTCCAAAATCAAAGGATTTAGGACTTTAAAGTTGACTCTTAACTAATTTCATTGCTTCATCATTTCTATAGCTTCATCACCTACATTGCGTCCGGAAAGAGTTTAAATATTCGTAATATTTTTGAACATGGACTTTTTTGTTAGCAAAATATAGAAGAAAAGAGTCAAAATGGAGTCTTCTGGAGCAAAATGTATAATAATTAAATTTGTGTTTAAAATATTACAATATGACAGTTTAAACTTTAACCAAGATGTTATGAATCAAGAACTAATGGATTTATTTTGTTTTGTTCTGACGCATGTAGACCTTCACATAAGTCTGATTTTATGTAATTCATTTAATTTTTCTAGTCGGTCGTCACCAGCGAATCTAACGAGTCTTTTACTTTCATCCGTCCCTTGGCCGTTACTTCTTTAATCAGAAGCAGCCTTTTTTCTCAAATATCTTCTAAAATATGTGACATATAAATTTGAAAATAAGCGACTTAAGTTTTCGTATGTAATTAGCTGTTGTGGCAAAAAAAAATGTGGCAAAAGCTGTTGTGGCAAAAACAATCACTACGTTCGTTACAGGAAAAGAAATAAAATTACAGTCGCCTGGGTGAAAATCACCTGAGGGACGGTTGAAGGTTAAACAAATTTCAAAAGGGAAATTGTACATGGTTGAAACTCCGGACTTCTGTTCAATGCTTGAAATTCTAAAATTATTAACATAAGAAAATGATCTGAAATATTCGGAGATTATTGCCAAATCGACTGCCACTGAGCATTTTCTGCTCATTTGATTTGATCTCTTCATTCAAAATTTTTAGTCATCCTCCGTTTTCCAATGAACTTCCATCCAAAAACATTTCAATGCACTCCCCTTTCACCAGTGCGTAGTCTGTATTCATAGCCTGTAATTGGCTTGCAAATATTTGATCAACTAATCACCCCCTTGCCTGCTCAAACCAATCAATCAATAGAACAACTAAGGGGAGCCATGACGTCTTCCTGCATTTCCTTTTTTTCCTGTTTTTTTTTTTTTTTTCGTTTTTCCATTCCATTCGAAATTCTTATTAACCAGTCAATTGATATGCGACATACGTTTCTCCATCTTAAGATAAATTCTCATTGAAATTCTTTCACCGCGTGCCCAGAACCAAAAATCCACAACCGAAACAAAAGCTTCGTTGTCAAGATAAATCCCGAAAAGGATTTACGGCTCAATTCGTTTCCATCCCTTAGACCATTTAGACA
Organism: Syritta pipiens; assembly: GCA_905187475.1. Classification (NCBI taxonomy): domain Eukaryota; kingdom Metazoa; phylum Arthropoda; class Insecta; order Diptera; family Syrphidae; genus Syritta; species Syritta pipiens. The sequence continues at coordinate 26,225,244 of LR994572.1, read as the reverse complement.
ACAGAAAATTGGGAGTGACGTGTTCACGCTCCCACTCCGAGAACGCATTCTTTTTGTTGGTTTGATGGTGGCGCGTAGTTGGTGGTCTTAAATGATTCGGATTTATTGGCATTTAAATTCTTCCCGTTGATTTACCCTAATGCGTGTGCTGGTTGCTTGTGGTGGAAAGGAAAGAGAACCGCACCCTCGGGGATAACGAGCGACGATGTTCCCACTCCCAAACTCGAAGTCGTACTCAAAGTTCTCGCTTCGAGATCGAGAAACGACTGCCATTATCGTGCGTGTTTTTCGGAAATTTACGCGTGTGGGCGGTGAGTGAGTTATGGCGGAAGCGTGTGGACGGGGAGTTTTTATCGGAAAGTTGAAGAGAATTTCTTTGAAGTGTCCTTGAAGAAGGACACGGAGGTGCGTCGGCTTGCGATGAACATCAAGTCACTCAACCCTTGCGAGGGAAACGCGTTCCCGGAGGAGTTCTGCGACGAAGATATAATTTGTCTTTCTTTTTTTTTTTGGAAATTTCCCTCTTCCGAAAGAATTCCTTTGACGGATTTGGGGAGCATCTGACTGCTGGTGCTTTGGGAGTTAACTCCACTCGCGTGACCTTTACGAGTGTTTGAAATTCAATTTGCCTTCGTTATTCGCAGAGAACACGGAATGGCTTTCACAAAAAAATAGAAAGACTTTAGCTGGATTTTGAATCAGTTAGAGCTCGGCTGAATGCAAAACACGAAACGAGGAAAGTTTTCCGTTTTTTGTGTGAAAGTTGTGTTTTAGAAAAATGTTTAAAATAGCACAACCAATTTTTCGACCTTTTTTCATCGGTAGATGTTGTTGACATTCACCACGAGTCACTGCAAATGTTGAAGAAGAAAATCGACTACGTTCCATGAACGACTTTAGATGATTCAATTGTTCGTCTTTGGGTGGCATGGAATACCTTCAATAAGTCAAAGTCTACACGTGACAGGAATCTATTGAGGTTCTTCGGAATTTTTCTTTTTTGAAATAAAGAACCTTTCATGAAGCATACCATTTTCGGATCACTCCCGCTATCAAAAAAGAACCAATCTCTGGTCGACATTCCGCATTTAAAATGGATGCTTTCAGTGCATTTGTCTCTTGAGAACTTATTAAAATGGTCAAAATCATTCGTTAGTTTTTCGATTGCGTTGTGCGCGCTATAATTTGACACCATTTAGAGGGGACCTACTGTTTAATCCCAGTTCCGAACGGAGAATGGCGAAAGCTTTCCTAGACAGAAGTACTCCAGGCGGATTGCCAGTTGTTCGTTAGAGGTGAGGCCGTGAAAAATGTTTGTGGTGCTTTTTCTCCGGGGTGGATTCGAACTCAACTTCTCAATTAGAAAGTGATTTTCAAGCTCTTCCTGTTCTACAGGCTTTGTAGAAAATATTCCTGGACGTAGTTTAAAACCTTTAGGCTATAACTTAAAAGTGGATTAAGCTTTGATTACATGAAAATGTAGATTTTTTGAAGATGTACGAGGTCTGTTCAAAAAATAACGTGAATTTTCAAATTTCGCGGGCTACGTACATTCGATTATCGATTTTTTTTTTCGACAGCACGAAATCGCCGAACACGCAAAACACGTCTAATATAGCTGATTCTGTAAACATATGTTCGAGATGAGTGTACCAACATAAAAAAATAAAAAAATCGATAATCGAATGTACGTAGACCGCGAAATTTGAAAATTCACCTTATTTTTCGAACAGACCTCGTACACTTGGAGGGCTACACAGGGTGCGTAATTCTTGAGAACCTCACCATCAGCAGACACTTTTTGAAGCGTTCTTAAATTGTTATACCATCATTTTTGGAAAGTCTTCATTTTACCCTATTTTTAAATCTAAATTTATGAAATTTTTCATTAGACGGATAAGAAATTTGGCTCAGTAAAAAATTGCTAAGGTTTTTTTTTTTGTTTCAAAAGAACTTTAGCTCTGTTAGCTCTTTCTGACTAAAATAAATTTATTCGCATAGTTTACATAAAAAAGACATAAAAAAACCAAACAGTGTAAAATTTGCGTAGCAAGTACTTATTCTAAAAAATACAACCCGAATGAGCGCTTTAAATTTTTAAATAGAAGAAATTCCCACATTTAATGAAACTTAGTTAGATACTATTCTTACCACAAATGGTGCAAAATTTGCATACTTAAACTTTGTTAGTTGCAAAAGGATACTCTGCTTATTTCAAAAAGAAACTTTTCAAAACCCAATTTTGCCATTGAGAAAATTGATATTTTATTTTCTTAAAACCTTTTCCTTTGACAAGAAAATGTTGAGATCGGATTGAACCTGGGTCCACATTTTGGACAAAAAAAATTCTTCTAAAATAAGTTAATAATTGAATTAATTAAACTTTTGCATCAAAGGATCTAAGTCTATTGTAAAAGATACTGAAATAAATAAATCTCACTCTCATCAATCAATCAATCTCACTCTTCCTTTACAAAAAATAAAAAAAAAAACTACCAAATCGAACGAGGATTTATAGTTCCTTTACAAGCAGCAAACCAAAAATTGAGGTAAGAAGGCCAAGCATATTCGATTTGCAAATTCATGTAGCCATAGTTTCTCAAAACGCAATGTTATGGATCCTGCCTTCTGAAAGGCTCTTTTACTTTCATTAAAAGATTAGACTTTTTCATGATCGAGCACCGCCAGAAACTTTTTTTTGGCTTCTTAAACAGTTGACGAGCAATGATTTATAAAACAAATCTCTTTTAGCAATTTTATGCACCACAAAGCTCGACACAAAGAATTATTAGGACTTACCAATATCCGGGAAATGGCTCCCCTACATCCTTCTTATTTGAACTAAGTTTCTTTTTAAGACTCTGGAAGCAATGGATAGGAAGTTTATTACCCATCCATCGACCGGAATGCTTCGCCCGATCAGAGTATACCAACCACTTAAAGGAGCTGCAGCTCTGCATGTCACAAATAAAATTTCTCTCGTTTCATGCCCCTTCGTCACGTAAAACACCGGAAACTTTCCACCAATTCAAACCGAACGAAGAGGACTTTGATCTCTATAAATTCTTTAGACAGTCCAGTTCCCCACCTTCTTCACCAGCAATGAAGAGTCACCCAGTGAGTTTATTTTCACAGAGGAATAAAAGTACATTTGTCACCCATTCACCTACTCGACTGACAATGACAGGATACCAAAATTGACTCAAATGGATTTTTCAGTCATCCATCTTACTGTCAATTAAATTTGTGCACCTTTGTACGCCATGTCACATCGTCCCAGATCTCCTCCCACACTGCCAGTGAACTTAAAAAACACTCACTCACACACGGAAACGAAAACGAAAACGCAAAAGCGATTTGCAGAAATTTGATTAGATCCTTGTCACATGTTACCCGATGTCTCTCTCTACGGTAAATCTAACACATCCGTCCCCAGTGACTTCGAACATGAAAAAAGGACATTTATTCTTTCTTTCCGACAGCACTTCCTTTGTCTGACCTCCTCCCACACCGAAGGAACGAACAAAGCCAGGAAGCTGCTCTAGTCCTCATGTCGAGTGTGTACCTGCTATCGATTTGTCCTTTTTCCTTTATTATCCTTCATTATTATCTCTCAGTGAAAATGTCCCTTTCTTCTTCAATTGTATCGCCACACTCAAACGGGATTTTGCAAGGAGTCAAAAAATTGCACAAAAGCTTCTCTTCCGCCCTCAGCCTGCCGGGACTCAATTGTCTGTGCAGCGACTTGTACGGCATCCTTACACGGTCCTGAATAGCGCAGCAAGAAAACCAGGATTATCTCTTCTCTTGTGAGTGTGTATGTCCGTTGTGCCTTTAAGTCTCAGCATCAATTCACCGTGTCGTCCTTGAAGAATTTATTGTCCATCCCCGCACTCGCAATTTCCTGCACAGGAGCTGGGGTCAGCTTTAATGGAGGGTGACCAGGTCACAGACATGTTTGCTCATCACATCCCGGATGTCGTTTAACGTACTCGTTCGTATCCTTCTACTAAAAAGGATATCCCCGTGTGCTTCCTTCGAAATGACTACAGGAAAAAAAACCTGCTTCTCAAATGTCATTAAGCAGATAAAAAGTGCTTCTTCCCCGCCCCAGTCCGCCCCGTGAAGCCAGTCAAATGCAGACGGGGTCTTTGAGAGAAATATCCTTTCATTTTCACAACATGCAAGATTGCCTCTGCCGGTAGGGGGCAGGTTGATCTGTACCGGGTGAACCGCGCCAGACATTTTCAGTCGTCGTCTGTGGGCGTTGAAGGAAGCGAAGAACCAGAAAAATAATAAAAAAAAGGAAATTATAAATAAATAGATCCGGGCTCCGCAGCGGGGGTCGCGTTGGGGTGGCCTGCGAAATCAAATGAGAAATTCCGATTCGTTTGAAGTTGGAGACCAGGGAGTGATGCAACGATTTGCATCAGCGCTTTTACGGGAGTAAGAGAGTTGTTTGCTTTTTTTTTAAGATGGAGCTAAAGGTCAATTGGATGGGAAGGTTTTTTCTCTGCTGTTGGAAGCTGTTTCATTAAGTTTCAAGCCTTTTGTGGACCAGGAATGAATGGAAATTAATTTTTTTTATAGCAGGTCGGAAAAGCAGACGAGTCCTCTCCTTCTGCTATACTTTTCCTGTTTGAATGGAAAGATGTAGAGCTCCCTCAATATGCAGTCAGTAAAGAAATGAAATTAATGCTGGAATTCTTTAGATACTACTTCCTTGATTTGCTGGCTTCTGGTCTGTCCATCTATTCGTACTCCTGCGACTTTTAATGTGGTACTCTTGATATATAAAGGCTGCGTGCCAGACTTTCCAGGGCCAAAAAATAGTCTAAAACAAATTTAAGGAAAACCCAACGACGAAAAAAGCATAACTCGACTTTATCCCGAGTCGGGACTACTGTTTGGTTCTGCGTCGTAGTCCATGACTTCCAGAACTTTTATACCTTTTAATCGTTAATGAAGTTCTTCAAAAAATAATAACCAACGAATTGACAGTTGTTGTATGGGATTGGTCGGTTTTTTGACTAAGCAATACAGAATACAGTAAAACCTGGCAAATTGGAGCACTCTCGGGACTGAGGAAAAGTGGTCCGATTATAGAGGTTCCTTCAAAATTTGACCGGTCCTCTTACAAAGATTTTTTTTCTTGAAAAACAAGCAACTTTGATCAGTTCGCTGTACAAAATTCAAATTGTTTCATTTGCCACCTAAGAAAATTCTAAACAAAACAAAAGCAAGCTGTGGCGGAGTTTAAATTCACCCCATACCAAGAATTCGAAGAAAAAAAACGAAACATGGTGTGTAAATTTTTTGTATTCCTTCCACTTGGTCCGATTAAACAGGTAAATTCATAAAGCAACCGATGTTATACACTATCGAACTAGTGGTCCGTGATCCGATTAGCAGGTGTCCCGACTAAAGAGAAAAGTTGTATGAAAAATATCAAGGAATACATGGCATGCGGTCCGAATAGGAGATGGTCCGATTATAGAGTGTTTCGATTAGCAGGTTTTACTATACAACTGCTCTAGATGATTCAAAAAAAAAAATTGTATAACCTTTTTAAGAACGCATTGTGATGCAGGATACTACTCAACGAAGAGTAGAGATTCTGTGTGACCAAGATGTGCTTTTACAAGTAATCCTCAATTTTATTTCTATGACAGCACAAAGCCAGCTGCAACTTTAAACGAGCTTAGAACGCTACCGAAAATTACTCAAAATTCTATTTCAATTTGAACATTTCCTGCTAAAGCTCATGTGTTAAAGAACTTATTTTAGCAAATGCTTTTGCGAGAATTTAGTAAGTAGAATCATTGCCAATTCGATTCTCTATTTCATTACAAGCTTGATTTAGTACAATCTAAGAAGAAATTTCAAAACAAAAAGGAAATAGTTTCGAACTTGTACAGATACGGGAACATAACCTAACGAGACAAAACAAAAATTAAAAAGTTTTGTACACAGAATTTAAAGCAACGAAAGCTAACAGTAGATGAAAAAATCTTTTTAGTAGTGCTAAATGCTGTTGCTTGTACTGAAATTTCCAATTGAATCAAATCTCAGCCGTTTCCATATAACAAACAAGCTAAGTTGTTTAAAACCTACTGTTTGTCAGATTTTCTTGTTTACAGGCATAATTATTAATTTGTTTAGAGAACTGAATGATTACCTTCGAACAATATTAATATAACCACCTTTCATCTTTACAAACGTTGGCCATTGTCACAAAACATCTGACACTTTTGCTGCTTGCAGTGTGAGATTGGTTGAATACTTCACTGGTGTTCATGCCCCATTGAACACCTTTGGGCCCAATTTGAGGAAAAAGTCATCGGGCTATTTATTAGCAGTAAAACCAGTCTTAGAGAATCTCTCAAGTATGAATGGGAACTTATAACGCCAGACTTTGCAGTAAAACTTGTGGACAGTATGCCAAAAAGCTTGCAATCCTTAACTAATTAAGGCAAAACGAGAATCAACAATTTATTAAATAATCATTGGCTTCCTAAATTTGATTATTTTCCGTTTTAAAATAGTTTTGTACTAATAATTTTGTGCTAAGTTGGATGGAGGTTAGTTTTTGTTAGCTTCCGTACGTTTATGAATTTAATTTTTAATTTTTTTTACTACGTGTTGTTAATGAAGTCTAATTTAGTTCCTTATTTTAGTCGAACAAGTGGTTTAATTTATTTAAAAGTCTTGTACGAATAATTTTTTCAGTGTGTGTAAATAAAATCCAATTCAGAAGCTAAAAGTAAAACCTCAAGTTTATGCGAATTTCGTACTGAATCGTCATTCTTTATTTTTTTTTTTTTTTCTTTTAAAGCTACAAATAACAAATCATTATTCTGCGCTATTGAGGTTAAAGAATACGTTGATCCCCTAGACCTCAAAAAAAATAATCGTCAGACGAAAGGAGACGGAAACCTGCAAAGCATTTCCAATTCTTTCATTTGATCTTTTGAATCGCTTCCAGTATTGAGGCTGTTTTGGACTGTGTGTCGCTCTTGAACAATGATTTGAAACGATTTTTATATATTTTGTTTCTCCCTGATTTTTTATCCCGTATTCTGGTTTGTTTATTAGTTTTTTCCAATCTCTCTGATATTCAATCTCATTGAAATTGTGGTCCGGCTCTAAGCCATTCGCTCTTTTTTTCAAAATCGATTGTTTAAATAGACTTGATTCGACTCACAAGTTGTTCTTACTTACTCTACTTTACAAACAAATTATGAATTACAAAAGTTTCTTGGTTGGTGTGTTGTGCGTTCTTCACCATCCGTTAAACAGATTTTCATATAAATTTGTCCAAAGGCTCCTTAAAATTAGTACTTGATGAAAAACTTTTCTTATCACAAAAAACAGCAAGCATAATTAAACTTTTCCTGCAACATTTCTGCTTGGTAAATAAATTAACATGACGCCAGTAACTTGTCTAGGCGTGACAACGCCGCCCACGCCTCCTTCGACCGTTTCATCAATAATTCGACTGACACAGAAAACGAAATCAGTCTCCTCTCTCGAATTTCCTTTCCCTCTAAGGCCCATCACCCGTCACGCTAACGCAAACTACGTCTCCGAAGAAAACAAAGTTTTTCGTGTAGAAATCCTCGTTTCACGACCACAAGTAGCAAACGTTTGCCATTTAACTTCCCACCACCGAGCAATTTACTCATTTTCTTAACGAACACCAAACAAGGAGTTCCAGCCCGACTATCTTCCCTCTCATAGACAGTAAAAGTATAAATAATCAGGAAATTATTTCATAGCTAGACAACTTGCAAAAGTGGTTTCATCCCCTGGGACCACCCACCCACACAAGAAAAAAGGAACGAGAACTAACGAACAACGAAAAACCCCCGAAAACTGGAAGATACATCAAAAAGAAAAAGTTTCTCGTTTCTCGCTCGTTGCCGGCTCACCCTCGCCGCAGACAGAGTCGAAACCAGAAAACACTCGTAAAAGTCCAAAAAGGGGTGGATAACGGTAAAAATACTATTTCCCTCGACGTTTACGTTTACCTTCGTCGACTCGGTTACTGCGTCGCTTCAAGGCAACCGAACCCGTTGCGGAACGCCATCCCACCGACATCGCCAGCGGCAAACTTTCTGCGTTTGTTCCCCCGCACGGGGAGTGCCGGGAACAGGTAAAATTCAATCCGCCGCAAGGCGTATTCCTCACACACGCAGGGTTGCTCTTAAAGTTCTTCTTAAAGCTGCCGCTCATCTCGTTTCATTTATCGGATGGGGTGGCGTTGTGGGTCATGTATCTAGATACCTTATCTGCGACAGCATCAGCGTCGAAGGCCGCTCTGTGTCTAGCGCCATGTTAATTACTTAATTTGAATCTGCTTTCGTGGTAACCCCGATCCGTCCCGGGTTCCACACCGGACGCTCTCAAATTGCGGCCACGTGACTTCATTGTAAATTACCTCCGCCACGACCGACGCTGTCTGCCCGGCCCGGAAGAGCGGACACAAAAAAAGGATAATAAATTGCATTAAATTTGACATCATTGTTAAATTCGCTTTTATCATATCTACAAATGTGCGGGGTTGGGTTAGTCCCCGAAGGGACTGGCAGTGGGAGTAGGCGTGGGGGGTTATTTGCTTGAACAAAATAAAAAGAAATCTAAAGACGAGTGTAGGCCGGATTCAATTAATCATCGTTGGATTTTTTTTCGCTTGATTGATCGCATTGATTTGTGTTACGTTGCGGAAGAGTTGGTGTCAAAAAATGTTGGGTAATTCGTAAATTGACGCATTATCCAATTTCAACAGTCAAAATGGGAATCGTTTCCTGTCGTCACAACAAAAAAAAGCACAAATGGATTTGTGTAGGTGGCTGCCAACAGCCAAGTCGAGGACCACGCGTTGTTTTCGTTTTCAGTTGGAATCCTTTTTGGGATGAGTTTTGTTGATGGAGGTGCTATTTTTGGAAAGCAATTCGCGTAGGCAGCATACATGATTGGATGTACGGGTGGGTGCATATTCTTTGAAGGCAGGTTTTTACGTTTGATTCGCTCAGCTTCAGCCAGCCTACTAAAGTTGAAAAATTCAATTATTCGCCGGGGTCGCGGGTAGTTGAAAAATCTATGATGTAATGTGGAAAAACTTTTCATTCTATGACATGTCACCGCTGAGTCACCTTGAATACCGAATCTGGATTATATCCTTAACTTTCTGCAGCTTGCCCTTGTTAAAGAACTCGACAGATAAAAAAGGGATGAAACCGCATTAGAGTCCACGGAACTTCAACTGAAAGACGAAGTTAGTCTGTCCGATGGATATCCAAATTTCAATCGCGGAAGCATTTCTGAAAAATGTTAAATAAACCAACGAGAAGTGATTGGTGCTGATTGATCGTGACCTAATTTTTGTGGAAAGGAACAAAATGAATAATGGAATACGTGCTGATTGTCTAGTCTCCGTAGGAGTAAGGATCTTAATTTATTTTTTGCTGAAAACAATATGTTATTCCCGTAAATGAGACAGCACACGGCCAGAATTGCAAAATAACCGACAATTGACCCTAACCGCCAAATTATCGTAAGCAACATTTTAAGCAAAAATGGGTTAATGTTGTGGTTTGATAGTTTATTCAATTGCGTGTCTTTCTGCATCATTGATTTTTTAATGAAGCATTTCAATTATAAATGAGCCCTTCAGAGCATAGATTGATTTACTCCATAAAACAAAAATTTGAGAAAAACGATGAAATAATTTTCATTTGCCTCAGAATTACACTACGTTTTTTTTCAAATAGTTATCGTTTAATGGTGGTAATCTTTATCATTAAGGGAAGATATTGTAAGCATAAGAAGTTATGACAATACCAAGTGCTTTGTGCTAATTTTTTTTTTTTCAAAAAGTGGAGTTGAACAATCTGTGCTCTGAACGGTTCAAATAACAGAGAACACTAAAAATTAAGAATCAATGTTTTTTAATTCAAACAAAAAACAAGGAAATAGCCTAACAAAGAAATCCCTATCCACAGCTTAGAATTTTCGGGTGACAGGAAATTGAAAATTTTAAGATTTTCAATTGATAAACAGAACACATCAAACACAGAAATATGAGAATTTCATTGCAGAAATTAATTAATTTAATTTTATTTAATTTTAGAATAGAATGACTACAGAAGAGGTCCACCATCAGGAGACATACTGCAACCAACCAAAATTTATACGCAAACATTTTTGTGCTTGCTTATTCATTGCACAATTTAAAAAAAAAAAAAAACCGGTCAAGTGTGAGTTTAACTCACGCACCGAGGGTTTCGTTCTTTCGTCAACAGATTAGAAGTAAGGACATAATTTAAGTTAAAGCAACTAAATACGGCTACCTGCCGTTTTCGAATAAAGCTAAACAAAAGAAAAGTCGTTCTCATTTGCTGATCGTGCCAACCGTGTAAAAATTGATTTAGTGAACTTAAAGGAAATGGTCTCAAGCTACTCCATTGAAGCAATTAATCAGCAGTTCATGAAAGTTAGCTTACCAAGCAGCTCAGCAATTCGAATCATAACGTATTCGGCAATAAAAAATAGCCACTTAATCGTCTAGAACACTAATGTGGTACAGTCACAAACATCCAAGAAATTAACAAATCAAGTACTCGTGTTTGAAATTCAAAAAAAAATTCAAATTTTGCACTAGGATTTATTGTTTTTTTTTCTTTAGAATTTTTTATGTTCACTTTTATTCAGAGACAAAACATAAAATCTTTCCAACAGCATATTTATATAAATCGCAACCAATAGAAAAGAGCAAATCAGGAAATGGTCTGAACACACATACACCTACAAATAACTGATTCTCTTATTTTCTTCAAAAAAATTACAACAACAAAGCTATTATGATCAATCATTTCTTTGCTTCGCTTTGTTCTTTTAAGAGAACTGAGAGAGAAGAAAACTGTCATACAAAATATTCGAGAAACCCTCTTCGGAGAAGAAAAAAAATAAAAAGCAAAAAAGCCAAATCGGACAAGTCGAGGATTGAACCCGGGACCCTCAGACCAGAACGCGAGCGCTATAACCACTCCACCAACGCCGCTTCGAAATTCTATTGTCTTTCTTGGTATAGGAAACGCGTAGAAAACTTTGTGTGTGTGAGATAGTCACTAGTTGCCCTTTTTTAGCAAAATGCTCACATAACTTAAATCGTTAATATTTCTAAATATTGTGTGAAAATAAAATTTTTTTTGTATAACATTTTTTGATTCTATTGATGCGATCTACAAAATGGAGTTTTCGGATCTTAAAAATTCGTATGTCATTGTTTTTTGGTTTTTGGCCAATAACTCGAAAACTGTTTGAGCCAAGATGCTCGAACTAAATTTAAACTAAAGATTACGTCGAGACCTACATTCTAGATTTTATTCAGATTTTTAGACCCGCGGGTGTGGAAATGCGAGGGGGGGGGGACGCTTTTTTTTCGCACTTAAAGCTTAATATCTCGAAAACCGAGCCTCGGAACAAAAACCTCAAAATGAAAACTTTGTTTTATTTTATTTTACGAGACCTATCCAACGATACCTAACTCAATAAATTCCGTTAAGAAAAAAAATTAAAAAAATTAGTTATTAATTAATTTTAGTACAAATAAAAAATCATAAGAGATTTCTGGATATATTTGCAATATTGCGATGAGTTGCCCCATAACTCCAATTTTTTTCAGATTTTTTGGCCCATTATTTTAGAAAATAAGGTATGGGACATGGTACACCAGTCGGTTTTTTGAAGTTTGCGGGCTTATAACTTCTTACCAATAAGACTAAGATGCTAATTGTAGTACAACTTTTTGATCTTGCTATAATTCTCTTTCTAACGATACCCATATCAAGTATCTAAGAAAAAACAACTATTTTTTGATTTTAGTATTAGTACTAACTTTTTCGTTAATAAGTGACTTTCTTCAAACTTTTTTTCGGAACTTTCTTTGGGCAAGTGAAGCACATCTTCTGTGTAAATTTCATTTCTTAATTCCAGGTGGTTCACCAGGTACCTAAGATAAGGCTTAGTGACAGACAGACAGACATTTTTGTAATCTCCGCCCCGCCCCCTTTCCAATGACACCCATATTGACCACAAAAGTTAATAAAATTTTTTTCAAAGGTTAGTTTCAGTACTAACTTTTTCTTTAATATACGACTAATTCCGGAAAAAATTCCTGATTTATTTTTGGGTTGCCAAGATACATACCCATTCCAAATTTCATCCCTTAACTACAGAGGATTCAGAAGTTATTAGCAAATATGTAAAGGCGACAGACAGACAGACAAAATAGAGACGGACACATAAGTGAATCTATAAGGGTTTCGTTATTCCTTTGGAACGAAACCCTAATAAGAGGAAAGAAAAAAGCCGATATGACTATTTTTTATGTGCCGAGAGTTTTCGGCTTATTTTTGTCTTGGCAATGCCTTTGACAGTAACACAAAGTATTCGTGGGTATTTTTGAAGTAGCTGCGTGCGTGGAAGAGAAAGCATTTTAATGTTTATTACATATATAATGATTTCAGTTGTGAAGTCTGCTTTGAAAATATTATCTATTTTAGTTTAATACGATAAATTGTAATTTAGAAGTGGCGAAACGCCGATGACATAGCCCAGCTTAGTTCATAGTGTCTTAAAATATACCATCAATCCTTTTTTGATTCAGAAAGATTTGGTTGCAAATGCGTAATTTATCAATTGAGTTAATTTCAGCCCAGCTGCTTCGTTCAACGATTTGATGAAGTAGCTCCCCAGCGTTTTGAATCTGATCTTGGCTAGCACAGGACGCATGATCCAATGTTTCGCTAGGCAACGATTCCTTGCAGTTTCTGCAGTTGTACGATGAGGTCAGATAAAGTTAAAGGTCGTGAAGCATTGATCCCTATAAATACCTACCAAAAGATAGCTTCAAAAACACAAAAAACAAATATATCAAATCAGTCAAATGATTGTCAACTAGGAACTGCACGTTCCAAATGGCTGAAACTTTGCTGAGTAACTATCAAGATCCACAACTTCACTCGCTTTTATTGACGAGTGCCGCTATCTTTACGTTGCGGTCGGAAACTTTTCAGACAACCCTCGTACATATAAACGCAATAACACAATAAGCCACAAAATCAAAATATTGAGAAGACAAGTTTTGAGGAAAACCTATATAAGTCTACAAATAAAGGTAATACGCAGTGTTACCTCGTGCTGTTTTTAATTTAATTTAATTATGAGTTTAGTAAGAGTATTATTAGCTACAGTATTCCAGAGTGGAATGCAACTCAAATATGAGTTTTTGAGACATGTTGTTGCAGTAAGCCCTTTAAATGCCAAAACTAAATAGCAAACAACGAAACAGTTCCGACAGAATACTGAATGCCTCCAATTTTTAGAAGAAGTAGATCGACGCCCACAACATTTTTGAAATGTATTTTCCAACGTTCTCGAATTCAAAAGATTTTCGAGTCTAAAAACCATTTGAAGGCCACTTAAAGGGAATTAATTAACTGGCTTGTTACTGACCACAAAAAAAAACTGAGAAAGAAACTAAGTACAGTACATACGAGTATTTCGAATTGAGTATCCGGAGGCGTCCCCTCCACAAACTGAAGAAGCAATTTTGCAATTTAACGGAAGCTCATTAAAACTTTTGCAATTAAATGGATCGATTTTTAACAGATAATTGGGTCATCTGAGCAGAAAAAAAAACGAGAAGTGAAAAACTTTTAATTATGGCAAAAAGAGCATTCTAACTTCCCCCCACCCCGGTTCGCTAGAAATGTGGGTCACAGAGCCACTAGGAGAACTACTCTTCAAAGGCCTGATTAACCCTCCCCACCCTCCCACTGCCACTTTCAATAGATTTCAATCCCCACACCTATAAATAACTAAACACAACGTTTATCCCGCGCAGTGTATAAGCCTTCTCTCCCACCTTGTTAGGGGGTGGTCGACCCTTCAGGTGTTCTCCTTCATCTCCTCCTCATCGTCATCCTCCTCTGCTACCACTCAAATGCGAGGCCGAAAATGAAAAATTAGAGTCTAGAAATATAATTGAAAACTCTCCCGCAGCGCCGCCGGGCCATGTGTATTCACATGAACACACACACCTTTGCGCCGCTTCATCATCAGTTCCGAACAATAACAACACAAACACAAACAGCAGCACTGAACTCACCCGCCTCCATTCAGGCGCGGCACGTGGCTCTTTTAATTCTGCTCGCCGACCTGTTCGTTTAATCATTTAATTCGGCATCGAGCAATTTTCTTTTTCATCCCCAAACGTGCAAAACTACCGCACAGAATTATAATAACATGCGGTGGCCTGCCTTGCATCGATTGCGGGGGTGGTCCGGGCTTCAATTCGCTCGCTCGTAACGAGGCCAATATTGACCGGGATCCTTGCTAAGCCTCATGGATTACAACACTCTTTGTGAGGACTCTAAGAATACGCACAGGACTCAATGCACATTCGGTTCATGAATACAGGCCGATGGCCGTGGGTGTTGGGGACGACCTTTTTTTGAGCGATCCTTTTGGTACACGGCACACGTTTGTTGCGGGTAAGTCCTCTCATTTTCCTAGAGCGAATGTTCTTCCTTATGTGTGTGAGGGGAGTGCGAAAAATCTGGAACAGAGTTTCACTTTCATCACGACTAGGGATAACACGACAGGCCACAGCAGCGTCCTTCTTCGTGCGGTGTGCCTAGGACGAAATACAATTTTACACCAGCGAAACTTTTTAATTGGGATCTGCTAAAGTTTCGCAGTTGGCTCAGGAAGGATAATTCCTTAAGTGAATTTTGGCAGTGGCATGATGACAGAATGTGTGTAGTTCGAGGGACGTGTATCGCTCGTCATGACGTGAGCTTCGTACGTGTTGTGAGTTGAAAAGTTAATAAAGCGGCGGGGGTGCACTCTGCGGGTGATACTGACACATTGTGGGCACATATTTGAAATTTTTCTCGTTTGCCATAAATAGATGGGCCTCAAAATTGGATGGAAGTTCACATGAACAACAATTTATCTAAGTCAGTTTGAGCGTGGGCTCTGAAATGAAAGTCTTTGCTACTTTGTGAGCCAGAAAAGTTTTGGAAGTTATCCCAGTCTAAGTAGGTCGTCCGACAGGAACGTTTTTTTTTTCCCTCGTGGGTAGCGGGCGTTTGCCAGCTAATCTGCCTCACTTCAGACAGATTTAAGTTTCATTAAAAAATACACTAATCCGCGAATAAAGAATTCTTAAGTGGAGCAGTTTCACTGAGGATCAAAGTTGTTTACGTCACCCCGTGACCTTTAAGAATTGCTGCAGTTGTTTCGCATGAAATGAGCCAGGAGTCCGTGTTGTTATATTTTGCATTCGATGTTTCCCGTCAATGGCAGCGGTTTTCATTCAGAATTGGTGTCCCGAAGCGATACATGACCTTTGCTTGTTGTACTTGATTGGGTTTCATGTTCAGAGATGAATTTGGTTCGCTTGGCTAATGAAGTCTTATTAATTGGACGGTAATTGGAGAATAATTTGTGTTTTATTTTTTTTTTTATTTGTGTGTTGGTCTTTTGATGTTTTGAGTTTGTGTTCCCATGTGGAGAGCGAGAAACATGTGCCATGATGTCCGATTTTGTAGCACTAAAGAATTATTTTGAGAGGAAAACATTTTGATTATCATCAACAAGGGTCAGCTACAAGGGTGCCTTGAGCGATTACACGGGATGTACAGTAAAAAAGAAAATACGAGAGACAAATTTAGGCATTTCTCGTCACAATCTGATATGAAATCCCAATGAAAATATATGTTTAAAGCCAAATATTAGGTTGGGGAAAAAGAAATCCATTATTGTGAAAATCGATTACTAGAGTTTTTCGCCAATAGGGACCAAGACTTCTATGAGAGAGACGTTATGAAGCTACCTTTCAAATGGCAACAAATTATAGAACAAAACGGTGCATATTTGACCCAAATCGGACAATCCGAAACATGTTAAATAAAGTCTTGAAGTTCGCAAAAATAATGGATTTCTTTTTCCCCAACCTAATAAATAAACACTGAGAACAACGAACCAGCTGAATAGAGACTTCAATCAGCTCAAAATGGGTGTATGAAATTGTAAGCGCCTAGGTCTCGACCTCTACTTCCATATTTTCGGCAAAATACCAACAATAAATTGTTCATGAAAAATCTATATTTAAAAAACAAACCCTTCAAACAGGCACTAGCATTTTATGTTTTTTGTAAACCGTAAATTTCATTCAAATCTATCGAACGGTTTTAGAGTTACAGTGGTCACCAGTCCTGAAAACTAAGTTTTGAGAAGAACGCATATAAAGTTTTTTTACGTTAAAGTTTTACGCCCCGGAAAGTCCGAGAGCTCTCTGGTTATCGCCTAATAACTCTAAAGGTTATTACGTCGGATTGACTTCATATTTTTAGGATACATATACATATAAATGTATAAGAAAATGCAAAAAAAAATTCTTAAATTCGGACTGCCGCTGCTCCCTTAAGAATATTAGATAACCTAAGACCTTACAAATTGCAAACAACCCAAAGAATATTCCTTTTGTAAGATTTGTATGACGAAGATTTCTTACTCTCCTGGGAGCGTTGCCTTCTACGAAAAAATGCAAAATGTTCAGCCCACGAACTGAATTTTGTAACTTGTTTTTCGAAAAGTAGAAAAGTACACAAACAGACCTAAATATTTAATTGTCAACTAAGCGATCAATAGTTTGATTAATTTATTAATCAGTTAAAATGTCTACAAACATTTTTTATGAAATGACAACGAGATTTTATTTGAAACGACAAAAATATTATTAAAAACATTTCGCATTGAAGTGGCTTTCATGTTACTTTTTGATTTTGTAAGCTATTTGATTGCAAATAAAACTTTAGACGATTGTACTCGTATAGGGTTCTCCAATAAGAGATGTTATTTTGAATAGCCCTCTATTTCGATGGATGTTACTCTTGAAGCTGTAATTTTTTGACATTTGATAAGTAGAAACCACGTCATTAATAATAATGGAACGATACACTCTTTAACAGCGCATTGAAATTCGCTGATTGGGTCCTTGAAATGTATGAAAATGATCCGGAATTCTATCGAAAAATCATCTTGACAGATGAGGCCCATTTCCACCTCGGTGGCTACGTCAAAAAGCAAAATTGTCGGAAAACCCAAGATTTATTGTTGAAAAGCTTCTCCAACCTCAACGTGTAACTGTTTGGTGCGGTTTATGGTCCGGCTGGGTCATTGGACCTTACTTTTTCGAAAATAAGGCTAGAACAACAGTTACGATGTTACAGTGTCGATTCAAGACCTCAAAGGTTGAATTCGTGAAGCTATGCTGTATGCCCTTAATACAGCAGCCACTTTGCGATTTGGTGATAGAAATTTTTATGAGGAGGATACGGTTATGTAAGCGTAGTGGAGGCAGCCATTTGACTGATATTGTTTTCCATTATTAATGGCATACCTTCCTCTTTACATTAAAATAAACATCCGATCATTTATCTCAAAAATGCCATTTTTCTTTGAATATTCAAATAACAGCTCTTATTAAAAGACCCTGTAGTACCAGTTTTTTTTTAGAAATTTAAATGCTTTTAAATTGTTTCCAAGCTGTCAACGTAAAGTCGACTTAGAATGTCATCACCATCGTCAGTGCGCATCAAAGCTACTCAGCCTTTAAAATGTATCCCAATAGACGGCAATTAACGATGAGATTTATTAGTTCATTTGCCCTTGTGGTCTAAAATTGATCCAAAGAATGCTTAAGTTAAGGTTCTGTTACTTAAACTTAATTTTAAAAAATCTGAATAACGCGAATGGTCTCAAAAACCTGAGACCAAAAATAGGTTGTTATTAATGTCGTCTGGAGCTGCCAACACTTCTGGAAAAAGTTAAGGCAAGGGGCTCTAGAAATCACTAGCCGAAAAAAGAGAGCCACGGTTCATTCAGCAAGATGGTGCTCACTTTAAAATCACGTCAGATACAATGAAATATCATCCTGTGTTCATTATCATCGATTCCAAAAACTCTACTCTACGTAACATTTCCCCACAAAAATGCTTTTTAATGTTCTGTAGGTGTTGTTTTTAGGCCATGTTCTTTTGACCTCCATTAAACACCCAGAATAGACATTCATCTTTGTCATTCATCTGATCTTCGTAATCTAAGAGTTTTTTTTTTTAATTTACACAATTACCTTCCTGGATGCCTAAAAAAGAAATCCATCAACGAAAATTCATCCATTTGGCGAGAGTAATAAATATAACCCTCCCCCAATCTTCATCTACATCAACTCAAAGAACAAAAACTTAATTAAGAACACAGTTACTGTCGATTCTAATGTTCGTTATATATCATGGTGGGTATTAACTCAGGACATGGCCATAACCAGTAAGTTGCTACCTCTCACCACAAGAGACTAATAAATGCCACGAAACTGTCATCAATCTTGCGGTCAGAGAGGAAAAAGTCCAACGACGCAGTAGACGTTTCTTGTTTTGCTCACAGAGAAGGCAAAGAAACCTTCACCCCTCTGCTGCTTTGTTACCGAGGACCAGGAAAATGATTGAACAAATCACCTCTGTCAGCCAATCTATCAGAGCCCGATCCTGATGGGGTGGGACAAAATCGGGCAACAGAAAGGGGAATGACAGGACACGTGATATAATCTGTTTGCTTGTACATCCGGCAATTGGAAGGACACACGAATAGATTGGCATTAGATTAAGCTAATAGATACATGTGTATCTTTTGTATTAATTTCTCTTTTTCTCTCTCTCTCTCTCTCTTTTCAGGATGGAAAGACTCAATACTCTCGATCCCGAAGAAGTGGCTCTCTACTGCCGAGTCTACCGACGAATTTGGATTCCCTGACGTAAGTTCAAATTCATTTTTTTTTTGTATTTGTGTCCTTCGACCCTGAACTCGAGTCAACAAGTTTTTGAGAAATTGAAGATGACGCCGTTGAAGGACCTTCCGGAAAAAAAAACACGCTTTCTCTTTTTCGTGGACCTTTTTCAATTACCGATCAAATATACGCTGACACTACTACACCTTCGGTTCTCTGTGGACAAAGGAGATAACGTTTGTACTCCCTTTTTTGGGTGGGAGGAGTTCCGGAGGATATCGTGTGTGTTTGCGAAAGGAATTTGATGCACTGCTTGACTCGAAGGAGACTTTAAGTGGTTTCCATTAAAACGTCTACGAGGGGAGCGAGAACACCTTTGACAAGAGTCCTCTTTCGCTAAGAGGATATTCAATTACTACGAAAGTAATCACCTCAGAGTAACAGGAAGTCGAAGGATGTCAAATGGTGGGATGAAGTATGACAAAAGATATCCACCGGACAAGAGAAAGCCACGTCAAGGACTTTGTTTAGGTTTAAAATATTTCCTTTGACGACGAGATTTCAGCTGAATTGAGGAAATTCGAAGAAAGGTCGAAGCAAAAGTTTGAATTTTTTTTTTACGTGAGTGACAGCTTTCAGACTTTGACATCAGAATTATCGGAGTAAAAAAACTGTGCGTGATGATCTCCATATTTTTAGACGCCTGTCTTCTTTTCTAGACTTTATCAAAGCAAAATTACAAAATGTAGTATGCTGACTGTTTAAAGATCTTAATCTTTGAAGTGTGCCAACAAAACTGAGTTCGGTCAATCACAACTGTCAAACGAATTTCAACACGAAATCTCATCGTTCAAATGTCGTTTATTGTACGTCAATTTGACGTCAACAAGGCGAAATATACGTTTTTAAGACTGACTGTTGGAAAAATGATGGATTTCTTTTTATTATACTTAATAGATATAAAAAGGTTTGTACTTTCGGCCGTACTCCTATTCTTTTGTTGAAATTCAAACTTCGCAAATATAAAGATTTTGCATTAACTTATGTTTTTTTTTTTTCTTAAAATGTTAAAAGATCTAATTATATGTAGTTATGAACAAATAAACAGGCGAGGTCTGTATAAAAACATGTTTTAGAAGAAAACATGAAAAATGATGTCTTTCTTGGTACCAAACAAACGATTTTTTTCTTACTTTTACATAAACAGGAAAATATTGATTATTTATCAATTTGAGAAAGAGAAAATTATATTCTTAAGCCATTTATTCGTATTTTACCAATTGACAGCATATAAAGTCGCAAATTTCCTGATACGAAACTGAGAAGATCATTCTAAGAACTAAAAAAAAGTTTTATGGCGGTCGCAAGAAGGCGCAAGAGGTCTTTACACTCTCTGAAAGGGGACATTTCACAAAATCAGAATATATTAGGTTGTCAAATATCTCCCTTCCGCTTTCTTGTCTTTTGAATTTTCCGGCTATGCACAAAGCGCTACTATACATCATTTGAAAGGTCTTGACATAACCTACAAAACGACGCTATGCATGTGTAGTTTGGATATTGCGTTCAACAGTTATAGACGTGTAAACATGGAGTTCACTAACGCTGAAATTCGCGCTATTTTAAAGTTTTCCTTCGTTAAAGGCAAATCCGCTAGAGAAACGTTCCGTGAGATTAATGGTGTTTTGGGGGATGGTACTCTAGCACTTCGATCCTCAGAAGATTGGTTTCGACGATTCAGAGCCGGTGAAAACGACACCATGGATAAGCCAAGCGGCGGAAGACCTGTGACGACGAATACCGATCGAATCATGGAAAACCAAACCATTTTAAATCATCTGCAGAAGGCTTGATGTTTGGGTGCCGCATGATTTGATGCAAAAAAACCTTCTGGACCGAATCAACGCCTGTGATATGCTGCTGAAACGAAACGAACTCGACCCATTTTTGAAGCGGATGGTGACTGTCGACGAAAAATTGATCACATACGACAATATCAAGCGAAAACGGTCGTGGTCGAAGGCTGTGTGTTTGGTGGGATTAGAAGGGAATCATCCAGTATGAGCTGCTCCCATATGGCCAGACGCTTAATTCTACCATCTACTGCGAACAACTGGACCGCTTGAAGCAGGCGATCGACCAGAAGGGTCCAGAATTGGCCAACAGGAAGGGTGTAGTGTTCCACCAGGACAACGCCAGACCACACACTTCGTTGATGACTCGTCAGAAGCTACGGGAGCTCGGATGGGAGGTTTTATCGCATCCACCATATAGCCCGGCCATAGCGCCAAGTGATTACCACCTGTTCCTGTCCATGGCGAACGCCCTTGGTGTGTGAAGTTGAACTCAAAAGAGGCTTGTGAAAAGTGGCTGTCCGAGTTCTTCGCAAATAAGGAGGGGTGCTTCTACGAGGGGGGTATTATGAAGTTGCCGTCTAGATGGAAACAGATTATCGAACAAAACGGCACATATTTGAACTAAATCCAATCACTGTAACACTTTTTATGAAGCATTGAATGAAGAGCAAAAAAAGCGGGAAGGAAATATTTGACAACCTTATATTATATAAACCTTAAGCTTGATCCACTTGAATCCCTAAGCTTTTGCTCCGCTTAAAAGTTAAATTATTTTTTTAATAATACTTCCCTGTTATATTAAGAAATCAAAAATATCAATTTCGACTGAGTTCCAAAACTTTGATTTTTGCATTCAGCTAAATTGGCGAACGTGAACTATCTAAGTGTTTAGACTAATGTGTTTCGAAGCCATCTTAGCTTCGTTGAAGATTGACCTTTAAAAGTCCTTCTTATTTCAGAGGTGAAAGAAGAAGTTAAATTCTCAGATGTCAGTGGTAGATCGAAGGAAAAAGACTTTTCTGCTCCTAAACAGCAAAGCCCTTCAAATTTGTCCTCCATCTCTCAGTTTATCAAAACGTTCCGACTGAATCCGATTACGCTTTGTATTCTAAGCTTCTTTTCTTCCGCCAAGAATTCCTTGAGCTGAGTACTTCTTCCAATCGACATCGAAATGTTTGAATGTTTTCCACTTCCACTAAATGTGCAAATGTAAAATGTCAAATTTAATAACAAAGTACGCAAACCAGAATCAAGTCAGAACTGACTGATTTGTGACGCAAATGTGACCCAAATCGACAACAAAGCTGCCATTCAGCCTCCTCAAAAACTCACAATAAACTCATCAACACATCGACAGTCGTAAGCTCGTTACAACGCATCGTATAACTTGCAAAATTTATTCATGTACACAAAAAAAAAGTCTGTCCTCTGCATGAAACCACCACCCCGAGTGGATCTCTCTGACAACTCTAATTAAAATTTAGGTGTCGTTTGTTGTGCGTGAACAGGAAAAATACTCCTGCCGCTAGGATGGGAAACAAAAATATTGCGTTCACCTGTCGAAATTCCCTGGAAACTCACCAAACCATAAATAAATTTCCCGCACAAGCATACAAAAAGAAACAGAAGGGTATTCGAGGCACATCAAACTCAGTCCTATTTTCCTCCGAAATTCAAAATTCGTCGCTGTGCGGGTCGAACCGTAAAAAGATAATCCCCTCTCGTCAGAGGGCGGTGCACAGACACCCCACGTTAATCTGCATAAGAATTCAAAAATTCCCTTTATTCTCGTCTCTAAGTTGTACTGCGTTATGAATGCACGACGGTGAGATGATATTCAAATAAAAGTGTGACAACATCACCGATTCACTGCGGGGTTCTAAGTTTACGTTGCCAGTTACACGACTACGCAGCGCTTGTCACCACAACAACCCCCAGAGTTTTAGTGGATGTGACAACGCACCCCTTCGTGCATTTTCCCTTTCGATTTTTTTTTTTCTCAATTTAAATTGTCATTGTTTCGGGTTTGAATTGGAAATTCCCCTGTGACAAGTGTTTTGGTATACGGAACCTCAACCTCTCAGATTAATAAACTGAAATTTTTCGAAGAGACGACGGAGTGAGAGAGAAGAAAAAAAAACAAAACAAAAGGGTTCTTGAAATCGAGAAAGGTGAAGAGGCATCATCCCTCGGTGAAATGTGCAAACCCATTCAGGATATCCAATTTCATGTAATTGTCCTTTGACAAAAGAATATCGTTGCGCACTCGACGCAAGTGGAGGGCACACAACCACGCAGCTTCCGAGCAAAGCTCAAGTGCATCGCATTCAGTTGGAATTGTAGAGTGATGGAGGAAGAAAATAATTTTACGGAAGAAAATAATTTTACGCAAACATCCGGGGTGGACGTAGTCGGAGGCTTTAAGGGAACTGTGAAGATGTGGCTTACGATCGATACAAGACTTCTGCAGTACACTTAAGTTTCTGGTAATAAAATTCGTCTATCAAAACCCACTTCTGGGAAATTGGGGTAAATTGTAAAGACTTATTTCATTCGTTTGCGACATTTTCTAATTGCATACTCCATACTCGGTGCCAGGTCTGGTGGTTTTAGGCTCAGATCATTGAATTGTGTATTGCAGATGCGGGAGCACAACGAGCCATACGGCAAACGTTTAACCTTGGAAGCAACACAAATATAACACTAATAACACTAATGACATCTAATCGGTTTTCTACAAACATAAGTTTGTATTGCTCCATTCGTGATCAAATGTCTAATTATGTTTTTACTTATGCTTCATGAAATTTTCACAATTACAATTATATTTTTAAACATTCAGTAGATTGTTCAGTAGATCAGTCATGTGTACAACGAACTTTTATGTTGGCGTCATCGATTCGACGAAGCATGTTTCTTACGTTTAAGAAATCAGCATGTTCTTCCAGTGTTAAAACTTGTAAAAGATGTCACAAAAATTATGCGAGATTATTATTAAGTGCAAACCAGAAACTAATTAAAAATACATAGGATAGAATCCTGTGTGGATGGAGGTCATCGGGTAAACGACGTCCAAGGCTGGTGAACACACTCTTTTTCAAAATTTCCTATAAAAAGGATCAGATCATTTTCTACGATGTAACAACATTCAGCATACAAATAATTGAAAAATGTCTCTTAAATTAAAATATGTGCAGATATTTTTTGTTACGCTTTTTTGTCAAATATTCTGCTTTTGATTGATGATTTTATTGAACTTGGTGTCAAACTTTAAATTCAAACTCCACGGAGAAACCACCAACTTACCAAATTTTTGTTAAGTGGTGAACAAGGTTTGGTCAGTTACATATTTATATTAAATACTCAGATGTAATGAAACGTGAAAGTGATATTGCCACTTTTTCGCTGCTAAAGAAAGCAGACATTCTGTTTAAAAACTCTTAAGCAATTTTCGATGCCGGCTTTTGAATAAAATTCAGTTTTCAGCAAACATCAAGCAATAGTTTTATATTTTAACGCAATTCAATCAACCCATCCAGAAAAAGGGAGAATATTAAAGTTTAAATATCAAATTTGATTCAAATTAACGCCTGCTCAAATTAAAGCGATACGAGTGGAAGCGAATTTTGCAGGGGATGCGGGAGGGGAAATGTGTTCCACATTCACACCAAACGCGAAATGTGAACGAACAACCTTTTATGTGATTTTAGTTTAAAAATTTCCTTTATAGCATGGCAAAATGAAGCTTGTCATCATATAGAAGACGAACAATTTTTAATGAGACCATTTTTTTATACACAGTCTAGAATCGTAAAAGTAGTAGAATGAGAAGTTTCCAAAGCAAGACGAGTAGTTGATGAGAATGCTTTTGAAATGTGAATCAATAAACGATCTATCCAAATTAGTATTTAAAATTGGTATCTTAACTATAAAACAAGTTGTAGTTTACATAATTCATAGCGATTCATCCCAGAGGAAAAACGAAACCCTTATAGAATCACTTCGGTGTCTGTCTGTCGTCTTATACATAACAAATAACTTCAAGTTAAGAAATGAAATATGGACTCAAGATCTTATAAATAAATTTTGATTTTTTTACCACAAGTGATGTACTTTACCTACGGGAAAAAGTTACGACAAAATACTTGAAAAATATGTACACTAAAAAAAAAAAATTAGTACTAATACTTAATTTCAAAAAAAATTTGACTGGATTTCCACGAAAAAGATATCGTTAGATAGATCTTGAAAAAGTAAATCGAAGTTTCAATTTCAACTTTTTATATTAATGTCCCATTTTTGAGACATAAAGCTTTTAAGTGGAAAAAAAAGACACGCGGAACAGCGACAAAATAGGGTGATGACATGTGACGTCGGCCACCTCTAGTAGTCGGCCGCCGCGTCACAAAACGATGTGTAATACTTAATCCGTTTGTAATACACACTTAACATTTTGTTTTCTATAAAGGATAATTATTTTCCTATCTGTTAGTAAAAGGTTGTTGCAAAGCAGTTGTTAGTTTCTTAGTTAAAATTGCCACTTTTATTCAAGTTTTCGTAGAAAATGAAATGTCTGGTTTTTGGTGTAGAAAAAATAGTGGAAGTGATTTTAAAAAAAAGTTTTAAAGTCAGTGAAACATTGTCGGTAGGTGCGTTATATTATTGTATTTGTTTCATCAATAGATTCTTTTTGCTGAATATTGAACAAAAATTAAAAAAAAATATATTTTAAATAATAACTGGGCCGTCGTAAGAGACATTTTTTCAAAAATTCTTCTGAGGACGGCCGGCTTGGCCGACTACTGAACATTCGGCTTTAGAAGACAGGTTTTGTTAAGTCGGCCGTCAATCTTTTACATTATAGAAAAATTGCTATTTGTTTTCTGAACCGACTACTGAATACTTGACTGGCCGAATTCTGAAGTAAAGGAGGCCGACTACTCAAGAATGACGTTTTCATTTACATTTTTGTGAATAATTTGTTTTCGGTAGGAAATACCCTAAAAATTACTTTATTTTCATAATTAAAACTTTTTAATTAATTAGAAATGATGAAAGGCCTATTGTTGCAACGCAACATGCATCGCCGCCGGAAAATCGGGTATTGTACACCGCCGACGGAAAACCCACAAACATCGCACGCAGGAAATCAATTGCCGACGGCTCGACATGCAAAAATTGGGCGATCAGCAATGACCCACATCACGCAGTGGGTGATCATGGGTCAACGACCAAACTTCGTCAAACTCCGCCCACTATGCGATGTTTTTTTTTTCTTTTGTGCACACGCACTGGATTTATGTGCATACATGCGTGGGTGATTCCGTAGCGACGAGGAAGATGGAATTGGGAGGCGCAGGGTGAAGATCTTTATGGGAAGAATCATCCCACCAAGTCTCAAGGCCCCATAGCTGGATTGTGCAGATGAACGGGCCAGCAATCTGGTCCGAGCAAGAGGTTTTTTCTTGGACGACGATGCCGATGACCAGCATTCCCAGTTCGAAGATAGACCCAGTAACACCAAAATAAAAATCAATCAAACAAAAAACTATCGTGTTTTTTTTGTGTAGAGTCGTTTTCTTTTTGCCCTTCGGTTTTCCCTCGTCTTCGGAAAGAAGTGCAACCGCTAAGTTTTTTTTTGCACGCATCGTTCGTTTTTTTGCCGACGGGATTTTGATATTGCCTTGTACTGTCTTTGGTACGAGACAAGGTCTTTCTATTCGCGACTACTTGGAGACCGCGGTGAATTCTAGATCCTTGTCCGGTTTTGCTATTTGTCCTTGCGACAAACATTGGTCCTTCGAGCCGGATCCTGAAAAGGACATTAAGAGGATCCTTAAACAATAAAAATAAAAACTATCAAGTGAACATAAGTGCGAAAAGTCATCGTCAGGAGATAATCGCGTGTGCACGTGCTTCAAGGATAAGAAAGTGTTGAGATCTGTTCCTGTTTTCCCGGGAGAGGCTGGACCTGAAGGAGCTGGAGCGGCGAGGGAGCAACGCAATTCACAGGTGTGTGGCTTTTATTATAACCTTTTCTAAATTAAGTCGCTGACCATAGTTAGTCATAACCAAATAAATTGTGTGTTGTGTGATCGCGAAGTATAACCATATTTTCTCTTTATCATGAGCAAATCAAAGCTCTCGAATTTAATCGACTCGGTTGAGTCGATATTTCAAAACATATGCGCTGATTATAAAGCGTATTGTACCTTGAAGCTCGAAAAAAGGTCGATTCATATGTTTGAGGCGCGTTTAGAAGATTTGGAGACATCCTTTGACGACGCAAAGGCTCTTCACCAAAAAATCGTTGAAGCTCCTACCGAAGAGATTAAGGCCAAATATATGGAAGCTCTCACTTTCCATAAGCTGAAAGAGCTATATTTTGATTACTTTTGTGAGTTGAAAGAACAATTAGCAAGAAATGAGAGCCAACATGCACTTAATAAGTCGGTGGGTGCACCTAACTCGCCATCGGTTGAGCTTAAACTCCCTGCAATTAAAATCCCCTCCTTTGATGGTTCGTTGAACATGTGGCCTGAGTTTAAGAATTTATTCGAAGCTATGATCAATAAAAATACGTCCATATCTGATGCTCATAAATTGCAGTATTTGAAAGGCAATCTGACGGGTGAAGCCGCTCGCATTCTTAGAAACACGGATACTAATTTTGAATCTGCGTGGGCGTTGTTGGTGAAAAGGTACCAGAACATTCGCCTGTTAAAGGACAATCAATTTAAACTCCTTTTTGATCAACCACAGCTTGTCACAGAATCGTCCGAAGATCTCAAGCTTTTGTTAGACACAACAAATGAAGCGAAACAGTCGCTCAAAAATCTTGGGGTAGCTGTAGAGTCATGGGAAGATGTTCTCATTTATCATACGGTTCAGAAACTTCCGTTTTCAACTCGCGGGATCTGGGAATCACATATTTCTACACATACTGACTATCCGAATTACAGTGTCCTGGAAGACTTCATTTTGACGAGGTCCAGAACATTGGATGTTATTGGGCAGTCCTCATTTGCTGCCAATCAGCAGAAACAAAGAAAATCTCCAAATGCAGTTCGGGTGCATAACTCGACTATTGCATCAAAGTGTCCGCTATGTCAAGGCTTACACTCTATTCGGAATTGCTTGAAATTTAAAGCACTCAACATCAACAAAAGGCATGAATTTGTTAAAAGAAGCAAATTATGCTTTAATTGTTTGTCAAGTGCACATTTTACCCAAAATTGCACAAGCACATATACATGTTCCGTGTGCCACCGAAAACATCATTCACTGCTACATATGAACGAAGTAGCAAATGCTTTGTGTGGTGCCGGCAACATACCCCCTCCACAACCAAACAAATCAGCTGTCTCTTCTACAGACACATCACCGGCGATGTCGTCATCCAGCTCTATTTCCTCATCCGGAATTGCTTCAGCATATAATGCGTTTGTAGCCGAAAACAATCAAGCTTCTGTTCTTCTGGCTACTGCCCTCATCAAGGTTTTCACACCTGCTGGCCAACCGTTATTGCTGCGAGCGTTATTAGATCCTGGGTCAGAAGCTTCCTTCATTACCGAGGCTGCTGCTCAACTCCTTAAGTTAAAAAAGGAAAGAAATCGCGTAAAAATAATCGGCGTTGGAGGAACTAATACAAGTATCTCAGATTGGAAGGTTACCTTCACTATTTTGTCCAATCTGAATACGGACTTCAGTCTTAAGCTTAGCGCTTTGGTTCTTAACAAGCTCACGTCCGTCCTGCCCACTCGCGAGGTGACTCGGTGTGATTGGAACCATATTAGCAACATTAAACTTGCTGATCCAAATTTTAACACCCCCAGTAGAATCGATGTCATACTGGGAAGCGATGTCTATCCGTCTCTCATCCTTGACGGCGTAATAAAAGGTGACCCAGACACACCTATGGCACAAAAAACGGAACTAGGTTGGGTACTGTCTGGGTGCATCTCAACCAACACTCAAGCGCAAGCAACATCATTGCATATGACTATAGAGAATCAAACTATAGACCGGTTGCTCAGTAGATTTTGGGAGCTTGAGGAAGTTCAAGGTCGGAAGATGCTGTCAAAGGAAGAAGAACAATGTGAGACCCACTTTTGTAGGACACATCAACGACAACTGGATGGAAAGTATATTGTGCAACTTCCATTCAAAGGTGGATCGTATCCCTCTCTTGGTATGTCTCATAGGTCAGCCTTTGTCAGGTTCCTACAGTCGGAAAGAAAATTCCAAACAAATCCGTCCTTTCGCGAGGAGTACAGAAAGGTGTTCAACGAATACAAGGACCTTGGACATATGACGGAGGTACCTTCGACTGCATTGAATGCCCCCCATTATTTCGTTCCCCACCACGCCGTATTAAAGGCATCCAGCTCAACAACAAAACTGCGAATCGTCTTTGACGCGTCTTGCAAAACGTCCGACGGAACGTCGCTCAACGATCATCTTCTCATCGGACCTCGATTGCAAGACGACATTTTCGATCACATCGCCAGGTTCAGAAAATTTAAAGTAGCATTCACAGCCGATATCACTAAAATGTATCGGCAAATTTGGGTCACGCCCACTGATTCTTTATATCAACTCGTTTTGTGGCGAGACAAGGATGGAGAAGAAATAAAGACATACCGTCTTAACACGGTCACATTTGGCACAGCCGCCGCCCCTTACCTAGCTATTCGCACCCTTCAACAACTTGCTGCTGATGAGCGAGATGACTTTCCGCTAGCATCAAACATCGCCATGCGGAATTTCTACGTTGATGACGTGATGCACGGAGCCAATTCGGTAGCAGAAGCGTTGACGATGCAAGAGCAGCTCACAAAGATGTTGCAGAAGGGAGGCTTTCCGTTACGCAAATGGGCAAGCAATTGCGAGAAGGTTTTAATGGCTGTTCCAGAAGAGGATCGAGAAGTTCAGGTTCCACTTTCAGTGGACAAAGGTGCGATTAAGGCGCTTGGCATTCAATGGCATCCTGCTAACGATGTCTTCACATTCAACATATCGTTCCCGGAAAGCAAAAGCGTCACCAAAAGGACTATCTTATCAGATCTAGCTCGCCTCTACGATCCGATGGGATGGATAGCGCCCTGCGTCATCGTTGGAAAAATAATGATGCAAGATATTTGGAAGCAACAGCTCTCTTGGGATGCTGACCTCCCAACAACAATTCTTTCTGCGTGGCGAAACTTTAGGTCAGAACTTAGCCTCTTAGCCGCCATTGAGATACATCGCTGGATAAATGTTAGCAGCGAATCAATGATCGAAGTCCACGGTTTCTGCGATGCGTCTGAAAAGGCTTACGGCGCAGCGATCTCCATCCTCACCCCAGGACATTTTTTAATCGGAGCACCACTCAACACCGCACCGGAACGCGACTTCACGGAGATGAAGGAGTCTCATTTACAAAGATGGCAGCTTCTACAAAAACTCCACCAAGATATTTGGAAGAGGTGGAAATCCGAATATTTGAGTCGCCTGCAACGTCGTCCCAAGTGGTTAACGACAAACGACAATCTCAAGGTTGGAGAGCTAGTACTTCTGCCGGATGAACAAACACCACCCACTCTTTGGCGTCTGGGCAGAATCACTGAAATCCACCCAGGAACAGATGGAATAACTCGGGTGGTAGCAGTAAAGACCGCAACAGCTTCGCTCAAACGCCCGATAGCCAAACTTAGTGTTTTACCCATGGTAAACGAATCGAGCTAACAAATCACGCACCATACATAACCACACACACATTAATATTTATAACTCACTAGTAAAGATTTACTTAATATTCCTTTTATATAAAATAACACATTATTGCCACACACCTCTCACCATACCTACACACTTTATCTTTTCATGTATCCATCGGACACACGTCACAAGGTCCAGGATCTGCGATCTACATGCAACAGCACAAACCCTCTTCACCATTACCTCTCATCACTTTGATGACATCGCATCTTCCTGGGGCGCGGCAGGATGTTGCAACGCAACATGCATCGCCGCCGGAAAATCGGGTATTGTACACCGCCGACGGAAAACCCACAAACATCGCACGCAGGAAATCAATTGCCGACGGCTCGACATGCAAAAATTGGGCGATCAGCAATGACCCACATCACGCAGTGGGTGATCATGGGTCAACGACCAAACTTCGTCAAACTCCGCCCACTATGCGATGTTTTTTTTTTCTTTTGTGCACACGCACTGGATTTATGTGCATACATGCGTGGGTGATTCCGTAGCGACGAGGAAGATGGAATTGGGAGGCGCAGGGTGAAGATCTTTATGGGAAGAATCATCCCACCAAGTCTCAAGGCCCCATAGCTGGATTGTGCAGATGAACGGGCCAGCAATCTGGTCCGAGCAAGAGGTTTTTTCTTGGACGACGATGCCGATGACCAGCATTCCCAGTTCGAAGATAGACCCAGTAACACCAAAATAAAAATCAATCAAACAAAAAACTATCGTGTTTTTTTTGTGTAGAGTCGTTTTCTTTTTGCCCTTCGGTTTTCCCTCGTCTTCGGAAAGAAGTGCAACCGCTAAGTTTTTTTTTGCACGCATCGTTCGTTTTTTTGCCGACGGGATTTTGATATTGCCTTGTACTGTCTTTGGTACGAGACAAGGTCTTTCTATTCGCGACTACTTGGAGACCGCGGTGAATTCTAGATCCTTGTCCGGTTTTGCTATTTGTCCTTGCGACAAACACCTATACTTTACTATAACCGCGGATTTTTAGGAGCATATCCAACGTAAAAAAAGTTAAAGGGCCGACTACTAGCTTCATCACCCTAGCGCACGCAGCGAACCAGCGAAAAAACGATGCAATCCCGCTATCGCGTCGCTTCTGTTTGAATTTTGCCATATGCCGCTATGTATTTAATTCCCGCACGAAATTGGCACCCGCTCCTGCTTCAGTCTGAGTAGGCCTCTATATTAATTTAATTAAAATGAAATTAGAATCTCAATAAAATTTACTACTACTATTTAAATAAAAAAAAAACAACATCAATCGAATGCTTTTATTTTCTGACACTCAAATTCAATATGAATTATCAAACTGAAACAACAATTTTCTCAGTTCAAGGAATAATTCACTTTAGACGGAAGAAAATTTCATTCAGATCAGAGCTAAAACTTGGAACATTGACAACATAGGAAAAGCATTCACACTTTACACAAATTAAAACACAATTCAAAATTCTAGCAATAATTTTTGTATAAGAGAAAAAAATTAATTCGAACAAATAGTATATCTATGTGATTTATGAATTATGTATGACTTAACCAAAAAAAATTAATGATCAAAATCATAACTGACTGACACCAAAGTGTGTCTGAAATGCAGTTTTATTTGTTTTGATAAAAACTTGATTCACATTCAAATCGAAATGCATTCTGTTCTTTCGAAAATAATAAGAAGACACATCAGTCACACCCTCTAGCGGAAATTATTCTTAGCACTTAGTCCAAGTAAACGCCACACTCTCCCTCCTCCAGGCAATAAGAAGCTAATTCAGTTTCATATAATTAGCAATGCAAATACAAACAAAACAACAATGAAACAACCAACAACAAACAAAATACCAATCGTCCCCCATTCAAGAGTAAACAATAAACCAACAGACACATAGCGCGCCCCCAATCGGCAGCGCAGCTACAACACGCAACATTCTTTCTTCCGCTGGCGCATTGTTTAAATAACTGTTTACCGAGAGCACACAGCGTTGAAGGATACATGAAAAGGCATCTCAATTAGTCTGACGGCAGCATCCTGAAAAAGGAATAGAACCGACGACGCGCATTGTATAGCTGCACGGGCAACTGACACGGCCGGACGGACGGAACGCTCGGAAGCGTCATGGACGTGCGGGGTGACATTTCAATGTCGTACGACAACCGAGAGTACCTGCAATCCCTCCCCCTAGAGTCCGAAATATGTATCCTCCTCAAATCTGTCTGTCTGCCAGAGACGCTTGCTGCCCTCGTGTATGGGGGAGAACGAGTTTTTGTTTCGTGCCCCGAGGGAGTTCTCGAAATGGAATTCCATTCTTCATCCCTTCGCTGCGCAGAGCAAGAGTGGGCTGGCTAGCAGGTAATTTTATGCCTACGAAGGGAGGTTCGTCTTCTCCCCCATCGGAACAGTGCCAACAATCGTCATTATTGTGTTAGTGTCAAACATTTGCATTTTGCCGAAACACATTCTCATTGTGCGCACGGAGTGAAAGTGACTGTGGGGTCCCCGGGGAGCGCCCCAGCAACGTGGGGTTGTTTTTTTTTTGGCAAATTGAACTTTTTTTTCGAATAGCACACAGACACACGGGGGTGTATTTCTTTTTTTTTTGCAGGAACATTGCCGCAGCGGGAGAGGCATACGATTTTATTCGTTCGTGTCCTTTTCGTGCTCAGTGCGGACCGGTTTTGAATTTTAAATTACCGACAGCGGAAACTTTTCAAAAATCATGGTGAATAGGATTTTCATGTTTTCGCTTTTTGATGGACGGCGAGGGTTTGTCTGATGATGGTGGTGGTGGTGAAGTGTTCAGGGCTTCTTTGAATCGCGGTTGACGATCTTTTGCGAAGTTCGATGGAACTCTGAGTGATGGGGGAGTGACGCGAAATGAAATTAGATTCAAATGAAATGGAATGACGGTAGCCACTGAGGAAGAAGTCTGAGAGTGGAGGTGAGTTGATTGCAAGTGTGATTTTTTGATGTGGGTCAAACAGCTAAATATTTACATAAGTCGCAGTACACAGAAGTTGAAGTCCTTGCTTGGAGAAGTAGAACTTAATAATAGTTAACTTCGTAAAAACAAAACACTTTCATCAGGTTTGAAAAGTAAATTAAGATCTTACGTGAATTGTGGTACATATAGTCTTAACGATAATTAACACAGGTTCAGGTTTGAAAAGAGGATTACTGCTTAGAGATATAGAATTGAAGTCCTACTTCTCTAAGCAGTAAAACTCTTTTCAAACCTGGACCTGAGTTAATTATCCTTAAGGCTGTATGTACCACAATTCACTTAAGATTTTAATTCACTGCAAACCATGAAAACAACAGATAGATGATGGACCCAGATGGGCAACTTAGTGCTCTCTGCTTGTCAATAGATGCCTCCCGCAGTGAGTGATGGTTGCGCACCTTACAATAATTATTAAACTTTTGCACATTTGGTTCTCAACTCTTTTTTAACCTCAGACGTCTCGGAAGCAATAAAAAGACGATGTTTTTACTACTGAGCTGCTTTAGGAATTCTAAACGAGTTCGCAAAATGTTTGGCTCACATGTGTGGCATTTTACATTTCCACAAATGCTTATGCCTTCTGTAGCTTTTTTAAGAAGTCTAAAAGGATGCGAGATCAGTCTGCTTACCCTCTCCTCGTTAGAAAGTTCAGGTTTAAGGCTCTCCTAGTTAGAATGTTTTTTTTTACTGGAACTTTTACCTTACAACTTGCAGGCATAAAACTGTCAAGTTTCTACTGCGTTTGCCTGCCTGTCGATCATTCCAAGAAAATGTTATTGAATTCTGGCTCCTGGCAAAAAATTTCTAATAACTCTTTAACTATGCTTGGGAAATAAACTGCACAGAGATTTTTTATATTCTTCATCAGGTTTATCAGTCTTTGTCGCGTAAAAGACATAGAAAATCTTTTCAAGATTCAATTCCCATTTAGTCTCCTATCCGAGCAGACTTACCCAACACCACCATCGCTACTGAGTCACAAGCTGTATTCCTGGCGTCCCCAGTCTGTCTGACACATCAATGCAATGCCTTCAAGGCAGCAATTTTTAATTTACGATCTCAATAACCTCCACACATCCAATATCATTACCATTACTTTACATAAAAAACCAATTACTCGAATGAATTAATCGCCAAATGACTCGGCAAACGTCAAGACATCTGTAACATGACGGCAAAGCCAGCCGATTACTCATCGATAAATTTTGACGTCTCCAGCCAGCGCTGCACCAGCTCCGAAAGATGCTTCAGTCTTGTGCATCATTTTAATGGCGATTACATCCGAACATGAGGCAAACTTCTTAAAATTCTATCAAGTAACCACGAGAATTCATCTCCAAGCAGCTAATTCAATTTTTTTTTCTGTCTCTCTTGCAGACACTACCAAAAGTACCAGTCCCACCGCTGGATCAGACGATGACCGAGTACGTCCGGGCCCTGGAGCCGATCGTCACTCCTGCTCAACTTGAACGCACCAAAACCATCATCAAGCAGTTCACAGCACCAACCGGGCTTGGTCCTAGATTACATCAGTACCTGCAGGATAAGCGCGAGGCCGAAGACAACTGGGTAAGTTCACAATTGCACTGTTTTTTTGTATTGCTCGGCGGCCTTATCGCGAATCAGATAGAGATCGTCATGTGAAATTCGTGTTTTCGAAGTACTCGTAATCATTGTGGTATTTTGATGGAGTCGTGTACGCCTGACTGAGATAAGGCGAGGTAGTTTCAAAGTCATGTAGACGTGACGTCAGCGGAGCTGTCACAGTCAGTCAGAGGCAAAAATGCTGAATGACCGCTAAATTTAGATACCCGAGTGGCTTTGATATATTCGAGCTGAACGAGCGTAAGTTTGTTTTCGATACGCAAAAACGAAATGCAGAGTAAGTAGACGTCTGCGTTCTGTGTTTTGAATTTTGTTTTAGTAGATTTTCGTGATACCCCAGTAGCTAATCATTGTTTATGATAATCATCAATAATTGAATGTTTCCTCTCTGTAGATGTAAATAATTCACAGCGGTCATGGTAGGGAAAAGATAAGTGCATCTTCAACGCAACACGTTTTTGAACTACTTTCTGTCTGATGATTGACAAAAAATTAATAAAGAACTGATTTTTTTGTTTAAATCCAACAAAAACCACACTCTCCACTGGGCTTTCCAGATTTTGATCGCTAATCTCATAATTTTAACAATAATAAGGCCACCGACAAACGGTTGAAAGAACGCCTAAAACCACACCAACTGGTCAAATACCTAGGCAGATTCTAAGAAAATTGAATGAATTATCTTTTATTCAGTGCGTATGATAATAAAACAGTGCCCACCAAAACTTTACGGTGGCTTTGTGAGTCATCTGCCGCAAAGAGCACGCTTAATCGATTTTTTTATGGTTCAAAAAATGCCTCATCAGAATACACGGCAATTTCGATTGACTTTGACTTTTGGACCCATACGTGATATAGCCACGCCAGGCGTTTATATCATATATCGACCTGGGTAATTTTTATTGCATTAAATTTAAAAAAAAAAGCTCAGTCATAATAGTAATAGGTAAAAGAAAGAAGCTTGTAACAAATCAATCGCGAGAGCATTGAGATTTTCACACATATCATCATCACACTTTAGTAATTCGATAAAAACTCAATGAGTTCACACTTGAGACCCATACCTTTGACTTCAAGTAAATCAAATAAGAACTTAAATGACATAATAATCCATATGCACACAAATATGCGTCTGGCAGGGGTAAGAATATTTCTGTTACAATTTGTTGGCTTCCCACTCCTAGCCAACCCTTTACAAAACCTTCGCTCGCCGCTCTACTTAACGTGACAAAATATCTGACCAGGCTTACATACCCTACGAGGCACCTGATAAGTTTAGTCGACATTGACAACCCAATCACTGTCGCTTCACTAAAACTGTGATAACAGATGAAATCTGGGAAGGCAACTGATAAAGTTCTTTGAAATGGCTCTGGTTACTTTTTTATTTGTCGCTTGGATTGTAGTGTATTTGTTAAGTTTTGATTAACTCACAATCGTGATCGAGTCACATTTTGTGATTTTGTTTGGATTATGAGATAGAGTAGAGGGGATTGTTTCGAACGGAAATTAATTATGAATGAAGGAAGTCAATTTAATTGTATTCCTGTTCTGTGTTTATCAGTCACAACTATTATCATCCGTAGATTTGAGTGCCCTCCCATTTTTGTTATTCGTTTACCATCAACTACATGGCTCTGTGAATTATCTAATGCTGTTGGAATTTTAAGGCATCGCGTCGGAATTTGCTTTATGGAAGAGGTTTGCGGATTTAGGCTAAATTTTAGAGATTATCTCCATTTGATTATGGCGCCAGTGCTTAGTCACAGTCTAATAGCTTGCTTAAAAGAGTTAAAGATAAAGTCAAACAAAAAAGAATAAAGTTGTGTGACAACTTCTTTTTTTCGAGTTCGTCAAAATTCTAACTGCTGTAGCTGTCAAATCAGTTCATGAACCGACACAAAGTTGACAGCTTTTGTGTGAATTTTATTTTTTAACAAGAATAAGACGAAAAAATATTTACTAAAAAATATCATCAATAACTTTTCTGTAATCTTTACCTGATACCTTTTCAGGTAGAAGAAAATATAGGAAGAAAACAAAACAAGATAAATCTGCAATAAAACAAATGGAATTGTCCAGTCGGATTTTCCACGTTCCAAGAGACAACCTTTAAACTTTTTTATCACTCTAGATAAAAGTTTGCAAACTTTTCCTGGAAATGTCTGAAGACTTTATTTTAGCCAGAATCTAAGCTGTTTTCTCTTCTTTATTACATCACTGATCGCATCGCAAGTTCATCTCGTTGAAGTGACTTTAGCTTTCCAGACAAATTAACGACTTTTTTTAATACCGCAACTATACGGTTTCTTTATGTCGTTGAACTCCGGTAATTTAAGATGCGCCTTTTTTTTGCGAAAAGTTTCAACTTCTTGAAATAAAACTTAAAACCTAAGTTTTTTAACTACAGATAAGACAATCCCTCAATTCATAAACTTAAAAAAATTAATTCCAAAGTTGAGGAGATTAAATAAATAAACTCATTTCCTGACAAATTTTACTTATAAAATCACAGAAATTAGGAAATCCGTCTGAAATGAAATCTCAACATTTGTATAGCTGCTGGAGATAAAAAAGTTATTGATTCTTTTATTTCGAAAGCAAATCTAAATAAAAGACACACAGATGTACATTTTTTTTTAGTGAAAATCATTATTTCATTATACAATTTGGACTTTGCCGAATGGCTGCCTCGGAAAGAGGCAAACTTTATAGTGAAATAAAATGTTCATCAAAAACACATCTCTGTCTGTGTTTTGCTTAGCTTTACTCTCGAAACCGAAAAATTAATGACTAATGAATCACCACTTTTTTCTCAGTTTTAATAATTTTAACGCGTTGTTTGATAACTAAACGATTCATTATCGTAAATGACAAACATTTAACCAATATTATGACACTTCAATTGACAGCTAGGTCTGACAGGTGTCAAATACCAGGTTGAAACTACAAAATGAATGATCCGGTCGGAGTTAAGATCATTATCACTTTTTTTGGAAAGGAGGGATTTATCACGTCATTCAGTGGATGCCGGTCGAGTTTAAGGAAAATAGGAGATTGATACGTTTTTTAGACACTTATTACAACTTTTCAAAATGACCCTACTTTAAAATCCTTTAAATTCGACTACTAGTTTGTAAGGTAGGTCGGCAAAAAAAACTGTCTGCTGTATTAATAAAATCACTTTTGGGTTCTGAATTCATTGTTTTAAATTGTTTATTGCCTCAAACCATTGTGCCTATTCAAATCGAATTCAAAATACTTTGCTCGTGAATGAACGTAACAAAACTAATAAATTTTTGATTAATCTTTCCTTGAAAAACCAAAAAGTATTTCAGAACCTGAGGCTTTCTTCTGACAAGTAATATTTTTCCAAGTCCTCATAAAGCGTCTGGAATATAATTGCGCTCCTGTTTATAGACTCCATGTTTGAAACACATATTAATACTCATTAAAAACCCGGTTAAACACACCATAAAGAAGTGTAAACACTACAATTACTTTTCAATAAAACACGAAATCTATTCTTGGATCGGAAGAAACCCATCGATGATCATAAATGATAACCGCAATAGACCCACCGATAAAAAAAAACTTTCGTCGCAGCCATATCCAAAATTTGCCGACTTTTACAACCATATTTTTATGGCACACAAAAAACGGGCTTATAAATAGCCCCAAACACTCTTTACCTCAACTTATTCTGAAAAGAATTTCACAATGAAAGGTAAACAGAACTCACCTGGCAATTGGATTTTTCATAAAAAACAAATCTCTCATCTTACAGTTCTTGGAGTCCTGGTCTTGCTCTTCTCTACAGCTGCACTTGCACAAAAATTCGTGCCCAACTGCAGTTTTAAGGAACTCGGCATTTTGTGGCCGTGTTACGAGGATAGCCGCTTCTACTACAACTGCTTCCGGCTGGAACAGCCGCTTCTCCTGCAGTGCAACACCGGGACTTTCTTTACGTACGTCTACCAAAAATGCACAGCCGAAAACCTATACATCCCTCCGCCGGAGCCAGAGTACCTGCCAACGGAATATCCACCGATCAACGGCAGCCCGACCACGGCCGCACCAGCGACCACCAAGGCTCCGACCACCGCAGCTCCGCCAGTTCCCACAAATCCACCAGCTCCCACCGAGTCACCGAATCCCACGGTTCCCAATCCACTACCAACGCCTCAGCATCCGGAAATTACTTCGCCACCGGAACCAGACCCGTCCACTGAGGAGCCAGCAACTGACGCACCGGTAACTGACGAGTCAAGCCTCAGCCCGGAAGTTAGTCCCACCACAGATGCTCCGAGCAATCCGACGAATGTCCCACAGCCACCTTCACCACCGGCAACTGGTGGACTTCCGCAGCCCTCAACGCCAATGCCCACGCCCCCTGCTATAGAATTAGAGCCCCAATCACCTTCATATTAAGAAACTATCAATTGGTCCTTAATAAAGTGCCGTAATTGCGTTTTAAGGACATTTCCTGCAGACGTGTTTTGATTTGCGAGTGAAAGTGTATATAGTGCGTGCGTTTTAGCGTCACAAAGTCGTTCTGTTCACAGTTAAGAAATTTCTAAAGCTTAAAAAAATTCGGTCTCCATTTTGGTTTAGAAGAACTCTGTCAGTGTTAAAGTTTATCACAGTTTTTGTTAAAAGTTGAGATTCTAATTAATCTATCACATTAAAATCTGTCTCCTTTATCTCTTTTAAAGACTAGTTTGTATTTTTTTTTTTTTTTGAGTTCTGAAC
Source organism: Syritta pipiens (assembly GCA_905187475.1). NCBI lineage: Eukaryota > Metazoa > Arthropoda > Insecta > Diptera > Syrphidae > Syritta > Syritta pipiens. Next base: position 26,185,420 of record LR994572.1, on the reverse strand, counting down.
TTTCCAGTAGTGCCTTATGGCCTTTTTTTTTTTTTTTTTTTTTATTTTATGGTTTGCGCCATTAGATGTGTAATCTTCGTAAGATACTGGCAACCCGTGTTACCAGCATGCACGATTCGCGGGATGTCTCCTCGCGCCTACGTACTAAACCACACCCCTGCACTCATCAACCACTCTCCCCGCGGGACTGCCGTTAGGTATTACTTCGCGGGGCTGGTCAGCTATTAAGCTCGGTTTGCAGCCTCTTGGGCTCTTCTCAGGGCTTCTGCTCTTCTCAGAGCGGCCTGCACCCTAACGATGAAAGAGCTGATCTCTGTCCACTCGCCGTCCGATCTAGTCATTTGGCTAACTGGATTTTCCGGGCTTGGCATGTTGACCCTCTCTTCTCTAAACCGTACGCAGTGGAATACTGCGTGTTCTGCGTCCTCCTCTTCACCTGGGCATACCGGACACAGGGGCGAGCTATCGTGCCCAAATCTGTGGAGGTATTTCCGATAGCCGCCGTGACCAGACAAGAGCTGCGTGAGCTGGAAGTTACAGCTCCCCCTTGCTCTCTCTGTCCATGCCGCGATTGTAGGGATCAATCTGTAGGTCCACCTACCTTTGGTGGATGCGTCCCACCTGGCTTGCCACAGTGCCAGTGATGCCTCTCTCTCTTCTTTCTTGACTATGCTTACGCCGTTTGTGCGCCGCCTAAAGTACACCCTCTGGTTCTCGTGTGCGAGGATGTCGATAGGAACCATTCCGGCTAGCACACAGGCCGCCTCGTCGGAGATAGTCCGGAAGCCGCTGATTGCTCTGATTGCGCAGAGCCTGTAGGGCGCCGACAGCTTTCTCCTTAGATCTTTAGTTGCCAGTGCGCCGACCCATATCGGGGCAGCGTATAGGAGGACTGAGCTGACCACTCTACATAGCAGGACTCTGCGAGCGTAGCCAGGACCGCCGATGTTCGGAAGCATTCGGGAGAGTGCTGCCTGCATCAGCGATGCCTTCCTGCTGGCGTACTCGATGTGCGCCCTAAAGCGCAGCCTATTGTCAAGCATGACTCCGAGGTGCCTTATGGGCTTAGTTCCACAGCATTGTCTTTTATTGGGACGTTGTGCCTAGTATATAAAATAAAAAACAAAAATAAATAACTCTCCAGTAAAAAATCAGAATGAAAAGTTTTCTGTTTTTAACTGTAGTCGACTGATATCATAAAGAAATGCGTAAAAGTACACTAAATACATTTAAAATGAGACCAAAATTTAGTAGAATTTTGCTGTAAATCAAAACAATTCAACTGTTACTTATACTTACGCGCTAAAAGATCTGCCAGCAAACCACTAAGCGCTCTGAATTCTAAAAAGTTTTCTAAAATCTACGCAAGATGTTTATAAATTTTTTTAATTGCATTTTTTTCAAAGAAACTTCGAGTATATAAAATAAAGAATATTGTCAGTCGCGACTACGCTGGACGACTAGACCAGTCCCCATACAAAAATTAATACCAACAAAGATACCTTACAGATGCATTTGTATTTCGAAAATAAATGTGCATCAGACAAATTTTGATTAATTTGAAGTTAATCCTTCTTAAATGGAAATTCTAAGACAAAGACTTCAACACGAATCAAAAATAATAAGGTTGCAAATTTTTAATCAAATAATTTTTAATTTCCAAATAAAACAGAAAGAGAAAAGAAAATTTGACTGTAACCTTTTCCATGCTTATAATCATGTGAAAAAATCAAAATGAATTAGAAGACTTCAAAATAGCTTCAATCATTTGACTTCGGTGTGTTCGGTGATTTTGTGCTGTCGAAAAAAATGGATCAAAGAATTTGCATTCAATTTTGTGTGAAAAAATGGAATTAAGCGCTCAAAAACACTTCAAATGTTGACAGTGTCATAACGGTGAGTGTACTCTGAGTCAAAAAGAAGAGAAGATGTGAATGTCGACACTCGCTCTGGACGCCCTAGCACATCAACAACCGATGAAAACGTTGAGAAAGTGAGGAAAATTGTTATGGAGAATAGTCGAGTCATTATTAGAGAAGTTGCTGAAGATGTCGGCATATCGGTTGGTTCATGCCTTGCAATTTCTTTTGAAATTTTGGGCATGAAGCGTGTTGCAGAGAAGTTAGTTCCAAAATTGCTGAATTTTTACAAAAAAAAAACTGTCGCATAATCATCGCATCGTCAACGGTGACAAATCATGGGTATATGGTTATGATATCGAAACTTAAGTCCAATTGTCCCAATGAAAGAGCCCAGGAGATCCATTTTTTTCAACAGCAGGAAAGCGCCGAACACGCAAAACACGCCTCTCTGCCTCTCACAAACAAAATAAATATGCTATATAGCTGAAACTGTAAACATATAATATGTTCTAGACGAGTGTATCAACATAAAAAAAAAAAAAAAAAAACGATAATCGAATGATTTTTTGTTTGCTTTGAACTGACCTCGTTCGCCCAGGAAGGGCGAGCTGGTACAAACGACCAACCATAAAAGTCTTCGTTTTTCCAATCAACGAAACAAATGACGATCAAAACACTTCACAAAAACCTCTCCCGTTTTGCTCGTAGTTTAGGGGAATGAAAAGTTTCTAGCAAACCGAAACCGCGAAAAACAAACTATGAGCGGACATGGATGTATTTTTAACAGAAAAACCATAGTGTGCCATGATTTTTTGAAGAAAAAACGTTATTTCGCGCAGAGCCAAATCACGCAAATCGGATTCGGTTAGATATTTGAAAATCGCGTAAAGTTGAAACCGCACAAAACTAGGAATTCAAAGGAGAACACATTCACAAAGATATCTAAGCAACACGACTTACTTACTTAGCAGGCATTTAACCCTTGAAGGGTATGTGTTTGAGCCAAAGCCGCCTTCCAACGTTGACGGTCCGGGCATGCTGCTTCCAGTCCGGAAGACCAAGCTGTCTTGCATCCGCGATCACTTGATCTCTGTACCGGAGGTTCGGTCTCTCTCTTCTCCTCGAACCAGGAGGCTCGGATTCGAAGACCCTTTTAGCTGGAGCGTTTGTGTCCATGCGCTCGATGTGGCCGAGCCACTGTAGTCGACGGATTTTTGCCTTCCGGACTATATCCACATCTTTGTACAGCTCATAAAGTTCGCGGTTATGTCTTCTCCTCCATTCGCCTTCCTCGCAGACTGGACCGAATATCCGCCGTAGAATTTTTCTTTCGAAGGAGCCAAGTACCAGCTCTGCAGTCCTGCTTATCGTCCAACTTTCGGCTCCATACAGTAGGACTGTCAGGATAAGCGTCTTGTAGAGCATGACCTTAGTTCTTCGAGTCAGGAGTTTTGACCCTAGTTGTTTGGACAAACCAAAGTAGCAGCGGTTGCCAAGGGTGATTCTACGACGGATCTCCACTACGATGTCATTCGTGGAGTTTACGTTCGCCCCGAGGTATGTGAACTCCTTAACTACCTCGAAGTTATAGCTGTCGACGGTAACATTTTGTCCTAGGCGGTGGGCGACGGATTCTTTCTTCGTCGACAGCATATATTTGGTTTTCTCCTCATTTATCACGAAGATATCTATAATATCAGATAGCTGGGTTGTCCTTAAAGCCATAATGAGCATACCACCACCAACTCCAAGACTGTCTGATAATGTAACGAAAATCCAAATACACTAGTAGAAAAAAAGAGACTAAGATTAATCTGGGTGCCAGGACACAAAAACCACGAGGGTAATGAAAAAGCAGACATTCTAGCCAGGAAGGGCGCACAAAACCCGTCAAATAGCAGAGTTCTTATTTAAGACAAGATCACATTATTTCGTTTGTATTTCTTTTGCTCGCTACTGTATAAATATTCTTTCTTTATTTCCCTTTTTTATTACATTTTACACAATACATTCCACAACTCTGTTCAACGGAGAGCAAATGATTTCAATGCATAAAAAATCTGCATAAAGTATCAACGATTGCATTCGATTGAACGCTGTAAAATTAATTGACATCTTTTTGATGTCAAATGAATGGCCGTTGAAAAATTAATAACCACCATTTCAAAGTAAATTTAATGAATGCGATTTTTAAATTATGGCCAGTAAAGATCGCATTCTTTTACAAACTCTACCAAAAACTCCCCCGGACAATCCGCCTTGTATTTTATGTAACTTTTAACTTTGTGTTTTTTTTATCAGGATATTTCCACCAAACTTTCGAGAGCCAACTTGTTACTTAATCGTGTAATTAACCGTGGTTCTCTGATATCAGTGATTAATTAATTAAAAACCACTTTGCCGGGCATAGTCGTTAGACTGACACCATCATCCTCTCCATGTTTGAAAAAAAAAACAATTTCAGATCGTTGTCTTGCCGAAAAGTGTAATCAGCTAATTTGTTCAAACCTTGATTATTTTTTTGTCTTTCATTATTGTTTCTATTATTACATGCTTTCGAAGCAAGATATATGCAGCCCAGCCAACATTCTTGTGGAGTGACGATTTGGACAACTTTTTCTGTACTTCCCTTAAGCCACGCGTGATCAATATTCGCACTGAAAAATGTCGGATCTGTGTTTGTCGAAAAAATTCAATCCTACCAATTCCCGTTTCGACTTCCATGTTGACATAAATTTTTTTTCCTTTCTCTTTTGTTGATTAGACAAAACTAGAAGCGACTCTTTGATTTATTATTATTTTTTTAGTATTTCGATTCGTAAATTCTCCCAGTCATATGGCGATTTTACCAAAAAAAAATATTAGGATCTCAACCCTTATTGTGCCAGTGTGACTGTATGGACACCCAGAAGAGCTATAGAATAGTGCTATATGTCCTCCACTCAACCCGTTAAACTAAAAAAAGAACTATGTCAAAAAAATAAATATAATAAATAGCACAATTCGGGTTAACGGCTCAACTTGAAAGCGAAAAAATTTAATTGAAATATCAATTTTAGTCTTCACTGCTGACTTGGCTACGATCTTATTTTTTGCACAATTTGCACAAGATGAGAAATTGAAAAGAAAATCTTTTCTTTGAGTGGACAAAAGTACGAGAGCCACGTTAACAACAAATCCGATGGCAATTTGCAACAATTTAAAACTGTTAATTGTCGGAAAAATTGCTGAAAAGTACAACAAAAAATACCACACCATATTCCCAAGTATCGAAACAGACTCCTTCAAAAACCTAGAATTTAGTGGATCTCTTTTTATCCAGCACACCTATTTGCATTCCTCTTAGCCTACAATTCCTTTAATTTGATTTTTTAGTTTCTTTGGTAAATTAACGAAAGTGTTTTTTTTTTAGTTACTATCAGAAATTTTGTGAATACATCTTTCGACTGAAGCAAAAATTTTTCCAAGTTATTCTGAAAGAATTTCAATTAAATATTTTATGTTAACTCCTGAAAAGTACTTCGCACAAATCAAAATTTTTCTGCAATTCAAAAGTTTAATAAATAAAGAAGAAATAAATCCTTTTTCACTTCATTAACACTAAAAATTGTAATTTTGTTTCAAACGCGAGAAAAACTGTGCACAGTTTTAAAAATACAATTTCCGTTAGCCAATGGCTTACAACAGTCAGCTCCAGAAACAAACGACGCGTGAATTTTTAATTTGAATGAATACACACACTTTTATTTTCAAATAAACGTTTTCGCATTTTGTTCAGAGAACAGAGAACAGAAAAATCTTTTGCGAAAACCAACAAAGGCGCTAGGCAGCTATTGGCGAAGCAGTTGGCGGGGCGGGCTCCATAGTCGGAGGCGTTGGGGCCGGTGTCTGTGGTATTGGACTGTCGGTGGGAGCTGGCGACTCAGGTCCAGGTACTCCTGAAGTTGTCGTGCCAACTGGAGGTGTGGGTACACCAGAATTTGTTGTTGTGGTCGTAGCTGGTGTTGTTGTATCCGTTGGTTTTGAAGTTGTGGAAGTTGAACTGGACGAGGAACTCGACGATGAACCACCTGTGTTTGGCGTTGGTAAGGCCGACGTTGTAGTGGCCGGTGTGGTTGTTTTTGTGGTTTTAGTTGTGGATTCTGTTGTAGTTGTAGACTGGGTTGAAGTTGAGGTTGTTTTTGTAGTTGAAGTTGTAGATGGTGCAGGCGTTGTAGTTGTATCGGTTGTTGGACTTGGCGTGGAACCACCTGAAGGTGGTTCAGTTGGTAGACTGCTCAGCGGTGGTGGTGCGATGTATTCGCTTGGCGAAACACAACTTTGATAGACAAAAGCGAACAATGTATTCGAATTGCAAGACATGGTAATCGATTTGCCAATATTCAGGCATTGGTAGTACAACGACGAGTCATCATAGTTCGGCCAGAGGACTCCCAGCTCCTTATTGGTGCACTTAAGTACATACTGATCGGCGGTACATGATGCGGCCAAGATCAGAAAAACTATGGCCGAAAAAACTTAGGAAAAAAAAAGATTGTTCAAATACAAAATGTAAAATATGTTTGAGAAAGGCAGCTTTACTCCCGTTACCTTTCATATTGCGTAAATGTATCCGTATCCGTTTGTTGAACCGAGTTGAAGAGAACTGAAATATTTTTTTCAATTTTCAATTTTTATATGGAATCGCGAAAAAAAAATCACAAGTCAAAAGAAACAAGAAAAAACAAAAACAAAATTCTGATAAAATGCGTTCACAAGTAGATGATCCTAATCGACGGAGGGTGATAACGTAGCATGGTTTCGTGACGAGTTGTGATGACAACTGAGACTTAGGACACTAGATGGTTATCCCATAGGGTGTGTTGAGTTTGTTGGTGAACTCGAAACACTCGCAACATTTTCTAACGAAAATTTAAGGAATGTAAAAAAATACCCGAAAGAAAGTCTTTGAAACACAATTAAAAACATGGGGAAATGTCACAGTCTCTCCTGTACGCATAGGAGCCATGAGGCATCGGTCAGGCAGATCAGTTAGGATGTCTTAATTTAATGACTTCGATTAAGTTTCTAAAGTTTTTTCTTAAAAGATAATTTTTCGCGTAGACAGTTCAACTTGTCACTCGTGCGTGCCTAAAACTATTGATGATGTGACAAATTTCAGTCGTGCACGATGTGTTATCAGCAGAATAACTCTTATCAAATGTATTCAAGGACCTTTTCCAAAACTGATCGTATTTGATAAAAGCAATGCCTGTTAAATGCCACCTTTCAACCAGGCGTTTCGTTCAATATGTATTTTCTTAGTCCTAACGATAAATGACTTCCAACGGGAAAATACCACGAAAAATGTTCCTGTGGAACATTCCTGTCCACAGGTGATGCACAAAAAAAATACTATCCCCTTGGATTGTATTAGGTTGTCAAATATCTCCCTTCCGCCTTTTTGTCTTTGAGCTCTGTAGCGCTTTGTACATAGTCGGAAAATTCAAAAGACAAAAAGGCGGAAGGGAGATATTTGACAACCTAATACAACAAATCGTCAAGGTCTCCTCATATATACATATCTGAAGTCTCTTTGTCTTGACTTCAACACCTAAATTTACGTGTGGGCTTACTGGAACTTTTGCTCAACATTCCGGTTAGACCCTTTATTCTCCCATTTCCCCCCCATTTCATCATATCATATCATGTAGACCCTTTATTAGGTGATAAATAAAAGCATACATTTTCTTTTGTCGCTGACTTTGCTTAAGTAACTGAGATAAAACAAAGACTACATAACAATTATAAGTATTATATGGTCTTTGGCTAAAATCAATTCACAGACTTTTAACTGTGATTTTCGTGAATCTGGTGGATCTGTTTTTGGGATTTCTTAATTAATTTTTTTATTTGTGTGGAAATGTTGAACTTTATTGCATATCACTCTAAACACTCGCTGAAAATGTCATAAAGGAATCGAACATTGTTCAGGTTTTTACGACGATGGAGCTGTTGCGGGCACCTCTGGAGGAGCTGTTTCGGCCATCGGCGGTGTAGGTGCTGGAGTGTCGGGCATTGGGACATCAGTGTTCACTGGCGACGGAGGTCCAGTTACTGTGATACCAGTTGTGCCAGATGGAGGCGTCGGACCAGGTGTGGTGGTGTCGCCTTTCGCGGTGGTAGATGTACTCGAGCTAGAGCTTGAACTTTTAGTCGTGGACGAGGACGTAGACTTTGTAGTTGAGGTTGAGGTTGATGTTGACCCAGTCTGTGGCGTTGGATATGTAAATTTCGTCGTACCTGGTGTAGTGCTAGTCGAGCTCGATGAGCTCGATGAGCTTGATGATCCAGGAGTGGTTGGTTCATCACTTGAAGAGGAAGATGACGATGACGACGAAGATGATGAGGGCGTAGTGCCAACTGGAGGATCAGTCGGCAAACTGCTCAGCGGCGGTGGTGGAATGTACTCATCCCGCAGGGTACAACTCTGATAGACAAACGTAAACATTGTGCCGGCGGTGCATTCCATATCAATTGGATCATCCAGACCTCGGCATTTATAGTAATGTGTGGCATCATCGTAGTTTGGCCAAAGTACTGCTAACTCGTGATAGGTGCATTTTAGCTCGTACTGATCGGCGGCACATGACACAACCAGGATCAACGAAATGAGGCCGATGGCGTATTTTACTTGATTGATAAAATAGAGGAATTTAAATAAATCCACTTGATAAGGATCAGGATACGTTTACCTGTCATAATATGGCGTGAGCGAGTGCGCTTTTTTCGTATCCGTGTTCCGTGGTATTCGCGTGGTGTGTTACTCAACCGAAACTAAATGAAAATTATTGCTTCTTCAATTTATATAGAGGATACGTGGGAAACCGAGAGATGCTTGGGGTAGAGATAAAACATTTTGTTACTAGTCATGCGCGACGTGATAAGGTTAGGCGGGGCAGATGATGTTAGTGAACTTAAATTTAACGGCTAGCCTTCACGTCTTTCGATTGCGATGCGAAGCCTCCTCTTTCATGAGTTGCCGACAATTTCCGTTCGGAGGTGAATGGTATTGCCAGCATTGCACGATTTGAAAAAGGACTATGGGTGTCAAAATGATTAAGCAGCGGTGGACGGACAAGTCGACTTTTGACATGGAATGTAAGACTGCTTATTTCTCAGTCAGTGGTCCTCAGTAGGACTTGTTGCTTTGATTCGTAATTATAAAAAGATCAGAGAAATTCTATCTTCCTTTCTACATTTTTTTAGAATGTGCCCAACTTTAAATAAACAATCTACGCTTCAAATTTGAATCAATGACGCCTCTTGAGAATAACTTGTCAGTTAACAACATTCGTCATCTGATTATAAAGAGATCTCTGAAAGACCCTATTTCTCCTAGCTTAAACTAAATTGTAAAATAGCCAAAAAGTTAATAAATTTCGGTTGAAAGGATAGTCAAAAATCGAACCTGCACAAATCTAGTACTTAAACATCAGCTCAACATCTCGGCCCGGCTTTTTATTGAACTAAAAAAGTATGCATTTGCTTTTTTCGCTGACTCTGTTAAGATCGATTCACGGACTTATAGTTGTTAATTTCGGCGTTCGTAATTGTTTTGGATTTTTTTTGCAGTAAACTCTCGACAATTCGAAAACCTTTGTAAATAGAAGCATTCTCACAGTCCCCTGAAAACACCTCTGTAAATCGATGAAAACCTATGCAATTCGAATTTATTTTTGTGCAAAACAACATGACAACCTCTAGAATTCGAAAATGATGGCTTGTTTACCTCTATAATTCGAAGTCAAGTTTATTCCTTTTTTTCTTTTAACAACCGTTAGTTGAAATGCGTACGTGCCAAAATGAGCAATATTTTCTTTCTGAAACCTCTGCAATTCGAAGTTTTTTCCTAGTCCCAAGAAATTCGAATTATCGAGAGGTTACTGTAACTATTTTTTTTATTTGTGTGGAAATGTTGAACTTTATTGCATATCACTCTAAACACTCGCTGAAAATGTCATAAAGGAATCGAACATTGTTCAGGTTTTTACGACGATGGAGCTGTTGCGGGCACCTCTGGAGGAGCTGTTTCGGCCATCGGCGGTGTAGGTGCTGGAGTGTCGGGCATTGGGACATCAGTGTTCACTGGTGACGGAGGTCCAATTACTGTGATACCAGTTGTGCCAGATGGAGGCGTCGGACCAGGTGTGGTGGTGTCGCCTTTCGCGGTGGTAGATGTACTCGAGCTAGAGCTTGAACTTTTAGTCGTGGACGAGGACGTAGACTTTGTAGATGAGGTTGAGGTTGGTGTTGACCCAGTCTGTGGCGTTGGATATGTAAATTTCGTCGTACCTGGTGTAGTGCTAGTCGAGCTCGATGAGCTCGATGAGCTTGATGATCCAGGAGTGGTTGGTTCATCACTTGAAGAGGAAGATGACGATGACGATGACGATGATGATTTGATTGTGGTCGAGGGTGTAGTGCCATCTGGAGGATCAGTTGGTAAACTGCTGAGTGGCGGTGGTGGTATATACTGGTCCGGCAAGGTACAACTTTGATAGACAAACGTGAACATTGTGCCGGCTTTGCATTCCAAATCTACTGGAGTATATAGACCCCGACACTGATAGTAATGCGTAGAATCGTCATAGTTCGGCCAGAGTATTCCCAATTCATGGTGGGTGCATTTTAGCTCGTACTGATCGGCGGCACATGACACAACCAGGATCAACGAAATGAGGCCGATGGCGTTTTTAACTTGATGGATAAAATTGAAGAATTTAAGGAAATCCTTTGGATGTGAATCAGAATGCGTTTACCTGTCATAATTTGGCGTGGGCGTGTTTTGGGCTTTTTTTCGTATCCGTGTTCCGTGGTATTCGCGTGATGTGTTACTCAACCGAAACTAAATGAAAATTATTGTTTCCTCAATTTATATAGAGGATATGTTAGAAACAGCGAGCTGCTCAGCGGCAGAGATAAAAAATTTGTTACTTGTCATTTACGATGCGATAAAGAGGTTAGGCGGGGCAGCTGATATTAGGGAACTTGAACTTGGCGGCGAGCCTTCACGTCTCTTCACTGAGATGTCTCTTTCATGGGTTGCCGACAATTTTTGTTACGACGTGAATGGCATTTCCAGCGCCAAGCAATTTTACAAAGAGGGCCTTTTAAATTTTAAATGTTTCAGAGAGACGAAAGGGTGCTTGCCAAGTAAAGGTAAATCTTGCTTAGCTCTTAGGTGATTGACTTAAGTGACTTTTTTTAAAGTCTTGAAGTATAATCTTCGGCTTGTAGTCATAGTCGAGTCATATCTTTTACATGATGAAGTCTGCGTTCTATTGGCATATAAACAAAGCAAGTTGCAGTGATCAGTATTTCGTAAAATATGGCCTAAAACAGGTCAACCTTTGTCTTTTGAAGAAGCTTTAAATTTTATAAGGAAATATATCTCTGAAATGTCCCTGAATCTTTCAATTAAAATTTAATCTAGTCCATTATCTCCGTTTTTGCCCCGATGAAAAAAAAAAAGTCTGGAATTTCAACCTCTTGTTTTGAATTTGTCCTCCTTGATCATACCCTCCCAACAAAAACAATATCTGCGTATCTCGATGTGACCACATTGTAGGACTCTGCCTTTCAAAAATGTTTATTTCTTAAAGCAACGAAGTTTTCGCAATTTAGATTAACACAGTTAGACATCCGCTGTAGATGTTTTATCCTCACAGTTAGGATTTTATCCAAGACAGTATTCTCCATAAGAAAGAAACTGTCTGCTGATATTCTGCTATTTTACGAATTCTATAACTCTTCTAATTACCTTAGTATCTTACTAATCATACCTGATCATAGAATGAACGAAAATTGTGTTTCGGTTCGGATATTTTTTTTTTTATCATCAGTAGCATTTCAAATCTGGCAGCACTTCACCCAGAAAAAACTACCTTCGACATTCAACAGCCAAATTTTTTTTTCACTTTACTCTTCTCGTGTGCCAAAAATAACATTCCTTTTGCTAACACAACCAGACTTTTTTATGTCCGATATCTCACATTGAAAAAAAAAAAAATATATTAAAACTCAACTAACAAAATTCTAAAACTTGTCTAACATCGTATTCACATTAACAGCAACAACCCACCGTGACAGAAAGAGGGAAACCTGATCGAATGTGTCAATCGTGGTAGATACGCCACGATAAGGTTAACTAAAATTTTGAAACTTGTCAAAAGTTGTAAAATTAGAAAAAAAAAAATATGAAAATTAATTGATGGACACCTCTCATTCGTCGTCTTTGCGGCGTTATCATCGTTCGTGTGATAACGAAACTGATTTCCGCTTAAAGAACACATTTGGTCGGATTTTTGGGGGTTAGAAGCGATTTTTTTTTTGAGATTAGTTCGTCAGGGGATGTGCTGGGGATTTCAGGCTTAGTTTAAATGGGTAGAGGCAAGAGACTCATAGGTACATATTCTTAGATCCAGAATTATGATATTGAAATGAAAAAATGATGAAATGAAATGATATGAAAAAATCTCTATGAGATAAGAAATAAAAATTGGAGGATGAACAAATGGAAAAACCCATTACAAACATATAGAGAAGAATTGCGTATAAGATACTCACAACCTGCATGGACTAAAAGAACAATTTTACCGCATAATTCAAAAACAAAAAGATTTTGCACGAGATACATTTTTAAAAAACGCCCGCAATTCTGAAAGTGGAATACTTTACTCGCACCTTAACCACAGCTTAGCAGAAAGAAAATATTTCAACGACTCTATGAGTTACAGAGAAATTTCGCTAATATTCAAAGCTCGATGCGAACTGCTAAGTTTTAATGGAGCTCCTTACAGCCTGAACCAATTTTGTACCTTATGCTTATGACAGCTAAAGAAGATTGTTTTCACTTTATAGCGTATGGCCGTATGCCCTGTGTTTAGTCATCATAGGGTGGCGTATTTCAAGACGAGGACTATGAACTCATTCACTCACTAACTCATTTGCGCACTTCTGTGAATTAAAAAAATAATATCAGCGACAACATCCTCCAAATTGTTATTTCAAATATTATTACCTGTCCAAATGAAAAAAAATATCAGTCATTCCATAAACATGGAAAAGTGTGGAGATTTTTTTGGTTTTCTTGTATGCTCTTCAGGTACCAAGCGTAGTCACAGATAATATTGACATCCCATTTGCTCTTTTAACTATAAAAATCGAATTGGGATAGCTTCAGTGTAAGCCTCCATCCTAATATTCTTAACTTATTGACTCAATTTTCTACCAATTCTTCATAACTTTTTAGATTTTTATTTTCTGTAGAATCCTTCTTTTATATTTGTGAATGCTCTAGCATTTCGGAGGAAATGCTAAAGGCATACTTTTGAAATTACAGCAACAATATAGCACATTTTAATTTTTTAGTTTGCCATATTTTGGGGTGGGCCAAGGTATTGATATTTAAATATTATTGAACGTTAGCATTAACGCTGCGTCTGCGTGTGACCGATTTTTGCTGAATTTCACTTTTTGCAACAGTTAACAGTTGGAACGAATGAATGAGTAAAACGTGCTTGACTAATCATAAGAAAGTTGAAATTTTTCGCATTCAGGGGTCGTACATCTAGCTACATCATAGATCCCCAGTCTATCCTACACTACATTGTTAGGACAGAACTCTAGATCACTAAGTTCTCTTAGTAAGTAGATAAAGTATAAGTATAAGTAGATAAGTATCATACAAAGTAGAATCAGCCTTTGTCGACGATAGCATTTACGTGATCAACAAAAATACTATTAGTATAATTGTTTATTTACATGGAATAAATTACATGCTAACAATATTTTTATGAGCACAAGCTTGAAAGCACTCGGCTTGTGGTAAACGTAGGCGTAACACTTAAGGTGACTTTTCACTGCTGGTTTTTAGCAGTATTAAATTGTTATATCTAATACCAAACAATCAAACAGTCAATGTTTTTTCGACTGCTTAGGCTACGACTATTTGCTTTTCCTGTCAGTCAGCAAAGTTCTGAATACAACGCAACATCTGCCTTAAACGCAACATTTCTTTGCAATGTCTACAATATTAAGCGAAACCGCAATATTCCATGCAAAAAAAGTTAGGTTATTTTCTTTCTCGTTTTTGATAAAAGCAAATACTTCAATACCTCTACATAAGAATAAGAGATCTCTAATGATGGAAAAAAAAAACAAATAATAGAAGGCTTGTAAGTACAAAGAAGCGATGAATAAAAGATTAGCGTTGTTATCCCAGCATTTTCAGAAGAACTCAAAATAAGCTAAAGTGTCTTTGAAGATCTTTTTTATTCTCATCTCTCGTCAAAACACTATTTTAGAAATGCAGAAACTGTAAATGTCATTTCGATGAAAGCTTTATGATTTATCTTTGCATAACATTATTGAAATTCTTGTAGTGATTAATACAATTTGCGTATTTAAATTTCCGAGTGACATCTATTACACTAGACGGACTGCGACTCTTTCAAAATAAAACTTTAAGGGAAAAATGGAAAAACATTGCCTCAATAGCAATTCAAGTCTGATTTATCCAGTGTAGAAGAGATGTGTTGATATGTTTCGAAAAAATGAAGTTTACACAAACTGTTGAAAGTTATTTATATTTTGCAGAGTCTACATAGATGTTTAGAATGTTAGAGAATGTTTCCTCTTCCTTCTTTTAATCAAAAAAATCTCGAAACTAATCTTTGTCTTTCCTTGAAGATTAGTTATAGCAGCTTTGCTGACTAATTATTTATTTTTAAGTAGATGCAGATGACAGTACAGACACTAGAGGTGCAAAAAACAGTGTTCTGTTACCCAGATAATTTACTTTTCTTAGTAAACATTTAAAAAAACAACTTTTTTCTCGAAAAACTGAGCGCAGTCTGAGAATAGGTAATCGGATCGAAACAATGGGAAAGACTATGTCGCATGTTTCAGCCTTTGTTTAATAAATATTCCCGCCATTTACATCCTCTATTCCTAGACCACTCACCTTTAACTTCAAAATTTCAAGTTCTGATAAAAGGAGAATGCTTCGGACAATTGGCTTTGTTAATCAAGTGAGGTCTGCTTGTTTTGTTCCCTAGAACATGCAACTTGTAGAAAAAATAGAAATAGCCATATTTAATGACTTTATTTCAAAAAAAATAAGTGGGCGCCGTGGCTTAATCGTTAGTGCGTCGGACTGTTAAGCAAGAGTACCTGGGTTCGAATCCGGCTCGGGGAAATAACACCAAAAACATTTTTCACGGCCCCACCTCCAGCGAACGACTGACAACCCTCCTGGAGTACATCTGTCATGGAAAGCTTTCGCAATTCGCCGTTCGGAACCGGCATTAAACAGTAGGTCCCTCCTCATGTGTCAAAATTATAACGCGCACAACACAGTGGAGGCGCTAAGAAGCTAGGCTCTGGCCCTGTATGGGCTGTTACGCCGATTATAAAAAAAAAAAAAATTTCAAAAATAAAGTACTTTTCGTTTTTTTTGATTTTCTTTTCTCTATTGTCCTCTCTCCCTCGTGGTCGTGGCAAAAAGAACGAAACAAACTTGCCGGAAACACTTCCGACATTTTAATTTCCAACCTTTTCCTTATCCTGACACCCAGGTGGCACCGCTGCATCTTAGAAGCTTCTTCTTAAACATTACAAATAGAATTTGTAGAATTTGTTTGCTATGAGTACTCTGCACCTTAAATTACTGAAATACTGCACATTTCTAGTCCAATTGACTCATTAACTACTGAAACTGCTCTTTTATGCTCTAAAGTTGATGGTGACCACTTTGCAGACAGAAAATAGTTAGCACATCATGTTAGCTGACTCTGTTAGACATACATTTAACGTTCCCTAACTTTAATATCTGAGTGCTAAGCAAGATGTGAAAATGACGTCACAAACAAATCTATTGCCTTTTTTTACGCCTTTTCCGAACTTTTTTTTTTTATTAAACCTTATTGTGTCACGGTCACGGTTACCGTATATCCAAACTCAAAAGAATTTTAAATTGTGCCGTATGTCCTCCACACAAATCTTTCCATTAAAAACAAAAACAGACCATGTAAAAAAAATAATTTGTAGCACATTCTAAACATTCTAAAGAAATATCTTTCTTCTAAGCTATTTAAATTGTATGAAATACCCTGTACTATTCGATGTTAAATTAACTGAATGGAAATCGTACCATAAAACAGTAGGTTTTTTTGTAACGTCATCTAAAACTTGCGGCCCTAGACCATCCATAGTTTTAAGCAAATGTACAAAAGAATTCAGTTTGTAATAAACAGTCATACTAAGAACGCCTTTTATTCCCATATTATCTTGTTCTCGGCGTCCTACAAATTATAGCTCAATTTGGGTTAATCTACCAAAAGTCGACGTAAATTCTGAAGAAAATCGTAGAAATTTTACCCTTAGTGAGCATTTGAGTGGTTTTGTGTTCCATTGATAGCCCGTATTTAGCTTAAAAGAATCTTTTTAACTCTTGTCTGGCTGTAGTCAGCTGTCCACACAAATCTCTGGCCCGTAGCGCACACAACAACATAGCCTCCCCTTCCCTGATCAAAACTACCAACTTTCCTTTTCCCCCAGGCCTACTACTACTGGCTCAACGACATGTACATGGACATCCGGATACCGCTGCCGATCAACTCCAACCCCGGCATGGTACTTCCACCGCGAAAATTCACCACAGTCCACGACGTCGCCCGGTTCGCCTCACGCATCATCGAGGGCATCATGCAGCACAAGGAGATGCTTGATACGTAAGAGCACCTCGCAAACCCAAACGCCCAGTCTTAATATCCTCCCTACTTTTTTTCAGGGGCAAATTGCAGCAGGAGCGCGCCACATCGCGCGAGAAGGGTCAACCGCTCTGCATGGCTCAGTACTACCGACTGCTGGGCTCGTGCCGCCGGCCCGGCGTCGAGCGTGACTCCCAGTACTTGCCAGAGCGCAGCGCAGACGAGCACATCATCGTTATCTGCCGCAATCAGATGTACTGCGTGGTTCTGAAGGCGAGCGATCGTGGGAAGCTCTCCGAGAGCGAGATCGCCTCGCAGATCCTCTTCGTGCTGAGCGACGCACCGTGCCTGCCGGCGAAGCCACCACCAATCGGGTTGCTCACCGCAGAGCCGCGGTCTCGATGGGCGCAGGACCGCGCCACGATTCTGCTCGAGGAGCGCAACCAGCGCAACGTCGAGCTCATCGAGAAGGCACTCATCGTGCTGGCGCTGGACGAACCACTGGCGAACACTTTCAACGCACGCGGTTTCACCGGCGCCACGCCGCCCACACACTTTGCCGGCAGTCGGGACGAGACGAACATGGCCCACGAAATGATCCACGGCGGCGGCAGCGACTTTAACTCGGCTAACCGATGGTTCGACAAGACGATGCAGATCATTATCTGCACCGATGGCACCTGGGGCCTTTGTTACGAACACTCGACTTCCGAGGGCATCGCCGTCGTCCAGCTGCTGGAGAAGATCTACAAGGACATCCTGACGATGCCAGATGCCGACGACGGGGTGCCGCAGCACCACCTGCCGCCGCCGGAGCGACTGGAGTGGGAGGTTGCTCCTGAGGTCACGCGGCGACTCTCAGAGGCTGCCATAACCGTGGATAAGTACGACGACCGTGACGTGCGTCGAGGCGCATTAAAGCATTTTTCTGTTTCAGGGCAATCGATGATCTGGACTTCTACGTGTACCGCTACAAGGGCTACGGAAAGAGCTTCATCAAGGCATGCCAAGTCAGCCCGGACGTCTACATCCAGCTGTCACTGCAATTGGCCTACTACAAGTAAGTATACGGCTCCATCTCTGAGCTGAGCTGAAGTAACGTTGATCTCGTTTCAGGCTCTACGGCCACTTGGTCGCAACGTACGAGAGCGCCTCGACGCGAAGATTTTTGCTCGTAAGTAACCGACGACTTAAGCTCTGTGTGTGGGCTAAGAAATATCCGTCTTTCAGGGCCGAGTGGACTGCATCCGTTCCGCCAGCACCGAGGCTCTCGAATGGGCCAAGGCCATGTGCCAGGGTGAGGGCGCCAACGTGGCCCTGGAAAGTGACCGCGAGGACGAGGAAGATTCACGCAAAGTGAAGTTCAGCATTTACAGCGTAAGACCGAAAGAAAAAACGTTGATTCTCTTCTTCACGTCGCTAATCCTCTGGTCTCTCACCCACAGAAGGACCACCTACGCGAGCTGTTCCGCTGCGCCGTAGCACGCCAGACCGAGGTCATGGTTCAGAACATTTTGGGGCATGGAATAGACATCCCTCTGCTGGGACTGCGGGAGGCGAGCCGCGAGCAGACTGGCTCCCTGCACGAGCTCTTTACCGACGACAGCTACCGAATTGCGAACTGCTTCCTTCTGTCAACGAGTCAGGTAGTTTTGCGATCATGCTCATCTCAGAAAGGCACCAACACACTCATGAGCACAATGCACTCACGGAGCACTCACCAATTGTTTTTTCTTTTTTTTTTTTTTTTGGCTTTTATATTTCTTTTGGTTTTTTTTATGAAATTTATGCACCTGCACTTTGTTTTTCTTATCACGTTTTTTGGTTTTGGACAAATAGTTTCCTATTTGAGCCGTGACGACGAGCTGAGGGCTAGAAAAATGTCTACGTAAGTGTTACTTGTAGTTGTTTGTTGTAATTATTTTTTTTTATTTTATTCAAAGTAGAATTTTCTGTTAAGGGTTGGTCTTTATCCTTGGAGAACCCAATTAGCACTAAGTGCCGTTTTGTAACCACAGCTCTGAAAAGTTGAATATAAATTAGGATTTAGAACCATCGTGCGACGTTGAGAAATGAAATCAAATCTTTAGTATTCATCCGGGATACTTCAACGAGAGATTCAGGGAAGGGTTTGCTTAGAGTCCGTAACCTTGCTCTGGCAAGCGCTGGAGAGAAGCAGAGGAAGTTTTTCAGAGATTCTGGTTCTGCCGTGTTACTGCAGCTACGGCAGTGTGTGCGATAAGAGATCCCTAGTCTGGCTGCATGATCCAATATCGGCCAATGACCCGTACTAATCGCTATAATTTTAGCAATGTCAGTGCGAGTCCTATGAAGATGGTCGTTGGTTCGTGATAAGTTGTACTCTGGCCAAGTCTCCCTAGCCACTGCGCATTTGGTCAACTGAGACCATCGGAGGTTAGCCATTTCCAAGAAGTGAGTTGAAATGTGTGCCTTGACTAGCCCTTGTGGAACGTGTACCTCCAAAGCTGACGCATTTTTTGTCTTAAATAAAATGTTTAAATTTTTATATTTTTTTTAAAAAGAGAACAAATGAAGCATTTCTTAAAAAAAAAAATTGTCTAGAAAGAGTATACGTATTCATTATCTCTTCTTCGGACCAGCCATTGATGATCTCCATGTGATGCTTGTATCCAAAATAAGTAAGCCGGCGGCTTCTCTTTTCATTTTTCGATTTAGCTGTATTGGCTTTCCTAACAGCTGAATAATGATTTTAAAACTTCGTTTCAACTTAAGCCAATTCAAATTTCATAGCTACGAATTACTTCATCCAGAGGAATTAGCTAGCCGAGGAGCTCTATTTTCTATACTGACCCAATCCGAATCAATTTTGTCCCAATTGAACTACTTTAGAGTATGATAATCGAGCACAGAATAACCAAGAAGAGTGGATTACTTTCGACATTAACAACATCAGCCACTCCAACTTTCCCATAGACACCAAAGTCAACGAAAAATTTTTTTTTACCAAAACGTAAGGTAGATGCTACTCCAAGCGAACCATCTAATTCAAAATCCGTCGTAAATCGTAAAAGTTTCATTTTTTGCTCAATTTGTTACCCGCACCCGTAGCTCACTAAAGTAGTTGTTTGGTTTAATTATTATTAAGAGATATTTGATAAATTCCACGTTAAACCCCACAGGTCGCTTGCAGCACAGACTCTTTTATGGGCTACGGCCCAGTCACGCCACGCGGCTATGGATGCTCATACAACCCACACCCAGATGAAATTGTCTTCTGTGTGTCTGCGTTCTACTCCTGTGAGGACACAAGTGCATCGCGCTACGCGAAATCATTACAAGATTCCTTAGAAATAATGCGAGACTTATTGAAAAATTAAATAGAATTCATTAGAGAAATTTGTAGATACATAAAAAAAACTACACATCCATATACATGTTTCAAATAACTTCCTAAAAAAAAAAAACCACAACAAAACCAAACATATCAACTATAATGCCTTGAAAAAGAAAAAGAGAAAAAAAAAATATTATAAAATATATCATGTAACTAAATAAGTAACACGAATACAATAACATAACACAATATATATGTATGAAGATAAATATTCTATTTACAAAAAAGAAACATGTGTTTGTATTAGTAAATGTGAAGTGTTTCATGCGTACACCGTTAGATGTAAAACAAAAAGTTATCGAACAAAGTAGTAGAAGTTTAAACAAAAAAAAAAAAAGCAATTCTGTTGTTGAATGTAGTCAATTAAATGTGGTAGAACTGAAAGAGAACAAAAAAAAACTCTTCTTTCCTTTATTCTGTTGAAAATTACTCTTGTTATTAGCAAAAATAAAACATAACAAATTGTTTATTGTTATTGGCTTGTGTTTTTGTGCACTTGTTTGCTGTTATAGTTTGTTCTTAAACTTCAAGTTAACTGATTAAACGAATTTCATTGTTACATTTCAAAAGAAACAAAAAGAAAAATTGTTTATTTACACACGAATATATTTAAGCCATGTCCTTGTACTTATTGTTGTTTAAATGTTGAGAAAAAAAAAGTTAAATTTATTTATTGTTATCATGCAGGCATGCACACATTCCAATGTCAATGGAAGTTATTTTTAATTCGTTGATTTATCAATAAATCACAGAGTTGTCAGCATATTCTTAAGCTTTAGAAATAAGTTATCAAAACAAACAGAAAAACGTTTTTTTTAGCAGTGATTTGATTTAAAATCAATTGACATTGTCATGTTGATATACTTAAGCAGTTTTTACGTTTTATATATTTATAGTGTCTTTTTTTGTTTGAGTGAGTTCTGTCAATGCGGTCACGAGGTGCAATGTCGCTGATGTCTTTTTAAAACATTGGCAATTGACGTGCATCGATTATTTGGATGGATGTCACACAGGGTGAAGTACAGAAACAGTGCTGAAAAAAGCACGTCTAATTCAAATGCTAAATTCAAACTTCGATCTGAGTCGTGGACGCATTTTTCATTCCGTACGTCCGATTCTAAGTGACAACTGTCAGAAACTTCTTTAGTTTTCCGATTCAATTTCCGTCAAAACTACTCCTGAACTACGTTACGTCAAGTGACAGAAACATTTCTCACATTCTTTCCGTGATGTCGCTCATATTGCCAATAAACTAAGTCTTCAAATTAATCAAATCAATTTACGCAATGCTTCTGTTTTGAGCGACAGCTGTCAAAATCGATTGGTGCTTCTTGTTTTTTTTATTCCTAAGATTACCTAATTAGGACACGCATACGGTCATGACGGGTCCGCTTTTGCATAGACCAGACCCGTACAGCAAAAGATTTAAAACGGCTAATAAACGCTTCATTTTCTTCTTGATTTACTTAACACAGATAGGGTCAATGTCTTAACCTTGCCTTGTCAGTGACGAAGATGGTGTTCTCACACTTTTGACGGCATCATTAGTGTCCCCGATGAAACAGTGATGATGACCGTGCACGTCAAATCGCGACCTTTAATTAGATAAAACACAGTTCTGGTTACATTTGCCAATAGACACCAAAGTGCATCTAACATCGCAGTCTTACGCGAAAAAAAAAAACATACTCAGAAAAAGTTCTTCATCAAACGGACTTCAAATATCGTGTCACGTTTGTTTGGCTAAAGTTTCTTCTTCTCTTGTATCGTCAAGTAAACTCAGCGTAAAATGGTCCTCTGTTCAGAGAGTTAAATCCAACTTCTGCTCTGCAAATTATTTACCCTGTTGGACTCCACATTTGATTGCGCTAACAACATTCACATTTCAAAGACATGGAAAATTGTGCTAATCACATAAGTGTCACTGGTAAACACACATGCTGACATGACGGCTACGACTTTAGAGATCTATTATCGTGTTTTATGTTGTTCAGTCTATCATTAAAACATGATATCACCTCAACCCCTCTCATTGCCTACGAGTATGCAACACAAATCGCAGCTCACACCTCAGTCAATCTTCATAACTCTTTTCTAATCTACACCCTCAAAAACGAAGAAACCGAATTCTGGACTGGGCAGCTTCTAGAAAAAACCCCCTTAACCCTCATTCGCAAAAAAAAAGTTCATATCAAACCCTCGACCGTGACAGGACTCGAACCTGCAATCTTCGGATCCGAAGTCCGACGCCTTATCCATTAGGCCACACGGTCAGCTGTGGTGACACTCGCCCCAATCCCCATTATGAATCAGTTGAACTAAAGAAACTTTTTACGAAAAAGTTCTATCAGGCATTGCCAGACGCAGAAAAACAAAAGAACTCTACAAAAAATAAATTTTATTTCTATATTAACAACATTTTTTTGCTTTTTGTGTTAATGGAAAATAATCTATAATCGTTTAAACTATGGATTGAAAGCCCGCACAGTATCACTTGTCCACTATTAAAGAAAAAAAGAAACATATAATTATATTAAATATTTGAAAATGTTTATATATTAGAAAGTAGAGAAATGAAATTATACATACAGAAATATAGAATATATTTGTTTTAAGCAAAAAACAAAAAAAAAGTATTTAGAAAAAGAAAGTAAACGCTTTTAACTAAGATTAGCATACACAACATATCTATGAATAGACTTGAAACTTAAACAATACATATCATGAGTATTTATATACAGATACAGATAACACTAACAAATTATATTATATACGTATACAAAAAAATATATATATATATATATATTAATATTAGAAAATGTTTCTTAGAAAAATAATTTAAATGAACAACAAAAATTATTAAGATAATAAAAAGAACTAAAACTATTAAAAAGAAAAGTATAAATTTACTGAAGAGTGTGTTCACTGTTTGTTAATCCTATCAAATGACAAAATTTATTCATTGTGTTTTAATTGTTAGATTCAAAGAGTTATATTATATATTGGAGACAAAAAATTTGTAAGCAAAAAAAATTGGCAAAAAAAATGTTGAAGTAAACGTTTTAAGACGTTGGGTTAGAAAACCGAAAAAAAAAATAAAATAAAACGAACATGTCACATTCTATACCCCAATAGAAATATGTATACACTATATAAATGTTGAATGTTAATAAATTTGAAATAAATAGAAGCAATATAAATTGGAGATAAAAACGATGCTGGGTTTATTGTTGAAATGATAAATTAATCAAGTTAATGAGCTGACGAGGCTTAAGTTGTTACTGTACCTTTATGTTGACAAGTTACACTTACCTTTTTATTTTCACGGGTTACCTTTTCATTGTTGTTCTCTTTCTCTTAAAAAAAAAACTATTTTCTCGCCTAATTTGTTGTTTGCATGACTTTTCTCATCGAAAAAGTAGTTGAAATGTGTGTAAATACAAACACCGTATGGACATTGTGTTATTAAATAGATAGGCTCGTTTCCTAATTGTGAATTGAAGCCTTTTAACATAGCCCAATGTTGAAGCTTTAGGCCGTTTCTACAACAGATTGTGTTTTTCAGTAATCTTTTGCGAGAAACATTACAACATCTTCCATTGATAGTTTGCAGGTAACTATCGATCAGTGTCACATGCACTTGAGGCGATCAAGAATTTGGGTATCATCTAATAACAAATTTTTAGCTCATAAATATAAAACGCATTCACTCTCACAGATTGAAACTCTAAGGCGCACGAGGCTTCGAGTTTTATTCAACCAATCTGCTTCTTTAATTTTGCCATCCACCCACAAGTTAGCAGCTATAGGGATCGTGCTATTTTAAGAAATAAAAAAAATGAATTACCTGGTTCTTCCGAGTTTTCTTTTTCCTTTATTTAAAATATTGGATTTCAAAGACTATCTTAACCCTACACTGCGCAGCGTAACAGATCTGCTACAACTCAATTCTTATTTCTTTCATAAACTGTGAATCACAATTATACTCTGTTAAGCTTTGTAGATGAACTGTTTTATATATTTTGAAGGGAATAATCATGGCAATTTACGTAGACTAAGGTTTTTTTTTCTTCTTATTTTGGTATTTGCAGCCATAAATTGAATAAAACAATTTTTTTTAAGTAAAAAAAATGTCGCGCAGTGTAGAGTTGTTTTAAACGATCTTCTGGGTTACTCTTTCGAGAGAACAACTAGTTACAAGCGAAAAGTTACAAATATCCAAATTTACAAATTTGTAATATTAATAAGAAAGGACTGCTACAACAAGTTGCAGAAAAAACCTACTCTAAGAGAAATCATCACCAAGTTGAAACTTTAACCGATATCAGGAATTCTAAATGTAGAAATATTGTGACTATAGAACACTCTTCGTTTTTCTTTGTGGCCAAAAATGTTGTCATCTTTCGTTTCAAAAAAAAAAAAAAATCTGGAGATATCTAATAAACGTCTGATTCTCATGCTGTAGGAAAAAATGCTGTTTTCCACGAAAAAGGACATAAATTAAAAAAATCTTCTGCTAATGCGACAGACAAACTAATTTTTGTTCTGTCTACATTAGTGAGGCAAATTTAACCGTAAAAAAAAATGTACGCATTCTCCGCGGCATCCATCCCGCAAATGCAGCTGTTTAGGCATAGACGCCATTCCTTTTCGAGTCAATTCTTCTGTTTTTGGTGCTGATTTTTGTTACCCCTGTGGCAGGTAGTCAGTGCCTTCTTAATATTGCTTCTGTAGGAACTGCTCATTTTTCTGTTTGACAGCAGGGTCTTAAAAAAAAAATCCATCGCTACCTTAAGACTCAAAATTTAATAAAACAATTTAACTTCAAACAACTTTTTATCTGCACATTTTCATTCAAGTCCCGTCAAAAAGAATATATTAAATATGTATAGTCAAGCAAGAATCTGGATTTTTGTTTTTTTTTAATAAGCTACTAGTATCAGCTTTTAACCTTACACTGCGCAGTATAGCAGATCTGGTACAACTTAATTCTTACTTCTATCACAATTTTATTCTGTTAAGCTTTGTAGATGATTTGCTTCATATATTTTAAAGGGAATAATCATGGCAATTTACGAATTATATTATTATTTTTGGTATTTGCAGCCATAAATTATATAAGAAAATATTTTTTTAGGAAAAAAAAGTTACGCAGCGTAGGGCTAAACTGTATTATAGAAATTTGTTTGTATTTTAGGAGTTCCGAGAAAGAGACATGCAAAAATCAGAATTATTATTTTTTTTTCAGATTTTTGCTTGTACGTATCATTGCTTCTTCTACTGTAGATATTTGTTTTTTCTTTTTAGCGCTAAACTAAGCCCACCTGCTTCGATCAGATTTTCATTTATAAACTTTGTTTATGTTTTGTTGAAAGCTACTGTTTTTATTCTAAAACTTCACTTCGTTACAACCTCAAAAAAAAGCATCGGTCTCTTTTCAATCGTTGTGTATGTTCGTGTTCTCTTTTCCAATTATTGTTTACATTACGCCGACATCCAGTGACATCGCGTTCACTCAATTCACTTCCGTTGTCAAATGTTTCACGTTCGATGATAATTAACGTTGCGATAAAAGACTCAGATAGGTCAGAACATCTTTGATTGACATCTAAAAATTATCTAACATTGATTGGCATTTTCTGATGGCAAAACTGACGGATATTAGATATGTTCTTCGTGTGTAAGTGCGCATTAATTTTGGGGTGGAGATATGGGGGATTTGATGGATACAGTAATCCCTCCATTTACGTCGAGATATTTTTCAAGAAATGGGCACGAAAATCGAGGCGACGTTAGCTGAGAAGTACGAAAATTGACTGTTAGTAAAGTCGAAAAGTCGAAATAAAGCACACATATGAATGCATATTAGTTTACAATACTATCTATACAGATTTTTATTTAAAAGATAGTAATAAAAATAAAGTCTTCTGTGTAAATGGTAAAAAAAAATCCCCGAATATGACATCGTAAAACGAGATATAGAAGGACGACGTTATACGAGGCAATTCTCATAATTTTACACAACGTAAATCGAAACGACGAAAACGGAGGCATCATAAATTAAGGGATTACTATAGTTCAATACACAATCGCGGCTATGAGTTTGGTCGCTCAAAATGTCTAAATTTATCTGCGTGTTCTCACCTAGGAAATGGCCATTCAATGTTGTCATGTAGAATTAAAATTTGATTTGCTTATTTTATTTTGGTATATCTGTTATACCGCCATGTTAGTGGCAAGGCGCAGTCTAACGGGCAGCCGGGGCTAAAAATGAGAATTTATAAAAAAAAAAGTCGACCCTACCTTTTTACTTAGACTCAGGCACAGAAAACAAAGTATGCCTCTTATATATTGCTGAAGACGTATGCATTTCCTCACATAATTCAAAGCAAATAGGTATGCTACTCACGCCAGATTTCTTTGGAAAACGAATGTTTTGATTAAGTTTAGGCAGGCGGTGCTTGTACCCCAAAAGGTTTGTACCGCCCTGATTGATATATTTTCTTAAAGTGACAGAAAGAATAGGGCCAATCGGCTGTCGGCTGAGTACAGAGCCGAATACTTTTCGCCTAATGACAATTATTGGCAATTCATTTCTGCGATCATTTTCAGCAACTTAATAAACGAATCCTTATAGCCTTATATTCTACATCAAGATCCCCTAAAAGATTAGCGTGGCCCTTTGCATTCGCTTCTCATTTTCACAAATTCTATTCTTCAAACTTCGATGATTAAAATGACTCTTGGGGTCTACCTCAGTTGCGCTCAAGCAGAGCAAAGCCGACAAGTCTGTCTGGCAGCCAGAGGTCAATGTGCTGTTGGATCTGAAGAAACAATTGGCTTAAAAATGCGCTCGAATGGTTTTCTTATCTTACTGAACTTCCTTGGAATCTCTGTTTTGGAAGAACTACTGCGGTCGCGATATCCAATTGAGCTCGTCCAACGACTTAGTAAATTGGATCCAATTTAAGTCTTCATGCGGAAACTCACTAAAGTCAAACAATTTTTGTCAGCTTCAACTCAGTTATTTCTTAGTTGAGACTCGGCTAGCAACAATTTATATTATATTATCCTAATAGTTGTGTTTGCCTAAAGCCATGTACAATGGCAATGTCTGATCATTGATTGATCATTGATTTTACTATCAAAATTGTATAATAAGAGAGTTTTTGAAGCCGTTATTTCGCAGAAAGTAAGAACATTCACTCGTTATATGCAGCTTATAATAAATAGTAAAAGACGATCCAAACAACATCCACTTTGGCCTGCTCAGTGGTTGTTATATGCAAATCTTGTGAATGACATCTGACCAAGAATGATGGGATAAGAGTACAAAGAGTATAAGTTTATAAAGTCCTTATACTCAATGCGCGCTTATGAAGTAAAGTTGTGAAGTGTAAAACTACGCGATTTAAATTATTTTTGTGTTTACCGTTTATTTTGTTATCAATTGTCGCAGTGACAAGGTAACAGCTTAAATTCGTTTAGCATTCTCGTATTTCGCTCTTTTCTACGTCACATGAGAACCCAAAAGAGAGGCAAAATTCATAGCATGAAGTGGAATCAAGTAAAGGAATTGTGTTCCATCAATCGTGACATCTGACTAATTGATTTCCGAAATTACGTTTTCCATTCTAATAAGAGATGTAACGAATATTCGGTTAGTATCTGTTATCCGGCTATCTGTCTACTTTTTTTTCTATCCGGCTGGATGCCGTATTATGTATTAATATTGGCAAAAACCGGATAGGTAAAATAAAACATGAGAATTTAGAGTTTTTAGTCTTTGGCTCATTTCTAAAGTTTGCAATTGAATTTTCTGTCGGGCTCTCTCGACGTAAATCAATCCTAACAAAGTTGTCTTGAATCTAGGGTCTGGAGAAGTTGTTATAAAGCAGTTCAGATTTTCACCAATTTCGAAACGATGTGAATTCTTAGTACTTATAAATTAGGTGGTCTCATAGCTTTTCTTACTTTTTTATGTAGTTCTGAGATACATGAAGACCTAAAACTGGTAACTTTCGTTATTTTTTCGAAATAAGACTCCTTAAGCAATTTTTCTTAAATGCTTAAGGAGTCTTATACTCTGTTCAAGTATATCCACTGGTAAGGTGTCAAATTATTAAGTGTGTTGTGGTCAATGTTACATATACATAGTCCTGCAATAGGTTATGTTGCAAACACAACACTGGCTGGAAAAAGCCAGTACACATATTATATTCAAATTTGCTTGCAATATTTCTTACTAAAAACAAAATGGGTTCACTCAAAATGACTACCTTTTGCTTTAACACAAGCCTTAAAATCATTGGCGACACGAAACAATTTTGAATCCAATATGTTTACTGGTATTTTTATGCTTTGCAACAGAACTTATGGCAAAATTAGATAAAGAAATGGCCGTTCAACTTGTTCACGTGATGTGTGTATGCATCGGGCTGTACATATTCTGCTCTTGACAGTATATTCGGCCGGATAGCCGGATATATTCGGGTAACGAATATACCGAATATCCGGTATCCGGTATTTTTGTCAAATCAATATTCGTTACATCTCTAATTCTAATACTACCATAATCGTCGTTGATATATTATAAATGCACTGCTAGTAGCCAACTTTAAGCTGGTGCCAACTTCTAGAACGTGATAGTCAAACGCTATAATAGTCAAACCACAAATGAGCCAATACAGATATACAACTCCCTCTTCTCTTGCTCCTGGTACTGTTAAATTCATCGATGGCCGAGGGAAAATAGCAGCAGCTCAGATGAGTGTCTATATTGCGACTTAGGCCTGAATTGGCCGCATCCTTTTGGTGTTCAATTGCCATAAGACTAGCATAATACGTAAATGACCAAAATACATTGAAGTTGCGCTTTTAAATGTCAGATAATACGACCTCATTCACGTTTGACACACGATTACAACTTCCACAGATGTACTGTTAGCTGGAAAGCAATCGATAAAGCCAAACGATTTTGGGAGGCTTTAACGCATTATAGTAGACGTTATAGTAAGACTAAAATAAACAATGTATCACATCCCGACCCTTAGAGTATACGTAGCCACAAAAGCGAACTGTAACACAAGACACAAATGCTTTTGCTGCCCAAGTGTGATAAATTAAACAATCGGCTAGGGCCCCCAATGAATTTCTACGCCATTTGAATTCCAATTATTTAATTCAAACTCATTCACGCCTCTAATCAGAAAGTTGCAAATTTCTTGAAAATCTATTATCAGCTACCTTCGCTCGTAGTATCTGTCCCAATGGTCCCAACAACAAACGACGAATCGATATTATCACTTAAAAAAATCACTTTAGATAAAAAAAAAAGGAAATAAAAGTTAGAAATAATAATAATCAAGCGTAAGGAAAAATTCCCAACGTCTTGGAATGATAACACCAGGCCGAGAACAGCTCGTGCGCTCCGGAAAACCTATAAAAAGTTCACCCCAACGTTGGCCATGATTAGTCTGCACTTTCAAATTCTCCCAACGACGACACCGAAGACACACGTGAAAAAAAATGAAATGTAAGAGTGAGATACTTTACAACAAATTGTGGATCAGTGGAAGATTATAAAAAATATTTCCTTTTTTTTTTTTTATTTCTTTTCAAAAATAGTTTCAGTGTTCTTCTTGGTTCTCGCAGCCTCTGTGCTGGTTATTTCTGCTAAATCCGCAAACAAAATTGAATCCAGAGATTTCGTAATGCCAACAGTTGCTACAGCCGCACCTACTCCACCCAACGTATCCGAAGGAAATAATCCTGTCGAAGCTGGTCCACCGAGTCCTACTTCAACTCTTTCACCTCCAGCAACCCCACCACTTGTCACGAGCGCGACAGTCAAGGCCAAATTTTATATACCATAACGAAAATACTAAAAACTATATTTTAGATTTGTTTAACTGACCTTATTCTAAATTTAAAATATAATCTGAGTACTTAAAGAATCTTTGGAAAAAATAAAACTGAGTAACATTTAATAGAGTGTAAGAAAGAAATTGAACGAGTGTGAGCGATTTGTTTGTGATCTACCAGAGAAACATCGGTGGCAACATTTCTACTTAAAATGTTGTCTTCAATTAGTTAAACCATTTCAAATGCGGTCCTCTAGCAATGTTTTTTTTTGCGTATTTTTTCTCAATTCTCAACTTCGAATATAAAAAATTCGTTAATATGAGCCACCAATGCCCTAACCATTTCGACCTCAATGTTGCCTGAAAGACATATGACATGTTCATTTCCAGCAATAATCCCCATAATCTCGTAAAGGCCCTACCTACATTTTCCATACTTTTGAGTTATAAAGGAGAACACTAAATCGCTTACCGCAACCCGAATATGGAAATCAAAATAGTCCCAAATTATTTCTTTTAATGCTTAATGTGTGGTTTATTATGATTTTTTTTTTCAATTACTTGATATTATAAATTTGTAAGCATGTAGAAAATACAGTAGATAGTGCTTTAAGATATTTCAAAAGATATATTTAAAAAGCCCTATGTACACAGATTTGCAAGCTGAATGCCTGACAAACAACGCTATTCCCTTCACCTTCACCTTCTTTATGCTTACTGGCCTCACCTTCTTTATGCTTACAGCTCATATTCTTCATGCCAAAGCGACGCAAAGGAGATATTCATCTCCCGAAGGATTTTACAAGTTTTGGTAAGATGTTCAAAGGCTGCGACCGCTATATCTAAGTTCATTGTGCATATTTTCCATTGTCAAATCGCTGGAAGGTAACGACGTAAAGGGACATGCTCTTTAATAAACTCCTTTATCTTTATCGAATTTGGAAAAAGGCGACCGCATCGTCCACGTTTATCAGTCCGTGGCGCTATTGCACCTTCAGGTGTTCTTGATGTTGCCTCATAAATGACGTTGTTGTTTCCTTCAAAAATCCTAGAGTCGTAAGGTAAAAATGGCTTACAGACTGCACAATTTTCCTCTTTTCATTTGTCAGAAAATCAAGAAGGTTAAATTTCCTTTTTGAAACTGAGCCATATTATTTTGTATCACGAGTGTAAATTACCAATGTATACAACTGCAACAATAATTATTTTTTATTGATAATATCCGTGGTCTTCACAGTAAATCTCACTATTGAATAACTGAAATCTATGGATCTTACGATAATATAATAAATTATGACCTATACGCGTGAACCGCTGCTTAGAATCAATTTTACCTTTGCCTTAAGTTTCAACTGGTTGCTGTTTTTCGATGTATTGGTTGTTAATTCGGTAGTTAAAATGGTATCAAACTGACATGGAGTCGCCTTAGAAGCAGTTGCTTAAATGATTTAAATTAAATCATACTTCCCCTCCCTTCTGATGACCAGCTCAACTTATTGAAATAAAAATCCGTAGGCCTATGTTCAAAATTTCATACCTACCTATTATATAACTAGAGAATTAAAACGTTTGTCAACTTCTCCACGCCATCGATTCTGTCGCCTGTCAGAAGTCAATAATCTGTTTCCTGGTACCCAATGAAAACGCAAGTACAGCTACTAGTTAGATCTTTTTACGAAAAGCACCAGCAATAGAAGTTCTTTATTCTTGCCATCCGAGCCTTAGCAAAAATTTTGCTGTTGAGTTAAAACTGACTTAAATTTCTTAAGCCAGAATTGGTTTTAAGATTGGAGAATTCCTTGGACTGCACCCAATCGGTAGTCTTTACTAAGCCGCAGCTACGTTTTTTTGAAAATAGGTATCCAAAAGACGTTCTGCCCTGTTGGGTTATTAGTTAGATAGTTAGGAAAGCATCGCATTGAGATTAAGTTTACAACAGTTTTCTACCAAACTGCTGAAACCAACGAAACCATCGGACGAATGTTTGCTTAACGAACTA
This sequence comes from Syritta pipiens, assembly GCA_905187475.1. Classification (NCBI taxonomy): domain Eukaryota; kingdom Metazoa; phylum Arthropoda; class Insecta; order Diptera; family Syrphidae; genus Syritta; species Syritta pipiens. The sequence goes on along the minus strand of LR994572.1, from coordinate 26,153,567 downwards.
TTGAACAAAATAAATTCTGCCAGAGTTCTGAATCAATCTTCATACATACGTGGTGACATTTATTCACACGTGGGTATTGCTTTTCTTTGTTTCCAATCGATTTTGGTTTAATGTGCTTCACCTTCTTTGTATGCATTTAGGCGCACTGAAGTTTATAAAAATCATGCGACGAAAATAACAATCAGAAATCAATCGCTTTCAGCACTTCAATTAACCGTAGAACAGTCACATAATTTGTTAACTATTTAAAACTTTAACTTAAACTGTACGAAGATTCAGTGGTCTCCAGAAATGATTATATTATTTATGTTAACCACACTGGTATTTTAAGATAAAATCTTATAAGATAACACCAGCAATAAGGCTGTGTATGTTACATGTATAAATCTCAACACAGAAAGAGAAATATAAATTAGAAAAGTTAATCTTACAGTGTAACAATAAAACATAAATACAAATATATGTGTATTTATATCCGCAGATAAGTTAAGAACTGTCAAGCAGAATTTTAATAAAAGAAAACAAAAGCAAGGGTACTCAAGAAAGTGTAGAAAAGTAATTGGCGAGGTTTGTCTTAAAGTTTTGCCTAAGTCTTCTTACATTACGTAGTAGACCAACCCATAGCCGAATTGCATTAATGAAAAATTGATGTTCGGATGTTAAACAAGTGAACCGAGATCGTATGGCTTGGTTCGACCTGCTTGAGGAGGACATTTGCAGTATATTGGCTTCTACGAATGAAGAATTCCTGCCATGAGCGAAAGCGGGATATATTCACATGACATTTTTATTCAAGTGGCTTGAAGCTCACAAAGTATCACAAGGATAATACTTTCAAATTTTGACAAATTTCAATTTAATTGTTATTCTAATCATAATTTGTATGAAGCATCTGTTGAAATCTTTCGACAAACAATCCAAGAACTAATAGCACAGATCGATTAACTCCACTTCGTCAAAAATCTTATAATTAGATTTAAGTGTCAAAGCACTTGGTATAGTTATCCCTTTTAATATTTATAATAGCTTTCATAAATAATAAAGATTAACACCATTAAATGAAAGCTATTTGACTAACACATAGAGTATTTTAGAGGCAATTATTAATTGCCTCAGAAGGGATGAAAATTATCTCATCCCTTTTTCTCAAATTTTTGTTTTATGGACCTAATCAATTTTTGCTATGAACGACTTATTAAACAAATACTTTATATGCGACACAGAGAAACTAGTCTGTTATTCACAATTTTAAATAATTCTAAAAAGAAACAAACTCGAAATCTTCTTGTTTAGCCATCGTGGATAAATTTCACTTCAGTGCCTTATGACTTTCGATTGAGGAGTCGCGTTTTAAGTGCTGAAAGAGAATTGAGGTAAAAATCCCACAATTTAAAAGTTCAGATCAAACATTTCCTATCAGACACAAATCACAAAACAAAAATACATGTGGAATCCAATAAAATTTATTCAAAGTATTTTCTTTACGGAGCTGTGGTTGAGACTAAAGGCGTGGGAATTGTTGGTGTCGGAGATGGAGGTCCATAAGCAGTAGTTTCTGCACCATTTGCTACAGTTGGTGGAGTTGGAGCAGCTGTCGGAACGGTTGGAATAACAAAATCATCAGCATTCACCGTAAGTGTTGCCAAAAATAACAGGAAGACTACAGCAACTTTAACAAAGAAAATAAAACCGCGTTAATAAAACAAGAAATCTAAAATAAACACTAAACTTCTGTCATACTTGCTTTCATCGTTACGAATTAAATTGAATGAAAAAACTGAAGCAGATCGTGGCTCTTGATCGACTTTTATTGGACATTCAAATGACATGGGTGACACATTTATCGGAGTCTTTGATTTTAAGTATTTTAGCTTTTTTTGTTTTATTTATATTTAGCAAATCTATTGATTGGGCTTGAAGATTATAAAAATGATCTAGACGGCATACACTTGCCTTTGAAGTGGTAGCTAATTTAAAATATTTTGTCAATTTCATTCAGGCTATTTTGAGACCGAAAAAAACCCGCACCTTTAATGCGCGCTGCTACGTCAGTAGATCCGCATAAAGATTTGTAAAATAGTCAATGGAAAAGTTTATACGCAATTTAACAAACCATTCAGGTGTTTAGATAAATGAAAAAAATAACTAATTGTGAGATAAGGAATCCAATTTTCAACAAGCCACATCAACTTTTCCTGCTTCGAAACAGAAGGCCTGGCTGCGAACGTTTATAGTCTGCATTTTAGAGTATCACAGGTGACAAGAAGGTTCAATGTCTCTACATACCAAACAAATATGATTCGCACTAAATCCTAAACGCACAACCTGCCTCCTTCGGATGAGTAAACCGTCATTATGGGACAATGGATCATCGGCAGACATGACAGCAGATTTGAAAAGTTGCAAGGTTTGAGGTGGAGGACAAAACTATCCTTCCCCTCTTGTGTTCGTGCGAGGCTTAGCGTTTCGCTGAAGAACTCATTTAGGCGAGCACTTCCTTGATGGTCTAAGTGATCTGAGCATCGGCCAGAATGCTTGTCGAAGGTTATTGTGAATCTGCTCCGACCGATAAATCATGCAGGGAGTGGTTTCGATGCTTTAAAAGTGGTGATTTTAGAAACAAAGAGCGTTTTGGCCAAAAAGTTTGAAGATAAGGAATTGGAGGCTTTACTGGATCAAGATCCGTGCCAAACGATCCGTGAATCGTTGGGAGTGACTCAGCAAACAATTTCCGTTCGGTTAAAGAAATTTGGATTTATTCAAAAGCAAGGAAATTGGGTGCCGTACGAGTTAAAACCGAGAGATGTCGACAGGCGATTTTTAACCTCGGAACTTGTTCTTGAAAGACATCAAAGGAAGGGAAGGGAAGGGAAGGGCACCGGATCGTGACTGGAGATGAAAAGTGGATATACTACGATAACCCCAAGAAGAAAAAATTCTATGTAAAGCCTGCTGAAACCGTTCCATCATCATCTACATCGACCCCAAAGAAAAATATCAAAGTGCATGCACTGCATATGGTGGTGTACTGTGAGCTGCTAAAACCAGGCGAAACCATTGATGGGAAACGTTATCGACTACAAATAATGGGAGCCATGCATTGCATGAAAAACGTCCAGAAACGACCGGAAGGCTTGACAAGGTGATTTTGCAATATGACAACGCTCGGCTCCAGGTTGTAGCGGTCAAAAACTACCTAGAAACGCTAAAATGGAAGGTCTTACTCCATCCGCCGTATTCTCCAGACCTTGCTCCTTCCGGCTACTGGCTTTATTGATGGATGCAACACGATTTGGGGGGTCACCGGTTCGGGTCTTTTGAAGAAATTGAAGATTGGATGGATAACAGAGAGGACTCATTTTTTTTAGAGATGGTATGTGAAAATAACCAGAGAGACGGGAAGTTGATGGAAAGTCGCTTCCGACGGACAATACTTTGAGTTTTTTTTAATAAAAAAAAAATGTTGAACACAAAAAAAGGACCGAATTAATTTGTACTCCCAACAAAACAAACATGACCCACTAAAGTGATTTTTTGATTTCAATCAAAAGAAAAATAAGTTTTTATTGTAGTTCTTAACCTGATCAAGGCATAAACGTTTTTGGGCTATGTAGAATAAAGTGTCAGTTTCTAGATAAACATATCTTTAGCACCCATAATCAGCCACATCCAGGGCAATTTATATTTTACTCTTTCCATTTTTGAGCATGTATTGTTTTGTACAAGAAAATAAACTTGTACATAGTTTTCTTCAGGCTCGATGTATTTTTGCTCGCTGTGTTTGAGGAACATTTTCGACGTTTTGGTACTGAAAAACAGCGAAGTTTGTTAAAAAAATAATTTTTTGATGAAAAATAAGTTCGGAAAACAAAGAAAATTGAAACTTTAAATTGAATTCTTTAAATTCCTATTTTTATGTAATGATACTATTATTAGTGGAAATATAATTTGTTTAACATGGAAAAAAATTAATTTTCACAATAAAAACCTAAAAGAAACCGAAGAAGTATTGGTGAATGAACTTTTTTTGGCAGTAAGTGTATGTATACGTAGGGGTGTCAGGAGGCGATTGTTCTAATAATTTCTTACTAAATTATTTATCATATCTGAAAGTTTGACTACAATTGGATGAGTGGCTTAGAAGTTATTGAATTTTGACGCTCTCTTCATACGTAACGCAAAGTTCATAGCGTAAGTTCGCTAGAAACTAGACTTAACTAGACTAAGGAATCTTTTTAAAAATTATTACACATGACAATAATATCTAGAAATGCTCAGAAAGAGTAAAGTTATTTAAGTGTAATGAATTCTATTTCTGTAGGCGGCGTGGTTTAAATTATATCGCGTTTTTTTATTGTTGTTGAACGACTATCGGAATAAGAATGAATGAATGCAGTTCGCTTTGTGTTGACGTTACTTATTGCAGTTTGACTATTTTTATTTAATTTTATTGTTTATTTCATGTATGAAGGTGTGAATTTTTATAAATTAGTTAAATACGATTAAAACTTGTATACTACTGTAAATAAAAACGATTCGAATAGCAATAGAAAATAAAAATAATCATTAACGATTTAGTGAGTATTGAGAGCTTCAATAGGAAACAGGAAAGCATTCACCTCAATTATAATAGTCAAGTCGAGTCTTGATAAACCCCTGTAGTGAAATCGATGGACTAAGGATAGGGATCGTTAATCGATCGATTTCGATCGACTCTCCACTACCGTAACACAAACTGCAATAGATGCATCTCCTCCTTCTGCCAATACGCGGATCATCAGTGTGTCCCTGTACGACTCTGACACTCTTATATTTTTTTTACTTACAGACAGATTGAGCAAACTTCGTTTAACTCGCAAATAAAAAAGTGCTTACGACAGGCTATTTTAGCATATTTGACTGCTTCATTAGTCAGTTTAGGTAGTGAAACGTCAATACGAGGGTTGTCTGACAATTTTCCAACCGCAACATAAAGATAGAGGCACTCGTTAAAAAAAAAAGCTTGTGAATGCTAATTGTTCGTCTTTTGACAGTTTCCCAGTAAAAGTTTCAGCCATTTTGGAAGCGCAGTTTTAAGCTGACCAAGACAACACGCTGTCTCACATCTCAGCGGTTGCCATTGTGAAAATCCAAAAAAAAATATGGTTTGAACTGCTTGACCTACTCAACAGATCTAGCCCGAACCGACTTTTTTTTTTGTTCCCTTATCTAAAAAGTGCGCTCGGAGAACAGAGATTTTCGTCAAACAAGGAGGCAATTACCTTCGTGAATAAATATTTTGCAGAGAAAATTACGCCAATTACTATTTGGACTGGTTTGAGAGATGGGAGCATCGCTGGGAGAAGTGTACTCTACGAGACTACGTAGAAAAATAAATTTTGGGAAAAAATCTCATGTCATTCTTCGGTTGGAAACTTGTCAGACCACCTTCGTGAACAGTCGCGACTGTTCCATATGGACATAAAGCTTCATTCAAGAGAACAAGTAACTTATTTAAATATAAACAAAACCATATAGCTTTTCTAGCTTAACATTTTTTTTTAAATAGTTTTTATTTTAGTTCATAATTTATTGTCGTTTAACGATTGACATTAGATTTCAATCTCTTCTTTGCTTTTACAGCTGATTTGTTTCATTCTCCCACTCTGTTGTCGGATTAAATTATTTTCTTTACATATCATAAATCATAAAACATTAAACATAAACATTAAGTAATACCCGTTTTGTTCAAAAACAAATGCAATTTTCTAAAACAAACCCAACGGCTGAATGATGTTGGTTTGTTTCATGTTCGGGATAAACTGATTAAGTTCTTTGGTTGTCATCAAAATAATGAAAACAAACACCTGAGTTGAACGATAAAATAAATGGTATTTTGTTGAATGTATTTTCTTTCCTACGATTGCGTCTTTTTTAAAACTTGTTTCTTCGGAAGGAACGTCGACCTTGATCCTGTATATTATCACCTTTGCATTCTTCGTCCAAACCAACCTAAAAAAATAAGCTAGAGTCAGAAAATTCTTTGGTCTTAGATGAGAGGAGGAGCTACCTTGCAAAAATTATGTTCAAGCAGTGCCACTGCGGTCCATCGCTTCTTCGGATCATGCTGGAGGGACATCTCAATGAAATCGTGACCCTCCTGCGATAATGTGTCCGGTGCTTCTGGAGCCTCACCCATGCCAACTTTGAACATAATTTGAAAGTTCGAATCATACTGCCACCAAGGACGCTAAAAAAAGAAAGCCGAGTGAATCCATTCAATCATCAACACACGAAAACAACGTGTACTCACTTTTCCCGAGGCCATTTCAACAACAACACAACCGACCGACCAAATATCTGCAGCTCGACCGTGGCCATCGCTGTTGGATTTAGTGAATACTTCGGGTGCCATATACGCTGTGAGGAGAATGTTCATTTTTCATTAGAAACAGAATTAGACGGGATATTTGAGTGTTGTCACCTTGTGTTCCTACGTAACCTTGCAGCTCGCCAGGCACAGTTGTGTGGGCTTGAATTTTCACCGCGGAACCAAAGTCACCCAGCTTAAGACTATTACTACCATCAACTAAGAATATGTTTGCAGTCTTAATGTCGCGATGAACTATACCGTGCTTATGTAGCTCTGCGACGCCGGAAAGTAGCTGTGCTGTGAATCGTCTTGTCAGACCCTCGGGGAGAGCGCTCGACAACTCAACCAGCGACTCCAATGTGCCCTCTGAACACAGTTCCATAAAAATAAGAAGCTCTTCCTGCAAGAGGAAGACAATCGCACTTAAAACAACCAACGCAAAACAGAGAACTCGAGCTTACCCTGTGCACTTCAATGCCATAGTAGCGCACCAAATTTCTGTGCTTGATTCCTTCCAGAATTTTCAGCTCTTCGGCCACGTTTTTGAGGGCACGTGTCTCGCCGGGCTGAATGGCGATTTCCTTCATAGCCATCAGCTCTCCAGTGGAATTGTTTACCGCCGTGTAAACCTTTCCGAAGCGACCTTGGCCAATCTACGAGATAAAGACAAAATTTAAACATCTTCCCACGAAAAAAAAAACACGAATTTTCAACTCACCTTGATACCCCTATGCCAGCGGAAGTTCACACTGCGTGCCCGGATTTGTATTTTGTCCAAAGAATTCAGAGCTTTCACTTGACCAATAAGATTTCGCTCTCGCAGCCCTTCTTCGATTTCCTTATCCAACCGATTGACTGCATCTCGCACTCGAATCTGGCGCAACGCCAAAGTGTCCACAGTCGAGCCACAAGGCACAATAAGTTTGAACTCCTGAGGCTTGGTGACATTCTCACAGTCAGGAGTATCCACTGAGCTGTAATCGGAAAGCGATGATGTCTCCTCCTTCAGGCTGAACTGGGGATGAAGGAGCTTCTGAGGTGCATTCACGATAATCCCTGCTGACATTGGCGACCGCGTTGGAGTTCGCGAACGACTGGCAGCCGGCGACGATGTCTTACGAGTTCGTGGACTTGCTTTCTTCTTTGTCTTCTCCGGCTCCGAGGTAATTCCAATCACATGCGATATGCAGCAGTCCATCTTGTGCTTCAACTCCTCGAACTGTTTGTCGTCAAGATACCGAGTTATTTGAGGATCACAGGCAAGTATGAGGAACTCCAATCCCTGAGAGGCCCAACGCGGCCGCACACCACGTCCGCGCTCGCACCGCTCCGTCACGAACTGCATCCACATTTTCGCGAACGCTATTATTCCTAAGGCAAGAGTCTTATCGCACACCTCATCCCTGTTCATCATGATCTTCTGCTCGAACAGACGAATCACGTCTTTGTTGTATTCAAAGCCAAACTTGTATCCCTGATGTAGAATCTCTCGTGACCGCGACAAAACCGCCTGACGGTCCTGCTCGTCCAACTCGATTATGTTTTTAAGGCAACACTGCGCTTGAACACCCTCAATGATTTGCGTTAGCTTAGTGCCAACGTCTAGCACATCCTTCTGCACGGCTTTGAACTCCTGCTTCACCGCTGGACAGACAAAATTATTCAACTTATGCCGACTGATGTACTCCTCGTAGTGCTCGCGGTGGAAGTCGGATTGCTCTACGTCGCGACAAAACGTTTTCGCAAAGAACAGAACCTTCACGGCTCGTTCACGTTCGATGGTGAACAAAGATTGAGTTTCTCGGCAAATGGTCAGGAGTTGCCACTTCTTTGCTTCTGTTTGTGTGCTGGTGCCTTCTATTTTGATGTTGAGTTCATGACCGCGTTTTATCAGGCGCTCGCTGATCCCACGAAGAAGGTTTCGTATAATCAAACTGAAAGAACGAAGAAAATATCTCAATTTGTGTCCCATTTTAGAAACTGGAAATGTCACACGACTTACCAGAATTTCTTCGTCGCCAGCGTATGCATACCAGTAATCATTGGACTAACCAACTTGGTAAACATCCACTCCTTCTCCAGCGCTGTTTTATGATTCGTTTCAGATGACGCCACGAGCACCATTCGGTCAACATAGTCCAGATACACCTGTGGAAGAGCCACATGAACGAAAAATTCAAAACACTCAATTCTCTCACCCACCTCAAACACAGTCCGCACAGTCGAATCGAACTGATCCAAGATCGCTAGATACTTTTCTAATTCTGGCTCATTATCCACTAGAGCAGTGTTTATATGCCTCTGGTAGTGCTCACGATGTGTTAGAGCCAACGTAAGACCTTCACGTAACTCCTTCATCAGTTGCTTCAAACTCAACGGATTCGGTTTCTGTGGTCGCGTTTCAAGACGCATTCGCAAGAACTCATGCATGAATTCTAATGGAATGATACTGAGAAAAACGAAAGTCGGAATATATGACGGCAAGCCAAGTGATTGTGATTCCGGACTCCAGAAGCCATAGCGACGAAGTTCTTCAATTTGCTCTTGACTTATCTCAGGATCCAGGCGTGGCAAATCTTCGTCTAGGGATTCTGTTTCGAAATCATATTCTTCGGTACCGATTTTTTCCAGAGATATCTGTGCCTTATGGAGTACGACGTTGTGGAGACGATGAAGGAATGATAGCGATTTTGCTAAGCCTCGAGATTTAAGTACGTTTTCAATAAATTTTCTGTAATAAAGAAATGGTGTTAAATCATTCATTGTCTTTTTATATCTCGCATAAGCAATCCAATTGTAGAGGATATTGGAAACCATTTGATTAGCTCAGCTACGAATTCAATAACGATGCAGGTTAATCCACTCAATAACCTTCAAGTTGTCACGAAGAGCTGAAAATTTCTAGCTGTTAGAATGGCATTAACCTCTAATGAACTCCTGGATATACGAATGTACTCAGCAATCAGGAAGCTCACCAATTCGGGAGAAATAAATCCAAACTGAATCCAAACTGAGCAATTTAATGGAAACAGACGATAAGTTCCTAAACGTGGCAAACGATAGATGACAACTTCTATCATAGGAAATAGCTAGAGGAATGTCACTCTTGCGACGGCGGCGGCAACATCGCCAAAATCAAGAAATTTTTGTTGGCAAAAATACACGCACTACGGTAACACTCACAATTGCCTTAAAAGTTACCACCAAAGAGACCATGAAAACCATCGCCTGTTTGCCAAGAACGGGCTGCGAACGGGTGTCGGACTTAAAGTGAGCGACTCGTTATACAAACGTGCATAAAAGCGCGCTCGGGAACCTTAGTAGAGAGCTTTAGATTCCTCCAACATCAATGGGGATTTTTTCTCCGGCCGCAAAGTAAAAACCAATCACCAACGAAACGGAAAACGGAGAAACAGACGGAAACGACCTTACAGATATGATTTTTTGGACCAAACCCGAATTGGTGGCGGAAACGTGAGAATCTCTCAAAAATATCCAGACTGGGCCAAGCCTGCTTTAGAACCACCCTGGACATCTTAGTCTCTTCGAACACAGGTCAGGGCAACTCCCAAACGCAGACAGGCAAGTACCTCGTTTTAAGCGGAAGTGACAGCTACCGCAGAAATGGAGTTGGCATATTGCTATCCCCGGCAGCAAAAAATTCGCTTCTGGAGTTCAACCCAATCCCAATTAGACTCAACTCGGATGTGCGCAAAATTACCATCGTGCAGTGCTATGCCCCGACCGAACAGGACGATGAAGAAAACAACGGCATTTTCAACGATCAGCTTGAGGAGTGTCTGATGTTCTTCCTGACGAGCGACATTAAAATAGTGATGGGAGATTTCAACGGAAAGGTAGGCAAACACGATGACCTGTGGGCATTTACCGGCCTTCAGAGCCTGCATGATGAAAACAATGGCTACAGCTCATGCAGAAGCTTTACCGGGAGGTATCTTACAAGGTACGTTTCAAAGGCAAGGACGGTACCTCCTTCACCAATGCCAGTGGTGTAAGGTAAGGGTGCATATTACCACCCCTGCTCTTCATCATCGTCATTGGCCTTGCTCTAGACCGCACAAATAAAGCCGCTTCTAAACGAATCCAGTGGTGTTAAAAAATGTACTTAAATATCGTAAATATCTTAAATACTAAAATCTATTACTACATTTCTATTATTTTTTTATTGTTCTATTACCTAACTTTCACTTCAGAATTGTCAGAATTTTTGTTAAGCGAAAAGTTTTTGTAGTTTTGCTTTTGTTCTTATAACTCCTATTCTTTGAATTGTATTAAAGAACTATTTTGAGTGAAACTGAAAACGCCTTTTTTATTTTATCCTTAGCAACCACATTTTTAAAAGTGGTCTCTGACGGAGAAACTCCATAACCTCAAATACGCCCTTCCTTCATGCTGTTAAACTATGGAATTCACTACCGCCGCGAATCAACTAGCCATGCAAACTTTAAAAGTGCAGTCCTCTTGCATTTTTCTTTCTCAACAACCCACTCATAATCCCTCCTCTGTTCTCTAAAATCTGAATGATTTAAGAAATCTATTTTGGTATATTTATTTTAAGTTATAAATTTTAAATCTGTTCTAGTTCCAACTAAATTTTTATCTAAGTACTAAAAAAGATAATAATCTTATCGTACATCCCAAATACCTAATAATTGAAAATACAAACGTACGTCTTAGTGGTAGGATTGACTGCCACGAAGATTCATGTCTCATGTAAGCCATAGGTTGGCCTATAGCGTTGTCACACTTTCGGTAGCTGTTCTGTCCTCTTATACAATCTAGGCCACATCGGCCTAGAAATCTAGATTAAACCATCTGGAATTTGATGCCAATATCACCTCTGCAAGTAGCTTTCAGCCAAGTTTTTGCATGGAGGGAAATGGTGTCTCCTAGTTAAACGAATTGTTTATGCACTGGCATTTTTTTTTTAAAGAGAAATGTGTCAGCAAGCTGCTTCGGATAAGAAACTAGCAACTAAAAGTAAAAGTTCAGGGTCTCTAGCTATCGACACTTTCACTTAGCAGAATAAGCCGAACAGGTCTCAACACACGACTGCATTAACATTGTTGCAAGTGCCAAAAGGAATTACACCATCACTTACCTATATAGCGTTGTGCAGTTTTTCACATTGTCGTAGGTTACGTTGGCCAACGGTTCGATATGAAAAAAGCTAAATTCATTTACCCTCTTTACAATTTCATGGAACTCCGAAGTCTGACTCATGTTTGTCGACGTAGATCTAAAAAAGAAAAACAAACCAAACATCGTCTTAAATGTCTCAAACTTAGCAAATGTCAAACATACTCATTACTGCTTGATGCATCACTGGGGAGACTTTGCTCATCTAATTGAAACTGTACTTTAGGTGCCCGCTGATATTCCTTATTAGATCCCTTTGAGTCGGCTGAGTGCACGGCTGAATCATCGTTCTCATGACCTGATGACGATGAGGAACTCTCTGTGACGGATGTTTGTACGGGCCAGCTGAATTTTTCACCTTGTAATCTGCAAAAGAAAATTTTGAACCCCATGAGCTATGTGTGTGGGTTTGATTCATGAGGAGAAATGTACCTCGTTAGTATTTTCCCAAGTATCATAAGTTTTTGCCGAGTTTGACGGGTAATGTTATACCATAGGCACATCGCTTTTATTCGACCGACAAAGTTTTCACTTTTGTAGATCGGATGAAAACCACCCATGGCTTGCGATGATGGGTAAAGGGCTTCTGCAGCCTCCAGTCTGGTGAGAAGCTCTTCGACTTCTTTTAATGCAGCCGCTTGCTGATCAGCACAGTCTTTACAGTAGAGTGACATACAGCCAGTGCATGGTTTTACAGCTGGCGCTAAAATGGTATGAAGGGGTTAAAATTATGGTAAACAAAACGGAATAAAGGGTATCTTACATGTAGCTGCAGATGCACTTTCACTGCACGAGCCGGAACTTAAGCCGCTGTCAGTGCTTACGGTGCTCAGTTCTCTCACATACTTTGGGCGAAACCTTAAATGAAAATCAGGCAAATTTAGTAAATCTTAAAAAGCAAAAAACATTTAATTATAGAAGAGAAATGTAGTACAAGACAACAGGTTTACTGGACAGGACAGCACATTTAAAATATATGACAGGGTAATTCGAAGTGCAACATTATCAGAGTTCGCTTCAATCAATCAATCTTTCTTATGCTGGCGGAAGTAAAACTGAAATTACCTGTAGTCTGTAACAATAATAAAGAAATACAGACAGAGCGCTGTGACACAGTTTCCCCTTACGCATAATTAAGGTGGCCACCGGTGGCATGGCTGAAGTTTGAATTTTCAATTGACCTTTTTTTGTAATTCGATTTTACAATAGAGGAATTATTTAAAATATACGCAAAAACATATTTCTATGAACAAATAATAACAACCTACAGGCCACTCAACCAGCATCTTCTTGGATTTATCGTGGGACCTGGAGTACGAACGCGTCTGGAAACCTCGCCACGTCCCAGCGGTACGGTCTAGGTCATCCCTGGGCTACCTCTATATACTTTTCGTGAAAACTAAAGCCAAAATTTTGTGGAATTTGAACGAACAAAATCGACTGTAGCATTAGCTCAAAGTTGAGATTCTAAAACGTACGAATTTTTTTAAACAATTTTAACTCTGAATATCATTGGATATATGGGGGGGAAATCAGATTATATTTAATTATTTTGAAGGGGATATATTTACATCTTTTTTATATTCTGTATAAAATCTCATTAACTAGGCTTTTGATTGAAGCCAGCTTTTTAAGAGGGTTATCCCAATGTTTGTGCTTCATAAAAAAAAATGCTCCAAGAGACTCCAATGGGAGATCTACGTTTTCTAAAAGCTCGAAGTATTCACTTTTAAAAGTGTAAAAACTAAATGTCATTTTTAATCACTTTGGGAGCATTGTTTGAAAAACTGCTGAGTTTCATTTGTTCTGCTTTTGCTGCTGCTTATTGCTGCTGCTAAACTTGTGCTTCCGATTGAATGCAAAAGCAAAGCAAAATGAGAAATTAACAAACGATGACTGCTGCAGCTGTTGTACAAGTCATCAGTGATCGTTATGTGCTTTGGCTTCGACTGCTGCTGCCGACTTTCTTAGTAGCATAAGCAGAAGCAAATGTTAATTTTAAGGAATTAAAGAGACAGTCAAAGCTGTGAAAAATTATAGAACTTATACTTTGAATGCAGCAATTCGAACACTGATAAACGTAGATAAACATAGAGATGTATGAAATTCTAGTACAATTTTCACCGATTTTCTTGGGAAATAAATTCAATAGACATATTTTGCAAAGCTCTAAAGAGTTTCTGGTTATGTAAAATAGATTTTAGTGGCTCTAAAAATGTTTTTTTTTTTAGTAATCCTCTTGTTATTACATATTCTTGGTATATTAGGGTTATAAAATACATGCCTGTGCTATGTTCTTCTAATTTAGAACAATAACTGAAAGGAGTAAACGATTTTTCAATTACTCCAATCATTACCATGATATTATTAAAGTTGCAAGAAGGTATCCTTCAGAAAGCAGTGTTTACATATTTTATTAAGTAACTGTGTAACAAATGAATCAAAGAGTATTAGAGGTTCAGCAAAAATTCTTACCTCATTGTAATCAACGAAATAAAACAGTGCGATATACTTAAAATTCTCAGTAGTTTTTGGAAAAATTCATAGTAACGTAATTCCGGAGAATCTATTGCATTGGAGAAACTCTAAAAGGTGAACCCAAAGAATGCAGGAATATGAACTTAATATGCCAGCTACAAATGGGAACATTACTGATAATATGTTTACATCATTTGAGCTAACGGTTTCGAAAGGTCTTACAAGAAACAAACAATAGGTTCCCACTGAAAAATAAAGTACAGGCTTTAAGCTCCTTAACTACCTGCAATTTCGACCAAATCTGTGTGTTCGTTTTTTTAATATTTGACTTTTTTATGTATTTATGTATTAAAACAAGTTCCCAAGACTTGTTTCATAGACAATGATAAAACAAACGTTTTCTATACCTAACCTAGAAACTACTGTTTTTAATTGTTCAACGTGCGACTAATCCGTAAATACGCTATAAAAATAAATAAGCTACGTATTTATAAGTTTTGGACCATTGAAATAATTCATGGCACATGTTCCAAATTTCATCAAAATCGGTTTACGAGTTCTCATTTTATAAGTTTTGTTTCCATCGCTCTATACAAGTAAAGCCACTGTGCGTCGCGTCAAAAAAAAAAAAAGCGCTTGTGTGCATCGGGTCAACGCATTCTCATTTTATAGATTTTTTTCCATCGCTTTATACAAGTGGAACTACTGTGCTCCGCGTCGAAAAAACCGCGTGTGCGCCGGGCCTAAGACTAATGGTTTTCTACGTAATTTACGAAGCTGTTCGAAAGTATTCACATAGAAGCGAAAAAACTTGCACTCGCTAGATGAGGTCACTATACCACCTTTCGACGCTGGACTTCAGCTTGAAACTGCACCAAATATTCACGATGCTGAACTGAAACTCTGAATTGAATGCCCCCGAAGAATATAAAATGGTTATCCTTCAAACCCCGTAAGCACTCAAAAAGCTGTGATTTAAAACTTGAAATCTAACTAACACTGTAATCCACCGAAATTCCTTTTATCATTCAAAAGTTTCAGAAATAAGCTAACAGTCAATCCATTTAATTAACGAGCTAAGCGCAGATTGTCTCTTGAGCAGACGAATCAAATAAAATTTCTTTCGAGATTAGCCGTCTATAGGAGAAGTTATAGAAAAGAAAATAGTCGGTGATAAACAACACAGAATATTAAGAAGAGTATAAAAGAACATGCAACTGAACAAATGTCTAGGCTACCATGTGGAAGTTGACTTCAGAACTAATCTACACACACACAAACGATATACAAAGAAGGGCATGCATTACTTGTAATTTATGATCTCATTAAGAAGATCAGGAACACCTTGCCGCGATGCGAATAAATATCTGTCCTGTTGTTCCATGGTACGGTCTGCTTGCCAGGCCTGCAGCTCAAGCCAAATGAGATCCTTCAATTCTGTCTGCCATGTGTGTTCCTCTTGAGTGGGCTGAAAAAAAACAAAAACACAAAAACGAGATAACGCATGATACCCACATTTCCTTTGATAATTTAATAAATTCTCCTACCTTAATCTCTTGTCTATCGGTGCTGCCTAGCTTTATTAAATTGGCAAACGTTTCATGAAATAGTTTGCGTGAATGCAACGCAGGTGTTTCCTTCGTGTCAATGCACAGATTCATAGCGAAAGCTGTTGACGGAGCCGATGATCGGCATCCGATGGGCCTTGACGAAACACTCATGTAACGATTGCAGGACTCAATGAAGGTAGGCACTTCCGAATTCCGTGAGCAAGCCATTTGGGAACAAGAATCAACAGTTTCAGTTTCCCTTGACTCGTGGAAACTGACGACGCGTGTATGTTGATTGGTAACAGAGTTTTTCATGTCTCGTTCGGCATCGCGGAGCAAGGCCTGAGCTCGTTTCGTGTTGCGCTTAGCCTCCTCGTCCACAAAAATCTCGTTAAGCAGGGCACAGTCCATGGTGTTCCGTCGACACACCCGAGATCGAGCCAATCGGCTCATTCCTTTCTTTGGAACAACACTCTCCATGCTACAATGAAAAGGATGCGAGTGGGGTGATGAAATTTCATGGCGTCATTTCAGCATACTTACATTTTTCTATCCCAGTCGCGATTCTTTATTTTCATCCTAGTCCGCGGTGGCGTGTTGCCATAGCTGTCAAATTTTGCTACCAAGGCATCTTCGTGATCTCCCCACTCGTCTTCAAGGACACTTCGTCCGCCAGGCTTGAGCAGAGGTTTAGCGGCTGATTTTACACGAAACTCAACACTGAAGATAAAGAGAGATGAAAGAAGAATTAATTATTTAGAGTCTAGTCTAGACAATATGCTAACTTCTTTTTTTGTTTCCTCATTTTGCCTGCGAAAGATGACCGAGACGCAGCAATGCGCTTCGGCGGTATACTTCGACTGTGATATGATTGACTGATTGGCATGCGATTAAGTCTCGCGTGCTCAATTATTTATGCATAATTAATGAGAGCCACTTGACACATTAGGAGTCGCGTTCACTTGCTGATAACTACCCACCTGATTAGATAGGAGATAACTATGTTTTGTGTGTACGCCAAACAAAATCCTTTTGGCATATGGCAAAGGTTGTTATTGGATTAATCATATTATGGATTTATTGGAAGTAAATTCCACATAAAAGAGATTTTAATTGCTTGTTTTCCTGGGGAGAAGGCGGCCCCTGCCGCACAGTAAATAAAAAATTATTCATTTTTCTAAATCTCGAAGTAGACTTGGAGACATAGACGTAAAGTCAGCGTGCAAACGTTATCTGCAGTATCTGATATCAAAGATAAGGCTCATCGTTCTTCTGTTCATCAACGGAATGTCGTCGCTATAACGTCATCAACTTAGAAGCAAATCTAATTTTAGAGCTAATAGGCCATGAAGTGAGGAATTTTACTACTTGTTGTGCATCGGGCGTTGTTAACTCACTTACCAAGCTTAGAAGCCACACCGTTTTTCGTCGAAATGATCAGTCGTCGAAAATTCGTTTGGACTGTTAATTTCGTTTCGTTTGGTTTTACTGCGTGATTCGCAGTAATTAACCGAAGCAACATTTTTTCTGTGTTTATATTGCTGTGCGACACGTGACACACTTAGATTTATTTTTGTTCCGGCATTTAAAGTTCGTCATCAGCTGATGGTCGTGTGCTGGGATTCAATAGCCGTGACTGAGTGCAAAGAGTTGCTCCACAACAAGCCGGACTTAAACCACAATGAGTGTAGTACAAACACCTTAAAAGGCACATGCGCACGAAGGCAAGTCGAGTCACTAGTATTGACCGCGTGTCACTCACACCCACTGCAGTCGATGAAGCAGAAAAGTGTTTTGCCCTTTGACCACATTCTAGCCTCTTTTGACGCGACTGCTTTCACTGACGCAGCTGATTGGTGATGCACCGCGTGCATGTGACTCATTCCATTAGAATGTACCGCAGTCATTTTTGATTAGAATGATAATCATAGAAGTGACGATGCTAACGCTGGCAGTAATTAAATTGTCCATCTTAGTTTTGTTTTTCGAATACAATTGTCAGTGGGTGTTTCATTTTCTTCGTGTTAAGTTTTTTTGGTTGGTGAGAGTCTTTTTCCAATCAGACAAAGGATTTGTGTAGTTGCGCTCTTACCAAGAATGATTAAGAATGATGGCTGATAACCAATCTTTAGCAGTACCAGACCTTGGATGGAAGGCGCTATCGAGTTTTGTCACCACTTTAGTCTTTAAGTTCGTATTTTTTTTATGAATAAACTTATTTTTAACCATCATCATTCCGCTACAGATCGTAATAAAAGCAGATTTAGCAGACAGCTCCTTTTCTCAGTCGTTCTTTATATTTTTTGCGCTGAAAATCCTTCTATATGAGATGACAAAGATTCTCCCATAAGTCTGCGAAGGTGGCTGATATCTACATAAAAATTATAATCAATCGAACAGGAGAGTCGGTATTCAATTTTCCAAAGTCCCACAAGCCAACAGATGCTCTTTTTGAATCACTAAGAATACATCAAAAGTTCGCTTTGCGTGGCGACACGTTTGCGTCGTTCATAAAATTAAAATACACGGGTCCGGGTTATGTCTTTATTTGTGTAAACCAAAGTTTTAAATGCTGTGGAACGGTTTGCAGCTTATGCTTACTTTCTATTAAAATTATAATTTAAGTTATTGCTAAGCAATTATAGTAACAATAATAATAATAATAATATACATGGAAGTGATTATTGGTTCTTGGAATTTTTCTGGTCCTAATCAACGATAAAGCGGGCTCTAGTGTATTCCTTTTCAGACGACGATCACTTGAAGAACCACCATCAGGTATTTGCACACACACAGCAAAATCTAGTTTCATTTCGGTTTTTTACAGTCTGCAGATGTAAGTCTGGGTCTTAGAGGTGCATTTTGATCCATATATGGCACTAACCAATCTTAGGTCGAAATTTTGAGTTAGTAACGTAATTTCGGTTGAAATGCATAACGTGTCAAAAAAAAGCATATTCCATGGATATTAATTTTCTCTTCAAAATACCGCTAAGACTGTCATATTAGTAACGGTTGCACAGATATCTCATTTTTAGTGCAAATAAAAGGTAAAGTAACTTTACCACCATCCTATGTCGAGAACCAGAGGGTGTACTTTAGGCGGCGAACAAACGGCATAAGCATAGTCAAGAAAGAAGAGAGGGAGGCATCACTGGCACTGTGGCAAGCCAGGTGGGACCCATCCACCAAAGGTAGGTGGACCTACAGATTGATCCCTACAATCGCGGCATGGATAGAGAGAGCAAGGGGGAGCTGTAACTTTCAGCTCACGCAGCTCTTGTCTGGTCACGGCGGCTATCGGAAATACCTCCACAGATTTGGGCACGATAGCTCGCCCCTGTGTCCGGGATGCCCAGATGAAGAGGAGGACGCAAAACACGCAGTATTCCACTGCGTACGGTTTAGAGAAGAGAGGGTCAACATGCCAAGCCCGGAAAATCTAGTTAGCCAAATGACTAGATCGGACGGTGAGTGGACAGAGATCAGCTCTTTCATCGTTAGGGTGCAGGCCGCTCTGAGAAGAGCAGAAGCCCTAAGAAGAGCCCAAGAGACTGCAAACCGAGCTTAATAGCTGACCAGCCCCGCGAAGTAATACCTAACGGCAGTCCCGCGGGGAGAGTGATTGATGAGTGCAGGGGTGTGGTTTAGTACGTAGACGCGAGGAGACATCCCGCGAATCGTGCATGCTGGTAACACGGGTTTCTACAAAACGACGCTATGCATGATTAGTTTGGATACATAGCCGGAAAATTCAAAAGACAAAAAGGCGGAAGGGAGATATTTGACAACCTAATATGAAGAAATCTGCGGCTGAGGCTCATCGATTGCTCTCAAATACCTATGGTGAGGCCGCTATTAGTGAAAAAACGTGCCGAGAGTGGTTTCAACGCTTCAAGAACGGTGATTTTTACGTCGAAGACCGGCATGGCGGTGGAAGAGAGAAGGTTTTCAAAGATGCAGAATTGAAGAATTACTTGATCAAGGCTCGTGTCAAGCGCAATCGAATCAAACGCAAAACGAATCAAAATTGTATAGCCAGTTTATTACAATAAACTTCCTCGAATTTCGGAATAAAACGGCGAAAGCAAAGTTGTACACCAAATATATTGAGCCACCGTAAGTAATTTATTCTTTTTTTTCTAGGCGGTTGCTTATGCCACATGTCGCATTTTGTGTTCATGCATACTTCTGATATCAGATACTCCAAAGGCTCATTGCAGTAAGAATATCGTTCTCTGTTATCTGCTATTTCTAGTTACAGCGAGGGTGATCTGGAGAATGATGAAGAGGAATTAGATGGAGTGATATGTCAAGGTACAGCTTTGAATGATGACTCGTTGGTAAGTGAAAATTGTGAGGATATCAAAAGATCTCTGAAGGGGAAAAATAAATAATCTGCGTAGCAGCCTATACAGGGCCAGAGCATAGCTTTTTCGTTCCTCCACTGTGTTGTGCGCGTTATAATTCTGACACATGCGAAGGGGACCTACGATTTATTGCCGGCTCCGAACGGCGGATTGCGAAAGCTTTGCATGACAGTAGTACTCCAGGAGGATTGTCAGTCGTTCGCTGGAGGTGAAGTCGTGATTGATTGTGGTGTTCTTTCCCCGGGCTGGATTCGAACCCGGGTACTCTCGCTTAACAGTCCGACGCACTGACCATTTAAGCGACGGCGTCCACCACCACAAACAATTTAGTGGTCTCATCGATTTGCCATTAAATGTAGCACTGTTCTACATTAGAATGTGTTCTTGTTCTAATTTTTTAATGACTTAATGCATGATGTGTCATATTTGGCTCAAACTATATTTTAAAAAATTAGTAACATACCAATTGATAAAATCAAAAACTTTTGATGAGGAATTCTTTTAGAAACCACCATTTACTCAGGGTAATTAGAATTTCACATTTAGAAAAATCATGCATCCAAAGGTCAATTTCAATTCTTCTGTTAGTTTTATGATCTTGTCGTTCTTTATCGTGCTTGTCTTGCACTCTTCGTTGGTCATAAAGCAAGAAGATGTCTGTTAAACGATGGCAATGATTAATGTAAGTTGTTCATAGCAAGCAATTTACAACAGAGCCCTGATTTTGAAATGAAAATTTAAATTTAAAAAATACGTTTGGTTTTTATTTGAAAACGCTTTCTTCAAAATCGCAAGGTAAAGAAAGAAAAACAAAAACGGAAGCAAAAAAATGACAGATGACGATTGTAATGGTTGTCAGGAAACGGATGCCGAACTGTGCTACCAAATTCCAAAGCCTGACGACAAAGAAACATCAGGAATAGTCCGCATCGACAAATGTATTTTGTCGTATCAGCCTGTAATCAAAATTTACTCATTCGAGTAAATCATAACCATCCTCGAATAAAAGACTATCCTACGTATACGAAACACGTGGTCCGCATCCATTTGTTCGTGCGAGTCCCGAAAGTTTTAGCCACCCAATGGATCTAGTTTAGTTCAACTTTTCGTAGCTAGAATTTTTCGAAATGTTGGACCCCTAAGTGAAGAGCTTCGAACAAGAAAACAAGAAAACCGTCAGTAGCTTTGGGACAAGCAGTTTGAAGCACTTGACATAAAAACTGTTTTTTAGTTATCTGTCCCCTAACCGGCCTACAAACGACTTTTTTGGAAGGGCACAACTATAATCACATTAGGTCCAATCAGATAAACACATGTGCAAATGCAGAAGACCTTAATCGACGTAATCAGGTAATCTCTGGCATGTTTTCCAATAAGATTCTTGTTCAGCTAATTTGTTACAACTTAGACTCTCTACGCGGCTTAAAAAAAAGCATAATAGGATTACACCAAAACCAAACTCAGGCGAACGTCATGGCAACACTTCTGCAGACGTCATGGAAAATACACATCGACTTTTTTTTTGTAACCGGGAGAGATCGACCGCCGATGGAAGACTTCTGACGTAGATCCAAATGTTTTCAAGAAGGCACTCACCCATCGATTACTTTACTTGCGTTTTACTTTGACAGAATACACATGTTTACATGGAAGATGTCCCATGGAGCAGCATTGAACGTTGACACAACGCATGTATTTGCTTGACCTTTAACTCTAACGCAGAGAGATTAGAGTTATGTTCATTTGTTTACGGTTTGATGTTTCCAAGAAAGACCTCTAACGCACACACAATTATTCGCCCGACCAGTAAGCTTCGGGCATGGTTGTCCATAAAGGGGCAGAGCCTAGCTTTGTTCGCAAAAACAACAAAAGCAGCAGAGTGATTGAATTTTAACTCAACGAGACGAGACATTACGTGACGTCCGGAAGATGGAAAGCCACACAGCAATCAACAGCCAGCAGCAAAACTCAAAATGGATAACGAAAAAACAACACCCTTTGAGTGGCGAGAGAACGAAAACGAAAACAAAATCAAGTGGCATATCGACTGCGACCAACTGACAAAGGAACAACACGGCTATTTATATTACACATACATTTGTTTACACTCGAGTACATTTGGAATTCCAAAACGAACGTACACTCAATTAATGCTTCAGAGTTTGGAGCTGTTAAAAAGTAAATTATGCGTGACAACAGCCAAAATTATAACCTCGAATACGATCGGAGCAATTAGCTTCCACCTCCTGGTGTGTGCGGTAACCCCCTGTGAATCTAAAAAAGAGGTGTTGATAGAACTGGCCTTGAACCTGGGCGGCGTTCTCTCCTGTCATTCACGGATAATCAATCAAATCCGCCTGAGTGGAGATGCGAGTATGAACCGATTCCAAATTTATTTTGATTTTGAAGGGAATTTATGAAAAATCTTACTTTTTTCGCGGCATTTTCTTCTCCGTAGGGCGAGAATTTCATCACACCCACCGATATTCACGTCGAGAACACAAAAATCACTGTTTACACTGAGAACAAGTTGGATGGATAAAACTTATCTCACGGTCGCGAAGGGTATTTCCTCAGTTCCGTGGGGATTTACCCCTTCAGACAAAAAACCACAATAAAAAGGAAACAAATTCACTTGTTCAGCTTTGGCAACTTGTTCTGCCTCCCAGCGCGGTGGCGACGGCGGAGAACTGTCAAACGGCATGCACCCCAACACCAATAACTGTCAACGTAACTTTTCATTCACACTTTTCTCCGTCGTTCCTTCGTCGCGGTCAAATTTCCACACACTCAGCTGAACTTCTCCACTTTGCTAGTTCAATGCGTGCTCACAGCCCAAACCAACTGCCCCAAGCGATCGCGGTGAAATAGTAAACATTTCACTTACTGCTCTCCTCCTATCGGTTATCGGTGCGGCGACCGCACTTAGATCACCACCGTCGCTTTTCGCGTTTCAAATGACACTCGGCGTTACACACTCACCTCGGCTCCACCGATAGTATTATTTACTTTTTATGTTCAGCTTTTTTATTTTCTTTTCTGCTGGCTTTTCTGTTTTTTTTTTTTTTTTTTTTTTTGCCAGATCTGGATGCCTGTATCGCACTCACACTCGCTCGTTCAAACACCCTCACACACCAATAAAGAAAGAGCCGTACACAACGCGGTGTTTGCTTTTGCTTACCTAGATTCTTCGTCGTCGCTTCGTATGGTGCTTTTGGTGTCATCCTCCTGGCTTTGGTTTGGATTTTCGGATGTTTTTTTGGTAACGTAGTCAGCACTTGTGGACACGGTGAGACGCTTTTTTCGTAAAATATCTGACACTTTCCCGTTCATTTTCGTTGTTTGTCGCATTCACTGAGGTTAGACGGTTGATGTTTAATTTGTATTTTTCTTTTTTTTTGGGGAAATTATATTAAAAGATATTTTGGCAAAAAAAAATTAACACATCAGGTGTTCACTGCCATGCTTAACCTTCGTCTTTGAGCTGAGTTGACAGTTGATAACAATTGGATATTTTTTTCTTTTTTTTTGCATTTTTTTGACGTTTGGCAGATGTTTTTTGTTGGGCCTAGTGTTATGCTATGAAAATTATGCTCCACGCATCCGCTGTATGGATCAGTAAGAACAAAAAGTATGATGGAGGAAATTTTAATTAGCACAGTCGTTAGGTGTGATTTCTTTGCCATTAATCTGCATTCAGGAGTTGGAAATCACACAATTTTTAACTAACACCTGATTGACATAACCATAAAGCAACTCGACCGCCGTACACTGGAGTAGAACGCATAAAACACTGGAAGCAAAATGAAAGAAATGCAAATCTTTTGCAGGTTTTCTGTTAGATAACATTTCAGTGCATCGGAAGATTGCATGTTCTCCCGCTCTTTGGTAAGCAGTGTTATTACGATTGCGGAAGTGAAAAAGTGTTGGCTTCAAAAAACTTTATTTTTGTTAAAAATTGAGATAGAACATTGCCAAAAAATGGAATCGAAAGCTTCAGGTGTGTAGTTTAATGTTCTAACTACAAATAAATCATAAATGTGCCCGATTGCCGTTTATTTCAGAAAAGACTAAAGTATGTTTCTGAAACCAACATGTTGTTTTTTTGAGAGTAGGTTTCCACATCGTTCTACATCGAGATGTTTGTGTTTTCTTGAAGCCCAACTAAGGCGTCTAGTGTTCGCCATGGCTGACGTCGGACTGTTAAGTAACCGAGTTCGAATCCAGCTCGGGGAGAAAAACAGCACAAACATTTTTCACGGCCCCACCTAGAGCGAACGAATGTTCGCAATTCGCCGTTCGGAACCGGCAATAAACTGTAGGTCCCCTCCACATGTGTGAAATTATAACGCGCACAACACAGTGGGGGCGCGAAAAGCTAGCCACTGGTCCTTCGTGGGCTTTTACGCCACTAATGATGATGAAGTCCAACTAGTAGATTCTAAAAAGACCGGCTGGACATATCTACGCCCTTTTTCAAGAGGGCCATTTCACAATTTTTTAACTCTGAAACTCAATAACTCAAAAATTCAAATAGAAAGTTGAGAATGCAACGTCTATTTTATTTTAAAAGACCTATCTAACGATAAGCGATTTAATGAATTCCATTGAAATTTTTTTTAAGAAATTAGAATTAAAACTAACTTTTTTGTTAATCTATGACTAATTCCAAGAAAGAATGACAATTTATTTTTGGGTTGCCTGGCTACATTTTCACTACAAATTTCATATTTTAACTACAAATGGCTTAGAATTTATAAACAGTTTCTAAAATAGGAAAAGACTAACAGACAAAGAGTCAAACAGACAAAGAGTCAAACAGACAGACAGCAAGACAGACGTCGAAGTGATTCTATAAGAATTGTTTTTTTTTTTTTTTCCTTTTTGACCAGAGACATACATTTTTGCAAAAAGTGGGAATTAGAGTGAGCGTGTGTCGGACAAATTCTAAAAAAAAAGCCGCTAAAAAAAGTATTGCTATGCCAGTTTTTTGATGATTTTGCGGTAATCTGAAAGATCTCAATGGAATGTTATATAGAAAGGAAAGAGCAGAAAAACCCCTGACTTAAAATATAAAAATTTAGAATTAATTTAAGATTTACTCCAGTTATTCAGGAAACACACCAACATTGACGTCAAAAAAAGTACTTGCACCTGTTGTGAGCGAAATATAGTGGAAATAAAAAAGATACAAGTTCAAATTATATTTTAAATACAGTAAATTTGCTTTGATAATGGTTTGTAACCTCTTTGACTTCGAATCGATAAGATGCGCAATTTTTCCATATTTAATAACCCCCTTTGCCCAGTTCGAAGAAAACGGCCACTACATTTCCAAATCGATGGCGTTTTGGGTCATTGGAAAATATTAGATTGTCAAAATATTAGGTTTTCAAATATATCCCTTCCGCCTTTTTGTCTTTTGAATTTTCCGGCAAAGCGCTACAGAGCTCGTATCCAAACTAATCATGCATAGCGTCGTTTTGTAGGTTATGTCAAAACCTTTCAAATGATGTTTTGCCAGATTCAAAAGACAAAAAAGCGGAAGGGAGATATTTAACAACCTAATATGAAGAATGTCCGAACCATTCAAAACTTCATCCATGAAAGCCAATCTTCCAAATTCTTTATAAGTCACGCATGCATATAGCATAACATACCCACCTGTACACCTTACTGTAGGCTTTAATTTTTCGGTGATTGACTTTCTCCACACAAATCTTGGGCATCGGATCTAAAAAAGTGTTACATGTTTCTTCGGCACTGGAAGCAGTATGCGTGGGACCATAAACGTTGGAAGGCGGCTTTAGCTCAGTACAGATATTCCAAAGCTTGGCTGCTTGATAAGTAAGTAACTTACGTCTGAAATTTCTTATGAAGTCCATTACGTACGGCACGCCACTCCAGTAAAATGTCAGCACTGATTTTATTTTTTTTTTAAATTGTAATGCGTCCCTCAGCCTTTTAGGCAAGCCTGGAAGTTGAGGTTGAATTCACTTTAAGTTAAATGAGCAAATGAAGTCCTCCCGAGTGATAGTTATTAGCTTTCCCTAGCTTGCGTAGCTCAAGCTTCTGAAGAAACCAGAAAGGATAAACAGCAAACTCTCGATAGTTCGAATTTCATGGGACTAGGAAAAAACTTCGAATTACAGAGGTTTTCGAATTATAGAGGGTCGAATTTTCAAGAGTTTACTGTATTTATCAACTAGGATAGTGAATAGAAATAAAGGTATTTCATACTCCTTGCAAGATCGTTTTTTTTTTTTTTTTGCTCTTCCCCATAATATCTCTTGTACATCTTGTGTTCCTGTTTCGTCTATGCCTTTAAAAAAAAACTGAAAATATAAAATAAGGGTAACCAAGCAATCCAAGAGTCATCTCACATCGAAGTTATGAATTTCTTGCATGGCCCTCATATGGAATTAATTTCTTTTTTTACAAAAATTATTACATATACCTACTCAAAAATTTGAAACTAGTTATGGAACTAGGCAGGGCGATAAAGATTTTCGCCTGATTCATTGCGAAAAGAAGATATTTTAAAATAGTTGTTTGATTTCTTGCTATTAACGTTTCAGTTTGGGTCACAGTATCCTTTTAGTTTCGAAGTATAAGTGCCAAACGCTTTTGGCCAATACCAATGTGTTTCATGAGCTTGTTTTAGCGACTGGCTGTAGGCTTAATAGCTGAAACATAGTCCGTATTTGGGGCATCCAACTTAACAACACAATTTTAAAATGTAAAACAGAAAAATCTATAACTATTATTTTTGCTTGAACCAAGAAGCCTGTCGGACGTTTTATTTCGTTTTTTTTTTTAAATCTTTTACCTAATTTATATTCTGATTTCACGTTATATGGAAGGTCTTGTCGTTGTTTCCTACAAAATCTCTTGTAAACTTCTTCTTTAAAAAATGTAAGATAATGCTTCGGATGAAAGATATGTACATTAAAATATATTGAATCTCTGTAAATTGTTTGACAATCACTTTGTAAAATTATGACGAAGAAATTTAAATTTAATTTATATTCTGACGCATTTAATCTCAGTCTAGTTTTCTTTTCCATTCCATGTAAATTCTCCAGCTTCTTTACTGTCGAAAACGCTTTCAAGACCGGGTACTAGATCTAGCAGAGATTCTGTGTCGCCTAAATAAACCGCCGGCTGTTTTTAAAAACCTCTACTATCTCATTGTCTGCTACTTTCAATCGAAGAACTTGTACGTTTACTCCAATTAGTTGATTCAGGATGATGTGATCTTTATCTAAAATTAAATTTTCATTTCATTTTCTTAACAATTACATGCTCACAGTTAGTGCATGCCTTAAGTTGTCGCACGAAGAAAAACAGAAAATAAGATATTTTTTTCAATAGTGAAATATAATGAACTCTCGGTAGTTCGAACCTCTATAATTTGAAAACCCCTGTAAATAGAAGCATTCTCACAGTCCCCTGAAAAAAAAAAAACCTGTGAATCGAAGAAAACTTATGCAATTTGCCCCCTTCGTTGATGGAAATTTACTTTTGTGTAAAACAACGTGAAAACCTCTCTAATTTTAAAATGATGACTTTTTTACCTCTATAATTCATAGTTTGTTTATTTATGTATTTTTTTTTTAGCAACCGTTAGTTAAAGTACATACGCAACGAAATTAAAAACATATTTCTTTTTTTCTAAAACGTCCTTTATTCGAAGTTCTGTAATTTTTTCCTGGTCCGCTGAAGTTCGAAATGTCAGAAGATCGAAATGTTCAGAAGTTCAAGTAGATGGTTTTTTTTTTAAAAAAAACATGTTGATATCTCGCAATTAATCCAGATTTAGATTGGTAGAAAACTTCCGTTTCTGATCTGGGCAGGATATATGTATATTTCCAGGCAACTTTAAATCCAATTAAAATCTGTAATTCACTTTACAAAACTTTCAACCCTAAAACCAAAATATTGTTTTTATAACTAACAATTTTCACGCATTATTGTGAACCAACCTTACACCCTCATACCATTCCGACCGAAGCAAATATCCTTGCGCAAAAGGCGGAGCCACCACAAAATAATTACACAGACAACTGACTACCACCCTCTGCCGTGAAGGATAATTGCCTTCAACTTAACCAATCCCACTCGCTCACCCCGTACCCACACTGCCCGCTTGGTAACGATTAATTCAGATTAAGGAGGAGCTTTGCTCCTTTCTTTGTCACTTAAAAAGGACAATGGTTGCTCTGTCCAGCCAATGGAAGTCGCATGTTTGTGTCACTTGTCACAGAAATAATCATCACTCTCTCTCTCTCTCTCTCTCTCTTCACAGTACGCCGCACCTGACGCGCTCTCCCGCACCTACGCCTGATAGGATAACGTGCCGCTCACGTTGTCGATAATGTGATGATACATCCTGTCGGAGTGTCGTTGGATTGGTAATTTAATACAGATTGCGTACGCCTGGCATCTTAGCCGATGTCTGTGCCGGTTAATCACACAAACATAAGCGTAAAACAACAAGGAGATTATGAAACGGATGTCAGGAAGCAAATTTTGCCTCGTCACTCCTCGCAGTGTGAGGGTGTTTATCCTGTTCGCTGTTTATCAGTCAGGTGATGAGTTCGAGGATATTTCCTTCGAAAGGATTCACCATTCGTCAGTCACCCCGGTGGTCAGTGCGTTAAGAGCGGTTGTTGGAAGTTCACGTTCGATGTGCCGGTACTTTATTTGTTACATTCGTTGTTCGTAATTGATTTAAATGGAAATGCAATCGGATAATCGGGGATTCCAGAGGGTCTCGCCTACTGCCCTAGTTAAGACTCCGTTGTCGGTTGGCCTCACGCATAGACCGTCGTCGCCGCGGCAATTTTTCGAACGTCTCTACGGTCATCTGGAGACTACGACGACAACACCGAAGAGTGACGCGGACAGTGCAAAGCCTCTTGCGGAGGACAGAACAAAATGTGACCTCGCGGGTCACTTGGACTACAAGACAAATCAGAGGTGTGATCCTTCCTACCACAGTGATCTCAGCTCGTCCCCTGACATTGTGACTGATGAAAGGTTTGTGTTGCTTGGAGGTTTCTTTGTGTTGCAATAACGTTGAAGTTGTTTCTTTTTTTTTTTTTTTTTGTAGGCATTGTGATAACAATTCAGTGTATGGTGGTTACCCAGGAGAACATGTGAATGGTTTTGGTGGAATCACTCCAACGTCGACCCACATGCCGTTCATGCCGGAGACGCTAAATGTGAAGTCTGCATTCGCATTTCCGACGGATACACATTTCCCAGCCGGCTTGACAGCTTTTCGTAAGTTTTTTTTTTTAATTGTAATTTTGTGATATTATTCCGGGAACAAATTTATGTGCAGAATTTTGAACCCAATGAATTTTGTTGTAAGGAAGTTTGGAAAATCTCAGCGACTTAACCGTCGGTGACCAGGTCTCCTGTATGGCTTCAACGTACTCGAACTTTTGCAACTCTCAATTGTTAACGGAAACTTCTTTTGTTTTTATCACATCCACGTGTTGATTTTTTAAGACGCCTGCTTAATTTTACATGATTTAATATTCGACACGCAAAAGCGTAGCATTAAAATTTCGCGTCATGCTGTATGTTTGCAAGACGAATAAATTGCTAATTGGTTTTAAGTTTTTTTTTTTTTAATTTTTTGCGAGCGTTTCTTTGGAATTGCTTTTGCCAACGTTTACTAACACGAGTAATACTCTAACAGCTGTGGTGCTTAACTTCAATTTTACTTAACCTGAAATAAAGAACTTGTCCATTTGGGTAATGTTGTGGAGTGTACAGGGCAGCTAAGCACTTAGGCCCATTGTGCGTATATGGACTCTTGTAACCAATTGGAGCTGTTAATAAAGCTAAAGATTCGGTTCGTGCTAGTGTCTTCCAGTTCAAGAAATTAATGGCCAAGATGACACTTTCTCCCGAAAAAGCTGCAGATACCTAGAAAGTGAAGTGATATTTCTTTCTCTTCTTCGTCTCTGCAGCTTCAGCAGAAGCTGTTGGACGGGAGGTTAAGTCGAATGGCATGTCTGCCAACAAAATTGTGGCGCTAAGTTCGACAGAATGTTGAGCAATCTAACAGTGATCGTCTAATTGTGAAAATTCTGGAAAACAATCATTTTTTGCCTCAAATAATTCAATTCATTAAAAATTCGATAATAATTTTTAATCTCTCACTCTGACATTGACATTGACAATTCTACGACGCGTCACGACGTGCAAATAAATCAACTTGTAACCCAAAACCCTTATCGTAATCTTTAAGTACGTCAAAAAAATCTAAACATGCTTATAAATAATAATAAATAAGTCCAACATAAAGTGCTACAAAAGTAATTGTTTAAAGTATTGTATTTACATTTCTTGTTCATTTCATGTTTGTGTCGGCGAAAAGATAAATAAAAGCACGTTGGAAAAATCCATATCAATTTGTTTGCTTTATAAACTTTAATTGAAGACAAACCTAGATAAAGCTACTTATATTCGAGCACCAATTACACCATTCCAGTCTTTAAAGTAACATATTATTTTGGCCCTTGTGTGAAAGTCTGTCTCTAGCTGTATCGGAATAACGTTGAAATTAACTTGTTTTTAAAGTGTTTTATGCTACAAATTCTGTTTTATTTTTTATTGTTTTTCATGAGAAATTTGCCCCATGAAAGGTTTGAAAAAATCGTTTGTTTGTTAAATCTGTTATTTATTTTTTCAAGTAAATTTGTTTCAGAGTCCAAAACACAGAAACCTTAAACGTTTCATTAACTGTGCGATGTATTGTTTTAAACTTCACGTCGAATAGTTGTTTTCAGTCTTGTGGCTTATAGAAGGTCTGCGTCATAGCTAATTTCTAAAATATTTGGCACTTTTTTTAAATTCTGGCACTAGAGGTTCAGCTCATTCATATACCATGAAAACCCACTTATAACGACATCGATTATAACGGCATATTGGTTACACCGACCGCTTTTTTAGGTCCCGGCTGAATTCCATTTAACCCGATTGAATAACAAATTGCTTATAACAACATCGCTGAAATCGCTTATAAAGGCTGATTTTTCCAATTCTTTTAGCAAAAATAACGGTTCTAGCGACTAAAATCGACGCAGCTGTTGGTGCGGCCGCATTTTTCTTAAACGGTAAACTCTTTATCTGCAGATGCGATTTATCTATACACAGTCTGTCAAAAAAGGATTCGCACACCCAGTTTTCTCCTCTATCGGAAAAGTTTATAAATGATTTTTTAAAAGCTATAGGAAAGTTTTAAAAAAAAAACACATAAAATTCAGAAAAATGCATGAAATCTTTATTTGAATCGATAGTATGGTCCATATAATTTAATGTTTGAAGATTATTTCATGCAAATGTTTACCTTGACTACGCCTCAAATGGTCCATCTGCTTAGTCCAATTTTGGCATACTCTTTCCAACATTTCGGCCGGTATCTCACGAATAAATACTTCAATGTTGTCTTCCAATGCGTCAATTGAAGCGGGCTTATCTGTATAGACATGAGCTTTAACATAGCCCCACAAAAAATAGTCTAAAGGCGTTAAATCGCACGATCTAGGCGGCCAATTGACCGGTCCCGAACGTGAAATAAAATGTTCACCGAACTCGCCTTTCAATAAGTCCATTGTTGCGCGTGCTGTGTGGCATGTGGCACCGTCTTGTTGAAATCACATGCCATGCAAGTCAAGCTCTTGCAGTTTGGGCAAAAAAAAGTTGGATATCATCTCACTGTAGCGCTCACCATTCACAGTTACGTTACGATTCGCATCATCTTCGAAGAAGTACGGTCCAATGATGCCACCAGCCCATAAACCGCACCAAACTGTGACTTTTTCTGGATGCATTGGTGGATCTTGCAATGCTTCTGGCTGATATTCTTCCATTCACTCCAAAATCGACAATTCTGCTTATTTACGTACCCATTGAGCCAAAAATGAGCTTCGTCGCTGAACACTTTCTTAACTTTCTTAACAGAGCACGCATTTTGATAATAAAATTCAATAATTTGCAAGCGCTGTTCGTTTGTAAGACGATTCATGGTTAAATTATAGACCAAACTGAGTATGTTTGACAGTGAAACAAAACACGAAACGTGCGTCAGCTGCTTAAACCAGTATTGCCAAAAAGATAATAGCTAAAAAATCACCCTTTATTTTAAGACAGGGTTTTTCTTTTCATATATAACATTCTATACAAATTTTTCCAATCACTGCGAAATCGTCAAAAAACCGAGTGTGCAAATAATCTTTTGACAAACTTCTTCTTTCTTTTGCGGTCGTTACAGTCCGGGGTGGATCTGGGCCACAGCCAACATTCCTCGCCATCTAGCGCAGTCTTGGGCTAGGTGCCTCCAGTTTCGTACGCCCAGCTGATTTAGGTCCCTATCCAACTAGTTACGCTGGTCTTTTAACAGACTGTATATAGAATTTCCGATATGTTACAACTTACCGTTTGTTGACATAATGATCCTTTTGCTTTGCGTTTATTATTGGTTTTGAGTTTGGGAAAATCATGTAGTGTAATTCTTTCTGTGTGACTAGTGGCCGTAGACGTATAAATATATTCGGCTCGCATTAAGTTGTATTGAAAAATGAGTCAGATTGAAGAGAAAACAAGTATTATTTTTAGACTGGAAGCTGGAGACCAAAAGGAAAACCTTGCCAACGAGTATAAAAAAATATGTACTTTACAGCAGATTAATTTAAAAATATTTCTTGATTGGTTACAGCGGCCTATCGCTTATAACGACCAAATTCGTCGGTCCCTCGAAGATCGCTATAATCAATTTTCATTGTATCTCCGTCTTTCACTCTGTTTGTCTGCCTCACAATAACACACAATTTGCTTTTATTGTTATTGTGCATGCATACGGGCCGAACAGTGTACAAATTGATAAGCTCCATAAAACATAAATTTTAAAAATGCGGTGAAATAATTTACATTCGCATCTGAAATAAAATTCCCTTTATTGAAATAGTTCTCGTGTAGTGCTGTTAAGCATTATTATTCAGGAAAATTACTGTACAAATAAAAAGTTATGACTATACTATGTGCTTTGACTCTTAAATCTATGATTTTTCAAAAAGTGCATTTGTGCACCTATACCTTATACCCTAAACACTCGATAATTCGAACGTTCAACATTTGAAAACCTCTGTAAAAAGAACCATTTTCATAGTTCCCTGAAAAAAAAACCCTGTAAATCAATGCTAAGGTTTATGAGTGATGTCCACCTAAATCTCCTATTTTCCCACTGTGCGCCGTGGCTTGATGTCTAATGCGTTGGGCTAATAACCGATCGTCCAGCACGGGGAAAAAACACTACAAAAAAATTTTCTCGACGGATGACTGACAATCCTCCTGGAGTACTTCTTCATGGAAAGCTTTCTCAATTCGCATTTCGAAACCGCAATAAGCCGTAGGTCCCCTTCACCATCATCATCATCATCTTCTTTGCCCTCATGTTCCACTAAAGGGGTTGCGGAAGGGGTTGTGTCAAAATTGTACGGCGCACAACACAGTGGAGGAGCGAAAAGTGGGCTCTCCAACGGGGAGGGTATTAATACAACACTATAAAAGATCAATTGACGTGAATTACACTTAACGATCAATAATCGGCCGCAGTAAAAGACAGTAAGAGTTTCAATCGGCCGCAATATGTGTCACTACAATACACACCCAACACGCGGATATTAAACAGACAAATCAAATGCAACGCATTGAATGAGCAATTAAACATTCTGCAGATCTTCTTAGAAGCCAATAGTGCAACTGCTCTCTCGACTGGACTGCTTAGTTAGCAAACTTGTCACTTCTGATAATGCCCACCTGCATCACGATTCCATAAACTTCGCGGTCTACCGAATTCTTTGCAACTCACTCGTCTGCACTTCGTAAAAGGAAACCTTTAGACAAACTGACTGAAGATTGACTTCTTTAGCAAGTTACCACAACCTATACTCATTTAATTCACATGTGCATGCAGAATTGTAAAAGACTGCAATTTTTTGTAATGCAATCCCTGAATTCTTGAAAAGTATTTCATGATTTGTGATTCATTCAATTGACTTTAAGAATTTTCGTTGAAGTCTTTCGGACAATTCACAATTGAATTGTATGCAGACGATCTTCATAACGGTGGTGATAGGACGTTACCGTTTGTTGCTTCTTCCGAAGGCAATACAGGCCTTGACTGAGGTAGAACATACTGAAACGCTTTGTGCAAGATCTCATGCAAAATATTGCATTGCATTGTTAAAATCAGACTTCGAAATATAACTTTCACATTGGCAATACACATTCCAAAAATTTAGAGGTTTTTTTTCAAATTGAACTAGAATCTCTTTAATAACTTTTCTATGACTTTTACATTGCCAACACACATTCCAAAAAAAATAGAGGTTTTTTTTTTTTTCAAATTGAACTAGAATCTCTTTAATAACTTTTCTACCTACAAAACTACTGGTCATGCAACAAATACACTGGCACTCATTTCGGCAATGATTCCTTGCATTGAATATATTTCAGCTCCACTCTTAGAAACATCTTCAAATTTGGATCTTTAACTTTGTCCAGAATAATTTCTCGAGCCTTGTCACTATTTCCTTGATACAATTTCACCAATTCCTCAGCGTAGCCGACCCACACACAATTTGTACACCCAGACATACAGCAAGTTGTTGGTTCCGGTGGAAGCTAAAATAAATGAAACAAAAAAATAAAAACACCATTTGAATTCCCAGTTGACTGGATCCAAAGCCTATAGACTTACCTCAACATCATCAATGTTTTTGCTCGAATATGATGACATTGCCGAACCACTCAAACTCCTTACAATCTCTCTAATAAGTCTCGGACTATATCTGTGGGATATTAAAATGTGCATAATCTGGAAATATACACCAAAAACCAGATGTGTGAAAAATAAAAACAACAATTTTTTTTTTTTCGTGCAAATAACAAGCCGGTAATCTTCCGGAAAAACGTGAATAAACGGATATATGAATGCAAAAAATGTGCTTCCAGAATCAGATTATGCCAAATCAATATCATGTTTCATAATATCCGATGAATAGGCGACCCTCATTCATTTAGGGGTGCGCATTTTTTCTTTGCGCACTTAAATGCAGACCAAACAGAAAAAAAAACTCTCTAGTATCGAATCCCCGACTGAGAGTGTCCACCTTAACCAAATTTGGAGTAGCCAACGAGGAAAACAAAAAAAGGAAATCACTTGCAGTGAACATATGTGGTTCCATCGATTATGGGATTGCGGTACAACCTGTTAGGCGGCTATTGTCACTTCTCGTGAGGGAGAGTAGCCTGGTGGTGCTTTTTTTTTTTAAGTGGACAAATATTTATGTTTGCATACATGTTTGAGGAGAAATGATTGTAATCGATCTGAAAAGGAAGCCATCAAAACGACAAATTGCAATGAGCTTGTATCGAATGACCGGTAAGAAGTAGAATACCGGGGAAGGACATCAGCAGACAGTGAAAAAAAAAAAGGATTTTACCACAAGAAATTGAGTAAAAACTGAAGAAGATTTATCGTATGTCAGAGGTGAAGCTATTGAGAAAAAAGGGTGTAAGTGATAATTAAGAGATGCGAACAGAAACTTCAACATTTAGGGATGGAGAACACGAAGAATACAAGACGAGTTAATAAAGCGTGTAAAAATGTGTGAATAAAAGGCAGACCGGGTATGGATAGGATTCAACTAGTCGACCAATGATTGAATGATTATTAATGTCGTCTCCACTTGAGGTGGATTCCGTTTTAGCAGTTGTTTCGTTATTTTGTAATACTGCGCCCTTTACGTTAATTTTTTTTATATGAAACTACGGTCTTACTTAGCTTTTAGTTCGTATCATTACTTCTTAAGTAGAAAATATTATTTTTCTTTGATCCTAAGCCCAACTGGTCAACCTAACCTCAATTATGTTTTGACAGCAATAGAAATTACAAGGGTGGTCTGAAAAGTTTCCCAAATGATACAATACATTTTTTCTCTCATTTTTTATTTTTCTACATAGTCTCCTTGTAACTCTAGACACTAGATGCTCCCATCTCTGTAACCCGTCCAAGTCGTAGTTGGCATTTTTCTCTGCAAAATAATTGTTCGAACATGTTCAATAATGGTTCACAAAAAACACTCACATCGACTCACTTAAACGACTAGAAACAACTAGAAACGGCGCATCCAAAATGGCTGAAGCTTCAGTGAGTAACTGTGAAAAGATACACAACTAGCATTTACTAGCTTTTATTGACGAATGCCGCTGTCTTTACATTGCAGTCAGATTCTTTTCAGACAATGCTCGTATTCATGTTTGTTCTTTAGGGATTCGTTCCAAAGGAATAACGAAACCCTTAACCATCTGATTTACAAAAACGCTTATAGCTTTTGAGTCATCCTTAGTTAAGGGAACAAATTTGGACTGAAAGTGTATCTAAGCAACCCATAAATAAATAATGATTTTTTTCGGAATTAGTCGGAGATTAAAGGATATGTTAGTGCTAATACTAACGCGTGAAAAAACGTTTATCAACTTTGATAGTCGTATGGGTGTTGTTGGAAAGGAGGTAGTGCCCTGATTGTGAAAATGTCTGCCCGTCTGTCATTAGGTTTTAATCTTGGTAACTCGCGAACCACTTGGAATTAAATAATAAAATTCAATCGAAAGATGTGCTTGAGTTGCCCAAAGAAAGTTGCGAAAAAAAAGTTTAAAAAAATTCCATACTAGCGAAAAAGTAAGTACTAATACTAGATTTGGAAAACTTATTTATTTTTTTTATATTTTTAATATCGGTGTCGTTGGAAAGAGGATACCTAGATCATAAAGTTGTACTACAGTAAGCACCTTACTCTTATTGGTAAGAAGTTATTAGCCATCAAACTATCAAAAATTGATATGCGGACCGTGGTACGTACTTTATTTTCCGAAATACGGGACCAAAAATTACGAAAAAATTTGGATCTATGGGGCATCTCATCTCAATATGCCAAAATTACCCAAAGTCGTGTACGATTTTTTATTAATACTAAAAAAAATTAATTACTAAATTTTTTGGAAAAAAAATCAGTGAAATCCTTTATGTAGGGTATCGTTGGTTTTGTAAAATAAAACACAGTTCCCATTGTAAACTTTTTGTTTAGAAGTCAAGTTGTCGAGATTTTAACTTTAAAGACGAAAAAAAGACCACTCACTATTTGGTTTTTACACCCTTGGGTCTAAAAATAAAAAAAAAAAAAAAAAAAAAAAAAGGGTCTTTAATATAGGTCTCGATGAAGTCTTTAGTTTAAAATTGGTTTGAGCACTCTGGCCCACAGTTTTTGAGTTTTTGAGTTATTGGCCAAAAGTCAAAACCACACGACATGCGAGTTTTGAAGATTCAAATATCCCACTTTATAGATCTCGGTGAAAAAGTTTTATTTCCACACAATTTTTCGAGATATTAACGACTTAAATCGGTTGCCGCTTGCGGGCATTTCAACCCTTAACCGCACCAAAGCAATTTTCACACGTTTGGAGCGGTCAGCAAATGGGACAGGATTTTCTTTTGTTAGTTTCATTAGAACTGAAAAGAAGAATTTTACTGATGCTATTGATTTATTTATTTGTTGTTTGTTTATTTCTTGGACTTATATTAAGTCATAAGCAGAGCTGTTAAATCTAAGTACAAGTACAAGTACAAGTACCATTCCCCGTACTTTCACTTTTATAAGTACAAGTACAATTCCTTGGTACTGATACTTAAAAAAATCAATTACCAGTACAAGTAATTGAAATGTACTTGCAATTCCTTTTTGCAATACCAAAAGTACTTGAAAACAGTTTTTCAATTCCTTTGGTTCTCTACAATTCCTTTGGTACTCTACAATTCCTTTGGTACTCTATAATTCCTTTGGTACTCTATAATTCCTTTGGTACTCTACAATTCCTTTGGTACTCTACAATTCCTTTGGTACTCTATAATTCCTTTGGTACTCTATAATTCCTTCAGTACTCTATAATTCCTTCAGTACGCGTTCGTTTTAATAATATAATTCCTATTTGTTAATTTAAAATTCTTTCAATAAAACTAGCATTGTACGCAGTTACTTATGCAAATAAAAAGTTTTAGTTTTTAATCAATAAAATAAATTCACAAATTCAACAGAAAGCAATCAATTCAACAACAATTCGATTAAAAAACAAACTAGTTCAAGGTTCGAGCTCTTGTCTTACTGAAAAGCTGAAATGAAAAAAGAAAACTTAAAGTGTAAAGCAAAATTTATATAATCAACAATGTGTACATACAATGTGAGATTCTCGAAATTAAAAACATATTTTTATTAGACTTCATCAAAACTAGTCCTCATATGTTTGAGTCATGATTCTATGATGTTATGTATTGTATTGTATTGGGCGGCGTAACAGCCCGTTGAGAGCCAGAGCCCAGCTTTTTTCGCGATGATTTTTTTCAAGATGATGTTATGTACATTGTGTAAATACAATTTTGTAAAAAAGTTTGCGTTCGATAAAGAACTCTGGGAAGAAATTGCGTTTATTCCCAACCCATATCCAGCATATTTGAATAGAGTAAGTCAAAAGTCTGTACAACCTACTGAAATGAATCCAATCCAGTCAAAAGTTATAACAAATTCAATCCAAAAAAATTTGCGCACGGCGGGTAAACTTTCTCAATAAAAATTATTAAAATAACTGCGACTAACTACGAAGTACTTAACAAATGACGAAGCGTAAAATAGTACACAAATGGTACCATTAACATGGACAAAAGGGAACTAATCTAAGCATTTTAGTAAGACAAGAGCTCGAACCTTGAACTATTTTGTTTTTTAATCGAATTGTTGTTGAATTGATTGCTTTCTGTTGAATTTGTGAATTTATTTTATTGATTAAAAACTAAAACTTTTTATTTGCATAAGTAACTGCGTACAATGCAAGTTTTATTGAAAGAATTTTAAGTTAACAAATAGGAATTATATTATTAAAACGAACGGGTACGGAATTATAGAGTACTGAAGGAATTATAGAGTACTGAAGGAATTATAGAGTACCAAAGGGATTGTAGAGTACCAAAGGAATTGTAGAGTACCAAAGGAATTATAGAGTACCAAAGGAATTATAGAGTACCAAAGGAATTGTAGAGTACCAAAGGAATTGTAGAGAACCAAAGGAATTGAAAAACTGTTTTCAAGTACTTTTGGTATTGCAAAAAGGAATTGCAAGTACATTTCAATTACTTGTACTGGTAATTGATTTTTTTAAGTATCAGTACCAAGGAATTGTACTTGTACTTATAAAAATGAAAGTACGGGGAATGGTACTTGTACTTGGATTTCAGTCCAAATGTACTTCATTACTTTACAGGTCTGGTCATAAGTATTAATCTATTTGCCCAAGAACGAAACGCTCGGCGTAAGAGTAAAACTCACTTTTTTTTTAAACCTTTAGATAAAGGTCAACTAAAGATTACACACATCATGAAAATGCTGCTGCTTTACAACAGCGCAGATTCACATCTTTTCATTACATTCAAACAAAATTCAGTTAACTCTGTTTTCCGCTGTAAATAAAAGCTTTCTCACAGCCCCTAAAAAACATATGCAATTAGACCCATTTGTTAATTCGAATTTGAATTTATTTTTGTGCAAATAACATGGAAACCTCTCTAATTCAAGAGAGTTTTTCTTCAACAACCCTTAATTGAAATGCGTAAGTGACGAAAATGATTAATATATTTTTTTTTGTAATTCGAAATCTCTATAATTCGAAGTCCCATAAAATTATCGAATTATCGAGAGTTTACTGTACTCACTCACCACAGAAAAGTCGTTCTATTTTTGGAGACTTATTCATTCTTTAACATATAGTCCACAAAATAATAGAAGTGTAAATACCCATTTAAAAGAAAGTTTGAAGTCTTCATTTAATTCACAATTACGAATGCTCGACGGAGACTCACGTACTATTAGGTAGTGTACATAACAACAATGTGAACACAAAAATGTAATACTCAATTTTTCTAATCACAATGGTCCTACAAACTTATTCTCATGAAAAAAAAAAACCGACACTAAACATTTCCAACATTAATCGTTTCATTGTTATCCTCCAAAGTCCACACCATGTGGTTCCATAACTTTTTTCATCCATCGCTCGGCATTAACCACCGACGAAGAGAATTTCCACATCACTCTGAAATCGTATAGTTGTGAGAGAATGTTCCTCTTCCTGTTCTGGAAATATTCAAGGGATAATAACTTTTTTAATGCAACTTTTTTTCTTCCTACAATCGCCGCATGATTAATATGAGAAACATATTCAAGTCCACTTCTGACAGGACATGCAACATATTTCCCAAAAAAAAAAAAGATATGAGAAGAAAAATCAATAAATACGTACCCGGCGTATTCGCATTAAAATTAAATGGGTGTAAGCATGACAGTGATCCACAGCAGACAATTAACAGAACAACCACCGCCTCATTATGGATGATTTATTTGTGTTTCTGTTGCTGATATGATCACGTTTGCGGTGGAATAGACACGATAAGCCCAAACAGCCACCTTCTCCCCTGAAAAAAAAATTTGCTTGTCGGCTCGCTTAAGAAGCTTCAGAGAGAATTTCGAAATTCCAGAGATTAAATTTATTGTTAATGTCTGTGGGAATGTGATACAATTGCGTACATAAGGTGGAAGAATAACGATGTGTGTTATGGCTAGAGCAGAACATCCCTCGTCGTAATAGAGACATTATGTGTTCGATTAGGAACTCATTGGAGAAGGGGTTTTATGGCAGCAACACCCTCTTCAGATGATTATGACGATGATTTACTGCCAGTGAAGTACGCTGACGTCTTGGTTGAGTAGGTTTGATTTAATTGTGATAATCTTGGGCGATACAGTGTGAGTAATTGGCTGTTATGTGGTAATTGGATTTAATTGTTATTGTGATAAGGCGTTGAAGTGAGAATTCGGATTTTTTTTTTGGGAGGATCTGCAAGGTGGATTATTCGAAACTTGGATTGTTTTTTATGACTGCTGAAGATGATATCGCCCGAAACCAAAACGTTAGAGAGTTACAAATGCCGAATCAGCTTAGACTTCTAGGTTCAATGAGTTGCGTGATAGGTCATACTGAAAATAAGTCGTTAAGAGGAATAGAAGCATAGTTAATATTGCAATAATATTGTTCTGAGCATTTATTTATTTCAAATTGCAATAAATACACAATGCAACTTGTTTCATTTCAAATCATTTATTTGCAGTGGCTCGTCGTCGACGAAAAGAAGGACGACCGAGACGACAACGAACCACATTCAGCACGGAGCAAACACTTCGCTTGGAAGTTGAGTTTCATCGAAACGAATACATTTCCCGAAGCCGAAGATTTGAATTGGCTGAGACACTGCGGCTGACGGAGACACAAATTAAAATATGGTTTCAAAATCGTCGTGCCAAAGACAAGCGCATCGAGAAGGCTCACATTGACCAACAGTACAGGTAAGCGGAATACAATTTCCCAATTGACATCACCTGTGCACTAGCGGAAGCACAATTTCCCATTCCCTTTGCAACACATAAATGTCTAATAAAACTAACACGCATTAATTTACCAACCCCAATGTCTGGTTTGGTGAAACTCTCTATTCTACAGAAATTTTGTTGTGGCCAATGGTTTTATGACATCAATCATGGGACAAAATGCCTATCCTCCAATTATATCGAATCTTCATCAGCACTTCCATGCCCAGAATGGTCTACCATCACGAATGGTGCCATCAGTTCCTCTGTCCGCTGCCGCAACACCATCGACTGGCGGACAAATAGCACCACCATCAGCACCGCCACCAACACAACCCTCAGCACTGACAATATCCGCCCCTAATCGAAGCGATCTAAATTACAATGAAATAAGTGGCTTTTACAAACACAACGCAGTAAATTCATGTTAGCAATTATTTTAACTTTTATTACAATTTTTAATTACCCTTATATTACTATTGTTGGAAGATTAATGGGCGCGCATCCACGCGCATTCAAAAATAGTCCGCAAGGAACTTTCCTTTTGTCTTCGCATTTTAAATGAGACACCTCGGTTTCGTATTTTTTTTTTTTTTTATTTTGACTCCACCGCGCTGTAGGGATGTAAATAATTTTTTTGAAGCTTTTTATTGATAAGAATTATTTATGCCTTTTCTAGAGAAGTAAGACAAATTATGAGAGAATAAAACGGGAAGAGTTATTACAAGGAAGCGTAGTCCTTTTGTTATGTTTTAATCACGCAAATTTAAGTTTCCAAATTGAAAATTCCGGAATGGTATGGTGCGATGGGACTGTGCTAAGAGCTCTATGCAGTTGAAGGGATTTCTTCACGGACAACCAAGGGTGAGAACAATCTAAATGCAAACATTTGTGTTGTTCGCTTCAGTGATTTTGAAGAGATGTTGAAATCTTGAGGAAGTAATAATGAAATACAATTGGAGTGAGTGCAAATTTCTTGTTCTGGCCAGTCGGATATTTAGGTCTAACTCATGATTGGGTCAGATTGCAAATTGGCAGATGAATAGGTAAGTTGATATTTATATAAAATATTGCTATTGACTCCATTACTCTTGCAGCACTTTGTATTTTTCTTTTTCGTTCTTATTATGTTTTAATACACAGTCTATGAATTAGTTTGTTTGCTTCTATTCTTTCTTACGATTAACTCTGAGTCTATCACAGAATTAGCCCTTTCATGCCAGGTGCTGCCCATGGACAACATGAGTTTCATCGCCTGGCAACTTAAAAAATATTGATGCAATTGCAGTAAACGTGTCTAAAGTTTATGCCAAAACCTTATTTCGGTTCACCTAAGTCTGCATTAGATGTCATTTAGTGAAATAAGAATATTTGGAGAAGGTACGAAGTAAACCTAGAGCTAGCGTAAAAAATATATTTGTCTTTAATTGTGGAGAATAGCAATGAAGAATATATAGGAAAATAAATATTAGCTGTGCACCTTCTTGTGCAACATACTGTGCGAATGCACAAAATGCATTGCGGACTGTTAGGTTCGCGAATTTCGAAAAACATCCAGCCGAACATCCAGTCAGTTGTTCCAAATCTCCAAAGATTTTCAATAGAATTTTGTATAAATGCACTGACCGCCAATTGCGGCGGTGATCAGTACAAAGAAGAAAATAAAGCGTTTGTTACTTTACTAAAGTTTACATTTTGTCTTTTATTGTTTGCGGTGTAATTTTTCTGTCTACAAATAATCGAATCCCACACAGTGGGGCAAGCTGCTCCCAAAACTGGCATCAATTCAGCGGATGGGTGTATTATATCGAAATGAATTTTTTTTTTGTGTGAGGACTAGTCAGCATGTGAATAAAAACTAAGTTTAAATCTCTAAATTTGTTATTATAACTTTTTATTCACGGCTTAAGTTAATTAAATAAAAATAATAATACATTAAACAATAATTCATGGACAAATATCGTGTGGATTTAATTTTTTCTGTTTGTGCAACAAGAACAAAACATACAAAATCATATACAAATAGCAAAATACAAAATTTTTGATGACTAAAAGATGTATTTTCATTTTCTTCGCTGGAACTGTCAATGGTTGATACAGTTTGTGAAATCATTTATAATTAATAATTCTGATGTAATTAAT
The DNA here is from genome assembly GCA_905187475.1 of Syritta pipiens. Classification (NCBI taxonomy): domain Eukaryota; kingdom Metazoa; phylum Arthropoda; class Insecta; order Diptera; family Syrphidae; genus Syritta; species Syritta pipiens. Next base: position 26,109,970 of record LR994572.1, on the reverse strand, counting down.
AGAGCTGATGTTATCAACTCTGATGTTAGTACATTCTTGTTACATTTTTCAAGAGAAAATTTTCATGAATAACTTTCCGTATGCATCTTCCAGTCTTTACTTCTCGCTTCCTGATCTTCTTCGGATAGTTGTCGTATTGGAAGCAACGCTGCCCAAATTACATCAAGACCATGAATAAGTAATTTTTTCACAGTAAGGGCTAAAGGATAGGACTCTACAAAATATTTGGCAGTATACAATGTAAATAGTCTAAAGTTTGAAGTCGATCCTGCAAAAAAAAAACTAATTTTTTTTTCTAGCAAGTTTTGGATGATTTGATATCTTCATGAAACAAAATAATTCTTTTCTTGTAACAAACAAGTCCATTGAATGCGAGCCTGTAGCAAAAGGCCGAGTCAGATTTAGGAACGAACTTTTTGGGAGCTGTTTGCTCTGTAGGCCATTTGAAAAAAAAAATAATTTAAAAAAAAGGAACGATATCGGACTAAATAATAGGTTAAGCTATAAGGCAGTATAAATATCTCAATGTAGAAACGTGTCGGAGTCTACTTTTGCCAAAAATTTAAAAATGTCGCTATTTTTTTTTTTTGTACAAAATACGAATTGTTTTTTTAAAATCGTAAAAAATGTTTGGCTGTAGATACACAAAATCTGATTGCAGATATATAAAGTACACACATAAAGCTTTCGATTCCATGGTCAATAAAAACTCTATAGTAGTTTTTACGCGAGTTATTAATATTTCTTTCTTACTCAATCGAACGTCAGGAAGCACGTGGGCATGCAAAAAAAATAATTGTTTTTGCACATTATTCGTTGGAATGTTGTCTCCCGAGTAAATAGTAAAGCTTATTCATATCATGAATTTTCAAATTTTAGATTTATTTCGGTTTTTTGTGTAATACCCTAAAAATTGGAAACAATTCAGCAGTTAATGATAGAAGCTTAAAATTTGGCAGAGCTACTCTTAAGAACAAGACATACACATATTTATAATTTAACCAAGGCACACCCATTCAGACGCTCACTTTTGGAAAAAAAAAAGTGTGGAGCGTGGGAAAGCGTGGTTGTTTGTACTTTCAATTCTCAATATGCAACAATAGTGCTCTACACTTTTTGATTTAGTCATTGGACATAAAAGAAGTGATTAGTTTATTTTTCGATTTTTAGTGCGTAATTTAAGCATGATTTTTAGTTTTTTAGACTATAATTTATTTATTTCTTAATACAACTAAGTTTTCCTATCCAGTAGTTTCACTTTCAATTGTTTGAGCGTGTGACAGGATAATTTATATTAAAATCACCTGCTGGAGCAAGAGCGATTGTCGCTAAATCTAGCGGTTTCGTCCGTTAAAGTCGGCGCATGAGGTTTTTCACGTCCAATATTTGGGCTATTGAATAATTGCAATGTCCATGAAGTCGAATTTGCAGCTTCCTAGCGAAGTTTGCTATTTTTGAATTCACGTTTGTAATACTTAGATCTCTTTGTATATCATTGTTTCTGTGATACCAAGAAACGTGCACTACTTTCTTATGGGCTTGTTTTAAAATATTTGTACAAGACTCCTGTTGCTTGTTTTGGTAAAATACAGTTGTATACCGTACGTACAAATAGGCTTCAGCACTTGCTTGTCTATAAGGAGTTTGTTGTATGTACTTAGTTTGCAATGTCGTTCGCGTAGCCAGTACATTTCTCTACATTTCTCAGTGCCCAGCAAAAATATTATTATTTCCCCTTAAATATGTAATAAACTGACTAATTTTAGGCATAGGAACTTAAGTTTTTTTTTCTTCTTAAGAAAAACTAAAGACAGCAAATTTTACTAATTTGATCGCGTCAGAAAAAACGTAGAATGAAAGAACAAGTTCCTGGCTTCCAAAACATGTTATATTTTTTTTTTCTTTAAAACTGCCCCTACATAGACCAATGCTTTTTTTTTCCCCTCTACAATAAATCGTCATCAAATCTCGGCACGCGACTTGCCGTGTTCGTGCCTCAAAAAATTACGAAAACTTTTGCGGTTCAAAAAAGTGGCAAATATTTTTTTTTTCTGACACGATCAAATTAGTAGTGTGTAGTAATGTCTGTCTTTAGTTTTTTGTTTCTAAGAAGAAAAAGACAAGGAAAACAAAATAAGTTCCTATGCCTAAAATTAGTCTTAAGGCGAAATCATAGAATTAAGAATACTTTTGCGAGGCACTGTATATCAGTTCCCAAGTTCATCCAGTTTATGCCACAAATAACTATGCAGATTACCACCAAACATCAAAGATTTTCTTTTTTTTTTTGTTTACAATTCCTACAACTCACCAAATTCATATTTTAAATGTTGATTAAGAAATTTGATAAGCATTCGCATTTAAAAATAACGCATGAATTACATTTTTTTTTTTGCCTGAACTACAAGGTTGCGGCGCAAATTTTAAAATTAAACAGAACTATTCCACCCCACAACTTTTCTCATTTTATTTAAGAACTTTTCTTTCGGATTTTACAACAAATTAAATGATAACATCGTGTGGTGTCCTTATAATAACAACATGCATTAAATTGTAATCAGAAATCAAAGCTCTACATCACATCACACAACTCACTTTATTTTGTCAACAATCTATTCAACAGCTGATTTATGTCACTAACCAGAGATGCGCATATGCATGGATTGCAAAGACAAATGGCTATCGATTTTTATTCCAATAAAAAAAAACACAGTATGAGGTGTGTCCAAGGGAGACTTAGTTTATAGGAACGCCAAAACTTTGCGACTAGTACAAAATCTTTTGAAATTTGTTAAAACAATAATTCTGCTTTTTAAGTTGCATAAAGAACTATAGGCTAGAAGTAGTTTTATCATCTCTTTTTATTAATTTATGCTAAGATCACTCAAATACAGTGGGAAATCTTTGGAATAAAGCTTTAAACCGGACGAAATCCTTCAATATTATCTTATGGTTTGCTTAAACATATCAGCTTCATTCTAAAGATAACTACCTTATAAACTCAGTATGTGCCTTTAATACCTTCAAGTACCCTATATCTGTTGCACTAAAAGGTACCCACTGCTCATACCGAAAGTGAGGGAAAATATCTCTACGTTCATACAGACATAAAAAACAGTCTTTCTAGTTGCTAATAACAACCAAAGAACACTCTCATTTATCTCAGATCCAAAACCTTAATTCCGACACTGCGCTGCACTGAATCACAGAACGAGTTCAGAGTAACCATGCCACGTGTCTCATTTTTCGATTCTCGATAATTTTCCAGGGTAGGCATTCATAAACTAACATCTGTGATTCATTCTGAAAGGTAGCATCTGAAATCAATTCACCCTCTAACAGTTTGTGGAGATTTCTATTTTTATTTCTTTACAAAGTTAAATTGATTAATTAATCAATTGATATTCTTTCATAATCATGGCAACACGAAGAAATCAAACTAAATCCGAAAATCGCAATGATGAAGATGTAAGTTTTCATTAATAATAAATTCACTGATTATTTGACAGAATTTTTTCTTTCGTTTCTTTGCTTGTAGGAAATTTGTGAATTAGAACATCTGCGAAAACTTTTTATCGGTGGCTTGGCCCCATACACGAATGAAGAAACCCTTCGATCATTTTATGAGCAATGGGGAAAAGTTGTAGATTGTGTTGTCATGCGGGATTCTGCATCAAAAAAATCGCGTGGATTCGGTTTTATTACTTACACGAAAGCGTACATGGTAGACAAGGCGCAGGATGCCCGTCCGCACGTAATCGATGGAAAGTGAGTATTTGCACGTTGACATTTCGCAAGAATATGCCGGGTTTTTATTACAATCGTGACTCAGAGCAAAGTTGCTCTGAAAATAGGAAATGACTTAAGACGTGTCTGAAGAATATTTTTACGTATTTCTGTTACTTGCAGGAGCGTTGAAGCTAAAAGAGCTCTGCCTCGACCTGAACGTGAGAATCGTGAGTCCAATGTTACCGTAAAAAAAGTTTTCATTGGAGGCTTGAAGGATAATCATGATGAGGAGTGTTTACGCGAGCATTTCTCGCAATTCGGAAACGTTGTCAGCGTCAAAATTCTTACAGACAAAGCCACGGGTAAACGGCGTGGATTTGCATTCGTGGAATTCGATGATTACGATGCCGTCGACAAAGCTATTTGTAAGTCACGATCTGCAACGTAGATTTCCACTTAATTATTCACATTTGAATTCCAATTACAGTGCAGAAAAACCACTCCATTAAATATGTTCTGGTTGACGTAAAGAAGTCTGTTTACAAACAAGAAATGCAAAAGCGTGCCGCAGCAGCTGGTGGTCCCGGAGTCGGACCAAATATGAACAACCAAGTGCCACCACAACTTCCTCCAGGTCCTTATCAGCCCAATCCTCCAATGAACGGACCCCCGCAACCACCCGTGAACTACAACAATTGGGGACCACCAAATAGCTACAACGGCTACAACCAGCCTCAGCCTCCAATGAACAACTGGAACTGGAATCAACCACCACAAAACAATTGGAATGGTCCTCCTAACAGCCAATGGAACCAGGGCAACTACGGCCCACCACCGCCTCAGCCGAACTGGAACAGCGGTCCACCTCCACCGCAAGGCAACTGGAATAACTGCCCGGTGCCACCACAGGGTAACTGGAACGCCGGTCCACCACCACCACAACAGCCGCCACAAAATTTCGGCAGCGGCTATCAGCAGAACTACGGCGGTGGTCCACAGAAAAGCAACTTGGGCAGCAATGTCCGCAAAAATCCATACAGCACACCTGTCGGAGGTAGGGAGTAGTCAGTTGAAATTGCGTGTGCTCATTATTATTTATTGATCGATTCATTTTGTTTCAGTAAACATCGATCCACAGCAGACCGTTCCGCCAGTTAATGGCACTCGCCGCTACTGATTCGAATACGGCAGGCGGCCGTGTTTTAGGAGCGGTGAGTAAAAAGGTAAGCGATGTGTGACGCCTTTAGTGTGTATAGCTGCCTAGGTTTCAGACGAAAGACGAGGGCTTAAGGTATTTTATCTACAAAAAAACAGAGGCTCTTAAGGCTAAGTCTTCTCCGATACAAATTTACGTATTTTATACTTTTTATGCCTTTTTTTTTTTTGCTAACTTATCTACAACCTAACGGATTATCTTTATTCACTAGGACGATCATCTACAATTTTAAATCTTTTGCAAGTCAAGACAGAGAGCTCTAAGAACTAATACACAATCAATTAAGTAAATAAAGTATGGAATGGTATCGCCAATCGTAAAACTAGGTATAAAAATGAAATTAAATTATTGCGTGAAAATTATTCTACTCTACTTTATAAAAAAAAAAAAAAAAAACACAAAAACAAAAGACTAATCTGAAGTAGTGTTTTAAAACGATGCCAAACATTTTTAAGATTTTCTAATATTCTTCTTAATGTATCCGGCAGCAGCGCATTTCGTAAATATTTGAATATTTATGCGATAAAGATTGTATAATTGTTTAATTTATTCCTTATGAATAACAATAGTTTATAAGAAATATTTATGACTATAATAAAGAGCCACACATATTTTAATTACGTATTCAAAGGTCTACAATTATTAAATTACATTTACATTTTTGTATTTTAATTATTATTGTTATGTATTTCCTTTTAAGTTTAGTATGTCCATTAAAGTAAGCATTATAAATTATTATTTATTTTATTGTATATATTTTAGCCCTCAAAAAGAAAAATCTTACTACTAATTCAGGCAAAAAAAAAAAAACAGTCTTGGTGGTGGTAAGAGTTTTGCAATTTCGTGTGCATGCGCAATTAAGTAGTCTGTTAGAGTACCTGTAAGGATTCTCGACTCAGCTTCTTTGGTGTCTATGACTAGCAATTTAGAGTGCATTTTGCAGCTCATAGAAAATTGTTTTTTACTGGATAAGTAATGAGATTGAATAATCTGAATACAGTTTAGATGATCTTGTACCTAAGATGGATGAGTTCATATTTGCAACATATGTTGCAGTTGCACTGCACAAAATATTTTACAATGCAGAAATGAACACGAATACTGCCGCAGGTTTGCAGCTGTACGCTCAGATTTCTATTTTCTTTATTGCTTTCATGTCGGTGCAGATATTGTACCGACAACCCCACAAGAAACCACGTTAATTTTTTTCACACGAAACATCCAACGGCGTAATCATGTGATTTTTCACTCCTCTCAATTTGCACTAAGATAAATTCTTTAGCAGGTCGCTTAAACGTTAGCCCATAACAAGTCTATGAAAGAAAAATACCGAAAACTTACAATACAAGGAAAAAAGTCGTCTTTCTGAACATTTTGTTCTCCAAATGCGCTATATAAATTTGGATTGTTTTCCTTAACAAAATAGTTTCATTCGCCAGCATTCAATTATAATCAAATGCTTTTGTATTTACAAATTTGGGGTGAATTCAAATGTGCAACATTTTTTTGCCCACGCATGCATTGTACAAAATATTTTCTCAATACAAGGTACACGCCGCAAGGTTGGTACAGCATTTGCAAAAAGGATTCATAAAAGCAACAAGTTTTGCTACCGCAGTATACCCTGCAGTTAAATAACATAATACAAATTCACTGCGACTTTGATCCCAGTTTTCTCGTCGTCTTGTATTTATCAACGCAATTTTCAACTTCTGAAATGCAAGAGTTATGCAGTTTATTTGCATTTGTTTAAAGTTTGCAGCAGTTTAACATTTATGAATTGGTCTCTCGACTGAAACTTGGTTACTTTTCATCACAAAAAATAAGAATAAGATCTCGAAGCAGTTCGAAACAATAGTGCCTGTGCTTAGTATTTTAATGTTGTGAACTGTTGCGTTAATGTGGCGTAAGTAATTGTTAGATTCAAATGGCTGGCTTCAGAGGGTCGACAGCTACACTTGCGGTCAAAATAATAGCTGTGTTGTTTTCTGAAGAATACCTTTTTGCAACTTGAGTATAATCTCTTACTGAATGATTGGATTGGAATTTTATTATAAAATAAGAGTTATCAACATTTCAAAATAATTTATGGATGAACATATGTCCATTTTATGGAGCTGCTTGGCTTTTTATGTATCACCGCTATTATTTTGACCGCAGCTGCATATAGGTTGTGTTTCCACACATGCCGGGTAAGATTTTCGCACCTCATTACAAACTAACAAGAGTTCGCAACGAAGCGACGGATATGATTGATGCTGATTTTGTGTAGATAGCTTAGATTATCATACTCGTCTAGATGAGTTTCTTGGATGAAGCCAAGCCCTCTCCAAGATTTGTTCCCCCATCACTGCGACTTCTAGAATATTCGTTATTAAGACCAGAGAAATTGGTGCTGTTACCCATATTAACATTAACAACAGTCATCCCGTTTAGTGGTTGAAGATAGATTTAACGCTGCGTAGCTCCTATTCGCTAACCACCACAAGTAACAACTTCTTTAAGATAGTTTTCGTAAGCTGTAAATTACGACTTTTTACCTTCAACATAAACGAACATATCAGCAATCAAGGACTCAATCATATTATTCTTAAAATAGCATGCAGTTACTTGAAAGGGTTTTCCATTTAGAAGCTTGAACCCATAAACGTTGAATTAAAAGTACAAGTTTGTCTCATATACTTACATAACATTGTGCCGATTTGTCATTTGTTTGTTTTTTTTTTTTTATTATTTTATTTGACAACGAATATTGTAGTTAACAGGTCCACGTGTGGTAAGTTACAGAAGTTGGAGTGCGTGCATGGTGTTTTCCTTTATTGTTGTGTCATAATTTTATTAACTTCAAATAAAAGAAAAATTTACAAAAACAAAATCGTGTTTTTCTTTAAAGTTTAAATATCGTGGATATCCACTGCATTATTTTGCAGTGGAATTTAGAAATTGACAAAGGTAAGCAATAGTTGTGAACATCTGGAGATCTTTGTGATTTTAAAAGAAAACCTTGGTGAGTGGACATGTGCGTCAATCGTCTTTCTAAAAAAAGGAATTTTTAGCTAAACTGTACGTCAGGTCGTAGACAATTAAATTTGATAGATGGCTGTGCAAAATGTAAAGGAGTTATAACCCTACCAACTCGAAAGCCTTTGTTAAAAGAGGAGGAACTCAATGCATTGTCAGGATGTTAACGTGTATTTGCTCAGATTTATAAAGAGAATTCGTAATAATCAAAGAAGAAGAAAGAACTTATTAAGGATTTTTTTTGAGAACGGTTATATTAAAGACTTAAGTTAATCGACGCAGCTTGTACGTCGGACTGTTAAGCAACCGTACCCGTAAAGCAGTACAAAAACACAACAAACAATTTTTTTCATGGCCTCACATCTAGTCAGCGATTGACAATCCCTACTAGGGCAGTTTTTTTTATAAAAAGTTTTTGCAATTTATCGTCAGGAATGGGCATTAAATGTTGAATTGTAACTGCAATCAGTCATTCACACCCGCCTTATCGGACATCGTTGAATCCTTTGTTACTTGCTATATCCCAAAACTATCTGCTTTATCATTATGATCGTACGGTAATAAACGTACTTGTTATGTGTTCTTTGACACGTGTAAGACGTGTTTTATTTTATCATAACCAGTATCACACAGAAGGTCGCTTCTATGGGTTTTAAAGTTCATTCTTCCAACACATTGCAGTACTGCACAATACTGAAGATTTACAACATAGCCAAAGAAGAGCATTACAACAGCATGAAAGAAAAATGTTGGCAGGTGGCCAACAATTATGTTTGCCATATTCCATGCAGTCGGCAACACGAACAAAATCACTGCCAATTTCGCAGTGTGACAATTCTTAAAGGAATTGTCAACTCCGTTAAGCATTGACAAATTACATTAATTAATGCAATGCTTTGCGAGACTGCCACAGTTTTACTTTTATGGATTCACCCTGTGTTTTTATCGCCACTAAAATAAGATTCACGATTAGTCAACCTTGATTAATCCAGCTGATCTTTAACAAGTCCTGTGTCAACGTCGGAGCTATACTCTTTCTATTAAAGTTGTCGATGTGAAGACTCTATTTGTTCAATAAAAAAAAAAAAAACAAATGCCAAAAATAACCGGAAGCCTAATGTGAAACAATTAAAACTTATCTCTCTTCGTGCTTTTTATAAATGGGGAGGTTTTGATAGCTCTATATTTTGAGAACTTACTGACGGATGTACTAAAAAGTAAAAGAGACATAAACGCATGAAACACTACGAAGAGGTTTATGATTCGCATTCGAGTTTATCTCAGCCAATTGCAGTCAGTGAGAATAGAAAAAAAAATACAGTTGACTAAGATCCTGCTGATAGTCAGCTGTTCATTTTTAATCGACGTACCAGGCTATCTTCCCGCAATATTTTTTGCAAAACACTTCTTACACTGTACGTAAATAAATGAATGTTAAACAATTTATTTGAAGTTAAATAAGTTTTTATTACTCTCAGTTCTTTAATTTACATTGAACAAATTAATTCACATTCTTACCATTTAAACATATATGAATGTAAGTAAATATACTTACTCCAAAATTCTCACTATCACAACAGAGCTTTTCATTTTCTCTGCTCCAGCTCCATCGGAAATAGCTGAAAAGTTGAGAAAAGAAGACTTACCTCTGGAACGATACAACATCTTCCTCTCAACCAGACCGAAGTTTTTGTCTGTTTAATAATTGTAGCCCGCTTAAAGAAACAAAAAAATGGAAAAAAAAATATATTTTCTTTTTAGATATCCAATCCATTTCCACCAGAGCATGTATGTGCAAAGTTCCTTACTAAACTAAACTAAATATTTGCAAACACTTTCTTTTTCATGCAAGTTTGAAATATAATTTAATGGAGAAAAAAGCATATAAAAAATTATTTTAAGCGTGTCTGTGTATGATAAAGTTAATTTTAACCCTTATGACCGTATGGTCCCATCCAAAAGAACTATAGAATAATCCTATGTCTTCCAAGCAATCCATTGAAATCAAAAAATAATCATGTCAAAAAAAATAATTAAAGCACAGTTCGGGTTAGTTAAAATTCGAATTCTTTCTTCCTTTTTTGTTTTTGCACCGATGATTGTCATGTCAAGTTATGTAAAGATTAAAAAGCTATTGCAGTAAAATAATTTTCACCTTTTAATTGATATTTAGTCAGGCAAAACTAGGTTGAAAAAAACCCACAACACGCACTTAAAACGATGTACCAATACCTCACACAAAAAAAATTAAATTTAAACTTAAGTGGTCCTACTTAAATGGAGAATATCAATGAGCTACAACTAAATACGTGCATTAACTAGACGAATTTAAACCTGATTCGCTTCTTAAAAAATGTTTGATGAATACGTCCAAAACTTACAGAGCTACTAAAGCTACCTTTCACTCGGACTGGGAAAAAATGATAGCAAAACAATTCAATTACTCATTACTTGTAATTGTAGTTGAATTTCCTTCAAATGCAATAACTTTAATTTCTGTTTAAGAAACTTTAATTTCCCATTACATGTAATTGAAAAGCTCAATTACGTCTAGCTCAATAACATTCTGCTAATCAGTATAAATCAGTAGTGGTCAAAATGCTGTAATGATGATATATTTCTACTAGCATTACATTTTTTACTTTAATTAATCACGTTTTGAAAATTTGGTATACTTAGGCCAAAGCTAGGCCCATTGTGCTGCTAACCATATTTGGGGTTCCCACAATTAAAAGGATTTAGGCAACGAATTTGGTTGATGAGATTATACACCGCCTAATAGCATTACACAAAACGTAATTAAAAAATTATTTTAAATACATTTCTTAGAATTGTATAAAGTAATAAGCTTCATTACACTAGTGAGGCTATTCATTTAAAAATAAAAAGACAGGGGAGTCTATGTCGCCTCCTTTAGGAAGTTAAAACAATCAATTAACATGAAGAAAAGATTTATTAAAAAACAATAGCAATATTTACAATAAAGTACTATACCAATTCACCAGCCAGAAACTTGTTCTTTAATTCTACATGTAAATTTTTGGTTTATTATTCTATAATAAACCTTTGTAATCGTAACAGAAAAAAAAAATTAACACCCTCTCAAACTTTCACAGTTTGTGTTTGGCGGGTTGTAGAGTGTATTTTTTATTGTGTTAAAAGTTTTCGAAAAATTCACGTGTAAACTGAAAATTAAAAACAAAAAAAAAGAACAAGTTCAGATCATTTTTTCTTAAATTGGAAGATGGAGTGCTAAATTGGTTTTTGCTGGTTAATACTTATATCAATTCTGAATCGAACACAAAAAATTGAATGATTTTATGTCTTCTAGTTTTTGAGAAAATTGAATTTGAAATGAAATCTATATATTCATATATAGAAATATATTCGATTGTCCTTTTGTTTTGTCTGTCACTGTACACGTATGCAATTAAAAGTGACATTAATTATTTTTCCTATTTTCGTTTTTCTTTATTTTTATGTGATTGAAGTTTTTTTGGTTTCTAGTTTTTTTTTTTTTTTTAATAAAATGTTCTCATATGTTCGAATTTGTCGAATTTTTAGGCTAATATAAGTGAACTCCGGGTAAATGATTTTTTTTTTAATTATTCGATGTTCGCTTAAGAGAAAACACCGCTTAAAAGAAAAAAAAAAGTTGGGGCAAATTGATGTTTCAGTTAGTTGACTTTACACAAAAAATAATGGAAGCTGTGCTTTTCTTAATTTCTTTGAAAATAAATTGCTTTTTTTCAATTATTTGTAATAAGTAACTGAAATTATTTCAATTTAAATTAAAAGTAATTGTAATTGAAAAAAAAAAAATAATTGCAAGTAATCGAGGTCTTTCAAAATTTCAAAATTTATATCATTAAATCCCAAGTCTGCTATCAACAAGTATTTGTGTCTGTGCATTTCAAATTAAGCTTTACATTTTCTGTTTTTGCCAATATCTCGTAGTAGGCTTGAGAGTGTGGCTCCCACGACTAATCAAAGAGAAGACAAATGTTTGGTATGAGATTTATCGAAAAAAAAAAATTAGAAACACTTAATATCTTATTTTTCATATTACATAGGTATACTCTAATTCATTCTATGTAAACATTATTTATATATTCTTGATAAATAAATGAAAATTAAGTAAAAAAAAAACAATAAAATGCAATGTATTTTACCTATATGGAAAGGTTATATACTAAATCATAGTTTTATAAATATCAATCAGGCAAGCAAAGCCATGCTCAAACGATTTAAGTATTTTTTCTTAAGTTACAAAACATCAACAATTGAGGAAAAACTCACACAATCTAACATTTAAACCCCTTACGTAGAATTGGACACTTCAATGAAGACTCTGTAATTTGCTGGATAATGTTGTTTTTTCCTTTATGGAAATAAAAATGTTTGTGACTTCAATATACTTAACATTTTCAGCCATTTTATGCTAAGTTATTGTCGCATCAAAATGGCACCAAAAGGTAAACAAACATCAGTTGAAATAAAAAGATTAGTGTTGTCGCATAATCAGGATGGAAAATCAGTTCGTAAAATAGCCAAAATTGTAAAACGGAGCCATTCTACAGTACAGTAAAACCTGTTAAATTGGACCACCCTCGGGAACGAGATGGATTATAGGGGAAAATTTGGAAGGAATACATTACGTTCGGTCCGATTATAGTGTCCCGATTAGTAGGTTTTACTGTACATGAAATAATTTCACGCTTTAAGAATGAAAATTAGATCCGCAATGTGAGCAGAAAAGACAGGGAAAAAAGCTGGAGCAATATGATGAGACGCTACTTATATATCAAATCAATGAAAACCCTTTCTTATCCTCGAAATCTCTTGTTTTTTTTAAAAGAGATGAGAAATAAGAAAGTTAGGAGATAATAGGCAGAGTACTTCGAGATCAGCTCGAAAGAAACCATACATAAGTGAAAAGAACGGAAAAGAAAGGCTCAAGTTTGCTACGAAGAATATGTCGTTCTAGAAGAATGTAAAACTAAATATATTTTTTATAAGTGAACCACAAGATATTACAACATTATAAATAAGACTTTGTTCACGGATGAAAACAAAATTAAACCTAAAATATTCGGACGGGTAAGTCTATGTATGGAGAAAAGTAAATGAAGAATTCTCCCATAAACATACACGGGCTACTGTGAAACATGGCAGTGGGTTTGTCATGGTTTGGGGATGTATTTCGAGTGCTGGTGTTGGTAACTTGCATTTTGTTGAAGGTATAATGTATCAAAAAGCATATCAACATTTTGAAGCAACATCCGGTACCCAATGTCAGCAAACTTAAAATACAAGACAATTTTATATTCTACCAGGACAACGACCCACAGCACAAGTCTTATTTAGGTTGTGGCTATTGTATAACTGTCCCAAAGTGCTTAAAATGTCTGCACAATCACCTGATCTGAATGCAATCGAATGAATGAGACGGAACATCAAATAGCCCAAAAGGACTTTCGAAATATTCAGGAGCTCTGGTCTTCAAGAAGAATGGGAAAAAAAAGCCCTGCAATGTCTTAAACTTGTTTCTTTAATGATTCGACGCCTCGAATAAGTTATAAAATCAAAAGGATACACCGAACAAGTACTGAACATTAAGTGTCCGATTATGCGTGAGGTCGAATTGTTAAGTCGTTTTGGTTTTTCTCAAATTGCTTTCTATTCTTCTTATTCTTTGTGCGGCGCTACAGTCCGGAGTGGACCTGGGCCTCCTTTAACAACCTCCTTCATCCAGCATTCTATTCCGTTGTTTGAAATAAGATTTTGGTTACCAAAAAATGATTTTAAGTTTTGCTACAAAATAAAATTATCATAATTCAAAACCTCAGTACATTTTTTTGAACAAATCATGACAAAAAATGTTTTTTTTGTATCCGATTAGTCTTGGAAGCCACTGTATAAATGAAGCTGTTATAAATGTATATATTTTAGCAAACGATTTACATCGCCTTCACAAGACAACAAATTGACAAGTTTTTGAAGCAAAATATACCTGCGTTAACTATAAAACATGTTTGCGCTCAAGAAGTCATAAAAGTTATTTTAAATTGGAATATAATGAAACAATACTAAATATTTAATATTGGTGGTCAAACACTAAAAGCCGGCATTGGAAAATCGTTCAATATTTGAGATTGCACTGTTGAAACTGTTTAAGACTCAATTACACCTTAACTATAAAGCATTTAAATAATAAAAATCTATAAGGGAGAAAAACTTAAATGCATAAAACAAATCTTAAAATGTGTAGAACTTTTCGTAAAGAATTCATATTAAAGTGAACAGAGTGCCTCGTTACTATGTAACCAAGTGGATACCAAGGAAACGCTAGAAAATAAAATTTCGTGCTCTTTGCAAACGAAGAAAAGGAAGATGACTTCAATGGGTTCTATACAACAATGTACGCAGAATTTTTTTTTACCCACTTTATCACGTTCACATTTTCGTTTCTTTATATAAAAAAATGTGTATAAAAAAAAGTGTCGTTGCTTACGAAACGTGTTAATTGGAAAATGTACATATGATAAAATCAGATAACCTCAAAACGACCTGACCAACAAGAAAATAGTACACGATACAAATAATTTAAAACGAGCTTACGACGACCGATGAGACTTCCGCTTTTAAGCCGAAAGCGCAATTATTTTATGTTCCTCATCGTTAATTGTTGTTGGAGTACTATTTAATTGACCCAATAAGTGCATTTCTGGAAACATGAATTTCATCAACTTGAGGCTGTATTTTACAACTGACACAAGGGATTACGTTAAATCGTGTACGAAAAAAAAAAGAACGACACAAACAACTAATTTTCACTTCACACGTGTCGAAATGCAATCGTGTGCTCTACTACTACATGATGTAATGCAAAGTATATAGATATGTAAATTAAAATACATCAGAACAACAGAGGCGCCGCATCTATTGAGGTGAGTGACATCCGGATGGATTTTACAACGTCAACAAAATGCGTCAGTAACGATGTAGTGTGAGATTACGATGCACTTCACGTTTTTTTTTTTAACATATTTACATGTAGAAGGTTGACCTTTTTTTACGTTGAAAAATTTACCAGACTGTGTGCCTTATCAATTTAATTTCTATCTGACAAATTCCAATAAACAAATAGTAATAGTTGAAAGCAAAAGGAGACGATGAATGAATTGCTATTTTGTTATTTTAATCCTGACCTTTGCGAACCACCTAAAACGTGCAATCTGATTGTAAGTATTCGCAAAAATTTCACACAACGTTGAAATCTATACTTTTTCTACTTCGACTCCTAATCCAATGGACGATTCAAAAAAAGATAGTTTTTCAATATTGTTTGATTTTGCTGAAAATATTATCTTAGCAGGCGAAGGTGGAAAACTTGATAACATGACTAAAATACAAAAGCATGCCCGACAAAAAAAAATTTAGGTTAAAGTCAAACACAAAAACGGTTGATAATAACAATGAATTAAAACGAAATTTTCTATCAGCATTGCATCAGCACGACAACATCATAAAAAATCAGGAAATCAACCCTTTTCCTATTGAGTAACAAAAATAACGAGCTACAACGAATATAATTTATGTTGCATACCCCCACATTTTCCACCATTTAATGCATTGAAATTCTTATCAACAACCCACTCGGCTTAGCTTATGAATGAAAAATATTTCACTATCTTATCATACCATACTCTAATTATGTTTTTTATAGGAAATAATATTAATATATCACCTTACGACCTGTCAATAGTATTAGCCCCCACTTTCAGTAGAATTTCCTGTCATGCTGTTTTCTAATTCTTAAACAAGTTTTTTTTTTTTAATAAAGAATAAATATGCAAAAGTAGTTTGCTTCAGCCCCACTGACATTCGATCATTGCATATTTAAGAAAAATGTGTATGTAGAAAATTATATTCAATTATATACATACCTATGATATACCACCATAATATAAATATTTATATAATAGAATATTTATATAATCTATAGCTGCTGAAAGTTAAGCGAATTTGTTTGTTTTTGTCTTTGGTTTGATTATTTTTTTTTTGTATAAGATAAATAAGAATGCTACCCCCGTGAGAGGGATGATGATTTAACATATTAATATATGCGCATTGCAATAAACTTACATATTTATTATTTCATATAGATATATATAAATAGTTTTACATATAATTGCATTTACTTGAGAGTTTTCAATTGTCCCTTTTTGTTTAATGGTCTTTCAATTTCAATGCAAGTAAATTATGGTTTAGTTTTTTGTAATTAAATATTTATTGGAAATACAATATATTCAAAGAAAAAAAAAATAAGAAGATAATAATAAGAATGAAAAACAATGAAAAATACAGACAATTTTACTACCCCATCAACACTTCACAGATTTAATTGTGAAAAAAAAAAAAAATAAACAATGAGAAAGACCAGCAGGGTTGGAAGCACAATAACAGCAGGAAGTAGACGATTTTGTTCAATATGTTGTGATTGTGCTGTGCCCTTACCAATCATTTAATTCATTTATATAAATTTTATATAATACTCCTGAATTCTATTTCTTTAATAGATATGTGTCTTGTCGAATTTTTATCTTTCATATTTTTTTCTTTTTGTTTCTTTACTATTTATTTATTTAATTTTCACTTTTAAAATAAATATTCAGTTCTTCTTCTCGTTATTGGCTGATGTTTATTTTTTGTAATAATTTTGTTTTTTGTTTTTTTTTTTTTTTTGTTATGTAATGTTTATAGAGTTTCTTAAAAAATATTCTGCGATCTTATTTGGAGAGATAGAGATAAACACATGACGTCACTTTTGTTCTGGTTTTTTTTTTTAAGATTTTCATATAATTAGGTATACATCTTACATGCCTAAAGTAAAGAGAGATAAGATATTTATAGAAAAATTATGATATATATAAAATAATATGAAAAAAAAAATATTTGGATAAGGTTTGAGAGACAGAGAAAAATAAAAAAAATAAATAAATAAAGGATTTTTAAACCCGATGTAGTTGTTGCCCATATTTTCTTTTGTCTTAACTTTAACATACACAGCCATAAATATGCGCATAAGTTTTATTTTAGAATAAGTATTATGTATCACATTTTATTGTTATCATGATAATGTGGCACACCCCACTCTCACAATAAACCTTAAATAAGTGTCCTGGCAATTCCACTATATACCGTGGGTATGCAATGAACTTAATTGTCGTTGTGTCAGTACAGGGAGAAGCTCTTAAAATTATGTCGTCTATAGCTTCTGTATAGTAACTTAAGACAATAGAACTAATAAAACAATAGATAAAAGTACTAATGTATGTATATAGCAGTGGTATCCTTTTTTTGAGAATGCAATGACTCTAAATATGGACTACCTAGGTGCAAGCATTCGCGCCATTAAATTACAACACAACATAAAAAGAAAACAACTTTAAATATAACATAATAAACAACGAAACGCACAAAAAATGCACACAAAATTCGCGCGAATTTACTCACTACTTACAAAAGGAGGAAAACTAAAACAAACAAAAAAAAAAAAGAAGAACACAAGCGCAGGGACGATTGCAAACATACCTGCAAATATAGTCTTTAATATTGCCGATTTGATGCACGTCCTGATGCGCCGCCACCTTTAATTGGTGTGTAATTTGCCGGGGGAGGTTGTTGCTGCGTACTATACGAGTTATAGTAGCCTTGGGCGGAACCATACGTGGTCTGCGGAATGTTCCCTGAAAATAGTTTAGATTTGATGCCAGCTATTCTACGTTTCTTTCTTTCAATTTCCTAATCATAATATGTGATTAAATGTGTATGGTTAGTAAACAAAAAAAAACAAAAAAAAAAAAACGGAAGAATACAAAACGAGTGGTAAAGTGGTGGTGTCGTAATTTGTCGCATCAGATTCATTAGTGACAAAAAAAAAACAAAAAAAAAAAACTCTAGAGGTTCGACTTAGTACAAGCTAGAGTAGAGACCTTTTGTGACTAGTTAATAGTCAAAAGGGACAGACAGAAAAAAAGAAAGAGAGTGAAAAGAGAGTAGAGCAGAACAAGAGATATGCGTATTCCACAGGTGGCCTAAAGAATTGAATTCATTGAATTTTGCTTTTTTTTTTTTATCACGCACTCACGCAGATGGTCCTAATGAGCAAATTTAAAAAGAAACACCCTCTTCCCCCCAACTATAAGGACAAATCGTGTTTGATTTCTTACCATAATTATTTCCTGCCGTTACACCATACGGATTCATACGATTTCCACCTAAATTACCGGCCTTTGTTGGACCACCATTATAAGCTTGTTGATACTCACTGCCAAAATTATTACCACCAGTCCAATTGGTGGGTGGTGCTGCAGCTGCTGGCGGGCCTTGTGGCGGGACAGCAGTGGGCGCTCCATAACCTTGGCTCTGATTCCAACCTCCTTGATATGCGGGCGGGGCATTATTCCAAACGTTCGCTGTGTTCTGTGGAGGGTAAGTGTATGCTTGTGGTGGCGCTGCTCCAGCCGGTGGTGGTTGGCTGTATGCATTTGTGTAGCTATTCATTCCCCAGCCATTATTTGCGTAACCCTGTGGTGGCGGTGCCATCTGACCGGGCATTGCATATTGTCCATTGTTTTGTGGTACTAAGCCGCCGGGGCCCTGTTGAATTTGATGTTTACGCATAACTTCCTGTTTGTATACTGATTTCTTAACGTCCACAAACACAAATTTAATTGTGTGATTTTTTTTCACTGGAAATTAAAAAATAAAAGAAATAGTTTGTAGATTTAAGTGATGTAGAAAATACGATTAAAATCGCTAGAGTATGTCTGTCGGTTAAATAAGTGACATGGCTAGACATGGTTCAGAGGTCTGATTTGCATGACCTTTTTCCACAGACGAAAAAAAAAAGCAGGGCTCTATGGAATTTCACAATGATGATAATATTTCATCTACAAAAATGATATCAACTGTAAAGCATTTGCTTAAGTCGAGCTGGTGATGTCCAAAGGGCTGCCCGTTTATTGCTTTTCAAGCTAAGGCATGCTTTTATTCATTTTAATCCGTTTTGGTCGGGTATTTTCGCGGACATCGCTTCAAATCTGGGGAATGCCGTACATCGCAACAGACAGTAGCTGACGTGATTTTGGACATGAGTCTGATACACATTGAATTCACTCGCCACAACGATGTTGGGTTAAGGTTGGGTTAAAAGCAAAATGCTGTGCGGGTTCACAATTCCAACTGATAGATCGTGTTAAAAAGATTAGATTTAAATTGTGCTATATTATGTGACAGTCGAGCAGTTTATGCAGACAGCTGAAGGAAATAAGTTTCATTCAAAAGTAAACACATTTCCCAGAGAGCTCAGTGCAGTACTCGTCTTCAGATTTGGTAACTCATCCACTTAGCAACTTAGCAGAGGCACTCGAAACTGTGAAGTTACGAAAGCAGGGAAGATTATAAGACAAGAAACACTCGATAAGCTTCTTTTTTTTTTCCTTCTAAATCCGTGCCTACACATACACGCTTTCACTTTGTTTTTATTCCAAAGTACCAAATATTTTTAGGAATGCCTTACTCACAACAAAGCGTCTGCGCTTGTATCGCTGAGCGGGCAGTCACATTAACCTACGCTCTGCAGTGTATCACCAGACGGACACAGTGGGGCTCACAGGGAATTTATGACTTGTCTGGTGTCGTCACATTGACCCAACCTAGCCTTGTGCCGTTGATATCTCTGTTCGAGATGTAATTAAGCCTCTAAGGCGATAAAAACATAAGAGATAGCAAATTTTGTTTTGATTTTCGGAACCTGTGTGGGCTATCATAGTCCCATAGAAAGATTTTAGTTAGTAAACAGACTTCGGAGATGTTCGAAATCCGTCACCTCAAACTGTTTCGGCAAGTTTTTTTTTTATTTTCTACCCCATGCCTCAGCCTCAGCTTCTATTGACACACTCCGTAAATAGGTTTCCTAAATCAATATTCCGACAAAATACATGCGCACAAAAAAAAGAAAAACAATTAGCGTGGCTATAATTTGCGACATGAATCCTTAGTTGTGTTTCTCGGATTAATTAGCTTTTCCACACGCTATTTTTGACAAATGTCCGACGAGATACAGCAGGCGTGCTTTGAAAGCCAACAATGCTGCCACTACACAGATACACACATTAAAAAAAAATAATTTTGGTATCTACTTACAAACTGCTTTGTCTACTGCATCGTAGTCATCGAACTCGACAAATGCAAAGCCTCGCTTACGTCCAGTCGCCTTGTCTGTGAGAATTTTGACTCCAATCACGTTTCCAAATTGCTGGAAGTAGTCCTCTAGACAAGCCTCATCGTGGACTTCCTTTAGGCCGCCAACGAATATCTTCTTCACCGACGCATTCGACTCGGGCTTATCTAGTTCTGGACGAGGAAGTGCACGTTTCGCATCAACAGCTCTGCAAAAGAAAAGAAGAATACAAAAAATTAAAGTCAACCATTATCACATTTTTTAGAGATTTGCTTTTTTTTAGGTCAATAAACTGCTTAACTTACTTTCCATCAATTACATGCGGTCGAGCTAATTGTGCCTGATCAACCATAGAAGCCTTTGCAAAAGAAATGAAGCCAAATCCCCGGGAACGTTTGGTTGCCGGATCTCTCATGACAACAACATCTGTAACCTCACCCCATTGCTCATAGAATTGTTTTAATGAATCTTCATTTGTCATTGGCGAAAGTCCACCAATGAATAATTTTCGCAAATGCTCCAGTTCAGTTGCTTCTTCCTGAAAAACAAAAAAAAAATTAAAAGGGGAAAAATTTCGACAATTTTGTGCCTCAAAGTCGCCATTTTGATGTCTGTAAAACGAGTTCATTTCTATTTTAGCGAATGATAATCCAATTTGTCTGTTTTAACGACGATTTTGTGAAGTATTTGGATTACTTACCATTCCGTTGCTCATTGATCTGTTCATGTAGTTATCCTTATGCATACTTTTCTTTAGATTTCAATTTAATTAAGAAGGCCGCACACAATAAATGATGCTAATCCTCCTTTCTCCGCAACTACACTGAACTAACTGAAGTCAGACAGGGAATTCAACCGACGGCGTCGGTTCAGCGAATGACAGAAATAATCGAAGTGTTGTCGTGGGTTTTTTATTTGAATACTTCTAAAACGTGGAACGTTTTGAGACTGAGAACTGAGACGGAAGAATGTGTAGTGGTCAATGTGAGTACCCGATTAGGAATATATAATTTTGACGATAGTAAATTTGAATGGAAAAGTTGAAATCTGTTCAACTAAAAATACTTATTCCATTTCGAAATACGAAAATTATAAGCATAATTATAGTTGAAATGTCTACAGAAAATGTGTAAGTGCTAATCTAAATAATTTTCAAGTTTTTAGAAGTGATGGATAGTGCATCGGACTGCGAAATTAGGCTCTGGCCCTTTAAGGGGTATTACGCACATTATAAATATAAGTACAGACTGTCACAAAAGTAAGTTTACACCAAAGTTACCTTTGCTTTGGTTATTGGTTGTTTGTAAAGCAATGGTTGCTGTACAATTCGCATAAACCGTTTATATTTTTGTGTTTTTTGAAAGAAGCACAAGGAAAGCTAAAAAGCAAATATACAGTAACCTCTCGATGATTTGAATTTCATTGGACCAGGGGGGGGAATTATGGAGGCTTGCAAAAATTTTTTTTTTTGGCATTTTCATCACGTACGCATTTTATCTAAGGGTGGTTAAAGAAAAACAAATAAGCTTGACTTCGAGTCACACAAGCCATCATTTTCGAACGTTTTATACAAAGTTTTCTTCGATTTATAGAGATTTATTTAGGGGACTGTGAGACTGCATCTATTTACAGAGGTTTTCGAATTACCGAGTGTTCACTGTAATTAGTTTCCTACGGTTTTTTTTTAATAAGAAAACGAAAGCTTAGATAATTTACAAAACATACAATAAAAATATTTTTGTTTTTCTAGATTCAATATTTTTTTCAAAATTGGCATTTCTTTAATTTTTTGTAGAGATAAAATGCCCTTTGCTGAAATGTTGTTCTCTTCGGGCATACATTCAAGTAAAGCATATATACATTAAAGAATCGATCTGCAACCCGTGTTTTAGCTTTCGATAAAGGAGAGGCCAGAGTAACTTCACTTTCAGCAAGCAGTTCGGAAACGGATGAAATCAATTTCCTTTCTCCTAAGATATTTCTAGGCAATGTAGATAGTGGTAGCTTATCATCCTCATCGCAATTACTCTTCGTAGTCATTAAAATATTTCAAAATTTCTTAATACATGAACCCACGAAATTGCACTAATCGGGGTAGCATTTTCAACAAGTTGCACTTAAGTGTAGCAAACATCTAGGAGTTGCGTGAATCGTAGCCTTAAGCGAGAGCGTACTGTAATTTTAGTAATCACTTTATAGCTGATCTCAGCTGAGTGCACACTCAACTAATCTTCAACACTTACGTGCTTTATTCCGGCATAAAAGGGCTAAGCAAACCTCTTTTAGCAAGCTTCAGTCGATCCTATCCGATCGAACTCATTTTTAGGGAGTTTGCGCATAAAGATTGCATTATCTCCATAAGATTTACATTACCGAGCTCCGTAATGTTTTCCACTGTTTTTACTTTTTCTACTACTGACTGACCTACTGACTAAATTCAAATCACACATGGTTAAGACTCATTATTTCAAAGGGCTTATTTCACTTCGCGTAAGAAAAGCTAGTAACTTGTCTCCCACAAAGTAGAATAATTGCTTTGCACAATGTACATTTTCAGCGTTCAATGTAAAATTTTTAAAATCGCTTTCGCTTTTCAATTAACAAGCACCAAGATAAATGCTTACATGTTCCTTATCGATTTCCCTTTCAATCGCTACTGTTTAATTCATAAGCAATTGATAAAAACGATTTTATATTTCAATGAATTTTCCATACAAAATGTCTACCCTGTAATGAACTGTGAAAATTTTATTTCTCTGATCGGGTTCGGATCTCACCACCAGACGGCGCTGAAACTACTTTCTGAAGTGTGAATATATCTCATTTTTATATTCTGTAGGAAATCTAAGAGTTAAAAAAAATGTTTATTATTTTCATAACAGCAAGAAGAAGAATGTTTGCGAATACGAAAAATGATATTTGAATTTCGCAGATCTTAAAATATTCTTGAAATATTCTTGAAATTTTTGAAGTAAACGCTCGGTCATATTAATTGACAATTTAAGGCTAGTAATAGGAAAATAGAAAATACTTCCGATACCTGATTAAAAATCGAAATACCAAGAATCCATGTAAAATACATGGATAGAAAAATAGTAAAGTTTTACTGATCTTACAACTCAGATCTAAATAGATCAACAAATACTCACACATTCAATTCGTTTAGCCGAGAGGACTGTACTTCAGAATAAGGGTTGGTAAAGCCCTTTTCAACACCCAACGCTATTTTACACCTGAAAATTGATTAAATTGTAATTTAACACTCTCCTTTTGGCATATTCTCCTTTTGGCATATTTGAATGTCCGCTATCCCGTCAAATTGATGTAATATCCGCTGACATTTCGAAAAAACTTGCAGTGATTCCTAACCCATGTGAATTACGAACAATTCAATATATCAAGGATACAGCTTCACCATCAAAAATTCGATAAAATATGAGCCTAATCTTTTGTTTTCTTTCAAAATTGTTATAAATCCAAATCTAATTTTGTTTTCTTTCTGAATTTAGTTAATGTATTAATTCAATGCATATCTAATTTTCTTCTTTTTTTAATTCGTTTTGTACTGTATATGTAAATAGTTTAATTATATGTATTTTTGCTTAAAGACAGCATCACATAGTCCTGATACCCCGATGCCTTTAATAATAAATAATTTGTAAATTATTTTGCTAAATAAATAAATAAATAGATCACCAAATAAAACTAAAAGCACAAAATATTATTAGTATTATTATTTATTTTTATTTAATGCATTGAGCTTACTCTAACAGTATTTTGGAACACAAGCTGGAAGGGCTTATAGTTATAATTTATAAGTTTATTCTGTATATTATTTTTAAAAATAAATAAAACAAAAACCAATGACTTCATCGGACTACAGCAACACTTAGGACAATCGAGACTTGAATTCTTCCCCCTTGCATAGGCGTTCCATTTCATTTCACACCAAAACAAGCCGCTAGCTCGTTTTTTTGCTACCGGCATCATCGACCTGTCGGCTCGGTTGGCTTCATTCAAAGCCGCTTTCGTCATTCGTTTCCACCATCTTTTAGCAGTGAGTTTGCTTCTCCCGCGTGTGTATGGAAACGTTTCTGTGAGAATTAATTTAATTTGACAAAAAAAAGTATTTCAACATTTGATTGTTTTCAATTCCAAATAAATTAAAAGAATATATTTCCATTATGACTGACGTTGATAATCGTAATGGTAACTCGAACGGTAATTATGACGAGGAGGTAAGCTACGAAGAGGTAGGAAAAGCGTGCAATTGTTTTTATAAATTTAAATTTATTGTTTTCGGTGAAAATTTCAATTTTTTTTTCTGTGAAAGTGTTTATTGTGTGTATTCTTTAAAAAAATAATTCAACTCAATTTGTGTGTGAATGAAAATTCAATACAAAAAAAAAAAAAGAAAACCACACCGATAAAATGGCGGACTTTTGCAAAACCGAGCTGTACACAAAATAAAATTTTTGAAAACGAAGCTTCTCAGTTGCCTTATGGTTTCATTTGTTTTAAATTTTCCTTCCAAAATCAACATCTGTGTTTGAAAATTTCACCCGAAAATACTTTTTTTTTTTCGGAAGTTCACGCGCCATCAACACAAGCACTACATAAACATTTTTTTTTCTGGTTTCCAGGGTATCAATGAACCCGAACATTTGAGAAAGTTGTTCATAGGCGGTTTGGATTATCGTACAACAGACGAGTCACTGAAAGGTCACTTCGAGAAATGGGGAAATATCGTCGACGTGGTCGTCATGAAGGACCCTAAAACGAAGCGTTCCAGGGGCTTTGGTTTCATCACTTATTCCCAGTCTTTTATGGTTGACAATGCACAAAGTGCCCGACCACATAAAATCGATGGCAGAATAGTGGAGCCAAAGCGTGCGGTACCACGCCAAGAAATTGATAGCCCCAATGCCGGAGCTACAGTTAAAAAATTGTTCGTTGGCGGACTTCGCGATGACCATGATGAGGAATGCATCAGGGAATATTTCTGTGACTATGGAAAAATCGTTAGCATTAACATTGTCACCGACAAGGATACCGGCAAAAAACGTGGATTCGCTTTCGTCGAGTTTGATGACTACGATCCTGTGGATAAAGTTGTTTGTAAGTATATATAGCATTTGTGATTTTTTACAGGCAATTGCTTTGAAATGGTGCCGTAGGATGTGGCGTCGGACAGTTAAGCAAAAAACACCACAAACAAATTTCACGGCTCCACCTCTGGAGAAGTCTCCTGCAGTACTTCTGTTGTGAATAAGCCTCACTATTCAATTATTATTATTACAGCTTTGAAACTTTTTAGGTGAATAGTCGAACTCTATAAAATTCTAAAGCAAATCCTACTTTTTGAATGAAATCGACTGAAAGAAATTGGAAGGGATTCAAACAAACGCATCGATCTATAAAGCAATCGAAGTTACTGATTCGAGCCGGGGAAACACCAATGTTTGCGGGGCTGACAATTATCAAAGATCATTTCTGTTTGAGAAAAAAATCTTACAATTCAGAGCCGGCAATAAGCAACAGCTCCCTTCCACATGTGTTCAAAATTTGGAACATTTACAAGACATTGGGATCTTGATCTGGCCCCTCACGAGCTATCATGCCAAACAAACAAAGTTCAATTTTACTTCCATAAGCATTTTGTCACCAAAAATCTTGCGGTGTACATTATATTTAGAAATTGCTACAACGACGATTTCAATTGCTGTACAAAGAATATGTTTTGACGTCAAACACAACGTCGCAGGGCACTGAACTATTTATTGGTTCACACGCTTCACGCTTCTGTGGCCTTAATCAAGATTTTTGCTGAAATTGATGCGATCGAGTTTGTTGGTTTCCCTTGTGTCTTTCACAGAATAAAGACTTTTAGTAGTTATTCTTCACAGATTTTGAGAAATTGAATCAAATCTACATAGATTTCGTGCCGTTTCGTCATGTAACCTGTTCTATAAAAATTCAGTAGGATCTACAATTATGTTCCAGAACCTTATGCATGCAAGTCATGCTTTTCAATGTTAAACAAATTTATGAAAAGAGTAAGAATATTTTTCCGAAGTATAAAACATCGGAAATGTAGCAAGAATTAAAAGCAACAGTAAGGAATTTTAATGAATAAACTGTATAGTAACGCCTCGACTTACGTTGCCTCTGTTTACGCCGTCGTCTCGATTTACGTTGTGTAAAATTATAAACTTTGTCTCGTTTAACGTCCTCCTATCTTTCGATTTACGTTGTCATATACTGGGATTTTTTTAGCCGTTCAAATCTGAACACTTACTGTACACTCCGGATGTAAGCAACCCCTTTAATAGCAAAACCCTTTCAATAGCAACAAATGGAATTCAGTTGATATTTCCCAACACCATACTATGGCTATTATTCGGGGATTTCCGGGGAGTACTGGATTATTATTACTATTTTTTGTTAAAATAAAAACTTTAGTATACATAAGTATCAATAGATATAGTACTTCGACTTTCATAACAACCAATTGTCGTACTTCTCGGTTAACATCGTCCGGATTCGAGTCCTCATTTCTTCGAACACATCTTGACGTAAATCGAGGGATTAATGTATTTAAAAAAGGATAAGAGGGAAAAATGATATTAATAAAACATTCATGGTTCTATATTTGTCGCAGTTCATTCGTATAACAGAACCGACATAACCTATAAAACCAACAGGTTTTTGCAGATTATAGATTCTTCTTAACTTGATCATGTTTCAGCTATCAAAATTAACAAAAGTAATTTTTAATATTCAGAGATTATATTGTAAAGCAACTATTCATTATCTGTTTTTCTTATAAACTCACCTCTACAATTTCTGAAAAGCAACGTGCTTAAAGAATTAAGTAGTACATTTCATCAGAATGTTCGTGATGCAAGGGAATTTCTATCATGTAAAGCTTTCTCGAGTACAATAATTTTTATTAGATCGCTGTACAAGCACATGTACACATTTCGTAATTCTATCCTCAATCTTCCATTTAATCTATATTGAAAAAAAAATCGGCTTCAAAGTTTTTTTTTATTGGTTTATGCAAGGTTTAAGGACTTTAATTTTAAGGTTGTATTGGACAACACTTTGACTTAAATTTTGCAATCACCATTTACTTATCAAAAAGAAGAAATCATCTTTTCCTCAATCTTTTGACGGCATTTGATTGAATCCAAATCCAACGCATGCGTTATTTCCAATTATCTACAGTCTTGAATTCTTTTAAGTTCCTTTTTTTCCCTTGGATTCATTTGCGGTGAACATGTAATTTTTTTTTTCCATAAGTTCGTTGACCAATGATTTTTTGTTGGACACTTGTGACCCAAACGCCATTTCAGAAATGATTTTCCGTGCCATTTTTGGATACACTTGGATATTATAGAATTTCTGGACTTACTCGGTCACATGGTGGCTATTATATGCACTTCTTGATCTAGCATTTGCTTGATGGTTCATTTATCTCTTGCAGACAGTTTGGACGGTTGGCCAGATTTTGCTTTCGTTTACTATTGTCTATCTTACCTGATGCGGTTTATTGTTCGTTAAAGTAATTGTAGTTTTATCATGAAAAGTATAAGTAAAAAAGATTATCGCAATTCGCCATTCGGAACCAGCGTTAAACAGCAGGATCCCTTCACATGTGTCAAATTATGATGCGCACAACGGAGTGGAGGCGCAAAAAACTAGGCTCTGGTCCTGTTCAGGCAGTTACATTTACATGTTTTATTCACATTCACAAAAATTAAATAAAAACTCTAATAACATTCGAGCCCTAAGTGTTCCAACCCAATTGGCCACATGTGAATCTGCATGTGCAACAGAACAAAAACTACTGACCACATCTCAATTCAAATTCAACCCAAGCTTTTCTAAAATTAAAAACCCATTGTTTTCATTTTAAGAGACATAGTTAAACTCAAAAGTCTCTGCGCCATATTTTTTTTTTTTTAATAAGACATAACCTAATATTTCTTCCTACTCCTTTTTTTTCAGTGCAAAAAAATCACACGATCAAGAACAAGCTTTTGGATGTAAAGAAAGCCATTGCTAAGCAAGATATGGATCGCAACCAGGGCGGCGGTGGTGGTGGTCGAGGTGGACCACAAGGCGGCCGTGGAGGTATGGGCAACGGAGGTGGTCGGGGTGGTGATCGTCAAAGCAACTGGGGCGGTGGCGGTAGCAACCGCGGTCAGAACAACAATTGGGGCAATAATGGAAACTTTGGCAACAATGGCGGTGGCGGCGGTGGTGGATACAATCAAGGTGGTGGCGGTGGAAATTGGAATAGCCAACCAGCACCATGGAATAATAATGCTGGTGGTGGTGGAAACGATTGGAACCAAAGTGGATCCAATTGCGGTTTTGGTACCAATGCAAATGGCGGAAATCAAGGCAGCTGGGGAAATGGTGGCGGAGGTAACTTTGGCAATGATTACCAACAGAGCTACGGAGGTGGTCCGGCGAGAAGTAATTTTGGAAATAACAGAGCTGCACCTTACAATCAAGGTGGTGGTGGTTTCCACAAAAATCAAAATGGTAAGTTATAAATTGAGTTCAAAAGGAGAAAATGGTTATTTACTAAAAATTGTTTCTTCTCAAAAGCCGGCGGTATGGGCCAAAGCGGTGGTGGTGGCGGCTTCGGCGGCAACTACGGAGGTGGACAAGGAAATATGGGAGGCAATAACAGACGGTATTAAAATAGGTGAGACATATATACATATAATTTTTTTTTTCTTGTTTCTTAGTAAATGAAAGTAAATTTTGTAAGTTTAATTAATTCAATGCTTTCGAGAACGATACCTTGTGCTCTGTTTGTTTTATTTTTATCCGGAATGATAACTAGTTTTGAGTACAGTTCATTTTCTCAGGTGGAAATTCAGATGTATTCTGAAACTCCATATTTTAGATTCAAACTAAATGTCTCTAGGAAATATCAACTAATCTCAGCATTTGTTTTACATTTGCTTCGCAAAAAAAGGAACGAAACCTTGGTTTTGAATTTGTTTAAACGTGTGATTTGTTTAACGATTTGTTGGCAAACCATTGATGGGTCACCTAATTACAAACGACAGAAACATTTAACGAAGTGCTTCAGATCTTGTGATTGCAATTGCTATTTGTAGGTTTAGCTCGTTTGCTTCAATGCTAATCAACACACTCAAAGCAAGTCAACCTGTGAACTACGCTATCGCGTCGAAGTCCTGTCTATACCAAGGTTAAATTGTTATAGGAACCCTGAGTTGGTGTAATACACTATGTAGTTACAGGTGTATGTGATTGGCGATTAGCCGGCACCACATAACCTAACCTAATCAACACAGCCAACTGATTATGTGTCAGCATCTCTCAACGGCTACATAGTACCATGGCACATTAGCTTGTCTGTTAAATTTGTAGGCATCTCTGTTCCTTGGAGTTGAAAGCATGAAAAACAATCAAACCAGAAAAATCATATTGGTAGCATTAAAAAAAAAACAATTTTTCTCGCAGAATGTTTTGACTGAGTTGCTCCTGCTGATACTTCTAAATCAACTTTTTTTTAAATATCGAAGTATAATTTGTGTTACTTTTGAATTGGCGTAAGCCTGACCCAAAAAGGTATCTTTAAATGATCAGCTTACCATCGCGCTGCTATTAATCTTTGTCTTGTCTATTCAAAACAAGTGTATCATACCTTTATCCATTAGTGGAGAATTTCGTTCATCATATTTCTTTCTTCATTGTTATTAAGGAATATGATAACGTTTCCAATTACCAGTCAACAACTGTATAGTACCTTTGTTTGCTTGACAATGCATCGTGCCATTGTCGAGAATAAACAACCGGAATGCGATAGATAATACGGAAAATGCCGATTATATTTCACCATCTTAACTCTCACAAAATGTTACACATATCTGATAATATATTGGTCAAGAAAAAATCATCAACACAGACATGATTTCGTTTAGTCCATTAAAAACGTATTGAACACCATTAAGCTGAAAATGTCTGCAAATCTTAACGAGTAGCTTTAAAAAGGTTCTCGGATCCTTTTCATTTACAATACACAAAAGAATTCTTTTATAAGCTTTCTTATAAAATGTCTTAGTATCACATCCTCTTTCTTTCCCTTTTCTCTATTTTTCTCTACCCTTTAAGTTTAAGTTAAACTTTTAAAATTTTAATTTAAATAATTTTTTCTTTTTACGAATATAGGTAAAATGCAAAAGTACAGACAGAAGAATGACAAGATAGGCAGAATTGTGTAAGAAAATCAAACGCAAGCGATGAGGTAGTTAACTGAGGGATTTAGTTCCTACCTTGACAAAAAAAAAAAAATAAATAAATAAAAAAAATAATCTAAATAAATCAAGAAAAGCAGATATACCAAAATTTTAATAAAAAATAAATATGTGAACTCAATATTTTATCAAAAACAAAGTAAAACAAAATAACATTTATTACAAAACAATAGGAAGCATATGAGTTCCATCATGTAGTGATCTTTATGACAAAAAAAAAACCTTTTTTGCATTTAATTCAAAAAATATTTTAGAACTCGAAAGCCATTTAAAAATAGTTTTTTTTTAATTTTTATTTTTCGTAATTTAATTTAAAAACAAATAAGTGCTTGTTTATAAGTGAAGAACAGAATAAACGAAGAGCTACAACCAATTTTTTATCTGACACTCAAATTACTTCAAAAAATTATTATTTTCCATGAAAAAGAAACGAAAACTTCTTGCTATTTTTCTAAATGCGTTATACCAATCTTAAATAAAAGAAAAAAAAAACAATTCATTTTAATTAAAATTCAAGATCGAGACAACCACTGTATTCCTGGCGTCTTTACAGTTCGTCCACCAATTTATATAATCTGAACTTTAAGTACTACTAGTAAGATATTAATTACTACAAATATGTAAGAATTAATAAACAGAACAAAAAAAAAATAGATGATAAAAGCAGCATGTAGTATTATTTTAAGCGTTTTTACAAAAGGGGTTAAAACGTGTTTCACAAAATTGGAACTGGGCTTTATACAATTTCCATTGCATTGCAATAACATTCAAGTGTTTTCTGCACAAAGAAAAGATCTGTCTTCGATTAGAGTGCCCGGGGTAGGAGCTTACTACACACTTGTAGCCCAGAAAAAGAAAAGCACCTCAGCGTTGTATCGAGAAACATAAAATCAACAACAATTGACGAGGTAGGAGAAAGAATCAGCAAGGAAAGGGTCTTCTTCTAATCCCAAAAAACAAAAACATCAGAAAAGAGTAAAAATGATGTGAGGTAGTTGCAGGAGCTTTTACCATATCATTTCGGCAGCATATTTTTACATAAAATTTTTTACCAGATGCACATTTATTTTCGTACAAGGAGAGAGGGAAAAATGACACCAGGAAATCAAATCATAAACCATTTAAACAAATATAAGATTTCAACTAATGAAACACTTCTGTGTATTTCGTTACAAGAAATTTTAGGTTTCTTGGACATGTCTATTGTGCAAAGTACCTTCATGTGATGGACGAGCATGTGTGGAATCTGATGACTGTTGAAAAGTTCATTCCAACTTTGAGATCAAGCCAAGAGGATGCGTGATGATGGTGAGTTGAAATGAGATTTCAATTTGAACAGCTTCACAGGAAAGGTTGTCAAAGAGTTTCTAAATTATATTTCTTCTTAGCAAATAAAGTTTTCTAGTACAACAAATTTGCGTTTTCTTTTATAATTTTTGGGAAGAAAAATGGGCTATGATTTGTGGCAAACTGATCTAAAAACCAACGTTTTTTATTTCTATTTGGTGGCGCTACAGTCCGAAATGGACCAGGGACTCACGTAGCAAACCTCTCCAGCCAGCTCTTCCAGTACCATACACCAAGCTTGTTAAGGTCAGCGTCCACTTGGGTTCGCCATCTGTTCATCTGTCTTCCCTCTATCGCGCCGACCAACGTTTTAGGTTTTCTATAAATTCTGTTTCACTCGAAAAATCCAAGCTGCGTTTGTGAGTTCATGAATGTAAAGAAGTACTGCAGTGCTGCTGGGTATGCATTCATGAATGTAAACAAACCGCATTACTTTTACATGGAAGTAGTTGGAAATTCAACTAAAACAAGGTGACAATAAAACTGCGAAAGCAAAACTTGTGTCGTTTCTATGAACCCATTTTTCTAATTTTGTACTGCTGCAAACATGCGATAGTATTCGTGTTCATATATGAAAATATTATGTGCTGTATATGGGCATCATAGGTTGCAACTCACCCGATGTCTTAAGGTTTGGCTACTAAAAAGTACAAGTTAACAGATCATCAGCAATTGCAAACCATCAACGATTTTGCTTTTTACATGATTCGGAGAACAAATCTTGGGTCTACAAACTCGAGAATGGATTTTTAATGATTGAAGTAGTTTTTCTAGAAACAACGCTGGGCAAACTGTCGATCGCGACAATTTTCAGGAGACCGCTGGGCAAAAACCTTAAAGAAAATACAATTTTTTTCTAAGAACAAAAAAAAAAGAATTTGAATAAAATATTAGGACCAATATTTCAATGGGACTCCGACGTTCTGTAAAAGGTTAGTAGTAGTCCGCAACATGAAAGTCTGCCCACCCATGAATCTAGATCAGCCATGGAGAGTTATACAGTTCCCGTTTGTTCCTGACTATATGTAATTAAAGTTAGAAATGCGATTGACGAGTTAACAACTTAGTCGTTGAGCTAATGTAAGACAAAAGTCTTGTGTCTGGTACTGAACTGAGTGCATAGCACATTCAACTAGACCTTTTTTACAAAAACTTTATCTACTACACCACAGCTGGAATTCCTTTTGTTTATGTTGAATTGAGAAAAAATAGTTTACAAAGCCTAAATTGTTTTGTTATGATCTGTCGCAGCATCTGCATGTAGCTGTTGGATTAGCAAGATAACGTTTGAAACGATTGACTAAAACACTACACCCGTATAGTGACACGTAGAAAGTAATCTCGACTGTATGGACTTTCATGTCATTTACGCGGCTACTTGAAATTGTTTGATTTTTAGTTTGAACTTGTGGTGCAATGCAAGTTTTTTCAGCATTGGAATAGAATCGTCGAGATGTGTTTCTCTCACTTGTGTTTCTTCATCCTATTCTTGAAATATCAAGGTAGGTAGGTGTGTTGTGTTGGGCTGCGCAAGACAGCCAAGCACTTAGGCCAGACGAGGGCCATTGTGATACCACATGGAGCGGATGCAAAACATCCCACTGCTCCAGAAACCAGTTGGAGCTACAGATATAGTTGAGGATACGGCTCATGTTGGTGTCGAGAAAGTAGTGACCAAGATGCCTCGTTCTGCGGGAGCGCTGCAGGTCCCTAAAAGATGGAGCGAGGTTTGTTCCTCTTCTTCGGCTCTGTAGGTTCTGCAGAAGTCGTTGGCCGGGAGGCTCAATCCGGTATCATGTTTGTCTTGAAACATCAAACAATTGGCCCATTTATTTTTTAATTAGGTTTGGTGCTACCATTCGATGTCCGGTTCAAGACATAGCATAGGCCAAAGATACGAGGAAGAGATGGAGTTGATGAAATGAATGATTTTGAATATTTGGTTTCCTATCTTCTACTTCTTTTGTCTTTAGCTGACCTTATTTGCCATATCTTAATAGCGAAGTTTTATGAAAGCTGAAGCACTTACTGGACAAATTGAAATGGAAAGAAATTGGAGTAACTTCGGACCTTTGTGTTTGTCAGTTGTGTAGTAATTAAGACATTCTTATAAATTTGCAAAGAATTTATCCTAAAACTAATAAAATATTTAAAACAAAAGACAAATAATTAAATTGAGATCATTTTATTTCTTATCCTTGTCCTTATCTAGTTTTGCAGTATCTGCCATCCTGTTATTAAGACTTTGCAGCTCCATTTGTACGAACGCCCTCATAGTTGGATCTTTGATTTTCGTCAAAATAACTTCCTGGACCTTATCACTGTTACCTTGAAATAATTTGAGCAGTTCTTCTGCATATACGATCCAAACGCAGTTAGGACACCCGGACATACAACAATTTGTTGGTTCCGGTGGAAGCTTAAACATAAAAGCAAAACGTAACCCCATTTTCAGTTGGCTGGATTTCAAGCTGTACATCTTACCTCAATATCATCAGGGCTTTTGTTCTTACATGATACTGCCGAACCAACCAAAGGCCTTATCATTTCTTTGATAATCCTCGGGCTGCTTTTGTAGGATATTAAGGCCTGCATAATCTGAAAAATATACACCAGAAACAGATAAAAAATAAAAGCAGTCATTTCTTTTGTGGAAATAACAAGCCGGCAGTCTTCCGGCATGACACGAATAAACGGATATACTCTTCCAAAAAGAAATTTGAGTAATGATGAGCATTACCAATTAAATGGAGCATTAATATTAATAACTACATACCTCAACTTTGAATTTTCATATTTCTTATTTTACGGCCGGCGAATTACCAAACGGCGACACCAAATTTAGTTCATCCTAAAATTGAAAGCTTTAAAAAAATAATAAACATAGTCGGGACGACTGAGTTTCCGACTACTTGTTTCTCAATCGGAAGATGTGAACGACCCTGTCTACACAGGTAGTGCCATGAAGTTTTAATGTTTGGATTCTGATTTTCTTTTTGCTAAAAATACCCCCTGTGTGCGACGTTTTAACAACATTTCGCGCTCTGTTCCCTGCATTTAACAATTGGTTAGCAACTTTATATACTACAACCGAACGGAATTGCCGCTTTAATCTTGTCAAGCAACATCATGTAGCATCACGACGAAAATCTTTTAAATATCACTTGATAAAAGGAAATAACCTCAAATATCCTCTCTTTCGAACTGATTTTTTTTTAACATGACGGCATGTCAAACTTTTTTAGAAAAAAAAAAAAATCTCGAAAGTTAGCAATTGTTTGATTTTTTCCAGCGACTGGTACCATAGCCGATCCGCAGTCAAAGTTGTATAGACCATACACATTTTTTAAATTTATAATAACAAATGAAAGAAAGAAATTCACAACTACATAATTAAGGTATTTCGAGTGACTGCTCGTTTTACTAGGGATCGGAGTAAGACTCGTATCGCATTTGTCGTCCTGTATCAACAGACGAACACATGCCACGGACACTTTTCAGGGCCATTAAAGCTTGGGGCAGATGTATTTGTGATTCAAATATTGTAAAACCGGAATTTTCGTGGTTTATAAAAACTTTTAGAAGATATAATAAGCCATTCATACTACAAAAACTTGCGTGATGCATATTTGAGATAGAAAATCAAATGTCGCATCTTCGCACTAAAGATTTCTATTAATGTAAATTGCGTAACATTCTTTATTAGTGTTCTATAATATTACAGTGATTTGGGTAGAAATATATTTGTATATAGAATACGAAAGTGCTAGGTAAAGCCACAGTCGAATACCTCTAATTGTAAGTCGAATTTTCACGGGACATTAAAATTAGTTTGAGTTACGGGGAGTTCGACTTAGAGAATGGTTTTAGTATGGAAAATTGGGAAAGGGAATGCCAAAATATTGCGAAGTGTTGAGGGAAATTCGACCGTATTTCGGTAATTTGTAGCACGCGTACAAAAGCGAAGAATCAGGCGTTATCCCACTGTTCTATTGAGAACCTGCTTTGTTGCTTCCAGTATGTAAAATTCTTTAAAGAAAAAGAGCAAATCAGTTTTGATAGCGCATGTCGCGATGAAGTGATACATTTTCTCGCTCTCGTTACGATTACAGATCGTACGGAAAGCCGTAAGATGTTTAGTTCCAGCCTTAAATATTACGCTTATTCGAAAGGCTGATTATTTGAAAATAGTTATTGAACTCTAGTGACAGTTCAGAAGTTTAATGAAAGAACCGTGAGGAGGAATTTTGGCTCTATTTATGGTTCAGAAGTTTAATGGGAGAACCGTGAGGAATTTTGGCTCTATTTATGCACTCGCTATAGAAATTATCGTTGTGGGTATCTAAGCATTCGTAGAACTTATTTTTTCATTCGTTCACGTTCGCCTCTGAGATCCAGTTCAATATTATGTGAACATGCGAGAACCAAGAAACACTTGGTTGGCAGACATGCGTAATTAATGGCATTAAAAACCTCGAACCTTAACGCACACCCGATTCGTCGGTTGCCAAAGGACATTATGTTAATGACACAGCAGCTACTGCTTTCCCATGAATATGTGCTTTTATGTCAAGATTCGCCTTTAAAAGAAAGCCTAGGTTATTAAACTAATTCACAATTTCGATTGGATGGATCGACTTCCAAGCTGTAGTTTTCACGAGCAGGTCTACATTTCCTACTATCGAAATCATAATTTTTGACTTCGAGGTGTTAGGTCGCAATAGCTTTTGAATTTGTTCATTTGCAACTAAAGAGTATGCGAGCTTTCAGTCAAAATAACCAGATCGTCAACATACAAGGCCTTAACCTCAACTCAACAAATATTTTAGGAATATATAATGTTGTCATTTATTAAGGATTAGTACCTGCAACCTGACACATGCGATAATGAGAGTTAAATGCGGAATTCATAAATGTAAGCAAATCGCCTTACTTTTGCATGATGGATCCCAAAAATTGCGTTGACAAAAGCCAAGTGACGTTCAAACCGCAATTAAATTCATGATGATTTTTGCCATGTTGCTGGGTATACTGCGGACACAAAACTAAGATTTTTTTTTTGTCAGGCACCGCCCAATGCTGAAATGTAGATGCAACAGAAACCCACAACCCAAGCATGAAAACATGCTCCACTTCATTTGTAAATAAAAGAATGCAGATTTTTTTGTAAATCTATTTTATTCAAAAAACGAAATATATACAAAAAAAAGTAAAATAAAATGTCAAAGGGGAAACGATCGTTTGAAATCATAATCGAGAACATTCAAATTCTACACGAAAAAAAAAAACCCGACAGTAAATCTTCGTTTAGATTTCAATCGATCGTTTCAATGGCCACTTACTAGTTTTCCACGTCGCTCCAGAGTACACACTTAGTCAGATGACCTGTGTATCCAAACACCATGGCATTTCGATGAAAATCCTTACGCATCCTTCATCGTGTGTGCTTTTCAAACAAAAGGACGCATTTTCTACGCACCAACGGCAACCGATTTCGCAGTTCGCTGACGGCAGTCTTGCAAGAAATGCATAAAACAAAAATATAATTTTCTCCAACAAAAAAAGTGACAACATAAGACAATAAGAATTTTGGAGAAGCCAATAAAAATCATATAAAAGAGAGCTTGCTAATTCTCTGTACTTTCCTCCTGTCCTCTCCTCTCCAATGGACATCACTTTTCGATGTCGAATAGCGAGATTCTCTTTCTTACACTGCTTTTTTTTTTTTCTTCTCCTTTTTCTCTGCCTCTGGCTGATAAAGCTCTTCCTCAAACGTCCTCCTCACATCCTTACTACATTTTCTATGGACGGTCTCTGCCTTTTCAGAACTGTTTTCTTCTCAACTAAAAAACAAATATGATTTCGCATCTGCTGGACAAAGTCGCATTCTACACAATAAATGTTTTCTAAAACATAATTTAATATGCCCAAGAAAAAAAAAAGAAAAACACAACGCAACACTCTTGCGTGTGTGTCGAGAAAGATAGAAGTTCTTGTGATGTGGGAACAAAAAAACTACAATTCGTCTAGGTTTAAATTTCAATTGAAACTACTTTCTCTTTTTTGGTTCCTTTTGTATATACATTTAAAATCATAATTACATTCTACATATGTAAGTATCTATTATCTATCAAATAACACATTATTTTGTTTGTTTCTCTAATACACGAAAAATTAGTAGCAGAGTATTGCAAATTTTGTTGAAGAATAATTTCTCTTATCTCATTGTAGCCATGGTAGTAGTCAGTGGTAGATTTTGGTTTGGGAAGAGATTTTTTTTTCTGTTTGCTTTGTTTAAATATTTATCCTTGATTATAGCTAAACTTACAGTACTAAATTACTTAGATTTATTTTTTTTTATAAATTTTGTGTTAAAATGTATAAAAAAAAAAAGGTATTGTTTATGAAACAAATTAAAAAAAGAAAAGAAAAAATCTTAAATTACAAACTCACATCATCTCTTTGTAAACATTTTTCTTTCGTTTAAGTGTATATATGGTATATATACAATATATAATATTTGTATATGAATTCTAAAGTTATACAGGACTGGTTTGAATCTGCTTTAAATCTCTGTCTCAAATCTAGCGGTTAGATTTTATATTTAATCTTTTTTATTTTTGAAAGATGTATCTTCATTCTTCTGTGGCTTGCTGTGGCCAATAGTCACATACGAGAGTAAATATTTGTTATTTCCTTTTCTGATAAATTATCTTTTTTTTTTGTTTTGTTTTCTTTATAATATAATACAAGCTGTCTCCTCCTCCTTTTCTGGGTCTTATTCAATACTATTTATTTATGATCACTCTGCCTATTAATGATTCTGTTTTTTCACACCTTTTACACACACTCCCTCACTGTCTGCTTTGATTTGTTTTTTGAATGTTTCTGTTTCTTTAAGACTGAATGTGACCTGGCATTTTTTTACCTATTTGTGAAGATAGAAAATAAATACATAAAATATATAAATGTTATTTTGCAAATTTTGTTTGTTTAAAAACGAATTTGTTTTGTTATCAATGATTTTGATTTTTTTTTTCAATTTTAGGTATCTGCAGAGCTTAGACTTTTTTTTTGGTTGGAAACTGAACAGCTATGAATTTACGGGTCAGTAACCAAACTGTGGACGGGTAAAGTAGTAGTCGATATTTTGAAAGAAAGTTTGTAAAAAGGAAAACGACATACGCAGAGGACGGACCTACTTCTAAAGCTCTGGCGGAAGTTTTATCGAATATACATTTTATTTGTTTTGGTTTTTCTAAAATATGCTCTCTCGCTTGCTCGCTTCTCCACACCCGAGTGAATAATAAAAAAAAATACACATGTTTAAAACAAAAAAGGAAAAAATAAAAAAAAAAAAAGGTGCACCCGACCGAGACCGGAGTTAGCCATTTTCTACTCTGTTGATGCTCACCTCAGTATCTCCTATTGCCGCCGCCTCCACCGCCCATCATATTGCCGGGGCCGTTATTATAACCCTGATTGCCACCGCCGTAACCACCTTGGTTGCCTGAAATCACATTGAGTGGGGTATTCCCTCTGTTAGTCTAACTCTACACTCGACTCGATGGCTAAAAAGCTTAACATGGGGAATGGAGGTGGTATGGAAATTGCTTGATGGATGGGTTGAGGTTTTTTTTTTATTTTGTGGCGCGACTGCGTGTTACGTCGAATGAGGTTTCAGTTCTAATTCGTATAACATAGCGAAAGTCTACGTCTTCAATTTTACTCTCACAGCGTTTTAATAAAAACTGAACAAACACTAAGCTGTTTTGTCAATTTGTCAGATACTGTGAATGGGGGGGAAAAGGATATTCTGGTGGGAATGGGGTACATTCATGGGATCGGAATGTATGGATTTCAATTCACTAAACTCACCCATTGGTTTGCCAAAGTTTCCGCCGCCACCACCTTGGTTTCCACTTCCGTAGGGGTTCATGCGGTTGTTGCCAAAGTTATTGCCACCTCTCATTGGTCCGCCACCGAAACCTTGCTGGTAGCCACCACCGAAGTTGTCGTTGTTACCCCAATTACCGCCACCTTGGTTACCGCCGTTACCAAAGTTGCCGCCACCTTGATTCCAGCCACCACCTCCACCTTGGTTGCCATTGTCCCAAGGAGTCATCTGATTGTTCCAATTTCCACCACCGCCGCCGCCACCACCTTGGTTGCCGTTGAAGCCACCACCAAAGTTGTTATTTCCGCCCCAATTGTCGTTTTGGTTGCGATTGCCCCAGCCACTGCCCTGGTTGTTGCCGCGATCATTACGGCCACCTCCACTGCGCCCGCCACGTGGACCACTACCGCCACCTCCGTGACCTCCATGGCCACCACCACCGCCGCCGCCTTGGCGGTCCATTTCTTGCTTTGGTAGAGCTTTCTTAATATCCAGCAACTTGTTCTTAATCGAATGGGCTTTTTGCACTGAAAATATGAAAAGAGAAGAGAAAATTAGCGAGGGGTAAAAACTAATGGAATTGAAACGAAAGCAAAAAAGATGACATGAATATGAAGTACGGCATTACACTTAAGTCGATTAAAGGAACACTTTTTCGATTTATGCCCATGATAAAGGGAACTGAACAGGTAGAAAAAATAATTAAATGATTACTACAACTGAATTAGTCGCCCTAGCTCTAACTCAATAGAAAAAGAACAAAGGAGATTATTCATTGAGTCTGAAGTTGTTTTCCAATAATTATCGTAATCTCTGTGGAAACGCAATTCTTCATTTTCGTCTAGAGACGGAACCGACCACAGGCTGTTTAAATTTTTGGACGAAATGTTGAGACGTAGACGGACGATAGAATACGAATGAGAAATGGAGTTCAAAAGGTAATGAAGAAATATACAGGCCCATACCTCGAATTACAACTGTTCGAGTTGGTCATTTCAACTTACGACGTCGAACAAATTCATGAAGCTTACCTCGACAAATCGTGCAAATTTGACATCGACATACATACATAGAACGTCCAAATTAGAAATTTTACATTCGGGAAAACTGTTCTATTTTCAGTTTAGATGTTTTTCTTCGACTTACGAAGCGTTTTCCCGAAAGGAATTAGCGACGTAAGTCGAGGTATTCCTGCACAATTAAATTAACAGTTGAAGGTCTTAGCTGTCTTCATTAAGACTTCTTGCAAATAGAAAACTACTAATACCCCAGGAAAAAAAAAAAAAAACAGCAGCAAAAAGTGATAGTGAACCTAAAACTTATTATGTGAGAATGTCGCAGATACTTTTTCATCGATTTACTATAATCCAATAAACCAACACGAATATAATATTGGCGATGTTTTGCTTTTACAGTCACG
This sequence comes from Syritta pipiens, assembly GCA_905187475.1. NCBI lineage: Eukaryota > Metazoa > Arthropoda > Insecta > Diptera > Syrphidae > Syritta > Syritta pipiens. The sequence continues at coordinate 26,068,786 of LR994572.1, read as the reverse complement.
AAACGCCGTGCGAATTTATTGAAAAAAACTGCACGGAGCTGGGACTGTGAAAATGAGAATTTGATGATAACAAAATCAAGAATGAATATTAACAATAGCCTTAGCAGTATATTAGCCAAGATTATTTCAACGCGCTTTGATTAACGGCTTGTTTGTTAAATGGCAGACATTTGAGGCTTCGTTTATGTTCAAGCGAACTTGCGTGGGGCGGTACGATTCTCCCGATTTCAAGCGATGGAATCGTTGACATATTAAATTCCCTTTTCGCATATTCGCTTCGCCATAAGCACCATCATACGTAAAACATGTAATTGATCGCTTTTTTTTTTTGACTTGAGGACGATGTGGAAACCTAATTGGCAGGTGGAACAGGCCCGTTCTGTTCCAAGTAGTGTGAGACTTTCACCCACTAAAACCACATCTTGACCTCTTCTCCTTCACACCATCCACTCTGGGACCGCTTTCGCATTACTTTAGAGTGGTGTCTTTTTCTTCCCCCCCAAACGGGACCGGCTTTTTCATTTTCTTCGTCGGGTAAATTAATTAATCTTGCCGGTCAGGCTGTAATCGATCTTCCTTTGATCGCTATTAGCCAATGCTTTGAATCGCTCGCCACGAATTCGCTTGGCCATAAACGCAGCTTTAATCTTCAACCTATCACCTAATTTTCACCCAATCACTTTTATGCCTAAAGGTCATCGAATTGTGTACAAATTTGTTTAGTTATTAATATTTCTGGTAATTTGTGTCATTTGAAATCTGTTAACAGTATTCAGTTTATTACATCTTGTTTGTTACTGAGTTGGAGGGACTACGTTGAAGATTCTCAACGAAATTGGAGGGGATTTTCGTGCGATTACTCATGCCATGGTCAGATAGGGGCTTCAAATAAGATTGATTGGATCGTCTTAAGAAACGAGATTTTCTTTTTTCAAGCTAAAATTTAAAAGTTGTCTGATGTGGAGAAATTGGTATGCGTTAATGAAGAATGCTTTAATGTATTCATGCGTATTGTTTTGAAACAATGCTGAAAATTACAAAATTTCAACGATTGACCATTTTCAGATGCCTCAAATTATCATCGAAAGTTAGAGTTAATAACGAACTCAACTGCAGTCGAGCACGGATATTGCGACGGTCAATCGACCGACGACATTAGGTCGAACTAAACGGAAGACACAGTGCGAACTTAAATTGCGTGCATTGCATGCAACATAACATGGTGTTGTATCTGCGTCGCAATAAGCAGAGTTTGATCATTTTAAGCGAAGTCGTGCCTTATTTTTCCTAAAGCAAAAACAAAGATCTCGTTTTTAGGAAAGAACTTGTTTAATTGTACTTTGCCTTTTAAATTTTAGTTGGATTATAATTACACAAAAATTGTGTCAAAGTTAAAAACAAGGTAATCGCAGAATGACATTTGGACACATTCAAGAACTCAACAGGGGCGCGAAAAAAATGGTATCCCCACCACCCCATTACTTTAGCTCACCTATCACATTCGCCACAAGGTTATGTGTATTTTGAAACAATCTCCCTGTAGTGGTATGGGGGTGGATGATGTGTGTATTCAGATTTGATTTTTTTTTTTTGGCTTCTCACAAAACTTGTTTCGAGATTCTCAAGCAATGAACATTCTAGAACTGTCGCAGATACTTTTTCATCGATTCACTATCATCCAGTAAACCAACACGAATATAATATCAGCGTTGTGTTTTATCTTACAGTCATGAAACGCCGTACGAATTTATCGAAAAAACTGCACGGAGCTGGGACTGTGTGTTGCAGCCGGGCAAATATAATTTAATCTCCCGCCCTTAATTTGCCTTACAACTCAAGTGCACATGGGTAATAAAGAAAAACTAATTAATGATAGTGGTGGCCATACTTACAAACAATCTTATCAACCGGATCATAGTCATCAAATTCGATGAAAGCAAAGCCACGCCTTTTGCCAGTGTCCTTGTCGGTCACAATATTCACACCCAATATTTTTCCATATTTCGAGAAGTATTCACGCAGAGAATCCTCATCGTGTTCATCCCTCAAACCACCGACAAATAACTTCTTAACCGTGGCACCGGCATCAGGTCGATCGATATCTTGCCGGGGTACAGCACGTTTCGGTTCAACGATACGGCCATCGATCTTATGGGGACGGGCATTCTGGGCATCGTCAATCATGAAAGCACGAGAGTAGGTAATAAAACCGAAACCGCGTGATCGTTTAGTGCGAGGATCTTTCATAACCACAACATCAACGATTTTACCCCATTTCTCAAAATGAGATTTTAACGAATCGTCTGTGGTGCGATAGTCCAAACCACCGATAAAGAGTTTTCTTAAATGCTCCGGCTCATGGATTCCCTAAAAACAAAACACAGAAAAAAGAAAGACACATTGTATTTTCATTTTTCTTGGTACAATCATGTTGAGAGGAAAATCTTTTTTTTTTTTCCTTTCAAAATCTAATATGGCTGACACATTTCCGCCACACAATTGATTTTCTATGACCTAATATGGGAATAGGTAAATAAAATTAGACTTACATCATCGTCATCACGATTATTGTAATTTCCATTTGAAAGTTGGTTGTCAGAATTAGTCATTTTTTATTTGTCGTTATTAATGCTTCTTATAAAAAAAAAATTAATAAAATTAATTAAACACCGAAACGATGTGAACACTTATTACGAACGACCACACTACCCGAAAACTCAATGAAGAATGAGATACTACATTGGCGGCTTGGGTTAACGACGTGGCAACGGAGCGGAGTGAGATGGGACGAAAACGGAAATTCAATACCGACGACTACTTCGGACGAAAGCTAATGTCGGACTAATAGAACGCTCACATTTCGAATTTAATTTACCTTACTTTGAATTTTAGTTTATTGACATGGGTAATTTTGAGAGCTAAAAGCATTTTACATTCGGGAAAACTGTTCTATTTTTAGTTAAGATGGATCAGTTATATTTTTTTTTCTTCGAAAACTAAAGAAATTGAAATGCAATTTAAAACACATATGGAACACCGATTAATTGAAAATGAATTGTCAATATTATTTGTATTTATTAATATTCAAAAGAAAAAACTTCAAAAATATGAGAAATTAGATAAAATTAGACTACTTTCCCATGCGGCAAAATTCTATTCAAACATTTTTAACAAAACGAAGTTAGTTTCACTGCAACGTATTCCTAAGAATAGTACTAGGTTAATGCACTTGTTTGTATCAATTATGTATTTGCCTAGTTATATAAAGTGCCCTATTCCTTCTTTGGCTAATAGTCAAGATCAATCAATCGTCGTTTTTTTAGTTCACTGTGTGGGTCGCTCATTTTATTTTAGTGCCTTATACGGTGATGGCAAATGAGGTCGGCCGGCATGTCACAAAACGAAGCGTAATAGTTAATCCGTTTGCAATATACGCTTAATTTTTTTTTCTATAAAGTATAATGATTTTCCTATCAGTGAGTGAAAGGTTGTTTCACAGCAGTTGTTAGTTTCTTAGTTAAAATTGCCACTTTGATTCATGTTTTCACCGAAAATGAAATGTTTGGTTTTTGGTCACAGACAACCTAATGTAGACACCCAACTGGGCTCTGCGCTCTGTAGCGCTTTGTACATAGTTGGAAAATTCAAAAGACAAAAAGGCGGAACGGAGCGCTACAGAGCTAGTCCAAACTATTCATGCATAGCGTCGTTTTGTAGGTTATGTCAAGACCTTTCAAATGATGTATTGCCATATACGAGACAAAAAGGCGGAAAGAAGATATTTGACAACCTAATATATGCATCCGAAATCCAACAGTTATCCCGTTTCGATAATTTCTTATTAATTTTACATAAAGAAATTAACTATCACTTTTGGGGATTTTGTCCATGGGGATTTTGTTCGTATGGATTTTGTCTTTGTGGCTTCGGTTCTTGGGGATTTTTTTTGGGAGGGGATTTGGGTTTTTTTTTTTTAAACATGGGGAATTTGTCTTTTGGGGATTTTGGAACTAGGGTTTTAGTCCGTCTCCCGTTTCTAATTACGGCAATGCATAGTAACCCCTGTCTGTGAATATCGCTCTGAATAAAGATCTTGTAAAAGTGTAACTTTTTCCATACATTTTGGATACATGTTGGATGTTTTCATATATTTTGGATGTTGCACGTTACTTGTAATAGGTGTTAACGTGCAACAAATAATGAAATTAAAAAATATATATATGAGAAGTGAGAAGTCTGTTGTCTATTGACTTTATGAAGAATGTTTTATTATATCTTTTTAGGATACAACAATTTAAGTTGAATTAAATTTAAATTTCTTCAAACTCGAAGCTGATCCCTTACTTTGCCTTTTTTTAATCGACTTAATGAGAAACTTAGAGATCAATGATTGGAGTTCAGCCATTGCTTCAGCGGCCTCAATCGGTTCTAAATCTAAAAGTTGATTGGCCAGACTCTTACCGAAGCTGGAATATTTTGAAGATCCTCCCTTATCATCTGAATCATCCGAATCATCTGCACCGTCGTCTTCATCAGAGTCGATTGGCTGAGCTTCTTCAACCGTGTTGTTCTCATCCGACGGTTGTTTCGAATATTTTCCAATATTATTTGTCTCGTTTTGAGGTTCCTCGTTGTACTCTGAAGCACAAATTACTTGGTCTTCATATTCCGCATTCTTGAATTCCGGCGGTGGAGAAAAATATGGGTTACCATACTTAAAGTAAACGTCCTGGAAGGACGTCCTCCGGGAAGGAGGTCCTAATGGTGGCCAATTCTTTTTAGTAAAATAAGGAAAAGGTTGAGGTATAGCTGATAGAGAACATGGTTTTGTTATTTGAAAGTTTTTTGAGTTAATATGACTGGGCAGGTGTCTTGATGTTGAGGGAATCGGTGATGATGATTTTGAGTACGACAAAACCTCTCCAGTTTCATAAAATCGGACTTTAGCTTCGACGTGTAACTGGAAATAGGATTCCAGGGCGTCCACAAAACTGAAATTTTCCTTTTGGTGGTCATCGTTAGATTTTGTCTAAAAAAAAAGATGATTAAATTTTTGATCCCTGTACACGAATTGATTTTGTACTACTTACCAATATATGGATGATTGGTAATAAAAAGAAAAAATGATTCACCATTTGAAAATAACTATGCGTTACAAAGCCCGCATCACTTTGTATTTTCCTCGATGCAAATTTATTTACCAACAAATTTATTGTGTCGCGAGCAGTATTTAGAGGCAGCCACATGTGTTTATCAATATTATGCCATAACAATTCTTTGTTATCTGCACACCAAAATGATTCGCTTTCGATATCCCACAAAGCCTTTGTCTGTCTGTATAGCTTTATCATTTGCTTTGCATCCTTCCGTCGTATAAATATGTCCTCCATGTTGAATGATGAAGTATCAACTGATAGCGAAAAATTAATTTCCGCTGTTTAAATACCCTGAGATTGTTGTAATTAGGGAAAAAAAATTAATGAAAATGAATTAGGTAAAAATGTTTACTCAACAAGATCACTGCAACGTTGCAGTGCCTTATTACTCTCTAACTTATCACAAGGAACCTTGACTATAGCGAACCTTTCGGTGTTAATCAATTACAGGTAGACATCATTGTAGTTGAAAGAGCATCTGCGTATTGTTCGTTGGTGCTCCTTTCATCGAGGTAAATATTCTGCATCCTCATTTCTATACCTGAGTTCCGACACATGCTCTGCATCACAGATAAAAGGAGATGGACGAATCAGCGCAATTCGTCGGCTTGAGGTCGGTCCACACCAGCGTTGCCAGATGTCCCGATTTTTAGCCCAAAATTAAATGTCCCGCGCTGAACAGCCACAGTCCAGCTTTTAATATATCTCTGGTGCTCCGATTTTAAACGTTTTCTTATTTTTGAAAAGGTCTATTCATTCTCTAAAAGATATAAAAGAAACTATGATCTGATTGATCTTGATCATATCATCTGTATGATAGGATCAACCAGATTAATTAAAATTACTTCAAAACTTCAGAGCCAAAAAAAAAAACACTTTAATAACCAAAACTCAAAACTAACACGAAGCCTTTTATATACGTGTGTTGCAAATAGCTTCTAAAATCTTTGGCTGCTTTGAAACGTTACTTTCATAAGCTAAGATTATTTTCGAAGGCAAAGGTTTTCCATTCGGAAATGGCATTGCCTTGACAGAAATGCATGAGCTATTATGACTCTTCCGTTCAGATAAAAACATTTTCCTTAAACTTGATTTCTTAAGCCGAAAAATTTTATTAGTTTTGAAATGGTCAAAAATGTTGTATTAAATCTGTATTAAACTTGTTAAGCGATGTTTCAATTGTAAACTTACGAGTTGATGAATATAGTTTGTTAAAAAAATTCTTGGACGTGATAGTGGAAAATTGTAAGAACAACGCTGCACAGAAACAGCACCAGTTTTTTGACCAGTTTAAAAAAAAAAAAAAAAAAATGATTCCAAGAATACTTTTAAGCTAGTTCCTTTTATATAACGTTTGCCAATTAAATTTAAAATGGTTGGATGTCAGAAATAAATGTTTTGTAAATTGAATGTAAGCTGAATTACTCATAACAAATTTTTAAGCTATCCAGGGCGAATCGCAGCCCTTCTTACTGGGATACCATGCCCTTAGCTTGGTCTCCCTTCATCGGATACCCGCAGAAATTGGGGGGACTCGTCGGGTCGCGAAAAAATGGAGCTTGTGCCTAGTACTTGCCTTCTTACTCTAGCTAAGACCAGATACGAAAACGTTGCGATGCTCCTCCATCACGTTGCTGAACGAAGCAGCAAAACAACATTTATCAACTCTGAGACGATAGTTACAGTATGGACTATGCGTTTCGCCACCACCTGTGTAGGAGGTGTTCACTAAATTACTCATTTAATTCAATCTGGACCCATCCTATGCGAGGTTCTTCAACTCTATTAGAGAAAAAAACTTAAAAAGAAGTTATGTTATTATTAAAAGGATGGAGGACATAACTATGTTATATTTTTTTTTATGTCCCGTTTTTCACAAAAGAATCCCACTTTTTTGATCAAAAAGTTTCAAAACCCCGCTTTGCTCGCAAAATATCTGGCAGCGCTGGTTCACACAGTAGCGTGTGTAAAATGACAGGATCACTTTAACCACTATTACAGGACCCATATCCAAAATGTATGAAAATACTTACACTTTTACAAGATCTTTATTCAGAGCGATATTCATATTCACAGACATGACGTGCCGTGCACGTAATTAGAAACACCTAAGATGAACTTTTTGTTTTTACCATAAAGCATGTACTTTTCACCTTAGAAAGGTGATTTTTGGTTTTAGTTCTTTCATGCTCAGTGTTGTTCTTGAACAACATGAATTTAATCTGCCGACAACTCGAAAATATTGGCGCAAATGCAATAAAAGTGTCTTAGATTCATTCTAAAAACCAATTTCAGTACTTAACGGACATAAGAAAAGCTAAAAATCCAAAGAATCTTTTTCTTTTAACCGTTTTATTCTTTTATGAGAGTAGTAATTCATATGAGTGTATTGTTCTTTGTTTCTTTTAAGTTTCTTTCTTCCTATATGAGATTTTCCTCTATCCGTTAACTACTGTACAATCCATTGATTTCTGCTCCAGACGCCTCTTAGTAAAAAAAGAACATTCGAGATTTTCTTTCTTCGTTTTTGATGAAGTAAAAAAAAAATTTTTCATGCGGATGGAACTAAATGAAAGGGTCAAACAAATACAGTCGAAGCCTAAGTCGAAAATCCCTCTAACTCGAATACATTTTTTTTTAACTCTTGGTCTATTTTCAATTCCTCTAATTCGATTGTTTTTTTTGCAAAAATAAACAAAACATTTCCTCTCGCAACTTGTATCGCATGTTCTGACTCTCTCTCAATTTGGCACTGGACGACGAACACCTTTCATTTCATGTTGATTTTTTAGTGCAAACACGTCGGAGAAGAAACCGCATGTGGTAGCCCTTACTATTATTTACCTATGCAAGAAAGAAAGAGAATGTTCATATCAAGAATTTGCATGGCGACCTACAAGGCAAACATCAAACCCAAAGAACATGAGAAAATCGAAACTATTCGGCAACGGTTCTCGAAGCACAATCATGTTGGGCGAACGCAATTGTCGTCTAGGGCCACATAATCGTCGTCTACACACAACCAAAAATGAGCTATAGGTTATTTGTTGTTGGTTGGCCTCAAACAATTTGCCTTTAATATAAAAACAGTTATGTGGATGAAGCCCAACACTGCCTTATTAAAATAGAATCATTTTCTAAAGGCTTCATTCTCCAATTTTAAAGACTCAATCCAAAGTTACAATTTTTTTTTAGTAATTTCCTGTGATTTTTGGTTACATGTATACTCTTATGAATAAATTAAAGGCTTTTAAACAAAAAAAATATTAATCCCTCTAGCTCGTATTTTTCAAAAAATCACTATAACTCAAACTTATTTTGATATCCCGTGAAAATTTGACTAAGAGGGCTTCGACTGTATAATAAATCATTTTTCCAAAAATGCAATGGTAGGACCTCTCGTACCATCATCATTAGTGGCGTAACAGCCAACGAAGGGCCAGAGCCCAGCGTTCGAACCTCCGTCGAGAGCAGACGCGAAATCACAACTGTGCAAAAAAATAATAAATAATAATTAAAAAAAAAAAATTATTTCTAAAACAAAGTATTTAAGAAAGAAATTCTATTTTTATATAATTTATGAAATTTTTAATTTTTTCTTTTTATTTCACTACTAGCGGGACATGTGCCTGCAGATCATTTTAATATAAGAAAGAAGAACACAGTTGTTTGAAATGCGCTCGATTTTTTTTATACTTATTTTATTTTTTCTTCTTTTTTTGTGTTATGTATTTACTGAGACTATCCCAGAACCTTTTCTTAGACCATAACCCCCATTCATAAAAAAGGTCCTAAACATGATTTCACAAACTACAAACCCGTAGCCAAACTCTCTCACTTACCTAAGATCTTCGAAAGCCTAATGTACGACTCATTAAGCTTTCAGTGCAAGTCCCTTATATCCCCGAACCAACACGGTCTCGTTAAAGGGAGGTCCACTACCACGAATCTCGTCAAACTAGTCTCATTCGCTTTGTCAGCCATGGAAAGGGGCGATGATGTTGATGTCATCACCACCGATTTCAGTAAAGCCTTCGACAAAATATCCCATAAGATGACTTTATAAATTAGCTGACTTTGGGTTCAGCTCGTCCTTACTATCATGGTTTTCATCTTATTTAGACAATCGCTCCTACCAAGTCCGCTTCAGATCTATCCTATCCCGATACTTTGCAGCCCCATCAGGCGTCCTTCAAGGGAGTCACCTAGGTCCGCTCCTATTCATTCTCGCAGTCAACGACCTGAAGTATATTATTCTTCACTCTCGCGTCTGACTATATGCCGACGATACCAAATTCTTCCAGTCTTTCAAAACCGCCAACAACTCTCTACTTCTTCAGCAGGACCTCGACCGCTTCTGAACTTGGTGCACAAAATACTGCCTAGAGCTCAGTATCCCTAAGTGTCAGTCCATAACTTTGTCAAAAAAGCGTTTAGCCTCCACTTCCCGCTTCTACCGCCTATATGACCATCCCATTACCCGTGTCAACTCTATCCGTGACTTGGGTGTAATATGTGACAGTGAACTCAACTTTCGACAACCCACATTGATCAGTCTCTACCCTCGGTTTTGTTACACGTTGGTCTAAAGAATTCTGCGACCCATACGTCACAAGGGCACTATACACTACCTTCGTCCGCCAAATACTTGAATACGCCTCCCAAGTTTGGTGTCCATACCTAACCACGCGAAAAAGCTAGGCTCTGGCTCTCAGCGGGCTGAGCGGGCTGACGCCGCCCAATACAATACATACCAAACCACGTATATTGCCAGGATAGAAAATATTCAGCGCCGCTACCTCGGTTTCGCCCTTCGTGGTCTCTCCTGGTCCAACCCTCAAATACTCCCCCACTACCAACCTCCTTAACTTACTAACCCTTGAAGACCGCAGAGATATTGCTGACATCCTCTTCATCTTCCGTCTCTTTGATGGCGGCATCGACTGCTCCACCATTCTCAGCTCCATCCACATTAATACCAACCCACGTAACACACGCACTCTTCGCTTCTTCTACCTTCCTCCCCATCACAGTTCCTATGGCTCAAATGAGCCTATATCCCGGATGTTGCGCAAGTGTAACTCCGCTCCCGCTTTCGACTTCAGCGTGAATCCCTCCACCATAAAACTCCGCCGCCTTAACCGCCATCCCCGTTAGATCTTAAGTTAGGTTAAGTTTTCAATTAGTTTTTAAGTTATGTTAAGTTTTTTTCCCTGCTTGTCTTAAATGGGGCTATTGCCCCACTAAAACTTAAAAAAAAAACATATTTTCTGTTTTGCCCTGAATTGTGGTATAAATAAACAGAACAGATGGCTTATCTACACGTGAGCATGATACAGTACTTAACGGATATAAGAAAAATTAAAAATCCAAGAATTTGTTTCTTCTAACCGTTTTTTTTTTATGAGAGTAGTAATTCATATGAAAAAGGAAATGGTGCATTATTCTTTGTTTCTTTTAAGCGTATCCCTCTTATAAGAGTTTTTCTTACATCCGTTAAGTACTGTACATATACAGTGGCGTGCAAAAATGGATACATACTTGGCGGTCATATGGTTTTTTGTAAATAAAAAACCTCCCACTTGACGGATTTGAATTATTTTTGTGTTATTTGTTTCCTTACTTCATCACCAAAAAATGAAGTACAAACGATTCTGAGTCGAGCACAAAAAACAGAATGGTTCTATGGCTTCTAGTTCAAAAGAAAACCAGCATAGTGTTTTCATTTTTTTGATGATGAAGTAAGGAAACAAATAACACAAAAATCATTCAAATCGGTCAAGTGGGAGGTTTTTTATTTACAAAAAACCAAACGACTGCCAAGTATGTATCCATTTTTGCACGTCACTGTAACTGTCCGTGGGAGAAGCATTGCCATAGAAAACAGCGTGTTGAAAATTGCAACCTTTTGAAACCAAAAGGTAAATCTGGCGGAATGTGCAAAATAAAATTGCCTTTTAAAATGTTTTTTTCAATAAGATTATTCATCACCTTTTTGACTGCTAATCTTGTTCCGTTCCGAAATCGAGACTAATTGATGTTCTGAAGAAAAATAATAGATGCACCAAATTTTAATTGTAAACGATTAGGCAGTCCAGTTCAGGTAAATCAAAGGAATTCAAAAATTCCATCGGTTAATTGACGCCATCATCCTGACCATCGTGATTGATTCAGTAGGAGCAACAATAGGAACTTGTTCACTATCGATGCGTAATTTTGTAATTATACCTTAAAATTTGTTGTTGAAGTAAGTGTTCGTAAATTTCTCCGTAAATTGGATTTCATTTCATTTATTAAGTATTTGGGATGTACAATAATAGGGTTGGCGAGGGGCTAGTAATCTCTCCTGTAAAAACTGAAACTACGAGACCAACGGCAAGCCTAGTGCTTGCTGCAGGAAGCCCGGACCGGACACCGGTTGTTGCGCCGATGATGATGATGTACCAGTTCCAAAGCGCCATCAAATAATTCTTATTGATTGCAAATCTTTCAAAGTCCTATCCAAAGCCTTTGCGTAATTTCTTATGTGTCATTATACATTTCTTTCTCGCTTTTAATTGAACTTGCAGAACTTGCATACGATGATTAGAATTGTTAGTTCGCAGCGCAATCGGTTGAAAGTTTGCCATATAAATGCACAAAATTTGAATCCAAAACTGGATGAATTTTGTCATATTTTTACTAAGCCAAATGTTGATGTTTGTATTTCTGAAACGTCGTACGACCCTGAGCTTTGCGATAAACTGTACTGAGCTGACGGTTACAATTTTTTTCGTGCTGGCAGGCACGAGCGTTTGGGTGGGCGCACCGCATTAAATGTGATCTTGACCATAAATCGAGCCTCCACAGGTTCTTCCAATATGTCTTCTTGAAAATTACCTGCTGTTCATCGCATCTACTAGTCTGCACGGCCTACCGACCCGATAAAAATGTAGATATTGCACCACTGCTTGCTAGTTTAGAACATCATTCATGTTTAGCCTCTCAGATTGTTCTCTGCAGTGACCTAAACTGCAATCTTTTGAATAAAAATAGGTCTGCTCTAATAATTAGCTCCATGAGCTCGCTGAGATTATTCCCTCTCAAATCGTCGGCAACTATAGAGGCATATCTCTTTAAGTCTCTGCGGTAAAGTTTCGGGTGGCGGGGCGGGAGGGCGAACAGTGAGGCCTGCGTCCCGGTAAAAGTACTATCGACCAGCTTTTCACTCTAAGAATGGTCCTTGAGAAGCCTTGGGAATATGCCAAAACGATCTACAAGAGTCTAAAAACTCTGGAGGTAAACTCTCGAGTGTTCAGCAGGAGTATGAGATTAATGGTTCTCTATTGAGGGCCATGAGGCCGGTGTTTAATTCGGGATTTGTTCCAAGTCTAACCTATGATAATGAAATTTGGGTAATGAGAGAAACAATAAGATCGCGAGTACAATCTGCCGAGATGAGATTTCATCGGACAGTTAGTTACTCGCCGGGATAGGCTGAAAAACACGACGCACACTGGGGCCAGTTGTATGGAGAGCATGCTCAAAATCCAAGCTGAAGTTTCAAGTCTTACATAAAAGAATGCTATCATTATAAAGAAGACAAAATTTCTCGTCAAGCTGCTTTAAAGTTTAAAGACGTTGGAGGTTGTAGGTTTATAGTACTAAGCACTGAAATGTAGAATTTTTTTTTAAAGTGAGGAATGTGTTGTACTTGGTGGGCATAAAAAACACGAAAAATTTTTTTTCGCATTAATTTGAACAAAATAAAAATATATGTTGGTATTCTATAAATATTAGAGATTAATTGAAAAGTAGTAGTATCGCACCAAATTTCTCGAGAATTTAAAGAAAAAAATGTGGATTGGATACATGATTGTAGGCAGAATGTCGAAGTAAAAAAGTATTTTTTGTTTGTTTCACGCAGAAAAAACCAGTGGCAAAACCATTTTTTGGCATTCATTCTAATATGTTTCTGTTTTAAGTATATTTATTAATATCAAATTGTGCAAAATATTATATATATATATATATTTAATATTCCAAAAAGTGATCTAGGACGATAGCAAATTAGGTATCGTCAAAAAACCAACGTCGAGACGATAGAAGACGTCAGTTCTCGGTTTATGTGAAATTTTATAACGTCAGATGATTATGGTGTTGCGTGATGAGACCCAAAATTAAGGTTAGTAAAAAGACACGAATACATCATTTCCTTTAATTTCCAAAACAAGTTGCAAGTTCATATATGACAGACACCACTGTAGAAACAGACAGCACATCCCATTCGATAGACATTACAAACGTTACGTTCCGTCCCATCTGTATTGGCTCATTTGTGACAGATACCAAACTTCTTCTTCTCTTGCCCCTTGATTTTATCTGGCAGCGTTTTTTATAACATTTTGTGTCTGTGAATACGTGTAAGAGCTTTGAACTACAAATCAAACAAATGTGCGTGAAAATGATGAGTTAGTGTTCGATGATTCCTGAATTACTGTCAAAATGCTCCCTGTATTTCAGCTACATTCGTGAATTACTGTAAAATTCATCGATGGGCGAGGGGAAATGGCAGCTGCCCTGTTGGGTGTCTATATTAGGTTGTCTGTGGGTTCAGTCACTCATTGTTTACTCCGCAATCGCCTATCTCAGCCTTTGCGCCACTGTTTCATTGAACCCCACAATCTAATCTCAAACAAAAAAAGCCGGTTATAGTAGACCGCAAGCAAACCTCCAAATATAACCACCCGTAAATTTTATAATTCCATCAGTCATAATCTTGCCCTCTTCACAGTCGGAGTTAGTAACAGTCAACCGAAAACATGGCAACATACGAAGAAATTAAAGATGTCCCAAACCATTCCGATGTGTACCTCATCGATGTCAGGAATCCTGATGAACTAAAAAAAACTGGTGTACTCCCAGCAAGCATCAACATTCCACGTAAGATTCTGCACCTAGAATAAGCAATTTTGTGTTGGCCAATGGTCAGTGAACAATTCAAATTCCAAATTTATGGTGAAATTCAGTTTTCGACAAGTGGACAGGTGGTGATCGATATCGTGCCCCTTGATTTAGGAAATAACAGAAAGAAGAAAAAATTGTATTATCTTGGCAAGGCCAGTTATATTCCCTGTACACACCCAGCTTATGCTGGATAAGAACACAATTAGATTAGATTGGGGAACACTTACTAAATTACGTATTAAAACGACAAAAAAAAAAAACTCGTTTGGTCAATGTCGTTTCTATTTTTGTGCTAATTAGTTTTTTTGAGGGAACAAAACGTGTAGCACTCCAGGTTGGGGTCTTATGAAATATTTAGGAATTCGATAAAAATCTAATAAATCATGAACAAGCTGTTTTGACCATAGGGATTTCCATTTGCAACAGAACTTAATTTATGTTCTCTAGGTAGCGAGATTTCACTTCCCAAAGCCTGGTGGATGACTCAAACAATTAAGAACCGAATTTATGCGTAGTTTGTTCTTCTAACTCCAATGGTTGAGTAATTTCACAGGGTCATTAATGAACTTATACTTTAGAATCCGGCTAAGAGAGTTGCGTGTAGCAGACAAAGAGTACATACAGACGAAAATTTATGGCAATGCTGAGGTGATGCTTGTGAACTCATGTGCTTAGGATTATCTACGCAAACTTTAATGACGGTCACACGTAGAATTTTTACCGCCTTCACATATCTTCCGAATTCATCAACATTTCGGAAACGCAAATTTTAGTTTTAAATTCGCTCATTTGCCGACATTTCTTCTAATGAGATTTTCTTTAGGTCAATTTCTTACTGTTCTCGGAAATTATAATTGGGAGCGTTAATTTATGTAAAACCAACGCGTTAAAACTTGACTAATTGCAGAGTATTTTTTGTTGAAATTATTAGAATTGAGAGAAAGCCTTTTGTTGGGGTCAAAATTTGTCTTGGGAACAAAAGCAGCCGAAAGGACAAATGAATGCCAGGAGTTAAGTAGAGTGCGTGTTGTTCCCTTCTTTTATTTTTGCCCCAATCAATAGCCCACACTCCCAAATCAGAATAATTATGGTGATAGATTAAGATTACCACAATGGGAATTTTTACACTTGATCTGAATTGCATTTCGTCGTCATTCCCTTCCTCCTTAAATTGAAACTAAATTTTAAGTGTTACTGACAGCACAACTACTGAGCTATATTTAGGACTGTACCATAGAGTATTAACTTTTAAAGTTGCATGATACATAAAAATATAAAATTCCATTGTCCATTTTTGAAGACTACAAATAGACTAGAAACAATTTTAATTGTGTGCCGCAACTTGATTGCGTCCAAATACTGTTTGTAACGACGTTAACGATTTGGAAGACATTTTTATTAAAAAAAACGGGTAATCATTAAAGAACTTACAAACTCCTTCATCTTGCAGCTGGAGACTTTATTTTTAGTCAAGTATTTCATTTGCCGAATCACGAACTTTTTTTTATTATGAATTTGTAAATTTTCAGTTTCAGAACTCGACGCAGCGTTGAAGATGTCTGACGGAGACTTTAAGAACGCTTTCAGTCGGGATAAACCTAGCGAAGGTGCACCAATGATTTTCAGTTGTTTAGCCGGTGGTCGTGCTCAACGTGCTGCCGATCTCGCCAAGTCCCTTGGATTCGCAAAGTAACTTTTAAATATCATTAAAGACGATTTTTATTTACAATATTTTCTCTTTATTTCAGTGCTAAGCCATACAAAGGCTCCTGGACCGAATGGGCACAAAAGCAAGGCTTGTAAAGCGCCTAATTTATTTGTACAAATACAACGAATTATTTTAAATAAATACAAATAACCTAAAGTTTTCAATCTACAATAAAAAGGAAAAAAATATATAAAACAAATCAAAGAAATATTTACAATTTGACTTCCCGCAAATCACCCCATGATTTGCCTATTCTCAGTTTCACTTTCAGTGGGACACTTAACCGCACGCAGTTCTCCATTGTTATGCTGAGGACCTTGGCGACTTTCTTTGCCTTTTCTTCGGGGACCTCGAAGATTAGCTCGTCATGCAGGTGCATCACAAGTTTCACACAACGTGGTGTTAGACCCATTTTTTCACGATACCTGCCGATGTTTTTCTCCATCCGAAGAATTGCACTCTTTGCTATGTCAGCTGCTGAACCTTGAATCGCTGAATTCACAGCTTGACGCTCTGCTTGACCTACAGTGAAACAAAAGGTGTTAATACCAAACCATTCTAGATGTGCATGTTTATACTTTTAAGTTGAACCTCTCCAGCGTTGATGTTGTCCAAGTATCGTCTCCGACCGGTAATGGTCTCGATGTAGCCGTGCTGTTTTGCAAACTTCATTACCTTTTCCGCATATAAGCTGACGGAATGTAACTTATTAGAGGTGGACGTAGTTAAAAACGAAGAGGTCCTTACCGTATTCCTGGATACGTAGCATGAAATTGTTCTGAAACAGTCATTGCTTCTGGTTCGCTGCATTTCAGAGACTCGGCTAAACTTCGCATTCCCATGCCGTACACGATTCCATAGCAAATTTGTTTTGTTCCATTCCGCAATTGTTCGGAGACTGCGTCTTCAGAGATTTTGTTCCATTTGGCTGCGATAGCTGTGAAGACATCTTTGCCAGACTTCATAACCTGCAGCAGCGGGGGATCCTGTGAAGGAGTATATTGACTTTTTAAGGCTCATGAAAATTTTGCATCAACAGGAAGGATTTTTTTGTATTTCACTCAAGGAAGTCTCAATGTATCAGAACTTGAACCACTTCGCACTCTAATGTGTTCAATTTTTTAATAGCTCAGTAAAGATAGATACAATGCCTGGTAATCATGTAAAAAGTTTAACTGAAAACTTTGAGGAACAGGCCTTGTCTGCCGAATAGAGATTGAAAAGCACAACCGCGAACCCCATCAGCTATACAAAGATGTGGAGTCTGCTAAGAAAAAATCCGTCGGCTGTATTTGCTCGGCTAAATTGAGTGGATGGATACCAATGCTAGTCTTCAAATAGTCTTCGGGACGAGATACTGGAGTCAAAAAGAAGGGATCTGGATGGGGTTTTAGTTGCGTGAAAACTCCACGCTACTTCAAGCAGAACGCGCTTATTTTCCAAAAGCAAAACAGAAAAATAATAATAAATTAATTAAATCATTTAGGAACAGGCTCACAGGACCGGAGTTAAAGATATTGAAATAAATAATAAAGAACTTTACTTGTGATAGATGAGCAAGAATTCTCATTTCCAATTGGCAAAAGTCGGCAGAGATCAGGCAACGCCCCGCTGGCGGAAAAAACGCACTCCGGCACGAGATGTTAATCTTCTCAGATGCTGGAAAGGAATACAATTAACTCACAATTAACTTTGCTCGTATCACTCTTACTTACCACTCAACGCTATCTCAAAATCTTTTGCAACGTTCTGCAAATTCGGCTCCTGCATTGAAATCCGACCCGTGGAGGTGAATGTTATACTCTGGCCATGAATCCTGGAAGAAGAAACTCTTAATATGATGAAAGATAGCTTACTTCACCACCTATCATACCTATCACCAACTATGCAGTGCAGCAGCGGTTGAATTGTCTTAATGCATGTGAAGCTCAGTTTCCTGTACGAGATAATCATCTGCGCAATGGGTGAGTCTATTTTTTCCAGGATCTGCCTAGATGTGGATACTCGTCCATTTGGCTTACGATGTAATCCTAAAATCTTTAATCAAAATAAATCTACAGCATTGGATCTGGATTCAGTTTGAACTTACCCGACCCACAGCGGAAGCTGAACCCAAGTTAAACCGCGAACCGTGTGCTTCATAGATCTTTGCCTCAAGCTTCTTCATCGTGTCCATCATTTGCTGGAATAATGCACGGAGTGCAACTTCATTTGCTGGGAATCCATAAATTTCCATGTCACACAAAGAAACTTGAAGTGGCATTTCGAGATCTAGAGATGAAATTTTTATTAGGAGACACTTTATGGACAATCGATGCTTACCCAAAAAGAACTTATGAAGCTGGCCAGTACCGATTCGCTGGAGATTCTCAACTTGTCCCGTCAAAATATGCATCGTAACGCAGGCTTCAATGGATGATCGAATTTTACCAAAGATGGCACTGGTCGCGTCCAGTCCAATGCTAGTGGAGCCACGGCCACTTTTCGACAACTTCACGAGGGCTTTGCATTCTGGCGCGAACTGCTGGGACTGGAAATTGAGAGTTCAGTAGATTGTTTCCATCGATTCTAAATTATTCACTTGGCATCAATGCCGTTTGGGCTCTCGGTCGGTTCGGTTCACGCACAGGCACGCTTTGCCAGCAGACAGACGCTGACGTGAAAATTTTGGTCAATATGTATTTGAAATGTGAACAGGGTGGACCGACCGAGCTGCCAAAGGGTACGACAATGAAAATTAGTTCCAAAATAAATAAAGGATTCTTCTATTTCCGGCTGAAGTCGGCTACGTTTTCAACAATCGACTCGTTTGAGAGTAAACTTACCATGTCAGTAAAACTCATCGCTTTGTCGGGCTGTAGGAGCCAGCTAGCCACTTTGGGATCTTCAATCTTACACCGAATTGCTTCGATTTCAGGCACCGCTCTTCTGAGAACTTTAAGCTGCTCCTTGGCATCGAATATCTGCAGTGTGCACTCCGTGTTCTCCATCAGCTTTCGTAAGGCGTTGATTTTCGCATCTCTGGTCACACCTTTACCCGTGTTCTCCTCTTGCAAATTCAGAAAGAACGCGACATTCTCATTCATCACCATCGAGACCCCAGAGACGTAGGATGCATCGTCCACAAGAAAGTCGACATTCATTTGACTTTTATTTTCTTTGGCAGCGATCTGGTTAATCAGCAAGTTTGCACCGATCATCGGCTTCTGTTTGGCGGCTTGCTTTTCAATCCCCACCGAAAATCCAAGGACCTTGGACTCAGCCAGCTCTTTGATTGCGGTTTTGAAGAGTATTTGACTGCCGCAGATGTCCACAATTTGAATGCAGTTCAGACACACGGCATCGGGCTCAGTCTTTGAAGTGCTCAAAATGTGAGAGGCGTTGAGTTGAATGGGATTTTGAATCAGAGAACTTCCCAGAGACATGTCGGACACTTCCATGGAACTAGTCTTGTTTGTTTGTGGTGGATTTTGTGCGGTTGGAGGTGAGTCTGAGTTTCTTTCGATTGGCTTTCTAAACGGTGTACGTTTGGGTGAGGATTTGAATGCGCTTTGCGTTCGCTCCTTATATGAGCGAAGGTAGCGGGTGCTTTGGGTTTTTGGTTGGAATGTCAGCTCCTGTGAGGCTGGAATTTCGTCGGAACTTTTGTTGAGGGACTTCCGGTCGGGTGGAGCATCGTCTTTTCTCGGTTCCTTCATGGCATTCGCGATGGCGGAGTTCATTTCGAATGAAGTATCATCCATGAAGAGGTCGTCGTCGTTTGGTGGCGACGAAGGCCTTGCAGAGGTTGAACACTTTTCGATTCTTGTCGAACTGGGCAAATGATTTTGCGGACTGCGGTGGAGGATTTTGGAACCGGATTTTGCCTCAATGTGTGGAGAGTCATTCGTTCGTTGTCCATCCAAATTCTCTTTATTACTTCCAATGACCTGACGATCACACACAGTGTCACTTGCTGTTGAATTTTTCCGGCTGTTTCTCTGCAGATCATTAGTCACTCTTTCGTCGGTCGTTTTCATTCCAGCTTCCCTCCTTTTCTCTGTCAGTCTTTCAACGTTCCTCATTTTCTCTGCCCCATCATCCGATGAGTTCCTTTCTCTTTGTTGATTGCCATTAATTCGTCGCCCAGCTGAGTCCTTAGAACTGATGTACGCATGGTTTTGATTGTCTCTCTTAACGATGGCATCGATCAACTCTGGGTGGCTTTTTGTTATTCCAAAAGGCTCTGAGATTTTCGGCATTTCTCTCCCGCAATCCTCACTCATCTTGGACAATTGTTCTATCCGTTGTCCCATTCTTTTCTCCACAACAACTTCCACTGGATTCTTCTTTGAATTGAAACCATTACAGGCGCTTTCACTCACTGTGTCAACCGAAATCGATCTTTTGTTGGCCCTGGAACTGGTACATGGGTCTCTTTCGAGTCGGGTGCTCTTTTCGGCTGGCAAAGCACTATTCGATTTTTTCTCGACGTGTCCCTGATTCGACCAAAGAACTGAATCTTTCATGTTTGGATTGTTCGCAGTCGTTACTTTTACAGTAATCGGCTTCTCTTCAGGACAATTCTTCACAGCCTGCCATCTTGCAATTTGGTTGTCTGAGTTTGCTGCACGTTTGGATGAGGAAGACTTATTGATTCTGGTGACATTAACCTTGGGAGCAACTGGAAGTTTTTCACGTTCCGTTTCTTGATTTACAGGCACGGATTGTGCACCTCTTTTAACTTCTCTGTCCCGTAGTCCGTTGTGTGCATGTTTTTCATTTGGCTTCACGACTTCTACTTGAACACACGATGTTCCTTTCTCTTCAGACAAACCTAAAGATTCCTTTGTCTGACCTTCTGTTCCTTTTCGCTTTTCTTCTCTTCTCATCTTCGGCGGTGTTGCGCCATCAGATTCACCGTCACTTTTTCTCTTCCCACTTCTCTCTGAGCTGTTGCAGCCAGT
Source organism: Syritta pipiens (assembly GCA_905187475.1). Classification (NCBI taxonomy): domain Eukaryota; kingdom Metazoa; phylum Arthropoda; class Insecta; order Diptera; family Syrphidae; genus Syritta; species Syritta pipiens. The sequence goes on along the minus strand of LR994572.1, from coordinate 26,048,030 downwards.
AGCTCCATTTTGACTCCAATTTATATTCCCTACCCCAATTTCGTATTGGACAAACTGCCGGGCATCATCGATGAGCATCTTTGCAGCTTCCTTAACCGTAAGTCCAGCTTTACCGGTTATATACAAATTCCTCATTTGATTCCTCTGGTTTTTCTCATACTCGTCCTCATTGTCCAGCTGTTTCGCCGTATCGAAACTCAGGCTGTTGTGTAAAATTTTCTCCACAGTGAACACATCAGCGTTGGCCAGATCAATGAGACTCTCAATGCCAGAATCAAAGAGCGCTCGTGCTCTTTTGTAGTTCAAATCCGGCAATCGCATGAGATCTATCAAATCACGGTGCACGCCAAAGAATAGCCGTTCCTTGAATTGCCCAACAATTATCGAGAGCATGGACCAGTTAAGAGAGTTGCAGAATGCCGTCACAATTCCGGCAAACGTAGAGGCCATCTGCTGGAGACTTTGCAACATTCCTCGCGTGCACTTGTACCTTGCTGCAACTTTGTTTACAGGCGTCTCGTTCACCAATTCCTGAAGAACCAACGCCGTGTAAAATCTACAAAAAAAAATGTGATTGGATTGAAATCACGGCTTGAATTTCTATTCACCTCTTATGGATCTGCATGAGCTTATAGTCGAGCTGCTGTTGACCACGCATCGCACGGACTAAAAAAGACTCCCTGACGCCCACCAGTTCACCCACTTTCTTCATCGCTGGCGATAGCTTCTCCCACAGGTCGAGGTACATCAACCAGTCCAAGTCTTGCAATTGATAGCACACCGAGTAGGGAGTGACTAGGTAGACAGCATGCAGCTCCGATTCCAACACAAAACAGCGCCGAGATTTTTGTAGTTCAGAGAAGAGGATCAACCCATCGGTTGGAGGCATCGATGAAGCTGAAAGTGGACACGTTGTATCATTTCCTTTGCACATCCTGACCACTTACGTACCCAGACAAGCCATTCCCAGACGGGTGGCGACGTAATTGTCGTCACCCTTCTCCTCGTCATGCTGCAGACGAATGAACTCGTACTCAACTAGAAAGTCAAGCGCGTCGGAAATAAAGTTTTGCGAGTCTTCCTCCATTTCCTTTGCAACCAATTCCTTTTCAGTGCTGAGGAGTGTGCATTTGACGAAATTTTCAATGTCAGAGGCTGTTGTAGCAACGCCTGATGAAATCACCTCGAGCAGGGCGCGTTTCAAGTGGGTCTGGAAAAGAGGTGGGTAGATTCATGTGAACTTTTTTCTAAATCTTTGTTCGTAACCTTACACTGCTGTCCATATCCAGGCAGGAAGATATAGGTTTTAGGTCCGCACCAAACAACTCCTTTCCAATTCGAGCATTGCTGTCCGTACAGATGAGGATCGATTCGCCCACAGTGTCCTTAGAGGACAAACGAATAACATTGAATCCAGTCGTAAAAGCTTGAAAAAGGAAATACACACCTTTCCCGTTCTGCCAGCCCGGCCTATCATTTGTTTGTACGTTAGCGAGCTCATTTGCTTGCCTCCGAAGAGTGGGGATCTGATGATGACCCTTCTCGCGGGCAGGTTGACTCCCGAACTAAGCGTACTCGTCGCAACGATAATCTTCAGTGCACCGCTCTTAAAAGATGCTTCAATTATATCCCGCTCGTCTGTCGTCAGACCGGCATGGTGAAACGCACACGCATAGGTTACAGTCTTCTCCAGCACTGAGTCCAGACCTGGAAAACCGAATAAGGACATCGTAACACTCGTTCGAGTTTCACCCACTGACCTGTTGGAATGTCCTTTAATTGCCTCTTCACCTCATCAATGGCATCCCGCTTAATATTCGCTCGAAGCTTATTCCCGACGTCAGAGCCGCTTCTTCCAATCGCGTGAATCGCCGCTGCCAATTGGACACTGAGATTCTCACACCAATCCTTCGACGGGCAGAACACGACCACGGAGCAACCCTCAACCAGAGTCTCAATACAGAGCTGTGCAACGTTGTCCTGATCACTGATTGCACCAAATTCAGCGGTGTTCAACTCCCGCAGGAATTGCATGTTGTTGTCATAAATCTTTGCTCCGATTTTGATCATTTCCTGGAGGGCAACAGGCCGGTAGTCCGTGATGAACAACTCGGCGTTGAGCCATCTCATGAGCAACTCAACGTTTGCCAGAGTTGCCGACATGGTTATGATTTGAATCTGCAGCGCGTACTTCGTGGACATGTACAGCACTTTGGCCAGAAGAAGCTCCAGAATGTACCCTCGGCCAGGATCGGAGATCAAATGAATTTCATCGACCACAACGGTTCCGATTTCATCGAGCTTTCCGTTCTCGAGGAGTTTGTTAATGATGGAGTTGGCTTTTTCAATTGTGCAGATGGCAACGTTGATGCTATCGAAACCTCCTGGTGGTGTATACCCACCGAAGAAACCCTCGACCCGGTATCCAGACGGGATGAGCAGGTCCTGGAGATATAACATTTTTTCCCGTACCACCGAAATGAAGGGGAGAATGATGATGACTTTCTTGCCACGCTCTAAAATCGTCTTAATCAGAAGAATCTCACTGACAAGGGTCTTGCCAGCCGATGTAGGAGCACTATAAACTAGATTTTTGTGCTCGAACAGGACCTAAGGAAAGGGAGATATCAAAACTTGGCCCATCATGAGTTGATGACTCACCTTCGGATTGCTGAGACACTCGATTTGCCAGTCGAACATCTTGCTTATGCCCTTCTTCTCGTACTCCTTCAGGACGGACGATGGCAGGTTCCACGATGAGATTTTCCTAAGATCGTCGAGGTCTAATTGGACTTGGTATAGTGCCGGTGTTTCTTCCTTGACACTGACATCCCTGGGACTAGAAGGTAACTGCGGTAATCTCACAGCGCTCCTTTCGACTGCCGAGAGATTGGCCGAACTTTGAACATCCACGTCGTCTTGCAACGTCATCCTTACCTCGTCTCTAATCTGATTTATGGTCCTCTGCGCAAAGTCTCGGCCCTCGTCATCTGGACAGATGAACGTAGCGTCGTCGATGTTCACCACATCAACCTCATCGGGTGTTGGATTTTCTTGAAATTCAGAAAACTTGAGTGACTCTTTCCAGTCATCGTCTCTGAGGGAAGGCACTTTGAAACTCTGTTCGCTGTCGTTCAGAAGCTCGCGGACATCCTCCGAAAAAATCGGAGCATCCATCGCTCCAGGGACACTTGCGTCTTCACTATTCTCCCTTTTCATCTCACTTAACATCTCAGAAAATATCTTACTATCCTCTAAACCGAGATGCACCAGTTCTCCCCCATTCTGCTGAATTTGATCCTCAATGTCCTTCAACGCTGCTTCCATCTGTGACATACCCTCAATCGGCAAAGGCTTCTGCTCCGCCTCATCAATGCTAAATTCACTCTTGAAAAACTCCGAGTAGTTGTCATCCTTCGAGGCGTACTTAGACACTCGCGACGGAACGTGGTTCGATGATCTAGCGTCGTCCAATGTTGAATCCGATTTACTTTTTTGAAACTTTTTCCTTCGTTGTGCACCGAACTGACTGACATGATGACGAGAACGTGATTTATTTGGTTTGCTTTTCGAATTTGTTGGAGACTCATCGATAATGTCCAAGGGATTTGCTTGGTGCGTTGGTTCCGGACGAGCGTTTTTGGGATGTACCGTCACGACGTTGTTTGCTTGATTCTCTAAATTCATAAATGTACTATTTCCTAGGCTAAATGACTCAGAAAAAGCCATTGTTTATTGATAAATGCTAACAAATCATTAAAAACTAAGAAAAATTAAAACAAATTAGAGGAGATTTCAACAATTGAATGGTTTGTTTTTAAATACAATTTTTGACACAACTGTCGGGCGGGCAAATGCGCCATTTGCTGGGTTAGAGATGGGGGACATATCGCAATGATGTCGGTGAAGTAGTTCATCATATTTTAAAAAAGAAATGAGCGTTACAATTGTGTGCAGTTAATAAGTACATTCAAATTACTTCAATTTTTTATTAACAACTGCTAATACACATAAAGTATCTTAGTCCTGGTGTATTTTTTTTACTTTTTTTCAGATATCGATTATGTCCGTTGTAATTATAATATGGTTCTGTTGAAGATGAAATGTTCTGAAAAAAAATTTCTTAAACGTTAGCCTATCCCAGTTCTTCCATCCAGCTCTTTTAGCTGTCCCAACTTTTATTCTTGAAATAGTGGAAAATTCAATTCAGTTCAATTAATTTCACAAAAAAATTTGCGCAAAGATTTACGCTTAAAGAGAAAATAAGACTTACTTGTACAAATCTTTTTCTGTAAATTGAATTGAATTTTCCATTATAACAAGAATCAAAGTTGATTGCACTCACTTTTTGTTATCGTTTTGCAGTTGAGAGTCGAAGGATCTTTACAGATACCCATATAAGTGTTAAAGGCGCTATTTTTCCAGCATTGAACTTAAATATTGATCTCGTGTAATCTTTTCCTAGTTGACGTCTCACTGATATTCGATTCCTGATATATGTTTCGAAAATGGTGGACATTCAATGAGACTCGTCTTCTAAGCGAATCTTTCAGACTTAAACCAGATTAAGCTCTCCAAAATAACCGGAATTTCCCTCAATCTTTGTCGAAACAATCCATCCTCTGTAATCTACTCTATGACGCAAAATGAACTCAACGTCTAAGCCGCAGGACAAGAAATACCACACTCGAATCATTCGCGGCTTGTTCAATAAGTTATTTTTATTACATCACTTTCTCAGTAGCAAATTTTCAATTCCGAAGTACTGTACTGCTGCAGAATGTTTGCAATCCACTGAAGGTACGCAGAGATCCTCGTGTAGATTGACGGAGGGAAGCCAAAGCACGCCTGTCCTGCCGATATAATCCCGACGGCATACTGAAGATGATCCGCTGTGACAATCAGTGGTCCTCCAGAGTCACCCTGAAAATACAAAATAAATCTCAGACTGAACCCACAATTGTGATTCATGACTCACTTGACACGTGTCCTGTCGGCCGCCAGGATCTCCAGCACAGATGTGGCCATCTACAATGCCATAACGAAACTTTCGTTGTCCCCCATGGTACGCCCGGCACAATTCCACAGGAACAGCGATCAGGTTGACTTTTTGCAGAATTGGGGTATTGGAACCAGCTGAAAACGAAGAGCCTTTGAGTGTGTTGGATCAGGGACCAAGGTTTTGATAAATACCAAACTTCGTGGCTCCATACCCGAGCGCCGTCACTCTCGATGTTCGCAGATTTGGTCTAGACCAGAGGCAGACTGGGGTTTTACTGAAAAAAAAGAACACTCAAAAATAGGACTTCATGTTCAGGTTGACACGAACCTGGAGGTCTCGCCCAGCTGCAGCAGAGCTATGTCGTGATATGCCTGCGTGTCGACGTACCACGGATGGATGAAGAAGTGCCTAACAGTGTGCTCCTCGTTGTACGTGCTATTCAGCACATTCCCGCCAATTTTAATAATATCTGGAAGTTTCCTAAAAAACACACACACCCCCAAAAAATCATAATTCGTGTCCAAAAGAGATTCACAAACCTCTCGAAGAGCAGACAGTGTGCAGCCGTAAGAACGAAATTCTTTGAAATCAGCATCCCGCCGCAGAGGAACTCAATCTCCCCACTCATACCGTTCGTCCACCCCAAAGCTGTCTGCAAAAATATGAATCTATTTTACATTATTTAATTATTATTCAAAATGCATAATCATACCATGAATGGAAACTCGTCATGACGACTTGACTCTCCAAAGGTTGCAGACTCCGGATGAAACTCAAAGTCTAAGGGTGTGAAGTGTTTGAGGCAGAGGCAATAATTACACGCCGACAGAAGAGCGACGATGGCCGAGACTTTCACTTTCATGATTAGAGCTATGACTGGCTCCATGGCTGAGTTAAATTGATGTGCTGGTCATGAAATCAAGTTGCTCAAACGACTGGCTGAAATGTTAACAGTTCAAGCAAATAAATTATCGCCAGAAAGTGAATATGGATACAAGTAGACGTCAATGAAATTATAAATTCATATTAATTTCGATGCTTTCGGGGAGGTGATCTGTACGAAAATTGTCGCACGGGATGCACGGGGATGTCTGGTGATGGTCTGGAATAGAAACTAGTTTTTTTTTTTTTGTTTTTTACTCTGCCGGTCTTTGACTAAGTTGACTAAGAAAAAAATTTACTAATTTTTTGTGGCTTCCTGTGTTTTTTTTTTCTAAATTTATTTTTCTTTCATGTAGTTAGGCGTGAGTCACCAGTATTGATCTTGCCGCTCTTGTCTGAGAAACAGGAGGAGGTAAATTCCTAACATTTGACGCACTCAAATAATCGTATTGCTATAGAATGATCTAAGTCAGTTCCTTTGCAATTTTAAGTTGATCTGTTTTCAATCGTCCATCTTCGTAGTCATCTGGTATAGAGATCGTGGAAAGAAAGCCGACTGAGATCTTCTTTTGTGATTTTTCTTCTGATTTTATCCGTTTTGAAAAGTCCATTTTTTTTACAATTTTTCATCGATCAGCATTTCTGCTCTCTGACATTTAAGCAGCGCCCATTTTGCACTGATTTCTAGAGCTAAATGACCCTTTTACAAAAAAAAGTATTTGCACACCCAGTTTTTTGATGAATTCGCGGTAATCTGAAAGGCTTCAATGGAATGTTATGTATGGAAAGAAAGAGCAGGTGTTAAGCTTGCTTCTCACAAATCTCTTTTTCCATCTGATCAAAAAAAAAGTTAAACATGTTTTCATCAGCGAATGAGATATTTCTACAAAACGCAATAGACTTCGCAATAGGTATACAGTTTTAGAACGACAAACACAGAAGTTCAAAGTGAAAATTAAGGCCTACATGTTATAATATGGCATAGTCACAAAAGGACAAAGGAGTTGGCAGCCTGGCTTTCATGGTTTGAATTTTGACGGGTTTTGAGATTCTTAATTTTCTGCGCTATGATTCGACCCAAAATGCCATCAATTTTAAAATGCTGAAGCCCGTTTTCTTTGAACAGGACAAAGGGGGTCATTAAAAATGGGAAAATCGAGCAAGGTTTACGAAAGAATGGGTATTGTATTAGGTTGTCAAATATCTCCCTTCCGCCTTTTTGTCTTTTGAATTTTCCGGCTATGTACAAAGCGCTACAGCGCTCGTATCTGGCAATACATCATTTGAAAGGTCTTGACATAACCTACAAAGCGACGCTATGCAAGATTAGTTTGGATACGAGCTCTGTAGCGCTTTGTACATAGCCGGAAAATTCAAAAGACAAAAAGGCGGAAGGGAGATATCTGACAACCTAATATATTGTCCCCCAACAACTTGAGACGTCTCCCCTATCACCAGACGTAAAACTTATAGAAAATCATTATTTTGGATTTGGAATAAAGAAAAAGGAGGCTTTCAAACAGAACTGAAATTTTTGATGGAAGGAATTAAGGCTTGAGATAAGTCTTCAAATTTTTTGCAATTTAATTTTTTTTTATGTTCGAAGCTAATGTGGACGGTTTCGGGCAGGCTGCTTCCAGTCCGGAGGACCAAACTGTCTTGCATCCGCGATCACTTGATCTCTGTACCGGGCGATCGGTCTCTCTCTTCTCGTCGAACCAGGAGGCGCGGATTCGAAGATCCTTTTATCTGAAGCGTTTGTGTCCATGCCCTCAATGTGGCCGAGCCACTTTAGTCGACGCATTTTTTCCTTTCGAACCACAGCCACATTTTTGTATAGCTCGTAATATTCGCGCTTATGTCTTCTTCTCCCTTCGCCTTCCTCGCAGGTACAATCGAATATCCGGCGTAGAATTTTTTTTCGAAGGAGCCAAGGATCCTGGTTATCGTCCAACTTTCAGCTACATACAGGATAAGGGTTTTGTAGATCATGACCTTAATTCTTCGAGTCAGGAGTTTCGACCACCGATAGCGAAAAAAAAACTGGACCAACTTGTGGAAGATAAGGCCTTCCGTGTTGATGTTGACCCGCGGCACTATTTGCTCCAGCACGGGATTGAAGAACTCACATGACAGCGCGTCTCCTCCCTGAAATCCGTTGCATGTTTCAAAGGGCTGGGAGGGTCTTGAGCCGAACTGCATGGTGCATCGAGTTTTGTTGAGTGTGCCTACTACTACACCTACACTACCTGCCAACCTACCTATACAGGGAAGCCTCCTTAGATCGCATCCTGCAACAGATCGACTCCATACTTCCTTTTGCAGAGTTTTTATTCTACAACTAATTTCAAATTATCGACAAATCCATCAGAAGTTTGTAGGCAGTTTTTTGTTTGGGGTTAGACAAAGGCAAGGTCCATATAATGTGCTTTTGAAAATTAAGTAATATGTTCAATATCAGGCCTTACATCTTCAAACAGCATTCAATCTTAGCTGTACATACGACCTGCGTGTAACAATTTCAATGTTACTGGCAAATGTAACACTCCGCAAATAAATATTTATGCGACCTCTGTTAGCTTTGATATCAGACAAAAGGCTCCGTATAAGTAAATACAGTCCGTAGACAGGCCTCTGCTCCAAATTCTTCCCAAGTTCACTGGGAACAAGTTCTCAAACTGAAGCATTGTCCCACCGACATGAATCACTTATCATTTGCTTATGATTTGAGGTCCATTAGCTTCATTTGCTCGTGTTTATTTATTTTTTTATTTTCCATAAAATTTAACGTTAATTAGGAGCTTTGACAGTGATCGCTGTTAACAAGTGAGTTGAAAACGTTCGTTTAGTAAGCCTTCGACAATGGGCCGGGCTGTGTCTGCATTTGCCGTGCTTCTTTTAGTCACGAACGTGTCCGCGGGTAACGTAAGGGTTCTACGCGGCGCAGTGGGTGGTGTTCCAGCAGAAATAGATGAATTTCCATTCATGGTAAGCCAGATGTGTATCTGTGACTATTGTTCCCCAACTATTCAGCTCTATTTGAAAGGCAGCACTCGGTTGGACAAACAATGACACAAATCGCGTAGACTATCTTTGCGGAGGGGCGTTAATAGCAAAAAATTTCGTTCTCACAGCGGCTCATTGCGTCCTCTCTGGCCGTAAACGGTGAGTTTTAGTTAATTTGCAAATCCGGTTTGTTATTCAGTTGATAATCTTTTTGAGATAGGAATCTTCCAAATTCTATTCAGATTGGTGGCAATAACCTGAACAGCTCGGACAATGAAGAGCACACGGTGAAAGCGCATTTCATACATCCCCAATACAATAGCACACGTGCTTATGGAGACATTGCTATTCTGGAATTGCACAGGAATTCTACGTAAGATTTTTTTTTTACTAAAGTTGATGGAAGATGTGTTTTAAAAGGGTCAATTTTTTACCTTGCTGGGATAGAGAACATGCCACGCGTCTGTAAATTGATGAATTATTATCGCTAATCGATCTAAATGTGAAATACTCCGTAGTTTTAAGTTACTTCGTTATTATGAGACTGGCTTTTTTTTCGAAAAAGTGGCAAATTGTCCCGAATAACATCAAGAAAATCATATAAAATATTTCCAGTGACTCTTAATATCTATTACACTTTTTCTGGAAGCGTACATTTTTCGGAAAAAAAAAATCATTCAAGTAACCATAGCAGGGCGAGGCTAGTTGGGCCAGTTTCCACTTGATGTCTCATAAATACCAACCTAATCAAAATACAACTATGAGGCTAGAATCCATGAAAAGAATGAATACTGAATTCTTTATGAAATTAAAATACTAGGTTGTCAAATATCTCCCTTGCTCGTATCTGGCAATAAATCATTTGAAAGGTCTTGACATAACCTACAAAATGACGCTATGCATGATTAGTTTGGATACGAGCTCTGTAGCGCTTTGTACATAGCCGGAAAATTCAAAAGACAAAAGGCGGAAGGGAGATATTTGACAACCTAATATGTAATTGTTGAAGAATATTGTGTCAAATGAGCCAAGTCCAAGTGGTTTCAATGTGGGAAAATGAGTTCCATAAAGGACAAAAAGTAAGAATTTAGGATAGAAACATTTTATTTAAAACACAACAAGTAAGAAGTAGTCGCTATTGCTATTCATGCAAATAAAAACGGCCCTAAGTTCAAGTGAGCACTTCCTATGAGCCTAATTTCGGCGGTTTCAGAGAATACTTCCATGCCCATTAGATAATTTAGCCCCTATTTGCTTAGAAATAGATTGAAGTTCATTGGTACCAGCTGAACCTACTAAAAATACAAGTTATTAAAAGTTCAGAGGGCTAAGTTCGTCGACGTGGCCTAAATGTTTGATGAACATTTTGCATTATAATTAAAAAAAATATTCAAAGCAATTAATTTTTTTAAACAGAATACTAAAATAAAATAATGTTACTCATATAAGTTTTGAGTTAAGAGTGTACCTTAATATACAATTTCCACCTTTTCGCCACTAGAATAAATCTGTGGCAATAAGACAAAGTAGTTTATGTCGACATAAGCGATTTCTCTGTTGTCTAAGGAACATTCTTGGCACTTTGAAATCCACATTTCTATGTTCCCCCATTTAAAAAGATTTGTCCGTTTCCGAAACCGATATGATAAAAATCAATTTTTTTCGAAATCACTTTTTTCGACATAATCTAGTCTGTCCTAATCATCATCGGCGCAACAACCGGTGTCCGGTCCGGGGGGTCTGCAGCAAGCACTTCCACCTATCGCCATGCAGTTGGGCACCCCAAAGCTTCGGGCGTCCTGGTCTACGTCATCCTTCCAGCGTAAGCGCGGTCTGTGTCGCTGTCTTGTACCATGAATTGTACCGCAAAAGACTTTCCGAATAGGTCCGGGGGGTCTGCAGCAAGCACTTCCACCTATCGCCATGCAGTTGGGCACCCCAAAGCTTCGGGCGTCCTGGTCTACGTCATCCTTCCAGCGTAAGCGCGGTCTGTGTCGCTGTCTTGTACCATGAATTGTACCGCAAAAGACTTTCCGAATAGGGTCCTCTTCGATCATACGAACTAGTTGCCCAGCCCAGGGCGTCCTGGTCTACGTCATCCTTCCAGCGTAAGCGCGGTCTGCGTCGCTGTCTTGTACCATGCATTGTACCGCAAAAGACTTTCCGAATAGGGTCCTCTTCGATCATACGAACTAGTTGCCCAGCGCAGGGCGTCCTGGTCTACGTCATCCTTCCAGCGTAAACGCGGTCTGCGTCGCTGTCTTGTACCATGAATTGTACCGCAAAAGACTTTCCTAATAGGGTCCTCTTCGATCATACGAACTAGTTGCCCAGCCCAGGGCGTCCTGGTCTACGTCATCCTTCCAGCGTAAGCGCAGTCTGCGTCGCTGTCTTGTACCATGAATTGTACCGCAAAAGACTTTCCGAATAGGGTCCTCTTCGATCATACGAACTAGTTGCCAAGCCCACCGGAGTCTATCGAGCTTTATTTTCGTTATAACATCTGCCTCGAAGTAGATTTCATACAACTCATGGGTATACATTCTCCGGAATTGTCCTTTCTTATGTATGGGGCCAACTAAAACTTTCCTCTTGAACGCGGGTAAGAGGTCAGAGTGCATTTGGCTTAGCCCCTAGGTCGGATCCATATGTGAGTACTGGTAATACAAGTGTCTTGTATAGCAGCAGTTTTGAATCCATGGTAAGCTTTTGGGATTTGAAAAGCCTTTTAAGACTGTAGTAGGTTCTGTTGGCTTTAAGTAGCCGCCCGCATATTTCTTCTTCAATGTTATTATCCGCGGCTGACCCTAGGTAGCTGAAGGATTGCACGATTTCAAATTCGTGCTCCGCTACCTTGACTGTTCTTTTAACATATCTCGCAGACTTTGTCTTTCCTTTATTTATGTGCAGCCCCAGATTTTTTGCCGCCTGCTCGATCTGGATGAAGGAGTTTTGTACAGCATCGAAGTGAACATCGTCCGAAGATGTCTATGTCATCCGCGTAAGCCAGTAATTGAGTAGACTTGGTGACGATTGTCCCTCTTCTTCATGTCTCAGAGCTCCGGATTGCTTTCTCCAACGCCAGGTTAAAGAGGAGGCATTCCAGCCCATCCCCTTGTCGGAGTCCATTGAAGTTCTTGACGGGTTTGGACAGCAATCCGGCTACCTTAACTTGGCTTGAAATATTGGTCATGGTCAGCCTACATAGTCTTGTTAACTTACTTGGGAAGGCGAATTTTCTCATGGCTTTATATAGTTCTACCCTGGCTATCATAGGCGTCTTCAAAGTCTATAAACAGCTGGTATGTTGGAATATTAAATTCTAGACATTTTTCCATCGCCTGCCTGAGGGTGAAGATCTGATCAATTGTTGATTTGCCTGGTCTGAAACCACATTGATATTTCCCGATTATGGTTTCCGGGCTATCCGATCTTGTAGGATAGAGGAGAATATCTTATAGGCAGTACTCAACAATGTTATACCCCTATAACTGTTGTCGTATTGCTACAGAAATATAAAAACGGAAACTTTTTCATTCTTCAAAAATAAAAAAAATCACGTGGTTCTTTATTTGCTGATACAATGCGACTAAGACCGATTTTGCACAAGTTAGTGTGCCCTTTTCATTCCTGTTTGATCGTGTTCGTGTACTACTTGCGGTTCTTGAGAAACTCGCCTAATTTGTCCGATGGCTCAACTAGCCAGGCTCTACTCTACTCAGATTTGGCTTTTTATTTTCAGTGCTTTTTCTTTTTTAGATAGTTTTAGTTTTATATATACAGCAAACTCTTGATAACTTCTGTTATGATGGCCTCTTCTCATTTATACTTTGGTAACAAAAAGTACAAATTTAAATTTTGTTCCCTCATGAAAACTTCTTTTCCATCATACTTTGCTAATTGTAAAGTCCGTGTCTAACTTTTGTTCTCTCATGAATATCTCTTCTCCATCAGTATTTGAGAATCTAAAAGTCCACGCTTGACTCCTTCTTTCCCATGAAAGCATAAAGACTGTTTTTGCGTTGATGAATCTTTGATCTGATATGATAAAAGGGGGAGTATCACTAAGCCACTTGTCCACTTGTACTGCGACCTAAAAGATCAATCATAGCCCCTTCTTTGATGTAGGACTTTAGTGCTGCTACCATTTGACAATGATCGTAGATGGGATGTTTCCGAAGTCCTGTTAAGTGCTTTTTATTGGTTATTTTGAATCTGAATTAGTCGAGGTCTACACAGGTGGTTAGCAGGTGCTCCATTGTTTCCTAAACCTGCCTAGTACCTAGATGGAACTTTAAACCCTATAAATTTGTAGTGGTACACCCCTAAGTCTTGATCTGTGTGAAAATGCTTTTATTTTTATTTTTTTTTATTTCTCTAACTTTTCATCCTTAGCAAAACTCCGGTATCCTTGTGGACAGACTTCGATTTGGATACTACGAGTGTCGTTGCTATTGGTTACGGATCCACAGAATATGGTATCATCGTCTTCTTTTATCATTTTTATCTTTTGTTGTAAATTGTATCTTATTCCCAACAGCCGGATCTCGGACCCCAATCCTACAAAAAGTCGAACTGACCATCACCCAACAATCCGAGTGTGAGCCCTACTTCAAGAAAGAACGAAAGTTTCCAAATGGCATTACGAGTTCACAAATATGCGCCGGAGACTCTCATGGAAAACAGGACACTTGTCAGGTATGATCGCTATTTCTAGAGAGAAAAATTGCTTTATCTAAACCTCTACTTCAACAGGGTGATTCTGGAGGCCCACTTATAGTTCGGAAAAGGTTCGCAGCCGGTATAACAGCTACAGGACAAGCATGTTCTGGGAATCCACCAGCGGTGTACACTCGAATATCAACGTTCATTGATTGGATTGCTGAGATCTTGGGAGAGCATGGCTACAAAAGAGTCGATAAAACTTTAGATGTTAAGGAAACCAGTTTACAGTTGAATATATAATACAAGTTAATTTAAATTGAACACTTATTTATTTTGAAACAAGTTCAAGTCGATTTATCGATCATACATCCACGACAGAGGCCTAGGTCTTGATTTGAATCTTTCTTTTGAAAAACCACACAGACTTGGAATTTAGAAGTACATGTCGTTATGTTTCAAAACTCTATTTTGAAAAGACATGGCGATTATGATTTTAAAGGTTGTCCGTGGCTAGACACCCTAATGAAGAGTAAATGAAATAAATTATAGCTTAACAAAATAACTAAAGAACACGCTTAATCTCGCACTGAAAATTGAAAACTAAACTCATGACTTATTTTATTTCCAAGGAGGAAATCAAAAAGTGTGGAGCACTGTTGACCCAAAGAGTATACAAACATTCTTAAGACACACGCCTAGTTTAGTGCAAGCTAGAAGAGTCGTGATGCTAACTAGATTTACAGTTAACGATCCCAGTTAAATATCCTTCAATACTCAAATGTGGTATCCAAATATCACAATATCAAAATTTATTAGAACGCGTCAGATATAGATTTAATTCAACGTTTTGTGACATTTCGGAGTAAAATACAAGAAACATTATGAGATTGTCAACAAAACAGGATTGAAAGTCGTTTTAATAAATGGGCCAGTAATGAATGGAAGGTATTCAATGCTTGCAATTTACATGGCTTCACACTACTGAATTCCATTCCAAAGAACTCAATTCAAATTATTCTGCAAAAAGGTGGACCAATAACATTTTAGTATTTTACGTATTTTATTTACTTCACTTTAATTCTTTCTTTTACAATTTAACATTTCATAGTACACGTATAATATTAATTAAATTACTGAGCAATACGAGGTCATTTTTAAGGGCAGATTGGCTACGCTTGTATTCCGCGACGGCTAGAACTATACTGTTCAAACCGGAGACACCCGCTCAGACATATAAAACATGATCCATGAAGTTAGAATTGAATTATTGTGAGAGTGAGCGAATATTTCTTAAAGGTTAAAATGGAAGTTTTTATTTATTTAAATCCAACTAAAAATTAAAAAAATTGATAGCTGGAGTATAGCCAGAGCGACAAAGGCATTTGACTAAAAAATTAAAGTTATTGAACACTTTTGTGGGTAACTTTGTTGAAAATACTGATATTGTATTCGTGTTTGTCGTTTCTCTTAGTATTAAACGCGGAATAAAAGCATTTTTTTTTTTAGTTTTATTTCTATGAACATTTTTCCATTCAGATAGGTCGGTGATCAAATAGTTTCTGAAGTCACTGCATGTACAGATAAAATGCTTCCAGTTATAGATCGTACGATTGTACTGCCACGTTAGGATCGTTAGTTTTACTCAGAATGATGTTTAGTTTTGTATTTAGCATGCATATTTATAACCCACTTGTGGATTAGCTCTCGTAGCAATCATTGGAGTGAGATTTAAAAAAATGGCTTTCTTTCAATAGCTACAGTGATGGACCAAAAAATTCATACAACATAGTCTTGGAGGCATTCCTCTAATTTTTTCTCATTTTATAATTTACCAAATATCTACCCATCTTTTGAGAAATTTTACGTGGTAGATAGAAAAATCACATAAAAAAGAACCAGCATCCTGCTTAGCGTAATTGAGAAAATTTATTAAATGTCATTTTATTTCGTTTTTTAATTGGTCATATAAATAAATAGACGTTTTGAAACTATTGTGTTTTTACTAAGAAATAGGAAAGCTAAGGAAAAGCGTGAGACAGTAGTTTGTGTTGCTCTTTCAAAGAGACCTGCTCAGTCATGGGACCTGAATCGAATGAAGAACTTTTGAAAAAAGATGTAGACTCTCGTATTTTTTTTTATACGAGAGTCTATATCTTAAGAGGTATGCCAACTACTTTTTAGTCCTATGGAAAAAAAGAATAGTTGCTTTTCTTATAATTTTTAAAAAAGTTAGTATTTATTATTTTATTATTTTTTGTTATTATTTGCAAATAACAGAATTACGTCTACTAGTTTGAAAAAAAATTGTTTAATATAAGATAGCTGAAAAAGTGCGAATTTTAAGGTGGTCAAAAGTGTATTTATCTCCTACGTCCATGTTAGGCTTTAGGCGAGAACTTTGTTGGCAGTCTGAGTGATCTGAGCAATATCAGTATCGACCAGATCCGCAGTTTTTAAGAAGCTTTAAACGGTTCCAATAGGGTGAAGAAAGATATCCCCGTTGTGGCATCGCAATGGGCCAAAGCGTGGCTGTGGGTTTATGTCGCAGAATCGCAATCCCCAAAAGCAAAGGAACACCATTCACGCTATACCATGAGAGCCGTAGTAGATGGAGAGGAAATATCATAATATGGGACTGTTTTCATGATATGTTGCCGACCTGTAAAAAAGCACCCTCTATATTAATTTTTATGCTTACTATCAGCGTTATAACTTATAACTTTTTTACTCTCAAAAAAGCATTTCAATTACTAAATTTATGTTATGATCTTCGCATATAAAAAGCCGGCTCAAAATATACCACAAAGATCGACTGAGTAGGTAGACTGAGAGGTCTGATTTAGCTGGTACCATATCATGGCAGTTCGCTATAAATAATGGTCTGATTTGTTTGGTGATAAATGCATGGAAATGCATGAAATGCACAGCAGTTTGAATACTTTCTGTTCCAATAAACTATTGAAAAAGGGTTTTGGTACTGCTGTAATTTTGACATCCGCCATATTGTACAGAGTTTATTGTATTAACAGTTATGCATGCAAATGCAGCTTTAGATGTTCCTCTTTTCATGATTCCTGCCTCAACGTTTCTGGGAATCCATGATATTGCCTAATTATTTTATTTTCAGGCGAATACAGGAGTCGCGATGTATGCAGATGTGGGGTGGTAGACGGGTTCTTTATCCGTAAATGTTATACTCGAATCTGACGATACGGCGAGATCTTACGTGATATTTTATCTCAGTGTTTTAGTACTAACAAATTCAGCAGAATTTATATTTTTATTTCCCATATAATTTTTTTTATGGCATCAAGAACCACTTTATTCAGCCGTCACAGTATTTCAATAATATAACTCTAGACTCGCTTCTGCAGATGTACATTTTTTCGGTCTTCCACTTCTAGGAAGCCAGTTCCACTTTTAGCCTTCATCATTGAAATGTTGACCTCTATTTTATATTTCAACAGGTGTGCAAACAGAAGATGTAGCTTCTGAAAAGATTAACGTCCTCCATCAAATAACTATTCTTTGGCCATTAAACAAAAGTTAATTTCACGCTTGACAATAAACTTCATCAAGTCAAAATTAAACTTTATTTCTCTTCTAATCATCGAGTGCTAATCTTTTTCATTAAGTTGCCTTCTTCAAAAGATAAATTTAAGTACCCACCAACGATCCATCACCCAAAAGTGTGATGATTGAAGCCATCAATCCTGCTTCCTACCAGTCAGACAGCAACCTGTCTTTAAACTCGATTGTGATGAAAAAAAAAAATTGTGTGAAAAAAAAAGGAACAAGAAAAAAAATGTAAATTGAAATTCTCCCCAGTAGTTCTGAAACAATGCACAGAAAAGCGTCGGCATTGGTGCTTGTGGCGTTTATAGTTCGTAACGCGGACCCCGCGGCGATTGTGAATGGAAAGCCCACAGACAAAGATGAGTTTCCTTTTATGGTAAGACACAAAAACTTCATCTCCTACTGACTGAATTATTTTCTCCAAAGGCAGCTCTTGGCTGGAGGAACAACGCAACTGGTGAGGTAAACTTCCTCTGTGGCGGGGTACTCATCTCGGCTGCCTGCGTCCTAACCGCAGCACATTGCGTGTTCTTCGAGGGGTTCGCACGGGAGGTGTGTCTCGATCAAAAACATGAATGACCGCGTATTATTGCAGGAGAGTCCCAGACATGATCCAGATTGGTGGCAACACACTCCAGAGCGAGAGCGTCGAGAGGCACACTGTAAAGGAACACATCATTCATCCCGAATATGACAGCAGTCAAGCCTACAACGACATAGCTGTGATTAAGCTCAGTCAGAATTCATGGTGAGTTTTAAAAATCAGTTCTAGGTCTTCTTACAAACAGATTTTATTTTTAGGAGGCCCCCAGCTGTGCTGCGAAAAAACCAAGAACCCGAAGATTATCCACTCATAGCCATCGGTTATGGAACCACTGAATTCGGTACACTTCCCTATCAGGTCTGCGGATATTTTTTCATTTCATTCATTTGCTTCCAGCTGGGGAGAGGAGTAAGATACTCTTGAAGATCCGTTTGTTAGCGGTGCCCAATATGGAGTGTCAGAAATTCTTCAAACGAAAGCGTCAAGTCAAACTTGGAGTGCAGCCCTCCCAGATTTGTGCTGGAGATCCTAAAGGCCACCAAGACACTTGTCAGGTGAGATCACCTTCACACTCCTAAATTACTGTCTTAAAACTGCCCCCTCTTATCTTTTAGGGTGACTCCGGAGGGCCTTTATTATTCCGAAAAAATATCGTCCTTGGCATAACTTCGATTGGACAGGCATGCTCTGGAGTTCCACCGGCCATTTACACGCGAGTTTCGCATTACTACGACTGGATTCAGCAGATACTTGGCACCTAAAAGCATTGACCTTCGATCATAAATTCAATTTCATCTTGGAAAACCGGTTCTGTTTGGTTTAATTGTCTGTTTATGCGGTAAATAAATATTTTTTTGTTTGTTTTTGACATTTTCAACAAAAGTAATCGTGTCGTACAGCCTGAAATAAAAGAAATCGGATGATAAGAAGAATTAAAAGAGATACATTTTTGGTTTTACCTCAGAGGCTATGAGCCGATTCCTGGGATTATAAATTACCAAATTAGAAACGAGATTTATTTCTATACTTCGCGTGCAGCTGGGGAACAAGTTGTCCCAATGGACTCCAACGGCGTTGGGGAATCTATAAAAAGTCAGTGAGACATATTAGCATTTTTCAATCATCGACTAATTAACAAAATAATAATAATTTCGATCTAAATTTCATCTGATAACTACTAAGGTTTTAAAGGTTAGGCTCAGCCGGACGGATTCTATCAGGTTTTTGTTTATTCCAAATTTCTAAAGCCTACTCAATCAAGTTGACACAGCCTCAACCAAATTATTATTTTCAAACGTCTGTTCCGGTTGAGAATATAGCGGGTTACCACTTTCCAGCCTAACTATCTATCTATCTATCAAAGACCGATAAATGAGTTGTTTAAAACTACAAAAAAAAGCTTAATTTATGAATAAATCTAGTTCTCCATACCTAATCTTATTGAAGTCAGGCAGAGTTTGGAGTTCAGGCCATTCACTTTGCCGAGGAGTGCCCAGTGTCCTGATGACCAGCGCCAGTTGCTCTATATCGGTTGTTCCCTGTTCGGAGAATATCATCCAATTCATGAGACTAAAATCGACTTCACACATTTATTTCGAGACATTACGAACCGCAAATAGTGGAACACCCCTTAGCATTTCGGCAATGACACATCCTGCCGCCCACATATCCACAGCCGGGCCATACTTCTGGCTGCCCCAAAGAATCTCCGGTGCTCTATACCATCGAGTCGAAACTTGTGGGGAGTACAGTTTGCTTTCCTCTTCCGGAAAGTAGAGACGCGCTAAGCCAAAGTCAGCTATTTTAAGGATTTCATTCTCACTTATCAGCAAATTCGCGGGCTTGATGTCCTAAAAAGACACATAGGTACCTACTTCGTCAGATCAAAGCCATCAAACTCACCCTGTGCATTATGCCCATTCCATGCAAGTACTCAATGCCTTTCAACATCATTAGCGAGAATTTTCTAACTTGTTGTCGACTTAGTGGATTCAAATCATTCTTTAGCTTTGTATACAACGTTTCCGGCATAAAATCCAAGACCAATGACAGCCCAATCAGATCCGGAAAAATGTCGTTCAGTGATAAAATCTGTAAAGAAAAACTTCTCTTTTAATCCTAACTCCAGACGCCACTGCTTAAACTCACATAATCATGCTTGCAAATCTGCAAGACCTTAATTTCCCGAAGCGTATTTAAAGAAATGTTTCCAAATTTATTTTTCAGTGCGACCTTTTTGATGGCAACTGTCTTATTCGCGTGAAGGTCGATGGCTTTGAATACGTACCCGTGGACACCTTCGCCAATTTTTTCTAAAATTTTATACCGGCTAGGGGTGTATTCTTCCATTTGTAACAAAAACAAAAGTTATTTAAAAATGGCGATAAGGGAGACTGAATTGAAGTAGAAATCCACTGATTACTTTGCTGTTGGAAGACTGTTTGTTTGGCTGATGGTCTTGTTGTTGACAACAGTTGCTAGGGGCTAGAAATGTCAAAAAGCATGACAGGAGAGACGAGTTTACTAGAGTTTTGAGAAGTTTTGGTTTCACTGTCTGTTACTTAGTGATAAAATGGCGCAAAGATAAACTGAGTAACAAAGGACTTAAAATTGATGCGCAACACCTTAAATCATGTGTGGTTACACAACACTTTTGCCTATTATTGATTTCATATGACAGAGTTTTTAGGGTTTCGAAACCATTATGGAATCTCTTCGATGTCCGTCTGACGACTCTAACATACCTATATGTATGTCAACGCTTACATGAAACATCTTAATCGTCTGTAGCTAAGAGTGAAATTTGGACTGAAGAAGTACACTGAAGAGCAAAAGTGTAACAATAATAATGAAACAAAACTTAATTTTTTTGTTTCATAGTCTTTGCTTTTTATTTTTTGTAAAAAATGTTTTTTTTTTAGTTATTTAAACATTAATATTGCAAATAAAAATATAAAATATTAACTTTTGTGTAAAACATAATTTACAAAAAAGCATTTCATTGTTACAGTTTTGTACCTGAAAAAACACAGAAGTTGTAACTGTTTATTTTAGTAATTTATCAATAATCCTTTGCATTTTTTTGCCTTTTCGTCCAATACATCCAAAAACCATTAAAGAACCGTTCGCATGTTTCACAATTTGCTTTATGTGCTATGGTTTTAGAGGGCCTAATGTGTTAGTCCAATACTAGGATCAGACCTTAAACTAATCCAATGAAATCACAAGTTTAATATTCTGTGTTTTCAACCGTAGTATGTCCAGAATTTGTATCTTTCTAAAACTGCTTTTAGTGAAGATGAATTTTCAAGCAATAAAGCTGGTTTCGTCTTTTCTTCCTAAAGGTTTTGAAACCTCCTCCATACACTAAATTCTTCTTTTAAGAGTGAAATTTCACTCTTTACTTGCGATTGCAATTTTATCCGCTTTAAACTAGCCTCACCATGAGCCATGCTTCTCTTTCGCTGTAATGTTGTTACATTTTTGTTCTTCAGTGTATCTACCTATAATGTAATTCAAAAATTAACTATGATTTCTTTTTGTGTGCCTGGGACATCTATTATTATTATTACAATTTATTACCTCTGTACAATTAAGATCAATTTACATTCACTTTTACGTTTGTACAGGATCTTACTTATTTCACAAATTCAATTCAATTCATAAATTTTTAACTTAAATCTATTTAAAATTATCATGAAAGGAGAATAGCATTTTATTGTTTCAGCCCATTTTTAGTTGAGTTGGTTTAAACACATTTCCATATAAAGATAACAGAGCTGTAGTATCGAAACGGCTACTTATTTTTTGTGTTTCTATCGATTAAAGCTTGTTTTTCTCTTGATTTGCAAAGTAAGCATTTTAATTCCTTCGTCCACAACTATTACTGCAATTCATTCAGGTCGAAAGCTTACTTAAAATTTACTTACTCATATGTCTATTCTAGTCAGTGTCCTTATTCAAGAAAATAAAACTAGCGAAT
Source organism: Syritta pipiens (assembly GCA_905187475.1). NCBI lineage: Eukaryota > Metazoa > Arthropoda > Insecta > Diptera > Syrphidae > Syritta > Syritta pipiens. Next base: position 26,026,373 of record LR994572.1, on the reverse strand, counting down.
TTATTGAAAAAGCGTATATATAATAGTTATGCTTTTTACTCAAAGCAGAAAAACAAATAAAGTTTCGAATTTCAGAAGTTTTACCTGCGACTTAAGATTTGTTAAGTCTTTCAAAAGCAAGACTTTATAATACACACTTTTTCTTTAACTTGAATGAAATCAAAATAAACGCCTTGAATTTTTACTTACCCACATTTTCTTGTCCCTCAACGAACGAACTTCATCATCTTCTTTGGCTGCATGTTCCACTAACAGAGTCGTGGGGGGCAATGCACGCAGATAAGATCTACAGGCAACTCAATCCTCCGCCGCCGAATCTAACTCATCAGGAGGTATGTCCAAGCGAAACCAAACGATTTTTTGGACTTCGTCCAACCATCTCATCCTGGGTCTGCCGAGCGATCGCCTTTCTAACTGAATCACATTTAATAAAGGTAAAAAAATATGCATTTCAAAACTAGCCCCCTGTAGTTTCTCACTTCATTCACAATCCATGTCCAAATATCACAACAATTTGCAAGAACATGCGCCCTACACCCTTCACTTGTTGAATATGATTCACATTTTTCATTTTGATTACAACCAATATATACAACAAAGACGGCATCAATGTCCTTGTTGTACTTGAGGTCATACCTGATAAGATGCCGCTCTTGTTTATATTTATGAACCCTCCAAACCCGGATATACTTTGTTTTTCAAAACCTTACAACTTCAGCGCATGTCTCAAGAGAACTGAAACTCATTCATAAATTCCAAGTCGATTTCCTTTCAAAGTCATCTCACAGGATACAGAAACACCGTCATCCGTTTTCATTATCAGTCTTTTTTGAAATTCCTTCGGTGAATAAAGTGTTTAAAAAGAAGTTTTTTTGAGTGAAGATTTTAAATATAAAGAAATCAAAAGTAAAATGTTTAAAAAATTTGCACAAGAGTAGACATCTACAAACAAAATCGGAAACGGAATAAGGTTCATTAGGGATAATTCAACTCTTACATGGGATTGCTCTGAGACAAAAGTAATTTTCTTGATTTTGGAAAAATCGATATTTTCTCGAAAATCAACTTTTACCACGAAAAATTGGGAAAAGTTGCATTGAAGTGTAGCCCACACCTAAATCATAGCCTGGAATTATTATTATTTAACAGGAATTAGGTTTTTATTACGGCATTTTACTAACTACAACATTTCCTCCCACAACATCGAAAATGGGAGAACGTTGATGAACGTTAAAATTTACTTGATGCTTTTGGTGGCTGTTTTCAGCCGAACGGTAAAAACCAAAAAAAAAACAAAAGTTAAAAATCAAAAAGAATTGCTTAAATTGTCCTTCCCTTTTACGTCTTTGGTGTTAACGGTTGCAAAAAAAAAAAAAGAATTGAGGGAGGAAAAATCGATAGCACCTTGACGATAAGTAGTGCTTGTGCGTACAATCCACCATGAGTCCTTGTAGCGCTAATGGTAAGGTATCGACATGTCTGAAGTGCTTGAAATTCACTTTGAATAGAAATGTGACCATTTAGTGTGAGCCCTTTGTTAAGGTGTTACTTGAAGAAGAACCGAGAATTTTTTTGTAATTCCCGTTCTGAGCACTTTTTACGAGAGATGTCACCTGGCCAAAGAAGGTGTGTGTATGTACACAGCAACCATTCTGAAAATGTATACTCATTGCATTTGACAGCAAATTTTCCTCTCTATCACTCAAATTTAGGGTAGTGTGGATGGAAAAAAGAAATACAAACCTAAAAATATACTCCCAGGAATACATGTTTTCGCTCCTCCCTGAGCGTGTAAGTGGGACTGCGAACCTAGAACCAGGCAAGGTGTTTGCATTTGAAATAAGCAAATGTCAATTTCCGCGAAAAACACAGAAAAAGCATTAAAGTGGGTGGTTCTCTGATCTTCTGATATGGGCGAATGAAGTTATCCCTCGCGTCAACCACGCTCATTACTGTTTAAAATATTGAAATTGGTATGTTATTCTGTACCTAACATCCTCTAACGACAGTCTTACTGGCGGGTTTTTACCTACATTTTGATAAAGGTGGAAAAATAATATTATTAGCCATAAATTTTATTTTGTACCTAATTGATTTCATTTTCTCTCAAACATACAAATCGATGATTGTTAAAACAACTTAAGCAACACATTTTTCAAAATCACTTTTTTACGTTTTTGTGCTACTTATCTGTAGAGCTTTGCGTTGAGGGCAAACACGACATATTTTGAAACTTAAGACACATTCAAATTTGAATGCAAAATCAGCAGTTTTTCCTATAAAATTTCATAAATGAGTTAAAAAAAATATAACACACAAATTTGCCACTTTTGCTTTCAGTTACTCTACGATTGTGATCCAAATGTATCCAATACAATAATGAAAATGAGAAAAGAGGATCGGAATCACTTATCTAAATTAAACACAAATCACAGACTTTTATTCTCCAAGATTCACCCGCCATTTTTTGTTCGTGACGCTGGCTTACTGGAAGCCTTAGGTGGTCTAGTTATCGTGAATAGAAGACAGTTAATCACGACAGAAAAGACTGTAGATTTTTCTGAAATCTAGAAGGCAAATCCACCTCAATAAGATCGCTGTAATCTCGTTGTGTTACTAGGCTTCCATTCGCATTCGTTCTCTGTCACTTTTACGAACTTTTCAGTTTTGTCAAGGAACATATCTTGTAAAACAGGGATTGACTTCGTGACTACAAGCTTTCTAAGTCACCATGCTCTAGGAACATTTGGGTTGCTTTTATTGCCTTTTCTGATATTTGTATACGCTAGCCTTTGATAATATTTGCCTCCAAAAATTATTCGCTCATCAACCCGTTAGAAGGAAAAAATGGTAATAGAAAAGAAACTACAAGATCTACAAAAATTATATGCACATGCTTTTATTCTGCGTTTAATTTTAACCAGTTAAGAAGTATATTTGCTTTAATTGCTATCCTGCGCAGTAGAGTAAACGTAGCTCAAACAAATCAACTTGAGTCGTAGATTAATCTGCAATTTATTTCGTCTTGATATGTTAAAAAACGGCTAAGATATTGCAAATTAAACTTGGCTGTGATGGGTGTCCATTTTTTTTTTAGGTTCACTGTACGTATGGTTACTTATTATTAAGTCAATAAATGGACTGGATTTTCATTTTATAGCAACTAGCACGCTGTTAAGAATGAAATGAAAAAAAATGTTTGTATGGGCTTAACCCCTTTCGTCCTTTTTCGTGAAGCAAGTCCTTAAAATGTACGATATTGTTGTTATGTTACGTTGTTGCCTCCGTTTTTCAAACAAATTTTACAGATATTATATGGATTTAAGTTCTCGTGAATGAAGCGATGTTTTTAGGGTACCTAGAGCATTATTTGGTGACCATAAACTTACTACGTCAATGGTGTGCCAGTATTTCAAACCTGGCTTTGAGTAGAAATTTACATTCACGAGGACTTTTTTTTTAATTATTGCATAAGGTTTAGTGGTTTTATATTCACACACACATGCATCATGTAAGACCATAGAAATTATTGAAAACAAAACCAAAATAGTACGACTTTTTTTTTAATATATTTATTATTTGATCAATGATTAATCTTGTGCCAATGGGATGCCCGGACACATGGCAAGATAGCCCTCCGTGTCCTTTTCTTTATCATCGGTTGTTTCTCTATTTATTGCCGATGGCAACTGCGAGGACGATTGCGGCAGGCAAGTGTCCTCGCGAATTGCGCGAGTGTTTCTTTGTCCCAGAAACACGTCACAAATAATGACGTCTTACAATCATAATCCAGGCATGGGGCTTTCGGGGGCTATCATATAAAACCTACGGCAACTGTTGGAGGTGTAAAGCTACTATTTTTCGAAAGGTAAACGAAAAAAAAGATAAAATAAAACAAGCTTTTTTGAAATCGCTCTAGATTTAGTGTCTTTTTCGACTCTGAATTCTAGTTGCATGCAATTACGAATACTTATGTCCGGTACTGTAGGTGAATATTATCAGTTAAAAAAAATGGAGTAATTTTGGTTAAATGTTTGTTATTAAATCTACTGTTATACTTTTTTTTACCACCTCTAGAGAATAAATACCCCTTTTCAAAACCAAATAAAAATTCAAGAATCTAAGCACCGAATCTATTTTATGAGTCTTGGCATGTTCGAAACATGAGTGTATGAGATCTGTTCAAAAAATAAGGTGAATTTTCAAATTTCACGGAAATCGCTGAATACGCAAAATACGTCTAACTTTTATGACCCTCACAAACAAAATAAATATGCTGTATAGCTGAAGAGAGAGAGAGATAAGACGGGTGTACCAACATAACAAAATAAAAAAAATAATCGAATGTACGTAGCCCGCGAAATTTGAAAGTTCACCTTATTTTTTGAACAGATCTCGTACACATTTTTTTGACTCTGACTCTAGATAAAAAAACAGAAAAGGAAGAACAAAGTTGAACAAAACATTATTCGTTCTCTCTTGCAAGTCACGAAATGTTGTTCTTCTCTGTGAAACAAAATTTAAAGCTTCGAATCGTTTGCATAAAATATCTTCTATTCTATCTTATCTGGTGACGCTATAGTCCGGGGTGGACCAGGACCTCACGCAGCAAGCCTCTCCAGCTAGTTCGCTCTATTGACAGCTGTTTCCAGTGCTGCACAATAAGCTTGTTGAGGTCGGCCTCCACTTAGGTGCGCCATCCTCTACGTGGCTTAAAATCCGTCCCATCGGTTCAAAGTGAGACCGTGAGACGAATCTAACCTCAACCGCCTTAACCTAATCAAAACTCATAAATTGAATCCAATTAAAAACATTGACCAGAAAGGTTTTTTTTTGTTGACTACGTCTGTAGAACCTCTGGCATCACATTTATTTATGAAGGTAGCACTAAAGTCCTAGATCAAAGAAGGGAGTACAATAGATCTCTTAGCCCACAGTACAAGTGGCTTAGTGATACTTCCCATTTCAACGTATCATCATCACCTTTTTTGATCAACTTAATTTGTTAAAACTTCGATCTCGATTTTGAAACATTTAGACCACTTTATCGCACATCTATTTGAAGTCATAAAGGTAGCTCTAAAATTCTTTTGTTTTTTCCTTCCAGAATGGCTAACGATAGACGGATGTGGATAATACTGATGGTGCCGGCTCTGAACCTGGCTTTTCTCGGACAGGCGAGCTCCATTAAGCGATCAGACGTGTATATTGCCGGCTTCTTTCCATACGGCGACGGAGTTGAAAACTCCGATACCGGTCGGGGAGTTATGCCCAGCGTTAAACTCGCTCTCTCCCACGTGAACGAACACCCAAGCATACTGACCAACTATAGGCTGCATATGTGGTGGAACGACACCGAGGTTTGCCTCTGAATTTAGTCTTTAGTCCTGATTTGATTGGATTATTTTCCATCTTTTAGTGCAACGCTGCAGTCGGTGTGAAATCCTTTTTCGACATGATGCACTCCGGTCCGCATAAGTTGATGCTCTTCGGCGCTGCCTGCACCCATGTGACCGACCCAATTGCGAAAGCCAGCAAGCACTGGCATCTTACTCAACTGTCTTACGCCGACACTCATCCGATGTTCACAAAGGACGCGTTTCCGAATTTCTTCAGAGTCGTTCCATCAGAGAACGCCTTTAACGCTCCTCGCCTGGCATTGCTCAAGGAGTTCAATTGGACACGCGTCGGAACGATTTACCAAAACGAACCTCGGTACTCACTGCCTCACAATCACATGGTGGCCGACTTGGATACGATGGGATGTGATGTCGTAGAAACTCAGAGCTTCGTGAACGACGTCAATGAGTCGTTGAGAAAGTTGCGAGAAAAGGACGTGCGGATTATTTTAGGAAACTTTAACGAGCAATTTGCGAGGAAGGTCTTCTGCGAGGCTTACAAGTGGGAACAGCAAAAGAGTGAAAGATGAGGAGTGGTAAAGAACTTGTTTAATTTCAGGCTCGAGATGTATGGAAGGTCCTATCAGTGGCTGATCATGGCAACGTACTCGACGGAGTGGTGGAACTCCACCATGGACACAGAGTGCACCGTGGAGGAAATAACCGCCGCTATGGAGGGAATCATTCTGGTTGATTTGCTGCCGCTGTCTACGAGTGGGGACATAACCATTGCTGGAATTGTAAGTTGGAACACGGAATTATTTCAAAATACATTAAATACACTGGGTGGCGAAACAGCCCGTTGAGAGCCAGAGCCTAGCTTTTTCGCGCCTCCACTGTGTTGTGCGCGTTATAATTTTGACACATGTGGAGGGGACCTACTGTTTAATGCCGGTTCCGAACGGCGAATTGGGAAAGCTTTTCATGATAAAAGTACTCCAGGAGGATTGTCAGTCGTTCGCTGGAGGTGGGGCTGTAAAAAATGTTGTGGTCTTTTTCTTCTCGAACTGGATTCGAACCCGGGTTTTTTTAAAACCTTGCAAATATTTACAATTTCGTCCAATTTTAGACTGCAGATGAGTACCTCTCGGAGTACGACAGCCTCAGAGGGAATGAATACTCGCGCTTTCATGGCTACACGTATGATGGAATCTGGGCTGCAGCATTGGCTATTCAATACGTGGCCCAGCGACGAGATGACTTCCTGTCACAATTCGACTACCGCGTCAAGGATTGGGAAAGCGTTTTTTTGGAAGCACTGCGGAACACAAGCTTCGAGGGAGTTACTGTAAGTCTGGAACCGCATCTCGTAACACAGTCTCGTTGAACTATTTTTCTTTTTAGGGTCCTGTTCGATTCTATAACAACGAACGCAAGGCAAACATTCTCATCAAACAGTTTCAGTTAGGCGAAGAACAGAAGATCGGCGAATATCACTCGCAGTTGAGCCATTTGGATTTGACACTCGGGAAATCTGTTCGATGGGTGAGTAGAGAAGACTCTAAGGAGGACTCTATTCTGATATTTTATCTTTTAACATTTTGCCAAGGTTGGCAAGACTCCACCGAAGGACCGCACCCTGATCTACATAGAGCACAGCCAGGTGAACATCACCATCTACGTGGTATCAGCCAGCGCCTCTGTGGTTGGCATCATTCTAGCTCTGATCTTTTTGGCCTTCAACGTAAAATATCGCAATCAAAGGTTGGTCCCTTTCAACGTCCTCAAAAACCCTTGTTAAAACGCTCCTTCTTCTCTTTCCAGGTACATCAAGATGTCTAGCCCGCACCTGAACAATCTCATTATCATCGGATGCATGTTGACCTACCTAAGCGTTGTCTTTCTCGGCCTCGACACAACCCTGAGCAGCATTGGCGCCTTCCCGTATATCTGCACTGCCCGAGCATGGCTCCTTATGGCAGGATTCAGTCTCGCCTTCGGAGCCATGTTCTCGAAAACCTGGCGTGTCCACTCTATTTTCACAGATCTCAAGCTCAACAAGAAAGTCATTAAGGACTACCAGCTTTTCATGGTCGTGGGCATCCTGATCTTTCTCGATGTGGCCATCATCACTACGTGGCAGGTGGCAGACCCATTTTATCGTGACACGAAGCAGCTGGAGCCGAGGGTGAGTTCAAAGATTCGGATACAATCAAGTTCGACGCTTATGTCCGCACTCTTTCACAGCACCACGAGACCCTGGAGGACGTCCTGGTCATTCCGGAGAACGAGTACTGCCAGTCGGAGCATATCACCATCTTTGTTGGCATCATCTACGCCTACAAAGGCCTTCTGCTGGTAAGCCATACACCGCCAAGAGACACACAGACTTCAATCAATTTGTACTTTGCAGGTCTTTGGAGCATTCCTTGCTTGGGAGACCCGTCACGTATCCATCCCGGCGCTAAATGACTCCAAACACATTGGCTTCTCCGTCTACAACGTCTTCATCACGTGCATTGCTGGTGCCGCCATCTCATTGGTCCTTTCCGATCGCAAGGATTTAGTTTTTGTTTTGCTCTCATTTTTTATAATTTTTTGTACGACAGCCACGTTGTGTTTGGTGTTCGTACCGAAAGTAAGACTGGTAGTAAGGAGGTTTTGTAGTTTTAGCTGTTCAATGTTTTGCAATGCATTTTCATGGAGCTCTGTCCGTCTTTGTTAAAAAGTAGTCTACCGCTCACTTCTTCTTCATAAAATTAAAAGTTTTCGCATCTATCCCAAGCTTAATTTTTCCTCTCGAGCCTGTATAAGAACTGACTATGCATCTTTTTTTTTTGTGACTGTTTTTCTCAAGCTCGTCGAGTTAAAGCGGAATCCGCAGGGAGTGGTGGATAAGCGCGTTCGTGCAACGCTCAGGCCGATGTCGAAGAATCGTCGTGACTCTTCCGTGTGCGAGTTGGAGCAAAGACTACGCGATGTGAAGAATACAAACTGCCGCTTTAGGAAGGCTCTCATGGAAAAGGAAGCTGAACTGCAGGCACTGATCCGGAAACTTGGACCAGAGGCTAGGAAGTGGATCGATGGCGTCACGTGTGCCGGCGACACTGAACCGATTTTGGCTGACTCAGCTAGGTTGTCCGCACCACCGGTAAGGAGGGAGATGCCAAGTACAACGGGTAAGTGAACAACGAAAAAAATCCCAGACTTTGCTAACCCAGGTTTGTTTTCAGAAATCACTGAACTGACATCGGTTGACAGTGTGACCTCAACGCATGTCGAAATGGACAACACGCTCGTATCAGTCTCGTCGACCACTGTCGCTCCATCTTTGCCGTGAGTAGAGCGCTGCCACGTGACTTCGCCATTCCCGACTTACCTTACCTTCTCCTATTTCCAGTAAGAAAAAAGTCCAAGCAGTGACCCCAATGCAGGAGACTGCCCCTATTCAGCAGCCCCTACAGACCGTTTTGAGCACCCAACAGAACACAAAGCCCGAGGAGAATGTCATCCACCAAAGACCAGTCATCCTGGAGAAGAGGAATTCAGTGTCTGCTCAGACTGACGCGAACATTGGGGCCATAACCACGGCCAAGCTGCAGGAGTGCAACAACATCCGCAAAGAGGAATCAGTTCTCAGGGAGCGTCGGCAATCCACGAACCTCTCCACTTCAGATTCCACAAGAGACGTCAGGGTGAGAGTAATATTTTGTGTGCAAGATTCACTTTTAAAGTTTTCCCTTTAGGAAAATGGAAGTCAAACTCCGACCCCGAAGGCGAAACATAACCAGAACCATCGAAACTCCTCGACAAGCATTCTCTCCACATCGAACACGGACCTCAACAATGCCTGCCCTCATGTACCGCATGTCAAGAACAACAACGTCTCGAAAAGTTCGTCCAACCAATTTGAGTCTTCTAGTCTGGTGACCTGACTGACTCTTACTTTTCTTTACAGCTCCAATTGAGAATCGGCGCATTAGCATGGGTGCCGGCCTAAAGTCCGGCTTCGTTGTCTCACAAAGTGACCTCTGGGACACACACACCCTCTCCCATGCCAAGCAACACTCCCGGCAGTCACCACGCAACTACCCGAATCCCCAGCGCTGCACTGAGCACAGCCACATCGTTCCTTACGACCAGACGACATCACCCATCCAACGATCTGTATCCGAGAAGAACCGCAACAAGCATCGCCACAAGCCTCAAAAGGGCACCGTCTGCCAAAGTGAAACGGACAGCGAGCGTGAGAAGGAGCCAACTCCACCAGCCACCCAATGCGTGCAACAACGAAAACTAGTCAAGACCATTCAGCACGCCGCCCATCATCACTCCTCGCCCAATGTCGCACCCGATAAGCGCAAGCATCGCATCAAGACGGAATCATCAATGTACGGTGCCAGTTCGGAGTCAGAGCTGCTCGATGGGGAGACGGCGATTTTGCCAATTTTCAGAAAGCTCCTCACAGAGAAACAACCACAGTACAGGGGACGCAGTGTCGTCGGACAGAGCTGCCCGAATATATCCATTAAATGCGATATTGTCGAGTACTTGTAGAGGTGACGGACGAGGAGTGGTTTTGTTAAACGCTGCTTAGGCTAATTCAAACTGGAGGCGATTCGCTGGTGCAATAAAGAATTCAATTTCAATGTAAACGTGGTTTCAATTCTTGATCTCAATCGAATTGGGCTAGTTTGTAGGTTCGTTTGGTAGTTGAATACTGAGGCTGTCGTAGCATTTCCTCAGGCTGTCTTCTGATAGGTAGGTAGCTAGGTAGGTTGTGTGGTGGGCTACGCAAGGCAGCCAAGCACTTAGCCCAGACGAGGCCCATTGTTATACCACATGGAGCGGTGCTAAAACATCCCACTACTCCAGAAACCAATTGGAGCTATTAATGTAGCGGAGGATACGGTCTATGCTTGTGTCAGCTAGTTCACCGAGATTACTTAGAAAGTAGTGACCGAGATGCCTCTTTTTACGGTTCGCGAGGGCGCTGCAGGTTCCTAAAAGGTGGAGCGAGGTTTCTTCTTCTTCTTCGTCTCTGCAGCTTCTGCAGAAGTCGTTGGCCGGGAGGCCTAGTCGGGTGGCATGTTTGCCAAAATTGGAGTGATCAGGTTCCTAACCTGAATTCTACTGAGTCTTAGGAGACTAAATGAGCGTTCAGGATCTAGCTTAGGCCAGATTTCCCTGGTGACGCGACAAGTAGTACCATTCGACCACCTAAGATTGGTTGCCGCAATGGTCTTGGATTTGATGTGGAGGAGCGCGGTAGCAAGAGGTGCGCAGAGACCGACCTTATCCGGTTGGATGGCTTCACTGGTTCAGCGCTTGGCAAGATCCTCGGCCAGGCAGTTCCCCGAGATGTCACAGTGTCCCGGCACCCACATGAGGTGAATGTTAAACTGCTCTGCCATCTCGTCAAGAGATTTGCGGCAGTTAAGAGCTGTTTTTGAATTAAAAGTGACAGACTTCAGGGACTGTTCAACGATGTGATGCGCCCATTAGGTGCATACGCGTCCATCCTAAAATTAATTTTCTTTTTCTTAAACTCAATGCATACACATACATTTCGTTACTAAATTCAACACTCATACATGCATACACATTCATTTACTTACATTCATAACGGTTTGTTTTTTGTTTTTAGAATTTATTGTTTTGTTGCTTTGCTCTTTTTGCCTAAATAAAACGCATTCGCGATTGTACTGTGACAAAGAAAAGACATGTTTCAATTTTCTTTGATTTGTAGTTTTTCGTCGGTTTTTTTCGTGTTTCTTTTATTCTGAAAATTCTGCAGCACACAAACGTAAAAACAGGGACTTTATCGCAGCTTGACTGTCTGTACATATCGTGATAGAGGTACGCGATATCACGTTGTACCTTAGCCATGACAAGGCTTCCTTGATCGCCATTACCTTCGCTTGAAATACGCTGCAATGGTTTGGAAGGCGAAATGAGATCTGGATTCCCAAGTCTTCGGAGAAGACCCCTTCACCGACCGTCGGTGTAGATCACCAGAGATTCATTTCTTATAGGTATGCCTTCTCTCCAGTCAGATCTGAAGGACAGGCTGAAGGAAGTATAGTCTAACTCACTGAAGGAGAGGTTTATAGACTCAAGAATGGTAGAGTGACCCATGCATCTAGAAGGCCACGATTGCGCGGCTCTGATCCTTACTGCTGCACAGGCTGCGACCCGCTTGCCGAAGATGTGTAGGGGTGGCAGGTGAAAGATGATTTCTAGGGCTGTAGGTGTGGTCCTCATTGCGCCACTGATACAGATGCAGGCAGATCTCTGCACACGGCTGAGAAGTTTGAGTTGTCTTCTGATAGAGATGTAGGTGTTTTTATCATCCATCGATGTCTATGTCCACTTTTTTTTCAGAGGCCTTATCTATTAGGTCTTAACGTTTTATAGCTTGAACTGTGGTTGTCGATTTATTCAAAATCCGCCACGTCTTCCGCGTGACAAATAATATTACCATGTCCTTCCTTAAGATTTAAACTTACTCTATACATTCGTATAATCGATATCGTTAGTTCGTTAGAGACAGACATACATAGGGTCAGAGTCGTTTCAAAAAGTGTTATAACATAGTTGTGCACCGCGTTTTGTGGAAAAATCTACAAAAAATTTAACTGAAGTAAAATATTTTACGGGAACACGAATAATAAAGGAACGCTGGGTAAAAGTCTGTGGTCTTACAAAATGTAAAATTAGTTATAGAGGTATTTATGTATTTAGGTGCATTTTTGTAGAAGATATTTTAAAATACTTCTGCGTAAATTATATTTTCTTGTGGTAGAAGAACTTACTTTCAATCTTTCAAAAGTCCGTGCAACTACCCGCGTGTGCCGATGACATTGACATAATTGGCAGAACACAGCGAGCTGTCTGTGAGGCATTCGCGAGCATTGAAGAAGAAGCGGCGAAGATGGGTCTAGCGGTCAACGAAGGAAAAACGAAGTACATGCTGTCATCAAGGAAGGACACCCAACACCGACGCCTTGGACAAAGCGTCAATATGGACAGATATAACTTCGAGGTAGTCAGGGACTTTGTCTACTAGGGCTCCGCGGTTAACTCAAGAAACGACACCACCTTGGAGATCAAGCGAAGAGTGACTCTTGCCAAACGCTGTTTCTTTGGCCTGAGAAGGCAATTAAGTAGTAAAGCCCTCTCTCGGACAACCAAGCTAACATTATATAAGGCCCTGATCATCCCAGTCCTCCTCTATGGCGCAGAGGCTTGGACATTATCAAAAAAGGATGAGGATCTGCTTGGTTGTTTCGAGAGAAAGATCCTTCGCGTGATCTTCGGACCTGTCTGCATAGATGGCGAGTGGAGAAGGAGATTCAACCACGAACTGTACGGACTGTACAGCGACATGAACCTTGTCAGAAGAGTCAAAAACCAGCGGCTTAGATGGCTGGGCCATGTAGAGCGGATGGACACCAATGCTCCGGCTCGGAGAGTCTTCGAATCTACCACCATGGGGAATCGCGGCAGAGGAAGACCCCACCACAGGTGGCGCACCCAAGTGGAAAGGGACCTCGACCAACTTGGCGTGCGAAACTGGAAACGGCTGGCAAACAACCGGGCCAGTTGGAGAGGCATGTTGGTTGAGGCCCAGGTCCACCCCGGACTATAGCGCCACTTAAGTAAGTAAGTAAGAAGAACTTACTTGTTTTCTCCGCAACCTGATCTTGATAACTCGACATACAGTTGGTCATGTTAAAAGTGGTCCTGACGTAAATCGATTTCTACTTACTCCTGGAAGTTTAGTTATAACTAGGTAGTTAATTTCGTCAACACTATTGCTTCTCGTCGCCTTTGACACAACCATTGATAATCTTTCTTCTCTGCTTCCACTATAATTTGGTAGACTTTTGATAGTAAATCTTCAATATTGGTTACTTTATCACCTAAATCGCGATCAATTTCAATTTTGGAACAGTGATGATGAATTTGCCACAACGAAATTATGAGAGTAATAAGTGTCTGAGTAGACCAGGAACAAGCTTCAGATCCGTACAATTACCTTTCAGCACGATCATCTTCATGCAAGCTGTACGTAAATTTTGCTGAGCATGTAGCGGTTGAAATGAAAATGAAAAACACCATTGAGACTCACGTAAATTTCATCCAGAGTTTTATGGATTAAAAAAACAAACTTTTAATCGTCGATTCCTCAGATTTGGCACACTATTCAATCTATATAAATAAAAATGAATCGCCGAAATGTACGTAATACTCAAGAAAGACTTCACTGAATTAGATAATTTTTTTTCCTCGAATTAGTTACTTTTAGGAGATGGCTTAGATGGAAAAAAAGGTTAAGAAAATTGAGAAAATCAGGTGGAAAAACGCATTCACAGTTTTCCAAAACATTTTTTATATATCAGAAAAAAACTGACTCGCATATGAAGTGGCAGTGGCGCAGAGCATAAGATCGCTGCTCCAGGATCTTTAGGTCCGGGAATTGAATCTCGGCAATAATGTATCCCTTTTCCGATAAACTTATGTACTGGATTCATGTCTAGGGAAATAATCACTTATTATTTTTCTAATTTTTTTTCGATAAACTTTTTTTCGGGTGGAGTACCAGGCGTACCAAAAATGCGTACCAAAAAGCGCTGCAAAGGAAAACGAGAGCAGCGCGCGAGGAATACCGAGCCAGAAGAAGGGAGGAGTAAAAGACGCTGCGGCAAAAAAAGAGAACTTTCACAGCGTCCCAGCTCAAGGATATTGAATAGTCCAGGGACAAGAACCGAATAAGATCTTTCTATAAGAAGGCCAAAAGTCTCGCAGCGGGCTTTAAGCATGACACCCTCATCATCATCGTCATCGGCGCAACAACCGGTGTTCGGTCCGAGCCTCCTGCAGCAAGCACTTCCACCTATCCCGATCGCTTGCCGACGCCATCCAGTTGGGCACCCCAAGGCGTCCTGGTCTACGTCATCTTTCCAGCGTAAGCGCGGTCTGCGTCGCTGTCTTGTACCGCAAAGGACTTTCCGAGCATACGAGCTATGTGTCTATCGAGCTTTATTTTCGTTATAGCATCTGTTTCGAGGTAGATTTCATACAACTCATGGTTGTACCGTCTCCGGAATTGTCCTTCCTCACGTATAGGGCCAACAATTCTGCGTAAATCTTAGCCTTTTGCTAAGCACCCAAGTCTCGGATCCATATGTGAGTACTGGTAATACAAGTGTCTTGTATAGCAGCAGTTTTGAGTCCATGGTAAGCTTTTGGGATTTGAAAAGCCTTTCAAGACTGTAGTAGGTTCTGTTGGCTTTAAGTAGACGCCCGCGTATTTCTTCTTCCATGTTATTATCCGCGGCTACTGCTGACCCTAGGTAGCTGAAGAATTGCACGATTTCAAATTCGCTATCATTCCAGCGTAAGCGCGGTCTGCGTCGCTGTCTTGTACCATGAATTGTACCGCAAAGGACTTTCCGAGCAGGGTCCTCTTCGCTTATACGAGCTATGTGCCCAGCCCTCTGGAGTCTACCGAGCTTCATTTTCGTTATAACATCTGCTTCGAGGGTTTCACTCATGGTTGTACCGTCTCCGGAATTGTCCTTCCTCACGTATGGGGCCAACAATTCCCCGTAAAACTTTCCTCTTGAACGCAGCTAAGAGGTCAGAGTGCCCTTGGCTAAGCACCCAAGTCTCGGATCCATATGTAAGTACTGGTAATGCAAGTGTCTTGTATAGCAGTAGTTTTAAATTCATGGTAAAGTTCTTGGATTTGAAAAGCCTTGCAAGACTGTATAGTAGGTTCTGTTGGCTTTAAGTAGCCGCCCGCGTATTTCTTCTTCCATGTTATTATCCGCGGCTACTGCTGAGCTGAAGCTGAAGAATTGCACGATTTCAAATTCGTGCTCCGCTACCTCGACTGTTCTTTTAATATATCTCGCAGACTTTGTCTTTCCTTTATTTATGTTCAGCCCCAGGTTTTTTGCCGCCTGCTCGATCTGGATGAAGAAGTTTTGTACAGCTTGTTCACTTCGTCCGAAGATGTCTATGTCATCTGCGTAAGCCAGTAATTGAGTAGACTTGGTGACGATTGTCCCTCTTCTTGATGTCTCAGAGTCCCAGATTGCTTTCTCCAACGCCAGGTTAAAGAGGAGGCAGGCCAGCCCATCCCCTTATCGGAGTCCATTGAAGATCTTGACGGGTTTGAACAGCAATGCGGCTACCTTAACTTGGCTTGAAATATTGGTCATGGTCGGCCTACATAGTCTTGTTAACTTATTTGGGATGCCGAATTCTCTCATGCCTTCATATAGTTCTACCCTGGCTATCATAGGCGGTTTCAAAGTCTATAAACAGGTGGAATATTAAATTCTAGACATTTCTCCATCGCCTGCCTGAGGGTGAACATCTGATCAATTGTTGATTTGACATGACACCCTGGCTCTCCGAAATTGCGAGAGTAATTTTTTCACCGACCCGCAGGGAATAGTGGATGTCTTTAAGCAGGATTTCCAGCAGCTGCTTAACGAGCATAAAGAAGAGGGAGTGGTAGTGGACGAAGAGATCACACCTCCAGTCGATGAAGTCGTTCCCCCTCCCAGCATTGAAGGGATCGGCACAGCCATCAAAAAGCTGAAGAACAACAATGCCGCAGGCTCGGATGGTATCCCATCAGAGCTCTTCGAAGCTGGAGGCGATGTTCTGGTAGGGATCATGCACCAGATCATCTGTGGATTTCATTTGCTCCATCCACAAAAAAGGCGATCCTACCTCGTGCAAGAACTACCGAGGTATATCCCTGCTCAATGTCGCCTACAAGATCCTGTCCAGTGTACTGGGTGAACGTCTTAAGCCGTTTTGCCCCGCACTAATCGGCATGTACCAGTACGGCTTCCGGCCCGGCAAATCGACGATAGACCAAATTGTCACACTAAGGCAAATCCTGGAGAAGACCAGCGAGTTTCAGGTCGATACGTACCATCTTTTCATCGACTTCAAAGCCGCATATGAAGGCATTCATCGCAGGGAGTTTTTTAGTGCGATGGCTGAATTCGGGATCCCGGCAAAACTGATCCGGTTGTGTCGAACCACGTTCAACAACACTCGATGCACCGTGCAGTTCGGTCGACGAAGAAAGAATCCGTCGCCCACCGCCTAGGACAAAATGTGACAGTCGACAGCTATAACTTCGAGATAGTTAAGGAGTTCGTATACCTCGGGACGAACGTAAACTCCACAAACTCGGCAATCGCTGCTACTTCGCTAGTCGAAGAACTAAGGTCAAGACCCTTATCCTGCCAGTTCTACTGTATGGAGCCGAAAGTTGGACGATAAGCAGGACTGCAGAGCTGATACTTGGCTCCTTCGAAAGAAAAATTCTACGGCGGATATTCGGTCCAGTCTGCGAGGAAGGCGAATGGAGGAGAAGACATAACCGCGAACTTTATGGTATGTACAAAGATGTGGATATAGTCCGGAAGGCAAAAATCCGTCGACTACAGTGGCTCGGCCACATCGAGGGCATGGACACAAACGCTCCAGCTAAAAGGGTCTTCGAATCCGAGCCTCCTGGTTCGAGGAGAAGAGGGAGACCGAACCTCCGGTACAGAGATCAAGTGATGGCGGATGCAAGACAGCTTGGTTTTCCGGATTGGAAGCAGCATGCCCGGGACCGTCAACGTTGGAAAGCGGCTTTGCTTCAAGGCTCCAAGGGTTAAATGCCTCTTAAGTAAGTAATTTTTTCGGGTAAAAAAGAAAGCAGTAGGTAAAACTCACTGCGTGTAGAATGAATTGTTGTGTAAATAAGAAAAGTAATTGAGGATGTGAGAAATGTAAGGAATGACAATGTTTATATAGAATGGCCAGAATAAAAAAAAGACATATTCGATCGTGGAAAGTGCTGTGATAGTGAATCGAGAGTTGTAATAGTGAAAAGTAGGTATTGGAAAACAAGTGGAAGTGTGTGTTGTGTTTCACTTACAATTCAAGCCCTTCAATAGATCAAAGTGATTTGCAAACGCTTAGCATTAGCAGCAATAGCGCAGAGGATGTGGCATTTGGTCTAGAATAATACTATTAGTCGTAACATTTTTATCCGGTAGTCTTTCGTACTAAGTTCGCACCTAGGAAAATATACGTACGTAACGATGAAATGATGAGATGGTGAAATGATGAAATGGTGAAATGGTGAAATGGTGAAATGGTGAAATGATGAAATGATGAAATGATGAAATGATGAAATGATGAAATGATGAAATGATGAAATGATGAAATGATGAAATGATGAAATGATGAAATGATGAAATGATGAAATGATGAAATGATGAAATGATGAAATGATGAAATGATGAAATGATGAAATGATGAAATGATGAAATGATGAAATGATGAAATGATGAAATGATGAAATGATGAAATGATGAAATGATGAAATGATGAAATGATGAAATGATGAAATGATGAAATGATGAAATGATGAAGTGATGAAATGATGAAATGATGAAATGATGAAATGATGAAATGATGAAATGATGAAATGATGAAATGATGAAGTGATGAAATAATGAAATGGTGAAATGATGAAATGATGAAATGATGAAATGATGAAATGATGAAATGATGAAATGATGAAATGATGAAATGATGAAATGATGAAATGATGAAATGATGAAATGATGAAATGATGAAATGATGAAATGATGAAATGATGAAATGATGAAATGATGAAATGATGAAATGATGAAATGATGAAATGATGAAATGATGAAATGATGAAATGATGAAATGATGAAATGATGAAATGATGAAATGATGAAATGATGAAATGATGAAATGATGAAATGATGAAATGATGAAGTGATGAAATGATGAAATGATGAAATGATGAAATGATGAAATGATGAAATGGTGAAATGGTGAAATGATGAAATGATGAAATGATGAAATGATGAAATGATGAGATGATGAAATGATGAGATGATGAAACGATGAAATGATGAAATGATGAAATGATGAAACGATGAAATGATGAGATGATAAAACGATGAAATGATGAAATGATGAAATGATGAAATGATGAAATGATGAAAAGATGAAATGATGAAATGATGAAATGATGAAATGGGAAATGATGAAATGATGAAATGATGAAATGGTGAAATGGTGAAATGGTGAAATGATGAAATGATGAAATGATGAAATGATGAAACGATGAAATGATGAGATGATGAAACGATGAAATGATGAAATGATGAAATGATGAAATGATGAAATGATGAAATGATGAAATGATGAAATGATGAAATGATGAAATGATGAAATGATGAAATGGTGAAATGATGAAATGATGAAATGATGAAATGGTGAAATGGTGAAATGATGAAATGATGAAATGATGGAATGATAAAATGATGAAATGATGAAATGATGAAATGATGAAATGATGAAATGATGAAATGATGAAATGATGAAATGATGAAATGATGAAATGATGAAATGATGAAATGATGAAATGATGAAATGATGAAATGATGAAATGATGAAATGATGAAATGATGAAATGATGAAATGATGAAATGATGAAATGATGAAATGATGAAATGATGAAATGATGAAATGATGAAATGATGAAATGATGAAATGATGAAATGATGAAATGATGAAATGATGAAATGATGAAATGATGAAATGATGAAATGATGAAATGATGAAATGATGAAATGATGAAATGATGAAATGATGAAATGATGAAATGATGAAATGATGAAATGATGAAATGATGAAATGATGAAATGATGAAATGATGAAATGATGAAATGATGAAATGATGAAATGATGAAATGATGAAATGATGAAATGATGAAATGATGAAATGATGAAATGATGAAATGATGAAATGATGAAATGATGAAATGATGAAATGATGAAATGATGAAATGATGAAATGATGAAATGATGAAATGATGAGATGGTGAAATGATGAATGATGAAATGGTGAAATGATGAAATGGTGAAATGATGAAATGATGAAATGATGAAATGATGAAATGGTGAAATGATGAAATGATGAAATGATGAAATGATGAAATGGTGAAATGGTGAAATGGTGAAATGATGAAATGATGAAATGATGAAATGATGAAACGATGAAATGATGAGATGATGAAACGATGAAATGATGAAATGATGAAATGATGAAATGATGAAATGATGAAATGATGAAATGATGAAATGATGAAATGATGAAATGGTGAAATGGTGAAATGGTGAAATGATGAAATGATGAAATGGTGAAATGATGAAATGATGAAATGATGAAATGATGAAATGGTGAAATGGTGAAATGGTGAAATGATGAAATGATGAAATGATGAAATGATGAAATGATGAACTCATAAAATGAATAATAGATAAAATGATGAAACGATGAAATGATGAAATGATGAAATGATGAAATGATGAAATGATGAAATGATGAAATGATGAAATGATGAAATGATGAAATGATGAAATGATGAAATGATGAAATGATGAAATGATGAAATGATGAAATGATGAAATGATGAAATGGTGAAATGGTGAAATGATGAAATGATGAAATGATGAAATGATGAAATGATGAAATGATGAAATGATGAAATGATGAAATGATGAAATGATGAAACGATGAAATGATGAAATGATGAAATGATGGAATGGTGAAATGATGAAATGATGAAAAGATGAAATGATGAAATGATGAAATAATGAAATGATGAAATGATGAAATGATGAAATGATGAAATGATGAAATGATGAAATGATGAAATGGTAAAATGGTGAAATGATGAAATGATGAAATGATGAAATGATGAAATGATGAAATGATGAAATGATGAAATGATGAAATGATGAAATGATGAAATGATGAAAAGATGAAATGATGAAATGATGAAATGGTAAAATGGTGAAATGATGAAATGATGAAATGATGAAATGATGAAATGATGAAATGTTGAAATGATGAAATGATGAAATGGTAAAATGGTGAAATGATGAAATGATGAAATGATGAAATGATGAAATGATGAAATGATGAAATGATGAAACGATGAAATGATGAAATGATGAAATGATGGAATGGTGAAATGATGAAATGATGAAAAGATGAAATGATGAAATGATGAAATAATGAAATGATGAAATGATGAAATGATGAAATGATGAAATGATGAAATGATGAAATGGTAAAATGGTGAAATGATGAAATGATGAAATGATGAAATGATGAAATGATGAAATGATGAAATGATGAAATGATGAAATGATGAAATGATGAAATGGTAAAATGGTGAAATGATGAAATGATGAAATGATGAAATGATGAAATGATGAAATGATGAACTCATAAAATGAATAATAGATAAAATGATGAAACGATGAAATGATGAAATGATGAAATGATGAAATGATGAAATGATGAAATGATGAAATGATGAAATGATGAAATGGTGAAATGGTGAAATGATGAAATGATGAAATGATGAAATGATGAAATGATGAAATGATGAAATGATGAAATGATGAAATGATGAAATGATGAAATGATGAAATGATGAAATGATGAAATGATGAAATGATGAAATGATGAAATGATGAAATGATGAAATGATGATGAAATGATGAAATGATGAAATGATGAAATGATGAAATGATGAAATGATGAAATGATGAAATGATGAAATGATGAAATGATGAAAAGATGAAATGATGAAATGATGAAATGATGAAATGATGAAATGATGAAATGATGAAATGATGAAATGATGAAATGATGAAATGATGAAATGATGAAATGATGAAATGATGAAATGATGAAACGATGAAATGATGAAATGATGAAATGATGGAATGGTGAAATGATGAAATGATGAAAAGATGAAATGATGAAATGATGAAATAATGAAATGATGAAATGATGAAATGATGAAATGATGAAATGATGAAATGATGAAATGATGAAATGGTAAAATGGTGAAATGATGAAATGATGAAATGATGAAATGATGAAATGATGAAATGATGAAATGATGAAATGATGAAATGATGAAATGATGAAAAGATGAAAAGATGAAATGATGAAATGATGAAATGATGAAATGATGAAATGATGAAATGATGAAATGATGAAATGATGAAATGGTGAAATGGTGAAATGGTGAAATGATGAAATGATGAAATGATGAAATGATGAAATGATGAAATGATGAAATAATGAAATGATGAAATGATGAAATGATGAAATGATGAAATGATGAAATGATGAAATGATGAAATGATGAAAAGATGAAATGATGAAATGATGAAATGATGAAATGATGAAATGATGAAATGGTGAAATGGTGAAATGGTGAAATGATGAAATCATGAAATGATGAAATGATGAACTCATGAAATGAATAATAGATAAAATGATGAAACGATGAAATGATGAAATGATGAAATGATGAAATGATGAAATGATGAAATGATGAAATGATGAAATGATGAAATGATGAAATGATGAAATGATGAAATGATGAAATGATGAAATGATGAAATGATGAAATGATGAAATGGTGAAATGGTGAAATGATGAAATGATGAAATGATGAAATGATGAAATGATGAAATGATGAAATGATGAAATGATGAAACGATGAAATGATGAAATGATGAAATGATGAAACGATGAAATGATGAAATGATGAAATGATGGAATGGTGAAATGATGATATGATGAAAAGATGAAATGATGAAATGATGGAATGGTGAAATGATGAAATGATGAAAAGATGAAATGATGAAATGATGAAATGGTGAAATGGTGAAATGATGAAATGATGAAATGATGAAATGATGAAATGATGAAATGATGAAATGGTGAAATGGTGAAATGATGAAATGATGAAATGATGAAATGATGAAATGATGAAATGATGAAATGATGAAATGATGAGATGATGAAACGATGAAATGATGAAATGATGAAATGATGAAACGATGAAATGATGAGATGATGAAACGATGAAATGATGAAATGATGAAATGATGAAATGATGAAATGATGAAATGATGAAATGATGAAAAGATGAAATGATGAAATGATGAAATGATGAAATGGTGAAATGATGAAATGATGAAATGATGAAATGATGAAATGGTGAAATGGTGAAATGGTGAAATGATGAAATGATGAAATGATGAAATGATGAAATGATGAAATGATGAAATGATGAAAAGATGAAATGATGAAATGATGAAATGATGAAATGATGAAATGGTGAAATGATGAAATGATGAAATGATGAAATGATGAAATGATGAAATGGTGAAATGGTGAAATGGTGAAATGATGAAATGATGAAATGATGAAATGATGAAATGATGAAATGATGAAATAATGAAATGATGAAATGATGAAATGATGAAATGATGAAATGATGAAATGATGAAATGATGAAATGATGAAAAGATGAAATGATGAAATGATGAAATGATGAAATGATGAAATGATGAAATGATGAAATGATGAAATGATGAAATGGTGAAATGGTGAAATGGTGAAATGATGAAATGATGAAATGATGAAATGATGAACTCATGAAATGAATAATAGATAAAATGATGAAACGATGAAATGATGAAATGATGAAATGATGAAATGATGAAATGATGAAATGATGAAATGATGAAATGATGAAATGATGAAATGATGAAATGATGAAATTATGAAATGATGAAATGATGAAATGATGAAATGATGAAATGATGAAATGATGAAATGGTGAAATGGTGAAATGATGAAATGATGAAATGATGAAATGATGAAATGATGAAATGATGAAATGATGAAATGATGAAACGATGAAATGATGAAATGATAAAATGATGAAACGATGAAATGATGAAATGATGAAATGATGGAATGGTGAAATGATGATATGATGAAAAGATGAAATGATGAAATGATGGAATGGTGAAATGATGAAATGATGAAAAGATGAAATGATGAAATGATGAAATGGTGAAATGGTGAAATGATGAAATGATGAAATGATGAAATGATGAAATGATGAAATGATGAAATGGTGAAATGGTGAAATGATGAAATGATGAAATGATGAAATGATGAAATGATGAAATGATGAAATGATGAAATGATGAGATGATGAAACGATGAAATGATGAAATGATGAAATGATGAAACGATGAAATGATGAGATGATGAAACGATGAAATGATGAAATGATGAAATGATGAAATGATGAAATGATGAAATGATGAAAAGATGAAATGATGAAATGATGAAATGATGAAATGGTGAAATGATGAAATGATGAAATGATGAAATGATGAAATGGTGAAATGGTGAAATGGTGAAATGATGAAATGATGAAATGATGAAATGATGGAATGGTGAAATGATGATATGATGAAAAGATGAAATGATGAAATGATGGAATGGTGAAATGATGAAATGATGAAAAGATGAAATGATGAAATGATGAAATGGTGAAATGGTGAAATGATGAAATGATGAAATGATGAAATGATGAAATGATGAAATGATGAAATGATGAAATGATGAAATGATGAAATGATGAAATGATGAAATGATGAAATGATGAAATGATGAAATGATGAAATGATGAAATGATGAAATGATGAAATGATGAAATGATGAAATGATGAAATGATGAAATGATGAAATGATGAAATGATGAAATGATGAAATGATGAAATGATGAAATGATGAAATGATGAAATGATGAAATGATGAAATGATGAAATGATGAAATGATGAAATGATGAAATGATGAAATGATGAAATGATGAAATGATGAAATGATGAAATGATGAAGTGATGAAATAATGAAATGATGAAATGATGAAATGATGAAATGGTGAAATGGTGAAATGATGAAATGATGAAATGATGAAATGATGAAATGATGAAATGATGAAATGATGAAATAATGAAATGATGAAATGGTGAAATGGTGAAATGATGAAATGATGAAATGATGAAATGATGAAATGATGAAATGATGAAATGATGAAATGATGAAATGATGAAATGATGAAATGATGAAATGATGAAATGATGAAATGATGAAATGATGAAATGATGAAATGATGAAATGATGAAATGATGAAATGATGAAATGATGAAATGATGAAATGATGAAATGATGAAATGATGAAATGATGAAATGATGAAATGATGAAATGATGAAATGATGAAATGATGAAATGATGAAATGATGAAATGATGAAATGATGAAATGATGAAATGATGAAATGATGAAATGATGAAATGATGAAATGATGAAGTGATGAAATGATGAAATGATGAAATGATGAAATGATGAAATGGTGAAATGGTGAAATGATGAAATGATGAAATGATGAAATGATGAAATGATGAGATGATGAAATGATGAGATGATGAAACGATGAAATGATGAAATGATGAAATGATGAAACGATGAAATGATGAGATGATAAAACGATGAAATGATGAAATGATGAAATGATGAAATGATGAAATGATGAAAAGATGAAATGATGAAATGATGAAATGATGAAATGGGAAATGATGAAATGATGAAATGATGAAATGGTGAAATGGTGAAATGGTGAAATGATGAAATGATGAAATGATGAAATGATGAAACGATGAAATGATGAGATGATGAAACGATGAAATGATGAAATGATGAAATGATGAAATGATGAAATGATGAAATAATGAAATGATGAAATGATGAAATGATGAAATGATGAAATGATGAAATGGTGAAATGATGAAATGATGAAATGATGAAATGGTGAAATGGTGAAATGATGAAATGATGAAATGATGGAATGATAAAATGATGAAATGATGAAATGATGAAATGATGAAATGATGAAATGATGAAATGATGAAATGATGAAATGATGAAATGATGAAATGATGAAATGATGAAATGATGAAATGATGAAATGATGAAATGATGAAATGATGAAATGATGAAATGATGAAATGATGAAATGATGAAATGATGAAATGATGAAATGATGAAATGATGAAATGATGAAATGATGAAATGATGAAATGATGAAATGATGAAATGATGAAATGATGAAATGATGAAATGATGAAATGATGAAATGATGAAATGATGAAATGATGAAATGATGAAATGATGAAATGATGAAATGATGAAATGATGAAATGATGAAATGATGAAATGATGAAATGATGAAATGATGAAATGATGAAATGATGAAATGATGAAATGATGAAATGATGAAATGATGAAATGATGAAATGATGAAATGATGAAATGATGAAATGATGAAATGATGAAATGATGAAATGATGAAATGATGAAATGATGAAATGATGAAATGATGAAATGATGAAATGATGAAATGATGAAATGATGAAATGATGAAATGATGAAATGATGAAATGATGAGATGGTGAAATGATGAATGATGAAATGGTGAAATGATGAAATGGTGAAATGATGAAATGATGAAATGATGAAATGGTGAAATGATGAAATGATGAAATGATGAAATGATGAAATGGTGAAATGGTGAAATGGTGAAATGATGAAATGATGAAATGATGAAATGATGAAACGATGAAATGATGAGATGATGAAACGATGAAATGATGAAATGATGAAATGATGAAATGATGAAATGATGAAATGATGAAATGATGAAATGATGAAATGATGAAATGATGAAATGATGAAATGATGAAATGATGAAATGATGAAATGATGAAATGGTAAAATGGTGAAATGATGAAATGATGAAATGATGAAATGATGAAATGATGAAATGATGAAATGATGAACTCATAAAATGAATAATAGATAAAATGATGAAACGATGAAATGATGAAATGATGAAATGATGAAATGATGAAATGATGAAATGATGAAATGATGAAATGATGAAATGGTGAAATGGTGAAATGATGAAATGATGAAATGATGAAATGATGAAATGATGAAATGATGAAATGATGAAATGATGAAATGATGAAATGATGAAATGATGAAATGATGAAATGATGAAATGATGAAATGATGAAATGATGAAATGATGAAATGATGAAATAATGAAATGATGAAATGATGAAATGATGAAATGATGAAATGATGAAATGATGAAATGATGAAATGATGAAATGATGAAAAGATGAAATGATGAAATGATGAAATGATGAAATGATGAAATGATGAAATGATGAAATGATGAAATGATGAAATGATGAAATGATGAAATGATGAAATGATGAAACGATGAAATGATGAAATGATGAAATGATGGAATGGTGAAATGATGAAATGATGAAAAGATGAAATGATGAAATGATGAAATAATGAAATGATGAAATGATGAAATGATGAAATGATGAAATGATGAAATGGTAAAATGGTGAAATGATGAAATGATGAAATGATGAAATGATGAAATGATGAAATGATGAAATGATGAAATGATGAAATGATGAAAAGATGAAAAGATGAAATGATGAAATGATGAAATGATGAAATGATGAAATGATGAAATGATGAAATGATGAAATGATGAAATGGTGAAATGGTGAAATGGTGAAATGATGAAATGATGAAATGATGAAATGATGAAATGATGAAATGATGAAATAATGAAATGATGAAATGATGAAATGATGAAATGATGAAATGATGAAATGATGAAATGATGAAATGATGAAAAGATGAAATGATGAAATGATGAAATGATGAAATGATGAAATGATGAAATGGTGAAATGGTGAAATGGTGAAATGATGAAATGATGAAATGATGAAATGATGAACTCATGAAATGAATAATAGATAAAATGATGAAACGATGAAATGATGAAATGATGAAATGATGAAATGATGAAATGATGAAATGATGAAATGATGAAATGAAATGATGAAATGATGAAATGATGAAATGATGAAATGATGAAATGATGAAATGATGAAATGATGAAATGATGAAATGATGAAATGATGAAATGATGAAATGGTGAAATGGTGAAATGATGAAATGATGAAATGATGAAATGATGAAATGATGAAATGATGAAATGATGAAATGATGAAACGATGAAATGATGAAATGATGAAATGATGAAACGATGAAATGATGAAATGATGAAATGATGGAATGGTGAAATGATGATATGATGAAAAGATGAAATGATGAAATGATGGAATGGTGAAATGATGAAATGATGAAAAGATGAAATGATGAAATGATGAAATGGTGAAATGGTGAAATGATGAAATGATGAAATGATGAAATGATGAAATGATGAAATGATGAAATGGTGAAATGGTGAAATGATGAAATGATGAAATGATGAAATGATGAAATGATGAAATGATGAGATGATGAAACGATGAAATGATGAAATGATGAAATGATGAAATGATGAAATGATGAAACGATGAAATGATGAAATGATGAAATGATGAAATGATGAAATGATGAAAAGATGAAATGATGAAATGATGAAATGATGAAATGATGAAATGATGAAATGATGAAATGATGAAATGATGAAATGATGAAATGATGAAATGATGAAATGATGAAATGATGAAATGATGAAATGGTGAAATGGTGAAATGGTGAAATGGTGAAATGATGAAATGATGGAATGGTGAAATGATGAAATGATGGAATGGTGAAATGATGAAATGATGAAATGATGAAATGATGAAATGATGAAATGATGAAATGATGAAATGATGAAATGGTGAAATGGTGAAATGATGAAATGATGAAATGATGAAATGGTGAAATGGTGAAATGATGAAATGATGAAATGATGAAATGATGAAATGATGAAATGATGAGATGATGAAACGATGAAATGATGGAATGGTGAAATGATGATATGATGAAAAGATGAAATGATGAAATGATGAAATGATGAAATGATGAAATGATGAAATGATGAAATGATGAAATGATGAAATGATGAAATGATGAAATGATGAAATGATGAAATGATGAAATGATGAAATGATGAAATGATGAAATGATGAAATGATGAAATGATGAAATGATGAAATGATGAAATGATGAAATGATGAAATGATGAAATGATGAAATGATGAAATGATGAAATGATGAAATGATGAAATGATGAAATGATGAAATGATGAAATGATGAAATGATGAAATGATGAAATGATGAAATGATGAAATGATGAAATGATGAAATGATGAAATGATGAAATGATGAAATGATGAAATGATGAAATGATGAAATGATGAAATGATGAAATGATGAAATGATGAAATGATGAAATGATGAAATGATGAAATGATGAAATGATGAAATGATGAAATGATGAAATGATGAAATGATGAAATGATGAAATGATGAAATGATGAAATGATGAAATGATGAAATGATGAAAAGATGAAATGATGAAATGATGAAATGATGAAATGGGAAATGATGAAATGATGAAATGATGAAATGGTGAAATGGTGAAATGGTGAAATGATGAAATGATGAAATGATGAAATGATGAAACGATGAAATGATGAGATGATGAAATGCTGAAATGATGAAATGATGAAATGATGAAATGATGAAACGATGAAATGATGAAATGATGAAATGATGAAATGATGAAATGATGAAATGATGAAATGATGAAATGATGAAATGATGAAATGATGAAATGATGAAATGATGAAATGATGAATGATGAAATGATGAAATGATGAAATGATGAAATGATGAAATGATGAAATGATGAAATGATGAAATGATGAAATGATGAAATGATGAAATGATGAAATGATGAAATGATGAAATGATGAAATGATGAAATGATGAAATGATGAAATGATGAAATGATGAAATGATGAAATGATGAAATGATGAAATGATGAAATGATGAAATGATGAAATGATGAAATGATGAAATGATGAAATGATGAAATGATGAAATGATGAAATGATGAAATGATGAAATGATGAAATGATGAAATGATGAAATGATGAAATGATGAAATGATGAAATGATGAAATGATGAAATGATGAAATGATGAAATGATGAAATGATGAAATGATGAAATGATGAAATGATGAAATGATGAAATGATGAAATGATGAGATGGTGAAATGATGAATGATGAAATGGTGAAATGATGAAATGGTGAAATGATGAAATGATGAAATGATGAAATGATGAAATGGTGAAATGATGAAATGATGAAATGATGAAATGGTGAAATGGTGAAATGGTGAAATGATGAAATGATGAAATGATGAAATGATGAAACGATGAAATGATGAGATGATGAAACGATGAAATGATGAAATGATGAAATGATGAAATGATGAAATGATGAAATGATGAAATGATGAAATGATGAAATGATGAAATGATGAAATGATGAAATGATGAAATGATGAAATGATGAAATGATGAAATGATGAAATGATGAATGATGAATGATGAAATGATGAAATGATGAAATGATGAAATGATGAAATGATGAAATGATGAAATGATGAAATGATGAAATGATGAAATGATGAAATGATGAAATGATGAAATGATGAAATGATGAAATGATGAAATGATGAAATGATGAAATGATGAAATGATGAAATTATGAAATGATGAAATGATGAAGTGATGAAATGATGAAATGATGGAATGATGAAATGATGAAATGATGAAATGGTGAAATGGTGAAATGATGAAATGATGAAATGATGAAATGATGAAATGATGAAATGATGAAATGATGAAATGATGAAATGATGAAATGATGAAATGATGAAATGATGAAATGATGAGATGATGAAACGATGAAATGATGAAATGATGAAATGATGAAACGATGAAATGATGAGATGATGAAACGATGAAATGATGAAATGATGAAATGATGAAATGATGAAATGATGAAATGATGAAAAGATGAAATGATGAAATGATGAAATGATGAAATGGTGAAATGATGAAATGATGAAATGATGAAATGATGAAATGGTGAAATGGTGAAATGGTGAAATGATGAAATGATGAAATGATGAAATGATGAAATGATGAACTCATAAAATGAATAATAGATAAAATGATGAAACGATGAAATGATGAAATGATGAAATGATGAAATGATGAAATGATGAAATGATGAAATGATGAAATGATGAAATGGTGAAATGGTGAAATGATGAAATGATGAAATGATGAAATGATGAAATGATGAAATGATGAAATGATGAAATGATGAAATGATGAAATGATGAAATGATGAAATGATGAAATGATGAAATGATGAAATGATGAAATGATGAAACGATGAAATGATGAAATGATGAAATGATGGAATGGTGAAATGATGAAATGATGAAAAGATGAAATGATGAAATGATGAAATAATGAAATGATGAAATGATGAAATGATGAAATGATGAAATGATGA
Organism: Syritta pipiens; assembly: GCA_905187475.1. Lineage (NCBI taxonomy): Eukaryota > Metazoa > Arthropoda > Insecta > Diptera > Syrphidae > Syritta > Syritta pipiens. Next base: position 25,995,543 of record LR994572.1, on the reverse strand, counting down.
AATGATGAAATGATGAAATGATGAAATGATGAAATGATGAAATGATGAAATGGTGAAATGGTGAAATGGTGAAATGATGAAATGATGAAATGGTGAAATGGTGAAATGGTGAAATGATGAAATGATGAAATGATGAAATGATGAAATGATGAAATGATGAAATGATGAAATAATGAAATGATGAAATGATGAAATGATGAAATGATGAAATGATGAAATGATGAAATGATGAAATGATGAAATGATGAAAAGATGAAATGATGAAATGATGAAATGATGAAATGATGAAATGATGAAATGATGAAATGATGAAATGATGAAATGATGAAATGATGAAATGATGAAATGATGAAATGATGAAATGATGAAATGATGAAATGATGAAATGATGAAATGATGAAATGATGAAATGATGAAATGATGAAATGATGAAATGATGAAATGATGAAATGATGAAATGATGAAATGATGAAATGATGAAATGATGAAATGATGAAATGATGAAATGATGAAATGATGAAATGATGAAATGATGGAATGGTGAAATGATGAAATGATGAAATGATGAAATGATGAAATGATGGAATGGTGAAATGATGAAATGATGAAATGATGAAATGATGAAATGATGAAATGATGAAATGATGAAATGATGAAATGATGAAATGATGAAATGATGAAATGATGAAATGATGAAATGATGAAATGATGAAATGATGAAATGATGAAATGATGAAATGATGAAATGATGAAATGATGAAATGATGAAATGATGAAATGATGAAATGATGAAATGATGAAATGATGAAATGATGAAATGATGAAATGATGAAATGATGAAATGATGAAATGATGAAATGATGAAATGATGAAATGATGAAATGATGAAATGATGAAATGATGAAATGATGAAATGATGAAATGATGAAATGATGAAATGATGAAATGATGAAATGATGAAATGATGAAATGATGAAATGATGAAATGATGAAATGATGAAATGATGAAATGATGAAAATGATGAAATGATGAAATGATGAAATGATGAAATGATGAAATGATGAAATGATGAAATGATGAAATGATGAAATGATGAAATGATGAAATGATGAAATGATGAAATGATGAAATGATGAAATGATGAAATGATGAAATGATGAAATGATGAAATGATGAAATGATGAAATGATGAAATGATGAAATGATGAAATGATGAAATGATGAAATGATGAAATGATGAAATGATGAAATGATGAAATGATGAAATGATGAAATGATGAAATGATGAAATGATGAAATGATGAAATGATGAAATGATGAAATGATGAAATGATGAAATGATGAAATGATGAAATGATGAAATGATGAAATGATGAAATGATGAAATGATGAAATGATGAAATGATGAAATGATGAAATGATGAAATGATGAAATGATGAAATGATGAAATGATGAAATGATGAAATGATGAAATGATGAAATGATGAAATGATGAAATGATGAAATGATGAAATGATGAAATGATGAAATGATGAAATGATGAAATGATGAAATGATGAAATGTTGAAATGATGAAATGATGAAATGATGAAATGATGAAATGATGAAATGATGAATGATGAAATGATGAAATGATGAAATGATGAAATGATGAAATGATGAAATGATGAAATGATGAAATGATGAAATGATGAAATGATGAAATGATGAAATGATGAAATGATGAAATGATGAAATGATGAAATGATGAAATGATGAAATGATGAAATGATGAAATGATGAAATGATGAAATGATGAAATGATGAAATGATGAAATGATGAAATGATGAAATGATGAAATGATGAAATGATGAAATGATGAAATGATGAAATGATGAAATGATGAAATGATGAAATGATGAAATGATGAAATGATGAAATGATGAAATGATGAAATGATGAAATGATGAAATGATGAAATGATGAAATGATGAAATGATGAAATGATGAAATGATGAAATGATGAAATGATGAAATGATGAAATGATGAAATGATGAATGATGAAATGATGAAATGATGAAATGATGAAATGATGAAATGATGAAATGATGAAATGATGAAATGATGAAATGATGAAATGATGAAATGATGAAATGATGAAATGATGAAATGATGAAATGATGAAATGATGAAATGATGAAATGATGAAATGATGAAATGATGAAATGAGGAAATGATGAAATGATGAAATGATGAAATGATGAAATGATGAATGATGAAATGATGAAATGATGAAATGATGAAATGATGAAATGATGAAATGATGAAATGATGAAATGATGAAATGATGAAATGATGAAATGATGAAATGATGAAATGATGAAATGATGAAATGATGAAATGATGAAATGATGAAATGATGAAATGATGAAATGATGAAATGATGAAATGATGAAATGATGAAATGATGAAATGATGAAATGATGAAATGATGAAATGATGAAATGATGAAATGATGAAATGATGAAATGATGAAATGATGAAATGATGAATGATGAAATGATGAAATGATGAAATGATGAAATGATGAAATGATGAAATGATGAAATGATGAAATGATGAAATGATGAAATGATGAAATGATGAAATGATGAAATGATGAAATGATGAAATGATGAAATGATGAAATGATGAAATGATGAAATGATGAAATGATGAAATGATGAAATGATGAAATGATGAAATGATGAAATGATGAAATGATGAATGATGAAATGATGAAATGATGAAATGATGAAATGATGAAATGATGAAATGATGATGAAATGATGAAATGATGAAATGATGAAATGATGAAATGATGAAATGATGAAATGATGAAATGATGAAATGATGAAATGATGAAATGATGAAATGATGAAATGATGAATGATGAAATGATGAAATGATGAAATGATGAAATGATGAAATGATGAAATGATGAAATGATGAAATGATGAAATGATGAAATGATGAAATGATGAAATGATGAAATGATGAAATGATGAAATGATGAAATGATGAAATGATGAAATGATGAAATGATGAAATGATGAAATGATGAAATGATGAAATGATGAAATGATGAAATGATGAATGATGAATGATGAAATGATGAAATGATGAAATGATGAAATGATGAAATGATGAAATGATGAAATGATGAAATGATGAAATGATGAAATGATGAATGATGAAATGATGAAATGATGAAATGATGAAATGATGAAATGATGAAATGATGAAATGATGAAATGATGAAATGATGAAATGATGAAATGATGAAATGATGAAATGATGAAATGATGAAATATGAAATGATGAATGATGAAATGATGAAATGATGAAATGATGAAATGATGAAATGATGAAATGATGAAATGATGAAATGATGAAATGATGAAATGATGAAATGATGAAATGATGAATGAAATGATGAAATGATGAAATGATGAAATGATGAAATGATGAAATGATGAAATGATGAAATGATGAAATGATGAAATGATGAAATGATGAAATGATGAAATGATGAAATGATGAAATGATGAAATGATGAAATGATGAATGATGAATGATGAAATGATGAAATGATGAAATGATGAAATGATGAAATGATGAAATGATGAAATGATGAAATGATGAAATGATGAAATGATGAAATGATGAAATGATGAAATGATAAAATGATGAAATGATGAAATGATGAAATGATGAAATGATGAAATGATGAAATGATGAAATGATGAAATGATGAAATGATGAAATGATGTAATGATGTAATGATGTAATGATGTAATGATGTAATGATGAAATGATGATTAGGAGACTAAATCAGCGTTCAGGATCTAGCTTAGGCCAGATTTCTCTCGTGAAGCGGCAAGTAGCACCATTCGACCACCTAAGATTGGTTGCCGCGATGGTCTTAGTTTTGATATAGAGAAGCACGGTAGCAAAAGGGGCGCAGAGACCGACCTTATTCAATTGGTGGTTTCACTGGTTCCGCGTTTGGCTAGATCATCGGCCAGGCAGTTCCCCGAGATATCACAGTGTCCCGGCACCCACATGAGGTAAATGTTAAACTGCTCTGTCATCTCGTTAAGAGATTTGCGGCAGTTAAGAGCTGTTTTTGAGTTAAAAGTGACAGACTTCAGGGATTTTATCACCTCGTTAATCTGCGAAATGACGCTTGTATACACTGCTCCATAACAAATAATGTATTGAAGGAATTCTAAGGCGATGCAGTGGTTTCACTTGTATGGAGCGCTGAAAAAAAATCTGTAAAATGAGAACCCGTGAACCGATTTTGATGAAATTTGACAAAGTATATACAGTACAGTAAATAGTATTTGTGCTGCAACTTCTTTCAGTGATCCAGAACTATTATATGTACCTTAAGTATTAACGGATTAATTGGAGGTTGACCAATTTAAAAGCAGTTGTTTGTTGATTTTGGTATAGAAAACATATGTTTTATCATTGTCTACGATACTAAATTTAGTCTTAGGACGTTGATTAATTGCATATATATATAAAAAGTTAAATAGTAGGGAACTAAAACACAGCGTCACCGCCGCTGCGGTCTCGCCGGGATCTACGAGTATCTTTCCCCACAAAGATGTCGTCCGTTTGTATGCACCGCTCAATTGATTTGTATAGCATTGAACGACGCTAAAGCGGTGCCGCCGCGTCAAAAAATCGCTTGTGTGCTCCGGACCTAATGCCCAATTTCGTTGGATTGTTAGCTGCACTTCCTTGTTGTACGATTTTTACCCCGGAACAAACATGAGGTAACGTTGAATTACGATACTTGGTATCTCGTCCAGAGATTGACGAAATTTAGGCTTTCTTTAAAGTTAATGAGATTGAATTCGGAGTTTAATTTGTTACTTGAGTGTCTGGACATCATGCCGCATTGGATACCAAATTGTTTTTGGAGATAATAAGAGGCTTCAAAGGAGAAAGACAAATTATCATTTGTAGGTTGTTCGATACCTTGTCAATACCAACTTGTGTCGTTATTTAAACAAATTTAAAAACAAAAAGAGAACACAACTTTACACGAAACAATCTTTATTTATCACAGTTAAAATTACATAATACAAATTATGTGATATAAATATGTACTGCAATGTTCTGACAACATTAAAACATTAAACACTTAAATATATTATGTAATCATCATTAGTATTAATTTTTTTTTTCTTGCTTTTTTTTTGACGAAATCAACAGACATATGCACTTAAAAATACTGTATTGTATGCATGAGTAACTAATTATTCGTTTAAACATTTCTACGCCAGTATACCAGGGCATAGAAATTAAAAATTCATATACATATATATTTCATTTAAATAAATCGAAACAATCCTGCTCATTGTTGTATTTCCTTTAACTGAGTTTAAGTACACAAAGTTCCGAATCGTTTTTTTTCTATTCTTTACAAACTCTAAGTTATCTTGCCTCGGTATAATTTTAATTTATCTAATTTTACATTTAAACGTAACATGTATTCATATATATTTTAATTAAATTCTATTATTAGTCAATATTCGTCATTTGGTTATATAAAAACAGTACAAATATTTATTTTTCTTTTATGTTACTGGGATTATTCTAGATTTCTGTTTATTTTTTTTTTACTCTTTTTGTATAAAGATTACGCTCTATAAATTTGCTTTTTTTTTTGTTTCTTTACAAATACATATTTCTAATTTTTGCATGCAATATAACAAATAAAATCTTTTCAACTTAACTAAAATGGGAGTGGAGCGGTGTGGTTACACTTTGTAACTGGGATCATCGGAGAGGACGACGGTTATTGCACTTCCTGTAGACGGACTCTGATAATTTTTATGGTTGCTGGTGGTTGATGATGTTCTGATGAATGCTCGATCCAGGTCAATTGGTGGACGCGAACATTCTGACATGGGTTTTATTAGTGAGTTCGATGTCAGCGAATCGAGCTCATGAGATTCAGAGTTTAGTAAATCACCTATTGCTGAACTAGACGGAGTGAGGAGCTGTTCACTAGCAATAGCCTGACTTGGTTTTCTGTGTAGCAAAAGAAATAATTTAGAGTGATAAACATTTTTACATAATAATCATAAAACGGGGTCTAATGTTAAATGATAGAACACTTCTTCTGTAAAATTCAAGAAATTATTAACAATTAATAAAGCACTCACCTCTCATAGAACCCGATTCCAGTTTTCGTCTGTCGCTTCTTAAATTTCGGATAATGAAATTGCATGAAACCAAACTGTGGTCCAACTAATTTCAAGGTACTTATTAAGAAGAAAGTCGCATACACCCAGCTCACAGTCATGACAACAACCAAAAATACACCAATTTGAATATACGGCAGAACATTTGATGCCAACATCAGCATACCCGCCGTTCCTGTAGTAAGAGCAGCCATAGCAGTCGGCCCAACGATCCGGGTCAATGCGAATCGAGAAGCCGCATCCCGGTCATTCGTCGCCGACAACCGATAGTGTATACCATAGTGTAAGCTAAAATCCACCGCCAATCCAATAGCTGTGCTCACCGAGACACTCTCTAAAATATTTAACTTCCAACCGAGGAGAATCAGAATCGCCACAGTTGTGAAGATTGTCAGTGTGACGGTAATCACGGCATAGAAACTTATTAAAACATTAAGCGTAACGAATAACAACACCAACAACGAAGCACTCATGGACATGGCTATCGCCATGACAGTTCCCTTCGAGAGGGTGTCCTGGAGGTCATAGAAATCGAGCTCACTTATGAACCATCCTCCCTGCATTTCTGGTGGAGCCGTCTTCAGTTCCTCTTCAAACCACTTTTCTACTGCATTCACAAATGACTTCACCGTGTTGTAAGACATCGAGTAGGAGACATTGCTCTCGAACTCCATGACGATGGCCTTCACGATAGGTGGAATCTGTGTGGAATTCTCATCTGAATTATAAGGCTCCGGTGGAGCCATGAACTTCGGTCCCGCAACGCCTGGTATAAAAAATTCTCTTGGCGTCGCATAAAGGGATGATATACTCAACGGAAGACAATACTCGAAGACATCCGGATCGTAGGGAAACTTCGAAGTATCACAGCAAGGTGTTCGATCCGTATCATCCATACTATCGATGCACCTAAAAAAAACGAAAACAAAATAAAATGTGAAGTGAACAACGATAAGGACAACTTACATGCGACTCATGTGGGAGACAAAATTCTCGATAAAACAATTTGGCAAGAGCATGCCCAATGTGAGCTGATAGAAGGGCTGCTGTTTTATGTGCTTACAAAAGTCAAGCAGCCACAGTTGTGATGCAGTTGATGATACATTAAAATTATTGTCTAAGTGTAGTTTTCCATGATGTGTTGGATTCGTATAATCCCCGTCATCTATCGGCCGCACACCCCAAACAAATCTCATCGGGAGCTTATCTACAGACTGTAAGACATTTCCGTGAAAAAAAAAACAATATACACTTCTTTCTGTGACAAATACTTACGAGAATCATTTTTTCAAACCAAAACTCATTTTTAAATTTTGAATCGTAGATCTCAAAGGGATGCGAACTTACAAAAAGCTGAAAGTTGGATGATTCTGGCAGTTGAATGCCGGGATAGTATAAAACAATTATTCCACTACAAATCCCAATGGAACCTAAAACAAAAACCAATCAGTATACAAAAAGTGAGATAAGAGAGTTTAGGACTCTTACCGAATAAAAGAATCCACACAATGGGACACTTCAGAACGATGCAACCAATGCAGTCTTCGAGCTTTGTGCTCAATCGATTAATTGACTTGTTGATCTTTTGAAGAAGTGTCTGCGAGATGAATTTCCCACAATCGCATGAAATGCGTTCCATTATAGAAACAGATGCTGGCAACCATGTCACCATCAATATAAAATTCGACATAATAGCTGTCCCAGCAAAAATACTAAAAAAAAAAAGATTCAAATAAAAAACAAAAAAACAGACTCGACGATTAAACTTACCCAAAACATTTGATCGATGTTATCGAGCTTATGTAAGACGCGTAAAAGGCTCCGGCAGTTGTCAGTGACGTGACGAACATTGACAGCGCCGAATGACGAAGCGTGGATGCCATCAGATACTGCAGCGTTTCCGTGTACTCGGTGTCCATAACAGATATAGACTGTGAATTCATGCTGGACGACTTCGTAATACGCTCCGCCAATACACATTGCCAGATTTTTTGAAAAATAAATGCATCATCAGCACCGATACCTGGAGGAGGAGCAAAACAAATGCTTAAGAATTGCATTTACTTGTGTCCACACGATAATTACTTACCAATAATCACAACCACAGCAAGTAGATTCATAAAAGGAAAGAAAGTCATTTCGAAGACTAGAGTATAGATAAAATAGGCTAATCCTAATGAGAATGTCACCGCAATGCACGTCATGATGGTGACAAAGAGCGACGACGTGTATAACCACATGCAGACCATGACAAAAGAGCCGCCCAGGGCCACCAGCCACCCGTCTGTTAGCAGGCATTCATCGAAGAGAGCATTTTTCAGGCCCAGTTCCATAGCAGCCACTTGTACTAGCTCGTTTTTGAGATCTCTGAAAGCATAGTTAGCGTATATTTTTTTTCTTTTTAATTTTTCTAAATTATCTCGTCTGTTTATATCGCAAATATTCACAGGTATTGATAGAAAAGCAACAATGATAGACTGCCATACTGATTTTTACGTCACAAGCACCAAGAAAGCCTTTAAATCGCCAGGGCCCAAATTCGCTAAACTTGCCAAGCCCATTCCGTCAAAGGATCCCAATCTAATCCCTTATCATGTTTTCAATAATATAACAGTGCGAGACTTTCCGGTACAGAGTAAAACATGGGAAAGGCCGGATTTAAAAGAAGGCATCGAAGAGTATGAATCGTACTTGGAAAAACTAAAGCAAAAAAGGGGTCCTATGTTTAAGCAGCATTTCACTAATCCCGACGTGAATGTATCTAAATTGGTCGATGACAACGAGGACTCAAAGTTGACCAGTTATGAACATATTTTTTCACCGAATGATCATCTATCACTGAAGGAATCACTCAAATGGAGTCGCATCAAAGGGGATACTTCGATATTCTCCTACCAAGAGCGACTCTATCGGACTCAATTTAATAGAATCTCAGAGATTACTCGCGAAATGAGTGAGTTGGCACGACCCTTAAACTGGCATCATGATGACACAGAGCTGAAGAATGATTTACGCAAAATCTACAGATCGAAGCAGACCACATATTACAGGGAAATATGTGAATTACGGGTCAACAAATTGAAGCATCTACGGGCCAATGGGAAGTTATATGAGGATCCAATTGACCCGCATACGCAAAGGCGAATTGGACAATTTATTCCACAAAAAGATATTCTTTAGTGTCGGTATAAGCAGACTTGAAGTGCGTTAATCAATTGCAATTTAAGGGACGGGCTTTTCATAGAACAAACAAAAAAGTATTTATTTTTACAGGCTTATTTAGTAACGCAAGTGGCTTGGACCACTCTTAGCTTTTTTTTTTCATAAATTCTAAGAAATAAATGTTACTTTTAATTTGATAAGTAACGACTGGGTTTTATTTTCTCTGTAAAATTTTGCTGCTAACACAATTTGAAATGAAAGGGTTTGCTCGCATCTTCACGCGAAAGTTTTTTTCTCCAAAATGACAACATATTAGGTTGTCAAATATCTCCCTTCCGCCTTTTTGTCTTTTGAATTTTCCGGCTATGTACAAAGCGCAGCAGAGCTCGTATCCAAACTAATCATGCATAGCGTCGTTTTGTAGGCGCCCAGCGTATGGACAATACACCTCCGAATTCTAGTTTGAAGCCTAGGTATTCGGATAACATTACGCGCATAGAGCTTTCTCGTTTGATATGACGCACGCAAGACCTAAACCAATTATGTGAGCACAAATAAAAAAAGCTGATAAAACATCGCATCGGCTAGAGACATTTGTCGATTGAGGCTCAGGTTGATCCCGGACTTTAACACCATGGTAATGATTACGATGAATCGATCAAAACAAAATCCTTGCAGCATTGACTTAAACCGCTTTATTCAGTCAATCAATAAGGTCAGGGTACAATCTCACGGGCATGTCAGACGCACTAATCCCGAACCGCTATAAGTTGTTAAATGCGTCGCAGAGTGTACTCATCACATGGCCCGTCCTTTAATCTGCCCTCGCTCAACAAAGTAATCCGCTTCAAACACGCCGGGAAACAAATTTGCGAGTAATAAGTTGTCTTCGGTGGCCTTGCCACATACTTCATATATCCCATTTCCGGTGAATCGGGTGGTCTCTTGGTTACAGAGTAATTCGACACAAGTCCGTACTCGGCAATCCTACTGAATTGATTCTTGTAAGTTGTTTCATACCGCTGCATTTTGGATGTATCCAAATTACTTCGCCGAACTTTGGATATCTGCAGAAGGGGCACAAACACATCTGGCGAATAACTAGTTTGATAGGTTGTTAGTTTCTTTTCAGCGAGCATCTTGTCAAGCAATGGGACATTGATACCGGGACTGTCGAAGTGCATTTTGTAAAGTTCTGGATTGGATTTCTTTATTTTTTCTACGTAATCCGTGTACTCTTCGGGCTTGATCGTAACATTTGGATTATCCCATGTTTTACTCTGCATTGGGATTTTGCTGACTAGTATATTGTTAACAGCATGTCCAGGAATCAAACTTGGATCAACTTGTGGTACAATCGGTGTGGGATAGGTGGGGCGAACCAACTTTTCATTCGGTGGACCATGGTACGTCCGTCTGTAGGTACTTGAAGTACAACGAGATTGATTCATGCTTTTGTAGCAAAATATACATGTGTAATGTGTATAAGATAGTCAAATATGACGCGTGATAAATGATGACATACTTTGTTTGATCGCTTCTACACCTTTTCGCTTTCTGGAATCTTGAAGTGTCAAAGAAGAGGTCTAGCAACTCGCTCGTTGATCAGACAATGTAAGCTCGGGAACCTTAACGTTGCAATGAAGGCTAGGCTCTGGCACAATTGCATTGTAAATTAATAATTCTATCGAAAAACAAATTACACTTAATAAAGCCCTGTGTGAGGGTCAAAGCGAAACCTTAAGAAAGAGATAGAATTTCGTATCCCATGAAATAAAAATCTATTAAATCTAAAACTTGCATGCATGGATACTGATTAACCACACGTGTACTTACATTTTCTCCCATTGATGAAAGAGTGGAAGGATTTTTGTTGTTTGTGCAACAGGAACAAATATCATAGCATACTTAAGAAATAAGTTAGAATCCTGAAAAAAAAATGAAATTAGAAAACCAAACTCCACGGAGAGCACGTGTTCATACTTACATTCACCTTAATAAAATTTAAATCAGTCAAAAAATGCAAAATATTGAACACTGCGTTATGACGTATGCACTCAGGCGGTGCAAAGCACCTCACCTTACTGCAGTCGTTACTAAGCTTCAGGCTAATGTAGTACTCGTGGCACCCGACCAGAAGACTCTGCACAGTTGCAACATCCTCATGCTGAAAGGTCAATGGGTTTTAATAAGAAAAAATCATACGGAGAGAATACCACTCCTTACCGTCAAGTCAAAGCACGACGTCTTGTTCGCCAACAAACCCACAAAGTTCGCAATCGACCATGGACGGCAGCAATTGTCCGTGAGCATTTCCTTTTGACAGAATTCGCTGTAGTCTGGCACGCCTGTGATCTGCTGCTCCAGCTGGCACATCGCCAGCAGTGAGTTGATGTCGAACAGTGAGTCCGTCGAGTTCGGACCGATCCGCTCCACGACAAAGTGCGAGTATTCTTTATCTGCAAGACAGCGAAATAATAACGAGTTTTTCAAAACATACACATGATAGCCAAACACTTACTTGGTGCATCACAAAAATACCCATCAATGTCGATGTGGATTGGGGTGTTGTACAACGGCGGCGGCGTCGATTGCGTCAGGATGCGCCAAGTGCTTTTCTTTGTGTTCACCCGCTCCTTCTGGTCGTCCTCATCCACGAACGACATATTTTTGCCGTAGGAAAAGTGCTGATGCTTTGGCTCCACTTCGGTATCATTTGTTACCGCATAGTCCCGAAAGATTCCAGTGGCACCATTCCACTCTGTCGGGTTCGCGTCTGCGTCCGTCATCGCGAACTGCCGTAGAGTCTTCATTTTTCTCGAAAATTCAACATTAAACTTTTTCTTATTCTTTTTTTTCTTCCGCTGATGCTTCTTATGATACTCTCGAGAAGCATCGTTGTTATTGAATTCATTCTGAAAATATTGCAGATCACTTGGGTTCGAGACCAATTTTCCAGATGGCCCAGTCTCATGCCACAAATTTCGCCAGGCGGTCAACCGTTGTCCTATTTTCGTGCCTCGTGCTTCGAAACCCTAAACAAAGAAAGACATATTAATATTAAAAATACAATCTGGCCAATTCTACAATCATACCAAAGTTGGATTACTAAAATCTGGAAAGGACTTAGTTATCAATGACACAATTATGCACGCTGTGCAGAGAACTGCTATTGCCAAAACCATTAAATAAGGCCGCCGAACTAAAAACGAGTAGTACCACTTCATTTTGGTTGCACATCGGTGATCTTTTCATTGATGTTAATCCAAATGTTTGGGTAAATAAAATCAAAACAAGAAATTGTTGCTTATTCTCGTTGAACGTGCTTCGCCATTTTCTTGTAGCGACAACATGCAACATAGGAATTCCCCAAAACCAGGCCAGACGTGTTGTATTCAACAAGTGAACTTTTGTATGATTATGTTAATTGTTTTATGATCGTTTGTCACTTAGTTTATGGGTAATTTCATTTTTATATTGATTTATTTTTAATTTACCAATAGGAACTGAAATTTTTGTGGAACCTTAAGAAAATTTATAACAAAAAAAACGTTGGTGGTATATAAACAATTTTGACAAGTGTCAGTTGTACGTATCGACTTGAATACAGTTTGGGATGTGGTGGAACTTGCAGCTAACACTGTGCCTGCATTTTTGATGGGTAACAGACCCTGTGCATACCTTCTTTCTTAGCGACACCATCTCAAGTAATAAACGATCTTTAAACAAAACATCTTAACATGCATGTAGGACAAACAATTGAAGATCTTATATTAATCAAATCTTCTACTAGACTTCTATTTTGATTAAATGGCCATTAGTTTGAAAGAAAACCAAGTGATTTGGATCTAGTGATCAATTCAATATGAAAATCAATTTCTTTTACTATCGTGGAGTGTCGTAAGAAACCAACAAAAGCAATTACATTACTTTGGGTGGCGTAAAAGCCCATTAAAAGCCAGAGCCCAGCTTTTCACGCAATTAAATCGAATAAATTCCAAAAAAACTGAAAAAGTACACTTTCGCTACTCTTTCGTACTGTTCACTTTTTGAAAGCACTCAGCGACGACAATTACCCCTTCACATGAGACAACTGCATATGCAGTGACATCTGTAAAAGAGAAACAATATCCGTTCAAGATTCACTGCAGTTTTGAATTTCTAAAACAATAAACAAATAATAATAAGGAAAACAAAATCATGCCGATTCTCGTAAAATCGTAAGTACCACCTTGCATATACATTTTTGTTTATTTCTTGTTACTCCGCCTATTTTGTTTCGCGAGAAAATTTAACCCGCCTTCACCTGACAAGTGTCATTTTGACATTTCGCGTAGTTTCCCAAGCACTCATCTTTTCGCACTCGTTGGAGGTAGTCGTTGTTTTACCTTCGCAAAAGTTTTCCAAAAAGTGTTTTGTGTTTTTCACCTTAAAAAGTTTTAAATAAAATCTTCAAAGTGGAGAAGACAAAGATGGGACCACCAAAAAAATCCAAAAAAGATAAATCCGGAGGGGATAAATTTGGTAAGCCACAGTCGGAAGACAATTTCACAACATCTGTAATCGTCCTGCGTTTTTAGGGAAAAAACGTCGACAGGAAGATGAAGCTTACACTCAATTGGTGGAAGATGTTGATGTGGGAGATGTCGGGAGTGAGACGGACGGAATTCCTGGTGCGGCATCGAAAAATGCCGAGAAGAACGATGAGGAGATCATGGAGGACGAGTACGGAGCGAAGGACTATCGCTCACAGATGGAACTGAAGCAAGATCATCACAATCGGCCGCTCTGGGTCGCTCCAAATGGTCACATTTTCCTGGAGTCATTTTCACCTGTGTACAAGCACGCACATGACTTCCTGATCGCCATCTCGGAACCTGTGTGCCGTCCGGAACACATCCACGAGTACAAATTGACTGCGTACAGTTTGTATGCCGCCGTGTCAGTGGGCCTCCAGACGCACGACATCGTGGAGTACTTGCGGCGACTCAGTAAGACGAGCATTCCCGAGGGCATCGTCGAGTTCATTCGGCTCTGTACACTCTCGTACGGAAAAGTCAAACTTGTCCTCAAGCACAATAAGTGAGTTATCGTTGGAAGTTGTGTTGCTGGTCTATAGCCGTCCCTCTTTTAGGTATTTCATCGAAAGTCCTCACCCGGAGATTCTGCAGAAACTTCTCAAGGACCCGGTCATACAGACGTGTCGTTTGCGGCGGAAGGAGGAGGAAGGCGATGGCTTCATTACAGGACAGACGGATTTGAAGGGAATCACGGCGTTTGGTTCGAAACCAGTTGCGGGAACGAGTGCTGCAGCTACCACAGCGGCTGCGGCGACAGACAAAGATGCAGCTGCACCAGGCACTACTGCCGTGCCAGACGACATAACAAATTTCTACGAGAAAATCGACAACGAAGAGGATGAGGATGAAATAAACCTGAAAACGGTCTCCTTCGAAGTCAATCAGGAGAAGATTGAAGTGATCCAGAAGCGGTGCATTGAGATTGAGCATCCTCTACTGGCCGAATATGATTTTCGCAACGACACCCACAATCCGGACATCAATATCGACCTTAAGCCGGCCGCTGTGCTGCGTCCGTACCAGGAGAAGAGTCTGCGAAAAATGTTCGGCAACGGTCGAGCTCGATCTGGAGTCATTGTGCTCCCTTGTGGTGCTGGTAAGTTGGAAGTGATGAGCTCAGGTCTCCCGTCACTCACATCGATCCCCTCTCTTAGGCAAATCGTTGGTTGGTGTCACAGCCTGCTGCACAGTCCGCAAAAGGGCGTTGGTCCTCTGCAACAGTGGCGTTTCAGTGGAGCAGTGGAAGCAGCAGTTCAAGATGTGGTCCACAGCAGACGACAGCATGATTTGTCGATTCACCTCAGAGGCGAAGGACAAACCGATGGGATGTGGAATCCTTGTGACCACGTACTCCATGCTCACGCACACACAAAAGCGATCTTGGGAGGCTGAGCAGACTATGAAGTGGCTGCAGGAACAGGAATGGGGCATCATGGTGCTGGACGAGGTGCACACGATTCCAGCGAAGATGTTCCGTCGTGTGCTGACCATCGTGCAGAGCCACTGCAAGCTCGGCTTGACAGCCACGCTCTTGCGGGAGGACGACAAGATCGCCGATCTTAATTTCCTCATCGGTCCTAAGCTGTACGAGGCAAACTGGTTGGAGCTGCAAAAGAGAGGCTACATTGCCCGCGTGCAGTGCGCCGAGGTTTGGTGTCCCATGTCACCGGAATTCTACCGCGAGTACCTGACCACCAAAACCTCGAAAAAAATGCTTCTCTACGTGATGAATCCTTCCAAGTTCCGCAGCTGCCAGTTCCTGATCAAGTACCACGAGAAACGTGGAGACAAAACCATCGTGTTCAGCGACAATGTCTTCGCTCTCAAGCACTACGCCATCAAGATGAACAAGCCCTTCATCTACGGACCCACTTCGCAGAATGAACGTATTCAAATTCTCCAGAATTTCAAGTTCAACCCTAAGGTGAACACGATTTTCGTCTCAAAAGTGGCCGACACAAGCTTCGATCTGCCCGAAGCCAATGTACTGATCCAGATCTCCTCGCATGGTGGTTCCCGACGTCAGGAGGCACAGCGTTTGGGTCGTATTTTGCGTGCCAAGAAGGGCGCAATAGCCGAGGAGTACAATGCCTTTTTCTACACTCTAGTCTCGCAGGATACCATGGAGATGAGCTACTCGCGTAAGCGCCAGCGGTTCCTTGTGAACCAGGGCTACAGCTACAAGGTTATCACACACTTGAGCGGCATGGATACTGAGCCGGACTTGATGTATAGCTCGCGGGATGAACAAGCGCAGCTCTTACAACAGGTCATTTCAGCCTCTGACATCGATTGCGAGGATGAGAAGCTGCCCGGTGAACCTGGTTACCGTCCGGGAGGATTCAAAAGAGCCGGCGGGCTGGGATCCATGTCCGGCGGGGATGATGCAGTCTACTACGAGTACAAGCGGAAGAATGCTGGAAACATTCATCCGCTCTTTAAGAAGTTTAGAGGATAATTTTGTGTATTCTTGTTTTTTGAAAATAAATTTATTCTTTTTTTTTAAAACCTAAACTGAGCTTTTTATTGAGAATTGGTGACAGATGTACGATTGGCGTGGTTAACTAAGTTTAAAGTGAATGTAATTGGTTAAAGAATACTTCGTTTCCTTTAGGCCAGGCACAGAGAATGGATTGAGCGAGTGGGCAATTATTGAGATGCAAGGGGATCTTGTGGCTCGTGATAATGAAGATCTGTCCAACCAGTTCATCGGAGACCTTTACTACAACAAATACGGCCAACCGGTAAGTGACTGTTT
The DNA here is from genome assembly GCA_905187475.1 of Syritta pipiens. NCBI lineage: Eukaryota > Metazoa > Arthropoda > Insecta > Diptera > Syrphidae > Syritta > Syritta pipiens. The sequence continues at coordinate 25,978,794 of LR994572.1, read as the reverse complement.
TTCATTTCATCAGCACAACTTCAGTTTCCGAGCACAAAATTTCAAGCAAAATTCATTAAGTAAGTTGTTTTGGACCGACTCAACGGTGACGTTGTTACAAGGTTTTTCCTCTACAAAGCATAATTTCATCTATGCGACAATTCACCGAAATTGACGATCAACATCATCAAGGCCCCGTACTGTTGTGTCGTCCGTCGTAGTCTTAATGCCTTCACGACCACCACCATAAATAATATGCTAATCGAAGCCGAACTTCCTACCATTGAAGACCGGCTCAGCTACACTAAAGTAAAATTATTCATAAAACTTAAACATTCTAAAGGGTCTATCGTATACAACAGCGAAAACCCGAAACGGGTTCAATCCTCCATCTACCAGAAATTCAACACCACAAAAGAAGCCTTTCGGGCAGAATTCCTTTCTATTAAATCCAATCTAAAACCACTGGGATGAAACTTCGTATTTACTGACGTTCCTAGAATAATCACACCTTAGCTGCAAACTATGTAGACAGATGGTTAATCATTGGCGATACTTGAAACTTTAAAGATACTGTCTTAAAAAAGGGCAAGTTCATAATTTATGCAGATAGTCTGTCTGTTATTAAGACGACAAAAAACACCACTTACATCTCTGAAATTATAAACAGCATCAGTGACCCTCTTATACAATTCCCCAACAATTTAAAAAAAATGTGGATTCCAAACGATGTCGGAATCCAGGGCAACGAATTTGCTGACACTGTCGCCACTAATGCACAATTTTCGCCAGTCTACAAACTGGAATCCGATACAAAACTCGATCCTCGCAAAATGAAACTCCGTCAAAGATCTAAACTGCTTTTAGTTTCTATCACTATACATCACTTGGCTGACCGGCAAGACTAATTAATTAACCCGATGAAGACAATGACAAAGCCGATCGCCTTTGAGTGGAAGAAAACGACACCACTCTGAAGTAATGCGAAAGCGGTCGGTGGATGGTGTCAATGAGAAGAGTTCAAGATGTGGTTTTAGTGGATGAAAGTCTAACACTACTTGGAACAAAACGGGCCTGTTCCACCTATCAGGTTTCCACATCGTCCTCAAGTCAAAAAAAAAAAATAAATAAAAATGCCACAGATCAACACGAATAGATCCAAAGTACCCACCATCCGCATCAAAGACTACGATTTCTACATTCATTCGGCTAGAACACACACAGACAACATCTACTTTAACGTACTAATCCACCTATATGCCAGACTTGCAACTCACCCATAGATAATTCGCATCTCCTAAATTTGAAACGCTGTACAAACATTGCAACACAGAATCAAAATTCAACCTCACCAGTGCTAACATTATTAAAAAACCCAACCCAAGAAAACATTAACAAAATTTATAAATTTTTTACCAGAGTTGTAAAAAAACAAAATGATTGTATTCTTTTATGAATGGAATTTTTGGATTGCAATCATTGACTTCATTTAAGACTTAAAAAAAAAAAGAATGCAATCACCATTCAATCAGCAGCGAAAAATTGCATTCTTTTTTTTATCATTCAATTGAATGCAATCAGTTGTGAGTTCACTCATTACTTTGAGCGCTTGGTAATTGATGAACCACTTAAAATTAAGAAATGAAATTTCAGCAAAAGATGTATTTCAATTCCGCAGTAAAGATTCGCGACGCTCAGTTTTGTTTTATAATTTTTCTTGGATGCTGCTATGTTTTACCTTAACCCTACATTGCACAGTGTAGCAGATCTGATACAACTCAATTCTTGCATTTTTCATAAACTGTGGATCAGAATTTTACTCTGTTAGATGATCTGCTTTCATGACCTAAGCGGCTAAGATGGGTCTTACGGTGAATGAAGGTAAGACGAAATATATGCTGTCTACAAAGAGAGCCCAACAACACCGACGTCTTGAGCAAAACGTCGCAATAGACAGATTTAGACTCGAAGTGGTGAAAGAATTCGTCTACCTAGGATCGGAGGTAACCTCCGCAAATGATACAACCGCGGAGATAAAACGAAGGATTAGCCTGGCCAATCGCTGTGTCTTTGGGCTTAGACGGCAGCTGCAAAACAAAGGCCTCTCTCGAAGTACCAAGTTATCTATTTATAAGACCTTGATAGTCCCAGTCCTTCTGTATGGCGCAGAAACATGGACAATATCAAATGTGGACGAAGAGATCCTTGGTCGCTTCGAGAGGAAAGTCCTTCGGATTATTTTTGGTCCCGTTTGCACAGAAGGAGTTTGGAGGAGAAGGCTAAGCGATGAAATCTACGAGCTGTACAGCGACATCGATCTAGTTAAACGAATTCGAGTGTCCCGACTGAGATGGCTAGGTCATGTGGAGCGTATGGACACTAACGCTCGTAAAGTCTTCGAGTCCAACCCTGATGGACAACGCGGTAGAGGAAGACCTCGCCTCCTGTGGCGTGACCAGTTGGATAGGGACCTAAATCAGCTGGGCATGCGAAACTGGAGGCGCCTAGCCCGAGATCGCGCTAGATGGCGAGCCATGTTGGCGGAGGCCCAGGTCCACCTCGAACTGTAGCGCCCGCAAAAGAAGAAGAAGAAGATGACCTGCTTCGTATATTTTTAAGGGAATAATCATGCTAAATTACGTAGACTAATGGCTATTTTTATATTATTTTTATGGTATTTACAGCCATAAATTATGTAAGACAATATTTTTTTTAGTAAAAAAAAAAATGTCGCACAGTGTAGGGTTAAATTTCAATTACTAGCCAACTACTGCGAGACTAGGAGACTAGGAACTATCTAGAAGATATGGTACTTTTTTTTTTTCGTTTTAAAATGTTTAAGATGAGGAAATTGTCGATGCGTTCCATGTAATCCGTTTCTTAAAGGTTAAACTACCAGTTTACCAGCTTGCTAGTTAGTTATTTACTAACAATAAGTGTAAATTATTAAACAAAAATAATAACCGCGATTTGTGCCTGCATCAAAATATGTCTAGCATTCGCTTTTTATAGAGGAACTAGCTTGCGACCAATTTACTTAAGTTCATAGAAGAAATGTTCACACGGTTGTCATGATCAGCAAATGTAGAAAGAATTTTCTCATGTTTAGTTTTACTCGAAATGATAGGAGGAATTTTAGTGAAGCCATCTGAAATTGTTAGTTTCCTTAACCTATATTAAGTCCTTACTGCTAATCTGTTCATGAAAGAACGAAGCCCTCGGTGCGTGAGTAAAACTCACACTTTGCTCTCTTTTTATATATCTTTTTTTGTCTACTTCCAGATAATGATTATAGGCCATCACATGCTCCAGGGTAGAGAGCAGAAAATAGAGAAGCCATACGCAGTCCTTGAAAAGTCCAGGTCCAATGATGGCATAAGTCTCAGCGACACAATAGCAATCGAAGATACAACTAACCTCAACGCTACAGTGGACCAAACCATCCTCGATTCAACAGCAGCCCTTGAGAACAAATCCGCACAACGCTCAGAATACCGCGTGCGCGCCATCGTAACAAAGAAACTTATCTTCAAAGCTCGCCCAAAGCCAATCATAGCCAATGTACCGGACAACGTCTGATTTTAGTTTCCCAAAAATAAAACATTGAATAGATTAAATACGTTGCGTCTTTTTTTTAAAACAAACATAAAACACATTCTTATTGCAACCACTCAAACAATCTCCATCTCTCGTTCGATGCCGACAAATTTTAGCTGCTCTGTAGGCCCGTATCTGTAGTCGAAGAAGAGTTCCTCGCCCGGTTGGATAGCTCGTTTGGCAAAGATTCCAATCCGATGATCCCCAGTGACCATCATGACTTTGGCATAGCAATTTGGATTAATTGAGTGATTGGCGAAGCGAATTTTATTGCCCTTGCGCGTGGCGTCGACCACAAAGTCATTATTAAGGTTGAACAAGAAGCTGCACATGTACTTGTCGTAGACCTTTCCACGCCGATCGGCTTCGTCCTGTGAGATGATTTCCCCGCAGTACTCGGAGATAAATTCGTTTTTCTGAGCGCCCTCCTTCAAGAATATGCCCCAACCAGCGACATCTGATGGCGCCATGAGTAAGTGTTTGTCTGTGAAGAAAAATCTCGGCATTAGAACAATTCCATTCGAGGGTTTGTAGGTTCATTTACACTTACGCAGTCCTCGTTGTACGCTGACATTCTTGCACGTGATTCTGGTCAAATTGAATTGGTCTGCCCCGCAGGTCTGGCATAGGTCAGGGTCACACTCTCGGACGGCTAAATAGCACGGACACTGCTTCGTGTTGCACTGAGCCTTGCAGCGACAGCCGGGGAAGCGATTCTGGCAATCACTACTGCAGTTGCAGAATTTCTCGCAGAAGTTTTGCGTTTGGATGCACGAGCAATTCGCATCGCATGGTCCTGTGTGATCGCAGGGCGTGTAATTAAAGACGTGGTTCGATGTGGAGTCTTTCTTGAGCTGAATCTTTCGACAGTGGAGGGACCAGAGACGTTGCTTCTTCTTCTTCTTTCGTGGCGGTGTGAAGTCTTGTCGCATTTCTTCGATAATTAAATCGGCTGCTTCTTTTTGAGCGAATTCATAGACCTTTGGAGAGAGGAATTTAAGACCAGAGAAATGTGTTTGCGGAGTAGTGGACTTACCTGCTGACATGTTTTGGTCAGCATAGCTTGAGCGATCGCACAGTAGTTCTTTAAGAAAACCTTGTGCAGAGCTCGGAACAGTGACTGATCGGCACCTGTCCAATCGCACTTTGTGTTTGTTGTGTTCATCATTCCAGCTAAAAGAAAATAAAAAAAAACAGCATTTTATTTGACCGAAAAGGAGACGAAAATATGAGTTTATGAGATGCGAAAGAATGGATGATTCCTGTACACTCACTTATCATGGAATTGATTTCAGCAGTCGACGCTGTAATGCTCTCCTTGCTCTCTTTGTTCTCTCCATTGAATTCCTTATTGCTGTACTGACTGTTGCTGTCGTTGCTGTCCTCCGAGCTGACCTCATTTCCCGAGTCTGCAGCCTGGGACTTGTTATCAGCCGCAAGTTTTTCTTTCATTCCTTCCTAAAATAGGATAATGTCTCTTTAATGTCTCTGAACAAATAAAAAAATAGAAAACTTACCAAAAGCATATAGCACGTATTGCTGCAAGGATCTGTGAACTGCTTCAGCTCTGGAAAGCGACGTTTCTGAAGATTCGGACCAGCGTGGCTGGATTGGAGCCCTGTAAATAAAACAAGGCAATGAAACTAAGGAGGAGAGGAGAACTTGAAAGACTTACGGTGTAGAAAGCAGTCGTACTTGAAACACCGCCGACAGAAGAGCGTATGGAATGAGTGAAGAGTCTTCTCCCGCGACACACTCTCGGCTTTCTCGCCATCAATGTTCGGAGTGCATTCCTGTGGCCGCTCTGGATCTTGACGTTCTGTCAGTTCAATATACCTAAACACAGATCAAAAGATTAAAAGTCGAACAGTGGCGAGATTAAGCACCGTACTTTTCTTTAAGCTCCTGTGCTGTACCCTTGTCCGGAAAGTTTGTGCTTATTGCATGAAATATAATTGGACGTGGAAAGGGTAGCTTTTCTGCGGTAGATGGTGCTCCCTCATTTGGCTGATCGACCTTATCAGCAGCGTCTTTCTTGGCGGGTTCCTGCTTCGATGGGGAATCACTTCCATCCTCATTTTCCTCTGTGTAGTTCTTCATCAAAGCGTGCACCAGCTCAATGAATATGGTGTCGTCCATAAACGATGGATCTTTGTCACCGTGCACCTTCCCATCGTAGTTCTTGATAAGTTCCTCAATGAATTTTCCATCCTGATCGAGAACCTCATCGCCCATGTAAGGAATGTTGTGCAAAACCGTCTCATCCTCAACCATGAAGTTCTGCTGAGTCGGTGCCCATGTGTACATGGTTGGAATGGGTGTGACGGCATTGATGATGCAGATGGGTACTTTCTGTGGCTTTGCTCCTATAACAGAATTGAATTCCATTCAATTTTTAGACATTTTTGATTCAATTGAAAATTTTACCATCGCTTGTTGTAATTTCGGCATTTTTCATGCACTCTATGTGCGGCGTGTCAATGGGCTGAGGATTCCATACTTTTGATTCACACCAAATATCCTGTTCGTCATAGTTGTGTTCGTCCCTAAAAAGAAGCATGTGAAGAAAACCCTGAAGACAATTAATTTTTCCTTGAGGCAGAATGCTGTCGTACCAATTCTTAATCCATAGCTCCTTTATTTCATCGGCACGTTTATAGCGTTTCTTTTGTCGGATTTTTAAATATTCGGCTTTTACACGCTTTCGCCATTCAAAAGAAACCTTCATCTCTGTGGAAGCAATTTTAATTGAATATTTTCTCAAATTAAAGGAAGTGAAAATTTGCAGACTTTTTTTTTTAACACAAAAGCGTCCCGCCAAAACAAAAAATACACACAGTAAATGTCAAAGAACTACGCAGCATTGCCATCGGAAGAATTTTTGAACGAATATGAAAGTCAAAATGGTTGACACGGATAAGATGGGATAAGATATCGAATTTAATGTAGATCCTTAAATTTTGGCTTTACATAAACCAAAAATTACAAGAGATCACGTTTATCTTCTTGTAATCTTTCATTTAAATCCTCTGTCGAAGAGGTCTAGGAAATTTTTAGCGGAGAAGTGATAAAAAACAAAAGAAATATACACATCTGAGTCCGAGTGACCGACATCAAGTTCTAATGATACATGAGCCGCTCAGTACACAGATTGATTAGCCCAAAGTACTTGATATAGTCATAACTTCTTATGTTTACAATATCTTTCCTTAATAATAAAGATTACCACCATGAGACGACAACTATTTATATAAAACGTAGTGTATTGCTGAAACGAATGAAACTTATTTCATAGTTTTTCTCAAACTTTTGTTTTATGGAGCTTAAAAGATTTGAAGAACAGCTGTGAATGTCTATAAAATTCATATCTTCGACTTTTCTGATGTTCGTCAACAAAATTATAACAAAACTCTCTTCCACATGCAGTCCTACCCCAAGGCCTCTAAAACTTAACGAAGTACTTTCTCTGTCACAGAAAAAAAAAACATCCCCACCTCACACAGCTGATTGCAACTGCCAAAAAGGGGTGTGTAAAAACAATGGATTCCGATACAAAACTAGTGAATTTTGTTTATAAGTACAAAAACTATGATAATTCCGATATCAAAGTCTCTGAAGATGTCTCAATACCATACGAAGGTTGCCCGGAAGAAATAGTCTCAAGCCTTATGAACAAAATGGATCCAATGATGCGATACTTGGACGCAGACGTTCGTAAGTCTGGTCGCCTTAATCCCTTATCGCTGCTGCTAACTAAATATCTCTCTTTACCGCAGCCTTGAAAAGGGAATTGAAGGAATTTATTAAAGTAGAAAATCAAAAGTTCTACGATGATCGTGACGAGCTACTGTTGGAGAAAGTTCGTAACGATGAAATCGACGTGGAAGCGATCATCAAAGACACCGAGAGGCTGTACAAGGAGGAGCTCATTCAGTTCGCCGACAGAATTGGTCCTTCTGATGAGGAAATCTTCGCTCAGAGTTTTCACAGGTCTGTGTAGCGTGGAATATATCTCAATTCATGTATTTCATGTGCTGCTTATTCCAGATTATTTCGTTTGGATTCATCATCACTTGATGTGATTTTGGCCAAAGAGAGAAATCACGCTAAGGTCATAGCCGACATGATGAATCAAATGGAAAACGAAATCGAGACACTTAACAGCCGACAGCAGGATGAGATGGAGTCAATCATTAATCAGCTCGACATCTCCACAACGTCTGAGGATGTGAATAATCTCTTAGCGCAGCAGTACGCCACGCAGAACTACATCCGGAAGCGTTATGAATCTGAGTTGGAGGCAAAGAGAGGTCACCAAAAGAATGAATATCGCGAGTGGATAACCAGCCAAGTGAGTAAAATATTCCTGCCATCGCCGCAAGAGCCGCTACCACTGGGAAATCGTTCGTCAATGTACATCTCACAAATGCCGTCGATGGAGGAGAGTTTCACCATCCACTTGGGTTCCCAGCTGAAGCATATGCACAACATTCGCATTCTCAGTGCCGATGTCACCGATCTCTGCAGCCCTCTGCATTCTGATGAAAAGTAGTGTGCGTCCGAATAAGTTGCTGGTGCCACAATCTTACCGATCTTCTGTTTTTCAGTTTAAATGGTCTCAACATGGCACTTGGCCTTTACTCAAGCTCTCTGTGTGGTGTCGTAGTTCTCACGCCGTCGGTTCAAGCCCAGGCGAACAAAAACATCGTGAAGAACTCGAATATGTCGACCGAATTCCACTTCGATCAAATCGATAATCAACTGGAACAGATTGAGGCGGACACCAAGGAACTGAACGGTTCCAACTCGAGCAGTCCCACGAAGTCGAGTCAGAAGCTGAAAACTGGAGACTTTTTCATTACAAAACACTCCAATCTCTCACAGTCGCATGTGATATTTCATCTCATTTCTGATGAACCAATTAACAGTCCAAGTGAGATTAATTCTCGCCATTCGGTTATCCTGGGACTGCGAAACATTCTGAAGACTGCGAGTCGCCATGATGTGACCACGTTGACTATTCCAGCGCTGCTAAGGCACGAGATGTCGGAGGTGAGTTATATTTTTTTTAGATATTTAGCAATGCTTTACATATTCGATTTCAGGACATGACAGTGCAGTGGTGCATGCGAAGGGCAGAGCTCGTCTTTAAGTGTGCGAAGGGATTCATGATTGAATCGGCATCTTGGGGTGGAGCTGAATTGAGGTATGGCATGGCAGAAATGTTCTGTTTTCATGATTGTGATATGTGTTTTCTCCTTGCAGCACTCTTCAACTTTTGCTGCCACACGATATTTCAGAGGAGCTCTTCACAACACTGGCTGGGATGGTGCCTCACGTCTTTAGGGTTACTAACCCGAAAGTTTTTGCTAACAACAAATAGGGGAATTCATGACATGATTTGTTATTACTATACTTAATTATCTAAATATATTTATCTATCTGTAAATTTTTGTTGCAAAGTAGTTGTTACCAATTTTTAAGGTTGTGCTATGGCGAATAGACAATGAGGCTCAAATTTAAAGCCCCGTCGACGAAAATCATGGAACTAGATGATGATTATCAAACACTTCCCAAGCTTCCACTTCTTCTAGTCGGTTGCCGTGAAGACTTGATTTTTATCTTCAATTTTTTTACCTTTTTGTGCTCCTGCTTTTTTATTTCTTTATTTTCCACTTGTAGCTTTAAATTGTGTTCCTTCCCAGACTGTTATTTTGTATCTTTCAGTTCTTACATTAGTTTCTGTCCTGAGTGCTTCAAATATTTTGACTCTACTTTGTTATTTCTTCTTTTAATTTTTATTCAATACACGTGCTGTACTTATTTTATTTGTTAAAATTGTCTATAAAATAAATAAGGTAAGTGCAGTGGATAAAAACTAAAAGAATATGTAAAAATGTTACATGTCCAACAACGTTTGAAAGCGGCCTTAGCTCAGGAACAGACTCGGGCTGACCATCAGCTAAGTAAGTAAGTACACTTATCCATGCTTTCTAAACGCAATATTCATTTTTTAATAAGGTGTGCTTAAAATGTATTTGTTGTTAATAACAACTTTATCTTCCATCTCCTTTCTATCACAATCTATTGTAATTTATAAATGTCGATATCCCACATCTCCACTCAATGTAGACCAACCATAAGGTTCGCTTATTATTTCATGAAGCGTCAAATTTCAAAATGGCGCCTAAGCGACGCATACCACCGCATACTTCTCATAAACTGTCATGGCATTCAAATTGCGCACAAAATTGTTCTTGTTTGAATTACCAATTATCTTAAAAAAGAGTGATATTTAAATAAATAAAAAGTGAAAATCGTAATAACTATAAACTGGTGTATATGCATGATATAAATTTAATTCAATTATTGACCCTTACTCTCTCATTTTGACTAATGTAAACAAGTGTGAATTACGCGGGAAAAGTTTTCGTTGAAAAAAAAAAAAACAAAAACATGACAAAAATAAAGAAAACCCCCACCAGCGAACAAATTGTGAAATCGAAATTATTAAATGGAAAAGTTACCAAAGCTAAAAACAGTGAAACTATTCCAGAATCGCCATTAATTAGAAAAATGCAAGTGAAAATCTTTAAGACACCCTTGGCTCCGCGCGTACGAAAGAAACTAACCGAACAGGAGCCTCCTTCGGTGACACCATTTCTGTCCAAGTGCACGTCCACGCCGTTGAATGGAGCTTATATGACGTCGTCCGGGCGTGTAGTTAAACCAAATGTGAAGTACAGGGTACTGGGTCCACCATCACCACTAAGCCCCATTCTCGCAGATATTGGAAACTTTCAACAACGGAGGGACGTGAATGTGACTCGCAGGAAACACTCATTTGAAAGTGATAAAGAGAATAAGTCGTCTTCATCTGGTGACAACAAATCTGAGCAAAATCCTGGGAATGTGCAGGCATCACCCCCATCTCTCGACCAATCGGAACCAAGGTTCCCGATCAAGGATCTGCCTCTCTCGTTGGGTTGTCAGCCTAAAGTTCGTATCAGATCCATTGCTAGTTCGATGAAGATTCAAACTCCCAAAACCGTGGGGAAATTCAACCGGAGGCGATCTGTTGGCACACGGAAAATTGCCATGGTCAGCAGTGATGAGGAAAAACAATATCGAGAGAACAACTGCAGCAACTTGCGAGTCCGGTTGGTTCGTACGCCGGTGAAAAAAGTGAATGAAGGAACAGCCACGTTCCCTCAGCGTCGAAAAACTCCAACATCAGAATCTCAGAACGACAACTCTTTGGTCAAGCGCCTTCGAGGTGATTGGTCAAGCACAACGCTCGACGAGAGTTCATCGTTAAAGCCTCCGATTCGTCGTATTCTAAGCGAGGGCAGACTACGAAAACCTCTTCAGATGATGCGGTTGCAGCTGACGCCCTTGATTGAGATGAGCACAGCGTCCGTGCCATCATCCACTATAGTTTCAAACAAGCGGATGCCATGCGATGAGGATTATTCGAGCTCTGAAGAATTTCAAAGCAAAGATGTGCACGAGGAAGAGAATAGTTTCTCCGCTAAGAAGGCTCCAACGTGGAAGGATCTGTCTAATAAATCGATCGAGTCGCCGTATGTCACGCCAAAAAGGCTGTCGGTGCGCCGAAAACGGGGGCCGAATCTAGCCGAGGTGAATTCTTCAGAAGTTTCCGAAATTGTTGATTCTGCTGAATCGGGCGAAAATGTCTCGATGATAAAAAGAAATCTCAAAGACATAGACCGGGACGCGGATGGCGACAGGGATAGCTACGAAAAGGGAGATAAGCAAATGACAAATGCAACTCCTTTGAATTCAGATAAAGATGGAGAGGAAAACGTTTCAACGGCTGTAACAATAAAAATCATTGGGATGCAAGGCCCAAAGGAGAATGTTCCAACAAGAAGAACCAGCGGAAGACAAGGAAGACCAACAGAAAGAGCCAAAAGTGCGAACGAACTTCGATTGGTAAATAGAAGTCTCAGTGAAGTGGACCAGGACGCGGATGAGGGCGAAAATAAGAAGGCTAGGGATAGTAACGAAAAGGAAGATAAGCAAAAGGCAAATGCAACTCCTTCAAATCTAGGAAAAAATGTTTCAACAAAAAGAACTAGAGGGCGGCTAGGGAAGCCATCAGAAAGAGCCAAAAGTCCGAACGAACCTTCATCGACGGCAGTGGGAAGAAACCAGTCTAGAAGCAGTCCTTTAAAAACTGTGCCATCAAAAGCGAAGGTTGCGAAAGAAAACGCAGATCCAGCTCTAAAATCGACAGAACTTGAACTAAACAACTCAATGGAGGATTTGACAGCCGAACGTCCGAGCAAAACTTTGATAGCACGCCAATCGCAGAAATTGTCACTAAACTCAAGAGGGAGAATTTCTAGCGTCAGCGCGTCTGTAGCTAATCAGACAAGCAGTAGTCCAGAGAGGAAACAATTCGATTCATCAGATGTAATAGAGGGCAAGTCGAAGAAGAGTTTGTCGCCGACATCAACAGCTGAAATGTCACACAAAAGTATGGATGGAAATCAGTCGATAATTCCGTCGTTTGATTTGGGAAGCAAGAGTTTATTGACGAGGTCACAAGCTGATGCTGATCGCAGAAGTGAGAAGGGGAACCAGTTCACAAACTTGGATTCGACTGGTAAGTTGAAACGAAATTGTCATTAATAGAAACGTGGTCAATGTGTCGCTTAAAAACTGTTTTTTGTTGTCATCGCTGCTCGATGAGTTAGTTCCTCTGAAAGGGAAATGCTCCACGGTATAAAAAAAATATAAAATTTAAAATTAGCGAACAGTGATTTTATATTGACTTATTCAATTATTTTCACATCCAGTGTCTCAATGTGTCGCGCCCTAACCGCCAAATTATCGTAAGGGACAAAATGAAGATTTTATAGGAAAATCTTTTTTTTTTCTGAGCTAAAAAAATGTAAATGTCGCTTACTATTAATTTTGTTTTCTCTGTTATTTTGAACTAAAAAAACCAATGACGCAGAAAGACGCACAATCGAAGAAACTTTCGAATTGCATCATTAACTCATTTTTGCTTAAAATGTTGCTTACGATAATTTTGCGGGTAGAGTGCGATCAATTTAAAGCGTTTAAATCTTTCTCGCTCTTTATTCTCCTCGTTATTTTTTGCTGTGTATGTCCCAAAATATTTGACATTATTTTTTACCTGTCTCTCTACTCTTTTCAGTCACCGGAAAGCCCACCTCTTCGCCGTCGAGATCAGAAAACGTCGCGAACAAATCTGATTTAATAGAAGAACTGCTCTCTTCCTCGAACGACGATGAACTCAACGTAATTACCAAAAATACAACGAATTTCAACCTAGCAAACAATACCAATAAATTCTTTCACTCCCGTGTGGCGAAGACCAACGCAGAGCCCACTCCTGCAGCACCCGTCAAACCTGCAAAACGTTTATCTCGAGGCAAGAAGCAAAAGGATCAAATATACGAATTTCTGTCTCAATCATCGTCGTCGGATGCCAACGATCCAGTCGCCGATGTAATACAGAAGATGATCAAGCAAGGGAAAGTGGATGTGGCAAAACTAAAAAAAGGCGCGGGGGTATCCGTTGTCAAACGACAGGCAAAGCGGAAGCGTAAAGCCCCCGCAAATGAACCATTGGACCAAAAATCTATTTTGATTGGAAAAAAACTATTGACAAAGAAAAAAGCTGTGAACACAGTGCACTTTGATGAAGACACTCATTTCGGGAACGACGGCATGGATTTCTGTGAGGAAGAGTCCAACAAGGGTGGCTTCAGTGAGTTGGCACGTTCAGCGATGTTAAAGGAGGCAGGCAAGAGCAATAACACCCCACAACGGACGAGGGTCACCGATAGGAAGTCACTGCTGGCGATGGCACAGAAAATCGTCGGTCAATCGACACCAATCCGATCGCCATCGCAAGCGTCAGGTTCAGCGGTCAGATTCTCTCCAGCTCCTGGATCCTCATCGCCGTGGCGTGTGGATGATGACAAGCTGCCAAGTCTCTTCTACTTCAGCCGGAACTCGGATAATTTGCCATCGTTCTCCTCCGATCACATTCCCTCGACGCCAACGAAGAATAAATCCAAGTCAATGTCGTCTTTCTCATCGAACGACTCCAACATGGAGAACATTGCACCTCCGAGAGTTCGCGAGGTGGAGTACGACAGCCCAGCATCCACAGCTCGTAGGGGTCTAAGCTATCGCAGTCCGTTGAAGGCTATCAACATTCTCGAAGTGGTGAATCTTCCTCCTCTGGCGATGAAGAACATAACCAAAGATGGGCAATTGTTGCAAGCTAGCAAGTCGACGGTGGATGCCAGCAGCGTGTGCCAAGCGAGTGTCGTCGATGAGCATGAAGACAACGCAACGAAGGCGGTTTCGAGCAGGGAAGAAAACAGCACGGATCTCTGCGGCTTTGAGGATATAATTGACGAGGATAAAGACAAGACGAGAAACCGCACACTGGATCCGAAGAGAGTTTCTAACAAAGAGACCACGGACCTGTTCGGTTTCGAGGACATAATCGACGAGGATGAAGATAATGTGACGACTAACTCGAATGTAGTTGTTAATCGGGAAAATCTGAAGAAGAAATTGGAAGGTTTGAGGCGGCTTAGACCGGAGACACCAGTTGCCAGCACGTCCAAGGCCGCTCAAATCAAGTCCGTGTTCGATGAGAACCATCCCAAGCAAAGGACTTTGCAGCAGATGCTCTGCTCAACGATGATAGAGCGCCAGCCACAGCAACATGAGGATCATGGGGATTACTTCAACGATGGCTACGACATCAATTTGTCGAACTTGTTCAAGGACCCAGAGCCCGAGACGACATTCGATGAATCGGTAAGGCAAACAATTTCCAACAACCAACACGTTTATTGAGTGTATTCCTTGTATCTTTAAAGGTTTCCAGACGAACATACTCCCGACCTTTTCAGAGGAAACGCAAGCTACGCAACAACTTCGTCATGTTTATGGATAGCGATGCGTCAGAAGATGAGGAAGAAGCAGTCGAAAAGGAGAAGAAGAGATCAAAGAAGCGTCAGCGGAAGGATCCTCGAGAGGAGGTAGGACTTGTAATTTCGTTTGGCTGGACAGTTATCCTAACACCATTGTTCTTGTCTTACAGAAGGAGCTGACCGAATTCGTGAACGAGTTCAATGAAATGTGCAAAGAAGTCAGCCAGTACGAACTCCTAGTTGAATAAGTCGGAGGTTGGCTTTTTGGTTTTGGTTCTTCTTTTCAGTTTGCTATACCAGTTTTCAAGTTTCTTATTTTACACAAAGTGTTATAATATTTTTGTTTTTATGTTTTATATTATTTTTTGTCATTTTTTTCACAAAGAAAAAAACGTATTGATTGATTCAATATTTTGTAACAACACAAATAAATTATTTGATTTTGCACGAGACATTTGAATATTTCCTGCGGTTGTCTGGAGGAGGATACACAAAGATGCTGGTAAGTATTTTAACTTTGAAACTTAGTGGTAGACTTGGCGCACTTGCAATCTTTTCTTTGGTTTGTGCTATCATCATCGATAAGTTGAGCACACGCGCTAGAGAAAGACGTTGTGGTTTTCCTTTTGCGAAACCACAGCTGAGCCAACAGGGCCTTAAAGATTTAAGTACATCTTTATTGGTAGTATAAAGCTTGAACATTTTTGTATTCAAAACGAATTTTGTAATTTATGAAAACAATTTGGATTGAATATAAATTTTATCTTTACAGGTTAGCTGCTTGAGAAGGATAAGCGATGTTTATTGTTTCTTTAAAGCGTGAAGATCAGGTGACGGTGAAGCGCAGCGTCTTTCCGGGATTGATATTTGGAGAGAATCAGAAATCATTATTATTCTCCGTCGCCGTGAAAATTAAGTTCAGTTAAAAGAAGAACGCAATGCATTTTCTATTGATTAGTATTTTATTGTTTTACAATTTCCGTGCGTTCCTTGTGTAGATTTTATGTACATTTTATATTGAGATTTTATACCCAGAGACATGTAAATATACTTTTATAAAATAAATCATATTTTTTTTTTAGAAAAATAACTTTTTGAATTTTCTTTTTCTTGGAAACTTATGCTCATCTAATTAAGTCACTATTAAAGCTGTAGATAAATTAATTAAAATATCACTTGTACAATAATGTACAAACATTTATGTACAGCTCTTATTTTTGAATTATATTGAAAATAAAAATGACAACGGGCGCCGTGGCTTAATCGTTAGTGCTTCGGACTGTTAAGCAAGAGTACCTGGGATCGAATCCGGCTCGGGGAAATAACACCACAAATATTTTTCACGGCCCCACCTCCAGCGAACGACTGGAGTGCTCCTGGAGTACTTCTGTCATGGAAAGCTTTCGCAATTCGCCGTTCGGAACCGGCTAAACTGTTGGTCCCCTTCACAAAAAAGTTTTAACGCGCACAACACAGCGGAGACGCGAAGGACCTAGGCTCTGGCCTTGTATGGGCTGTTACCGCCGACTATTTATATTTTTTTTGAAATGACAACTTTCATAATTTAATAATTTAAAATAATTCCAAAGATCACATATTGTAATTTTTGCCAAGTAGCGCTTGCTCTTAGAACTAAGCCATTTGGGAAAAAGTAGTAAAATTATGGAAAAAGTCATTGCGATGCAATTTAAAAAAAAAAATCATTGTGCAGTTGAGTTGAAAAACCTTTATCTTAAATGACTTTAGACTGATAGGGGACACCAGACCAGCAGATTGATGGGTGATTTTTGCCACACCTCCCTTAAAATGTTCCACAAGTTGGTTTTGATAGAGGTTCGTCGGGGCTGCAACCGAATATTTATTATTACCAATCGATTGTCTCTGGGGATTAAGTAACAGTTCAAAACCTTATTTTTTTCACCTTCTAACCTTGACTTTTCGAGTCGACCCTTGAAGTCATCGGTGGCAAATTATCAACAAAACCAGCTTTTTGATTCATATTAGGTTGTCAAATATCACCCTTCCACCTTTTTGTCTTTTGATTTTTCCGGCTATGTACAAAGCGCTACAGAGCTTGTATCCAAACTAATCATGCATAGCGTCGTTTTGTAGGTTATGTCAAGACCTTTCAAATGATGTATTGCCAGATACGAGCTCTGTAGCGCTTTGTACATAGCCGGAAAATTCAAAAGACAAAAAGGCGGAAGAGCGATATTTGACAACCTAATATGTATTTTGGAGGTTTTTGTAAAATTCAACTACCATTTTCTTAGTGATCTTTGCAAGGCGACCTACACCAGACGATGTAAAACACCCATACCATACTGGGCCTGACAGTTTGTTCTATGTAGTTAGGGTTAAATTCTGTTCAACGGTTTGTCATTGTTAAAAAATACAAAAAAAAAAGTATTTTATTGCTCCAAACAATCAAATCCCAGGATGTTTGGTCCTTAGAAAAATTGTCTTTAGCGAATTGCAACCATTTCAATCCCTTTTTAGGGTTTCGTTCCAAAGGAATAACGAAACCCTTATGGAATCACTTCGGTGTCTGTCTGTCTGTCTGTCGCTTTTTACATATTATTGTATAAATAATATCTAAGAAGAAAGATCAATGGATCATATCTCTGTATTTATGATGTGTGATAACAAAATATCATTGTAAATTTATGCTACCTAATAAATACATCTTTATCTCTATATTGAGGTGAATTCTCACGTTCCATATTTTTTTTTTTTTGTAAATTGTTACTGTTGTTAATTTTCCGTGAGAAAAGCCTGAAAGCCTCGTCACCTCTGTTAAATTATTCACTTGCCGTCAGTACCCTCACACTCTGGCACGCATCGCGAGGAGATAGACGCTGACGCTTCATATTTAGTGAAGAGCGCCGACCGAGCTGCCAAAGGGTAAGACAATATTAATTAGTTTAAAAGGAGAAATAAAATGTAAACCTTGTAACTTTTAGAAATAAACCTTTCAATTGTAAAATAGTTTTATCTACTGTCATGTCGGTAACGTTTTTCAACAACCTTTGCTATGAATTTATCTTTAAAGCATAAATTCCGTACCATCCATTCCATTTTTTTCCGTATTCCCAAATTTCAAAAATTGTTTAATTTCAGCGCACAGTAACTAAGTCCCCCACACACTTTCTTACTTTAAATTAAAAACGCACTGCTCTAGATGAATTTTCGCAATGAATGACTTAATTATACACATGAGCAGGCGCTATTAGGCAAAAATTAACATTACACTGCGGAGTGTAATGTAGTGTAGCAGATCTGATACAACTCAATTCTGACTTCTTTCATAAACTATGGATCATAATTTTACTCTGTTAAGCTTCGTAGATGATCTACTTTATAATTTGTGAAGGAAATGCTCATGCCAAATTATGAAGATTGTTTTTTTTATATTATTATTCTGATATTTACAGCCATAAATTATATCAGAAAATATTTTTTTTATTAAAAAAAAAGTTGTGTAGCGATAAGTTACAAAAAAGTTGTAAGTTATATTTACATTTGAATTGTTTTACTGTAATTTAGGAATTGCATTTTATTTGTATTGAATAAAGTTCTACTACTACTACTAAAAAAGTTATTTTTATAATAAAAGCTGTATATGCATTTTTTTTAATTATTGCGCAAGTGATATTTTAATCAATTTATCTACAGCCTTCATAGTGGCTTAATTAGATAAACACAAGTGTACATTAATTGGCTATCATCATCGATATCATTATTCGGGGATAAAAGGTCTATTTAAAATCTTTTATTCAAACTCAATTACTGGCTTAAGGATATACATTTGAAAAAGAATTTCTGAAATATTCTAAGGAAAACAATTCAAACTCCGCCATTGTGACGTCGTTTCCGGTGATCCCTCGGAAAAAGGAGGACAGGACCATTTGGAGCGATAAAAAATTCGTGTTTTAGTTAAGACTATAAACTAGAATTTGGACAAAGGAAAAAAAAGGTAATAGAAAGTTGGATTTTTGGCAGACCTTTTCACAAAAAAAAAAATGCAAATTTCGGTAACATTTGCTCAACATTTTGTTTTTCTTAGTTGTGATTGAACAAATAATAAAACCTTTGTCCTCCTAAATTATATCTTGTAGACATGTGTAAAATTCCATCAAGATCGGTTCAGCAGTTTTCGAGAAATTTTAAGAACCGACTTTGGAACACAGTTTCGAGAAAAACGCGTTTAAAGTATTGAGTAACAAGGCTGTATCTCGGAAACTTTTATTCGGATTATCCGAATTTTTAGGATAATATTCTCGAGATGTTGTACAATAGAAATTAATAAAACAATAAAAATAAATTAGATTTTTTGAAGCTGTAAAACCCATGTAGCCCTTTAATGACGCGACTGCGGATGCGCATTAAAGCGTAACTAATAGATGTGTGTTTGGTGAAAAATAAAGACTTCCCTCAAAGCACAAAGCTATCCACATTACATAATTGATTGATAAACAAGGAGTAGATGAAACAATAGAAAAGAGTTTCGCTGTCAAAATATGTCTTAAAAACCGCACTAGTGCGTTCGTAAAAAACTTCAGCACACAGATAAAAGATATTAATCACAGTTGCGACTCGGTTATATCGACCCATATGTACAACTTCGTCATCACTCACCTCCATGTTTGTACAAAAAACAAATGTATCTGAATTGTGAAGTATTCTTTACCTGCTGAAAAAATAATAAATCATGACGGAGTAAGAGCTTATAATAAGCCTTAATTTAATTTGGGCATTCAATTAAGCAAGCACTTAGTTCTACCAAAGTCGTTCTTATTAATGAGACTGATTCTTTAAGATTTGCAAAAAGTGAGCACTATTAGACACATAAAATAAAATAAACGAACAAAATTACATGGCCAAAGACGATTGCAACAACGGTTCTTTAATTTGTTTCTAAGGGTTGAATGTTCTGGGTGGTTTTCTATAAATCAAGTGGTTAGTTAGTTTTGGTTTATTTTGATTTCAAATTCAATGCATTTGTTGAAATTATAGCTTCAGTCTATTATGGTTTTGGCTTATGACCGTTTACCAGATTGACAATTCCTTTGCAACAAAACTCTAAAAAAAATTAAAAAAATTAAGCCCCATTGAGAGTTACTAATACTCTAAGCATTTTTCCTTACTTAGAATCTTCAGCTTCAACTATTTACTGTAAGCTAGATTTCGTCGAGACATAGTAGTAAGTGTCCTGTTTAGCTTAGAGTGTCCACATACAAGGGGCGTTCAATATATTCTCGGTATCGATATGAAGGAAAATGCGAATTCAATTTAAATTGTTTTTATTTTTCAATATAATCTCCCCTAACATCAATGCATTTGTTACATCTTGAGATAAGCTTTTTTAAACCCTCAAAAAAATAAATTTCCTCTTTCTCTGCAAAATACCCATTTATTGCCGACTTGAGTTCTTCATCATCAAAAATCTTTTTCCACGAAGACATTTTTTCAAATCCGGAAACAGGAAATAATCACTAGGGGCAAGGTCTGGATTATAGGGTGGGTGTTGGATTTCTTCGAAACCACAATCTCGCCCAGCAGCCTTGGAAACTCGCGTCGTGTGAACAGGAGCGTTGTCATGAAGATGCAACACACCCGCTGCGAGTTTACCCCGTCTTTTCTTTTTAATTCCCTCCCGCAAATTATGCAAAATGGAAGCGTAGGATGTGGCGTTGATGGTTTCACCTTTTTTTTTGTACTCAATGAGCAAGATTCCCTTTGAGTCCCAAAAAACTGTGGCCATGAGCTTCCCGACAGACGGAGTGACTTTGAACTTCTTCTGGGAGTCTGTTCCTTTTTTATGCACCTGCATGTACTCTTGCTTGCTTTCAGGGTCATAGTGGTGGACCCATGCTTTGTCACCAGTAACAATTCGAGCCATAACACCGTTCGCGTTCTCACTACACATCTCCAAAAGCTCTCTACAGCATGCGATTCTCACTTTTTTCTGAGGCGCTGTGAGCATTCGTGGCACCCACCTTGCACTGACCTTTGAAAGGTTAAGATGGTCATGGAGAATGATGTGAATGGTACCAATTGAAAGCTTGGTGATCTCTGCCATCATTTTTACCTTTATTCGGGCATCCTTAAGAACAAGTTTTTTCGACTTCTTTACAAGCAGTAGCCGGGCGCCGGAGCGAGGGTCGTCTTCAATGCTCTCTCTGCCTCTCTTGAACTCACTTGACCACTTTTGCACAGTTGATAATGAAGGTGCGGAACCCTGGTAAACAGCCACCATCTCTTCATGAATAGTTCTTTGACTTTTTCCTTGCTTAGTGAAAAATTTAATTACAGCGCGATGCTCAATTTTCACCATCATGGTCTCAGTTGCCATTATGTTTAACTGTTTAACTAGAGACAAAACGTGAATTAATAATCACATTTATATTAAAATTAAAAAATTTTACATGAATGCACTAATATAATAGTATTACTTGATAAATAAGTCAATTTATATATACAACCACAGCTTCACCCCGATACCGAGAATATATTGAACGCCCCTCGTACGCGTAGTAATTTATTTAAGTTAGTTAAGATAATTTTAAGCATATTAGTCTACGATTTATGTTTTCTGGAAGACTTGAATAAAAATGAGTTTAAAATAAAGTTGTGTGAGAACTTAAGGATTCGCTACCCAGCCCGAAGTTGCTCTAATCTTAACTTCAAACCAACAACTGTCGCAAATAAATAAATGAAAACACTTTAACTAATTTTTAAATCGTTTTATTGCAATAAATAAATATTTGAAATATTAATATCGTTCATTGCTTAACGAAAAGTACTTTCTTTCAATTTATCTTTTCATCTTCTTACATTTCCCAGCTTCTTCTAGACAAAATAACTACATTCAAGTTAGTATACAACATTTTTTGTTAGAAATTTTCTTTTTACTGTTCACATTAAATGAAGGTATACTTAACAAACGAAAAAAAAAATCCTCACTGGCATTTAAGTACACATAAAAAGGTTTTGCTAATTACTTAAATTATAATAGGGAAACAAATTTTTTCACAAATTTCATAACAATTGTACATTTATTTTAAAGTTTATTTAGGCTTCAATTATTCAAATAGTTAATGTACGAGTATTATCTCTGCTTGAGGCGTACGAATCTAGGTAGTTTGGCAAAACGGTGTCGATTAGGATTGTGGTTTTGGTTTGGTTTGAAAGAAAAAAAATATGTGTTTTTTTTATGTTTTGGTTTTTGCATTAAAATGCTTCCTAAAACTCAGCTAACAAAATAATTGCTTACCATTTTCTTTATTTTAGTATTCTCTTCTTATTTAACTTTTTTTTTTGGTTTTTCTTTTTTCTTATTAACTCTAAAAATTCGTTTCAATTACATGTTTTCTTAAAATATATTTATTTTGTTTTTTTATTTTTTATTCTTTTGAGTTTTATGTGTAAATTACTGTAAGTTTGTGACCTGTAGTATGAGTTCTTTATATCTTTTTTTTTCTTTGTGTTTGTTAACTTGAATAAATCTAATGAAAATATTTTTATTGTATTTTCTGTTCTTGTTCGTTTAAATAAAGAGATTTTTACTTGATTACATCATGTGCACTTTAAAATGAAATGTGTAAAAAACGTAAACTCTGCAAGGGAGTGTTAAGTATTTTAATTTGAGGGTTTGTTTCCATGATCTTTTGAAAGGCAACATTTGGACATGCTAATACTGGCGTCACATCAAGGATGTAGATCTTAAATGCACATCTCTACAAGAAGCGAACAAGGATTACGGAGAAGAGAGCAAATACCAAAAAGAAATATTTAGCAGCACTTTAAGAATATGTAGAAAAATTTAGCTTTTCCAAATTAAAACCACTGTGGTACTATCGGGCTGCGGTGTTAATTAATTTCAAGCATTTTCGCAAAATGGCTAAACTGATTAGTGCTCCATGTTTTTCAAGAAAAAACTTTACAGCAAACTTTATTTTATCCTGAATTTCTTGGCATCTGAAAATTGATGCAAAATTCGCATTTCCATTTCCATTTTCTTAAACAGAATAAACGCAATTTTAAAATAAAGCTGTTTTAATTTTTTCGTACAATTCTTCGTGGTCTGGTAGGTCCGTATGCAAGTTTCTTTTTGCTGAACTTCATGCAGTATATAGGTTTGTATTTAAAGAAAAATAGTAATAATAATAATAAATAGTGCTCTGATGGTTTAATTATCTTTAAATTTAAACTACTGAGTAAATTAACGTATATTAAAACGTAAGTCAAGAGATAGGAGGACGTTAAGGACAAGGTTCACAATTTTTCACATCGTAAATTGAGACATTACTTAGGAGTATTTGCGTCGAAAAACCGCTCAAAAACAAATTTTTCAAAATATTGAGTTGAGAAAATGCTTTTTCTTAACTATAGTTAAATATCCACTAAGCAATGTGCTGAAATTTTTTTTTATTTCTATGCACGCATTTTGTCATAGCATCAGTTGAAAATTTTTGATCGTAGGCTTGTATTGTGAGTTTTTTAATCTGTGTGAAGAATACTAGTGCCAAATTATTGAGTTGTTATTGTTTTCCTGCTGTTTATATATATAAATTTTTTTATTTTAGAGTTATAAGATGCAAGTGTTTAATTTATTATTAAGTTTTTTTTTTGTGATTATTGAAGTTTCATTCTAAAAGATATTGAGTTTATTTGGAATGATCACAAATAGGCCTTGCATGCGACTCCTTCGGGTAGGTGACCACTCGGTAGAATCAGGATGAGATGGTTGCATCAAGTCCAAAAGCTCGCCTGGTTACGCTTGGGCATGCCCCCCGAGAAGTTAGAGTCGGCGGCGGAGGATCGGGTTGCATGGAGATCTCTTCTGCGTGCACTGTCCCCGCAACCTCTTTAGTGGAACATGCGGGCACACAAAATGATGATGATGAAATGACAAATAGTCATCTTTTTCCCTCTTTTGATTTTCTTTGATAGACCTTTTGTTATAGTATTCGGTGCTATTCATTAACCCTTTTGGCATCAGCTTATAGAGGAAGAAGTTAGTAAGTAATACCTGCCCCAATCTGCCCCCCTAAATTTTATGGACCTTGATATTTGCTCAGTTTGATGAAAATTCAAAAGCTGTTTCTAATAAAGTAAATTGTTTTGCCTTTTTACTTAAGGACAGTTCAATGGCGTTATCAATGATTATTAATATTACAATCTGGGTACCTTCAGAGCTATTTGCCCAATAAAGTCTCTGTTAAAAAGAAAACTTGAGTCTTAGGCATAAAACTAGAGTCTTCTGGTACTAAATTTGTTGGGGGTATTAACATAAAATCTTTAAAATTATATTCAAGAATGAGTTTCAGCTAAGATTAATAGGTTCACTCGCGCACCCATGTTAATGCTTCGAAGTTTTTAGTGCAAATGAAGTCTGTGAAGCAATTGGATAGTATGAACGCTAAGCATTAATTTTGATCGCCAAGCAAATCGTACGTTAAATAACGGGGCTTGCACCTTACGATTAATTGCATAATTTGCTTGACGATTAAAATGTTAATGTTTGTTTGTTCTGCCGTATTTTCTACAATTCACTGCAATTTGACCGTCAGTTGATTTTAAGAACTTATTTATGCACGCAAATCTTGCAGGACTGCAGCACTCTTACATTTCTTAATTCAGCTTCAGATTGAGCATTTCCGTCCTTTCTCCTCTGCTACTTAAAACTACGAGGTAAAAAGAAATGCTAGAACAATGAACGTGAACTAGTCGTCACAAGGAATAAAGATAGTCTTCTCTGGTTCTAGAAGATGACTTCTTTATAAAACCAGTATCGGTCTAGGTTGTTGCATTTCATATTTTTTCCATCGAAATTTATTAACCCTCTACGGCATACTAAGCCATATATAGCTTTCCGCAATTATGGTCCATTTTCGGTTTTATTAAAAAACGTTCGTACTGAGTACAACTTAACATGATCACTTGGTTGGTGTGGGTGGCTGCAGTAAATAACCCACAGCCGCATTTAGGCCAGACTAGGCCCATTGTGAACGTGATCACTTTGTTTGGATCATTTTCAATACAAAACGGTACTTTTCATATTTGCCAGGTAACAGTTGTCTGTGATTTCTTTATTTACAGTCCGTTACTCGTGAGTATTATTAAAAAAAAAACTAAAAAAATTGATTGATTGAAAAATTGAACTGCAAATAAGTCCTTATAGAACTTTAATCGGGCAGAATTATTTCAACTGGCGGCCATATTTTCAGCTGTCAAGTCGTTTATTTTTATTTTGGTTTGGCATCTCAATATGAATAGACTGAAGCTTCCAAATTGTGCAAATTTAATTTGAAAATCATGGTTTCGCGGAAGCGAATTTTGCTTAGGGATAAGCCCGAAACGATTGATCATCTTTGTTTTATTCCATTCAAAGTTCTATAAAATAAAATAAAATAAATAATCTACGGAACAGCCTATAGTATAGCTTGTTCGCGCCTTCACTGTGTTGTGCGCGATATGATTTGACACAAGTGAAGGGGACCTACAGTCGGTTCCGAACGGCGAATTGCGAAAGGTTTCCATGACAGAAGTACTCCAGGAGGATTGTCAATCGTTCGTTGGAGGTGGGGCCGTGAAAATTGTTTGTAACGTTCTGTCCCCGGGCTGGATTCGAATCCGGGTACTCTCGCTTAATAGTCCGACGCACCTTTCACTTTTCCGTTTTTTTTTAACAACCGTTAGTTGAAATGCGTACGTGATGAAAGTGAACAATATTTTTCTGAAACCTCCGTAATTCGAAAACGTCTGTAATTCGAAGTTTTTTCCTGGTCCCATGAAATTCGAACTATCGAGAGTTTACTTTTTTTAATGCTAAACGCATGAATCTACAAACTGCGGCAGATTAAAGAAAATCAAAAACACAACAGAATACAAGAAGTATTTTCTGTAAAGAAAAATTTAAATTATATGATGAGGAGGATGATTCAAATAGAAGAAGAGAAGCTTAATCACGACTACGTCGAATAAAGTGCAATAACAAACGTATGAATTTTGAAAGTTCTTTTTTTTAATTTGTTTTTAATAAACCCATTACGTTCAAAACGTGTTTAATGTGTTATTTCTTAATGCTTTTGCTACGTTTCGGTGATTCCTGTGCCTTCTAGTTCTTCTTGGTCTTTAAATTCATTATAGGAAACATTCGTGTAGTTTTGGACACTAAAATGAAGGCATATATTAGGTTGTCAAATATCTCCCTTTCGCCTTTTTGTCTTTTGAATTTTCCGGCTATGTACAAAGCGCTACAGAGCTCACAATGCTTCATTGCACTTATTGGGTCTCGTGCATCATATGAGCCGTTCAGAGCACAAATCATATCACCTATACCTATACTATATAACCAACAACCAATGGCGAACTATCCTGAGTTATTGGGGTGAGTAATAAGTGAGCCATTCAGAGCACAAATCATATCACCATAAAACAAAAAATTGAGAAAACCAATGAAATAATTTACATTCGCCTATGAAATACACTACGTTTTGTTCAAATAGTTTTCGTTTGATGGTGTTAAATTTTAATATTCAGGAAAGTTATTATAAATATAAAATGTTATGACTATACCAATTGCTTTGATACTTAAATCGAAGATTTTTCAAACAGTGGAGTTAATCAATCTGTGCACTGAGCGGCATATATGTAAGCATTATTCGTGCTTGTGCCTAGTCAACTTAAAATAATGAAAAATCTCTTCACTTAAATCGACGCTGTTGAAAATGTATCATAAATAGTGTGTATTTGAATAAATATAGTAAAAAAATTGTCATTTGCTTATTTAATTTTGTTTATTACGTTTTTTTTTGTTTTTAAATCAGTACTTTGTATGAATATATTTTGAGTTTTTTTGTTTTATTTTTCCACTTAAATATATTCAAAATGAATTAAACTTAAAATTAAAATTAAACATAAAGTTAAAAGAAAAACACAAATTATATACGTCATTGAAAACCTAAACACTCCTACCGATGGATAGTTTTTTTTTTTTTTAATTATTTAAATTAGATTATATTTTATTTATTTTGATTAAATAATTATTGTAATGCTATTCGTCTAAATGCTAAACGTTTTTTTCTTGCTTTTTATTTTCATTAATTTTCTTTTTTTTTTTAATTTTTATTTATAAATTATATTTTATGTAGGCCTCTAAACTTTGTTGATGTGTTGATAATTGAAAGATATACATATATGCAGTATATATATTTTCTACTCGGTGCATTTTTTTCTTCTGGTTTTAAGTTCAGTTTGAATAATTCAACATTTTGGTCTTTTTATTATTTTTTAACGAGTATTTTTTTTTCTTTTGTTTAACTTTAAATAATCAGTTGTTTTGTGTGTATATATATATATTTGTTTATACTTTAGGTAGCATACGTATTTTCTTTGTGTAAGAAATAGAAAAAAAAATAGAATTAAAAGAAAACTTTTGTTTTACTTAATTATAATAAAATATTATTGCTTACTTTTTAAACATATCGTTGTAATTTTATTTGAAACTATATCTAGAGACAATGAACAAAAAAAAAAAAAAAGAACATGCTTAAAAGTAAATTGAAATGTGAGAAATGTTTTACTAAGGTGTTCAACTACACACATAAATATAAGAAATAAATAAATAAGTAAAGGAAAAGTAAAGAAAAAAACCAATTTTGAGCTATCACAAAAAAACACTTTTCTATCAATTTGTGTTTCTTATAAAAAAAAGAAAACATTGAACTTATACTAAAAACTCAAAAGAGCGAACGTACACATGAATGTGGATAAATGAAAAATGTCGTTCATTAATTTTTGTTTTTTTTTTTTTACATTTGACTCTCTTTTCGCCACTGGAAAGTTCCGGATTTTACACCGATACTAGACGATCCCTGATTACTGCTAGATGAGATACTTAACATGTTATTAGTTCGTCGAATTAACTGGGCTGCTGAATCGAATCGGCTACGAATCATTCGCATTGCTGGATTTGTAGCAATGCCGCTACGTTTTGATTTGTTACTGAAATAAGAAAGAAAATAAATGCAAATTAGCTTAAGCAAAAGATAAGTGAGACAAAGAAATATATGATTTTAGTTTTTTTGCAATTTTCTTTAATAAATAGGGGTTAATGACAGACAGACAGACATTTTTGTAATCTACGCCCTGCCCCCCCTTTCCAATGCAACCCATATTGAAAAGTTAATAAAAGTTTTTTCAAACATTAGTTTCAGTACTAATTTTTTCTTTAATATACGACTAATTCCGGAAAAAATTCCCGATTTATTTTTTAGTTGCCGCGGTACATATTTATTCCAAGTTTCATCCCTTAACTACAGAGGATGCAGAAGTTATTAGTAAATATGTAAAGGCGATAGACAGACGGACACCGAAGCGATTCTATAAGGGTTTCGTTATTCCTTTGGAACGAAACCCTAAAAAGAAGGGACAAACGTTTAAATACCGAAAAAATTGGCGTTGATAATATTTTATCACTAAATTCGAATAAGTTTTCTTATAAGTTTAATTGTCTCTGAATGCTTGGCATAAATAAAGAGCATTTTCAATCATAGGATTCAGGTCCCTTGCTGTGTGCAGAAGACTTCAAATGTTTTTCCAATATAGGGTTACATTGATGTTAGCCCATTATACCATCAATAGTCCAAATTGCTAATATCAACAGTGATATCAACACCGGATTTAACTTCACATGGGAAACTACTTCAGTTCTAGTTTAAAATAGATGCCCTTTTAAAAAAAAAGTGAGACTTCTTCTGTATAAAGAAAATTACAAAACTCCATTGTTAAAATTTTGATAAAAGGTTTACTTGTCTTAAAAACCCAAGTTGAGGAGTTACATTTAAACGTATGTCCTTGGCTGTATTTCAAATTAAAAATCATTTTAAAATAAATGTTATGGCATTGCGCTGCTTTTCGCGGGAACTTGTGAACAGTACAAAGTAGTCCGAGTACATATAACAGCTGCACATTGAATTTGACTGCCTTTAAAAAAAAAGTAAAAAAATTCTGTTCTGGGAAAAGTTGCACTTCAACAAAAACCATTTTTCACAAAATAAAAAAAAAAAAAACATTTCCGAGTTAAGTTAGTTCAGTTTATGGCCATTGCTTTTTTAACTTTTTTTTGCGGTCGCCGTGATATGGCTCTACTGCGCTGCTAAACGCATTTCCCGTGAATAAAGTTTTTTTTCTATTGATGCAATTAACAAGTGAATTATTTATAGAAACCACAATCTAAAGGTCTTCTAAACTTTTAATTAGTTTAGCGGGGGTGGACAAGACAAGTTTTACCGAGCAAACGGATGGAGAGGGTAGTTACTAAAAGATTCAAACTCAATTAATTCATTGAACTACTTTGAAAGTTTCTCATGTTCCAAGAGAAAATACGTGTGGAAACTTTGGTGGCGATAGAGTCGGAAGGAATCTGTCATCTGCAAGACAGTCACAAACAAAGTTTTCCGACCCATCAACTCCTTTCTTTGAGCGAGAAAAAAAAAAAACGAATACTCACTTTGATGATGACTGACTTGTATCCTTTAGATTTCCTAGAATAATTCTCATGTGAGTGTCTCGAGCGAAGTGATTATCTGTAGGACCAGCCTTGCTACTACTTCCACCTCCTCCACCGCTGCCACCGCCGCCACCACTTGTCAGGTGATTACTACCGCTCATAGCACCACCGATTTCCTCGAATGCATTTATTGATGGCAATTGTCCAGGTGAGCTTAGTTCACTGCTCGGCGAGTGTGGAGGAGTGGCATAGAGTGGTGACATACATTCCATATCATACATATCTGCTTCGTTAGAAGCTGCTGTGAGAAAGAAGAGAAAAGAAAACTTGAAATCATTTTCGTAACGACAGAGTGAGTGTGCAATAAAAAGATCATTCATCTTCCTCGTAAGTTTGAACCAATAAAAAGATTTATGTCCCTCACTCAACGGTGGACTGGAACATGGTGTGTTTTATGGCACCAATTGAGTAAATTAGGAATTAGGAATCACCTCGGAGTAGTTTTCATAAAACGAAAGCAATCAACGCACACACAGAGTAGCAAATCGATACTTACCCATATTGATCTGGTGTTCACTTAAATCCGGCAGCAACTGTGAGTGCCGCTGATGCCCCTTGGAGTACTTGGTGTTTACAATCGGAGCGTTTTGCACAAACGGATTGTTCCGTGAGTTGAGCTTTGTTTGCCGTTGCAATTGCTGTGTAAATGAAAGCGGGGCTTGCTGCAAAAGAAAAAAAAAAGACTCACGGATTACGTCCCTCAGTGGGCAGATGACAAATCCCAAACTCACCTCATTACTGCTGCCCGTTGACTGACTAGAGATTACACTTTTCCGCTTCTGCAGGCTACTCGTATCCGATTGCATTGTATTCTCATAGAAGTTATTGCTACTGTGTGTCGAGGTGGAGGCATTCAGGATATTCGGCGGTTGCATATTATTGTTGTTTGGTATCATTAGGTTGTTGCTGCCAAGGACAGAGGCCGAGGACTGCGAAACTGGATGCGGTAGGAATCCTTGTGGTGGGGGATTATCCGGTGATCGTAACATGCTCGGATGGAATTTCGTTGGATCAATGTTGTTAGACTCATCTGCTGACAGATGGGGATGGAAAATTTAGTTTCGGTTAGTTTTTGGGTTTAGAAAAGGGAACTCTTAGGGGGGATTTGACGTATCTTACTTTTTGTATAGCTTTCGAAAATCTTGAGAATGTTGCTGCGATTTGATTTTGCTGCTAATTTAATGGGCGTCCGACCGCAGTGGTCGGATTTGTAGGGATTTGCGCCGTACTTGAGGAGGATGGTGACACACTTCTCGTGACCTTCCTGTGCTGAGATTCCCAGAGCTGTTGCGCCCTGCTTGCAGGCGTGATCAGCCATTGCTCCGAAGTAGAGAAGAATCCCCATGACGTCGTGGTTGCCTTGCCAGGCGCAGGAATGCAGTGGTGACCTGCATTCCAGGTCCATGGCGTTCACGTCAGCATTACCTAGAAAGATGACAGTCAAGACCAATAATGTCCTGTGTGTTCGTTTCCCAACTTACCCATCGTTATCAAGAGCTTAACCATGTCGGAGTGTCCCTGCCAGGCCGCCACATGCAGCGCAGTGCGACCTTCGCTGTCCGGGATGTTCACATCAACATCCGTCACGTCGAGCAGGTACTTGACTACATCCAGCTTGTTCTCCAGCGCGAGGATGTAAAGAGTAGTTCTACAGTCGGCGTCCTTTGAATTCACATCACAGCTGAACCTCAGCAGTATCTGAACACAATCCAAGTGGCCCTCGATGCAGGCCAACCTGAAAGCCGTCTTCCCATCGTGGGCCTTCTGGTCAATGAACGCACTATGAATCTCTAGCAAGCATTGTACACACTTATCGCGTCCTTCCTGTGCTGCAAGATGTAAGGCCGTCTTTCCTTCATTGTCACACTCATCTATTTTGGCACCCGATTCAAGCAATTGTAGGCAAACGTCATGGAATCCCTCGAAAGCGGCGTAGTGCAGTGGCGTCCAACCGGCATTGTCACGATGTGTCTCATCAAGCCCACGATCTAACAGCTGACGTACGGTCTCAACATTTCCCTGCGCCGAAGCGATACTGAGAACTGTTCGACCCTCTGAATCCATACAATCGATGCCACAGCCCCAGAAGAGCAGAAGCTTAACGACATTTGCATGACCAGCAGTACAAGCAGCCCAGAGGGGTGTTCGTCCCATAAAGTCTGCTAGATCGGGATCGGCACCATTCTCGAGAAGTAATTCACACACTTCAGCGTTCCCCTCGAACGAGCTTACGAGCAATGGAGACATTCCGTCGTTATCCAGTTGGTCGGTATTTGCACCGTGCTCCAGCAAAGTAGAGATAACCTTGCTATAGCCCGACGAGCCACAGAGTGCGGCGACACACAGTGCACTGCGCCCGTCCAAATCGAGGTGATTCACATCGGCGCCATTTTCTAGGAGTATTTCAACGATGTCATAGTGACCCATGTAAGAGGCGGCGATCAGAGAGGTTCTTCCCTGGCGGTCGACTGAGTTTACGTCAGCTCCTGCCTCGATGAGGATCTTGAGGATGTCTTCATGGCCACTCCAGGCAGCTGCCCTGAGTGCTGTTCGCCCCTCCTTGTCGGCCAAGTCTATTTTGCACCCCGGGTGGGCGATAAGTAACTTCACGACTTCGGTGTGGCCACCCCAAGATGCAGAACGCAGCGGCGTCCAGCCGTCTCGATCGGCGTGATTCACATCGACGCGCTTCATGCGACCAGTTCCGTCATTGGAAGGCTGCGCGAACGTCAACAGAAGCTTCACAACTTCCAAGTGGCCGTTCCGAGAGGCTATGTTCAGGGCTGTCTGACCGTTGTAGTCCTCGATTTCCAGGTCAATGGGCCCTTTGCATGCGTTCAGAGCTCGCTCCAGCAGCTGGTGGTTGCCGTCGTTCGAGAGTATATGAATCAGAGCTTTACCTTTGTGCAGCTCAATCCGATTCGAGTCCGAGAGCTGATGCAGCGTGCTGTTGTTCTCGTCCTGGCTGTCTGGATGTGGAGGTTCGCTCTTCTCAGACGGACTCGTCGGGCGCTGTGTCTCCACGAGGCACGACTTCTCACTCGACAGCAAGAGATCGGCCAGTTCGAAGTCGATGTTCTGTGACTTCTCTGACAGTTCCGGTGACATCAACGACGAGTCACACGAGGTCTAAAAAAACGAAAAAAAAAAAAAACATTGTAAACAGGGCACAGTATCGCCTACCAACACCTTACCTGAGAGTCTGCGTTGTTGATTCCCGTCTCGATAAGGAGCTTCAAGATCTTCGCATCCGTCGGCAAACTGGGCTTAAAGAAGTCGCACAAAAACGTCGAGAACTCCTCGTTCAGGTCGTTGCTTAGGAATTTTTCTAGCATATTTCTGGTCTTTGGCAAAAAGTTTGGATCATTTTTAAATTCCGACTCGCAGATGGAACAGCAGTTCAGATGGTTTGTGTAGAAGCAGTCGTTGAGATTGATCCGCGACTCGAGAAGCATGAGAATCAGGTCTAGGTTGAAGTCTCGATTGGTTAGGTACTCCCCAGACTTGATCAGATGGTAAACGAATTTCCTCACGCTGTTGGCACAGAGGGTGTCGCTGATGAGCATGTAGTACATCGAAATCATGACATGGCCCTCATTCACATCGCAGATGAACTTTTTGGTCGCAAATTTCACATCAACCAGCCAGTCACAGAAGGAGTTGTGGAAGATTTTCACCCGCTTCTGGCCGTTGTCGTACATCAGTATGTTCCGCATCAGCTGGAGACGCTTCTCGAACTCGTCCGAGTCGATGGTGTAGTTGTGAGTTCGCAGGCAGTTGAAGAGAAACAGCTTGTCCACGAATCCCGTCGACGCCAGGAGGATGTTGAGCAGCGGCCGAATCTTCAAGTATTGCTTCTTGTTGAACGACTTCTGGCAGATGTACAGATACAGGCCGTTTAGGGTACACGGAATTAGCTTGATCTCCCGGAACGAAAAGAAGTTCTCCTTGATGCCGTTCAGAACCTTCTCCAAGTAGAGAATGCAGCCGTTCGACTTGATGTAGAGCTGGTGCAGGGACTCAATGATTTCCTTTGTCAGCATGATGCTGTCCTTAAAATCAGAGTTCAGGCGATTGATGATATACTCTTGTACATCCTTGACCACGTGACTCTTCCGCAGGTCGTCCAGAGTTATCTTCTTAAATCCCGTGAACATCTTCGTGATGTGCTTCGTTTGCTTCTTCGTTGTGCACACGAGGAAGAGCCACTTGGGGAAGAGGTGGATGTGATTGGAGAGGAGCTCAGCCACATTTCGACTCTTTTGGGTGGTCGAACAGCGGCCTTTCAACGTCGAGATCAGGTTTCCCTCGTTTATGTAGTTCTCGTCGATGGAATCGATCAAAAGCAGGAGAGCCGTCTTTGGAGGAGACAATTCCAGGAGTGGGAAGAGCAGAGCCTTCTTGAAGCACTCGTCAGGATTTTTCTCAATGTTGTCCACGTTGAGGCACTCGAAGATCTCGGGGTTCGAGATGAGCATCTCGTAGTAACCATCGGCGATGGTGGTGCGGCAACTCTTCGGCTTTGGCAATGGCGGCGGGATGGCAGCTGCTGCCTCCGGCTCCTCTCCCATGGGCAAAGTTATTTCGCATTGGTTTTCGTTTTCCTGAAATTGGATAAGTTCCCGTGCCTCGTTATCGTAGCTTGCCTGCTTCTCGGCTTCGGGCTGTTCGTCTTCGTTTATTGCCGCAGCGATCTCATCTTTCATCTCATCGCCACCGACTTCGGCGATTGCCTCACCGCCGCCGTGCTGTATCGAGTTGCTGTTTGTCTTCGAGGGAGACGTGACGACCCTGGCGCTTATGGCCACGGGGATCTTTGAGATTTTCTTCCCCGGGCTTGATTTGGCTCCGTCCGATTCACGGTCCTTCTCTTTGTCGCACTTGGCGGTCTTGTGCCCGGAGGTTGACGGGGGATGTGTGGAGTACGAGTTTTTCAAGTCCAAGTCGCTGCTCTGGTGGTGCTGCTCCGGGGACGGAGCCGACTTCTGTCGGATCATCGACTTCTTTTGATTCGACGTAGAAGTGCGACGCTCACGGAACTCGTCCTGCTCGACGCTCTTCTTCAGTTCGGCTATCAGAATTTCCTCGGCGTTGTCTTCAAGCGAAATGTTATTCATTGCCTCGTCTAGCTTCGACTCCATTTGCTGCTCCTCCTTCTTCAGGAACAGTAATCCGTCCTCGATCAGTCGCTCGCTGTCCTCCTTGTGAATCAGACTCGAATGGCTGAGCAGCTGGAGCACGAACTTGCGGATGAACAAGCTCAGGCTGTGACACTCTGGGTTCTGGGAGTTGATTAAGTAGCATGCCAGCAGCTTTCGGTTTAGAATCCCTTTCGTGCCGGAGTTGCCGTTCATGATGGCCTGGCATATCGACGTCTTTCCGGATCCATTCGATCCGAGCACCAGGCACCCATGGTACATCGAAGCAGCACCAGCGGCCTTAGAACGCGATAGGTATGCTGTGGCACCGACTTCGTTTTTTGCACCCGTTGCAGCACCGAGAATTCCCGGGATGGCCTTCTTCCCCGCGTTGCGCTGCTCCAGGCACAGGGCAATCTTCTTTAGAACCCACTCCCGGTGAATGTATACCGAGTTCGACCTGGGCGAGACACCAACAACCACCGGGGCTATAATACCATTCACTTCCTTGTCGGGTGATTGCTTTTTATGCATGAAAACCTCCAGGTTACCAACCGTCTCCTCTCCAACTGCCGCCGGTAGGTCGTCTTCCTCGTTTGCAGGATGATGATGATGGTGGTGATGGTGGTGGTGGTGGTCTAAGGAGGTTTGCGGTTCTCTTCTCTCTTCCTCGTCCCCGCCGTTTACAGACTCATCAACCACCAAAGCTGTGGTTTCTATGTTGAAATTCTGTTGCACTAAATTTGCAAAGTGCTCCTCCCTGGCCAAACACGAGAAACTCGCATTCGGGCAATCTCGCTCCCTGCTGCCCACAATCTCCATCTTCTTGTGTATCTGTGTGGTGTCCTTTAGAAAATTCAAAATTCTCCGATCCTCCAATTGATTGGCAGTTGCTGTCAGCGAAGATGATGTTCCAGCATCACCAACGGCATCAATTGCTGTGTCAATATCATCTGGGTTCCCATTGCGACACTTATTGTCCTTGTTCAGCAACTTGAACTCCATGAGATTTGTAAGTTTCTCATTTTTATCAACGTCATTGCTGCTACTACCACCACTTCCGACTGATGTTCTATGGAATCGACTTCGTTCCCCGCTTCTGTACCGATCCGACTTGCGTAAGGGTGTAGCGTACAGCATCTCCTTTGTGGTTAGATGCGTTGAGTGCTTCCCACGATGACTATTCTGGTTGCAATTGTTCAGTAGTAACGAGTTGTTCGTTGTCGTCTTGTTAATTTTCCGCACCGATTCATTGAACATCGCCTGACACGGTAGGTTCTCGTAGATGTCATTGCGGAGGTTATCGTTATCAGGTAACTTGGACATGGTTGTGCTTTCTTATATGGTTCCTTCAAATTTTTATGGGTGTGTCTTCTCGTTCTCGTCTTCTTTTTTTTTTATTCTCGCACCTCTTTAGCCATCACATTTTTTTGTGGGGGAAATTTTCTGAAAATACACAAAGCACAAGAGACTAAGGTTAGATTTCATTTTGGGATTCTAAAATAGAATTTCTTGATTTGATTTACTGCACCGTTGATAAGATGGGATGGGATGAGTTTCCTTATTCCTATATACTTTTTATTTTCTCAAAAGCTCTCTGTTACAAACCTAATTGGATGGTAGGAGGAGGGGTAAGAAAAAATAAATAAGCACAAAGCAGAGGACAAAATGGAGGATAAGAATTTTTATGGCTCTTGATGGACTGGTGCTTCACGTCGTTATTAGTTTAATTCTGTTATTGATTCTTATGCGCATGATATAAAGAGTTGCTGTTAACAAAAATGAGAATGATGATGATGATGGTGTATTGATGAATCCCATTGAAGGAATGAACACTCAGATATGGGTGCATTTCTTTCCTGATGACAAAAAAAAAAAAAGAAACCCTCTGTGGAATATCTTTGATGTGTGGAGCATAAACTTTTAACGAATCAAAAGAATTTTGTTCGATTCAAAATTATATTTGGAAATGTGACACTCGAAAAAGTTGAAGCTTTTGAGAAATTTTGCGAATTCTGCTCCTTTGATATCAACAGCACTTGTTGACAACGTAAATCCAGCGTGATGGAGTGCTTACTAAGGGAATCGATGTTTACTAAGGTGAACAGAGGCACTTGTTTTTTTTTTTTTTCATTTCTCTCTTTTTCATGGTTCTGCACTCTCTCTGCTTTGGATTTCAGACTCGGCATATTTATTTCTTTGGAAATTTGAGGTTGTTGGCCTGAGAAGTCTAGACAGACGTAGTGGCTGGCTGTATAGCAAATGGACTTATGTGAAAGTTCAATACAGTTTCGAGGACAGAGGCAGAGGTTTGAGTTTGAAGGGAAATGCACACATTTGTGGGACCAGCAGTTGGGCAGTTTTTTGCTTTTGATATTTTTTTTTTCTGCCGGATGGCGACTAAAAAACCGCAGTCACATTTGGGAATTTGCCATGAACATGGACGGGCTTTCGTCTGTGGCGCCACTGTTTGTTTGTGGCAAGAGGAGGAGATGTTGAATGGGGAGTACGGATTGCAATAATTGCTTTCCATAAATCGGATGAAACATCCAGTGAGGCTATGGACCGATGGATTCTGATGAGGGGCCGATAGCGAACAAAGGACCAGAAAATTGAAGGATTGGTTGCAAAACGGAGGACCAGCAAATTGAAAACTTTGGAATTCATTGAGGAGACACAAACAGTTGAATTTCATTAAGGAAACACTTTTTGTTTAAGGTTAAAAGAAGAAGCCTGTAAAATTTATCATGAACGTCTTTTCTCTGATGAAGCATAGAAGCGGTCAAAAAGACACATTGAAAATGTGTTAACACCCCAATAACATATGTTATTGGGGTGTAACATATGTAAGTTACTTGTACTGCGAATTTAAAGATTTATTTTACTGCCTTCTTTTGTTGGGTGCAAATATGAAGTTCGGTCTCACTGCAGAGAGGAATGTGTAGGCTGCAACTCAGTCCTATCACACCATAATCCTACAAACCTACCTCTACCTGTATACTCTGTTGAAGATTCTTTTTATAGAACTACAGTACTAGAGTTCGAAGAAAGCACAGTTTAAATGTAAGTCTACTAATTATTAGAACAAAAACAAACCGATCAAATGTGAGTTTGACTCACGCGCCGAGGGTTTTGTTCGTAAACAGATTAGCAGTTAGGACTTAATATGAGTTAAAGAAATTAACAAATTAAATGAAACTAAACAAAGGAAAATCCTTTCACATTTGCTGACCTCGTTAGCCGCGTAAATTGGTTTAGCGCACTTAAGTGAAGAAATTCTCGCAAGCGAATCCACTGAGACTATCGCCAGTTCACCGTTTTAGCAGAAAATTTCTGTGATTTAAATCGTTAATACCTCGAAAAATTGACGGAAGGCAAAATTTTTTACAAAATTGTTTTATTCTTTCGCCGAGATCTACAAAATGGCGTTTGCTGATCTTCATAATTGGAATGTTGTTGTTTTTTGGTTTTTGGCTAATATCTCGAAAACTATTAAGACCAGAGTGCTCAAACTATTTTTAACAGAAAGATTACATTAAGACGTACATTCCAGATTTTTTCAGATATTAGGTTGTCAAATATCTCTCTTCCGCCTTTTTGTCTTTTGAATTTTCCGGCTATGTACAAAGCGCTACAGAGCTCGTATCTAGCAATACATCATTTGAAAGGTCTTGACATAACCTACAAAACGACACTATACGGAAGGCGGAAGGGAGATATTTGACAACCTTATATTCAGCGCAACGGCTAATGACTTTGAAGCTTTATATCTCGAAACTTAACTTCCAAATGAAAAAAAGTTAGTAATTAATTTATTTTAGTATGAATAAAAAATTGTAAAGGGCCAGAACCAAACGAAAAGATTAACGCCCGGATATCACCGCCTGAGATTTATCCAACGTTTTGTTTGTAAATTTGTTTTCAAATTTTAAATACAGAAAATTTAAAGTATAAACAGTCCTGCTACCAAGATTCGAACCAAAAAAACAAACTACGATTCCATCGACTACAAAATCATATACGATTTTTGGATAATTTTTGGGTATTGTGATGAGTTGCCCCATAACTCTTTTTTTTTATATAACTTTTGGTCAAATATTCTAGAAAATTAGGTGAGGGACACGGTACACAAGTCGGTTTTTGGCAGTTGGTTGGTTAATAACTTCTTACCAATGAGAGTAAGACGATTACCATATTTCAACTTTTTAATCCAACTTTCATCCTCCATCCAATGATACCCATATCGAGGAACTAGTAAAAGAAATTTGTTTCTTAAATTGAGTATTGGTACTAAGTTTTTCGCTAATATGCAATTTTCTTAAAATTTTTTAACTGAACTTTCTTTGGGCAAGTGAAATACATCTTTTGGCTGAGTTTTATTTTTTAATTCTGAGTGAGAGTTAGCCACTTGCCAAGGTTAAAACTTAATGACAGACGGACAGACATTTCATAATCAGGGCACCGCCCCCTTTCCTATGACATCCATATCGACCATCAAAGTTGATAAAAGTTTTTTCGGACGTTAGTATTATTAGGAGTACAACTTGAAAAACGCGCATTTTTTTGTTAAAAAAACCATTTATTTGAATATGAAAACAAGACTTGTGTAAATTAACTTGTGTATACTTTGACATTTGATTAACTAGATTTTTCGACCCTCTTTAACATACAATAGCTGTCACAGTCAAAAAAATAGCGCGTGTGAATATATATGAAGTTAGCAACAATGCGCCTCTTTCAAGTTGTACACCTAATACATTAGTTTTCTTTAATCTACAATTCTACAACCCCTATATTTTTGGGTTGCCTAGGTCCTAGGTTTTAGTCCAAAATTCATCTCTTAACTACAAAGGACTTATAAATTATAGTCAAATATGTAAAAGGCGACAGACAGATAGACCGACATACGGACACCGAAGTGACCCTATAAGGGTTTCGTTATTCCTTCGGAACGAAACTCTAAAAAGAAAACAAAAAATCATTGCTTGAGACACCCTGCTGCTTTGGTCACTAATACACGGATCTTCGTAAATTCAACGAACAGTATTTTTTCATTTGTTATTCCGCTAGATTTATCATATAAATTTCGCAGGCACGATGTTAGGCACAGTTCTCGTAATAAAATCAATTATTTCGAAAACGTCGTGCTTATTGTTCTTGTTGTAATTTTGCCCTTACATAAGTTTATTCGGTTTGAACTTATTTAAGCAAAATGGCCGAAAATAATGAAGTTTTAAAATAAAGTCATTATCATCATCATTTTCTTAGCCCGCATGTTCCACTAAAGGGGTTGCGGGGGCAGTGCACGCAGAAGAGATCTCCAGGCAACCCGATTCTCCGCCGCTGACTCTAACTCCTCGGTGGGTATGCCCAAGCGTAACCAGGCGAGCTTATGGACTTGATCAAACCATCTCATCCTGGGTCTACCGAGCGGTCGACTACCCGACGGAGTCGCATTCAAGGCACGCCTCGGAAGTCGTACTGCAGGGGACATTCGTGCCACGTGGCCAACCATCGAAGTATGGATCTTTCCGTTCGGAGAAGAAGCTGCTTAGCTCTCCACGCACTGTCGTGTTTCTCACCCTATCTCGGCGAGTAACTCCTACAACAGCACCCAGAAATCTCATCTCGGCAGCTTGTATTCGCGATCTTATTCTTTCGGTCATTACCCAAATTTCATGACCATAGGTGAGAGGTGGAACAAATACCGAATTGAACACCGATAGCTTGGCCTTCCCCCCAAGCTCGGCCTTCTTGATAACAGACTTTCCAAGCTGTTTCAAAATTGACCCAGCTTGGCCAATCCTACAGGAAAGCTCAGTATTGCTCCTCTCATCACTCGTGAAAAAGACCCCGAGATACTTGAACTACTCCACCTGTTTCAATGGGACTCCGCTGACCTGCAGAGTGCATTGTACA
The DNA here is from genome assembly GCA_905187475.1 of Syritta pipiens. NCBI lineage: Eukaryota > Metazoa > Arthropoda > Insecta > Diptera > Syrphidae > Syritta > Syritta pipiens. Next base: position 25,938,631 of record LR994572.1, on the reverse strand, counting down.
GGCGTTCTGGAAATAACCATCACCTCGGATTTGTCGACGTTAACCTTCGCCACAGCATCAGTACAGACGGCCACAAACCTATCTAGCGCACGCTGGAGTTTCGTCTGTGAGGATAACTAAGTTTATAAAGTTTATAAATTAATTTAAGGCGTATACAGACATAAGATTAACCATAGATATGGCATAAATATAGGGCATCGTAAAACTACCCAAATACTCCGGGGGGAGCTAGAATTTTTCCAAATGCAGAACGTGGTGATCACTATAAATCCACAGCTGCTTCAGTCCCGATTAGGTTTTTGCTGCGTTATCAAACTATAGAAGAAAAATGAATGAAAGTCTTGAATGAATAAGTCTGAAACCAAGGTGTTGTTGGACTCACATGAATGGCCCAAACCCCCATACCCTACACTAAACAAAATTTTATTCAAAATTAATTTTCTTTATTTTTAATTCAAATATAAGTTAACATTTATTTTGAAAATTTGTAATTTTTACTCAATGTAAATTTTATCATTATAGCGAAAGGAGTAGGTACAAAAAAAAAAAAAAAAAAAAAAAAGTAAAAAAAAATATTAAGTATACGCCCCGAAGGCACGGGACAAATTGGGCCTCTTGGACGAATGATTTACATTAGTTAATTTACATTTAGTTGATTTTTTTTTATTTTTCCATAAAACAATGAGAAAATTACTCTGATTTATATTATTTTTTCCATATCTGAATAAGAAATTAACACAATAATTTTTGTCAGGTTTTTAGTGTACAGTGCACACATAAACCCGAAACGATTGTCCATTTGGAGAACAACATTCGCTACGTTATAGCTCATATACAGCCACAAATGTTGAAAAAAGTCATCGAGAATTGTACCCCCCAGATTAGACTAAGTCCGAGCCAGTCGTGGCGGTCATATGCATATTTAAATTATAATCCCAAAAGATTATCTTTCGAATAAAATGAACTTAATGTTAATTTAATGTGGGCGCCGTGGCTTAATCGTTAGTGCGTCGGACTGTTAAGCGAGAGTATCCGGGTTTGAATCCATCCCGGGGAAAGAACACTACAACCAATTTTCACGGCCCCACCTCCAGCGAACGACTGACAAGCATCCTGGAGTAACCTCTGTCATGGAAAACTTTCGCAATTCGCCGTTCGGAGCCGACATTAAACAGTAGGTCCCCTCCACTTGTGTCAAATTATAACGCGCACAACACAGTAGAGGTGCAAACAAGCTACGCTCTGGCCCTGTATGGGCTGTTACGCAGATTATTTTTTTTAACGTTAATTAAAAAAAAAAAAAAACATTTTTATTTTATTCCATTTCCAAGTGCTATACATCTAAAAAAAAAAACAACGCCCTATCCAACTTTCAGTCAATTTTGCATCCGGCCCATTGTTTGCAGAAGTTCTACGTCGCTTGCAGTTTTAATCAAACTTAGTAAATGAACCGATCACAAGTGTGCAGACAAAATGCCTCCGCTTTATTCAATCAAAATAAACAATTCGATCATTCCTTTAATTTCCCTTCATTAAACTTTATCTCTCCTTAATTGAATTTATAAATTATCACTGTCGTAAAATAAAACATCGACATACCACAAAATATACTTTCCCTTCCACAATGCATCGAAACCTACGCTTCACCCTTTTCGACGAGGACACAGATAACGAACCTGCTTCCTCTGAATTATGTAAATTTAAAATTATCTTCAAGCGCAACTTTACATGCATTGCCTAGCAGGCCCTGCAAAAGTCTGTACCGACAAACGAAAGCCCTCCCTCCCTCCAGTTGTTTGTCATTGCCTCGTCAATGGTAAACATTTTCACCGATCAGCTTCATGATGATGACGATGATTCTATGAGGTAAGAGAGCATTCAATTTCCCTGCGAATGTGAAATTTCCATATAACAGGTGAAAGTGACACCGGGTGTACAAGGAACCATCACAACACCATCGCCATCTCCATCTCCATCTCAACCGTCCGACAAACTTGTCTCCACTGTTTAAGTAATTACTACAAACGCAAACTGACTTCTCACTTGCGAACCCCGCGCGCCAGACGCGTCTCAACGAACGTAGTGGGATATTGAAACGGTGTGTTCCGGCCTATTCAATGGAAAATGGCATTGTGTGTCAGTCAGAACGGGACGGTGGATTGTGATATGGGTAGCTGGTTGGGCTCTGGCTCTGACTCTGGCCAACGTGCTTAATTGGAAATAAGTTAGGTTGCTGTTTGATTCGGATTGTTGAGTGGTATTAAACTCTTAATCCATTTATTCATTGGATTGGACTTAGTTGTTTTGATATCAGGAACATATGACGACGACGGTATACGATATAAGAGCTTATGTCTTGAAATTGGGTCAATACGAGGATGACTGTCGGTGGTGTGCATCGGTTTGTGTGTTCTGTTGTGTAGGATAATTGGTTATTAGGGCTTTGTGTGGTAGACGGGAATTATTTCTATGAATTAAGTTTGAGCTGAAGTTGCTTTTGTGTTTGTTTCACCTGAGTGCTTATCCTTTGATTCAATTAGGTGAAAAGCAGGGGGAGCCAATTGCCAATTAAAATGATTTTGACAGGATAAGGCGGGTGTCCTTTTATGTTGTACAGATTTGGGGGATTGTGGGTTTGCTAATTTCTTGCTTAACACGTTAATCGAATAAGCATAGATGCACAGACCGTCATTGAAAAAAGTCAGTCTACTAAAAAAAACTGTGATGAAAAACCAAATCAAATTAAGTTCTGCAGTTTAAAGTCAATTCCAATCCAGTTACCATCAATTGAATCTTTCTTTCATTTCATCAAGAGCACAATTAAATTTCGCATCATTTCCCATGAAAGCGAGAGGGAGACTCATGTCATTAAATGAAACTCGTAAAATTCCCACGGGCTTGGCATTGAACGCTTCGGTTGCACATGAATAAACGACTGTGAATTAACGAAAGCCCTTTTCCGAAGAGGTATGGGTTTTAATTAAACTACAACATCCGCACGTACGCTGGCGCTCAATGTCGTTTGCTACAGGAGAACGTTTTCAAAGGTCAACTATGCCGCTCGACCTCTACTGTGCTGTGAATAATCCGACAAACCATATGAAGGGGACGTAATCGAACAACCAACTCAATCCGAAAGCAATTTTTCATTCAGTGTTTACCAACGGCAAAGGCAAATTCGAAGACACATTCAATAAAATGTCGATGTTCCAATATAATCCACCCTCTGGCGCTTTAGCAGCACATCCTGAGCCACTCTCGCATCCGTCCTATGTACGCGTAGCAACAAGGTTAATTCCTCATCCATTTGCAGAATTCATATTGACGCCTGGTTCGATGGTGAAATATTCAAAAACGAATAAATGGAAAACAAAATCAATATCGAGAAGAGGGAGGGAGGGATTGAGGAACAACATAAAAAAAAAAAACAAACCACTTCCCTTTCAATCCTTACTATTCACGGCGTCGTCCACGGAACACTAATTCCCATCGCAGCTGAAGGGACTGCCGGGGGTGAAAATTCTACGTCAGCTGAATGTAAAGAGAGCACACACACAACCCTCAGCGTCATTCTCACCCCTATGACATTTAACGACATGTGAATGATTCCAGGAGTTCCATTCAAGTCGAGGCGGTCTCCACTTCCATTCACTCCTCCTTCTCTGCACATCCTTCTGTCAGGCTATTTAGCACATTAGAATTTCCCCGCTTCGTTTCGCTTCTTCCTATACTCCTTCATCCCTCTCCAGCTTTGTGTGCTTCTCGTTTGACGACACAACCATCCGGCTTCTCTCGCCTGTGATATCAGTTCTTCCACTTGATTTAGGTTATGTTTGCGCTAAATGACATAATGTCCTCTTTGGTTTGACTTTTTATGCAGCAGACGCGCGCCAGGGGGTGGATGAAAAGAGTGGATCTATTTAAATGTTTAATGAAACACAAATTGAATACGTTAATTTGTAATACGAAAGTAAATCATCTGTCGTCGTGCAACATGTGCTGAATAATTTCAAAAATACAAATTGGGGTGCTGTCACATGTGTGTGCGGTGGGGTTGCTTTAAAATGCTTTGTCACTGGATCAGTTGTGGCTTTTAATTTATTTATTTTTTTTATTTTATTTACCACGCTTTTGGAGAGTGGCGCCACTTTGATGTAATTGTGTGAAGCGTCATTGTTTTTTTGGGCAGCTTCCATGAAGGCGGATAACTTAGTGGTTGATGTCTGTCTATCGGTTTTTTTTAGACTTCTTTTGTGCTCGGACACCAATGAGATCATGAAAATCAAGTGGTTTGGCCTTTTTGAGAATTGTTTTGAATGTCACACCATGAATATGAGCATTTGAATGTGTTTCTGGTTCTCTGCAAATGGCATGGCGTTGGCATTAAGAGCTTGCTTTGGTGTAGTACACATTGAACTGGATGTACCAAATAGGAATTGGCCAACTAAGGAAATTGTGTTTTACAAACGAGGTTAGGCGTGTCGAGTTGCACATGTTTGAGTGAGTTAATGGTCTCTGGAGATGTGAAAATAAGGGTTAAGATGTCAAACCCATTTTCTAAATGTCGTCTCATTTTCTGGTGGTTAAGTTGAATATTTTAAGACCTCTGTGACTTCTTCAGTGTTGTTAGTGGCGTTTTGTTGGGGTTTTCCGGATTCAGTTTTTGTTTCCGGGATGTGGAGATAGAGGTACACGTGAATATTAACACCGCTAACCAATCGGTGTGATGTTTGAGACGCCCGTGAATCTCGGCACCACTTTCATGAGAAACTCGACTGCGAAGTTGTATGGCCGTGTAAAGTTTGCCGACTTTCTGGTTCATAATTTTGAGATAACATGGCAACGTTTCCAATTTACTTACTTACTAATCAGTCAATGCTTGGGGGGTCTGTGCCTGAGCTAACACTGCCTTCCAACGTTGACGGCCTGCTTCCAGTCCGGAAGCAGGCCGTCCGGGCATGCTGCTTCCAGTCCGGAAGGCCGGAGGTTCGGTCTCACTCTTCTCCTTTAACCAGGAGGCTCGGATTCGAAGATCTTTTTAGCTGAAACGTTTGTGTCCATGCGCTTGCTGTGACCGAGCCATCGCAGTCGACAGATTTTTGCCTTCCCGACTATATCCACATCTTTGTACAGCTCATAAAGTTAGCGGTTATGTTTTCTCCTTCATTCGTCTTCCTTGCAGACTGGACCAAATATCCACCGTAGAATTCTTCTTTCGAAGGTGTCAAGGAACAGCTCTGCAGTCCTGCTTATCGTCCAACTTTCGGCTTCATACAGTACGATTGGCAGCATAAGGGTCTTGTAGAGCATGACCTTAATTCTTCGAGTCAGGAGTTTTGGCCTTAGCTGCTTAGACAAACCGAAGTCGCAATATTTGAGATTGAAGAAGCGCGTCTCCTTTCTGAGATCCGGTGCATGTATCAAATGGCTCGGAGGTTCTTGAGCCGAACTGCACGGTGTATCGAGTCTGGTTCGACACAATCGGATCAAATTTGTCGGAAACTCGGCCATCGCACTAAACAGTTCTCTGCGATGAATGCTGTCATGTGAGACTTTAAACTCGATGATTTCTGAAGCATCATCTTTCCAGTTGATTCGATTCTCTTTCTAGCCACAAATTAGTGAGGCCAGTTCAGTTGTCAGACAGCTGTAAAGTGTTCCTCTCCAAAATAGGGGCATCGCTCTCCACCTCCCATTACGTAAATATTTAGCCACTCTATTAAAAGCCCCATTCCAATTCAATCAAGTCATCTCAAAATATTTTTGCAAAAATATAACTTCGCAGAGATTTTTCTTAAAAGTTTATTTTATCTAAACGAAATTCTGCCAGCAAGAGTAGAGAAAGAATCCACTTTAAATTCCATTTCCTTTTCGTTTAACCGAAATAAATCTCTACACCATCCATTTAAAAATTTTGTGTATTTTATCAGCTTTTCCTCATCCAACTGAGGGAAGAAAGAATACATAAACGGAAAGCCAAAAAAATGCCTTCATCACGCAGCATTTGATTACATCAAGTTGTCCATTACCCCCTCCCGTTTTTTCGTCAGCTGGTCACGACAACGGAGTCGTCTTTTCTCATTTTTTTTTTCTCCCATTTGCGCACATAAGCGAATGGAGCAGATGCCTGACATTTGCTCATTTCCTTTGCCAAAAAAGAAATTAGCAAAAATGATCATCGTCCAACTGGCGATGCAGTGGAAGCAACTCCGACGTTCTCCGTCAGTTGAGTCTGTTGATTAAGTGATTCAAAAATGAAATTTGATTGATTATCATATCACGTTGATCCGTTTTGCGTTCGATTTAATTGGATTTATTGAAGGAGGCATTATATTCCCTGAGCTGACGTTGTTTGACGCATTCACACTGTCCGAAATTAATTTCATCACAATCCATAATGTCCCAGTAGAGTGAGGTTAAATTAGATCGATCGAATGACAGATTGTTATGTTATGTTATTCTGAAATGATTTAATCTCTTTATAGCTTTTATTAGCTATGACATTAGTGGATATCCATGCGGATCCAGGAATCGCTGGTCGCTCGTCGCTGGTAGGAGTACTGTGCATCGTTGTGAATTTCTAGTGGGGGACATGTGGAATCATTTAGGTGTTAAATGAAAGTGATGCGTGTCACATCTATTCTCAAAAACAAGAATGCCACTAAGACAATGACGAAGTGAATTTAGAAAATCGGAAAACACAAAAGAGAAGGAGGGAGATAAAAAAAAAAGGAAATTTCACGGTGCGTAAAAATCATTGAAATGGAAGTTTAGTTTGTTCCGGGCTAAAGGGTTGGGTTGCTATTCTCCCTTGCCTAAGGTCGTGTGCATGGTATCCGTTGATGTGGCACGTGTTGTGCATAGAAAGGGGATATAGCAAAAAAACGAGTATCTAATTTCAATGATGGAACAGAAATTGGGTTAACGTCAAAGATCACACTAAGCTAAGAACGATGCTTAGACAGAGAAGAATAAACATAATTTAATTAAGTTATTCTTTTCGTTCTGACGGAGTAAAGTGTAACAAAGAATTTGAATCTTGTGAAGTTGGAATGATATTGGAAAAGTTACTTGGTAAACTTGGGGAAAGTTTTGTTTCTGGAATGGAAATCGATAGCAGGCTCGCGGCACTGATGATGAGAAAACTGGGACTGAAAGACGGATAGAGAGTCCTCAGGCGTCAACGAATCAAAGACTGTTAAGGGCCTCATGGCATCGGTGCTTCATCGGACATGTTGCTTTTAAACGGCACTAACATTATATCCAAAGCTAAGTCCTATGGGAAAAAAACGTGTTTTGATTGCTTTCTTTCGGGAAACTATTGTTCAAATAAATGCCGCAATAAAGTGTGAAAAGTGCTTTCAGAGCCAATTTTTCAAAAAATTCATTCAGTTGGACAAAAGTATTTCGTCGCAGTATCTTGAAGCGTGTGTTTTCAACGAACCATGACGGTTCATAATCTCTAACCTTGAAAAATTAAGTTAAACTGCGAAATAGTTAAAATAACTTTCTTGAGTTTTAAAGTTATCACTCTTGCCTTCGTAGAGATTAAGTAAATAATCTGCACTACAATCCATAGAGAGCTAGAGCGTGAGCTTTTCGCACCTTTGACTAACTGTGTTGTGCATGGAATAATTGTGTAAAGTAGACATGCTGTTGAATGACGGTTCCAAACGGAGAATTATAAATGCTTTCCATGACAGAAATACTGCAGGAGGATTTTCAGTTGTTCGCTCGAAGTGGGGCTTTGAAAATTGGTTGTGGTGTTTCTTGTTTAACCTTCGCATTCACAGTATCGATTGATTTTCTTTTTCTAATAACTCGTAAAATGTGGGCGTTGTGGCTTAATCGTTAGTGCGTCGGACTGTTAAGCGAGAGTACCCGGGTTCGAATACAGCTCGGGGAAAAAACACCACAGCAATTTTCACGGCCCCACCTCTAGCGAACGACTGACAATCTTCCTGGAGTACTTCTGTCACGGAAAGCTTTCGCAATTCGCCGTTCGGAACCGGCAATAAACTGTAGGTCCCCTCCACATGCGTCAAAATATATCGCGCACAACACAGTGGAGGCGCGGAAAGCTAGGCTCTGGCCCTTCGTGGGCTGTTACGAAACTAATGATGAATAACTCGTAAACTCGCGGCATACGTAGAAGTAATGCTGAGAAACAAAAGGAGAGAGGAAGGAAATAATATCTCCCCAAACGAAGAACGATTACAGCCTTACCGGCAAAATTATTTAATTAACCCGATGAAGAAAATGAAAAAGCCGATCCTTATGGGGGGTAAGAAAACGGCACCATTCTGAAGTAATTCGAAAGCGGTCCCAGAGTGGATGCTATCAAGGAGAAGAAGTCAAGATGTGGTGTTAGTGGGTGAAAGTCTCACACTACTTGGAACAGAATGGGCCTGTTCTACCTGTCTAAAAATATTAACATGAAGTTTTTATCAAGTCTGAAAATGCTTCCGACTCAGTTATCAAATTTCCTTTTTATTCCAGAAAAATAAAATAAAAGTAAAATCACAGTTGTTTTTCAAACTTTTTATACTATATAGTCAGATAAGTCAATTCAAACTAAATCCTTTGAATATAAGTTCTCGCTTAGTCTTAAGACTAATAAGTCACTAATCTAGTCAATTGACTGTAGGTTAAATGACTTTAGTCTCAATTGACCGGTTTTAGCCTTTTTAGTAATTAAAGCAGTCACGCAGTCTTTTGACTTGAAGTCAATTGATTGTTTTTTATTTAATCTTTCGACTAGTAATCCATAAAAAGTACACTATTTTTAGCTATGCATTTAGCTTTGTTCAGCGTTCTAAATTCGAACTGAATTTATACCCAGAAGACTGTAAAGCACGGATATGAAAACATTATGATCTGTGGTGCATTTTCTTGGCATGGTGTAGATTCGCTTTTAAAGATCGTTGCAAAATGGTTAAGTTTCAATATTTGGATATTTTGACCATAACCATATGAAAGCATATGCCTTTGATTTCATGTCAATTAAGTGGACATTTATGCAGGATAATGACCCCAACAGCTCCTCCAAAGTATTAAAAACTTGGTTTCATGAGGAGAAGATCGACGTACTGAATTGGCCAGCCTAGAGCCCTGGCTTAAATGCAAATATAGAGAACTTGTGGAAAAAAGTGAAAGTTGAGATCACAAAGGTACAAAAATATGGACGATCTTTTGTCTAACACATAGC